>OX438825.1:7237521-8493771 GCA_949315975.1 Eudonia truncicolella | reverse complement strand
CAATCGATTACGAATAGTTTGGTCACTGACACGAGTACCCGTTGTGAGCCGTAAACGATTTTGCAGCTTGCGGGCCGTCGTTGTGCGATCTCGGCGCGCACTTAATCGAATGTAACGATCCTCTTGAGCTGTTGTAATGCGAACTCTGCCCGAACCAGGTCTTCTTCTAACACTGCCGGTCTCTTGGAAACGATTCCATAGATTTTGAATAGCTCTTCGAGAAAATCCCAATTGCAAACCCACAGATCGCTGCGAATGACCTTCTTCAATCATTGTAACGGCTCTGGTTGCTGTCAGCGAGTCCATATGACGCCTGCGTGCTTGTGGCATATTGCAAAAGATGTTTCTGACTCGAGATATCAATGAACTCTGATAATTTCTAATAAACCAAGAAACTAAGGAAAGCAAAACGTCAAAGAAAATGGAATCAAAATTTTCAAAAATAATTTTAAATCAAATTTTATTTAAAATTGTTGCCAGCATTAGATGAATACTACAATATTAAAAAGTTTAGGTAGCAAAGAGTTTGTATACTCAATATTTTACTACTTTCAATATGTAAATGTTTAATAATTTACACCAAAATGAAAAAATACCTCGTGGCCCTTATTTTGTTTTGAGTAGTATATTATTATGATTACTTTAATATTATAGAAATTAACTCTGTCTGTACATGCCGTTTTTCTGGCAAATTTTGGGATAAATATTCGTTTTATGACTCACTGACACCAATTCTACGATTTTTTAATTTTTGTCTGTCTGTTTGTCTGTCTGTCTGTATGTCATCTTATAACTTAAGAACGGCTTGACCGATCTTGATAAAAAATTGTATGTATTAAGAACATGAGATTGTGCAAATGATAAGATATATTTTTTTTTTATACTTGTATATAAATCTGTAGGCTCTTTGTCTGTACATGCAATTTTTCTGACAAATTTTAGGATAAATATTCGTTTTATAACTCACCGACACCAATTCTACGATTTTTGAAATTTTTGTCTGTCTGTATGTCCTCTTATAACTCAAGAACGGTTTGACCAATCGTGATGAAAATTTGTATATAGTAAGAACATGAGATTGTGCAAATGATAGGCTATAAATAAATATTCACAAACTTTCGCACAACGAAGCGGGCGAGTGACGGCTAGTATATAGAAAAAAAATATTATGTTATTTTATTGCAAATTATGTTGCTAATTCGATACTATTTATCAATAATCCATTCTTCTCATCTCTAATCGCTAGTAAACAAATATAAATGCAGTTCAGTTTATCTTGGCAAAATACAAGATATTTGTACAATAGCTACAAAACAATAATTTAAGAAAAAGAAAGCAATGTCTCTGACACTTTCATCGACTCAGGGCAAGAAGTCACGCAGTCCGTCCAGCGAGAAGGCGAAGTCTGTATCGACGACCAACGTCCGGGTACGTGGCGTTGCAATTACGACGCTAGGCTATTGACATAGAGAAGAAATTCGTATAACGATTAACTTTTGTTTTTATGAGGTGTCTTACGAAGTTGTAGCCACAAATGTTGTTTCCTATTGAACTAGTTGGTGTATATTTTTTAGTACACAATATTCAATGTGGTAGTGCTACTTTATTGTTATTAGAAGTTATGTAGTACGAACGCTAAACTGTGTGTGGGTGTTTAGACATGTTTAGAAATGTGTAGAAATATTTCATTAGCAACGCTAAAAGTTGTTATTACTGTTATACAAAGCTGTTTATTTCTGAAGCGTACTTTTAAAAGTCACTACCTATTCATTGTTTTTTCAGAAACGTTTGACAATGGAGCTTCGAGTTGAGTTGCTGCCATTTCATAGGTTTCTTTCACGGAACAATTAATCTTTAAGTCTTGATTTTTTCTTTTGAAATATTGTAGACAGAATGCCTACAATATTTCAATATTATTTATTATGCTTTTGCTTTATTTATTATAATAGCTGATAGCTCAAGTTTTTTTGAGCTGTGCTGCAATTATTGTTATTGCATTTTTAATATGTCAGTTGTATACATTAATCACATGGTCTGGTCAATCGACCCGCACTAAGATCGTGTCCGGTTTACACTTCAGAAGGCGCAATGCCGTTAAGTAGTCGTGAAATTGCGTAAGTGTTGTCAAATAAACAAATATGTAATTCAAAAACACTTTTAAAATTTTGTCAAGAAGTCTTCGTAGTATCATAACAAAGTCTCACATATTTACTGACACTCGTGAGAGATTCCTTGTATTAAATCCGTGAACCTCGTTTTTCTTGGTATAAAGTTGTAGGTATTTACGCGCCATACATAATATTTACAAATATATATAATGACGGTAAAGTTAAAATATTTATATCTTTAAATAAATCCTTTCCACGTGATTCCTCGTGGCTTAAATAACTATATAAACCGGCTGCTGATCCCCATAACAATAATCCGTATGGCAATACTATGGAAATATGCAAAATAAACCAGCCTATAGCAGTATCTTGATTATTTATCTTCCAATTTTTTCTAACGGCAAGGGCAGCTGAACTAGGCCTTTATGCTAGAACCCCACTGTAGTCTAAAATATATATTTATACCAAGAAAAGAAGTACTATTAACGATTTCTAAGTTTCAGTCCCACGAACGCCATATTGAAACAATTTACCAATTAAAGTGATATGTTCAGCACAATCAAAAGCTTTAGGGAGATCAAAAAAATTACTTACTGTATCATATGGAGTCTCCCAAGCCTCTAGAAACATTTTTTATAAGTTTAGCACCAGCGTCTATGGTTGATCAGCCTTTCGTGAAACCGAACTGATCGTTGTATAAAATTCTGTTCATTCAAAATGTGCATTCATTTGTGTATAGATTATGGATTCGAATATTTTACTAAGTGCTGGCAAAACTGAAACCGGTCTATAGTTAGCAGGGTTTTATGTATCTCCAGATTTAAAAATAGGGGTCACTTTACAAAAACGTTCGCCATCACCATTAAGCGCGGGAAAAATTCTCTTGTCACTTAGATTCAGTGTATTTGACATTAAATGTGGAGGGAGCGCGGGTGACCAATCAGCGAGGAGGAACGAGGAGTGTCAATTTTGGATGCTGTTGACGTTTCATGCTATAGACAACGGCATTTTAATAGGGCGCGCGTTACACATGTTATATTTAACTCGTACTACTATTACTAGTTATTACTACCTGCCTTAAACATTTTCTGGGGCTCTATTTTTGATTCCTTCGCCTCGAGTCGAGCGTTTGGTTTCTACTGATTTTCGTTCACCATTTGACATTCCATATTTTTGAATCGCCCACTCGTTGCAGTCGAGCGACACAAAGCGATTGATAGAATAACCGTCAAAATCTATGCGTTGTGTCAATGTCATGTCACTCGTTTGTTTGTGTCATTGAAAATTTTAAACTGCCAATATAAGTACATACAAGCAAAACAGCTTTTCGTTCGGAGTTCTTTTTCTTGTGTTGTGACATTGATAGTATTTTCTATTAAAAAGCAAAGGTTTTTTTAACAGCCAATAGAAACATGGATATTACGTTCCGTTTTCATTGAGGTTGTTACCGGTTTTCTATACAGTCTGCGTGGAACGGATAACATCCAACATTTCGTATTATGTTGGCAGCATCGGAAACGAACGATTCAAAAACACGGAAAATCGGCGTCATGCGACTTGGAAGACGAGTGTGACTTAAGGCGTGACGTGCGATTAAAAAATAGATCCTCTGGTAGATAAAATTTAAGTCAGTCAGTCTGTCAATTTTAAACGTCATAATGATTCCAATACAAAACTACTCGTTAAGTGAATGGAGTTGTTCTATCAAAGATCTAGCCGTGCAATTGAACGGCTATTTCAAACAGTTGGCTGCGATATAGATACCCGATTCTTAAGTACTGCCGTCTTTTTAACAGCATGGTTGTTTATTAAGTGATTGTTTGCGTTTTGTCAGGACGACAAGCTAACCATCCTGGCGACGCTGTTTTGGGTGGGTGCGTCCCTGCTGGAGTCGGACTACGAGCACGAGTTCCAATTGGGAGTGCGGCTGCTCGCGCGCGTCATGCAGCGTCTGCCGCTCGATCGGCCCGACGCGCGCGACCGGCTTGATCGTACGCAGGCTCACACTGCGCCGTCCCTGCATGCTTTGTTACTCAAGGTACGTGTGTATACGTGGGTTAGATCACTGCTGCAGTCGAACGGCTCGACCGCACTCTGTGGGGCCTTACTTTGTGACTACGAGCACAGTTCTAGCTCGTCCGGCCCGACGCGCGCGACCGGCTTGATCGTACGCCGGCTCACACAGTGCCGTCTCTACACGCATTGTTACTCAAGTTAAGCTTCATAGAAACGCACTCGAGCAACCCAAACATAGACAATCTCTTACGGATACGGAATCTCGCAACGGCTGCGCGCGGACTGTTGCGAGCTCTTCCGAGATTCGTGTCTCTGAGCGTTTTCTTCTTTTCTTCATCATTTATCATGTAAAATTTGAATTGAAATGAAAAAGGAAATGAAAAATTATTTATTCAGTGTCACTAAGAACAACGTACTTTTTTTATCCCGCAGGGCTGCACTCACCCGAACACGTACGAGCCGGTGGTGGGCGTGCTCGCCGACATGATCCCGCTGCTGGAGCTGCCCGTGATCGACCCCACGCAGGCGCTGGCTTTCCCCATGACTGTGGTGGCGCTGTTACCCTACATGCTGCTCCATTATGAGGACGCCAATGAGCTGTGCGTACGCGCTGCCTGCCACATTGCACAGGTACAACGATTACCTTCTCCCATATTGCACAGGTTTCAAAGTCAAATCATTTCTATATATACTTTGAATAGTTTGTTATTTGTTTGAACGCGCTAACCTCTAGAACTACCAGTCGGATTTGAAGAATTATTTTTGCATTTGATAGCCCAATTTTTATGTAAAGCTATAGGCTAATTAACATGACACTCTTAAAAACGCTAAGCTATATACTAGCGCATTCGGTTGTGCACTGCTATGGGATCGTAAAGGCTAGGTGTTCACCGCGGATATCGGATGCTGATATCCGCATTCATCTACATTCAAACCACAAAAAGTTATTACCAACTTTACGATTTTGACGTTCCGCTTAGCTCAGACGCCAACACATTATATTACCACAAGCAGTCGAAATGCTGACAGCATCAAAACAGAAGTAACTATATATATCTTTGCATTTAACTATTAGGCACTAGTATTAATTTTAATTGTCACCGTCATCATTCTAAATTCAGGCATTCAGGAAAACGCACTTTGCGTCCGTTTACGTACAAATTTGAGTACTGACTAATGTGCGAGAAATCATAGTAGTCTAAGGATCGGGATGTATCTTGAATACTCGGACGTACTCGTATACGTTTCAAATTCGTACGACGCATCCAAAGTAAGGCCGGGGCCCAAGGTTTACGACTTTTGAACTACAACATTAAACTGTTAATGTGCGAGTGATTTAACAATCAAATAAGTCTTTTTAAATATTTATTCGTACGTATTCTATTGTTAGTTTACCTCGGAGAAGAGCAAGAAGCTAGAGAACCTGGGCACAGTGATGACGCTGTACTCGCGGCGCACCTTCAGCAAGGAGAGCTTCCAGTGGACCAAGTGCGTGGTGAAGTACCTATGGGACACCTACTCGCACCTCTCGCTGCAAATGCTCGCCTTCCTCGTCGAGGTTCTGGAGAAGGTAAGCACTTTACGTAGCACTTTTTACCTTATAGTGTAAGTTTAAGATTGTGGAGAATAAATAAATAAATTACCTACTTACCGTAACTAGTAGAGTACACTCTGCAAAGGGTTCGAAACGTCAGGATGAAATGAAATGTACAGTACTTCATGATAATTAATGGGCATCGGAAAACATCGGAAACAATCGTAAAACAATACAAAAACAATTTTAAAAAAGTAATTTATTTTTAAAAACACCTCTAATTTTACCTTTATCGCAAACAAATAAATAACAATGTAATCAAGCCGTGTGAAACGAATCACCTTCGGAGGTTATCTAGAGGGAACGGCACCGTGCACTAGTGCGCGTCCCCATGCCCTACTAGATTCTCCGAAGGGTTCGGATCGGATCGGGGAGCGGAGGAGGAGAGAAGTGCCTAGGTACATGTCTGTACCTGGTGTAGAGCGCGTGTGAACCGGTTCTTCGTACCCTTGTTCTACGAGTACGGTGTCTTGGGCTTAAACTAGTGTGCATATTTAGTGTATTCTGTAAATGTGTAGTGGCATTTAGAGGATCGGGCGGGGTGAAAGCGGAACGGTTGTCGCTACCGTTTTTTGGAATCATACAAAGCTGACATTGGATTTATTTTAAGGTAAAAAATTGGAAATTTTTAAGTATTGTGTTTTTTTAATAATATCATAGTACATAATAGCCATGCCATTGGACCATTAATGTATTGGTAAAAATAACAATAAACCCTTTTACAGGGTGAAGAAATTTTAACGTGGAAAGCCACTGAACTCACAGACACGACAAATGGTGTGCAATGTGTACCTTTACTTCTTACATGAAGCGGGTACGTTCAAAAAAGCTGAAAACGGGTATTTTCAAAAAGTCCTAATTCGAGTCGCTAACGCTACTGGAATTTGTAGAAATACTGTTAGCAAGATTGTGAATACTACTGACGAAAACGGCTTTTTCGACATCAAAAAAGGGAAGACAAAAAAAACTTTAATTTGAACCTGCACGATTTCGACTACAGTGTCATTAGATAACAGGATCAATATTCATTGGATAAATTTGATAGGTTTGAGTAGGTTGCTCTGCCGCCATGTGTACACACGTCGCACAGAAAGTTTGAACCACAGTTTGGCAATATCATTGACACTTTGTCGTAGATGTGGGTTCTACCAGTGAGGAAAGTGAAAGTGTTCCGACTGTTCGACTGTTCCGACTGTCCGAATGTTCCGACTCGGATATGTCAGGAAAAGACTTGATCCTAGATTGTGAACGATCCACAGTATTAGTGGATTTACTTATTTTGCCTGCATATTATTCATAATAATCTATTTAAAATCCAAATGTATTTTTATTTACCCATATCGAGTTATGTAATAATACGACAGTTACAAATCGTAGAAAACATAATAAAGATAAAAACGATATAAACGATAAAGAGCAGCTTTTACTAAATTGCCCTAACAATTTAGTAAAAGCTGCTCTTTATCGTGCTGCCTAGTTGGGAACACGAAGTTAGTCGATGCCCATTATTTACCTTGAAGTACTGTAAAACTAGCGCTTCGCAAACTTCGTAACTTCCGTAACTTCATCCGTTTATTGAACGGTTTTTAATTCCCTTTTTGCAGAGCAGTTTATCTTGTTGAAAGAATATTTGTTTAAAGCAATTACACGTTACAATAACTTTTTTTAAACCTTTATAATATATAAATATTTACCAAATTATTTGAACATTTGATATATACACCTTATTACAAAGGTGCATATTCATTTGTTGTCAGACATAATTTAAAAATATTTTTTTAGAGGGATTGCTGATTGTACTTGTACGCTCAGGCGTCAGATTTCTTTGATGACTTCTGCATGCCATTGTTGATAGCTAGCTAGCTGGGGCGACCTTAAGACTATTAGAAGATATTCAGTGTATACCCTATACAAATGCAAATAAATTCTATTCTATTTTTTCGGTATTTCTGTTGTCTTGTCAAACGAAATGCTCGAATAACGAGAAATGTTTCAGGGTTCGGTGCACCTGCAACTGCCCGTGCTGTCGGTACTGCACTGCATGCTGTACTACGTGGAGCTGGGGGCTCCCGCCGCGCAGCCCGTGAACGCGGACCTGCTGCGGGCCGTTGTGCGCTTCCTGGACGTGAGTTACTGCAGGGGTTGGTCACGGGCGGCGCCAGTACTGCGGGTACTGCTATGCTACGTCAATATTTACCCGCTGCGGGCCTTCGTAGGCTTCCTGGACGTGAGTTACTATAGGGGTCGATCACGGGCGATGTTAATACTGCATGCTGTACTAGGTGAGGCTAGGGCCCGTCATGCGCTTTCTGGACGTGAGTCACTATAGGGGTCGGTCACGGGTGGCGTTAGTTCTGTGGGTACTGCTGTGCTACGTCAACACTTACCTGAGGGATGTCGTGCGCTTTCTGGAAGTGAGTTACTGCAGGGGTTGGTCACGGGTGAAGCCAATACCGTCGGTAATGCTCTGCTACGTCAACAGTTACCTGCTGCGGGCCGTCGAGCGCATCCTGGACGTGAGTTACCGCAGGGGTTGGTCACGGTCGGTGTTAGTGCTGCGGATAATGCTGTGCAACGTCAACAGTTACCTGCTGCGGGCCGTCGTGCGCTTCCTAGACGTGAGTTACTGTATTTGACAGTGGTTTCCTACTGCTGCGCTTTGCCAACATTTACATACTAGACGACGTCGTGTCCTTTCAGGACGTTAGCAGGGACAGGGAACGCTCACGTATGGCGGTCGACACTTATCTACTGTGCTACGCGCAGTTTTGTATGTTCTTTACGTAAGTAGAGGTAAGGGTCGGTCACGTTAAATTATTGACGCTTCGCCGCTGCTATTCTACGCCAACAGTAACTTGCTAAGTGCTGTTGTGTGGTTTCAGAACGAAAGTAAGGGTAAGGGTTGATCACGTGCAGTTTTAGCGCTCTTTTAATTCTGTGCTTCGGCCGATGAGCTACGCCAAAGCTTACCTCAAATCCCGGGCCGCTGACGTGCATTAGTCCGCATGCTGTTGTGATACCTCAACGAGGTTTGTAGCGAATTCTCACCATGGAAATCGAGCTGTTGCAAACACTCAATACTACACTGCTAGCAGCTAAAACCTTACACATAACAGTCGGCAGATAATATTAAATACAGCTGATCAATCGATTAATCGTTTGTTACTGATCAGCTGTTTGTTTGCAGCTCAATTAGATCTCAGTAAGCACGTGTCGCAAATATTGAGCTGTAACAAGGAATACAAAAAAGTAATATAATATAATAAATGTTACCTTCTTCTTATTTTTTCTTCTTCTTCTTCTCCTTCATCATCTTTTTGTTCATAATACACAAGGTTTGCACTATAGATATCTAAGATGCTACCATTTATTTGCTCAGGACGGTAACAACTACAAAGAGGCGATGAAGATCCTGAAGCTGGTGGTGACTCGGTGTTCCACGCTGGTGGTGCCGCCGTACTGGGAGCACGCCTCCTCGGTGCTGGACGCGGAACTACATGGCAAGAAGGTAATTCGCGTGGAAACGCTAGCGGACACAGCATTTTCAACTTCCTTACTATAATAGGCAAGGTGATGATTGTTCACGATTCTTGTTTTACTGGACTTTAGCATAGCTTTCAACTCCGTTGACTATGACATCCTTCTTGCCATTCTCCACTCCCTTAACATTACCCCTGCAGTGATTGCTTGGCTCTCGGATTATCTCCGAAATCGCTACCAGAGGATTAGGAGTGCGGGTGTGCCTCAACGTGGGGTACTTTCACCTCTCCTCTTTTCTTTATTCATTAACGAACTCGCTAAATTTATATCTTGCCCGCACCACCTATATGCAGATGATGTACAAATTTATAAGCACTTTGATTCAGCCAGTTCTGACTCTGCCTTTGCATAAAGACCTCATCTCTGTGAAAACTTGGGCGGACACATTTGGATTGCTCGTGAACCGCAATAAGTCACAAGCAATAATCATATGCAGCAACAGATTTATTTATTTATTAAAGGCACACAAAACAAGTTACAATCATGTTATATAACAATAATCTGGTACTTAACATTAATCTAGATTATAACTCTTAGGATGCGTGCACAAAATGATCCAAATTATCAGCTATGTTTAAAATAACAAAAGAAAACTAAAATTAAAAGGTTAGTTAAAGTCTTAAATACAGATTGTATGATAAACTGGATTTTGATAAACTCCCCAAGGTTACGTATGATGGAGCGAATCTTGCGTATGCAGGCAAAACTAAAAATGTTAACATCATTATTGACAACTCTCTTTCTTCACAAATTAATGAAGTCAGCCGGCGCATGCATTACTCCTATCACTCTCTCAAGCGACTTCAGTTTTTCTTACCGTTCAACACCAAAATTATGCTTGCTCAATTGCTTCTTCTCCCTCGTCTCGACTACGCCGATGTTTGTTATTTGGATGCTACGGAAGAGTTGATTGGACTGGAGCGCATGCAAAACCTGGCCATCAGGTTCATATTTGGTCTGCGCAAGTATGATCATATTTTAAAGTTCAGGTCAAAGTTGAAATGGCTCCCATTCCGACTCCACCGTGACATGCACATCCTGTCCCTCCTTTATAAAATCCTTCACTACCCTCAGCTCCCTCATTACCTACGTTCCCGTTTTACACTCTTACCTGCCACTTCCCGCCCCAAACGATCTTGTGACACAAGAACCTTTCTCTATCCACAATCCAATTCCAAATTTTTCCACAATTCTTACACCGTATATGCAGCCAGATTGTGGAATAAACTGCCTGCCAGCATTCGTGAGAGCCCATCAGTAGCATCTTTTAAACACAAATTGAAAGACTACCTCTCCAACTTGAGCAGTAATCAGTAACATCATATAGTTGTACTGTCAGATGATAATATATATGTATATATATATAGGTATGTACCTACGTATATGCATTATAATTAGTTTAGGTTCCTATTTATTTATTTATATTTAAGGTATTTATTTATGTTATGGTCGACAATTTGGTCCCGCAGACTTTCTTTTCCAACTACAGCTAGGGTTGGCTGGAAGAGATCTCTTTTAGAGATAAGCTCACCCTTGTATATGTTTTCATAATGTAATTTAGACTGTAATTTGAATGTACAAAAGGCGAACTTAATGTTTACAGTCGAACCAAGGGCTAAGCAGAAAGTTGGTTAGCGGTGCGACAAAGAACCTAGGTGACATATATAATACATAGCATATTTGTAAGAACTATTATATACTTAATAAGTTTACTTAAGTAAATGCATCCACACAGCAACATGAAAATGTAATTATCAATTAAAATGTACATTGGCAGGAGCTACCGGGGCGCACGATGGACTTCACGTTCGACCTGTCGCAGACGCCGGTGATCGGGCGCAAGTACCTGCCCAAGGCCGGCAGCCAGCCAGCCACAGGACCCAGCTCGCTCTCCAACGCCTCCACAGTCACCCCGGATAGGGGTATTTAATTTATTTATTTTTAATTTTTATCTCTAATTGTGGGTACATATTATTATAATTTTCCGCAAATAATATTGCGCACAAATTACTATTTGATAAGCTCAGGTGCACTAAAACACCGTGGCTAAAATATTTTTCTTAAACATGCTTGGAAATGAGATCATTATTTTGACCACCGTCTTCGAGTTAAGTCAAAATTGCAGTATTGGCCAAATACACGCAAGTAGGGCTAGCAATCTAAGTATGAAAATTCATATCTGGCTATTTAAAAATGGAATGAACTTTTTACTCTGAAATATGGCAAATAAAAAGGTACTTAACCAAATATTTAATTTCAATTTTTATAATGATCTGTCAGCGACATCGGCACCGTCATATTTCTTCCTGACCAGAAAGTTGCTAAGTTAGCAGCTTTCTGGTCAGCCGCGATCAAATCGTCCATATTGCAGAAAGTAGGGTATAACGGGCAGGTAAGCAAGTGTTGCATCAACGGCTCTACATTCGCATGCAATTGTATTTCGCAAATGAATATTTCTATCTGTAAGGAACCCCCACTTGCAGAGATTCTCCTTGAAGTAACCAACTTGGGCCCGCATTGGAACGCAGACGGTTTAGTCAGCAAAGCCTTTTTGATAGGAATTAAGGCTTTTTCCAGAAGGAATTAAGAACCCGATAGGTCGAAGAAGATTAATGAAATAGACCTCAGCAGGCACCACTAAGATGAGATAAGGAGATGAAGCAAATATATAAACAAGAAATCTGTTTGTGCGCAGGTTCGTCGGCGTCAGCGTCGGGCTCGGGCTCCGCGTCGACGGTGGTGGGGGCGGAGGGCGCGAGCGGGGGCGCGGCGGGGGCATGCGCGGGCGGGGGCGGGGGCGCGGCCCCGGGCGCCGGCCTGCCAAGCGTCACCTCTCCGCGCCGCTCGCTCTCGCTGTCCCCCGCCGACGCGCTTGCCTCGGGCTGGAAGAGGCCGTGGATGTCGCAGGCAAGACACGCTCTGTTAATTTCTCTTTTTTATAATTAGCACGGAAAATTACTCCATTCAGGCATCGGTCACCCTCACTTTGCCGGCCTACAAGGTGCCTCTTCTCGGCTCGTTTGAAGGACCCCATGTCATAGGAAGGAGGAAATGTGAGCTGGTAAAACAGCTGTGTACTCCTATGGAGGATGGGAGATGGTGAGATGAGGTAAAACTGTAAACCTAGCACGAACTTCTATCGTAGTCGTGTCGTTGCGTTGAAGAGGAATGTTATATAGAAATAGGCACAGCGCCACACCGTCCGTTATTTAAACTAACAATGACATTAAAATAACATTACTTTCACATTACAATGCGGATAGAAGTTCATGCCAAACCTACGGGAGTAGATACGCTATTTATTCGCTATTTATATTTACTACCTTCCTGCGGTCGCGTAATTGGTTTCGGCTCCCCTGTGTTTTCTGGGTATGTCCCTCCCTCCCTCGCCTCTATATGCTATTTCCTTGGGCTTCAGACAGGAAAGAGGATTCACAGGGTCAAAAAAGGCAAGACACGCTTTACATATTGAAGACAAGTCCTTTTTGCTATGCAAGAAGGTTTCAGAGACTAAAGGAAAGCGACACACACTTCTTAAGTTTCTCGCTGCAAATTAAGATTACTCTGTAAAGATCATAGGCAGCCAACAGCAGTCTCTTTTCAAAATCTTTCTCAATAAGGTAAATTTTTAAATTAATGGTTATCCAAATGGACAGTGCACTGAACATACACAAATGATTAAAGCGGGTACAAACGACTGGTGACCTTTTTAAGGGGACCTTTTTTTATATTACACGCATTATTATAATGAAATGACTAAATAAATATTTTTAAAACCAAAAACAATTAAACGTAATTTTTATTTTAATGTTTTACATATGACAATATGTAAACAAAAAGCCATGTAAATTGAAAAAGTATTGTCGATCATAAGAATAATCCTTAGACTAACAATATCACACCAATAAAAAAAAAAATATAAATAAACTTTCTGTGCTTCTTTGAGATTCTTATGTTACACATAAACTAATCTTTTTTTATTCTCCTTACAGAGTCGCGTCAGAGAATGTCTAGTCAACTTGTTGACAACGTGTGGCCAAAGAGTTGGACTACCCAAAAGCCCATCTGTAAGTACAAAACACAACCGTATGTTAATTACAACTATACTGAAATTCCGTTAACCTTAGAGTTTGGTCTAAGTGGTATAACATACCACTTAGACCAAAATCGGTGTGTGCAATATAAGACGGGTTCCTGAACAACAAACTCAAACAATAAATTTCTATGCATTGCTGCAACTAGGACGATTTAATAACCACTTTATGTAAGGTAATACGCTTACGTAATGTATATGTTGCAAAGCTTTTACGCACACTAACACAATCAATCACGAGGCTGTGCTGTCAAGTCGTTGTCCCACAAATTAAAAGCCTTTTCAAGTTCATTTGCGTTATGACGTCATACATTTGAGTATTAAACTTAAACAGTCGCGTATTTATTCTGCCATTATTTGTTATCATTGACTTTTAATGGGCAGATGAAGACTGGCTTTGTAGACTGATATCGTACAGTTGCCATTTTAAAAATATACCTATATTTTCACTTCGTTGGGAAATACTTTATCTAATAATATAAAGGTAAGTAAACGTTAACATCAAATAAGCAGGTAGATATAAATGATTAATAATCTTGTAAAATCTTATTTACCAACTTTACTGTAGGAAACCAAAGTACCTTTTTGAGAAGCTCATTTGGTTCAACAACGACGCCCACAGAAGACTTCGTTCTGTCTCTCAAAATTTGACAAAGATTCCAAGTCAAAATCTAATAGTCGATCCCGCCATCTAGGGGCAAAGTTGTGAACTATGGGGGCAAACATTTCATTACACATGGCATCACAACATTGCATTTATCGACTACGCAACGGCTGCGTTGCGCACTCCCTTACGGCGCACGGCCAAGGGTATAAACACTCGCTTGTGCTCGTTACACGTGTAAGCAATTCTAGACCTTAGTACCCTATAATCAGGGTTGTCTAAGAACCTGTACCCGTGATCTAACACGTGATATAAGTTAAGCCTTTTTTAAATTGACGTTTACTCTTTCTATCTTAATTATAGTGTCAGGAACAAAAATATATCATTTGTGCATCCAAATATATAAATAATTTCTAGAAAATTCAATATCGATATAATTTGGCTGATACTTAATTAAGAATCTAGATTTTGACAGTCTTATTTATAAAACAGCATCTAACTCTGTAAAAACAGGCTGAACCACAAATTCTATCTCAAAAGCAAGGAAAAGCGCCTAGTAACGTGGCTACAGACACGAGCAATCATATCATCGTCTGACGTCAACGTCGCCCGCTTGTTGCCTCCCGTGTAAGGTTCAACTGCGCAGTCAGTGTTGCCAATTATAATTTTAGATGCCGCGAAATATAGTCAAATATTCTGTAAAACTCCATCACACTGGACGTCACACAAAAGGTATTCAACCATTTTCATAAATTTTTGGTCCAAATACGAGAGTGCCGGTCAAAAAGAAATATGTCCGTTTGAGTATTTATTACTAAGGCACCAAAGCTGAAGGTCCTTCACTCTTAGTTTTATTTAAGTTCCAAAATTCGATATTTTCATATATATTTTCGATGGATTTAACTAGCCAAAAGCAAGTTAATTGTTCTAACATAACTTGTAATTTTTTAAATATGTTTATATTTAAGTAAGATGCCTTAAATAAATAAAGATGATTATCTTTTATTTAAACTGTTATTTATTGATTATTTTTGAATTAAATGCCTGCGACGCATCTGCTATTCCTCTGGATTTGCAGGTGTCCATGGGCAGTCACCTGATGGGAAGCAATTACGCTTCCCATCAGGTGACCCGCCTGCTCGTTTGCCTCTTTCTAACATTAAAAAAAAGTACGCCTACGATTTTTTTTAAATTTATTATCTCCAAAAACATTAAATATAAGAATATCATGTCAAAAATTAGCAAAGAAACACTGTATCTTACTAAATGATATTCAATATGTCAATTAAATGAAAAATCATTGTTTTTGTAAGTTTAATCCAGCGAAAATGTATGTAAATATCGAATTTTTGAACTCAAATATAACCAAGAATAATGGCCGTACACTTTTGGTGCAAAAGTAATCAATAAAAAAAACCGGAGATAACCAGAATACAGATTCTTTTTTCTTTTTGGCCGGTACATTCATGTTTGGTTCTTCTATACATATAATAAAGCTAAAGAGGGTCGAAAGTCTGTACATGGAAGATATTCGAAAGAAGTGACTGGGGATACTTAGAATCGATAACAGAACACGTTATTACACGAATTTGACCGCGCATCACGTGAAAATGGCTGAACGGATTTTTATGCAAAATTTGCACATAGACAGACCATGACCCGGACTAGGACATAGAATACTTTTATCCCAGTAACAGGTTCCTGTGGGATAGTGTAGTCTTCGCGAACGAAGTCGCGGGCGACAACTAGTTTCATAATAAGTAACTAGATAGCGCTGCACAAATGTCAGAAAAAATCTATTAACACCTTAAACGTCATATATCCGACAAACAATTGAATTTCTATTGTGTCTGGGCCTGTCAACCTGTTAAGATAATTGTAATAAATAGTATCTAACGCAATATCATTCAACATCCTGTCATTCCGCTAGAAAATCCATTAGCTGTTAGTTAGTCGTACAATTTGTCTGTTTTCATCTTACTCCAATCCGCTAGACATGACGGAAAATCCGTCAAGTTGGCAACACTGTGCGCAGTTGCGTTGAGTTGCTAACACCGCCATCTATCTTCCGCGGCTATAATCACGCGGGCAAGCACAGAGTATCTAAATGTATTGTTGATACTGTTCGTACATGTATTATTACAATTTAATGACTTTGTTTTTGTAAAAAAATATAGATTTGTAACACATATGCATGATTTAAGTATACTTTAATTTATAATCGTATAAAACTTCTTAAGACGTAGAAGCTCTGCTGTCATATAAATTTACACAAAAAACCTTGAAAGTTTATATTGATAGATTAATTATGTCGTCAGAGATAGTTTAAAAGCGCGTATGTAGCATAATGTTAATACCGCACACAACCAAGATGAATATCCATCTTTAAGAAAGATGGTGTGCGGTATATAGCGTAAGTGCCTTTATATAATGAACTGACGTACTTTTTATAAAATAAACTTCATTATTATATGTAGATGCCAAAACAGTTTCTATATTTTAATTCGTACGTAAATTCACTAAATATTGTTGCGTGCAAAATGTTCTTCTACTCCAAATGACTTTATGTATATTATTTAGTTTTCATTTTCACGCATTATTTTGAGAAAAGTAACTATGTATTGATAAACTCACGTACCTAGGTACACTTTCCTTCTTTATCTTCTCGAAAATTTGGTATTTGCCGGTATTTTACGAGGTATTCACCAAATGCTACTTACGCGCTTTTAAACTATCCCGATGATATTTAAATGTTAGGTTTCCATGCTACATGTATAGACTTAATAATGATCGGATTTGAAGTCATCTACACTACCATTAAAAATAATTATCCGACATATAATGCTACATGAATTATTAGATAACTGACTGATTCTATTTTGCTTAAAATATAAAGTGATCCTATCCTACATAACCATGGCCTTTTTTCATGAACGTGACTGGTGACCGCTTACATTTACTTTTACATGATCACGGAAATTTAAGCGTTGGACAATTATGTCACAATCTAACACTTCATCGCTAATAGTACATTTGAGACGGAGCCACTAGCACAGTTTGAAAACAAAAAGGAAAACGAAAAGTAATTTTTAAAGATATCATAATTTAAAAAATATAGTTCATTGTTCATTTTTATTATCAAACATTAAAGTAAAAAGTAAAGTAAAGTAAAAGTAAGTGTAGGAAAACTTGTACCCCATTTTGTGTTCCGAGTTATTTTTACTTAGAGTTAAAAACAACTCTAAATAAATGTTTTGAAATGCTGAAAAAATGTTTTATCAGTTATTTTTTCTGATAAGACTGATTTTTATGCAATAAAGAGTAAATGAATAAATATTGGCATATTTTGTAGTGTGTGCCAATAAATGTGTTTCATTTAAAAAAAAAACATTTCATTCTTATTTAACACCAAACATTGTTGCATTTATATAACATTACATGTACATGTTTTCATGTTATATAAGTAAGTATCTTTAAAGAAGTAGTTAATGATATGAAAATTGTGGTAGTCATAGCTTCACCGACATCTAACTAAAGGCTCCAAATAATATTCAATGCATAATGAGATAAAATTATGCTTCCAAATAGTTAAGGCGGTCCATTGTCTTTGCCTACCCCTCCTGAGGGATTGAGGCATGAGCTATATATGTATCTTACAATTTTTACTTTTTAAAATAATAATCACAAACTGAAATGAATGCATCTTAATGTATATAACAGTTAATATTATTAATGTATGCCGTTTAATATAGAAGACAATTTTCTCTTTGTGACTATTGACTTTGTGGCTATTTTCACATAAGAAATTTAAAGTAATTAAAAAATCATATGTAACTACAATACAATTTTTAAACTATGAAACATGAAAACTAAGAGTTGATGTTTATCTACATTATAATGGGATATAACTAATACGTACTAAACTAAATTGTATTAGTGGTGCCTCTATTGGCGAAACATTGCACTTTCTCCTAATCTTAATATACGATGAAGTGTCTGATTTATTGGGACTTTATTAATTACGTGGTCAAAGGTTTCATTGATCACTGACCACTTGAATTAATTTAGCATTTAACGATGAAATGTCAGATTTAATATTTGTGATTGTACAGACGCCTGCACATCAACCTACCACAAACTGTCAAATTTCCTCAATAGACTTTGAACTTTATGTTTTAGGCTTAAGGTTGGCAATGTATTGAAGAAATTTGTCAGTTTTGGGTAAGTTGACGAGCAGGCGTGTGTACTATATTTATTTATTTAAAAAGTTACATGATTCTGTGTACTGTCGTGAGCCGTCTCAGTCGCGTTTATGTTTTGTTTCATCTAACTAATTGTCATGTAATGTGAAGAGTGTGGTTACGGGTGTGAATGTGCTTTCGTGTGTGGCAGGTGATCTTCAGCCAGAGCTCGGAGCTGTTGGAGCGCGAGTCGTCGATGGCGTCGTCGCTCGAGGAGGCGTCCGGCACGCCGGGCAACGAGCCGTCCGCCGCCGCGCCGCCCACCGACCACTTTGGAGTCTTTAAGGACTTTGACTTCCTAGAGTACGAGAGCGAGAGCATCGAGGTATGTCCACGAATGTTTTAAGGTTTAGTTTGACGCCTCTCTGGCTCAGTAGCAAAGCGCGCAGCCGGATATCCGGATGGCTTCATTTCTTGATCGGGCAAAGTGTGTTTTGGCATTTTCGATGAATTGCCCGGGGTTGTGATCACCAAACTCACATAACACTATATTGCAATACTATTTGCAATACTACAAAAAACTTTCGACAAATACAAATTCCAGTTTGGCGGTCTTTTTTATTAAAAAAATTGTTATCCCGTCGTGATGGAATTACAATTTTGTTTTATGTGTGTACCTTGACCGCGCTTGATATAGCGTATTTGCGTTTTAGCGTTCGAATGTATGTATTTGTAAACATACAGATAAATTGTTGTGTTTTTACAAACTGGCAAATAAACGCTATAGTCAACGCAAAGACTCGTGGCAGCCGGTGCTATAAAGCGTGCGAATGAAACAGCGCACATCATGTGCTCTCTCGCACTTACACTGATTATGGGTGACGTCACAAAGATGTAGTGATGCGCGTTGTTTGTATACTATGTAGTAGTAATAGTAGCAAATACTCAAATCCGTCAGTTTGATGGTTTTAGTGAAATATCAGTAGTCCTGTGACGTTTGAAGTCTGCTGTGTACGGTTGAGTTCATTCATTAGGCTCTAAAGCCACACCAACGTGATGTGATGTGAAGTAACGATTTCAGTCTATAGCAATATTATGTAATTGTGTTTTAGTGTTAATTATCCATACACAATGCCATTGTAATTTCATTCACCCATTATTGTAAAAATATATATTTCATGAATGATCTTACTGATCTTCGATCGTTGTTTTTGACTTAAGGCTACTTTAGATGATAAAAAGCTAAAGTAAAAGTAGATAATTTATCGTCATCATCATCATCATCATCATCATCACTGCTGGACATAGGACATAGGATTTCACAGTCCTACAGGAGGACAGTGCCACTGTAGCATAATTTAAAGTGCATATGACATGGTAAGTCAGAAGAGCACTCTTCTCAAATTGTGGTAATTGTCTGTTTTGAATTTGAGTGAGAAAGGTGTTTTGTTTTTATATCATCAGGGCGAGAGCTCTAAATTTATATAATATAACCATTTTTAGACGTATATGTTTAGATTTCAGATAGCATTAACCGCTGAATGTATTGAATTTGAGTGACACAAGTGTTTTGTTTTCCCATCATCAGGGCGAGAGCTCGGACAACTTCAACTGGGGCGTGCGCCGGCGGCTGCTTAGCGAGGAACGCGACGAGGGCGTAGTACCCGAGCGGAGTCCGCCGCCGCAGCGCCCGCGCCCGCCCGACGCGCACCCCAAGCAGGTATACACGGAATACTCGACAATCGCGAAACATTTAATTCCGAATTAAAATACTAAGAGTTTTACCAGTTCATCATCTACTAATTATGCTCCCTTGAGTGCGCCGTTTAATTCCGAATTAAAATATTAAGACTTTTACCCGTCCATCATCTACTAATTGTGCCCATAATGAGCAGTGTGCTGTTTAAAACCTTCAATATACAACGTGTTAATGACATTGCACAAAACCTGAAATAAGTTTGTTCAGAATCGAGAGTAGAATTGATTCCATTAATAATAAATATGGGTCAGATTTTATAAAATGATATGATTACAAAAACACAAATGTTGAAAAAATTTCCACGAGCAGGATTTGAACCTGCACCCTTCTGACATACCGGGTCAGGTGCTCTTCCAATTGAGCTATCGTGGTTCTAACCAGCTCGCCAAAATTATTCAACACTATTTACTTTTTTTACTTTGAAAGCCAAAGGCGCCAATTCAATTCAAAATTCAAATAATAAGCTTTGTCATAAGGTACCAGTCCAAAGCCTGGAAAAAGTGAGATGGAAACATTTGATTCTCATTTTTTAAGGTATATAAATCACAATAGTTGTTTGTTCAGTTCAGTTGACGAACGGACGGCGACAAGCGGCAACTTTGCACTCACAGTTTGAATGCTATCGCGCAATTAGATCGCGCGTCTTCTTTATCATAGAGTTTCTGATTTGCCAGAAATGCAAGAACACAAAAAGTACTAAATATCTTCTTAAATAATCCGCGAAAATTGTATTTAATAATTTATATAATTCTTTTATAGTAAAAATAAGTTGGTGTGTTTGAGGTTTTGCGCTATTTCATTAAAACGTTGTATTCGTCTGCTCAATACAAATCTAAATTAATTCTAATGTCTAGTTAACATATGAAACTTTTAATTTCGAGCAGCGTCACTACTCATCATCATCGGCTCTTTTTATGTCCCCACTGTTGGGGCATGAGCCTTCCCTATGGATGGATAGGGAGAACGGGTCATACTGGTATATCCGCACTGACCCCCGTGGACCACCACGAGTTGGTAAACTTTTGGTCACCCATCCGATGACCGACCTTTGCGAAAGTGCTTAACTCAGCACTCGCAGATCGAGCGCGTTAACCACTACGCCATAAAGCTCTTTGATTACCAGTCCGAATACATAAAATTATAATTTGAATTATAAAATGTTTCATCATCATCATCAGCCTCTCGACCTACTGCTAGGCTGGGCATAGGCATCTTTTTGTGATTTTTAATAATCGTAATTTTATTTTAACTACAGTTATCGGTTACGTTAGGCTAGCCTTGTGCCCAACCGTAGCGGAGTGAGCCAAGCGACGCAATTAATTATTACGTGATCATAAATATCGTAATTAAATTTTTCGTAATTATGTATGTACAGACGCCTGCACATCAACCTACCACAAACTGTCAAATTTCCTCAATAGACTTTGAACTTTATGTTTAAGGCTTGACAATGTATTGAAGAAATTTGACAGTTTTGGGTAGGTTGATGTGCAGGCGTGTGTACCCCACTGTACATGCGATAAACCATTTCCGAACTCCTTTCTACGATCACGATCTACTCCAACAGGTCTCTACACACCGTAAACTATTTTAGAACTCAACCAAATACGACCTTTTGGAACCTATGGGTACATTACATATATCGGATACAGCTATCGATTACATGCGACTTCACCGCTGACGCATAGTTTTAGTGGTGCACAATTGCACACAGAACGCATTGTTTTTTTTATTTGATGATTTATCTGGTTATTATAAGTTATAAAATTAATTAAAAAATATTATGACTGATTAAAAGTTTTTATAAAATACAAAACAAAATACAATTTGATTTTAGTGGATACACAACACGAGAGAAAAGTTATACATGGTTATTGCTTCGATAAATTAAAATGTCATACAGTACTGGTTGAAGTCATGTCAAGTCAAGTCAAGTCATCATCATCATCATCATCATCGTCATCATCAGCATCATCGTCATTATACTAGTCCACTGCTGGACATAGTCAAGTCGTACATAAAAATTACTTGATTTCAGCAGTACAACAGTGTATGGGCTAATTACTTTTACTTTACTACACATATGTATCGCAAAAATAAAGTAATCTCTCTTTTTGATGTTTTTTCAAGCATGCGCGGTAACAAACATAGTCATAATAAAGTAAATGGGGATCCATTCGCAAGTTTATTGTGCATTACATTGGTCGGTTCGGTTCGGTTTTAACAATCAATTATTAGTTTTGTTTTCATTGACGTCAAATGTTTGACAGCTGGGGACAGAGTGGTTTGTATGGGAAAGGAAAATTGTTGTTTTTACTATTTTCCTCGTATTTTTTACGTTTTTTCTCTCCATGAGAACCTTCTTCAGACTTTATCAAACACAACAAAAAAGAAATCAGCCAAATCGGTTCAGCCGTTCTCGAGTTTTGCGATTAGCAACACATTTAGCGATTCATTTTTATCGTTATAGATTACGAGTATTGAACCAATTACGTATGTAAAAGTAACGTATAAGTAACTAACTCTGTTTATGTACACCTGCCACTTACCTGAAAGTAAATTAAACATAAATTACTCGCCTATAAATTTGTATTAGCGCCTTAAATTTCTTTTCTTTGTTTATTTGTAAGTCCCTAAGAGATTATTTCAGTTCAGACCAGTGTCTCAGTAGTTGAGGATTCCGGGTGAAGTGCGCTTTCACCTTTCGGCCTTATCATCAGTTAATGTGAAGGCCAAGTGATAAATGGGCCAAGTCCAATCAATGTCTTTTATTCTTTATTCTATTCTTAAGTGGACGAAAGATTTTTGTTTACTTTTTTGCAAAATTTGTCCTATGGTTCTTCTACTATTCTTCATTTAACAAAAATATCCAAATCTTTAAAAATTCTTTAAAAAATTTAAAACAAAAAAAAATTATTTCAAATAATTTAATTAAGTTTCATTTAGTTTCAAACTGACGAACCAATATAAATATCATAATTGTATTGTTAGTACCGACAATTTAACTGACGTCCAACACTGATCGATACACTTTTCATAAGATTACAGTCAAATAATTCAGTTCAGAATAGCATAAATGCACTGCTTTTAATAATGCAGTTTTCACAAAGTCAAAGTAAAGTGTATCATCAAAATCAATAAAGTAGAAAAGCCTCCATTCCTACCAGATTGTCCTTGCGTTTTTCACATGCGTCGGGAAAGATGCACTTTTTTATGTAGTGAAAAAATGCACTTTTTTATTTAGTTATATCTTATAAACTTAAAGCTATGCTACTTTATGAAAACAAGTTAAAAAGTCTAAAACTATAGAATAATTTATTAAAGGCAATAAATTCTAAGCCATGCCACTGAACCTTTTTAGCACGATGAGCTTTCATTATTTTCACCTCAACTCGGTTATTGTAGTTCACTTAGCCGTCGCTTTCCAATCGGTGCCTAGAATTTGCTTTTCGCCAGGATTTTCAATAGCACGCTCTGTCAATTACGAGACGAACACTTGCGACTGTCTCGGTACGACACGTGATACTAATCATG
Organism: Eudonia truncicolella; assembly: GCA_949315975.1. Lineage (NCBI taxonomy): Eukaryota > Metazoa > Arthropoda > Insecta > Lepidoptera > Crambidae > Eudonia > Eudonia truncicolella. The sequence continues at coordinate 8,470,342 of OX438825.1, read as the reverse complement.
CTCACTAGAGCGCGCTGTTTAAAATATTCAATATATTCATCTTCATCTTTTCAGTAAGAAACTAAATTTAAACCTATTAAGGTTAAGCAGCGCGCTGCGATACCTTTATGTCGCTACTCATCATCATCTGATGATGATCATCATCAACTCATTTTATGTCCCCACTGCATATACTTACCCCCATAAACCACCACACGGGCTCAATGCGGTGGTTGTCAACGACTGCTAATGCACCCGGGACCAAAGGCTTTACGTGCCTTAATTCCGTAGCACGGAGGAACTCGAGATGATAAACTTTTGGTCACCCATCCGATGACCGGCCTTTGCGAAAGTTGCTTAACCTCAGTACTACTATCTAATATTAATTTGTCCTCTACTGTACTTTAGTATGTTAGATTAATTATATTAAAAAAAGATTTGTAGAAGATGTCGATTATTACATTTTGTCATATGTTTTTTTAAAGTAGGTATGTGTGTTCAATACACGTAATTTGATTGTCTATTGTTACCATAGAACTAACATAACATAAAATTTACATTGTTTATGTATGAAATATTCTTTCCTGTAGGGGTTGCAGAAAATTAAATGTCATCGGTTGCATAATGTTTTTCAGCATACTTATCATGTCGCATTACGTTTATACAGAATATGTATTGAAGCATACTTTTTTATCTGTTAGCTTTAATTATTTATTGGCATAATTTGATAACAAGACATTAGTATATAATAAGAAGAATAAAAATAGAATGCTTGAAATCAATATCATAATATTTTAGTTCCTTCTTCTAATACAATTAACGTTGTAATTATAATATAATTTAATTTCCGATAACAATATTTTGCTCTAAGACTCGTTTCACCGATTGAGTTTAATATGTTATAAAGCGTAGAATATAAAATATGCAGAATACAATCGACTCCTTTATAGAGATAGTTTTAACAATGGTAGAGATATTTCTATTTTGGCGCTTTGCTGGTCCCTACCGCGGCACGCTCGCTCGGCTCGCGCGAGTAGCGAGAAGCTTAGCGGAAGTTAACATGTATGCGTTTCGTTTTATAGGTTAAATTACTATTAGGCGTATAAACATTATGTCTTTTACAACTATGCTAATTTAAAATGATGGTAAAGAAAACTGAGCAGGTAATAATTATGCCGACGAAACCGTTCTGCATATAAATAATTACGAGTATGCCAGAAATAAATTATGCGAGACATCTTTTTGCGTTACTGTTAAGCCAAACCAAATTATGTGTAAAAATTTTGTGATAGAGGGCACCCGTCTGTAGAAAACTATTTTGTCAATGTGTGCTCTTTTATTCCCAGGTTGAAATTGCCTATTACGAAACATTATAGGCATGGGAGCTTGTTAGTGCCCGTCTTGACAATTAAGTGTTTGCCATGCCTGGCAATTCAAAGAGGTAATGTTGGCAGCATACTCCGAACCGTTGAGCCACGAGCCCACATTTGGAGAACATCTTTTATTTATAGCTATTCAATTTATTTAGTTTTTTGTTTCAAATTTTACTTGTGTTATGTTTCTTGTAAATATCATTAGGTTTTGTTAATAAAGCACCATGTTTGTTTTTATAGTCATTTTACATTTACACATCATATATTACTTAAAAGGAAATAATTTGCGTCCGTTTTGAACGCACGAAGAAAAAAGGAATACAAGCGCTGCTTTTGTATACAGACGCCTGCACATCAGATTAGCCAAAACTAACAAATTTAATAAATTTTCAACCTTAATTAATGGAAATAAAGTTCAAAGTCTATTGAGTAATTTTGACAGTTTGTGGTAGTCTGATGTGAAGGCATGTGTACATGCTTAGGTACTTTTGTAATACCTGGAACCGATGCGCAATATTCTCCACTGAGGGGAAAGGGTGGAAAGGTTAGGTAGCCTCCACAGTAACGCACACACTAACAGCAGGGAGGAAAGTGGGAACAGGCAGGGCATGAGAAGGGAGAATCGCTAGGTCTTACATAAGCTCCCGGCTCGTTTGGGGCCGCCAACCAGCGCACAGCATTAATATATGTGACCTAAAATGATCTGGAATACTGCAATGCGCCAAACGCAAAGCGCATGTCTGGTGACCCGACGCTACGCGGTCGTTCGTTGCTACGGCGTCTTCCCGGAACTACCCACTGCATTTTGACGCAGTAACCTAGCTTGCTTACGTAATAAATAAAAAACACCACATATTTTCAGCAAATAGATATCTATTTACATAATTCATTCAAATATTATCTTAGAGGGAAATAAAAAGGAAGTGTTGTAACTTCGCAGCACGGCTGTTCATGTTTTTGATATAACTTTAGTCATTATAGATTACGCACTTATTTTCAGTAATAGTAAAGAAGTTCTCATTCAGTATAAATCTTTAGACATATTTCGATCCTAACTGCTGGCTAGTCGTAGTTTGGGCGTAGTCGTGCTAGGAAGTATACTTTCCGTAACGATCATCATATCCCAAAACCAAAGCAGTAGAAAATTACAGAGTACAAAATTGAGCAAACTCTAAAGTTACTTTGTACCTAAGACTAAAGATATAACGTCGTGCTGCAAAGAACAGCACAAAGATAAAAACGTAGATGCTATTATTTTGATCTGTAAACCTGGCACGACAAATTATCAATTACGTGTCGTTGCGTAAATAGGGAATGTTGTATGGAAACTGGTACAGCGCTACAAAGTCCGTAATTGAACAATTTACAGACATCATTTCCTAGAATTTATGACATCAATATGACATAACGTTTACGTTACGGTTCCGATAGAAGGTCTGTGCTAGACCCGTGGACCCTGCCTTTGCTTAGTGCTAGTTGCACTCGCTATTCGACCTCGTTAACTAAATTGAAAATTTGTCTTACATTGAAACAGCGCCTCCTGAGATAAGCGTGTACGAAGGTGTTTTTTTTTCTAGACGAAATCTCGTTTTCGGTATCGTGATCGACTGGCGAACAAAACTCACACTAAGCATCAACTTAAGATAAATTTTATCGTCGCCCTCGTGTCGTAACGAAAGGCTTAAAAAATGACGTAAAGAAGACAAACGCATTCTAGCGACAACAGCATATTCCTAACTAGATCAGCCTAAAAAAAATATCTGCTGAGCGCAGGCCGGGCGTTAACTTACCAAGCTGGTTTACCATGTTATGAGAAAAATCAGGGTCAACGGCTTAACGTGTTTTACGAACCACCGAGGTGTTCACAAAAATTGCTTAACTTGCAATATTGCTACATGAATGAGCAATCCGCTAAGCCCTGTGAGCTCAATGCTCACCCTTGAATCAACGGTCTCACCTTAGAATCGACGGTGTCATCTTAGAATCTACAGTGTCACCTAAAAATTTAAGGCGTCGTCTTAGAATCCACGTTGTCACCTTAGAATTTATGGTGCCATCTTAGAATCTACGGTGCCACCTAAAAATTTAAGGCGTCGTCTTAGAATCCACGTTGTCACCTTAGAATCTACGGTGTCACCTAAAAATTTAAGACGTCGTCTTAGAATCCACGTTGTCACCTTAGAATCTACTGTGTCATCTTAGAATCTTCGGTGTCACCTAAAAATTAAGGCATCGTCTTAGAATCCACGTTGTCACCTTAGAATCTACGGTGTCATCTTAGAATCTACGGTATCACCTAAAAAATTAAGGCATCGTCTTAGAATCCACGTTATCATCTTAGAATCTACGGGGTCACCTATAAATTAAAGGCGTCGTCTTAGAATCCACGTTGTCACCTTAGAATCTATAGTATCACCTTAGAATCAACGGTGTCATATTATAGACTACGGTATCACATAAGAAACTACAGTATCACTTTTGAATTTACGGTGTCCCATTAGAAACTACGTTGTTCTATCCTATCCTAGAATGCCGAAGCTATTTAATCACTCTATCTAGGCTCTAGCATGGCTCTATCAGGCTCTATATCAATGGATAGAAAGATCAATTAGTTTCGGCAATCACGTAAGAAATATTAAATCCTTTATTAGACATATACAACACACATTTAAATACACCTAATACAAGACGTATACAAAGGTGAGCTTATCTCTGAAAGAGATATTTTCCAGTCAACCCTAGCTGTGGTGTGGAAATAAAAGAAAGATTATTCCATTTGCCCTGTGGCTCATTTTATTTACAAACTCTGTTTTTTTTTATATTCATCTTAGTTTGCGAATATATGTTAGTTATCCTTATATTAAATTTAAATTCTAATATAGCAATGCGTTTTAAGATTAAGTAAGTCTATAAAAAATAAGGCGATCTCATGACGATTGTGTGTAAAATGTTAGGCATTAACACCTACAATAAAAAAATAGGTGATTATCAAAATAAATGAAAGTATTGGTACCATTTGAGTACCTACATGTACAACACAAGGGAACAAAAAGAGGGTGTACGAATGGATTTTGTTTTCCTCACTAAGGCAATTAAATCACGGCACTGCATGCTATTTCCCTTTCACTCTGAGCGCCCAAATGTGGAGTCGGCTTTTTGAAGTTTAAATTTACATCCTGGGCAGTATTTGGATATAGTTGTTAAAGCACGTACTGAAAGCTGAAACCGAGGCAATCGAAAAAAGAGAACTTGCTTCAGACGGGACTCAAACCCACGACATTTCCGCAATCCGGACGTCTCTCATCAGAGCTGCCGAAACAGGGCAACAATCTGTCGATTTTTGCAAGTACTTGCTTTAACTAACCAGCGATGTTTCATTTATTTGTTACGCCTAGAACATTTAACAATTTACACAGTCAGGTCATAAATTCTGTCACATGTTTAATATAAAATAATTGAGACAAGTTTATTCATTATGTAACCATTTATATACCAAAATGAACTTAACAAAACATATGAATCTACATATGACAATAAAGTTTATTCAAAATTACTTCTTTAAGCGTCCAAGAAAGTTTTTACTGTGTGACAATACTTATGACCTGTCTGTGTATTTATTAAGATGAAAGCGATCGTAATTTTGCATTCAGAATATTATTTTTACATATTTAAACTCAAAATAACAGACTTACCTTAGGTGGTACTTAAAACGAGTGCTACTATAACATAAAAAACGAAAAAATAAATTCACAAGCTTGCCGAGTTTCTAGCGGTTTTTTCGCGGTCTACGATAGGGTTTACGCAGCCATGGTATAGATTTTACCTTACAAAAAACAGTTAAATAAAGTAAACTTTAAATGAACCCACTTTTTTATTTACACAAACATACCTATAACATAAAGCAATTTTATTAATGGTTATGTGAATGTTCTGTGTCGTTTGTGCAGAGTACGCACGAGGACTCGTCGGACGAAGAGGGCGGGTGGGAGGAAGGCAACGCGGGCGCGCGCGGCGAGGGCGACGCGGCCGCCGCCCTCGACCTGGCGCTGCGCGCGCGCACGCATTCCTTCTCTAGCGCCTCCAGTGGCGAACCGGATGGTATGTCACCTAAGAATTATACATACATACATACAGTCACGCCTGTCTCCCGTAGTGGTAGGCAGAGATCTCTTTATGTCACATGCTACGATTATTACATACTTCTTACTAACGATGGGAAAAACTGCTTAATTTTTTCACACGTTTAAGCGTTGTACGATTTTAAAAAAGCATGCATAAAAAGAGCTTTTTTGCGTACTTACAAAAAGCTGGCTACGTTGTGTTGAAACGAAAAACGTGAAGCGATCTGTCGGCTTACTTACTTAATACGGTTTTCGTTGATATCATGTTTTGTTGTCAACATGTTTAATTGTCATTTAGAATTAGAAAAGAATGAACACAAAATCTGTCTACTTACTCAAAGAAATCATGAAATATAACGTTTACTATACATACTAGCTCCCATAGAAGAAAAGCAGTACTAGTCTTTTTTACACTATTCTTAATAAATTGAATAGAGTCCACACCCATAAAAGTTTAAAATATATTGGTAAACATCATTCATGTTTTCGTGTTGGTCCTCTGAACCCACTTTTACGAAATATTCATAGTTTAACTTACAACGAAATATCTCAGTAAATAAGCGCAGATTGATAGTTTCCCTAGCATATCGTATGTTTTTTAAACTAGAATCGGAGTATTAGCGCACTTCAAATTTATATTACAATGCTAATGTAAACTTACCAATTTCAGTCTGTACTACTACTACTACTATTACTATACTTGTACAGTTACTACTACTACTACTATACTTGTACAGTTTAAATTGACAATGAGAAGAATTATAGCTATTTAATATTATAATATATATCCACACTCATTATCACACATAAATCGCTCGTTCATAGAAATTACTTCATTGCGTCACCTACATTGGTGTTAAAAATGATAACTTTATATCATTTGATAAAGCATTTAAGATTATATTGCCATATCCTAAATTCAGATAAAAATAATTACAAAAATGGATTTATGGTGAAGACTTGCGACACTGTGGTGCGGCGTAAACTTTATATCATTTGTTAAAATTAAAATAAAATGCTCGTTGGCTAAACCATTATATACGATATTTACCTCAACCGTTTGAAAGAGGGACTTTACCGAGACCTCACGCAGGCTTCTTGAGAGAATTGAAAAGTAACATTGCACTGTTTTATTTTATTTGCCAACACTCACGCACGTTAGACACTAACTTAACGACCTAATCGTTATTTTATTTGATTTTTGCATAGCACTTGTCAGTATATCGTTATTTTAAATTGGTTTCGCGTGTGTCAGGAGACCGCGGCGACGTGACCCCGGTGCCGGGAGGCGCGGGCGCGCTGCGCGATACTTGGCGCACCTCGGTGGCGGCGCAGCTGCGCCAAGCCGCGCCCATGCCGCCCATCGCTCTAGTGCACCGCCTGCATAATGTGCTCAAGGTACATAGCCTGTATATCTACAGCCCGTCTTCACCCACCAATGTTTATAGGATTTGTTTGGATGCGCAACACTCGGCGCCCGTCGTTTTAAATTCAACTTGTAGGCAATGATTTTCTACTAGGATCTACGTACTTTAATATCATCATCATCATCTACAGCGCGTCTTTCGCGTCAGCAATCGATTTTTTTATTTGACTTGTAGGCAATATACACTTTTAAACTTTCGCGTTCCATAGTTAAACAAAAGAATTTAAACGGGGATTAACGCAAACTAATTAATAAAAACGTATCATACCTTCTTTATACCCGACGTTTCGACCGAGTTACAACGGTCAGCCCGTGAACGGTTACATTAATCAATCAATAGTGGATTTGAAAAAACAAAAATAATTATTTACCTAACGAGTAACCTTATTTTCAACAATCCCAGTGTCAAAAATCTTTTATCATCATTTCTTTACTCTAATTCCCATAAGATAAGTAAGTCATCTATACAAAATACCTATGAAAGAACCAATTATAATAAGGAAAAAAGCAAGTACAAATAAACCGTGCACCGTGACTTAATCGATTGCAGTATGCATAATAATCATGAAAAACGTCCTCGCTACACTCGTCGCTATTGTTGTAAGATTATAGCCCTTCAACATGTCGGAATGATGGACGATCAAAGAGATGTTATCCGGCTTAATAAGCACTACATCCATTGATATACCAACACACGGGGCTGTGGACCCTTAGTGAATGCCATGCATTCATTTTGGGTATTATTATGAAGTGATTATGCTGAGGGTTCACCAGCCTCGTCAAAATGCATTATTTGGGTTTTCTTTGAAACTTTTGTAATTGTAATTTCTTTTACATATCAAGCAATCAACCTTGAATAAAATACCCGTTTCCTTTATGTCTATTTAAAAAATATTTTGTTACTGAACATTTAAAGTATCTTAGGGTACATCAACTGCTCTCATTGTCGTAATGATTAAATTTCCAATCGATAAAAATTTGCACAATAGGCTGATAAAAGGTGAGTAAATATGCAGTAGGTCTATGCAACTGTGTAACTGTTGATGAGAATCACGATACGAACAGCGGTTGATACGCTTGACGGCTAACCCGCTTACTCGCAATGCTAGCGTTATCGGAGGGGGTCTCCAAAGCTAAATATTTCGACCTCCTTCGTGCTTCGGAAGGCAATTTCAGCCGTTAGTCTCGAATGTTGTGGTAAGATGGTAGTCGTCCAAACCCACCTATCCGCATGGCGTCAGTATGGTGTCAGAATGGTCATTATTACCCGATCTACTTTTTGTGATATTATTCACTTGTGTAAGCTTCTCTGCTGCCAGGTCCGGAGTCGAACGGTAATAGGTTGATGCTGAAGTAGTACGAGGGTGACACTGAATGTTCCAAAAACTGAACAAATTATTAGTTTTATTACATATTTTCAAAATATGGTCCAATGTCCATTCACATCAATACATCGCTGCATCCGATGGAACCACTGAGAAAAGCACTTTGCCAACTCGTCCTTAGGAGTCTTTTCGACGGCTTTTTGGAATGCAGCCACTGCTTCCTCGGTGTCCATAAAACGTTTTCTCGAATTTTTTCTTTTATTTTCGGGAATAAATAAAAATCGCAAGGTGCGACGTCGGGGCTATACGGCGGGTGACCCAGTAATTCCACATCTGACGTCGCCAAATAGTCTATCGTTTGCTTGGCGGTGTGCGACGAGGCGTTGTCGTGGTGAAGGAGGATCCTAAAGCGAGGTCGTTTCCCCCGAACTTTTTCCAAGACAAGTGCGGCAAACAATTGTTAGTGTACCACTCTGCAGTAACTGTTTTTCGATCCTCTTAAACAATTGTTGTGTAATGACCTGTCCTTCCGAAGAACGATGCCACGTCTTTTTTCCCACGCTTCGACTTCTTCGACTTTCTTCATTTTAGTTGGCAACTCCTCGGAAGGAAACACCCACTCAGCAGACTGTCTTTTAGTTTCAGGATCATATCAGTAAATCCAGGTTTCGTCACCCATAAGTATGTCGAACACAGCATTTGAGTCACCTCCGTTAAATATTTGAACCATTTCACGGCACCAATCAACACGACGGAGTTTTTGGGCCTCTGTCAAATTATGAAGTATCCACCGAAGGCCGCCTCACGCAGATCATCATCCATCCAGTGCGACCACGTTTAAACTCATTAAACCAGTAGTAAACAGTGGCACGAGGTGGGGCTTCATCGTCTAAGGCTTATCATAATGACTTTTTTGTTGACTTAAATTACATCGAAAGTCATAATAAAATCATTGCACGAAAATTTTCTCGCGTTAAATTCATGCTGACGTAACACAGTCAATTTTCAATTTGCCGCCAAGTCGTAAAACAAATGACAAATTAATAATATTGGCAAAAAATTCCATTTTCAAAATTTGAACTTATTTTTTTATTATATTGTTTACAAGTGGCCAGTTTTAAAAACTTTGAGTGTCGCCCTCGTAATAAGGTGGGAGCAAAGCTGTCGAGATCGGCTTCATAAGCCTTAGGGGGAAGTTCCGATGCGGTTAGAGAGGGATAGCGTGCGGTTAGATGAAAAAACCTCGATTTAAAAACTTTATCTTTAAAAATTAAATAATTTGCTGTTAGTTGGTATGCTTATCACTTGTGAACGGATTAACAGATTTGGATGACATTTTGCACATAGATAGACCATGACCCGCACTAGGGTATAGGATACTTTTTATCTCGGTAACGGGTTCCTGTGGGATAGTGTAGTCAGTAGCAGCCAGTTTTAAAAAAAGTATCATGATTTGGTTTTTAATTTAATTCAGAGAAGAAGAACAGTGTGGGAGAGGCATTTTGATATCAAAGCTTCATTTAAAAAACTTGCTACGCTGATGTGACTGACAGCATGATGATCTGCCCAAGCGACATGCTGGCAACAGTGCAAGCGCTTGAGCGGTTTACCACCTTACAAAATTCCATGATGCGGTTGTATAATTAATTGTAGATCCTATACCCGATCCTATACCCTAGAAATATAAAATTGTTTTATGTTTATGTTGTGAAGCTCCTTGAAGGAAGCCTTTGCCCACTAGTGGACGTCTTTTGGCTGAGGTGATGATAATGGTAATTAATGTTATATTTTATTTTTTTGGAGAATGGAAAATTCGTCATCTGAGGCGCCCGGGGAGGCGCAGATGGTTATGTGAGGTTCTCCCTTTAATTCCCCAATTATTGTAAGCTTGTTAGCTGTGTATATAGCTGTATGTTTGTATTGATACTTTAAATAAATAAATATATACTTAACATGTGCGCAGGAGGTGATAACGAAGACCGTGTCGGTGTGCGGCGAGGGTGTAACGTGCGGGGGCGGGGCAAACGGTGCGGGCGGCGCGGGTGAGCTCGGCGGCGTGCTCGAGCGGCTGGCGGGGGAAGAGCCGCCGCTGTTGTGGGCCGGCGCCGCCGCCGCCGACACGCCGCGCGTGCGCGACGCTGTGCGGTACGCCGCGCTCGAGATCAACGAACACCTCGAGACGTACTTCGATAGACGGGAGCATGCGCTTGAGGTAATGTGGTAGAACCTTTTTATTTATTTGCTACTATAAGGCTGCTTTTAATGCGCTCATGGCCGTTGACCGGGCACCGGAAATGCAGTGTGGTGGAAAACATGGTGGACCGACGATCTGGTAAAGGTCACTGGTAGCCGTTGGATGCGAGCAGCGCGAAACCGGTCTTTGCGGAGATTAATTTAAGGGAGGCCTTTGTCCAGCAGTGTACGTCTTTGGCTGAGATGATGATGATGCTACTTTTCCATCGAAGCTGCTTACCTTTTGCTTGCGTTGTAAAATGGAGTAGTTCTATAGGTGTTTTTCTCTCGCGAACCACTTACCTCGCTGGTACAGCTCTGGTGGTAAAGCAGCAGCGTTTTTCTCAGTATAAGGCAGCTGTCCCACCGCCGCCCGGCGTGTAAGCGACGAACTTTCGACTATTTTCTCGCTCAAAAGTTAATAAATAGGTACCTAAAAATCTGCTTAATTAATAATAGGTACTTTCATGGTGATAAAGAGCATTCCAATTTATGTCATCCGCGTACAGCAAAGGTGATAAGGCTTTCCATCATACTTAACAGACTTTGGACTATCAAACTAATGTAATAATAACAAAATAAAAGTCAAACCTTTGCTATAATTACGTAACTAAATTAAAATTAATCAAAGGAGCTACAATAGCTTATTATCGACGCATCGTTTTTTTTCTAATTCATCTTGTGTACAAGTTCATCACCTATTTTATTAATTTGCCTACAAGTCATAAAAGACATTACACCAATTGCTTGTTAAATCAAATCATTCTTTGTCACTGCACTGATTATTACTCTACTTAGGTTAGAACACTTATCTGCTACTACATTAATTAACTAATACATACTAGTTATCGCCGCGAGGTGAGACTAGACTACCTACCTACCACAAGACGGGTATTTACTCATGTGCTACCTACAGCTAATTAAGTTATTCGTTAGGTATAAAATTTATTATAAAGCAACATAAAAAATAAATTAGAGAGTCGCCTCGTCGGTCGTCGGCCCGTCCGTTCTCGTCAGCTGAGAGGCATAAGTACCTACGTTATAGTCTCGAATGAGACCCCATTTATTTTTCTTTCACATAATGTTATAGCCGCATTTTAACTGTAATTAATAAGTGTTGTGTTCTGAGCGCAATCCCAATTCATTCCTACGTTTTACAAAATAAATCTATCACACATTATGAGAAGTTACAACAGTAACTATCTTTCCTTACAAGGTACGACCAAAGACCGAAAATCAAAGGTCATCAACATTTGATGTCCTCAACAGCTAAACAGCGTTGTGATAAGTAGGTACCTACCTATTACCTATCTTATGTTGTTGCTATAGGCGTTATTTTATTATTCAGATTAGGTAAGAACTTAAATTAAGTTCAAATGTCTTGCATTAAAACAAAGTTAATACCTAAAAAGCTGCTTAATTACTAGGTGTAGGTACTTACATGGTGTTAAAGAGCATTCCAGTTTATTTCGCCTGCGTACATCAAAGGTGATAAGCTTCCCATCACACTTAACAGACTTTGGACTGTCAAACTTATGTAATAATAACAAAATAAAAATTGAACCTTTGCTAAAATTACGTAAATAAATTAAAATTTATTAAAGAAGCTAGAATAAATTTTATTATCGACTCATAATTATTATTACACTAATTCGTAGTGTTTAAAACTCCAAACTTCTCTTCGTACAATCGCACAGCATCACATACTATCTCGCCACTACTGTCACGATAGCAAAAGCATCTGTAAGAAGTGTTGGTTCGTATACATTTTCGTAGGCATTTTTACGCACGCGCAGCACGATAGCTCAAGATGCACAAGTAGACTGCGGAAAAAATCCGTGCGTGCAGCCGTGTGAAGGTCGTATGATTAGGGTTGGAACGCACGAAAAGTAACAAAACCATTAGATCATACAAGATATTGACATGTCAAAACTTTTGTCTTTTGTTGATTACAAACTCTTTCACAATTGCAAACATACGAATAAGCGAACTAAAATAATTAGGTTATCGTCAAAACTTGCATTTTGCTTGAAAGATAGTTGTAACTTCTTTTAATGTGTGAATTGTGTGATTGACTTATTTTACAATACCTACATGGAAGTTTAAAGGACTTAACTGCACCTTAAGTACACAGGACACTTCATTTCAATTCAGTAGTAAAGGGAAAATAAATGGGGTCTCACTCATTCCAGCCACACTGTAATAGGCATAGGCAGGCATTTATCGCTCTCGGCAGGCGCGATGACGCGACGGGTCAACTGCCGCCAGTCCGAGTTCGCGCATAGTAAATAATCGTTATTTTTATTAATTTTCTATTTATTTTTTTATGTTGCTTTAAAATAAATTTGATACCTAACGAATAACTTTATTAAAATTTACTAAAAGGGGTAAGTATTTATTAAATTGAAATTGAAAAAAATTACACTTTTTTTTGGCGACTTTTATGTTCAAAACCTTTGACCTGACCAACTCTTGTCGTTTTTTGCATTTCTTTTCAGTCACCTTATATAGATTACATAAACACTACACATTGAAATGAAATACTTTATTTACGGATCTACTTGCGTTTTTATCCACAACTTAACATATTATTTTATTCTGACTTGTCGTAGTCTTTCTTGTGACTACGAACCCTGCAAAGAGTTTGTAACGTCTGGATAAGGTAATACGTAAAATAAACAAGAATAGTTTCCTATTAAATGTTTCATTTCAATGTTATAAAACTATTGTGTTACTTTTAAATTAGTTCGCAATCAGTCGTACTGCTAGGTAGTATCATGTATCATGTTTCTGTCGAGATCATTGTACCGCCATCATGATGGTGGTATGTAAAAAATATAAGTATCTATATTGTACGAGCTGTGTACAGCTCGTACATATTTTTTTGCCCTTGAAAAATAGAGGAAGCGAAACGAATAATACTTATTGCAAAGCCATGCTTTTCAGCTATATATTGTTACATGTATATATTTTTGGTTTAATCATAGTTTAATAATAATAAACTTAAATTTGATGCAGAGTTTCGTTCCATCATATGGTGCAAAGTTTTTCTCGCCGTGATTTAATAACAGCAACGTGAGACTAATTACGCGAGCCGAGCGAATGAATCACACTAACAAGCTTGGTCCGCTGCGCGAGCTATTCCCTATTCTGATTGCTTTGCGATGAAACACCTACTCCGACAAACTATAAACCACAATTAAAAGCTTTTGTTCGATTTAAAAAAAAGATAAATCTTACTTTCCGAGCGAAATGGTATTTTTCCTTTAACTTTAATTTGATCATGACCATGCAAAAATAAGTAGCGTAGTTATTGATTTCTTTCTTAATGCCCAAGCGAATTGTCTACTGATTTACATAAGCTGTGGTCACGGAACACCGATGCGTTATTCAATTGTCATAATGCAACATGTTCAAAAATCAAGTTTTCATTACAGTTTGAGATACCGGTTAATTTTGCGCTCATTCATTCAATTATCCTATATTGACTGACCATCTTTCCGGTCACGATCCTCAACATTGAGGATACCACTTAGGGTAAGGTGGAGCAATAGGAACCGATATTAAAAAGCGTATAATAATTGATCCTCTTTTTTTTACGGTTTTTGAACTAATGGCGTGGCGAAACCATCATCAACCATAAAATTTGTCTAAGATTTGTCGGTCCTGAACCTTTCTAGGCACTAGAATTAGTAATAAGGCTTTAAACAATGAAATCAACGCACAGATGGCATGGGCTTTTTCGCGTGAACTATGTGATTGTAACTCTTTGGCTAGAGTAATAATGACACTTCTGGGGACTGCCTATTTGAAACCAAAAGAGTTCTGTCTTTTTACCCTCAAAGACATGACCTTGTTTATGGTGATCCAGTACAACTAAGAATTACACCAAAGATGTGTCACTTCAAGCCAGGTTAATCAATGAATCCGCGCAGCTCCCACACGCGCTCGCGAACGCTTCGAGTCGGCGTAAGTTAAGGCCTTGTACTAACCGCTACAGCCAAACGGAATGCGACTATCAACAACCAGCTTCTGTTACTTGGACACTTTCTGTGTGACTGTTAACTCTATGGATATGGGAAAGAATTAATCTTCTTGGAACTGCCTATTCGAATCCAAAAGGCTTCTGACTCTTCACCCTCAAAAGCATGGCCGTGCTTATGGCTACTAATGGTCAAGCACGCACGCACGTACATGCACACTTTGGGTTTGTGTAAGTTAAAGCCTGATCAACCTTTGGAATTCTTACAAAGCACAATGGTATAAGAACTAATACTCCTTGGAATACAACTGTCCACATCCAGCTCATGCAGGTCATGTGGAGTAAAATACTCCTCAGCTCCAGCTGCATGAGCTGGTGCTTATAACTCCATCCAACATATCCAACTCCAAAGTCCATGTCACACTTAGTATGTGACTGCTGGGACTCTGGTTGTGAAAGTGGCTGTAAAAGGAATGTATCTCCTGTGGTCGGCTTATCCAAACTAAAAGGCATCTGGTTATTCACCCTCAAAAACCTCCCAAAGCGTATGACTTGTGGTGGACTAGTAGAACAAAGGAATATTGCAAGTCTGCGCGCGGCTCCAGATTGATCAATAACTTCGCGCCGCACGCACACACCTAAGTATCCAAAGGTGCCCTGACAGAGCACTTAGCCTCAAAATAAATGCTCTACAGAATGTGTAGGGCTTCAACCAGCTGGTGTAGGGTACTTGATGAAGATACTGAGTCTATATCACGCTTTCTGTGTAACGATAACCCTTTGGAACTCTTTGTAAGAAAAACAATGGAACATCTGGGAACTGCCTATTCAAATCAAAAGGCTTAGCTATTTTTCCTAAAAGACTTAAACATGCTTATTTTCCACTGTGGTAAAACAGGACAAAGGATTGCATCAAGCAGCTACGACGCCGTTCAATCAATAAATCCGCGCATCACGCCACCCACGCAAACGAACGCGCTTTGGGTAGGTCTAAGCTAAAGCCTGATGAACCGTTGCAGCTCTACAAAGCTCAATGCCAATGCTCCATAGAATGCAACTGTCTACATCCAACTAATGTATGAAACGTGGAGAAGAAACTGAGACTATGACACACTTTCTGTGTGACTAACTCTTTGGCTAGGGAAAGAATGGAACTTCTGGGAACTGCCTATCCAAAACCAAAAGACTTCTGAATCTTCAACCTCAAAGACATGGCCGTGCTTATGGCTGCTGATGGTAAAGCACGCACACACGTACATGCACAGGTTTGTATAAGTCAACCATTGTAATCATTCACTAATGCTCCTTGACATAATACTGTCTACATGGATTTGGACACTTTTATTTCGAGGCTTAGTTCTACTTCACATTACCTGCATGAGCTGGAGCTGGAGCTCATGCAGTTCATATGGCGTAGAACTAAGTCCATGCCACACTTACTATGGAACTGTAAAAAGAATAGAGCTCCTAAGACTAATTTATCCAAACTAAAAGGCTCTTTACCCTCGAAATCATCTCAAATCTTATGGCTTGTGGTGAACCAGTAGAACAAAAGAGTTTTGAAAATCTGCGCGTGGCTCCGGATTGGATCAACATTCGCGCCGCACGCACACACCTGTGTATCCAATGGAAACCCTGACATAGCACTTAGCTACAAAATAAATGCTCTACAAAATGCGTCTACCAACAACCAGTTTGTGTAAGGTACGTGAAGAAGAAACTGAGCCTATACCACACTTTCCGTGTAACGATTACTCTTTGGAACTCTTTGGAATAAAAAGGAATAACATCTGGGAACTGCCTATTTAAATCAAAAGATTTAGCTGTTCTCCCTCAAAGATTTAACCATGCTTATTTTCCATCGTGGTAAAATAGGAAAACGCCACAACACTGTTAAATCAATAAATCCACGCATCACGCCCACACACTCAAACGAACGCTTTATTTATGATAAGGCGCTTTGCAGACGGCGGGGCGGGCCGGGCCAATTTGTCCGCGAACGATAGCGCAAAGGGAATCCTATACTACTTAAGTACACAGAGGGCAAAAAGACCGCACATGTCCGTTGCTGCCCGCCATGGATCACACAAACCAGTTTGTATGCAGTAACGCAGACGGGGACGCGGGACGGCGCGGGGCGGCTAGCTCAGTCAAACCTATTCTTATCTATGGAACTAACTGCCTCCGTCCCTCGTGTGCTTTGTGTTCGCTGCGAGGGCAGCCGCGGGCATCGACGGACAGACGCGGTCTTTATTTGTTCGCGGTCAAAAAGACTGCCCCGCCCCGCCATCTGCAAAGCGCCTTAACCGTTGCAGCCTTGACAAAATACAATGCTAATGGAACGCAACTGTCTACATCCAGCTCGTGTAGGGTACGTGGAGAAGAAACTAAGTCCATGCCACACTTTCTGCGAATCTGTAACTTTTTAGCTAGGTAAAGAATGTTACAAAAACACAAATGTTGAAAAATTTTCCATGAGCAAGATTTGAACCTGCACCCTTCTGACATACCTACATCTGGTATACATACATCCATCTGGTATCAGACATACATCTGGTCAGGTGCCCGCCGAAATTATTCAACACTATTTACTTTTTTACTTTGAAAGCCAAAGGCGCCAATTCAATGTGAAATTTTTTCAACATTGTGTTTTTGTAATTTTAAAGAATGTTAATTCCTATTATAAACCAAAAGACTTTTAGCTCTTCACCTTCATAGACATGGCCGTGCTTATGGCTAATGTGGTGGACCAGTAGAACAAACCATTGGAACTCTGACAAGTCACTATGTCATAAAGTAAATTCTCTACAGACTGCGACCGTTCACAACCAGCTTATGTAGGGTACATTGAGAAGAGGCCATGACACACTTTCCGTGTAACGATAACTCTTGTTGACCTCTACGCAGAAGCAGTTCCCACTGCCTATTTAAATCAAGTGACCTCTTCATCCTTAAAGACGTCTGATTGCCGTGCATGTGGTTTATGGTGGTCAAGTACAACAAAGGATTGCATAAACTGTAAGCCACGACGCCGTTCAATTAAGAAATCCGCGACGCCGTTCAATCAATAAATCCGCGCATCTCGTCACGCAAACGAACGCTTTGGGTTGGTGTAAGTTAGAGCCTGATGAACCGTTGCAGCCCTGACAAAGCACAAAGCTAATGCTCCATGGAGTGCAACTGTCTACATTCAGCTTATGTAGGGTACGTGGAGACGAAACTGAGTCCACGCCACACTTTCTGTGTGATTGTAACTTTTAGGCTAGGAAAAGAATGGAGATTCTGGGAACTGCCTATTCGAAACCAAAAAACTTCTAGCTCTTCACCCTCAAAGACATGGCCATGGCTAATGATATTCAAGCAAGCTTAACGCACACTTTGGGTCAAGACCTAATTAACCATTGGAATCCTATGTCCAGCAGTGGACTAGTATAGGCTGATGATAATGATGATGATCCTGACACGGCATAATGATATCTAACCTCCTCGAAATAAAACTGTCCACATCCAGCTCATGTAGGTCATATGGAGTAGAACTGATGTCTGTGCCACACATATTGTGTGACTGAGACTCTCTAGCTGTGAAAGGAATGAAGCTATTGGGATCGGCTTATCCGAAGCTCTTCCGAACTCTTCACCCTCAAAGCATCTCGAAGCTTATGGCTTGTGGTAGACTAGTAGAACAAAGGAGTTTGCAAGGCTGATGCGCGGCCCTTGATTAATCAATAAATTTGCGCAGCAAGCACACGCCCATTTAAGCATTGTAGTCATGTGGTCTGACGAACCATTAGAATCCTGAAAAGACCCAATAATATAACAATGAATTCTGCCTTCTGCTTTATCGTCACTTTGCATAAAGAGACCAAGCATTTTCTCAATATTGTTAAAAATAGAAGAGCCTAAAAACTGTGGCTCGAAAAACAGAAGAACATCGGCCAATCGGAAGACTTCAGGCTTTTAACCCTTAAAGCCATGCCCACGTTTTTGGTATATGATAGACCAGTAGAACAAAGGATTTTGCTACGCATGCGCCGTGGCCGAGCCAATCAATAAATTAAGTTAGGCACGCTTTAGGTAGAAAATAATGTAATTTTTACAATTAACCAATCGGAAACCAAAATACTTCAAGCTATTTAGGGGTGAGGAAGGTTGACACCATGGGTTCACACAAAATATTCTTAAAAAACGAAGTACATTGCAAGGGAAACCTCAGCATAGGTTTCGTCAAAGAAGTCAAACCTCTTAGTATTTTATTTTATCTTATCTTATCTTATCTTAATCTTAAAACTTACTAAGTAGGGCTCTTGCCCACTACGCGCAAGCTTCGCAAGCAAAGCATGCTAGCCTCATTAACGGGCGAAACTACAACTACTATTTTCGCATAGCCTAAACAAATTTTCTCTAAAATTAAATTTTGACTGCAACATTAACACTAAGGGAACAAAGGATGCGCCGTCGTTCAGGCCAATCATTAAATTCGCGCTGTTTGCACACTACCGCAGCCACTCACACGCCACCGGTCACCTACCCTCACATGCGCAATAGTGGGCTGGACCACCTGCTAACCCGCCGGACTCCCCGCCTGCCTACCTGATAAGTACCTTACGCCCTCCCAAGCCGTCCCAGCCGATCCCGTTGCCAAGCGCCCACCTCCCAATATTCAGACAAAGAACCGATCAATACGAGCGTACCACACCCAGATTAGGGTGTGGTTCCTACAGAGCTCTGTTATATCACAATAAAATTGCTGGCTGCGTAATAACTGACTGTTTATTTAAGACCCTTCACCACTCTCATCATAGTATTCCAGCTTGGTGATGGGAATGCCATGAGTCGGGGCCTGGTGAGATGACCTATGGATAAAAACCCGATTTATTTTAGTTATTATTTCCTGATTATAACAGTTAGTTGCAAATGGTATTAAGGAAAAAATTAAAATAACAAAAATACAAATTACAATTACAAAACAAAAATAATCAATAACAATCACGAACAGGTAGATTTTTTCTTGCAAAACATAGACTATTCGTGCAAAACCTTGATGGTGAATCAACCATTAAAGTCGAAAGGTATGCTGAGATCTTTCCAATGTGATTTTCAAGGGTGACATGATAACGAAAAATTAAAAATAATGATAAAGAAAAACCAAAAGCGTACGTAAAAATTATGTTTAAGAATATTTATCAATGTATATAGCCCATGTCGTACTTACATTTGGCTACTAAAATAATTTAAAGTACTTTAAAATGAAATGGAATGAAATTATTATTATTACTTTTTTTTACACACACCAATCAAATAGTGTTTAACAAAAAAGAAAAATAAGCAAACAATATATACCCAAAGTAAAAAGGTAGTTGTAACCAAGTAAATTACAAACTAATTATTAACCTAACTTACGAGTAGTCGTAAAGTCCGCGCCTTACAAAAACTAACAATACTACTTCACCTATAACAATTTTAGAATGTAAGTGCTACGTTTATTAAAACCCCGAGGATATATTATATTTAGGATTCAATGGCGACATGCTTTTCTTTTATTGTTAATCATGTTCACGCACTTCACCAGCTACTTATTATACAAATACAAACATTTGAAACTATATTATTACTAATATGCTAAGAAATTACGGTGTATCAGATGAATGTAAGTTTTATTGTAGATATTTAATAATGGTGGTATATCGAGAATAGTGTTCATTACCTCCCGTGCAAGTCGAGAATGTGTGACGGCAAGGTAAGATTCTCACTCAAAATAATATCAATCTTTGCGCATTGGGCATAAGGTTCAATAAATATTATATCCATGAATAGCCAAGAAAGATTCAGCTCATAAAAGATGCGTTGACGAGTGCTGGGTTTAGGGAAGACAACACAGTACACGCAAGAGTACCAGAAGCGGTATTTTAGACATACTCAAAAATATATCAAAAAGATATTTCAAGAATTGTTTTGATCTAAAAGTAAACATAAGAAAGAAATCAATTAAAACAAAATAAATAAAAAAAAACTAAAATAATGATAATATTCTTTGACTGTATGCTATTCGTAGTGCTTATTATCAAAGTACGAATTTTTACAATTTCGCGAGACACTATTATATTAAATTACGATTATGATTATAAAATAATATAATTAACCTTTTTTTTTAAATTACTAAAAGTACATATTAAAGAGGATTATATAATAAATATTATTTTTAAAAATGAATAAAGAAGTAAATAATGCATAGATACAAGTATACAATAATTGTCAAATATATTTATAAATTAAAAATAATTAAATTATCTGATTATTTTTAAAAGATCCTCAGTTTGTTTATAACTCAATTTACTCAAATACAAGAACCAAAACTACTCATACTATCAATATTATGTAATTTATTAATGCGATTATTCAAAAACGAATAAAGAATGAGAAACCCTGTGCAAAAGCAGTTTTACATGCCGGAACATCATATACCTCGTATCTTCTTCTAGCTGACTCATTTTTACGACATTGGCATTGGTGTTGTCTCAAAACAATCGTTTTAATAAAAATTTGTCGAACATTTAGAACATCAAACTCCCTATGTAACTGCTGGATACTTAAAACGTTTAAAATTTACGACTTTTATGATACACCTCAGTGCTTTTTCAATTGTCAAAAGAATACTTTTTTTGGCACCACCCTCAGGCAGGGATGCCGTATGTAGCTATTGATTGACATAGATTTAAATATACGGTTTTGTTAATATTATGATCCCTTAAGTTTCTAAGCCTTTTGAAGATTGGTATTAGCTTACGTATACGCGTTTTAAGATTACTAATATGAACTTTCCAATTTAAATTGTTATCAATGTTTACACTAGTAGTCGAAGATATTGTAATTGTAATTACATATTACAGCATCACAACAAGAGTTATTATGTGCTTTTAATTCCAAATTGCTTTTTGGTTGAAGGTTATTTTTTATGCTAAATGTACTTTTATATTCTTATTACTTTAAAAAGTACGTAAAAAATACAAATTAAATGAAAGTTTGCATGGTTGTCAGAGAATACAAACCAACAGAGTTTTTATTATACGATACCACTAAAACAAACGAATAAAAGATACGCTAATTCCCGCAAAATTACAGCCGAGTCGAAAATTACGAAAAAGTCATCGAAAATTACCTTGAACTAATCAACTACTGCAGAATGTTCAGAGGCGGTCAATTGAATAATATAATTTTTATTAATTAATAAAGAGAACGAAATATTCGATTAATAAGCAATATTTAAGATTATTTTACATTTTATGTGTATTTTATTAAACGAAAGTAAGTTAGTAAACTTGAATAAGATCCCCCTTACTTTATTGGTTCCATGCAAATAATGATATTTACTGTAAGTACATACACGGAAACTAGCCACACTTGTCACATTCAATTACTAGGCACCGGTCTGTGTACATTCGTATTTGATTACACAACTATCGCAGTGCATATGATGTAGCGGGTTGGTATTACGATACGAAGATTCACGAATCATAGCGAAAAACTTAAATTTCGAAACACTAATTGATCACTTTCTAATTATATCTTATTCCACATAACACACTTATATTAACGGTTAATCCTTAATACCCAACACATTAACGACATCGCTTAATACACATTTGAAGAAATTGTAGAACATTCGCAAAGTTGCAGTTGTTAGTGCAGGGCAATTTAAAATAGACTGCTTTCTATTTCGAAACTGGTGTCCGTCGTCCGCTCGTCGAACTGACTATACCGCAGCGAGCACTCTGAATCCGCCACATACCGCAGTGTCGCCCTTGCTAACCTATAAGCCAGAGCTGCCGGCTTCTTTTATGCCATAGACACCTCAGCTCTATGCCACGCTCATCCAATTATCGTTTTACTTGTATAAAAAATACATATTATAAGAAAATTAAGTAAAAACTTCAGAGAGGAAACCTTTCACATGTATTTTTAGCCTCCAAACACTTAAATGAAGATGCCTTCTCATACGGATTCTCGTTTTATCATAGACAATATGAATGAGCTACGTCCGCTTTGCGGATGCCGGCTTATACACACGGCAGTGGCACCGGTGTTCGACAAGAATCATGATCGATTTTTTTTCCTTTAACCATTAGATAATAGCGGTTGACTTATGCAACAATTGATAATACAGATACCTAAAAAGTATTAGCTGTAATCCAGCAAAACTTTCAATGAAATTCTACAATATTTTTTAGCGACGAAAACTGTTGTCGAACGAACACCGGTGCCAATACGATAGTTAGTTGTAACAAAAGTTCAAAATCAAACTTAAAAGTTTGCATATCGTACAATTTGTCTTTACAGCTATTAACATTTAATTTGGCGCTATCGCAAACAAAGTACGTACCTACAATACTTGTAAAGATTTAACCAAACAAACATGCAGGTAATACTTAGTCGTATAGCTAACAAAGCATTCTGGGCGTAGCCACCTGTCTACTGTCTAGGTTCCGGGAAGCGTCTGCTGGTATTGATTTTAAACGTAGTCGTCTCGTTCCTATAGCTAAATTATATGTTGTGCTGTTTATATTGCCCGGTCTAATTTGCCGCGTACGTAGTTATAAAGGCGGCGGAGATGCGACGTTCCGATTTGCCTGTTTTAAATTGGATATGGTCTGTCTGACATATACTTGTAGTTGATTTTGCAATACTCTATAAAGTTATCTAACTAATATCGTAATATTTAATCATATGTTTATCAACTGGTAGCACAAGAGAAGATAGAAAATGACAAATTATAATAATATCTTGAAATTTGTCTGTAGATTTTTGTATTTCGGCGACAATTTACAATGTTTCATGTAGATAGCAACTTAGTACGCTTCGTAAAATTAACACTTCTCTCCATTTCGAGCGTAATATTTACCGCCTCTGTAGCTTAATAGTTAGACCAACAGTCAGACGCGGACATCCCGTGTTTGATTCCTAGCAAGAGTACTTAATAGTACCCGGTATAGTTGGTAGAGTGGTACTTTTTGAGTCCGCATGACTGGATGCCACCATCACTATCTCATCTGATATGGTTATCACTATAAAAACAATGTATGTAGTAGCTTTTTATAAATAAATTAAATAATAAATAAATTAATGTAATTGCCAGTTGGTGTTAGTCTTATGTGCAGGCGTGTGTACTCTAGTGCACATAAGAATTGTTGAATAACTACATTAGAGTTTGATTATATGTTCAACAAATGTCGTTATTGTATGAAATTGTAATCTAACTCGATATTGTAATTTGAAAAGTCTCAAATTCTCGAATCTTTTCGATGCTTTGAAAATTTAATGACAACCCTAACTGCGGATGAGTTGCAATCCTCTTTTTTAAACTAGCTTTTTGCTAGTGGCTATGCTCACGTGGGCTACACGACTTGTGTTTGTTCGTAATAAAAGCCAAACTTAGTTAAGGAATATATCTTCACATGTGTAGGAATCAGTAAAGACGTAATTTTTACGTATGCTGCAGCAATACTATCCTTCACATCTCAGCTATCTTAGTGCAATGTAATGGAGCGCTTTTTACAATACGGGTTTCGGCCGAAACGGTCAACGGGTGATCTTCTAGCGTACGTTGCACATCTATGGGGTGAGGCTATTGACAAGCGTGGTGAGTCGGTGGCTGTTAACTTTGAAATAGCCAAGGCTTTTGATCGGGTCTCCCTTCCTTCACAGGAGTACACGTGCTGCTCTTCGGAGTCACCGCTTTACTGTCTCAAAATTCCTTACAAAGAAACTTGGTGACTCGTTTCTTTGTCGCACCTCCATAAAATGGAATACCTAGTCTACCAGCACACGTTTTCCCTCCTTCCTATGATATGGGGTCCTTCAAAAGAGGCGTGAAGAAGCACCTTGTGGGCCGGCAGAGTGTGATAACTTTGTGTTAACTGATGCTACGTTTGTTTTCACGCTGCACCAGTTATCTTCGCGTCTGGACTCCATTTCCACTTAACATCAGGTGGGATGGAGTCATTTGCCGAGCTATCTATAAAAAAAATATAAAAAAGTCAATAGATCGATAAACTTATTCATTTTTTTAGTTATTACTTTAAAAATAACGATTTTCCCAAAATAATCTTCCTTCCCTTTTTACTATGTATATTGAAGAGAATTTAAAAATAACTATTGAATTAGATATCATTTCTTCAAAATTGGACATTGAAAAGGTACTTGTTACAAATATGCTGGCAAGAAACAATATTAAAATAAAATTCTGTATCATAGAGGATTTTTTAAATCCATTTATTATAGGTCGCCTACACAGATCCTGGAAAACAGACGCCGGGCGCGCCGCCGCTGTCTGGGGGCTCGGGAACAATATAAGGGGGAATCCTGTTGCTATGTACAAGCTAATACTCGTATAATCAACCCAGATAAGTGCATTCACCGATCTAGGGGCTGCCTCGAATAAATTTTATTTTTATTTTATATTACCTGTCCCATTCAATTTCGGATGCTGTAGCTGAATTAAATAATAGGATAGGATAATTAGGCTAAGTAATTAGTAAACAGAGATTTTTCAAATTGTAACACATGTTCTGATTTTTTTGCTCATCATTTATTTAAACCACTATATTTTTTTTACAATTTGTACGGTTAAATAATTTGTTCTCTCAAAAACATTTAATTTGTCATAAATATACAAGAAATTAGCATTAATTATATGTCAGTGTTCACGTCATCAATCGGATGTAATGAGTGAACCAACATTTTAAAAATAACATACATTAAATAAGTAGTGAGTAAGTGAGTGAATGTTTTGGATAGGTTGAGTCTGTACTTTAAAAAGATCTGTTAAGTTTCCAACGTGCAAATCATATGTATCTTGTTTTTAAAGCCTTCTTTAAGGGTCAGCTTTTTACAGATATTTAAATTTAAATATGTTTATCTGTATGTGTATATATATATATATCGTCTTTACGACTACTTTATACAAAGTCGTATAATATTATAAAAATTAAGTCAGGTAAACGTTTTTAAGACTGTTTTTATAGCGTCGTATAGAATTGCCTGTGTATAGGTTTGGTAGACGCTTTTACAACTAGTTTATACAATGTCGTATAGTGGTGCCTGTGTATAGGTTAGGTAGATGTTTTTACGATTGATTTTTACAACGTCGTCTAGTGGTTTTAGATTTTATTTTTTATTTATCATGGCCGACCTTTTCATTATATAATTGATGAATAGAAGTCACTTCTTAACTAAGACAAGAGGGCTGCTATTTGAGTATGAAATCCAAATGTAAACAATAATCTACATTAATTGAATATCAGGGAATTCGAAGAGGGCGTAAAAAAAATTCAGAACAACACACCTATATTTCACCACAAAACTAAAGGTCCCATAAGAACTACTACACATATTTGTTTTCCTTACACTGTTCCTGTATAAACATTGTTAAAGTAGGTAAATCTAAAATTAGTTATGAAAATTATAACTTAAATTTTGTTTTTGATAACACGCACTTTTCCAGCAAACATCACAGGAACGAATGAATGGAATGGACTGAATGTGTACAATAAAAGTCGATGTTAAACACTTAACCGACATTTTAGTCATCTTCTAATGTCTATGCAACTGTTATAGGACTTCCGTGGTTCGATAACAGTCAAGATATAACTATTATGTTGCCAAATAGTCGGTCAAAAAGTTTTATATAATAAAAGTTCGTTATATTCAAATATAAGTTCACGAATGACTTAAACCCTTGCTCTTGCACTATCGAAACGGAAAATGGACCTTCCTATACCAATTAATAACGGATATTGATTGAGCGAAGGGGATGCAGGTGCGCGCCGGATGAAGGGCGTAAGCGACGCCGGCTGGACATCAATCGCGAAAATTGTTTATTGCAACGTCCTTTATGTGGTGTACCTATAGTAGGTACATCAAAAGGGGTTAGTTTATTTGATGACGGACCCTCACTGAGGTGTTCTGTACGTAGTTCACATATATTAATCGATGCACTGAATGGACTCGACCCTTTCGACGCAACACGATAATATAATTGAGTTCCTCAACAAGAGGGTGACTATGAATACCTCTTGTTTAAAAAGCAAGTTAAATGATAATACCTAAAAGAAATCCTTTATTTATAAGTAAAACGCTTTGATGGTCGAGAAAGGTGCACTGCATCAATATGTATTTGGTTTTTACAATTCGGCAACAGTTTGAATATTGCGTGAGAAATAGCGTCGACACAAAGTAACTTGAGATATTTTATGTTATCAAAGTTACAATTGATTTCGGTTAGCATTGTATAATGAAGCCCCATCTCTTGCTACTGCTTATAGCTGGTTTAACAAGTTCATGCCAATGCCAGCACTGGCATCAATCTCACTAGTGACCCATATGATGGGAATCCACAGCGACTACTTGTTTTTTTTTATAACGGTATTATCTTACATAATGGTTAGAGTGCACTTTACCAAGAATCCTCTGCTACCTACTGAATAACTAACTGGCTATCTTTCTTTTTCAGTTCTTCTTCTTTGGTTAGACATGTAACTGTCGATATAGATACAACAATGCTACCTTCATTGTTGTTATGGGGATGGACTTAGATAAGATAACATGTCGTACTTAAATCAAACCTAACTCCAACCAAACCATTTTAAACTATTTTAGATCTTGGAAAACCACAAGTTACAAATGTAATAGACAAGGAAATTAACTGTTAAGTTACATATATGAAATTATAGTCTCAAAAACAATGTCTGCTAACCGTTCAAGTATTTAAGAATTTGATGCAATCTAATTTTACTTGCTTTATTAAGGTAGCATTTAACCCGCGACTTCGTTTGCGTAAATCCCGGTAAAGCGATTCCGGTTTATTCCTCGCGAGTGTAGATAGGTACCTAATGTAATTCAAAAAACATTTTAAAATACTTTGTACAAGTGGGATATGAACCCTACAGTTGTTGACATTGTATAAAAATCCTTCGGATTACAAAGCAAGATAATGTTGACTAAATGTACGGGCCGGATACAGCCACCATAGTCTTATTGATAAGGAGCCTTGCCCGATTTGTTAGGTGTGGGTTTAGGTTTCGGTCGCGAAAAATCAGTACCATTCCCGAGCTATTCTGAAGATAGAGAGTTACCATAAATTTCAGATATTACAACTTCCTACGCGAAAACCTATCTTTGCCTACATTATACCTAAATGCTATGGTTTATGTTATATAACAATATACTGGGATATTAACCGGTATTGTTTTAAATAAGATTGTTGTTAGCTCTTTAATTAAGATCCTATACGAAACTTTACACAGATACTTACCTGTTCCCATAACTGATTATAAACAACAGCACGTAAAAATGATTCTGTTAACTTTCCGCAGACGCTGGAGCTGGCGCGCGGCGGGTGCGCGGGCGCCGGCGAGGAACCGGCCCGCTGCCTCTACAAGCTGATCTTCCAGCTGCTGCTGCTGCTCGAGACCAACAACAAGATGGTCGCCGCCGTCTACCACGCGGCGCTCGACAACCGGGTGAGCTCTTTGATTGATCACAAACCTTTTGATACCTCTAAACTCGATTTTCTTGATTCGATGACCGGCGATAGTTACTTTACCTAAAAAATCGCAGACTGGGCGCGTTAACCACTGCGCCATCGAGCACTTCTCGTATTTGAATTTAACTTCTACTTTGTATTTGTTTCAAAATATTGTAACATAAACTAAAATAACGACGAAGTATAGTATTTAATTTACTGCCTATAGAAAGTATAGACGAAAGGCAGGAAGGTTATTTGATATCAAATGTTTACCCCCGTACCAATAGACAGAGAATGACGAATTTGAAATAAAGTTAACATGATGGGAACCAAACTAGGAATCTCTATACCAAGCTTGATCCCCTAATAGTAAGGCCCTAACTCTAGTATTAATTAATAATTAATAAACGTAGAATAAGCTTTTAGTAATTATTCCGTGTTTTGTCTCTTTTACTCTTATTTAAATGACGTTTACATTTTGGGAATAAAACATGAAATAACTATTCGGAGCTTATTCTTTGTTTATTTGTAATGTTCGAATTCTTTTTATCGATTTCCTTTTCGTGCATGTTTTGTTGGCTTTCGAAAACAGGTTGTTTCAAGTTTTATGCATCTTGATAGTTGTTTTTAGTGGA
The DNA here is from genome assembly GCA_949315975.1 of Eudonia truncicolella. Lineage (NCBI taxonomy): Eukaryota > Metazoa > Arthropoda > Insecta > Lepidoptera > Crambidae > Eudonia > Eudonia truncicolella. The sequence goes on along the minus strand of OX438825.1, from coordinate 8,441,750 downwards.
TTATTTTGTTAATGGTTAGGTGTCTCGTTTTTCGTAGGGCGTGGAGATGAGTGGCGCCGTGGGGCTGGTCCGCGCAGCTCTGTGCGCGACGGCGGCGGAGCCCTGGCCCGAGCTGCCGGCCTCGCCCGCGCCCGACGACGCGCGCTTGCTCACGCTCATGCAGCGGCAGAGGTACGCTCACCGACCATATCGTCGACTTATGCAACAACTTATTAATTGACATAGAGAATACTTTGAGAAATCAATCATTTATATTCCTTTGATCGTATTCGATAGGTATTAAATAAGGATATATCTAAAGTATGGGAGACCTCGGGTTATTCGGGTTATTTTATGTTAAATACTTTGGTTTTGAAATAGAATATCTTTATTTGGTACAATACATCACAAATATCATTTCAAAACACAGGAACATCACAAATTGGTTTCCGCTCAGATAATAAATAAATAATAACTTATTTATAATTTGTTTGTCAGATGGGGCTCCGCCCTGGCGCTGGCCCGCGAGCGGAACGCCGAGCGCATCCTGGAGCGCGGCGAGCTGCCCGAGGACGACGTCACCTGCCTGCTACACGTCTACTGCCGCGGACTTGCGCAGGCGCATCCAGGTAAGGCGAGCTTTCGATGAAAATATATACAAGCTGTAAAAAGACCCTTAACGAAGCCTAAATGTATGCGTAATGTACATCAAACCCAGTATTATTACTTACTTAGTCACTCCATTGGCGCAGGGACCCAAATATGAGTCTTTGCCTCCGAAACGAGAACTCGCCACTTTACCCTGACCATTACAGTAATATTAAGCAGAAATAATTGCTCGGAAAGCCATTTTTATTTCTAGATTTTAAAAAACGGCTATCATCTGTAGCACGCAAACGCAAAAAACGAACCTGAACTTCGTGCGTTTGATATTCATTGTACTTTGGAAATTCTTCTGGAAAAGCTTCTTCCATGAATGTTTTAGTAGGTTAAACTTAATAATAATCGTATATGAGAACTAGCCAAGTCAGTCCTTAGGCTGAAGCCTAAGAAAAGTTATAAGTAGAAATGATATTCAAAGTTGTTTTAGAACATTTTATGTTGTTATAAATTTTCAGGACTGACCATTGAACTTGGCACCCATTTAGATCTCACTTCTTTCGTCGTTGAAGTCAACAACCAAGGCATATATCATAATATTGAACTTAGCCCTCATTTCACATTTATATTTTTGCTGGGATTATCGGTCCTATAAAAAGTCGGTCGTGGGTGGGAGCGCTTTATAAGACGACGACCTCCGTAGCCGAGTGGCTTGCACGCCGGACTTTGGGCGGCGCTAACTCTGAGGTCCCGGGTTCGATTCCCGGTCGGGTCATGTCGAAAACGAACTTTTCGATATTGTGTCGGGTCTGGGTGGTTGTGGTACCGTCATTGTTTCTGATTTCCATAAAACGAGTGTTTCATTACCTACTTACCTTTATCTACTTACCTTGGAATCAGAACAATGTATGTGATGTTGTCTCATATTTATATTATATTTATATTTATAAGGCGTCAGCCCGTGACCACGGCCGTTGTAATGTCGATCCGATCCGAACCCTTCGGTGGACACGCACTAGTGCGAGAAAACCTCCGAAGGCGATTCGTTTACACGGCTTGAGGAACCCTTCAAGTTTCTCGCCGCCCCCGAAAAACCCCGGTGAAGCTGAAGATGCCGTCAGAGGCAATCGGCAAACTCTCTCCAAAAAAAAAATAGACCGTTATAACTCGAAACGACGGGTGTAAAGGTATGTCTATGACACCTTATGACATAGGTAGTTTGCGTTAATCCCCGTTATAAAAATATATATGTTTAATTTAAAAAATATTTAAATAATATATTCACGAGCGAAATTCACACCCGCCCTCTTCAAAATGAGTCAGGTGCGATTCTAATTACGCTATCGTGGCTCTAACCATCTCAGTGAAACGGGTTTTATCAGAGACGGGGTTCGAATCCCGGCCATGAATTTGCGTAAACTTATAAAGGAAGTTTTAGAGTTCCAATGCTAAAAGAACAGCTGCTTGGTATGAAATAAAAACTATTATAAAGATTATGGGATTTCGAAAAAAATGCTCTTAAATTAACACTTGTCTCTGAATATTACTTATGTAAAATAATCCAAGAGCGGGATTCGAAACCTCATCACATAACATACCGGATCAGGTGCACTACAAACTATGCTATTATCATGGCTCTTTGTACGCCAAAGGAGCCTTATTGTACGCCAAAGGAGCCTTATTCAATCTCGATAACTATGTATCAACATCCGATCTTAATATTTTTACATATGTTAATAAAGATCAGGTTAATAACACGCAAGCTTATATATAATTATGGTTGAATGTAATTTTATCCATTTCTTTTTGCGTAATATTACGTAAGATTTCAATTACCATACAATACAATACAATTTGCGTAATTTTCCGCAAAATACAATTTGCGTAATTTTCCGCAAAATACAATTTGCGTAATTTTACGAATCGTAATTAGATCGCCACGAATTAACTATAAGATAAACGTGTAAACCATAACTTTACTTTACACACTTTGGCACAGACATGGTGGCCATCACGCGGCCGGTGAGCGAGCTCTCCCAGAACCTGACCTACATGTTGGAGAGCCTGTACAAGGTGTCTGTGGCGCTGCAGCGGCAGGAGTTCGGATGACCCGGCCCCCTCCCCCCGCCCGCCCCTAACCGACGCGCAGGACCAATCGATGCACTGCAAACGACGCCGCACTCAACTTAAGTAATGCTTTTGCCACTAAATAACCAGAAGACCCAGAAGGTAAGCTTTGTATCATCCGCGCTCGAGAAACGCACACATAGGCCTTCTCTAGGGCCATCTCAAACCAGCCCGGATCCGGACCCCTCGGAGAATCTAGTAGGGCACAGGGACACACACTAGTGCGTGATGCCGTTCCCCCTAGAAACCTCTGACGGTGATTCGTTTCACACGGCTTGAGGAACCCTATAAGTTCCTCGCCGCCCTCAAATAAGCCCGGTGAAGCTGAAAATGACCTATGAGGCAAACAGCAAACTCTCAAAAAAAGGCGTTTATGTGAGCGTTGCTCGAGCGTGTTTGTATGAAGCTTACCTTCGCCATTCTCCTTATTTTGTGCTTTCGCTTCCTTGTTGCTTGTACATTACTATTTATGTTTCTAATATTAGAAGTCGTTGATCCAACCCACAGCATTGTTATTTTAGGTATACAACGTTTTATCTATACTAATATTATAAAGAGGAAAGCTTTGTATTTTTGTATGGATGTTTGTAACAAATAAACTCGACAACAACTGGGCAGATTAAAAAAATTCTTTCACCATTAGAATGGTACATTAGCGCTGAGTAACATAGGCTATATTTAAAAAATTACCCATCCGTGCGAAACAGGGACGGGCCGCTAGTTTAATATATTCAAGTTCAAATTTCTTTAATTTGTGAAACAGAGATATGATATGTGTGTGATATGATTTTTGTACTGTATTCCCTAACCGAAAGCATTTGGCGCTATTTTAGCGACAATAAATGTTTATGTAATTTCTATAATTATGTTATACTAGTTAAGTTTCTCATTTTGAAGTGAATATGAAATGCTTTTGAAAAATAAAGTCTTAAACTTTATATGTGGTTTTACACAATCAAATCAGAGACTACGATTTACCTAAAGAGCATACAAGATGTACTTATTAAAATGACGGTTATATCAGTTACAATTAACAATTATTATTATTACTATTATCATCCATAATTATTTATTTATATATATATATGTATACTTATTTATTTATTATTTATCTATGCAAGCAATAAATATTGCTTCATTTATACATATTCCAACACCATTTTGTGATGGATGTTATACCTACCTCGAGCTTTTGTAAACGAACTTAACGGGTTTGAATTCGTTCACGAACATGAAGGAGTCGTTGATAGCTTTTGTGTTTACTAAAGATAACGTTGTATACCAATATCATTTATATTTGTGTACTCCAGATTTATGAAAACAACTTGTTTGTTTTGTCACCAAAAAAGATGTAAGACTCAACTTAAAACTATGTTATTATTATACTGTGAAACTTATATGTTAAACTCTGTTGAATTGACGTTTATACGTACATAATATTGTCAGCCTAGCGCCTGTTTTATTAAGCGGTAGGCAAAGATCACGAACGCACACGTCCTGCGGTCCTGGCGTTGACACTCACTTCTTCCACCAAAATTCATGTTGATAGAGATATTTAATTTTACGCAAACTAACTCTTTAATTTAAATTAATGTTTTAACACGAAAGCGACAACTTTGTTAGGTTTTTCTTTAATATTATATACACTTTAGGTATTAAACAATTTCCACACAAGAGAGGCTGAAAATTGCCTTAGAACAGTGATCACTTTATGACGACGGCGATGAGCTCTCACACTTCTATTAGTTTCACTACTTGTATCACGAGTTGTATTGTATGTTGAATAGTTTAAAACAGAAGAAACTTAGATATCATACAATTTAATTATCTGAATCTTTAGATAGTGATATTTAAAAAAAAATACATTATAACTAAGTATGTCTAAGACATGATCTGTGTAAGAATTCATTCGGACGAATTTAACCTTTAGGATTAAATAATTAAAAAATTTTCACGCTATTAATAACTAATCGTCACCCAAAGCTGAAAGCTTTTATGCTTCTTTTGCCACGTTGTACATCTGTCACACTAAACAAGACATTTGCTTAGCAGCCAAGTTATACGGTGCGACACGCAACTAGTGTACACTCGATCCGATCCGAACCCTTCGGAGTCTTGTACTGCACGGGGACGCGCACTAGTGCGCGATGCCGTTCCCTCTAGAAAACCTCCGAAGGTGATTCGTTTCACACGGCTTGAGGGTCCCTTTACGTTCCTCGTCGCCCCAAACAAGCCCGGTAAAGCTGAAAATGCCGTCTGAGGCAATCAGCAATCTCTCTCAAAAAAAAATAGTGTAGACTACCAAAGTATCCCGTTCACAACCGTTAACATTATTATCATCATCCGAAAACCACCCCGTTTTTATCAAATAGCATATAAGGGCCTTAGCTTCAACCGTAATAACGAGCAAAATATGTAAGCAACACTGCGTTACAAAATAAGAAGATCCCAGAAGGTAAGCAAAATACATACTGCGCTCGAGCAACGCACTCATAGATAGGCTTACCATAATTTTGGAGCTCAAAACCGCGACAGGAGCGAAAGACCAAAAAAATAATAAATGAGGCTGACGAAAAACATTATGAACAGATATGTAAATAATGTAAAGGAAAGGTACAGACGCTTTGCACGTCAACCTATCCAAAACGGTTAAATTTCCTCAATACATTTTCAACCATATAACTTAGGTATAAAGTTCAAAGTCTATTGAGGAAATTTGACAGTTTGTGGTAGGATGACAGGACCAAAAGGCCGCTGAAGCAGAAAATGCTAAAGCAATGGCTTTAGTTATTAACAAGTGAGTTATTTGAGTTACTTGTTTCTTGATTATTGATATTGTGTCATTCGTACTTACTCTGTGGAGTGAACTTTTTTCAACAGTGGATGATTTTTTTTTTTTTTTCATAGAAGTCGCTGTATGTAATTCCAAAGTTTAATTAACAGTACAGTTAAGCTCGCACTGTCTGCGACCTCTATTTCGAAATGTGTTTCATGATTGAAAAAACACGTTCCACAGGAGCGGACGTTCTTGGTAAGCACAAAATGTATTGGAGCAATTTAATTATGTTAGGTGCATCAATGCACTGTTCCTGAAAATATTTTAATAGTGGGACCCATTTGTCAACGTACTCAATTTGGGTCAACGTTGAAATCCACTCTTCATTACGTGACGCAAAAAATCAGCGCAACGCAATCAATATTAATTTTTTGAAGATCATTTGAACCGTGTATTGAATTAATTTTTACGTTGTAAAAAAATTTTCGACTCTCCATACAAAATTACCCATCAGCTGATCTAGTTAGCACGGAAAGTAGAATTTTTTTTTTATATTTCCATTATCTGACCTTGGCATAGTATTTGGGAAAATATACATATTACCAAACATCCTGTATATAAAATTCTAGCGCGGCATGGTACCTCGCAGCTATCGACACAGTCGTCGGCAAGCGCCCTCCCGCCTCACCGCTCCCGCCCACGTAAATGGTTGCATAGTTATTTTAAAACTATGATAACTCCTTACATATTCGTTGAAATCAAATGCTGTCATGGGCAATTTTGTAAATAATGTATTATTTTAGAACTAATTTGATTACCATAAAAAAGTTTATAGTGAGTCAAACTTAAAAGCATATGTCTAGATATGCTGTCGCGGACTTTTTTTTAGAACAACACATGATACATAATTTTTGCGTAACTTTCACCGTTTACGCAGCGCACGCAAGGAAAGCTCTCAAAAATATTTTCCGTTTTTGTAACATTTTTCATTACTGCTCTACTCCTATTAGTCGTAGCATGATGTAATATAGCCTATAGCCTTCTTCAATAAATGGACTATTCAACACAAAAGTATTTTTTCAATTCGAACCAGTAGTTCCTGAGATTAGCGCGTTCAACCAAACAAACAAACTCATCAGCTTTATAATATTAATAATAATTATAGTATAGATCAGAGTAGGTATTTAAATAGAAATGTCCAAGACCAAGCTTGGGAAATCATCGCTAAGACGTCCGTGTCTCATCTTTTCTGTTTTAAAAAGTCGCGACGGTGCCGGCGCCCCGTCCGCATCTTACGTCTTTTCTATGTGTCCAGCTCCGCTTTGAGATTCAATTTACAAGTATAAACGCGAGATTATTACGCTATATATTACGAGGTTCCGTGCAGTGAGAGGTTATCTATAAGCGCGTTTGTATGAAGCTTACCTTCTAGTCTCCTCATTTTGTGGCAGCTCACTATTCACAGTCAGCTAGCTCACTTGCTGTTGGTCGTGAGCGTTGCTGGGCGAGAACGAAATAGTAGGACAACATTATAGTTCTGTGCAGTGAGGCTACGGCCCGGGTCGTTGGCGACGCGGCTTAGGGAATGTTTACTAACATTACATAAACCTGTATACTAACAATTTATGATTACAATTAACGTACTGACTTTTAGTTTTCAATTAACTGATCTCAGTAGGATATCGATGTTGTCGCACTGTGTCTGTTTACATTGTACAAAATTCAAAACTTGGATCGTACTGATTAGTTACATAATAGATCACTGCTTTGTACCAAAAAATAATAATTTTATCTTATTAGATTAGAGGCAGGAAACCTGAGACAGAAGATTAATTAATTTAAATGACACTGGCTACCATATAAGTGTAAGACTTTCCGACAACATAAATGAAAACATAGGTTTCATTGACGCCGTGGCATGACGTCGAGTCGCTCTCCTCGGACAGTCGGGCATATCCTATTTTACCGTAGCTAACGATTTAGAACAAGTTGCATAATAACTATGTATTTTTTTGTTAAGTTACTCGATAGTTATAGTTTGTGATATTTTGCCTCTTTTGTATTTGTAATATTTGATGAAAATATTTATTTGTTAGTTTAGTTGTTTTATACCGCTAGCACTTCATACCGCTAGCATCCGTGGCGTTACCCGTTGGGAGTGTTGTCCCAGAGCATTGCACTGTGAACGGCCTTCAAAAATAATATCGAATGATGGGAACATGTATAGGTGAATTTATTTAGATGTTTATCAAGCTGAGTTTTATGAGTTGAGAGTGCAATTGACTGCACTTTGTTTAGACTATATTACGATTTTTTGTAAGTGCTATTTATCGTGCAATGTTCTACCACAATGAGTCTCCTCCTAAAGAATTACTAATGTTTATTGTATAACCAAATGTACATGTATGTAACGAGAATAAATGATTTCTTTCTTAACTCTTTTGTTTTTTGTTATCAACCCAGTATTTCGTTTCCCAACTCAACTTGTAGCCCAAGTTTTTGGCCATGAGCTATCGCTGCCGGTGCTCTGGATGACGTGTTTAAATGATATGTTTACTGCTGTTAACAGGTCCAGAACACACAGGTCCTTACACTTTCAACTTAACTTTTAAACCATGAATAAACTAATTCCAATTCTAAGTTGGATTATGTAAGTTTTAAAGAATGCTGATAACGACTCAATAAGCTATTTTTATTCTATGACTGTCATAGTGGCCCTGCTGGAAAAATATCTTGTTGTTTTGTTTCGATTTCTTACTAGTATCCTAAGTTTGTTTTATTAGTTCAATATGTTTCACAGCCAGTACGGTTGTTTTGATTCAGTTGTTCGCTTTACACATAACGTCACACCTATTTTATTTTTATAAGTTAATTTATTTTATATATTTTTTAAACAAGCTCTGTTATTTTTAATAATCATATCCTGGCGGGAGTTAACCTATCAATATACAGACTTCTATCCCATTGCTGAAAAACTAGGCCTATCCATCGCATTTAACTTTTTTTAGTTATTTTCTTCTTAATTTGTTTCTTCTGTCTTTTCTAGACCACTGTACTTCTGTCGTGTCGTAACGCGAATATTCCCTAAAGCGAACAACTGTTTTGATTGATGATTTTATTGTGTTCTTTGGTTCTTACATTCTAAAGGAAGGGGTTTGTTGTAAATTAAAAGATATAGTGTACATTTCATCTTTTATATTAACACATTTTTGTCATAAAACAAGGAAATGAAACTAATATAAATTACATCGTATAGTTTACATCGTATATTTGGATCACTAATTCACTTCAATATATATTATATTAGTACTACTCATAAAAAAGGAGCAGCTGTAAGCGCGTTCGAACAAGACGCTCGGACGCGGCCCTTCTGTCATTGTAAATACTATCAAAATCCACACGTGCTGCGTGTGACGCGCCTGATCGAATAAATGTCATTATTTACATATACCTAATCATTCAAATATTAATTTACAGACCATTTTTTATAAAAAATAGAATAGTCTTAACTTAAACATCAGTTCATGATAAGAATAATACAAACATGCAGATATATGAAAAAGCTATGGATTTACACCTGTCAAGTGCATTACGTATATTCAAATTGTACGCACGAGACCAAAAGGTAAAATTTACTTTGTAAACGTAATTTTTTGAGTTGTTCGGTTTAGGACAGATTCTGTATAATACAGATTTTGTACTGTCAAAAGAAAAAGTATATGGGTGTAAACTTATTTTTTGATTTTCTATGGCAGGCAAATTTATTGTTTTTAGGCAAAGTTAGATTTTTGTTAGGCAGGAACCAGGAGACTTATAAATTAGAAGAAAGTAAGGCCTGATTAAAATTTAGGATGAAAAGTTCTTCTGTATGTACAAGGTACTAATAGATCCTAAAAGCTATAATCTTATTGGTACCTACTAAGTAAATTACAGTGATACAATAGGTTTAATGTATCTACTACCTATTACGTTCTAGTCTAAGCTATAAATAAAAATACTATTAATATTTACCATAAGACGTTCATTGCTTTACCACTTTTGACTAAAACTTCCATTATAATTAAAAATAAAAATGTGTTTATCCAGAGCCCACAAAAAATTAAACTTTTATTAGGTACCTATTAACTAATTATTATGATAACATGTGATAGTGAGTAAGTATGCACCTTACTGGGCAATTTCACTGTATTTTTATATAAAAACTAGCTGACCCGGCAAACTTTGTCCTGCCATATAATATTTCTGGATAGGGACACCCTAATCACCCAGCGATATTTTATACTTACGATACTTTACGACCTATTCTCATACCTACCAAATGAGTAAAAAAAGTATCACAAAATTCGGTTGAGCCGTTTCGAAATAGTGCGACCACAAACACCGTGACACGAGACAAAAATGTTAGTGCCGCTTGTCCCATGGGACTATTGGGACAAAATCGTCTCAGTTGTCCCATGATGGTACAACTCAATGGTACTAGTGGGATAGACAGGAGATTTTTATATATAAGAAGATATGAAGTGTGCTATATTTTATCCTACTAACATTATAAACGCGAAAGTTTGTAAGTTTGTAAGTCCTAAACCGAACAACTCAATTTTTTCAAATGATTTTTAGTAAAAGCATTGGAAAATTACCAGTGTATTTGATTTCATTGTAATTGATCAACTAACCTCGATTTACGTGCTAATTAGAATTCACCAATAATTTCACTATAACCAAATACCTTAAATTCACAGTTACTATTAAACTGTGAATTTAATCTAGTAATAAGGACAACTAGTTATTCTATTTTAACAACACTTCAAATGTGTGGGCAGAAGCTAATCAAACGATACTCGACTCGATAGCTGTCTGTTCAACTTTCCAATAGTCTTAACTCTAGAATGACATAGAGGCCAATTCTTAGGCGTCTCCTACTCATTTGGCAGGTGGTGAATTCCGAAACCTACGCTCCTCGTGGGTTGCACTATATATAATTCATCATATACGGTAAATATTTACATTATATACATTATATCAACAAATGATAAACGTGTAATTAAATAAAGTTACGGTGTCATTTGGCTCATTACGATCGTACATGGTTTGCTGGGTAGCTGCTGCATTGAACGCTAAAGTGCAAAAATATGGTTCATCAATGCATCCCAAAACGAGGTCGTCTATCCTATTAAAATAACACCGAAATAACATTGTTTACAGAGGCATGATGAGTGCACATATTGTGCTATATTGAAAGTCAAAGTCAAAGTCAAAATTTTTTTTATTCAAATAAACTTACGAAATGTGCTTTTGAATCGTCCATATATTTTTTACCTACTGCCCATTCAGGACGTCTATTTTTTAGCTGTGGAGAAGAATGGGCGCAAGAAACTCCACAGCTTTAATAGAAGTAACGACATTTACAAAAAAAAAAAAGTATGTCGTTACCAAATCATTCAATATTTACAATTAAAAACTTTCAAGAGCCCGCTTATACAAATAATGCATACCCCTATACATTTACTTAAAAAAAATACGTACTTGGGCACTATACTTAGACAATCTGTCCGGGGAAGCAGCAACCAAACGCGAAGCGCGATCCATGGACAATTCCATCGACAAAAACACCTCAAATCAGGGGTCTGACCCGCCTTTACCTCTTCCTTTAAAAATGCGATGGCATGGGCACCTTGACACTTATAAGCAAATATTTGATTTTTTTTAAATTACCTATTAGTAGAAGTAGCAAACACACACAGGCTCCATACATTTTGAGAGAGTAAGGATTGATTTATGTAAAAAAACAGAGGAAAGAAAAGAACGAGGGTAAATTTAAATTTTATAAAAACAAAAATTACATACATCTGCGAATTAATGTGAAACGACGGAAAACACTTATGTTGTAAAACAATATAATAATAATACTTAATAATAATTCATATTATAAAAAATGAGATAAAAAAATATTTATATCCAACAAATGGAAACTCCGAGTGATCTTTCTGCTTCGTCTAAAAACAGGCGTGCAGACTAAATAGTATCTTTAAAAAAATCTCAATTAGAATAAAACTGTAAATTGAACAAAAAAATAAATACACGTTATTTTTCATCTCATAAAAATAAAAATCATCATTAATGATTATTATTAAAAAAGTAAATGTTATAATTCTACTAACATTACATATTATGCACACTGCTATTATTTTATAATAATAATAATTCAAGATATACATCAGATTATAAACATTTCATTACTAACATATTATGAACAATTGCACATAATGTTAACACGATTGCACGATGGTTAGACAATTGTTTTTTTTTTCATTTGTCATAAATCTTGGGCGCGACAAGTCGAATTGATATTAATGCGATAAATTATTGAAATAAAGTTACAATCAATTGACATAAAGCCTAACCTAAAGCTTACTTGTTACAAAAACACAGAAGAGGTAGTTATTATTATTATTATAAACATACAGAAAATAGGTTGTTCGTAAAGTAAGTCGCTGTGAGATATCATAAAAAGCTATTGCACGGAATATACATGTTAGTAGACTCTCCATAAAATACTAACGAAATAATGTCGAAAGATAGAAGAAGTTCAACCTACACCATAATATATAATTTAAAATATAATGTACATCGGAACTACGTATGTGTACCAGACGCCTGGCGGGATTAATGCATTTAGAAGACGAGCGATTCACTGACTTTGTTAATAAATAAAATGATATTAATACAACATGTAGGTACAGACGAAGATACAAAAGAGACAATTAGAATAACTTAGCATAATAATATAGGTACATAATTTATCAAAAAGTTCACAAGTGTTATTGCGGTTGCCGAGCTGCCAGACGCCGCGCGCAGATCGTTGCTGTGTGTAGTGAAGCATTCTGTGGTGACGCCCATGTCCGTGTTGTGGGCGCGCTGTGGACGCGCTATATGCGCGCTGTTAACGCGCTGTAGTCGCGCTATAGGCACGCTATAGGCGCGCTGCGGGCGCGCTGTGGGTTCGCAGCTGGCGAGAGCAGAGACGCACGCCACCGGAACCATGCTGCCGGAACCATGCCGCCGGAACCACGCCGCCGGAACCACGCCGCTGGAACCACGCCGCCGAAACCACGCCGCCGGAACCACGCCGCCGGAACCACGCCGCCGGAACCACGCCGCCGGAACCACGCCGCCGGAACCACGCCGCCGGAACCACGCCGCCGGAACCACGCCGCTGGAACCACGCCGCTGGAACCACGCCGCTGGAACCACGCCGCCGGAACCACGCCGCCGGAACCACGCCGCCGGAACCACGTCGTCGGAAGCACACGGACAGGAGCGCTCCACCTGTAGGTTACCGTAATGACGCCAACGCGCGCTCGTCGCCGTGAGCAGTGGTGCACGATGCGGTGAGCGGCGGCGCACGCTGCCGAGAGCGCGCACTAAAGTGGTACGCGCGCCGTGCGGGCACCACGGACGCGGCACTGACATCACAACAGCACCACACATACACACACACACACACAACACTGAACTGAACGGGCGCTCGCCCCATCACCACCGTGCGCATGAGCGCACGCGCCGCGTCGGGCGCAGCTCTAATTAAAGAGCACGGAGCTCGGGTCCTCGTTGTCCATCTGCTTCACGTGCCGGAGCACGTCCTTCTTGGTAATCACGCCGAGTAGACGACTGGAAACGGCACGACACTCGTGAGGTGGTAATAAAAAAGATATACTTACATTATTTAAACCTACCGCGTCGTACTAAGATATAAAGAAGTTACGCTATTTAAAATATCCTTAAATATTGGTAATACCTGTTGTTTTCCAGAGAAGTACAAGAGGCGAAAAAAAAACAAATGGGCTAAGATTGTGAGCTTACCCGTTGTGTGTGACGAGCGTCTGCCTTAGCCCCAGCTTACGGAACATGTCGACGACGGTCTCCATGGGCGTCTGGTCGGTGACGGTGATGGGCGCCATGTCGAGGATGCGGCCGAGCGGCAGCGCGGCGGGCGGCGCGGGCGGCGGCGACGCCCCGCCGAACACCACCACCGATTGGCCAGTGATACCCTCCATGGTGCGGCGCGCGTTCGCTGCTCGACGCCAACCATCGTTATATAACCTACTCCACTCTAGCGCAGAGATATTTCACGACTACATTTAACTAACACTTGACGCTCCAATCAATAAGGATTTAAACTAAGCCTGTCCATATATATACTGTTACATAGTAGGTATAACAAATCATTTATTTGACTAGAGTTCAACGCGACACTATTGTTGATTGAAAATATGGAAAACAGATACTAGTACTATAGTCCATTTCAACTAGGATGATCCCGGTGACAGATGTCATCAATAACGAAGACGTGACTTTGTAAAATCGTATGAACTTATTTGACTACATCAAAATAACATATTTTTATATAATCCATCACAAAATATATTACAATTACTTTTTATAATTGTATTTTTTACTTTAGATTAGGTTTGTCTCAATAAACTCTCGCATAACACACATTAATCACAACTTTAAAACAATATAATAAAAAAACGTACCCCTTCACAAGGTCATTTCATAACAAAGAAATACTAGTGTTGGGATAGTAAACCAATTTAAGTTCAATTGACATTCAATAAGTAATCAATTAAATTTAACTTTATATATTTCATTCTAGCTGTATTAATTAATTTGTTAGTCTTTTTTTATGTGAACATGTAGATTAGTCTACATTTTTTCATTTTATTGCAGCGTCATTACGAAAAATATTAAAATGAAACATCTTAAACTTATAAAACAAAAACAGTATATATATACAGCCAACACGTCACTGGTGAAAATTGGGCGAAAGTAGTCGAAAAGACAAAAAATACTATATTAGAGGACTGGAAGAGGTACGTCAGAATAGATCGGTGGAAAGACCAACTTATAATAAATGTCGGCGATAGCGACTCTTCAAGCGATTCTGACAGTGATTTTTCAGATACTTACTGAATAAAAAATTTACTCTTTTCAAATTCTGTTTCATTTTACCGAATAACACTGTGTAAAACATACATTTAATGCATTTATGAACAATAAACTTTCAATATAATACATACACAAATCATATTTAAAGTATTGTTAGTAAAGTAAAATCGATTTCATTTCCATATATAGTATTATCGATTACCATAAACAATCGAAATTATTTTATTGTAGAACATCTCTACAATTGTCGAAATCGAACTGTCACCGGGATCATCCCAGTTGAAATGGACTATAGTTACTAGTACTAGTTACTAGTGTACTTATCTTTCTCAACTGTACTTTTATTTGTCCTTTAATGCACAATTCGTTACTTTTATGTAGTTAGCCACTTAGCAATATTGGATGTAAAGCTTACGGGTTCGCGTGGTCTAATAAACTAAAATGTAATAAGCCGCTACCACTATCTTCTACGCTGAACGCCAAAACTTAATCCTAAATATATGATGTTGGAAAAAGAACGTCTTTCTTGCACCAAAAGAGAACAAAACACAAACGAAATTCTAGATTTAAAAAAAGGATTCCTATGGTCTGAAAAATGTACATACCTATAGCCAGGTTCAGATCGCGGCGCAGCACAAAACCGACCAGATACTGAGACTCCTTGGACACGACCACGGGGTAGCCGTTGTGCTCAGTCTCCTTGAGCAGAGTCTCCACATTGTCCACAGTCATAGAGTCCTGTGTTATCACCGCTAACGTCTCGTTCCGTCTACAACAATGGAAACCACTTTCAGTGCAGTTCGTCATCATGTCTCGCTGCTACAAATATATTGTGGCACGAGGTAGAAGAGGGGTGTTGCCAAACAAGTCGGTCCGTGACCGTAAGTGAGAATGAGCGCGTTCGCGCGTGGGTGCGAGTGTTTGAGCGTGCGCGTAAATGTGGGTATCAGTATCATTGATATATTTCTTTCTTTCTTGGTACACATACTCAGATACAACAAAAACACACAAAAGCAAACACATGCTGAACAAAACAGTAATTTGAAAAAAAAAATGTAATATACATGAATAATATACATTAATATTACATAGCCATTACAAACACCGACAAGAAAGTAATAAACGATAGCTAGCCAAGCATATTAATACACCAGTAAGGCATACGTAAACGATAATGTAGGTAATGTAATTCGATTTGCGATACAGATAATTGTAGCATGCAACGACAGATTAGAGCAATTTAAAATCAATAAATGCGTACTGTGAGCACTTTCGCTTTCACTTTCGCTTTGGACACTTATGATAACGCATATCACGATTCACAATTTTGTATTTTACTTATAAGAGAGCATGCCTCGAAAGAGGTGTTGATAGCCAAGCTGGAAGATTTGGTACAAAACAATATTGGCACCGTGTTGCCATAGACTGGTCGTAAGGAAAGAAAATCAGGAAATTATAAATATGTCAAAGAAACCACGTCAGCAAATTTTATATAAAGTAAATAACACATAAAGATTAAAGATGATCGCAAGCAAAAGGACACCAATATTATAATAAACAACAATAACAATCAGACACATCGCAACATAAAAACTGTGTGTTTGTGATAGTGTGAGCATGAGTGAATAATGAGAATGAGTACGTGAGTGCGTGCGCGGGTACGTACGCACTGTGCGTGTTGTGTACGCGTGTCAGTGTGTGACAAGCACACTCAGGAACTTCGGGTAACGGGCCCAGCGCTTTGCCACTAGGCCACCGAGGCGTTACACACATACATTAATACTTGAAGAAAAAACTGTGTACTCCTTTTTAAGGACTTCGCGTGCACGGAGGTGGTGTAATGTTTAGCATAGTTAAAGTCCAGATTAAGGTGTGCAGAAAGATAAAATGTGTTACAATTATTTGTTATAAAACGATCTTATTTCGCTCACTGGGCGACCACTAGTTTGCATAGATTTACAGATACCTACGGCGCTGCAGGCCCACCACGGGCACGCGACTCTTAGCGACAAATATGGGCTGAAAACGTACATAAAAGAAATATAAAGAAGGTTTAACTCACTTGGGTTGCATCACGTCCGCCGCCAGGGACGTGTGCTGGAACTCGTCCTTGCTGTCCAGGAAGGGGTACCCGTTGAGCGCGATGTGCGCGTCGTATATGCCCTGCCGGCCGAGCGCGTCGCCCACCCACTTGGAGGCCATCGCTGCCGCCATCAGAGGCACGATGTAGCGGACCCCACCAGTCAGCTCGAACATTATCACCACCAGTGACACTGTGCGATAATTACAGCGTCATCATCCCATCCTATCCCATGCTGGCCCATTTCAAACGGATATCACTTCAGCACATTAAAATCGCCAGCTCATTTTATGTGCTCACTGCTGGGGCACGAGCTTTCCCTTTTGAAAGGGATAACGGGGCATAAACCACAACGCGGGCTCATTGCGGATTGGTGGTTGTTAACGACTGCTTATGCAGCCGGGATCAACGGCTTTGCGCGCCTTCAGAAGCTCGAAGGAGGATAAATTTAATTTTCACTTGGTTATGACCGAATCTCTCAGTGCTATTGTAGATGTGATAAAGTCTAAGCCCAGCAGTGGGACTTTCGTAAACTTGCTGAGCTGCCTGCTATACATTGCATAGATATAAATAGCTTAGGCAGTGAAACAGAGCTGTAAACACAATCAGATATTCTGTCAAACGACACTGTATTTGCCGATTTTCATACCCTCTGACCTAAATACAAAATCTAATAATACGAATTAATGTTACGTAATAGTGACTTGGAAACTCGGTATGTGAAAATTATAGTCACCAAACAATTGCAATAAAACATGAACTTTAATAGCAGCCATATAGATAAGAACAATTATTTTATAAAATCAGCAACACGTTGAGAAGCGTCAAGCAACAACAGACTTTGGAGGCAGAGCCGAATTCACCCTGACCTGTCATTCTGGTGACGCCACCCAGCACAGCCGCTGCCCCTACCATGGCGTACAGTCCCGGCGTGATGCAGTCGTCGCCCGTTGAGCACTCCCCCGAGAACAACCAAATCTTCGGGTAGTTGTACGCCAGTTGCTCGACACCTACCGAATTAAAGAGGTACTACAACTCATGCTCCAAGGTTAATAGAACGAAAGCCGTCTGGAGAAAATAGAAACTTAAAAATAGTGTTTGAATAAACCTGTGTTCTTTTTATCACGCCTGAATCCAAACTCGAGAGACTATCGCAGCCAATTGCGAAATGGTAAAAAACATAAAATGAAAAATATTTGAGCCCGATCATAAAATGTCTGATATACGTTCACATTCAAACAATTCATTATTAAAAGAATAAACATAATGCTTCACTTTTCCTCCAAGCCGTCTGAATTCAAAGACTCACCGATTCCTACAATCCGTCCGGCAATAGCTCCGAGAGCCAAACTGGGTATGAAAAGTCCGCAAGGCACCTTGATGCCGAAAGTGAAGACTGTCATGACCAGCTTAAGCAGCAGCGCCAAGAAAAGCAGCCCGATGGCGCTGTACACGCCGGGCCTCGCCGCCGCCTTCTCGATGGCCGAGTTCACGTCCGTGAAGTTGCGATCGTAGTCGCTACAACCGCGTTACGTTAAATACTGTGTTACAGTGTGAGTTTCATTTGACATTCGATCACGTTAACGAAAACGAAAATTAGTATGGCATTGAAGCAGCGCCTCCTTTCTGACGTCATACGAGAAGAGTTACAATTTTGCCATACCAATTTTCGTTTTCGTAAACGTAATCGAATGAATGAATACTGATAGTAACCAAAACTCACACTCGGCACCCAGGGGGCCGACCGCCTAACTCGATTGCTTTCGATTGCTTTGGCTACGTGTATAGTTTATGACATCATCTTTGTCATTTAGCCATATGACGTTTAGCTTTATGACGTCATCTTGGCTATAGCTTTCGATATTGCTTGCAGAGGCGATACGAAATGACAAGATGACGTCATAAACTATACACGTAGCCAAAGCAATCGAGTTAGGCGGTCGGCCCCCAGATCGTGAGTAGATAGTATTTGAGTGATGTGTTGTATAATATCGCGCCGGTTCCACACTCGGGCGAGACGGCACGAGGGTTTAGTCCATCTTAGTGTTTACTTGTGGGGGGTATGGTAATTAGCTTTATGATTTTACATAGTTTATTATTACTTGCACAAATAGCTGTAAAAAACCTTCATAAAAAATAAAAATAAAATTATCGTTTGCTATTACATCTAGATTTCTATTTGAAATCGTCATTTTGGAGTTTTTGGAGAGGCTTTGCTGATTGCATCAGGCAGCATTTTCAGCGTCACCAGGCTATTTGGGGGCGGCGAGAAACCAAGAGTTCCTCAAGCTGTGTGAATTGAAACACTGTCAAAGATCTTCTAGAGGGAATGGCATCTCGCACTAGTAGGTACGTGTGCCCATTCCCCATTAGATTCTTCAAGGGGTTCGGATCGGTTCGGATCGGGGTTGAAATCATCAATGTTCAATTCTCGCTTTGTCTCGCCCGAGAGTGTGGAGCCAGAATGACATTATTACATGCATGGATAAAGTCAGCCCGTGACACGGCCGGTGCACACGTTCAAGAAGTCAGGTTCTTAAAAAGTATAGTTAGACTGAGTAATTTACGTTAATCCCCATTATTTACGTAAAATAGAACGTAAGTGAATATATCTGTAATGCGAACCAAAATGCATAAAAAAATACTAATTTAATTAATATTTATTGATTAATTTTTCAACAAAGATAAGAGATAAGATACTTGTGCCATTGTACTTGATTTTCTCTACCAGTATTGTTTGTGTGTACCTAAACAACTAAACTTACCACAGGGGATCCGAATTGGAGATCCCGCACTGATTAAACAGGAGGTAGATCAGCTGGCTGGTGTTCATCCGCGTGTAGGGGTTGGGATACGCCACCACCGCCGTGACGAGGGTCACCACCAGCACCTCGGTCACCGGGTACTGGCCCAGCTTCGAGTACTTGCGGTACCGACACCACCATATGTTCGCTTTGATGAATATCGTCGCTATGCACCCCTGCCAATTAACGAGCGGTTACTGGATTTGTACAACCAAATGAGGAAAATAAAAAAGCTTACATGCTTCTAAATCCAACTAAAGCCGAGCGTAACCGTTTCAAAATTAAACGCCCATGTGTGCAAAGCGACATCGTGCTTGCTAGCGTATTGTGGCTGACAGACTTATTACATACAAATTTTCAAAAGTTCACAACAAACAGTCGTGACGACACCCGAAGATCGTTCATAATACTAAAAACAACTGTAGTATGAACAGCGTTGAAGTGCCGTCACAACACGATGATTGACGTTTGGAATTGCGTGATTACAGTACACATCATTTGTAATGAAGATAAATAATTATTAGTAATTAATTACTAATAACTTACAAAAGTAAAAGTTCAGTACAAGTTCTCTTTAAATAAGAAAGTATTTGTAGGTTTGCAAAAAAAAAAATAACTAAAAGAGTGATTATCTTATCTTATCTTTCCAAATCCGTTAATGTGGAAAGATAAGATTGATAAGGAGACTGAATACCAGCTGAGATAAAAACTAGAGAGCTCTATGCAAGAGACTTATTGGAAGTAAACGGGAAGGTTTCAGTCTAAGAAAAGTGGCATGGCTGCAATAATAACAGTATGGATAAAAAGTTAACAGTAGTTTAACTTTGTATCTATAGTCAATTCGGCAGCGTGGCATTACAACGGCCTCCCTGTAATGGTTAGAGGAGCCTTGCTACGCCACTTCCTATCTTCTCACGACGTAAGTAATTTCTCGCATTACCCTGATAATGACGAGCTTATTGACTGCAATCACAATACAGCTCGGCAGAAACAGGGTTATGAGTGGAATAATTCAGCTTCATCTTCATCTTCATCTTCGTCACGGCGTCACCAACTTTAACCATTGCACGTTGATCGTCAATGCCATGAGCCTCTTGTTAAACAAAGATTAAAAGGCCAAAAAGATAGAAATAAAAAATAAAAAAGCATCAACACACAAAGTAAAAAGTCTACTCACTCCTATTATCCCGAGTCCCACGAAGGGAATCAGCTCAAAGAAGATCCACGGCTTATTGTACTCGACGAAGAACAGCACAGAGTGTTCGTTGCCAAAGGGGTTGATCGAGCGCAGAATGAAGGCCGCGATGAGGGCGCAAAAGAACGAACGCCAGAGGGTTTTCAGCGGGAAGTAGTACGAGACCTGTACACCGAACACCCTTTTAACCATTAAGCTACCGCGCATGTTACCACAGTGGCATCGAACCAGAATAGGGCTAGGGTTGGAGCTGCCTTTACTCTGATGTGGACTCTGGGTTCTTACTTCTTAATGTGGAGGCGAGGCGCACAGCTTGCGGGGTAAAGCACGTAATGTATCTGACACTTCAATCTATAAAGTCAAAAACTCATAAATGTTTATTCAAATAAATTTAAGAAATGCACTTTTGAATCGTACATAAATTTTTTACCTACTACCCATTTAGGACGTCTATTTTTTAGCTGTGGAGAAGAATGGGCGTAAGTAACTCCACATATAGGTGGGGACGTCTCGTCAACAAGTTACTGCGTATCCAGGCTCGACCGGCGGCAGGCGACAGCGATCTTCTGACTTCACCACTTGATACAGTATCAGATAGATTACGCGCTTCACCTCCAAGATGTGCGTGACGTATGCCTCTTCCGACCTCTTCCGAACAGTGTCTTTACCTCTTCCAAGCTGAACAGCACTCCTCCGATAGGCGCACCAAACGCGACGGATACCCCGGCGGCCGCGGCGGCTGACAGTATCTCACGCTTCTTAGCCTCGTTGCGTCCGTACTTCGGGAACAGGTACGATAGGATATTACCTGCAAACCAACTACATTTAGGTAAACAGATCTACAGGTAAAAAAATATTGAATTGAGTAATTAAATAAACTGTGCTCACCTAAGCAACTGGCTATGTGGACCATGGGACCTTCCTTTCCAAGAGACAGACCCGAGGAGACGGACAATATCAGGCCCACGACTTTGATGATCAGCGTCCACTTGCCAAGGTAACCCCTGATGATGAACCCGCTCAGGATCGTCTTTATTTCAGGGATACCTAAACAGTAAAACCCAACCTATCTTATACCATTCCTTCCACCTCATACAGATTAATGTAATATTTATGGTCATTGTAACAAATTGGCTATGCATATAAATTTTATGAACACTATTATCTACTTAAAGTAAGGCCAGGGCCACATTCCGCGGGTATTCTTTCGCGATAAATCCAACCGAACCGCGGACAACCGATCTTCCGCGTAGTACGTCTGATGACAGCAAATTATATGCAATGAAATGTATTGACCTTCCGCAGCGGAATTTCCGCGGAATGTGGTTCTGGCCCTACTCTAATAAGATGAATACAGTAGGTAACGAAGGTTCCGTACATCGAACTTGTATTGATTAATATTTATACATACAAAACCGCGCTGCGGGCCCTGAAACAAATGACACACAAAAGATCCTGTGGAAACAGCCTGCAAAAAACAACCTGAAACATACAGCTTGCAAAAACCACCTGTAACAGATAGTTTGCAAAAACCCCCTGTAACAGACAGCTTGTAAAAACCACCTGAAACAGACAGTTTGCAAAAACCACCTGAAACAGACAGTTTGCAAAAACCCCCTGAAACAGACAGTTTGCAAAAACCACCTGAAACAGACAGTTTGCAAAAACCCCCTGAAACAGACAGTTTGCAAAAACCACCTGAAACAGACAGTTTGCAAAAACTCCCTGAAACAGTCAGTTTTTAAAAACCCCCTGAAACAGACAGCATGCAAAGACAACCTGAAACAGACAGCATGCAAAGAAAACCTGAAACAGATAACTTGCAAAAACAAAGGATTATTCCCCAAGGGCCCCGTTACTGCAGGGCCGGTAATCCAGGTAGGCCCTGATTTCAGTAAACGATTTGGGGCCCTCGGGGAATAGCTGAAAAAAAGGCTGTGGAAGAGCTTAATTCTAGGTTATTTATTGAAAAATTAGAAATTCATTAGAAATTATTATTGGGTTAGACAATATTATTTGGTTTGGTTATATTATTGGGTTAGGGTAGTTAGATAATATTAGTAAAACATTATTAGGTTTGATAATATTATTAGGTTAGTTAATATTATTAGGTTTGAGCACACAGCGGCATAGGACTTAGGACTTAGTGCGTTATGTTAAAGGGACTTTATTCTAGTTCTTCTTTATTGTACTGAACCTAGTGTGGTTCATTCGCATTTGCCATCTTAAAAAACCTTAAAAAACAGATTTGCTACATGTGCACTCGCTATAGAATAGAATAGAAAAACGTTTATTTTAACGTTTATATATAAACAATGAAATTAAACTAAAAATAAAACAAAAAAATAACATCAACTTTTGTAGGTACACCAAATAGGCCTCTGCTCAGTTGAGTGACAACACGCGTTGTCACGGCACTGGTATTTATTTATTTATTTCCATAGGTACACAAACAGATTAAATCAATGCATGAGTACAGTAACATATTTGATTAACCTTACTAGCTAGACGGTCATCCAAAAGTAGTGTACACAGCATGACATTTTGGGTATAATTTGAAGATATTATATAACATTATATTATATTATAAACAATGTTATAATACTGAAGAATTTTGAAAGACTGATCATATAAAAATTTAATAAAATTTCATGACAATGACATGACATTCAAAATATTATTTTTCAGAACCGTACATATAAATTTGACAGATAGTTTTTATAACTACCAAGGAGGCTATAAAATGTTGTTTAAATTAGAATAATTATACTTTAAAATGAATGAATGAGGTGTAGATGGATGAGTGAGTAGGTAGTGAGTGTAATGTTTTGGTATCGATACCTCTGTGTCGGACTCGTAGTCCTCGAGGTACCTCTAACTACTCGAATGTTTGACTTCCAGGATATTGTCCTAGAAGGCAAGTTGAATGTATTCTCAGGTCAAGAATAACTATATAATTAATTTAGAATAATTATATAGTTTAAACTCTTGAACCTAAGTGTACGGTGCTACCATCCGTAAACGGCGTGATTGTGTAACTGTATGATCACTGGGTGTGTAACGATATGAATAGAGTCCTGTATGGTATGGTATAGTGTGAAGAAATGTTTCTAACTAAATATAGCAAATAATGGATGGATTGTCAAATCGAATATGCTATTAACGGAAACGTATTTTGGGATTATTAAAAATTGACAAAATTATATGTCCATAGTTAATAGCGTAACATATAAAATTGTAAATGCCTTAAAATTATATGCATAGGCATCTACAATTTCATAAGTTACACTGTGCAACCGCAAAATGGTCGCCTCTCAGCTCATGCCATGACATTAACATGCGCTGGTATTATGCGATTAGTATTAGATATTTAAGTGTCTGTCCATCGGACAGTCGTTTTGAAGTTACATTGAATTTTATTTCTAGTACGGAACCTTCGTAGCATCTATTATTTAGCGGATGATTTTTTTATCCGTAAAGAAAATTAAAAAGCATTGGTCACTGATAAAGAAACCTTTTCCGAAAATATGTAAAATTGTAATTTCAAGAATTTACTAGAAAATGGCGACGCACCCTTCCTAATTACTTGTTCAGGTTTTACGATAGTAGGGTGACGTAGGGTGATGATGAATAATCACAATGAAATATATATATTTTTATTTTTGAATTTATACGATAATATTTTTACGAAGGATGCCATGTGATTTTCCATACGAAAAAAAACATCCGTAAACCTACGGAAGATACTTTTTTATAAAAAAAATTGGTCGGTTTGATAAGACACGCATAGGAAAATGCAATCCCGCATCATAATAATTTATATTGTTTCAAATACTCAGTTATGTTCATGAATTCATAAAGTGTTTTAACTTTTATTCAAAAAGTTTTTAACTAAAATTACAATATTGCTTAGTAGGCAGATGTTTTCAACCAATGAATTAAAATATTGTGTAGTGTAAATCTATCTTCATTAATAGTAGTAAAAAAGTGCCAAAAAGTCGGGCTATATATCTAAAATATGAAACGCACTTTGCCCGACCTGGGAATCGAGGGCTTGGCCATTAGGCCAATGAGACGTTCTCGGTATCTTCATTAACACTGTAATATTGGTAGTGTTGCTATCTTAAAAACACATGCCTCAAAGCAAAACTAATTTTCCATAGAAAGTCTATAATTTTATCGGCTCATTAACCTAGCAGAGCAAGGCAAAAATCATGAGTTCCATGTAGAAAGTTGTTTAATAACTTATTAATGAAAAAGGAGTCTGAGCCCACTTTTAATCTATTTTTTCAGTCCCTTAAATCCCGAGGATCCCGCATTTGTAGTCCCCGCATAACCGATCTCACAAAAATGATGCGGGATCTTGATTCCCAAGACGCGCATATCTCCATAAAAATAGCGATTTTAATTGTGTTTTATAAACCTTCCTTTCGGTCTCTCAAGTGTTTGTACACTTTTTTTATTTGTATTACCTACAAAGACTACGATCAATAATAGTACTAGAAACCCGGCAAGCACGCCAAAAAAGGTCTGATGAATAAGATCACAAACACGCTTTTGGGATTTTATTTCAAATTAGGATGGTTGATTACAGTAAAAAGTAAATAGGAACTCATAAACCCGAGCTATGCATCGAAAAATCCTTCGGGTATCACAGGCCGAGCACTTTGCAACCGAGGCGTTTACAGTACCTATTAAGTGTAAGTATTTTACAATCGCGGGATCCTTAATCTAGTACTATTATGATCGAGGCACAAAGATAATACAAATCTGCATGAACATAAGGAGCTGTCTGACTTTAGAAATTTTAGTAATCATTCTTCAATTTGCAATCTCAACAGATGCTAACATCAACTTTTGTGTCAGGGAGCGCCTCTGTTTACAGGTGTATGCTTGTTTGAAGTAAATAGTATGCCACAGCAATAAAAAAATTACTACGTAGCGTAGTAATACAGTGGTGGACATATAATTAGAAACATCACTTACGGAACTTAACATTATACAAGATGATGAAGATATTTGACCCCAATACTTTTTATTTATAAATGAAACAACAAATAGCATAAAATATGTTCAATAACTTAACATTTAATAGATTTTATACAAACAACTAAATGAGTTTTAAAGTACCAGCAATAATGGACAACTAATTAGAAACAATACAAAAAAAATATATATATAATTTATAGGTTTAATTATTGAGCATTATATAATTTAGGTAATAGATACTGTGTATAGGCTACTAAGGCTGGTTTCAGAGTCACGCTGCCCGCTCGCGCGGGTGGCAAACGAGTCTCGTAAGCGCGCTGATGACCCGCGCGCAACTCTGATACGAGTTTAGTTAGAATGACGCGGTTTATCGGCTTGGACAGTCGCGATGACACCTTTCTTAATACATATATTAGGTTTTCATTACCTTTGGAAAAAAGGCAACGGCGAAGAAGTATACAAACACATCCCTATAACTCTACTAGATTACTGAGAGGTGCATTTTCTACATCTGTCTCATCTCACTCATTTTTTTAATCTGGTTGGAGCCTTTAAATGGGTCTTGTTTAGCAATACGTACGATTAGCATATCTTCTTCTTCTCTGGTCGAAGATTTCCTCGGTCGAGCCTTTCTAAGAACATTTTCGATAGTTCCGTGTCTTTTATAATGGTCAATAGCATTAAAAACTCTCTTTACAGAACATCTTAAATGATCAGAAATTCTGCTGTACGTTCATTTTTGGTCAATGTGTAAATTAACAATTATTTGCTTAGTTGACGCGTCACAACTTTATATTTGTCCATTTTTAACAAAAAATATCGTAAACGAAATTCCAATTTGATGTGCAATTGCCGCCACAACGATAGAAATAGCGATGCGCGATTATGAATGATACTAACAGAATCATTCGATTATTACATTCATTCGAATGACTTTTAAAATGTATACTAATTACTAAGCAGTACTAATCGGGTGCTAATCAGTCAGTAGTAGACAGAATTTTGCAACTGAATGGTCATTCATTGATAATGAATTAATGATAACGTAAGTAACTAATTTAGTAAAGATGATCCGCGGATTATTACGGAACTAAAATTTATTGATAATTATTTAATCCTCAGGGTTTCGCGAAAAATTGTAATAAATTCGCGTCATTCGTATTTCGTCGAATGGCTACGTACGCCACGCATATCATCCCCTCTCGCTCTAATACACTTGTCCCCGTTTTCGATTATAGCCGGCCTCTCTTAGTAACCGCTATGAGCCATATGCTGTGGCGTTAAAGTACATTTTAGCTTTCTTTCTTTCAATATCAATAATCGTTCGATTTTATTACTAATTAGTAATACTTATTCGATTATTGAAATTAGTATGGAGAAAGCTTACTAATCTGGTATTAGATTTTTGAGATTAGTATTATTAGTTAATTCGATTAATGAAATTAGTCATAATTGCGCATCGCTAGATAGAAATAGCTTAAAAAGAACCTTTTATTTTTTAAATTTCATAAATGGAATGTGCCGCGCATCGTTTTCTAAAGTGTTTCTAATTAGGCGTCCAAGCGGCCAGCAACAGAAAATAAGCTATGTATGCTTTAAACTCTTTTTATGATTGAAGTTTAGATAGTTTTGTTTTTTTAATGTATTTTATGAGTATTCTAATTAAGTGGCTATATTGTTGCATGATTATTAAATATTTAATCTATACATTTTTTACGAATATTGTATGTGGACTTCAAACTTTCATAATTCATATGAAGTGTTTCTAATAGTCCACCACTGTATATATAGTACAGCGCCGAGCAAAATCTTCAACTAAATCGTGTTGTTGCATAAAAGTGGACTGTTGAATAGAAATTGGTTCAGCGCCACAACGTCCGTAGATCGACTAAAATTTATGACATAAGCACGTTTACGTTACGATTTCGATAGAAGTTTGTGCTAGGCCCATAGAACAGTGTACAAATAATTTTGTACTCCGTTTCATGTGCGGGTTCGTGGTACTTACATACACACCAGAACGATACCATATACTATACGATACATACCAGAACCACAGGCGTAAGGTGCGAACATGCGCACCAGGGAAGCGGACAGCGCGGCGAACACCAGCGCCCACACTATGTAGAACAGGTAGCTGATGATGTACGCGCCCGGCCCCTCGCGCGCCTCCCCAAAAACCTGCGGCCACGTCAACCACTACCACAGAACACTATTAGTCTTACTAATCACCAAGAAACAAACTTTCCCACCACCGCCAACGAAGCCACTACAACGAACCTGTGAACAATTGCCGTGATCAAAAGTGGTTTCGTTACTCGACCAACAGCACTGCTCCCTGTTAAACCAAAAGGCTTGCGGGCATATGCCGAACTTAAGGTCGGTCATCCAGGATGCACCGATGTCGATGACGCCGGCCACTACGCCCGTGCACACCCCCACCAGCAGTACGCATACCCATCCCGACCAAGCGTCGTGAGCGCCCTGAAAATAACAACTTGGGAATTAAGCAACTTTTAAGGGATGGTTATTAAATCCTGTCATTTGTATGGAAATGGCATCGAAACGCCCGGTTGTTGTCAAATGATTTAAATAATATAATTTTTAAAATATTTTTGACACTAGAACAATCATAAGTGACTACATTTCTCTGATTTGACGAAATCTCTATTGAATATATTACTAAATTATCTCTAGGATGATAATTTCCAAAAAAGATTATGATGTTACTTTTAATAGTAAGATTTAACATAATGCTCTACTCCTTAGGAATAATTATTAAATTATAAAATGCAGAAATAGCAGCGGAATAAATTTTTCATGTCTTTTACATGAGAATTGGTATTTAGTGCTTTTTAATTGTTTTCAAAAAAAAATCTCTTAAAACATGGCAGACATGGTCTTCTATATTACTTAAGACATACCTTTATCAAATCCCATATAGAATCTTGTCTCTTTTTTACAATGTATCTATGTCGCATCCGATCTCTAGCAATATCACGTTGCCAATCAATAGTGTGAAAGTCATCATATTGGCCAATTCCGGGAATATCATCATCTCCTGCAAAAACATCAACTTAGAATGAATAGTATGGATGGTAAAGAATTATCCATATCACCCTTGTAAACATTCAAAAAATTTTTTTTTTATTCATAGCTCGACAATTGACTCCACTCCACCTGATATTAAGTGGAAATGGAGTCCAGATGCAAGGACAACTGGTGCAGCTATTGGTTTTTTGTAGCAAAATCATTATTATATTTTTGCTGCAACAACAAATAGATTTAAACTTTGTTAAGTAATAAGTAATTATTTATGTTTGATACAAGTTTACCTCAAACATTGAGGTGTCTCAAAAATAATATACCTAATTGTTTAGTTGACTGGTTAGTGAATAGAGAGACTATTTAGCTACTGCTTAATACATTTTTTTAATAGAAATTGCATGGGAATAGCATACTTTGACATCACTATTGTGTTTCGTCAATTAAATGAATTTGGTTTATCTAGACATATTTGAACAGTATGCACAGTAATAGTTTGTAAACACACGAACATGTGTTGTTAAATGTAAACAAAACATCTAACTTTTGCGCATTAGGTATGAGCTACAAAAGGAACAATTTAAAGATACTATATGCAGCGCGTTGTAAGTGTATGATGTACGGTATAAGTACGAGTTGATTACGAGCAGTAAGAAACGTCAAAACTAAATGTTTACCAGAAGCTTACCTTGCATACCGGAGAATATAACTGCGTCCCCTGTAACAATATCACTCTTATTTATAGATATTATGTGCTAAATATTGCACTTTCATTACTACGAAACACGCGGTTAATGAAGATATTTCACTTTCCGACTTTCTTGTCATGTAAACGTTGACAAAACTCGTAAAAATGTTTAATTTATCTGGATCATTTTAATAAAAACAAATGAGTGAGAGATCAATGACTATGACGCGAAGGTGTAAATGTACGGTGAAATGTCAATTGTCAATGTCAAACTAGGTCACTGGTGTTACCAGTTGCAAGACTACCAAGCTACCAAAAACATTTTTTTTATTAATTATAGAATTTTCGTTTTTACTTACCTAGGTACCTATTTGGTGAAAAGCGAAAAGGCAATTGGCAAAATGTATAGGGGCTTAATACTTTTTCTAAAAATATGCTCACGAATGGAACTTTGTTTTATGTCTGCCACACGAACAATAATTGCTATGATCAGTTAGCTCAACACTAACCATTCAGAGATATGAGCGAGTGAGTCTATTACTGTAGTAGCATTTGAAGTAAATAATTAACTGATATTAATTAGAAAAAAAATCATATTTTTTTTATCCATTTCCTTAATATGATATTTTGGTTCTTGCGACACTTTCGGCTGGTGGAATAAATAAAACAGGATAAATTTTTTACTAAAAAAGAAAAAGAACTACCAGCCTATGAACTCTAGAGTGGGAATCGAACCCACGACCTTTGGACAACCGGCCAAATGCTCTGACCGCTGAGCTACCGAGGCCCCAGAAAACTCGTTGAATTTTTCTAGTAGAAATAAAGGATGTTTTATTTTCTTGGAATGGTTACATTTTAGGGCTTAGCTGTCATAAATATTATTCGTATGGAAGACCTTAACACATTAAAAATACTTCAAAAAAGGGGAGGTTCTAAAGTCGTCTGTATTTTATTATAACTTTACTATTTGTAGTAAATCTGTTGGTTTGTAACCGTGTGTCGAAATTGATCACATGCATTTGCACTATTGTACAAGTACGACTTACCTGTATATTTACCTAATATGATTGATTCATGAGGAGAAATAGCCTTCTCTTCATGAATAATCTTATGTTTGTTTTGCTAATAATTAATAACAATAATAATACGTAGACGATTAACATTTAAAACGACGTTAGTAATGGTAATGACAAAAGCCGCAGAAGCGAAATGAAATTTTATAAAGGTTTGATGAAATAAAACCGCTACCATGTCGTAAAGTACTACCTACTTTTTAAAAACGTTGGCTTTTATAATAATATATAGAAGCTCACAAAATAACGGGTTAACTAGTTTTGGGTGACTTTTGAAACGCCTAAAATTAATTGTCCCAATTTTATTTGGCTAAACTTTAATGACGTAACTTCTTACGCACTTTTTGTTTTAGGTATAATTACCGATTTTTTTTCAAAAAATGTACCTATAATCTTTGGTCTCTCCAATGCTTGCTTGCAGGCTTAATTGCTTAGGTATTTGCTTGCACGATTGCTTGGCTTGGATGTTTGCTTTTGTATAAGTAGTCATTTTGCTAATTACAAAAAATATTAAGTAGACACTTTTCGGCAAAAAGTAATGTTTAAATTTTTTTGTAAATGACAATTCTAGAAAGTTAAAATTTGATTAATATAGGCGAAATTTTGGTTGGTGTATAGGTAGTTTGTGTGCCAATGAAAATTAGGGCAACAAAAAAATTAGGAGTTCCAATATACACCCTACTGTTTCACCTACATCGCTGACTAAGGGTTCTGTTTGTATTGTTATTAAACGAAGCAACTGTGTTAAACTGAACAAACACAGACATGATTCGGCCAAACATCAAGGTATCTAATCTGATACGTGTGAAAGAGTATTTATTACTAAATAAAACACGTGCAACAAATAAAAAATATACCTATTTGACTAATCCTTTTATCATTATGAACATAGATAATGTGGATGTACTAAGCGGTTCATTTTCATAACCTAACTGCAACACATTAAAAACTACAGAGCCTGGCCAAAACAAATAGTTTTAGAAGAATCTGAGGATATGACTGAAGAAACAGCTGGTAGTATAGGTTGACATTTTTCATATAAAGATGATGAATTGATTAGTGTTAATTTTATTCTTACCCGTCGACGAACTGAAGTATTGAGCGATGTAGGCTTGAAAATAGAAAATTAAAACTTTAGTTTAAATGATAGGTTTGAAACCAAAAGGGAGGAAATCGTATAATAAGAGCTTAATATGTTTACAACTAGAGCCAGATATTGATATAGAGAAATAAAAATTTATGACAAAAGTGTTAGGCTACAGGATAGAAAAAAAATGCATGTTACTAGGATAGTTAATTTTAATTTTAATTCTTAGTCTCTCTCTATTCTGGAGATTTCAGTTTAGTAGACTTCCATATCCATATCCATTAAAAGTTGAAGCTTAGCTTATAATAGGTTGATGATGGTTCATGTTTTGGAAGCTATTTACAGCATTTTACAGTTCAGTGCATGTAACGTTTACAAAGAGCACTAGAAAATGAGAAAATCAGATATAGTGAAATAAGTACTTAGCCTGTAGAGGAATAACAACTAAGACCTTAGATTCGTTATACTTACCTAACTTTAAAACGTTGGTGACGGCTTATAGTCAGACGGGCCCATTGTCATCATAATGTTTGCCTTATTTGCGATTGCCAATATTTTATCATTTAATTCAACAGACCTAGCCAAGAACAGACATCTGGAAAGCAACCATTACTTTCTCTTTAGTTTCAAAGGTATTTAAAGTTTGGCTATCGTCGCGTCGGCAAAATACTTTCTTCATTTGTACAGACGCCTGCACTTCAACCTATCCAAAACTGTCAAATTTCTTCAAAACATTTTCAACCACATGCGATAACAACATGAAAATACGCAATTTTAATTTGTGATTTAAAATAAAACATTTAATTAATAAAATAATTAATTCGCTTAGGCGACATATTAAATATATAGTTTTACAAAGTAGGGATCTATAATTGGCAGTAGGTTAAGTATACAATGTAATAACTTAAATTATAAAATGCTGTAAATTCTATTTTCATAAATAAATTTAAAAAAATAAAAGAAAACGAAGTTAAATTAAAAATTTAAAAGAAATTGATAATGTTAGAGCATAAATTAGCTTTCGAATGATATACTTTTCATTGATGACGGTTTTCAACTATCACTCCTTAGCCGTCTCCTTTAACTGTCATTTCATGTATATGTTAAAAAAAAGTTTTAGGTCATAAAGTTCAAAGTACATTGAGGAAATTTGACAGTTTGTGGTAGGTCGATGTGTAGGTGTGTGAACGTTACTAAATTATAATGTTATGAACGCACTAGTATTCAAGGTGCTGTTCAATTGCAATTTCATATGTGGTAGTGTTAAAAAAATAATTTTTTTTTTTATTCGAAATTAACTTTTATTTATTGTATGGTTTCAATGGCAATTCATAACCATGACTTCGTAAACCCTACGGTGGAAACCTTGTACCGAAAAGAAGCTGCAAGTAACTCGGCAAGGGCTGTTTCTTTCTCCAGTAGTGATACAAGCAATACAAAAAGACCACACTGGATCTGTTCTGTACTGAGTCTGGCTGACTGTATCTACGACATACAAAAGTGTAGTTGAGTGCGTAAGTTATTTTGATTTCACATCTTATTCTAATTCAGAATAACTATGCACAATATAATTGCTACTATCGAAAAAATTCATAAACTCGTAAACAGTAGGACTTTGGAGCTAATACATTCCTTAGGGTTTCAAAAAAGTATTTGGAAATAGGGTTGCCATCATTTTTACGCAAACACAGAGAAGAAAGTCTTTGATATGAAACACTTTTTACGAATTTTACTTACTTACCTTTAGTTTTTCATATTTTTACTTACATGTAATTTGTTTCATACAGCGAGCTTTCTCTATAGATGGATAGGGAGAACGGGCCACAAACCGCCACGCGGGCTCAGTGCGGATTGGCGATTGTTAATGACTGCTAAAGCAGCCGGGACCTTTACGTGCCTTCCGAAGCATGGAAGAGCTAGAGATGATATATTTTTGGTCACCCATCCAATGACCGGCCTTTGCGAATGTTGCTTAACTTTAGTACTCGAAGACTGGGCTCGTTAACCACTGCGCCATCGAGCTCCGTTAAGTTTTATACAATCTTCAAAAATCCGACGCAAAAAATTATAGTTCCCCTGTTGTCTAGTGGATAAGACCAACGGTCTCAAAGTTAGTTCGATTTCCAGCGGAGGAAACATAATTGTACTCGGTTTGGTTGTTGATAGGGCTGGTTTTAAGACCGCCTGGAAGCTAGTACCATCTTCTTGATGGTTTAGTCTCAAAATGTCCAAGTTGAAAAAAGTAGGCCCGGCTTATGCCCAAATCGGCACCGGGCCTACATTTTTCAACTTGGACATTTTGAGACTAAACCTTCTTGATATGTCGCCATTAAAAACATAATTGTGTTCCGACTGACAGAGAAAAGAGAGTGATGGAGATCAGTGGTTGAGGAATCCATATGAAGTGTGCCATGGCCTTATCATCACTTAACATCAGGTGAGATGAAGGCCAAGACGTAAGACCCGTCGCTACAATTTCTTCAGAAGATAGTAGAATAAGATTTTCATCGCCATCGCTTGGCCTTATCATCACTTAACATCAGGTGAGATGAAGGCCAAGACGTAAGACCCGTCGCTACAATTTCTTCAGAAGATAGTAGAATAAGATTTTCATCGCTACCCTTGGCCTTATCATCACTTAACATCAGGTGATATGAAGGCTAACACGTAAGACACGTCGCTACAATTTCTTCAGAAGATAGTAGAATAAGATTTTCATCACCACTCTTGGCCTTATCATCACTCAACATCAGGTGAGATGAAGGCCAAGACGTAAGACCCGTCGCTACAACTTCTTCAGAAGATAGTAGAATAAGATTTTCATCACCACTCTGGGCCTTATCATCACTCAACATCAGGTGAGATGAAGGCCAAGACGTAAGACCCGTCGCTACAATTTCTTCAGAAGATAGTAGAATAAGATTTTCATCGCCACTCTTGGCCTTATCATCACTTAACATCAGGTGAGATGAAGGCCAAGACGTAAGACCCGTCGCTACAATTTCTTCAGAAGATAGTAGAATAAGATTTTCATCGCCATCGCTTGGCCTTATCATCACTTAACATCAGGTGAGATGAAGGCCAAGACGTAAGACCCGTCGCTACAATTTCTTCAGAAGATAGTAGAATAAGATTTTCATCGCTACCCTTGGCCTTATCATCACTTAACATCAGGTGAGATGAAGGCCAAGACGTAAGACCCGTCGCTACAATTTCTTCAGAAGATAGTAGAATAAGATTTTTTATCGCCACCCTTGGCCTTATCATCACTTAACATCAGGTGAAATGAAGGCCAAGACGTATAACCGTCGCTACAACTTCTTCAGAAGATAGTAGAATAAGATTTTCATCACCACTCTTGGCCTTATCATCACTCAACATCAGGTGAGATGAAGGCCAAGACGTAAGACCCGTCGCTACAATTTCTTCAGAAGATAGTAGAATAAGATTTTCATCGCCACTCTTGGCCTTATCATCACTTAACATCAGGTGAGATGAAGGCCAAGACGTAAGACCCGTCGCTACAATTTCTTCAGAAGATAGTAGAATAAGATCTTAATCGCCTTCAATGTCTTTTTTTAGTAATTACGTAGTAAGGCGCCGTGAATTAATATGTTTTCCGCAGATAGTTTTAAAAGACAAATAAGTTTGACAAAACCAAACCTTTAATTTTTTGATGACAGTTTTTTGTGGCATCTTGCTTAGAAATGGATCTCTCTGACGATTCTGAAAGCGGTGAAATAGGTCAAGCACAGTTGGTTTTCGGTTATTTTCTCGTTCGCTGTTGTAACACCAGGAAGTCTTGTTGCCCTATTCCGCAGCTTGCTTTCAAAGCAAACTAAATGGTCACGCACTGAAATACATAATTTGTCTTACGTGACCTACAAAAATGTGTGACAACCCTAACATCAAACATTTTAAGTAAATCACTCCGTAGTCCGTTGTCCCATTACATTAACTTAAATATTTTTTTGAGTTTCACTTATTATTGATATGCATGAATTAATAGGGTATTACACCCTTTTTCGAACAGTGTTTTAATTGAGTCCTAGAGTGATAACAAACCACTATAATGTTTATATGTTTTTTTTAAACATCGGTTTAAAATCCATCAAATAAAAGAAAAATAAAAGCCATCAAATTTCATTTTTAATTTTAGCGCGGAAACGCTAGCCGCTATGCTGTTTCGGCTCGTGACGTCACTGTCGCTAATATCGCTATCGTCAATATCGCTTACGAACATCGATTTACAAATAAAATATAATAGACTTTTTTTCGAAATTAATAAAGAGTTATAAATAATCCAAAGTAATTATTCTTGGCAGATTAGTACTTTCTGCTTTTACAAAACCTTCTTCCATGATACGATTTCAATAAAATTCTAAAAACGTGATGTGATAATAACTTGAAAAAATATAAATAACACGCAGCGCAACAAATATCTAGTTTGTTTTATATCGAAGTGACGTCACGTTGGAATCCAATATGGAGAATAGCGTTTTAGACATTTGAAGAATAGATTAAAAAAATAATTTACAAATTTAATTTTAAAATTTAGGTATATTTCATGTTTATGAATAGAAATCAACATTTCTCGTTTGTTTGTTACAAAATCGATCGTAAATACGTATTTTTAGATTTTTTCTTACACGGTGCAAAATACCCTAATCAATTCAATTCCTTGTTGTATGGATCTCGCTATGATTTGGCAAATAAATAAATACCAAATAAAATGTTTTAAAACGTTTGCGTTTTCGATTGAGTTTTTAAATAACTTCGAACCTAAACGAAAAATAGTCTGTGTTACTTTCCCGAATAGTTAGTTCTTGGCTAGTTCTCTTGAAGGAAATTATGAAACATGGGTGACCGCAGTTAAGGCAAATCTCCACACTAGTTGGGCCGTCGAACTAAAACTGAACCGCTGCTCTGCCAAGAATTAATGCGAAGTTGCGATTGTGGTGTAAGGTACTTACAGTTGGCGCTGGAGGCAGAGTTCCTGCCAGCGTGCTCGTATAGCTGGAAGGTACCGTGGCTGGTGGGGGTGGTGTCACCGGCCTGCTGCAGCCCCGGCGTGATATCTACCATGTCATCCTCACTAGTGGAGTGTACATTGCGGCCATTTGTCGCATTTGAATCCTGAGAAACATTTGCACCGTCTACATATTGTTAAAACGCTTCCTGGTAAAGGGAGCAGTTTTGTTTCAACAAAAAGGTTAATACTTTTTCACCTGTTCTTTCCATGATAATTATACAATATGGGAAACTTAGATTAAGTTATTATTACCTCTGTACTATTGTTAAGCATACTGTCGGCAATAAGGGAGGGAGCAAGGACGACGCAGTGACACCAACGACACCGGCGACAACCGGACAAGACATCTATCAACGTGATTTCAGCTCGTACGCGCGTCCTTATTTTATAAAATTGTATTTTATTCCGAATAAAGGAATTTTTCTGTTTCTGCGGTGTCTTACTTAACTAGGCATCGTCGTAAACATTTGGTGACCCCGACGTGATTAATATAAAGGCGGTCAGTAGGTATGCTTAAGAACTATAAAATGCTGTTTGTTTCCAAATAAATAAATAACTATCAACTCCCGTGATGTCGTATTATTATTGTCGTTGTTTTTTAATAATTTTGTAATGTTTTAATTAATTCGCAATTTATTTATTTACGGTTTATAGTTGAAGTGTCAACAATTATTATTAATTATGTGTGCAATATACCTACATACATACATACATTGTGATTTACGCTGCAAGTCAGCGGTATTACGTGACTGTGAAGTTGCCCCCACCGCCGAAAGAACACTTTAGCAAGTATTTAACAATCGATAAGACGTAATTCCTTATAAAAAAATAATCTTTAAAAAAAATCTTGTAATGTTAATGAAATAAAGTTGAAATAAATACAAGCTTTACCTATGCCGATCACTGTTTATAATTAATACTTAATTGCAAGTCTGTGCTTGATTCAGTCATCGTTTAAATAAATATCAACTAGGTACTTAGTATATGTGAAACAGAACTCCGAGTCAGTTAAGAACTTTCGTTAAAAGAAAGCTAGACGCACCGATAAAAATAACTGTTAATTTTTAAATAATATTCCAGACGTGGAAACGTTATGGCACAAAATACAGAGACAACAGAAGTAAATTATTTGTTGTTGTAATTCTTTCTTATTCCTAGTCGTGCAATCTTGACAGAGTGGTTGTGGTCACGTCTTGGTTGCTTCCCCGTTCACCGCCTCCTTGGTGATGCGTCGCCATGTGTCCTGATGCTTGGCAGAGTGAGAGCAAACGTTAATGTGGGAGTGCGTCACAGATTTAATGAGGTCTGTACACCGTGTCGGAGAGCGCCCGCGAGGTCTCTTGCCCTTAACTTTCCCTTGCACCACCAGCCGTTTCGAGTCTTCGTTACGGGTGATGTGCCCGAAGAACTTGAGTATTCGTATTTACGACGATAATCTCTCTTTGATGTTAAGATCTTTTAGGATCGAGACGTTTTGATACGTTTTTGGTGCGCGGGGATTCTTAGCAGACGTCTCCAACACCACATTTCTTTCGCGTCAATCTTGCGCTGGTTCTGCATTCTCAGTTTCTCTACTGCGGATCTGGTTACGGCGTAACGTCTTTGAATCTCATCCTCGAGCGTTGGTGATAGTGGAGCCCAGATATATGTGTAGCTTTGGACTACCACACATTCCGCTACATTTTGGACGTCCAATTGGTTGTTGTCAGCACGATCTAAAATAATCTTATCGTGATTGATTGCGAGTCCAAAATCCAACGCTGTGGTCTCCAGACGTCGAAGAAGAGTCTCGATATCGTCTCTAGTTGACCATAGCGGGTAGTGTCGTCTGCGTATCTTAAATTTTATATTTTAGACCTCCTACGGATATTCCCTTATGCTGGGATACCAAACGCATTACAGGATATACTGAGTATACAGGACGTTTTATGTGTACATTTCCCAAGTATAAAAAACACTGTGATAACATGTAAAATCATATTTACAAACATTTACTTTTCCATACAAAAACTCAATTTGTTTTATTACATTATTTTTGTACAACTCTGACCGGTGCCCCCCCAGCCCCTCTTTTCTGTGTCTACTCGTGTAGTCGCCTCGCCCCCAACAGTTTGTAGAACCGCACCAAAACCGCGCGTAGCGCATGTGCAATTGTACAGTCAAATTGAAAGTGATCTGTGCGTTTAAACCTACCAAAATATATATACCGGTGGTTAAGACCACTACCGGTTTCAAAAATAGAGTTCCAGGGAATGATTCCTATGCGCGGGGATACATGTTTGTACTCGGTTTGGTTGGTGGTAGGGTCCGCCTGGCTAGCTATCACCATCTTTCAATATGTCGCCATAACAACAATAAGTGAGTAGCATTGTTGTGTTTTAACAGTCACGTGATAAGGCAACGAGTCAGTTCCTCAGTAATTGAGGATTCCGGGTCAAGTGCGCTTCCGCCTTCATCATCACTTCATCACTTAACATCAGGCAAGATAAAGGCAAAGTGCTTACCTGAAAGGTAAAATTAACTGACAGAAATAATATTAACCTTACGTCAATGAAAGTCGGGTACACTTCTGATTGACGTTTGAGAACAAATGAAAGCGAACTTTAATATCTTTGATTAGGTTATTATTGTAAAATGTTCAGATGTTTTGCTTGGTTTGAACGCTCAGATAATTTTGAAGCTTACTGTGCGTACGGCCGCTTCCTATAATCGTTTGCCTTTGCCGACAAGCGAACAAACCTACACACCTATCGCTCTAACACAGCCTTGCACACTCGTTATTTAGGTATTATATTTATTTATTAAATACGAATAGGTAAGTTACAAAAAAATTCTTTCTAATGTAAAGTACCTATGAACTCTTCCTGTTATTTTTTTACAGCCGGGAAGAACCAGCGTTCAAACTGCTTAGGTTTTCAGAACTCCAGCCTCACTAACACTTCACAGCACATAACCGCACCAGGCAAATCACATAACTCCATGCGGCTCTTTACTGATCGTTCTACACGGGAAATAATTTGGCTACTTGCTCACACATTTTGCTTTCCGTGTCGAACATCACTCATCGTAACAATTAATTTCACTTATCAAACACGGACAAAACGTTTTATAATCTCTTTTCAGTGACGAATGCGCGAATTTCACCGAATTCCGGACGTAACTGACAGACTTATTTATACCGAGTCACTGTGACTAAGGTCTTTAAGGGAAGGGGGCAAGGGGGTGTGGGCGTTACAAAGACGTACGCTCGCACATCTCATTGGACGTCAGTCCATGTGGACTATATTAGATAGACGCACAATGGACTATTTACACGAGTATTGTCACACATGTTGTATATGTTGAAAAGCAGAGGGGACAGTATAATACCCCCCTGCCTAACGCCAGCTTTCGTTTCAAAGCGTTCGATTGGAAGTCCATATCATCGACTCTGACAGCAGCAGTACTATCTTCGTACAGGCGCCTGATGACGTGTATAAGATGTTGTGGTACCCCCATTTCCGACAGGACTGACCATAGTTTCCACTACTTGACGGTATCGAAAGGTTTTCTTAAGTCAACAAAGCACACATACAGGATAATGTTAAATTCTCTGGCCTTTTCTAGGATTTGACGCATTATAAGGAGCTGTTCTCTTGTACAAATTCAGCTTGTTCGGAGGTGATCTCTCAGGACAGGTAAGCTTAAAGTCTCGTGTTGATGATATGCAACAAGATTTGTTGTAATGATGAGTTGTCTTTGTGTGCGTTACTCGACCGCGTAATATATATGAAGATTTACTTCTGTAGTCTCTCTAATTTGTGGTTACGATTATAAGTTCAATCTGATGTTACAAGCGAATAAATAAACTTTAAGACATGGTATTCTGTTTATACGACATCAAAGTCTCAATTAAAGTCAGGTAACTCAGTGTGCGCAATCAATACACGGTGATATTTTATTCGTAGCAAAGCCTAATCCTATATTATATATCCGTTAGAAAATACTTCTAGGTAGTTTTTTTTACATATTAGGCTAAATAAATTAAATAATCAAGACCTATGAATAATAACCGGAACCAAATTGGAAGTCACGTAAAACATTAACAGTACAAATACGTAAAGTAAAGACTTATTATATTACTTTAAATCATTTACACTAAAAAAAATATATTAAAATAAAAGAAAAAACCCGACTGCTAAAACGGCTATATAAAAAACAATTATAATATACTCGTAAAAACCGGACTAACATAAAAAATAACTGCAAAGAGAAAATACTGAAAGGAAAAAAAGTGAGTACTCATTTATTATAGATTTTATTATTTAAGTATAGGTATCGGACAAGGAAATATTTCACGTAGCATTCAACATTGCTCAAATGGAATTCTGGGATCGTAGAGCTTGTTTTTTTTTCCTTTCAGTTTTTTCTCTTTGCAGTTATTTTTTATGTTAGTCCGGTTTTTACGAGTATATAATTGTGTTTTATATAGTAGTTTTAGCAGTCGGGTTTTTTGTTTAATTTTAATAATTTGGTTTATTTCAAAACTTTTTACTTTTTTTTATTAAGTATATTCCGGCACCTAACGACACCTCATATGTCAAAATCCACCATGCCGTTTGGGCTGTAGAGCGTGCCAAAGAACTATACATACACACATACATACATATATAGAGCTTGTCTAAGCTGAAATGACGCGCCCCACTACGCACACAAGCAAATTTAAAATATGGATGCAATACATATCCAAATGCCATTGTAATTGGTCATTCAGTTGTCGGTTAGACTTTAACGTAGGAGCACGCGTCGTTCGATCGCAAAAGTACCGTCAGCATGTCGACCAAAAAGCATCTTCTGAGTCAGTTAAGTAAGATATTGCTTAAAAACCATTTTAATCACAAATTGTTTTTTTATGATAGCTTACATGCATTTATATTACCTACTTATGAATTTTTTACAGGCCAAAGAAATTATCGCGAAAGTGTAACACCGAATGAAGTATGAAGCAGAAAATGGAGTGGAAAAACTAAATGATGCTAGATGGCGAACTGCCCAAGCCGTTGGTGTTAGTGAATCCAAGATTACGCGAATTTTGAAAGAAGAGAAACAAGCTAGTACATCAAATAACAAAATCACAGAAACTCTTTAGATCGCCCTCAAAACCAAAAAGGGTGTGTACCAAGTCTAATCTGGTTTTCTGACTACCCCTGCGGGACAAAAGCATGATTATAATAGGTAAATGTATGTATTAAAAACCTACTAAACCATTAATAAATAAATAGAAATACAATAATTAAATAATTGACTTCAGGTTCTTTGTAGACCGTACTTGCTAAGAAGCGGTTATTCTTTGATTTGTTTTCCAACTAGTCACAATTGTCCGAACGCGCGAGTGTGCGGTCGTGTTGATGTTATACTATACAATGCGGCACTGCTGCTCCATAAAGAGAGCGTTGTCGGATTTATCACGCGACTAGTCGACCG
Organism: Eudonia truncicolella; assembly: GCA_949315975.1. NCBI lineage: Eukaryota > Metazoa > Arthropoda > Insecta > Lepidoptera > Crambidae > Eudonia > Eudonia truncicolella. The sequence goes on along the minus strand of OX438825.1, from coordinate 8,399,863 downwards.
AGATGTAGGCATACAGATCCTAGTTCATGGACCAGTCGACGCTCCCACCAGATGAAGTGTCATTGTTAATATTTGCACTCACACACTTAAATCAACTAAATAAGTAGTGGGGCGCGTCATTTCAGCTTAGACAAGCTCTACATACATACATACACTCGAAAAACATTACCCTCTTTCTGACGCAGTCGGGTAAAAATCACACTATAACACACAAAACGAAAACAAATTCTGAAGTACTGAAAATTTACTATAAAAACCGGACAGCATGTAGAAGAAATCAATAACCGTATCAGTATTTGTAGCGCGGTGCATTGACGCGACCGCACTTACACAGCCCGAAATGACGTTTCTCTTTGGCTCTGCCCACCGCCCGCGCCTCACCGCGCCCCCCCGCCCGCCACGCCCCAGCCGGCCGGCTGCAGGCTGCAGGCGACGGAAGGGGGCTGTAATTTAATTACTAACTACGAATCGCGCAGGCTTCACGTGCCCAGACAGACCCAGAACGCACTATTTCTAGTTCAGAAAGGGTAAGACATTTGTAATAAACGTTATTTGGATAATGCTTATGAAGCATGAGACAAAAACCCAGGCCTGGCGCAAACGTAAAGTATCTTATAAAATAATAAGTAAAAATATTTTGTATGGAGCGCATTCTCAAAAACTTATTTTTATATACGATATTGTTATTTGTTATATGGAAAACAGTATTATGAAAAAATATTTCTTGCATTTTTTACTGTATTATCTTATATTTTAACAGACTTATCTATTAAAGCACAAGTTGATGTAAGTTGGTACCGTCAACAACCAAATATAAGCTGAACACTTTAGTACATTGTCAAAGCAAGTAATGAATCGAAAATTGCTCTACGTTGCAATGCCTTTGTATTCAGAATTCACCTATACCCGACAAAAAATTATTAGGAACATTGATTGTATTCACAATTGTTTAACAAATCAGGATTATGGAAATTTGTTACAAGAATTACATTGACGTAAATTGAAATAGTAAGATTATATTTTATTTTTATCAAAGTACCTATGTGGTTAAGACCACCGCTTTCAGACCCAGAGGTCCCGAGTAACCTGGATTCGATTCCCAGCGGGATGTAAATGTTTGTGTGCTCGGTTTGGTCAGCGGTAGGGCTTGTTTGTTTGCCTGAGTAGCTACCGCCATCTTATCTAAATATGTCGCCATAACATGAATGTTTGTAGCATTGTTGAGTCCCGAAATCTAGAGACAAGATAGCCAGTGCGTCAGTCACCTTCGTTCGGCCTTATCTTCACTTAACATCAGGTATTTTAATTAATTTGTTACCCATTAGGAATTAAAAAGTATAATAGAACCTATATTCAGTTATCATTCATAGTGAATACGGTCAACCGGAGACATTTTTTATTGATTTTTTTACTTCAGTTAATGGACTGGAATAGTCATGGGTCGAGAACTAAACATTTTTGACAAAAACCGGCCTAAACGGCAATTTTAGCTTTAAATTATTGGCAAAAATATTATTTATATATATTATTTTAACATAAGAAGGTTGTGGGATGTTTTTGATTTTAATTGTTACATCTACCGTTTCACGTCTGAAATCTACACTGGCAGGGAACGTGCACTATAATTAATTACCTATTTTAGTTTTCGCGCAGAGTTCAGCGATTTTAGTTGCTGGTTGTACCTACACACATCAAATTGTACTTAACTATTTGAAAGATATGTTTTTCTTTTATAACTAGGAATCATGATGCGACGCAACATATAAATCTTTTTTATTTATAATCTTTGCAAGAAATATTCCATCATTTGTGTTTAAATTACACAATCTCTTTTTAATATCTAAATTAATAATACAAATAATAAAACTATACAGAATTAAGTTTTATTTATAATCTTTATTAACGGCATAATGTAGTTTACAAATCATCTAACTATTCAAATAAATTCAGGAATCCAGCACCAACACCGCAGTCTGCCACTATTAATAAAAAATGTAATAATTTACAAAACGACGCCGACGTAAATTTAACTCGATCTCTTCTGAAACATAAGAAAATTTTATTCGACTTACCTCTTTACTTACCTACTCAATTACTCTTTACCTGTAGGCCCCACTCCAGAACATCAAGGTAGTCAATCAAAGGTGCGCACCTTTGATTTTTTTATTATGTTTTACAGCGGCGAATTATATAGAATTAGAATTGGTGAGTTTGGAACACCGCGATATATAAAATAAGTGATATAAAAGCACTACTGATTAAAAAATATATTTTAGCTAACACCAAACACTAATTAAATCAAAGAATTCAAAAAAGGTACGTAGCACTGAACACTTTTCACAAAATTTCACTAACGCGATTTACCACACCAATTAAATTAAAGATTTTTAAAATGTAACACTGAACACTTTTCCCAAAATTGGTCTAACGCGATTTGTTAAACACTAATTAAATTCAAAAATTTAAAAGGTAACACTGAACACTTTTCACAAAACTGGACTAACGCGATTTATCAAACACCAATTAAATCAAAAACTTAAAAAAATGTAGCAATGGTAACTTTTCACCAAAAAGGAGACTACGGGGCGCTTCTGTAATAGCGAGTTCGGAGCCTAACGTTACGACTGTCCGATGTCTAGAGCCAGACTGATCCAGCATCGGTGTTGCTGCCCGGGGGTCGGCAGGCCACCCTAGGCAGACTTGATCGACAAGGCCTACGGTGCCGTGTGCGTACAGCAAGTCTATGTACACACACCCCAGTCTGTGTACATGCAGTCGGTGTAGTGCAACGCGCTCCCCCCTAAAGCACACTACACCGGACGCATCGTGTTTCTATAATTGAATGCAACCCACAAATAATTCCTCCCGCCCGGCCCCAGACTACTGACAAACGTATAAAATAATCATCTTGTCAAACATTACATAAATTAAGAACTTCTGAAAAAATTAATTATTTAAATTTGAAACATGTTGAAAAATATGTCCTGCTATTTAAGAGGGTCAGGAGCAATCTCAATTATGCTATCGTCTTGCAAACCCGTGCCAAAACAACACTATCTACCCTTACTATGTAAGTTTTAACTCTTTGCAACAAAACCTACGTAAAATTATTTATATCCATAATTTTCTAAAAATAGTTCACTTTTTAACAGGTTAACAATACAGAATGCAAACGCTAACAAGTACCTACACCGTTTTACTCGATGAGCGTTGGAGGTCACTCGCCAATTGCGCAAAGCAGGCCCAGAAGGTAAGCTTAACACATACCGCGATCGAACGACGAATACATAGACCCTTTCACAGACGGACACGGATCTCTCGGAACAGCTCGGAACAGTCTGAGCGCAGCTGTTATGAGATTCCGTGTCCGCGACAGTTAATATTATGAGTGTGTTGCTCGAGCGCGTTTGTATGAAGCTTACCTTCTGGAGTTTCCTTATTTTGTGACAATAGCAACAGGTTGATTTAACAATTGAACGCAGTGAGGCGTTACCAACCGTTCTCGCTTTATAGAATGTTGAAAAAGTTTTGATGACGACTGATAACAGTTAAGTAAAATTACGACAGTTTATTTTTATGAGAACAGTTAAGTAGGTAACAGTAGTGACACAGTTTGAGGAAGAATCGAAACAGAGACAGATTACCACTGTTGCATTAAGATGCAGCCTTTTCTCATAAGGGAGAAAAAGCTGAGAGGGCATAATTAGCATTCAGACTCGCGATTGATAAGAAAGGGTAGTCGTTGTAGTCACAATGAAAGAGCTACAATACTGGAATCCAACATACAAATGCTGCCTGCCCCGTGTCTGCCCGTGTGCAGCTGGGATGCACATTTTCCATCACACCGGATGAAACCGGGCGAAAAATACACTATAGGTATAAAGAGTTTTGAATTAATTACAATTTGTTTATTGAGGTACACACCGTTCCGGATCTTAGGTGCGAAAATAATAACAGGTTACTGCAAATGGATGGGAGACATCATAATGTGAGAGTTATTATTATCCACCGCACCGCTTTAAACTTCGCACTACTGGTCAATCTTACTAAACATTTATTCAGAAACACTACACTTCTTGTAATAAGCTAACTCTTTAACTGCTTTTGAGGATTATCAATTAGGTGACATAAATGCAAGGCGACTCCTCATTAAGACAGAAAAAGAACTAGCGAGTGTAGCTGTTGGTATAATGCTTCATGATATTGGGAGTGCTAAAGTTAGTTACTACCAAAATCCAAATCGAATTGTAACATCAAAATATGTACTTTACTTGTATACGATACTTGTCGATTAAAATGTGTTTTCAGTATTGATTTGGCTATAAAAATAATGTAGCACATTCCCTTAAACATTAGTGCTAAATTGCGAGGAGACTAAGTAAGGCTAATTCTATGAATATAAAGTTGTAAATGAATATAAAGTTACGTTTCTTTGTTTGTCCCATTAATTCCCGTTTATGGCCGGTATGCGTTCCTATACCATTCATCCGATTACGATGAAGCTTCCTAAGATCTAACCTTCTAAAAAAAAAAAATATTATTCTTAATCTAATTAAAACACACGACCCGACCCCATATGTTTCCGAGTTGGTAAAACACCGTGGTAAAACCATACGGGTGTTCACGCGGACGCAGTCGCGGGCGAACCACTAGTACCTACTTAATAAAAATAAATATTGCTCAAACTTCGACTTTAGCAACGAATTTTATTCAAATGCAAATTGCAGGCAAATCCGTGTGAAAGAGCAAAGTTCGTGGTTTATGTTGTGTAACGTGGAGGCTGAGGCATCAGGTACATAATGGAATGATGAGGTGACGGGTGGGGAGGGGTGCAGACAGGGTGGAAGGGCCGTGGGGTGAGTTCATCCTGATATACCGATGGGCCGATTCCCCGTACCGACTGACGCTCAAAGCTTTGTTATAGTTACTAGCAATATGTATATATTATTATTCAGACATTCAATTTTAAAGTAGGGCGGGCCGCATCATTATTGTTTTCTTTGGAGTATAATGTCAGACCTAAACCAATTTATATAACACATCACGGGAGTTTTGATAACAAAAATCGTCGAAGTAGGTGTATGTATTTATATATGAGTATAGACGACACGCATTTAAGTACATCAGTAATAGTGAGTTATGAACCAAGTGCTTGATTACTTAATTACATGGAAAAATTGGGTTTCTCTTTCAGAGCCGTGAAGATTCTTTCTGCGTTTAGAAAACAAACTAAGACGAAGGGGTGAGTCGAGTCATCTTTGAGTAAACAAGTAGGTAATATCTGACATCCAAATGGTTCAGTATGGTTAAGTCCAAAATTAGAGCTGCTGGCATTAAAACTAAGGAACTTACTGCCGTACTCAGAGACGTCAATTAAGTTTTAATGACAATTAAGTCTCTTGCTGTCACTTTCTTATGTATAGTGCTAAATAGAGAAGGAAATCTTTTTTATACGCAACCAATAATAGAAACCAGTCAAATCTTAATCGACAGTTAAATTGCAGTTATTGCGGACTATTAACTGTAAATTTAGCTACGTATCCGCAAGAAAAAGAATCTTGACAAAATTGCAAATTATACCGAATTTTCTTTTTTTATATAGTTGCGAGTATACAATATTTAAATGAAGCGTTAAGTAACTTTAAGCGCAGTTGACGGCATAGTTCTTCAACGCAACGTATCTTGAAGTTTCGTTCTTTCTCATACTAAACCATATGGATTGCTCACCCTGTATACATTTCAATATCAATTTTATTGCAAGTGAATTTGAATTGAAAGTGAATTGTAGGCAGAAAATCTGTTGATATACTTTTTTAAAGAAGCAGGATTTGAACCCGCATACTAGCACACCGAGCCAAGTACCCTACCATTAGGTAATCGTCGTGAAAATTCTCTTGACTTTATTGATGTTCTATCCATCAATTAATTTGTGCGATATCCTTTAATTATTTAGACATAGAAAAATGAAGAAGTAACGCAGACATAACAATCTTACCTTTTTGTAAACTGACTGATATGTTGTGGTCATCTTTGGTGTGGAGGACTTGAGGGGGAACCGTTCCATTGCCACCTCACTAGGGAAACAGAAAAAACATACTGTGATTATTATTTAAGCTAGTTTTTTATCAGAGTTTGCTACTGGGCATTTTCAGTGACACAAGACTTTTTTGTGGCGGCGAGAAACTTTGAGTTAATAATAATAAATGAAGGACGGGACGGTTGACATATGTCGGGCATGCCACCGTCCGGGTGAATCTGTCAGACATATTATTTCTGGCTGTTCTCGTCTGGTTAACGGCGAGTACTTGCATAGGCATAACCAAGTGGCCCGGATTATCCACCAGCAACTTGCTTTGAAATACAAACTTGTGGATTCTGAGGTACCGTACTACAAGTATGTACCCGACCCAGTTCTCGAAAATGACCATTTCACGTTGTACTGGGATCGATCTATCATCACCGACAGGACTATTGTAGCCAATAAGCCTGACATCGTGGTGATAGATCGATTAGTGCGCCGCACGATGATTGTCGATATCACCACTCCCCATGATGAGAACTTCGTGAAAGCTGAGAAAGAGAAACAAATCAAATATCTCGACTTAGCACACGAGGTTGTCGACATGTGGAATGTGGATTCGGCTGTCATCGTACCGATTGTTGTTACGGCCAACGGCCTGATGGCCAAGAGCCTCGATCAATATCTAATGAGGCTTTCGTTAGGTGGCTGGATAAAGGGCCTGATTCAGAAGGCAGTTCTCCTCGATGTGAGAAGGTTCCTGTCTCTGGAGCCCTAACCACTGGTAGCTTGGACCCTGGTCCCGATGCCGGCGGATCCCTTTTTTTATATTTTTAAATGTTTAATTTATTTTGTTTAATATTAAAAAATGTAAATATAGAAAATAATAATAATAATAATTTATTTATTTCTAAAGTGCTTATAAAATAACAAATCCGTGACAATGTTTTACTTACAAATTACTTTGACTATAAATACGTCTGTTTGTTGTACGTTCAGTTATTTATCTGTTTTCTAGACAAACAGCGAACTTCCTGTTATTAACAGTTTATATAAAAATTCAACATTAATACACTCTCCGGTAAGGTAGGGTTAAGCACTCTTATCAAATTTATAATGTATGTGTTGTATGACCTCCCTGTGTGCAGAATGAAAATTTATGAGTTGTGTGTGGAAGGTTGTGTGAAAAAAACTATTGAATAATATTTAATAAGTTCCTCAAGCCGTGTGAAACGAAGCACCGAGGCACAGTAGTTTTCTAGAGGAAATGTCATCACGCACTAGTGCATGTCCCCGTTTTCTGCTAGATTCACCGTGGTGTTCGAATTGGATAGAGCAGACTTATTGCCTCACAAATATGCCTGCAATATAGGTAGTCATTAACCTATAATAAGCATTCTTACATAAAAAATGTTTAATGTGGCGTTTTGAATTTAGTATCTGTCAACGCTGTGATAATCGTCGGGTAGGTATATTATTATAGAATCTAATTGAGTTAGGTATATTAAAGGATTAACTACTAAGTTTTTGGATACGACCTAAAATGATACGCTTCACCTTACACGTTTAATTGATCGACTTGAACGCAAAATCAATCAAATAACAATCCATCCCTAGCCGGAACTTCCAAATGCCGAGCAAACATTGTATTGCGCTACATAGGCATTTATAAAAAATAAAGCACAGTATATTTTCTTGGATTCATCATCATCATCTCAGCCAAAAGACGTCCACTGCTTGACAAAGACCTTCCCCAAGGGTTCACAAGTTATTATTAATTTTATTTTCTAATAATAAAAAGCGTTCTCTATTTAATTAATGTATCCAACCAATTATATTACCAGTACACCTAATTAAAATCTATTGTACTCAATTATACGTATTCATTTTTAACTTTCGCATTATGTTTGTTATATTTATAGCAAAGTTTTCTAACGGGGATTAACGCAAGTGCTCAATACTTAGTATTGGTAGGTTTCATAGGTCATCATAGCATTGCTAGCTACCTTTGCCACATATTCAGTAACTTGATTTTTTTTACAATTTTGTTTTTGATAGTGTATTTACCGTGGAGGAAGGAGGAAAGGAAGCGCAAGCAACATCGCAACGTCTGACAAGATACGCTGCTAAATCACATTTAATATATTAAAATACATTCTATATGTATCAGCAATAAAGGCTTAATAATAATAAAAAGTGTTTTGCGCAAGTGCGCTTTTCTATAAGTAGGTATTTAGCCTAGAATACTTAAAATTGTTGTAGGTAATTAAAAAAATACATGAGTTGTTGAAAAGCCAAATAAATATAAATATTATCTATATAAATAAAAATCAAATGTTGTTTGTTAGTCTCGCTAAAACTCAAAAACGGCTTGACCGATTTAAATAATTTTTATTTTGTTTTGTTCACAAGGATGGTTTAGAAAAGAACACAAGGAAAAACTCAAACAAACAGCTGAAAAATCGGAAAATTAAGAATTGGTAGTTCTGTATGGGGACCACCACTTTGGATTCCTTTTTTTAATAATAATAATAATAAAATCATTTATTTCAACCATTCATTCCATGGGTTAGTAACAATTGAACCTTAAAAACTATGTTAGAAACCACTATACAATATTAAATTAAAATTAAGTTAAAATAAAATAAAAATAAATCATTAACTAAACTAATTAATTGGTCGGTTCACTGATGTAGGTACACGTTTGAAAAAATGTATTTTAAAGTGCCGAGTCCATCCGGTCACCAATCATCTTTATGACTGTGTTGGCGCTCCCGTGAGCTCGCAGCAACATCAAGGCAGTCTTTTTACACATAGTTGTCGCGAAGTCGTCTACATTGGCGTCTGCAAACATGCCCGATGCGCTGCAATACTTCGGTAGCCACAACAGAGCCCTAAAAATGTTATTATATTGTACTCGTATGGCACTATACGATTTTTTGGTAAAGCTGGCCCATAAAGCACCCGTGTAAAATCTCTGACAATACGCTTTACACAGCGTTAGCCTTAAGTCAACGGTACAACGAGCGAATCTATGCCCCAGCATACACTCACGCTCGATATCTAAATCGTCCTTTAAATCCTTTGTCACAATGTGACTCAAGTAATTTTCAACTGTACACCGTTTAAGAGAAGGGACCACTTAAGGCAGTTTAGGCAAACTTTTGAAGACCATAAAATTCAGATTTTTTCTCGTTATATTTTAAGCCTGCGTAAGCTTAACGAGTTTTCAACAACTACAACACCATATCATCTGCGTAACTGAAGTTGTTGACACTAACATTGTCCATATGGCATCCTACACGCATGTTGCTGAGCTCATCGATCAACTGGTTAACATATAGCTTAAACAGTCTCGGCGATATGTAAGCCCGCCTTGTCTCACACCGCAGTTTAGATCGTATCCGTCGGAACACTCATTACCCCACCTCACTACATTCATCATACACATCACTACATAAAACATAAACCCCTTACATTAAACAAAGAATAAGGTCCGGTTATTCCGTGTTTTTATTTTTTTACATTAGAAGGAGGCAAACGAGTAGGCGGATCACCTGATGGGAAGCAATCACCGCCCGCCGGCGCTGCCCATGGACACCCGCACAACCAGAGGCATCGCAGATGCGTTGCCTTTTGTATTGTCTAATTTACTCTAATTTGAAATGACGTTTACATGACAGGAACAAAACACGCAATAACTTTTCGGACCTTAATCTTTGTTTATTGGTAAAAGTTAAAGTTAAAGCGGTTGAAGTTTATTCTTTATTAAAATAAACACTTTTTATAGTTAAGAGACACAGCGGCATCTGAGGTAGTTATGTAACTACCTCAATTTCACTGTCGGTCGAGTTAATGACGAAAAAAGTAGGTATTATCAATCGGACGAAGAAGAGCGTCCGCTGCATCAAGCGGGCGCTCGGCGCGGGCGCCAGCGTGGCGTGCCTATTTCATTTAAATTCTTAGAGCAGCGTTGCGTGAGGAGGGTCACCCCTCGGGTGGGCAGCCTATTAACTACGCAGAAAAACAAAACAAAACCGCATGCCTGGCGGGCATCCGCGCCGTGCGCCCGCTTGACGCAGCGGACACCCTAAGTCGTCGCAACAGCAGTCTGCACGTGATCACGGCAGGTGTAACTCAGTCGTTACGTCGAGTATAAAGGTATGCCTTTTAAACATACACTAAGTAGTTTGTGTTAACCGACTTTATAAAACTTTGGTTAAAAATCTATATAAAAAAATGTGTTTTATCGACTGTTTGTATTTCCCTAAAGCAAATTAAGTTTCATAAAAATCAGCTTAATTAGTTTAAAATAATTAGGGCTTTGAAGCTTTTACTCGTATGTAATAAAATAATCTATACTTTTATTAAAGACTGACTTTGTTTGTTTGAGGAGAGTAATCTCTGAAAACGACTGGTCCAATTCCGAAAATTCTTTAAAATAAAAATAAAAAATATTATTATCTTTATTAATTGACAATATACATTTAACAATAATTTATGGCAACCATGTTGTGTTGTCAAGCTGTCCCATGACATAGGCCTCCTCCAGGGCATTCCACTTGTCCCAATCTCGAGCATTCCTTCTTCATACCTTGGGTAAGTCATCATCCCAGCGTCTTGTCGGTCTACCTCTTCCGTGTCTCCTGTCTCTCGTGTTTTTCCTGTTCTGTCTCTAATTTTGGTTAGTTTTCAGTGACAAATGTGTTAGATAGGGACGAACAAACAAATCCAAACTCACAACACGTTCACATTACTGCATCAATCAATCTAAAGTATTTATACAAACAAAAATACAAGCCTGCACTTTTTTTGCTTAAATTTCATTTTTCAAGTTTTTCTTTTCTTCTATTTTTAATAGAAGTCTTAGGATGTGAACATCTGTCCCCCGGGACAACCTCATTTATGCCAAATCCATTAGGTTTTTTTTTATAGTTGGATAGGCTTGCATTTGGCTACTATCTTACCTGATGGTAAGTGATGATGTAGCCTACGATGTAACATGCTTGCCTAGAAGGTACCTATTCACTCGCGATTTGAAGACCCCAATGTTATATTTGATGGGAATCACAGACTGAGGCAAGGAGTTCCACAGCTTTGCGGTACGTAAGAAAAACGTGGACGCATAACGCTCCGTAGGCATGAGTGGAATCTCTACTGTTTAACTATGGCGTCGCGCAGTTTGTGTGGTTGTCCTGTGATAAAAAAGTGATGGAGGAATCAAATTGAACAATTCCAATGCACACTCTCCGAAGTCAATCCGATAAAAAATCAAAAGACTTGCGACCTGGCGCCGATGTTCTAAGCTCTGCAGCTTGGCGTCAAACAAGTCGTCATCGTTGATGAGCTTTCTGGCTTTTCTGTCAATCGACTCCAGTGCTCCTAGTTGGTATTTGGCGGAACCGTCCCAAAGGTGAGAACAGTACTCCATACACAACTGGACTTGTGCTTGATACAGAGTAAGCAGTTGTCCCGGTGTGAAGTACCTTCTCACCTTCGAGAGGATACCCAGCTTTTTTGCGGCAAGTTGTGACTTCGATTCAAGGTAGGAGTTAAAATTTAGAGTTGATGACAGCTTCATACCTAGAAGCTCAAGATGGTCGCAAATGGGAACAGAGACACATCGAAAAGTAGGAGTCAAGGTGAAAGTCCGTTTAGCGGAAAATAGACACGCTTGTGTTTTGGTGGCGTTAAACTTGACCAGATTCACGACACCCCAATCGGATACTTCCTTTAAGGATGAGTTCAAACTCTCAACCATGGTCTCTCTCAAAGACTGGATCTGAGCTCCACCAGTTCGTGCGTTGGATGTTTAACTCTTTAAAAGAGTGCTGTCATCTGCGTACCCAAGTATACCGGGTTTTAACAGGTCGTTGATGTGCAGCAAAAAAAATGTCGCAGAGAGTACTGACCCCTGTGGACCCCTATCCCTCGGGAAGTCAGTTATCCAAGCACACAGACTAGCAGGTAAGCCAAATAATGGAAGTTTATTAATAAGGCTGTCGTGCCAAACTCTTTCGAATGGCTTAGAGATGTCCAGGGAAACGACAATAATTCGTTTCTCCATAATGCTCGATGGCCTCGCCAGAGACGTGTGTGACGTGTGTAACGTATGCTAGAAGGTCTCCCATGGACCGGTTTCGGCGAAAACCGTATTGACGGTCCCTAAGGAGATCATTCGCTTCTAGATAAGTCAAGAGCCTGTTATTCAGAACACGTTCCATAGTCATACCGAGAATGGAAGTGATTGATATTGGCCTGTAATTATGATTTTTTTTCTTTTAAATTGAGTAGGCAAATTATTCCTCTACGCCTAGTGCCGAGTCTAGATGAGAAGACCGCTAGTGGAGCTGGATTATGCCTCTCTAGCCGTCTTCACCTTGCCGCATGTTGTTGTATTTGCAAGTTGTCCTGCAAATCTAGATGGATAAACCTTCTTCCAGTAGCACAATTATCATTTTGGGTATCCATTGTCATTACATTATGGAGATTTCTCCAAATGGAACCTTTTTAAATCTTCTAAAATTAAAACAATTTGAAGACAAGCTTTTCTAATAATCTACTTTGAAGTTGACTCTCTACTTTAAAGAAAATGAAGTAGTTATAAATTACCCACACTTTTTATAACTAAAGACAACTTAAACCTATGTTACAATTAAATATTAAATAACTAAATGTTGGAAATTTCTTTGTGATCCATATAAACAAAAACGCCTGATTACACATTTGTCTCGTTACTTTAATTTAATCATCTTAAAACATATAATTATATCAAAACTTTATAGCTATAAATATTTATAAAAAAATACATCCAAAAACACAATGACAAATCAACAACTGAATCTGTTTTTTTATTCTTGACAAACACTTCTTAATATTTGAAAACGCTTCAGACATGTTTCTTTTTAACTCAACTGAATATCAGCCAGTAGGTACTAAACCTATCAGACAGTACTAAACCATAGACATAAAATTCTATCAAATTTATATTCCAACTCTAAATATAACTATTTTGTTATCTACAAATACAAATCATTGAACTTTTCGTAAATTTGTAATTAAAGATGATGATTAATGGACTATCTAGCTTTTACTCATAAAGACCTAAGATGCACTAACATTCATATCAATGTCCAAAGTAAATGTAAAAACCTACATTAAACTTAGCAGAAATTATTAGGCAGGCTGGTTAGAACCACAATAGCTAAATTGGAAGAGCACCTGACCCGGTATATCAGAAAGGTGCAGGTTCAAATCCTGCATGTGAAATTTTTATTTCAACATTTGTGTTTTTGTAATTAATAATTAGCCAAGAGATAATGATGGTATGTAACTTGAGAAGTATAGAATGAAAAAGATCTTAAAACATAATTTTGTGTGGCAAGTAAATTATTAATAGTAAGTTTGTAGGTATTTCTTCTTATACTATTATAAGTTTTATTTGATCAAAACATTGTCCATCATCATTCACTAAAAACTTACTAAAACTAAGTATAAGAAAATGCTATTACTTGCCTTAGTTCCATGTGGACCTAGTTCTTGAAGAACAGCAATTTAAATATTTCACAAAACACTAAATTTAACACTGTTTCACAAAACAATAATATTGTTTTCCAAACTATTTGCTCCTCTAACTTGCACATGGCGAGAATAATATCATTTTAAATAACCATTATTTAAAATTTGCGCGTCTATTTTAAATAAGGGCATATAGATATGTTAACAATCGATGGATGATTGAAATCACGCAAGCAAGAAGTGGATGAGTGATTCACGTAAAAAGTAATGGATGTAAGATATTTATTTTTTATTTTCATAGCATAATAGCCTACCAGTCGAATAAAATTGCAGTGCAACGCCCCCCTCACTTGTCGTAGTAACCAATTTTTATACGGATACAAAAACTATATTAGCATGAAGAAATTAGAATTCTATTTTATTAAACAATTCTATAAATTTGGAATTTAACGTAATACGTGTCGGGGATCTAAGGAAAAAGATTGGACCTACAGTTAAAATTATTGAATAATAAAGAGAACACTAACCAAGCAAAGTCCACGCATTTTAAATGCTAAGGCGGGTAACGGTAGGTAACTTGAATATTTTTATTTCTTCAGAAGAAGGTTTACAGCACAAATTAATTGAAGTCAGGTTACAAAGTATCAAACAAGTTTTTATAATTTACCTATATTTCATCATCACACAAATTGACAATTTTGACAGTTGTAGTTTTTTTTTTAAGTGTAGTTCGTTCCCTGAGGAACCGGCTAAGGTCATAAACCATGCTGCCATGTCATTAGTTTCTTAATTTAATTAGTTACATCTTTGTTACTTTTCCTGTCTTGTTTCCGTATGATGATGATGATGAATGATTATAGAAATGAGAAGTGAGAAATTTAGACCCCCCCCAACCCCAACCCCTCGAGTACCTCAGTAAAGATGTGGGACTTTACTAAGTCCTCACGCAGACTTCTTGAGAGAATTTGAAAAGTAACGTTGCACTGTTTTGTTTCATTTGCCAACACTCATGCACACTCACGAACACTTACCGGTTAATAATCCACCATTATTTCACATTAATATTCGACATAACACAAATTTTATATTATTATTATTTATTATTTTATTTTATTTTATAAAACAAAACCGCAGACATGACTCTTCACTTTCCCGCCAAGAAGTTGACAGTTGCAGTTTCTAGTTCTTACTTTCCGTTTTATGTAGGAAATGCAAAGGAATCTCGCCAATACAAATGGTTGTAAGATATGGTATCTTCAGTTTGTTGCGAGATAAAGAATAAAGGCTGTAGTAATGGTTATTATAGATAAAGAATAATGCATGCTAATGATTGGTAAGTAACTGATTAATGAAAGATGATAATCCTCTCAATCCCATTGATTTTCAGTAGTTATGGGACTTTACTGAAATGTCACTTGGCCTTCTTGTTATATTTTAAACTTTGCTATGGTGAGTTGATTAAATAATCTGAATTTTATGTTGTACTTTAAATTTTATGACATAAGAATAAAAGGAAGGGTTAAATAAAAAACGTGCAGCAACCAAGAATAATAGCGTTATTAACAAAAGCTATAGAAACCGGACTAAAATAGCAACACAAATACATCAGCTCGATAAACCTATATAAAAAAACCTATATTCGAAAAAGATAGATTGACCCTTTTCTTTCGTAATTTCGAAGGCTGTCACAAGAAATTATGACGTCATATTTGGGATTACCCAAGTAAAGTTACCACATTAGTGGTAACTTTATCGACTTTATTATCGATATAAATAATTGAGAACAACAATACCCAAATAATCAATTGCACTATCAAACAGCGAACTCATTGAAAAGAAACAATATTAATTAATCTACTCGTATTTAGTTTTAACAATTAATTTTTGCTCAAAAGAAAATTGAATTAACTTAATTTAATATTCATAAAATTTTATAAAATACAGTGAAAAAATTAAACACCCACCCGACCCAGCCAGGAATCGAACCTAGGTCTTCCGCAATCCGGGCGGCTGCACTGACCGCTATGCTACCGGGAAGGCTGACGTAAGCGCTGAATTTTGTCACTGCTATTTAACTTAATTTAATTAAACTTTAAAAAATAACTAAAGGAGAGGTAGGGCTAGTAGTGATGTATACAGGAAAAAGGTTAAATCATCATTGAAAAACAATAAATTAAACATTAAAGCTTGTTATTAAAAATATGATTTCGTAAATATTAATTGATATTTTCCACTTGTCATGTTAATCCTGAGCACAGGCCAAGGATTATTGCAAAACAAAATATTTCAAATTATAACAAAATATTAAGTTTTTCCAAGTTGTTTTTCCAATTCATTAATTAATTGGGAAAGATGTACGGCCGCGTCTTAAAAATATTCGTCGGTATGATATCCAGGAATTAAATTATTTTTTTATTATATAAATAAAAATAAGTGTTGCTAAGCGCAAAACTCGATGGCTGGACCGATTTGGCTAGTTCCTGGCACACGGAAAATTCTACTCTCTACTGAGATAATAGCAATAATAATATTATTATTATTTTCTTTATTTATTTTCTCTCATATAAATTTACATTTTTAAATATCAAACACAATAAATAAAACATTTAAAAATATTTAAAAAATAGGGGTCCGCCGGCATCGAGACCATGGTCCAAGCTACCGGTGGTTAGGGCTCCAGAGACAGGAACCTCCTCACAATGCGTGCCGTATCGAGGAGAACTGCCTTCTGAATCAGGCCCTTTATCCAGCCACCTAACGAGAGCCTCATTAGATGTTGATCGAGGCTCTTGGCCATCAGGCCGTTGGCCGTAACAACAATCGGTACGATGACAGCCAAATCCGCATTCCACATGTCGACAACCTCGTGTGCTAAGTCGATATATTCGATTTGTTTCTCTTTCTCAGCTTTCACGAGGTTCTCATCGAGGGAATGGTGATATCGACAATCATCGTGCGGCGCGCTAATCGATCTATCACCACAATGTCAGGCTTATTGGCTACAATAGTCCTGTCGGTGATGATAGATCGATCCCAGTACAACGTGACATGGTTATTTTCGAGAACTGAGTCGGGTACATACTAGTATGGTACCTCAGAATCCACATGTTTGTATTTCAAAGCAAGTTGCTGGTGGATAATCCTGGCCACTTGGTTATGCCTATGCAAGTACTCGCCGTTAGCCAGACGAGAACAGCCAGAAATAATATGTCTGATAGACTCACCCGGACGGTGGCATGCCCGACATATGTCAACCGTCCCGTCCTTCATAATATATTTCCGGTAGTTATTCGTCAGCATAACTTCGTCCATAATTGCACAGACAAAACCTTCAGTTTCCCCAAAGAGGTCACCAAAACGCAGTCAGGATACGGACGCTAAAAAGTCTACATCGGGTCCATGAAGAGCCCGATAAAAGCGTCCGTGGAGCTCCTTGCCTTGCCACACCCTCGTGCGGTCATTGGCACTAAGTACTACGGGTTTGTGCCAGTTCTCTTTAGCCAAGGATAGCGGGGTGAGTCCTTTGTCCACTGCTACCACATCTCGGTGCATACCCATATCGGTTTTTAGGAAATATTCCCTGAGACTGCACACCTCACGGTTGTGGAGGGTCTTACCATTTAAAAAACCTCGACCCCCGCATTTCCGCGGGATGTACAGCCTCATTACTGACTATCGTGGGTGATGCATCCGATTTGCGGTCAGTAATGTACGGACTCGCCTATCCAGGGCATCCAGTTCTGTCTGAGTCCACTTGAGTATGCCAAAGGAGTACATCAGGACTGGCATGACCCAACCGTTGAAGGCGCGCACCTTATTGCCACCTGATAAGGAGCTAGTGAGCGCCTTTTTCAGGCGACCAAAGAAACGCTCCTGCAACGATTGCTTCATGTCAGCCACACTTATTCCTAGCCTGACATACCCAAGTATTTATAGGTATCATTTGCCGAGAGTGATTACAGGTTTATAGAATCTGAGAGTTGTAATCCCTTAGATTCTACAATCCCGCCTTGCTTTACATGCATGACTGCACATTTGTCCACACCAAATTCCATCCTAATGGAATTACTGAAAGTTTCAGTTACCTTCAATAACTCCATCAATCGCAATTTGTTGGGGGCAAACAGTTTCAGGTCATCCATATAAAGCAGGTGGGATATTACCTGACCTCCTCTTCGTAATGAATAGCCAAGTCACGCGTCCTCCAGCAGTGTGCTGAGAGGGTTTAGGGCTAAACAAAACCATAGTGGACTCAAACTATCACCATGAAATATTCTATTCTTATTTAATTATCTTTTAAAGTTTTAAGTAAATTAGGTTAATTAGTTATGAGCAAAAATTAAATGTAAAAACTAAATATGAGTAGATTCATTAATATTGTTTATTTTTAATGTGTTCACAGTTAGATAGTGCAATTGATAGTTTGGGCTCCATTATTGTCTATTTATTGTCAATTTCAAAATTTATTTTTAATAAATATAGTAAGTACTATATTGTTGATTTCAATTATTTATATCGATAATAAAGTCGATAAAGTTACCACATTACCCAAATAAGACGTCATAATTTCTGGTGACAGCCTTCGAAATTACGAAGAAAAAGGGACAATCTATCTTTTTCCAATACATCACCTAGGTTCATTAGTAAAAATAGTACGAACTGATGTAATTGTTTTGCTATTTTAGTCCGGTTTCTATAGATTTAGTTATTGTTCTGAGGATCACAAGATAGTGGGTTTTATGGTTCTACACAGATTAATGTTGCCAGTATAAAAATTTGTCGTTGTATTACCATACACCAGTAGTTTTGATTCAATAATACAATCTAACATCCGAATTATCTTTGTGACTATAATTATAGGAATTTCCGCCACATTTCAAGGACAGACTTTATTTGATATTTTGTGATTTTTTTACAGTTATATTTATATAAAAAGGCCATTCTATAAAATTAAACAAATACTTATCCCAAAATAAACGAAAATACATCACATTCAATTATTAATATGTCCAAAATTCATGTATGAACTTTGTTGGTATACTATGATGACACTTGCAAAAATTGCTCACTATCAATTTAAAAATTAAGTTTTGTGCTCAAACTTTATTGACATTTGTATTTTGTTTATATAAAAAAATATATAATATATTCGTAACATAAAAAAATCTAATGTGGCCAATTAACTCATAATAACTATTGAAGTTAGTGGACAAGGATTGCAACGATTGTAATGGGTGCAATATTTTGCAAAAATACCCTATTATTCTGAGACTCTCGTTTTTTTAAAATTCTTCCTTCCTCCAACATAATCGGAAATCTTAGTAAGTATTACTAGCTCTTTCATGCCACTCACTGACCATATTGGTCCATACAAGTATGACTATGGCAACACTGAGAACTTTTAAGTTTCACAAATAACATATTTTAGTAAATATGCACTTAGTAGTACTAAGTATGTTATGAACTAAGTATATTATATTAAAATTAAGAATTTGTTAGGTTTAATAATTAAATTTTAAAAGGTCTAATAAATTATATCGAAAGTGACTAAATATTTTTACCGGTTATCGGTTTTTTACAATGACACCGGTTTCTGGTCATCCTATGCTATGACGATCGATCTGTATAAAATGGCGTCAGCCGAGTTTTTAGAGCAAGCTTTGTCTACAGACGTTGATGAGTACGCAGTAAACGCGATAGTGGGTTCTCTCGAAAACCAGTTAGTTACGTCTGTTTCGTCGTCATCTTCTCAGAATATTTATTTAAACGGAGTTCCTAGTCAAATACCCAATATAACATCGAGTGGAAACTCTTTTGGTGTACAAAAATATAGCACGGACCAAATCAGTGGCGGTGGCTTATTGACTGGGCTCCAATCGTCGGCGCTCGTGAACAACAGTGGATCTTATAACAATGTGCACACGTCTATCCCTTCTTACGTTTCGCAAGCGCTAACAGGAGTCGTGTCTAATTCAAGTGAATCTCTAAAAGTGATATATTCTCAAACACAAGCTCTCAATCCCAACAACAGAGTTACGTTTACCACTCAATCGATTGCCAATGGTTGTATCGGTTTACCAGTATCTCAGAACCAAATTCTTCATACGGTAACGGGTAATAGCGTAATACCACAATCGATAAATAAAACAGTCACGATGCAACCTCCATTAGTCATAAAGCAAGGTAATAATAGTGGGCAGGTTGGTATGCAGCCTGGCATGGTGACGGTGCCCATGACTGTGAACTCCAGCATGTCAGGATCCATCCCCAATGTGATGACCATAAACAAGCCAGGAGGGCAAAACGTCGTAGTCACCACTCAGAACCTAGGGTCACAGCAGCCCACTATTATTCCTAATGTTCAGATACTTAACATGAGACCTGGAGCACCTAATGTTGCGGCTCAGAAATCTGTAGCAACAGTGTCACCTAGAGTGGTGATAGGTGCTCCGCAAGTGGTTGGTGCACGAGCAGCAGCACCGGGGGTGAGTTTTCACTTTGGTCTTCATCATTATGGTCCTTTCACTGCTAATATATCAAACCACTTAACCCATCAATTAACTATTCTTGAAAACCAAAAGTTTTGCTTGGGAACATTGGAATATTATTAAAAAAAATAAACCTTGCCCTTTCTTTGTATTATTATTTTCATTCAAAGTATTACTATAATATTCAGCTCCTGTATTGCTAAATTTGTTAGTGATATAAATGGACAAAATTTATTATATAATATATTTTATAATTATTTTTTGAGGATAATCTTTGAATCTTAAAATCTCAAGCTAAACTGATTGGTAAAATCTGGTCACTGAAACACATGCTTTTGTAGAATTGCATAAGAACATCAAAAACAACATGGATATAATAATATAATAATCAAGCTTGTAAATATTGCATTTGTCTTATAAGCTGTTACCTGCGTGAATGGAAACTAAAGAGATTTTCCTTCTGATTTCTTTGTCATAAAAGAATGTAACCTTCATGTTGCATGTGTGGAATCGTATATGAAATCACCCACATCCTCCATCCACAATTAAGTTACAAGCCAGAGTTTCTGAAACCAGTAACTAAAACCTGTTGGTCTAAATTGGTTTAATTACATGATGTGATATGTGCAAACAGAAAAATCATATCTTCCTCCACACATATGAGTACGATTTGCTACATCTTTTCAGTTTTTTTAAAATAATTTTTCAAATGTAAATAATACTGTAATTTTTACCTTTTTTTATGTTAGTTTATCCTAGTCATATTATTTTAAATCGGAAACAGACTATAAAATGTATGTGAAATCAATGCAATGCAATTTTACAATGCTGAGCCTTACGGCTCTGTTATTGATTTACGCAAGCTTTAAAACTAACATCAAAGTAAATTACCTGTCTTGTTTACCTGCACTGTTTCATAAATAAATGTTTGGACCCTCATTTTGATGTTTAGTTTAATTCTAACTTATGTTACACCTAACAAATGACCTGCTTAAAATTCATTTTCGGATTTACTATCAAAACCATATTTGTACTCATGAAATGATTTTACGCAAAACTATTAGATTTGTCTGCAACTGTAGCAAAATTGAAACAAGGCGTTCATTTTTAGATAACGCTGCAAACTCTGCAAAGTCTTCAACCCGGGCAGCAGGGTCATTTGTTGTTAAAGACTGAGACGGGTCAGTACCAGCTGCTGAGGGTCGGGCCCGCGCCCTCGGCCAGCACTCTCACGGCGCCGCAGCCTCAGACCATCCGGCTGTCGACCGTGCCGGCAGTAAGTAGGCACAGCCACACTCCGCTACTCACCCACCAACACCGAAATTGGACAAGTTCACCTCTGTCTCTGGCATTGTTCAATTTCACATAATCAATCATGCATGTACTATTGTGGTGGAGGTGCATGTTAAAAGGTAATTAACAAGGTAAGACCCTATTTGGAAAATTTAATGTTATTGTCTAACCATGAAACTGTAGACAGATTGTTGTTGATATAATGTGCTTTAGTATGGCTTGGAGTCATTGTTGTTTATATTTGAATGATTGTACAGGTTCACTTGTCTCAAGTCTATATTGAATGTGCCTAATATTAATACCATTCATTGTACTAAAGAATTAATCCAACAATATAAATAAAAATATCTCTTAAATAGCTTTATGTATGCTTGTAATGTTATTGCAATCCTTTAATGCAAGTTTTAGACTCAATTTGACAACTATCTGACAAGTGATCTTTTGTCTCAGTCATAAGATTTATGTGTGACTCTGCCAAAAGTTTTGGACAGTCTTGACACACCATACATTATACAAATGTCTGGTCTGTAGAGTGAGTATACAAATGTCTCAGTGGGTGGTTTGTTTATGCAGCACCCGGGCGTTGCTACGGTATCGACGAGTGTGGCAGCCCCTGGACAGATGCAAGGGCAGATGCAGACAGGGCCAATCGCGGCTCCCGTTGTAGCCCCACCGAGCGTTTCAGTGCCCGCTGCGCCGCCGCCGCAGCCACCTACCGTCATGGCGCAAGTAAGTTTTAGCCAAAATTTTCCTATGTAAAATTATGAAAAATAATAATCTCCCAAAATGTATAAATGTAATCTTTCAAATATATGGCATAGCTTGTTCATATACCAAATATTAGTTTTAATACAAGAAAAAACTAAAAATATTTCTGTGAATCTATACTAATATTACAAAGAGGAAAGCTTTGTACTTTTGTATGTATGTTTGTAACGAATAAACTCAAAAACTACGGAACCAATTTTAAAAAATCTTTTACTATTAGAATGCTACATTAGCGATAAATAACATAGGCTGACTTACTAAAAAAAAATATTTCCACCCATGCGAAGCAGAGACGGGCCGTTAGTTGATAAATAAAGATAGCTAATTAAGTAAATCACTTTAGAAGCATTTATAATGTAAAAAAGTGATAAACTTTGTGTATATACACACCATGCAAGCCATGCTAATAGCTAAAGTAGATTTAATAGACTTGCAGTTATTAAGATTATGACTGTTACTATAATTAAAAATATGTCATAAATGTAGTTAAGTGGTTTAAGCTATTATTATGCTGTGCTCTTTTTTATGATCTGTATTTTAAATTGAATGAATGCAATCAAAACTTGTTGTTTTTTAGTTTCTCTTACTAAACTAGAAAACCTTATAGGTTCGTCATGCATTTTTGTCTGTCTGTCACACTGTATGTGCACACAATTTTATTAAACTAATACAAGTAAACTAAACTACATACATATTTTTTAATAAAAAAACAAAGGTAATATTTATTAACTTATCAATCAATGTAATTGAATTGCTTACAATATATTATTAAAACATAATAATATTAAACATATTACATCTGATGAGGTTTATTTTTGAGATGTTATATGCACAAAATAATTATTTCTCTATAGTGTTCATGTGTTCACCATATTTCTTGCCTTTACCTTAGAAACCCAATGACAACACCAAGGAGAAATGTCGTAACTTCCTCGCCAACCTGCTGGACCTCTCAAGCAAAGAGCCCAAGACTGTGGAGAAGAATGTCAGGAACCTAATACAGGAGCTCATCGATGCTCAGGTGGAACCTGAGGAGTTCTGCGACAGGCTGGAACGGTTACTGAACGCTAGTCCACAACCTTGCCTGATCGGCTTTTTAAAGGCAAGTGATGCTTATACAAAAGTCCAAGTTTAAAAGCTTAGCAGACATTGATAAGCTTAGTCTTTAGGGACAAAGATCAGTGAAAGGTTGGGGTTGCATTATTGTTATCACGAGTGTAGCAAGAAGGCAGCTCCTGGGAGAGGTTATATCTAGTTTTTTGATAGTTTGGCTAAGATAAAATGTTTCCAAGATAGTTGTAATAAGTATTCTGAAGCTGAATCAATTCTCAAAATATTTTATATTAATATTGTCTATCCGCTTCCAGAGAAGTTTACCTCTACTCAGGCAGTCCCTGGTGACTAAGGAGCTGGTTATTGAGGGCATCAATCCGCCGGCGCCTCACGTGGCCTTCTCCACGATCCCGGCGCCCGCGCAGCCCGTTCTACCACCATCCAACATTCAAATGGTAAGACGTCGACTTTTCGTTAAAATCTTTTGTTAACTTAGTAACAGTACTATTTTTCAGTCTACAAAAATTATATTAATAAGACTTATACAATGTCCATGTGTTAATCGTCCTGTGTCACTAGTCTTATGAGTACCGGATGAAGTACGCGTTTCGTTGAGTTGTATAAAACATGAGACTGACACAGCCAGTGTACTCAAATGAAATTAGTGAAATGAGAAGGGATTGTTGTGTAAGTTACATTGCTGTGACCATCTTTAAGAAAAAGTTCTTATCGGATCATACTATGGGGAATACATTGTGATTGAATTAAATGATTAAAGCTGTATTTAGTTACATTTTATCCGCCTGACATGGGCGATTGACAACAATGGACTTCTCAAATATTATATTTTCTTAGCAACAATAAAATAAAGGTTAGTTTACTATTATTTTTTATACATGAAATTGATATGCTTACCCTATAAATACAACAAGCTATTACACACAGTACCTGCAGTATTAAATTGGAGTGGTAATTGGTTTATTCTCAATTTTTTACTACTAATGGTACGGTCAACCAAATTGAATCATGAGTTGATCCACTTTGCCGATCATTCCTAGGTTTTCTTCGCTATTATTCATGTTTTAAATATGAGCAAAAATGCGTCATTACGTGTCAGAGATCTAGAAAGGACGACGGAGAAAAGGTATTTTATTGTTAAAAATAAAGTGACGTTGTGTCAGATGACAAGTGGTAGTCAGTCTGAAAAAATTGAAACAAACATTGAATTGAATTAAAACAAATCGTATCTAGCATTCGGGAAATATCACGAGAGTTAAATATAAGTCAGAACACAGTCAGAACCTGGATCAGAAGGCACTCTGAAGAGGGTACCCTTGAAGACAGACGACGCTATAATCATGGCGTTCGTTGGATCTTGAACCAACAGACCGGGTATGCAACACCATTACGAAGAACATCCTTTTACTCATACCCGGTATTTTGCGGCACGTTACGACGCATGTCTACAAACAATAAGAAATAATTAGCACCGCACGAGGCTGCATTACAGACATTATGATAGGAAAGCTCACTTAACGAATACAGACAAAACTGCGAGATTAAATTTTGCACGTAATTACTTAGACTTCGACTGGACAATATTAGAGGGCCTCATTAGGATCTAAAATATATGAAATAAAATTATAAAGCGATTTTCCGTATTATATATTTATAAGAAGACAGAAGAAGTTACATTCATAAAATACGACAGTAGGCGGTCAGCAGAACCATAAAGTTTTGTTAAAAACACAGTTTAACACCTCATTTAACATCCTCCCTTTTTTTTTTGAGAAACTATTGCTCTAAGCCAATAATTTCAGATATGAGTGCCATTCTGGCCTTATTGACAGGTTTCGTCAAAATATCAGCACATTGGTATTCTGTGGGAACGTATTTGACTTCTTTTTCAGTAACTTGTTCTCTGACATAAAATTGTCTTATCGCAATGTGCTTTGTCCTGCGATGCAACTCTGGGTTCTGCGATAGCTTTATAGCTGCATCATTGTCTACTTGTAGCGTAGGTCCATCTTTCAATTGAGATACTTCATTGTATAGTCTCTTTAGTCAGACAATTTCACGAGCAACTTCACAGGCTGCAACCAGTTCAGGTTCAGTGCTTGAGATTGCTACAGATGATTGTTTTCGACTTGCCCGATGACTCCTCCTGAGTACATACACAATATTCCAGAAGTGGAACGTCCTGTGGTTGAATCTCCACCGTGATCGGAGTCACTGTAGCATTCTAAAACGCCAGGTTTGTGTCCCTTCTTGTATACTATTGCAGTATGTATGGGTGCCTTTTAGGTATCGAAAAATACGTTTCACCTTATGAACGTATTCTATACATGGGTTAGTAAGCGTTCTGGATACGACGCTTACGGCGTATGAGATATCTGGTCTTGTTCCTGTCATTAATATGTTAGCGCTCCAACAGCTTCACGATATAGAAACTTGACTTCATGGTCTTTTTCTTTTTTCGAGTCAGGTTGTGCATCTTTAATCTTTAAGGATGTCAGTACTGACAGCTTTACAGTCACTCATCCCAAAGTTCTAATAGCTTTTCAGCGTAGTGTTTTTGAGACATTTTAATTGAATCGTCTTTATTTTTGAAGATTTCTAATTCAAGAAAGTATGTAGCTGGTTTTGTCGTAATTTTGAACCTTCTTTTCAGTTCATACATAAACTTGTCGGCTTCTTTTGGATGTGTGGAAGCTATTGATCCGTCATCTACGTACAGTCCAAGAATAATCTTGTTGCCGAGTTGATTCCTCATGAATAAATAAGGATCTGTGTCACGTTGTTTAAATTCAATGATTTTCAGGTAGTCTACGATACATTTATTCCAGCATCTTGGAGCTTGTTCGAGACACACTTTATATACAGACTTTACAGACTTTATTTGTTCACTCACTATGCCCTTCCGGCTGATTCATGTAGATATCTTCATTTATCAATCCATTTAAAAAGGCAGTGGTTACATCAAACTGTGTGAGGGATAACCCTTCACATGCAGCGATGCTCAGTATTCCTCTAATTGTTGCCATTCTAGCAACGGGGCTAAATGTGTCACTGTAATCAACTCCTTTTTCTTGTGTGTAACCTCTCGCTACGAGTCGAGCTTTGTACTTGTCAAGACTTCCATCACTATTAGTTTTTATTTTATAGATCCATTTACAAGAAATTAACTTTGTCTTTTGGTCGTTCTACAAAAATCCAAGTTTTATTCTCTTCTAAAGTCACCTCGCTTTCCATCGCTTTTAACCATTCATCTTTTTGAGGACTATTTATAGCTTATTTGTATGTTTTTGTTCATAGATTGGTGATCGCAGTCTTGATCTGTCTCTAAGGGTTCTCGTTACAGGAGTATCATCATCGTAATCTTCATCTTCAGAGTTACTATCTGATGGTTCTGGAGTAACAAAGGATTCATTTGATTCATCTTCATCTTGACTAGGTATATGATTTTGAGTAATAGGCAAATTTGGAGTTGCTTCAGATGAAAATGGAGCATCAGTAATGTTTGAGGCAGACTTGTACTGGCTTCATCTCGCATTATATCCTCCGTTTCATCTAACATTGGATCATTTTTATTAGTCTTGGGGAAGGTAATCTCTATCTCAGTCGTAGGACTTCGTTTGTCTGGTTCTGAGACATCTGTTCGTACCACTAGTGCTTGTGTTTCAGTATTTTCTTCTTTATTTGTCAGTAATCGTTCGTATGAACAGATTTGTCAAATTTTCAATATTGCGATCCTTTTAGACATAAGCATCCAACTGGACTTGAATGGGAAGTAACTATCGTCAGGTAAAGTTGGCAGATCAGTAAAATCTCTGGAAGATCATATCTAGCTTCATCTTTTTGAAGTTCTGCCTTTAATTCATGCCATATATTTTTCAGCTTGGATATATGCATACACATGTCATGTGAGGGATCTTTGCGATAACCAAAGAAACCGTAGCATAGTGTGTAGTTTTTATCCTCAGATGTGCCATCAAACAGAGTGTGTAGCTCATCCCAAACTTGCTTTGCAGTTGTAAGTCTCATCACTTTTTGTAGAATAGTATTTGACATATTACCCATTAAAATGAGCATTGCTTCGCTATCTATCTCATTGTATGCTTGAAGAGCGTTTTTATAAGTAGCAATAGCTTCTGCTGATGCATTATTATCTGGTTGGGTAGGTACCTTTAGTTGGCCATTTATAGCATCCAGACATCCATTCAAATGTGGATAATATGAATGATTTAGTTTTTAATACAAACAAATAGGTGGAAAATACGTCATTTACGTCCTAAAAATGTACGAAATGTAATCGAATATATTTTTAAGTATGTAAATTAATATTTTGAAAAAAAAAATGTTTGAACAAGACCTAGGTAAATATTGTCTTAATCCGAATAACAGCATATATATGTTGAAACATTATCGAATTAAAAATTATTTTGGTATTAAGTTTGTATGGAAAATTCATTGTTCGCCGCCTTCTTAAGGTGGGTCATGATTCAATTTGGTCGACTGTACAATGTGAACGCTTTTCAATCTTACTCTATGTGTAAATGGTTCAATATGTTTTG
The DNA here is from genome assembly GCA_949315975.1 of Eudonia truncicolella. Taxonomy (NCBI): domain Eukaryota; kingdom Metazoa; phylum Arthropoda; class Insecta; order Lepidoptera; family Crambidae; genus Eudonia; species Eudonia truncicolella. The sequence goes on along the minus strand of OX438825.1, from coordinate 8,372,150 downwards.
CCAACATAAGCCTAGTTGAACCATATCCTGCCGAAGAGCCAATCAAGCGTTGGTTTTCAAAATACTCCATTTTCGTTCATTTCATTTTCGAACAAATATGGAGGCCAATTTGATTGGAACTGAATTGACAGACAGTTGATGGCTTCGTGCGATTAGCACATTTAGCCAGTGTCAAAGTATTACAAGTAATACATCAATAATCAATATTTCCTTCCAGTATGATGATGATGAATGATAATAGAAATTAGAAGTGAGAAATGATATACCCCCGAGTATAATAACCCTCGAGTATCTCAGTAAAGATGTGAGGCTTTACTAAGTCCTCACGCGGACTTCTTGAGAGAATTTGAAAAGTGACGTTGCACTGTTTTGTTTCATTTGCCAACACTCATGCACACTCACGAACACTTAACAGTTAATAATCCAACATTATTTCACATTAATATTTGACATAACACAATTTTTAGAAAACAAAACAAAACCGCAAACATGACTCTTCACTTTCCCGCCAAGAAGTCTGCATTCTATAAATTATTTATCAATACTATTTAATTTGTGTGTGTGTGTGTGTGTGAGGGGGTATGTGTGTGTGTGTGAGGGGGTATGTGTGTGTGTGTGTATGTGTGTGTGTATGTGTGTGAAAAACCACTGCACTATTGTACCACGTTTCACTATTTTATACATGGGTGTTTTAGTTTTTTCAGTGCTCGTTGATCATGGACGAGGTCTTTAGCGCTTTAACAAATTTATTATATACAGCACCCTGATGAGGGATGCTCAAGCCCAATATTAGCGTCTCTTCTGCCGCCGTTTCACCCGGTTCCACTAGCCGCGCCTCTCATGCACTCCCCAAGTCCCATTAGCGCTGTATCGGTACAGTCCACGATCCAGGTTTGTTGCATTTAGCATCAGTCTAACCGTATCAATCAATGGTGGCTCGATCCGCGCATGAGACGACTTCCCCCAAAGCTCTTAGGTCTGTCTCGATGTTTTTTGTTTTCGTTACAACAGTTTTTATTTTCGCTGGTGTTTTGTTTTTTTTTTTTTTTCTATGTGTTCTGGGCCGTCTTCTCGTGTGAATACTCTTAGGCCTCTTCCTCACCGGATCGGTACGTTTTCATTTCGGTACCGCCTCTGCACCGAATCTGTACTGATTGTTTACGCATGTAAACAAATGAGAGTTTTCAGACCGAGTCGTTTCGGTACAGACTTTTTACCGAGCGCATACGCGCACTTCTGCACTACGCGCACCTCTGCACAGAATCTGTACAGAGCGGCCGGCCTCCCCCGTCTCACCCCCGCCAGCTCTGCCGCGCGCCTATCTCACAACACCAGTCATGTTGACGCGACTGTACAATAATATACCGTACCGAAAACATCCAGAGCCTGTCAGGAAATGTTTTTCAGCAGAAAATCTGTACAGATTCGGTGCAGAGGCGGTACCGAAACGGAAACGTACCGATCCGGTGAGGAAGAGGCCTTAATGTAGCTATTGTGTTTTTGTTACGCTTTACGCGAAAATGAAGGCTTCGTTTTATGGTTTTGTTTAGTTGTTTCTCTATTTATTTCGCTGCCGATTTATATTTATTTTTGTTGAATGCATTTACCCCGACTGTTTCTGCAACGCCAGATAAGCTTGTAACTATTATCAGTGTCCTGTTAAAATAAAATTAAACAAAAAACAAGACCCGCCCTAAAGTAAATTTGGAAACGTAGATGATAATAATAATATCACTTGATAACAAATGTATCAAAGACATAGGAAATAGATCTTTGCAATAGAATATAAACTAGTAGATTTTTGGTCCAATGTAATTGAAGGTTGGTTTGTGAATCTTATACTGGTCTGGTGGTAAGTTTTTGCTCAGAATCTGACGGGATAGTGGATGTCCTAATGCCTAATTCTGCGGCCAAGCAGCTACTACGTGTCTTGCACTACTGTGTTCCAGTTTGAAGGGTCCAGTAAAACTGCATTAAATAGAGGCATAAGAACTTAAGCTTCAGAATTGGAATTGACGCTGGTTTTGTAACCTTCATCGACTGCGAAGGCCGCTTTCCCTTAGTCGGGCCGTATGCTCCTTTTGCTAGCTCAGTTATGTAATAGTACAAGTAAAGGGCGGGTCGTGAGGTTCAGAGTTCGTTCGATAACACGTTGTGGTGTTAAGCAGCTGCGGGATGAGGACAGCCCGAGCCCAACGCTCACCACCCTCCTGCCGCCCGCGCTGCCGGCACCCCTCGCCTCCTTCGCCCCGCCATTACCCATTAACGTTATGTCGATGCAGTCGGCGACACAGGTTTGTCTGCACAAACAACGCACGCTTACAATTGGTTTTTGTTTCCTCTTTATGTTTTTTTTTTACCTCAAAATTGTTATTGCTAAATGTGTCAGTAAAGATAGAATCATGATTTAATTTTGACATCTGGCACATTTGTTTCCACTGTAATTTTAATGTGTCAGATGATGGCTTGTGATCGTGACCATGTCCTGTCATATGACACATTATTCTTATAATCTTATTGCTAAATGTGTAGGTCGGAATAGAATCATGATTTTATTCTGATATTCGACGCATTTGTTTCAGCTGTAATTTTAATATGTCAGATGAAGGCATGTTCTAGGCAAGCATGTTACATCGTAGGCTACATCATCACTTACCATCAGGTGAGTTAGTAGTCAAATGCCCATCTAACTATAACATTGCAAGTTAAATAAAAGCTTGTAAAAAAAATGAGATCGTGACGGCGCGTCTTGTAATGTGACACATTATCCTTATAATCGTATTGCTAAATGTGTAGGTCTGATTAGAATCATGATTTTTTCTGACATTTGACACATTTGTTTCCCCTATAACTTAATGCGTCAGATAGAGGCATGGGACTTTGGCTACGAATAGTGACTTTATCCTGTCTCCTGACAAATTAATTTCACTTTTTATATCGCATAAACTGAATGTGTCTGACAACGCCACAGATTCTTGACTTTATTCTGACAATAAAGGCAGAGTCCGGTCAGAAGAATAATACTCGTGTGACTGTCTAACCTCTTCAAAATACTTGATGTAATTTAAACAAATACAAATTTTTGTTTGTCTGCTTTTGTTTACTATTTTTGTGTTTGTAAAGGCCTTCTGTGACTGGACCTTAATGCAAATTAAGTTCGTAGAAATAATACTTTAGTGCATTTCTGAAATTACAAGTGTATACTGATGGAAATACTGTGGTAAATTTCAGAGATTTTTACCAGCACTTTGAATATGATAAAATTCTTAAATCGAGATTTTGTTCCTGCCTTAATTTGTGTAATTCTTTATCAAGCCAAATACATAGAAAACAAGTGATGAACATTTTATTTATTAAGCTGTACAAGGGAAGTTTCTCTTCCAATAAAAATATAATTTTGTGTTTTTATTCCTCAATCAAACTCACATTGATTCGATATTTGTAATCGAAAGACGAAAGAGTGACGATTCACATATGTCCATAGTCAAAGAATAGGGTGATATTGTTGTTTAGTACTTGTCTATGGTTAGAAATATTGTGACTATCTTTTGTATATTGTTTTTATTTGATGTTCGGTTTATACTTTTATTTTGGGCTTGAAAATAGTACTATCACCTAACAATGCCTTTGCATGGGTATTTTTTTTTATCATAACCGCTATATTGTTGTTCTTCAGACGGGCCTCATCATTTTATAACCTGATGTTTTGATATAAAATATATTATATTTATTAATAAACACTACTACACTTCGTAAATGAAAAAAAGCTTTTATCCATTTTGATTGTTATTTTGTGGTATTGTTCAATGCAACCGCAATAACGTGAAATGCTTCGAATATTTATTGTTTTATAAAATTTTGAGGTTAAGTATAATTTTATCAGCGCGATTTAATATAAGGCGGTGCACAGGCCGTACCATTGTTGATCGCAGATAATAAAATGAATTGAATGCGTGCATGATAGTCGTTGTAAACAAAGTATGCATTCTAGTTTCTGTTAAATCAATGTTAGAAACTTAATAAACGCTACATAATATTTTGATGTAAATGTAGCAAACGTTGCAATTTGTAGTGCTGTTCTTCACTTTGTTGTGTTACAAATTTAATAGCTTCTTTTATCTGTTTAGCAAAAGCCGAACAAATCGGGCAATACGATAGCCGTTCTCCAGAACATACCGGTTCATACGAAGATTAATATGAACAAAGTCAGCAGCGGTAAAGCCATGACGGTGAATAGCAAGGCGAACTTCTCTCGGGCATCGGTTCCCTCCGCAGCTCTGTCCACTGTGCTTACACCTGGCAAATCCTTGCTAAGGGACAAAGAGAAGAAATCCTCCATGCAGTTCACTGCGCAGCCCTTCGTAGACGACAAGATGGCGGGCGACGATGATATCAATGATGTTGCCGCTATGGGCGGCGTCAACTTGGCCGAGGAGACACAGAGGATTTTGGGGTCCACTGAAAATATTGGCACGCAAATTAGGTATGTCTTTATTGTGACGATAAATTTCTTGTGTTACTCCTATTTTGACTGATTGCTTGTTAGTTCCAAGACGTCTTTCTTGGAAGGTCCTGTATATTTTTATTGCTTGAGGTATCACGTGTATCGTTTGTTCATCGGTGTAACGATAGGTCAGCTCTATAGATATATTTAATAGGTCGACTTAAAAACAAACTACTATTATTTTTTGCTATATGAGCAGAATTTCACGAGGGCCAAGACGCGGAAGAAAGCTAGTAATATTTATATTAAATTACCCATTACATTTATAATATAACTTAAACAAATAATTTATATTCTAGAGTCGTGTACTCTAATAGGTAAACTAAAAAACCAATTGTGTTCATAGTTAGGTAAAACCATATAGAAAATCTCTATTTAATATATAAAAAAAACCCTGTATAAAAATATATATACAGATTTGAGTATTTAAGTCATGTTTATAATGGTTCTGTCTGGTCTCTATTCTGTCTCATAAATTTTTTATCCATAATCTAACGTGTCATAATGTTTTGTGACATAATCATCATGTGTCCGAATGATAAGTAGCCCAACTTAATGTCTCATAATATCACTTGCCCTAAAATCCAAATCCCTAAATATAATATGACCTAATTTTTTTTGCTATAAATATTACAATCTGTAATATGTAAAAGACATAAAAGGCTTTTCTATAATAGTTATAAGTCCTAACGTAATGTCTCATAAAATGACGTGCCCTAAAATCGAAATTCCATAAATATAAAATGTTCTAAATTTTGTTGCTATAAATATTGCACCATGCAAGCAAACATGCGGCATGCATGCGCCATGCAAGCAAGCATGCAGCATGCAGCATGCATGGCTTCTATCACGGCTCCGGCGCTGCGGGGCTCCGGCGGTCCCACGCAAGCTTATCGTCGCAGCAGGTTTTGATGGCCGCCTCGCCCCTACGCGCCTATGCTGGCTTAAATTACACTCTAGGGGTAGGGCAGACAAGACTACGTGGAGTCGGTTTTGCAGCAATATATTTCTGTCACTGAATTTTGAAACACAACAGTTGTTTAGCTTTATAAGACAACATTTTAGTTCAATCTATGGTAAAAACTACTAAAGAAAATTACATTAAGCGCACAATATATTGCGCACAATATATTATGCACAATAAAATTATTCCAAATGAAATTGAAACTGTCTCTAGATAAAATGTTTTTCTTAGTAATAAGTCTTATAATAATTAAATTATATGATGATAACATAGCAAGGTAAACATACTTTTAAACATATGTTTTTGGACTAACAATATTATTATATACCACCATTCGGACTAATTATTAATTAATTAATTATAGGACCCGATATTATGACACAAAAGCATTAGATTTAAAGACGATTAGGTAAAATAAAATTTCGTATACGTGAGCATTATGGATAGTGATAATTATAGCAAACGCGTTAGGGATTTTGATTTTCGGACGATCGATATTCGGAGAAAAAAGGGACTACCGTTTATAATCTGTCCCCCAAACAAAGTAATTAATACACATTAATATTAAAAAAAAAACAAAATTTCGATTTCTAAACCTGCAGTGTTTCCTGCAGAAACATGAAGCCCTAACTCTATTGCAGGTCATGCAAAGACGAGTACCTGGTCCCCATGGGCATTATGCAGGCGCGTCTGAAGGCTGCGGCCGCCAAGCACGGAATGGACGAGCCGTCCGCCGAGGTGGCCGGCCTCGTCAGCCACGCGGTGCACGAACGGCTCAAGAACCTAGTCGAGAAGCTGGCCGTCATCGCGCAACACAGGATTGATCTCATTATAAAGGTAATTAATAATGGGTATAGAGTCCCTTCCAGCAAGTGATTAAGGTAGGTAAGTAAGCACGGAATAGACGTCTGGCAAAATGGCCGACCTTGTTAGCCACGCGGTGCACGAACGGCTCAAGAACCTGGTCGAGATATTTATTTATTTATTTTATTGTTACACCAACAAAGTAAACAACATTACATTAAAAAAAAAACATCATACAAGTACATTATACAACATACAAGCTGGCTGTCATCTCGCAACACAGGATTGATCTCATTTTAAAGGTAAGTAAGCACGGAACGGACGTCTGCCAAGATGGCCGGCCTAGACAACCACGAACTGCTCAAGAACCTGGTCGAGTAGCTGGCCATCATCGCGGAACACAGGATTGATCTTATCATAAAGGTATAATATTTTATATAGTCTGATTTAAAAAGTTGTTTACGTGATGAAATACGGGACATAGACTAGATAGCCGGCCTTGTCAGTCACGCGGTGCACGAACGGCTCAAGAACCTAGTCGAGAAACTAGCCGTCATCGTCATCGCGCTATACAGAATTGATCTCATCACAAAGGTAGTATTGTTATTGGCTTCGATCAATTTGTACTAGATCTCTTCGAAATTAATTTTCAAATAACATTAAATTTCGAATAACAAAATCTAAAAATCATTGGAAAGCATCAGCAACTTCAGCTTATTATGAACCTTATATCTTAAAAATAAAGATTAAATTAAGGTTGCAAAATATTTGTACTGAATATTTTCTTTCATCGCCACAAACGTCATTGTGGCTCCGTCGTCCCAAAGTCGCGTACCGTTTTTCAAGCGCTCATCGGGAATCTAGTACATAATTGATCGAAGGTTATTGGATACATAATTAAGTAAGTGGTTGCCTTAAGTAAGCACGGCATGGACTTCCGTCAAGATGACGTCAATGGGCGAACGGAAATGATGTACGAAAATGTTGAGGACAACGATGATAATCTTTCTGGTTTCTGTTGTAGCCTACTTTAAGGAACATCTATTGCTTGGTTGGTTTATAAATAAAAATGTGCTGGCGCTTGTGTGAGTGTCTGTATGTCTGATTCGTCTAATCGACCTACAAAATTTTGTATCATCTGAAATTTTGAAGTATCTGGTACGGGACGGGACTGTCTTGTGTATTATTAGTAAAACAATATTCTTAAACCTGTGTATATGTTTACTGAGCGAATTTTGTGCTATTTCACTTCTTTATATATACTCTATAGTCTATACAAATAAATAAATATGGAGTGTATGTTTGTAATATTAAATTAACTGCTTTTTACTAAATTCATATGGATGTATACACGGTACATATACCAAAACAACATTTTTTTAAATTTTTGTCTGTCTGTCTGTTTGTTCCGGCTAATCTCTGAAACGGTTGGACCGATTTTGACGGGATTTTCACTGGCAGATGGAGGCAGATGGAGAGCTGATGTTATAAGGTGTTATAAAGTAACTTAGAATAAATAATAATAAAAATAACTATTCCGCGCGGACGAAGTCGCGGGCACAGCTAGTGTTATAATGAAGCACTCCGAAATGTATTGCTTGCGTGCTTTTAAAAAAATGTGTTTGTGCTTTGATGATTGAAAAAAAATTTATGTATCCGAAAATAGTTTCGACGCTTTTTTATTATGCGTATACAATGAGATCGATTTGAGAATAAGACTCCGACCACAACAGAAGTTTCTCAAATTATATAGCTATATAGCTAGTAGAATTGTTAGCATGACATTGTATTAGAATAATAGCTTTGCTGCGATTACGCGACCTTCGTTTATGTAACATTAGATGTACGTGACGGCTGCTTATGATTGCCGACGAGCGGTAGCGAATCCAATTTATTTTATTTATAGTGTCGATTGAATTACAGAAATTAATGTTTTGTTTATTTATTTAAATCTGTTGCAACATAAATTATGTCCGAGGCAATCTGAGGTACATATAGATATATTTTTTTTACCTACAAAACACAGCAACATTTTAAAAGTGTTTGTTTTTTTTATTTATATTTTTTCTACTTGCCTTTGCTGTGGCTGTCGATGGCGATTTCTGAATTTGATTGAATGTTTGATAGCAACAGTGTTCGAGTGGAAGTAGAAAACGTTGGTAATAAGGGGAGAAGTTTACACCCTAACCATAAGCAGTATGTGTGAAAAACTTCATTGCGAAGTAACCTTAGTAACTTTAAAGCATATGCTTGCGTGTCAACTAAAGCTTTACGTAGCAAGCTAGCGTTTGGAGCGAATTGAAGGATAACATGTCTAATTTAAATTATAGTAAAATTTGATTATGTCACCCTTGATAATTCATAAGTCATGGCCATATTCTTCAATTATATTCAATCTCAGTGCTTACATTTACACACAGTACCTTACCTAGGTCCTGGAACTTAGAAACCTAAGTTTCGTTCGGCTTAATAGTTGAATGAGGTGGCTTAGGAAAGAGATAAGTGAAGGCTTTTGTCCAGCAGTGGAATAGTAGCCAATAAAGAAAAAAACTGTTATTGACTTCACAAACATAAATAAATACAAAATAAGCTACGCTAAGGGAAAAATGGTCAAACTGTGGTTCAAACACCAAAATAGAGAAACGGATGACATAAGACAGAGCAGTTGTTTGCCTAACTTTCTATAAGAAAATAAGAATTATCATGTCAGTTAATTTGCACCTGAAGCTATATAGCTAGGCGAGTTGCTGGGCGACAACGAAATAGTTTGCCAACATTATTCGTCTGTGCTACGCTGTGCTGGCAAAATGACTAGCCCTTGTTATATGGCTAAGCTTGGCTATGGCTAAGCTTTAGGTGGATTATGAATATACAGCCGTTTATCTCTTGCTCATATGTATTTTGAAAAGCATGTTAAGATATTGCTGCGTGCTTGTAAGGTGGCAGTTATTGTAATGGCCGGATCATATTAGCTGTTAGTTATTATTTATTATGACTATATAATAACAGCAACGACGCTACGCGATATATTTTCTTACTTAGTTGCAAGCGCTATTTAAGTTGTCACGTCACACATTATCATAACTAGCTTAGCTGCTATGATTATGCTTATTGTTCTTAATACCTTGTGGTCTAGCGGTTAGACCAATAGACACTGATGCAAATGTTTAGAGTTCGATTTGCTGCAGGTGTACAGTCACGAGCATAAACATTTAAACAATGTAACTATTTATACAATGGAATAAGAGTCAAAACTAGTCAAAGGTGTGTAAGTGTTAATGCACGTGACTGTACATATTGCACCCTGCTTGTTTTGTTAGTGACTCCGTCTGGCTTATGGCTACCTAAGTCAGTCTCCATAACAACGGTTAACAATAAATTTTGAGACGACCAACTCGGTCTCTCCCTGTTACCGCGGATCCTGTAAAGGGTTCAGGTTCAAAACGTCGGGATAGAATAATATGAAAATTAAACACGAGTGAATTCGTATAAGGTGTACCATTTAAATTTTCAATTGCGTAAGCTTTAGAAAACATTATAGCCTTAATTTCAGGTATACTGCCATTTCATTGGCACAATTACTATCAAGTATTTTTTTTAAGTCGTTTATTTATTTAATTTAAGTACACGGACAGAATACAATCAGGTCATGGCAAATTATAAAACGTATTAACATTGTTTAGAAAAAAAACTGTATGTTTTTTATTATTAAATTGCTACATAAATAAGGTAAGTCATCATCATCACCATCATACATTACCCAAATGCAAGCCACTGAGCCACTCTTTCTCTGAAAAGGTAAGGAAAATTAGTAAACTTTTAATAATGTTCAGTATTGCCTTTGCCAACAGACTGACTCGCGCTACGAGGTGACGCAAGACGTGAAGGGTCAGCTGAAGTTTCTGGAGGAACTGGATCGCGCCGACAAGAAGCGGCGCGAGGACAGCGAACGAGAGATGCTGCTGCGAGCTGCCAAGTCGCGGTCAAAGAACGAGGACCCGGAGCAGGCGAAGCTGAAGGCTAAGGTGTGTAGTGTTGACTGGTTACTCAATAGAGAAACTTTAGCAACTGTCAGAACTCTCTCTCTCGGAGGTCCCGGGTTCGATTTCCAGCGTACATGTTGTACTCGGTTTGGTTGATGGTAGGGCTTGTTGGTCCGCCTGGCTAGCTACCACCGTGTCATTTAAATTTGTCGCCATAACATCAATGTTTGTAGCATTTTATGCTGTGTTATTAATTTAAAAAAAAAATGAAAGCTGCCCGAAGCAAGGAGTCCCGATCACTACAGTAGTAAATGGCATGACAAGTATTCATACTCATGGATTTTTATTGAACATAGCCGCGTCTTAGAAAACCGGGCATAGTCGCCGCTGGCCGCTACATACACTTATCTTTAGACATCTCGTTAATTTATTTAGAACATCTCGTAACTTATTTGGTATTGATAGTCATTGACCATTTCACTGGTACATCGTAAAAGTTTTTCATTTATTACAATATTATGAAGTTCAATTTATGGTGACATATGTTTGCCATTGATAGATAATCTCGATTCCGATCCTAACGATCCGAAGTAGGGGGACAGGGATGCTGCGTGATGCCACCCTCTAGCAACCATCTGATGATGTTAGATCACCAAGACTTAAGGAAAAAATCTTTAGTTTCTCGCCTTTCACAATGTAAAGGCAAATTAATAGATAAAAGGTTAAAACATTTACATTACACTAAACTGGTGATCTGGAAAAGATCGCTCTATAGCTTTTAAACTTTTCTATAAACTTTTATTTCATTCAGAGATATTTTTTTACTTGTTCATTCTATGGTGTTGCAATAATAGTATTAACTATCTATCTAAACTTAACATTACATTTGTTAAGTACTATATTAATCACCCCACAAATAACCCCAACAGGCGAAGGAGATGCAACGCGCCGAGCTGGAAGAGCTACGTCAGCGCGAGGCGAATCTCACAGCGCTGCAAGCCATCGGGCCCCGCAAGAAGCCTCGCCTCGAGGGGCCAAGCGGCGCCGGAGACTCCACATCCAGCGGGAGCACGCACGGGAACAGTGGATTCGTAAGTTCCTTATCTGATCCGAAGCCCTCTGAAAATCTAGTTGTGATGCCATTCCGATCGATGTTTCGATCACACGGGTTGAGAAACCTTAGTTTGCCGCCCCCATAAAAGTTTGGAGACGTTGTATAGGCCGACTCAAAAATAAAAACTAAATTCAGTTTAAACTACAAAAAAATTGCCAAATTTATTATTTATTCAAACAATTAGGTTTCTGTAAATTTCTAAAAAGTTTCCTGATAAACAAACTACATTTGCTATACTACTGTTCACTTTAACTTCAAACAAGTTGAAAAGTGGTGTTTCTTTACAAAAACTAATTCAACAACCACCAATTTAGTAATAAATAATATAAATAAACCCCATCTCAATAAAAATAAGTAATCATCCCTATTCAATATTTTATTTAGAAGACAATTTCTATCATGTTTGTTGGAGATTGTAATGAATTGTTGTTTTGTTGCACAAAACCGGTTGTAGGGATATCCCTGGACAAAAGTCCAGCAGTGGACGTCTTTTGGCTGATGATGATGATTATTGATTATGATGATGTTGGAGATCCTTGGAGGTGACCTTTGTCCAGTCGACGTAGACTTCTTTTGATGTATGATATTAATTAATGTATAATTAAATCTATGGTCAAATATTAACAAATTTCTTGCCTTACTAACAGGCCGGACGAAGCCAGCTGGCACTCCGTACCCGGCTGAAGCGCATCAACCACCGCGACATGGTGTTCCTCCTGGAGCAAGAGCGAGAGACCGCTCACTCGCCCATGCTGTTCCGCAGTTACCTCAAGTGACCCTACACCCAGACTGTGTTCCATCAACAGCAAGAGCCCTATTGACTTCCAAGTGTTTAGTGATCGGTTCTAGTGATGAAGAGACAAGTGATAACGACACAGAAATAGTTACAAAACAATGATAATATAAACAATGTTTATTATTGCACTTACACTTCATTATTGCACATTGCTTTGTGCACTCTCAGTGTAGTACATGTATTGCGGATATAATTTACTTAATTGTGACTATGTTTTAACATGGTATTGAATGGATGTAAGTGGAATAGACTTAAAATTTAAATTAAAAGTGTAACTTGCATATTCATTTAAATATCTAAAGTAGAATGGTATTATCTTTTTATAGAAATAAGCTTTCAAGGTGGTTTAAATTAATACAGTAATACCCTTGTTTTAATTTCTTTATCAACAAAAATTATTACTAGAAATAAAAAAATAAAATAAATAAAAAACGAACGAGCCTTACAGTAGTCACATATGATGTGTAACATTTGGCATCTCACCTTAGTAATAAGCAATTTTAACATTATATTCTGAAAAAAACAAGATTTTTCATTACAATGAACTTTTTTTTAATGAAAATTGTATTTTATTTAATTGACACTAAGAGTAATGCAATACCACGCGCTCATTCGTCAAATCAAATGGCGCGCGCTTCCCCGGTTGGTTGGTACCATCCGACGGCCAACTCTGCCACCGCGCGCTCATTCGTCAAATCAAATGGCGCGCGCTTGCGCGCTTCCCCACTTCCTGTTACACACTTCCATCCCATTACACAAAATCGCCCACAAATTGCAAGAAAGCGAAAGGAAAGATTTAACACATCAAAAACATTTATTGATTTTACTAGTAGTCATTATGTTTCAATTGATGTTTTTAATGTTAATCTTATATAAAATAAAGTATTCGCCAAAAATATGTTAATGTTTTAGTTCGGAAGCGTTTAGTAGGTAGAGATAACTTATTTAAAAAATGTGATAATGGAACTTTACTACTTCTTTGAAAAAGTAGCTTGACTTTATTTTATTTGAAAAGTGTATGCGAACAAAATAATTGCACACAATGTGGCACTGGTGTTGACGGTTAAAGACCCATAATATATGCATGAAACATTAGGGCGTGTATATTATTATATTATGCTCTTTATGAAGAGCATAGTTGAATATTATTTAGTTGTTATTTTTTTATTTGCATTGTATAAACTATTTTTGATGCAAAATATAAATTCTAATTATGTACTGACAATTATATTGATTGATTGATGTAATATATGTTTAATTTTAAGTTATGTTAATATAAGTGTTAGATTTAATTTGATTCATTGTGCATATGAGCGTGTGAAAGTTATAGCAAACACAAAAGCACTTGCTGTTTGATACAGGGTGATTGTATTTGCAATTGTTATGTGCACTGGCGACATGGTTTGTTGATAATAATTTGATGGAATGAAGTAAATTAATATTCAAATTAGGGCAACAAAGTTGTTCACGATAATAGTAAGAGACCATGACTGTGCACTTATGTTACTTTCCTGTTGCAAAGTTAACATTTGACTGAGTGTACTGTTAAACTGTAAATATGTAAGTAATAGATTCAGTTACATGTGTATTATTTAGCATAATTAGTCAATGTTGTGGATGGAGAGTCCAAATAATAAATATCATTTAATGCTGATTGACAGATCATTGAGTCCTACTATTATCATTTATTCTGATTAAAAGTAAGTCCAACATTAGGCCAATGTTGAAGTAAATCGTTGCAACTTGCTTTTGTTATACAATATTAAAGATAGCTGATTCTATTCTGTTTTAATTCATTTTTTAATTATTTGCTTATTGCATTAAAGTTTCAAACCATTAAAATGTTTCCATAACATACAACAATAATAACAATAAAAAACGTCTTGATGTAATGTAGCTGTTAAATCTGTTAATTTGAAATGTTATGTGTTTTTATCAGACTTATATTACTATCAGATAGAATAACACACATTTACAAGCCTACATTATGTATTTCTTCATGGTGTTGTATCACTTAAGTTCAAGGGACACCCCCTCTAAAAATGTTACACTTCTCATTCATTCTTTCTTATGTTGTAATTATTATTATATAAATTTCCTGTAGCTTAAGTTGTTTTTTTATTAATTGATAGGAAATGTTACATTTTAACTAAATTGGTATCCAGACTTTTTTGTGGTTATAAGTGATTAGAACACTTCAAGTAGTAGTTAAGTACATACAAATGAAAGTGTTTTATGAAATTACCAAATTTCAACATTTTACTTTTATGAAAATGTCTGTGAATGAAATCCCCATAGAAAACATCTATTTATAAAATCTGTCAGTTATATATTTAAATTATTCGTTCATTATCGAGTTGATTACTGTGAATTTAAATCTTTGTCATGAACAAATAAAGTCTTATATGGGAATTATCTTTTTATTTTTTTAGGATCTTACAAATAAATAGAGTATAAGCTTCGAGTAGTTATTCCGTGTTTTGTCTCTTATATTCTCTAATCTAAAATGAAGTTGAAAACACCAAATATCTATTTTTAGCTTATTTTTTATTTATTTGTAAGGCTCAAGTTTTGCGTATTACTAGAAACCATGCTAGACTAATGTGACCTTGCAAACACGTTACATCCACGTATCACAAAATTACGCGACAAATCTGGACAAGACTGGCAAGAGATAGGGAATCTATTTTGTATTTAATTACTTAATTTCTGAATTTAAAGTCTATAAATACATTATACATTAGAAGTCGTGAATTATCTGCTAATAATCATGGAAGATGAAAGATAACCATATTACATTGTGATTATAATATAAAGGTTTTAACAGTCCAAAAGTGCGAGTACCTGCTGGATACCCGCATCACAAAACCATTAGTTGTGGAGGTCTTGGGAGACTTTACTGCAACAGTGGCCGTCTTGAGTTAGTATCAGTTGGTCTAAGTAGCAACTGGTCTACTGGTCTAAATCGCAACTGGTCTAAAACTGGAGTGGTCTGTAAAATAAAATATTTTAAACTATGTACTGAAAATATTTTATATTAATAAAATTTAAAAAATTATGTGTGCTGAACTTAAAAACATATCTTCTATAAACCAAATAACGTTTTTATACTTTAACGTAATTAATGTTTTATATTATATTTGCTGCATTAGCAGTCGTTAACAACCACCAATCCGCACTGGGGCCGCGTGGTGGTTTATGGCCTGTCGTCTATCGAACCATAGGGAAGGCTCGTGCCCCAGCAGTGGGGACATAAAATGAGCTGATGATGATTATGATGATTATTATATTTGAAAAAAAGAGTGCCGATCTTATAACAGATATTTCATCTTTAAACCAAAAATATTCCTATAAAAGAAATTAATGTATTTTTTTAACCGACTTCTAAAAAAAGGGGAGGGTCTCAATTAGTCGGAATCTTTTTTTTTATGTATGTTCCCCGATTTCGCGAAGACGCCTGGACCAATTTAGATACTTATTTTTTGTTTGAAAGGGTCATCAGGTCAGGATTTGATGATGGGATCCTGGAGAAATCGAGGAAACTCCTCAAATTTCATAGGCATAGATGAATCGATTGGGTATTTCTTTTATAGTGATTAGTATTATTTGCTTTACCATTAAAAGCCAAAAAATAAATTATTTTCAAATAAAAAAACACACTTCAAAGACACCCATGAACTAAAAAGCAAGAACCAAACCTAATTGAAGTAGGTGTTCAGATACTAAGATTTTCATGGGTGTTTACGAAATCGGGTTTTTTTATTATTTAAAAATAATTTATTAAAAAAAATATGTGTGCTTGCCATTTATGAATATTTCTTTAACTTTCTTTTAGTTTCATTAATTTTTACCAAGAAGTCAAATGGTGGAATGTTTCCTTCTTCCAACATTTGTAACAGCTCTTAGTGCTTTTTCGTCAATTTTATATCTTGGACTCTTGGCTCTTGTAGTTGTAGCTAAGCTCAATAAAGAGATGGACGAGGTGCGAAAATATATAAAATATATAGGTACCTATATTACATACTTATTTATATGATAATAAGACTTAGATATTTAGTAATATAGATTAGTACTAGTTATCTCAAGTGTCTAAATGATTCTGAGCACTTGGGTTATGGCAACCGAAAACAACGATTGCACCTTAAAACCGAGGCGCGATACTTTTCTAAATTAGTAACTAAACGCCGAGAGACGAACCGACCGATGATATTGTTACTTTGTTTGTTTATGATAGCCAACAAACTTAAAAAAAAACAAAAGCATTAAGCTTCGTTTTCGTTTTCAAACGAAAATTATTATCATTGGATGGCGAAGCGGCTAACGCGGTCGGGTTCCGAGCCGATCCGAACCACTCGGAGAATCTGGCGAAAGGCAAGACACTTGCTGCGTGATGCCATTCCGTCAACAAACCCTTTGATCACAGGAATCGCTTGAGGAACCTTGAGTTTTCCGTCCCTCACCCCCCACAATTTCTTTAGATTTTGCATTTTATGTCTTTTTGTAATTTTTAATTTATTCTATTTTTAACATGTTAAGTGAGAGTCAATAAATGTTTTTTCTTTCTTTCTTTCTTTCTTTTAATGAGAGATATGTGCACACTACACTGCAACACTATTTTTATGCATGTTTTATGCATCATAGTACCAAAGTACAAGTGTACATTATAGTGATACGATTTAACAACTTATCAAGAAAAAAAATGTCGGCTTTTTTTACTTTATCAAAGGTCAGTTACCTAACATTTCTAAATGGTGTTCTATTTTGCTTGCGTTTTTGTGCTATAAATAATAAAAATAATATTCCAGTGCTAAGATTTATTTGATAGTTTCAAGTTATTTATATGAACTAGTATAGCCAATATTTTCATTTATTGTCGTAGTGTCATCTCCACTTTGTATATATATTTAAGAAAAATAATATATATATTTATATAGACCGAATCCTCATTACCTGTATATTTAAACCATAGTCGCATCTAAAATAAATAAAAATATCGATAACTTGAGCAGAGCACTAAGAAAATGTAAACGTTTCAAGGAATAAAAACAATAACCCAAATTTTCTTCTAAATGTCCGTACTAGCGTTTGAACACTATGCCAACTTATTCCATTTCGATAAGTTAAAAAAACAAGTTTTGGCTAAGTTACAACAAAAAAATTATCATTTTTGTTAACAAAAAAAGAGTCACTTTCAAGTGTGACTGTATACGTTAACAACATTTAGTTTAAACATTACCTTGAAAAAATGAGCGTTAATAAGTAAGCACATTGCATTCATAAAAAACTACTTTATTAGTAAATTTCAAATTTGTATGGTCGGGTAATATCATCACTAGTGACACCTAGCTTAGAGCAGATTTACTTTTTCTGCATCATAGCTGCCATCCAAAGAGATTTAATACAGACGTAATAGAGCGGCTATTAGAGACTATTTCATGCAAAAATTTTGAGCTAGTAACGCCATCTAACGTTGAAAAGCAAAACAGCGTATTAAAATCAATTAGAATAAGTTTTAGCTACCACACGGTAGGTGCATTAGGGATGTCCGTTATGATTTCGACATATCGATAGTTTTGATAAAGGTTAACCAAAATCGGTATAAAAAATATTGGGTCTCTTTACCTATGAAATTGACGAAATTTTTCTCACACATTAATAAGTGTATTTCTTCCAAAACTCAAAACCATTTGTAAATATTTTCATATACATTATTATATTAGTATTAGTATTATTTTTGTTTTTGTATCTATCTGCCGTACTCAGAGACGTCAATTAAGTTTTAATGACAATTAAGTCTCTTGCGTCACTTTCTTATGTTTAGTGCTAAATAGAGAAGGAAAGACATTTAATTGTCATTAAACTTAATTGACGTCTCTGAGTGTGGCAGTAAATGGCCCAATTTTTTTTTTAAATTGAGTCTTTTTTAGTTAGCTAAATCGACCTTTTGCTTCATTGTACCTTTGAAGGTACTTTAATTTGAAGGTAATTTAGCTAGTAAAACAATCATACTGGCCTTTAATTTTTAGAATGTTAACATTAATAGATGCTAAAAAAATTGAAAAAAACGTTAGTATATAAAATATAATTTAAAAAAACCTCTTACAAAACGTCAATTTCATAAGTAAGAACCTAATATGCCAGCCCTGCCTTTCATGCAAACAGGTCTACTTCAAAGCAAAATCTAACATGGTTGTGTGATTGGATTTACGAATCCATTTGTGGGAATGATAAGGTAAAATTTTGACTAACAAACTAACAACGACTAACAACGTTTCAAAAAAAAAAAAAATAATAGAAAATAAAATTTAAAATCCGTATTAGCGCTTTAAGTTTAATATAAGTAGTAATATTCTGATACAATGATCATCTCGTTGGGGGACCGCTGAGATATCACTTAGTTTTACTGCTACAGTGCATAACAGTCCTCCAACGCAATGATCATTATATCAGAATATTACTACTTATATTAAACTTATGATATAAAAATATTATCTATAACATTAATCGATAAATAAAACGACATCACTTGACATCACTAATCATCCACAAGAGTGCTCAAGTAGTGCTTTTGCTTTTTACCACTAGAAGTACCGACCTCTAGTGGTAAAAAGCAATACCTATGGTAAATATTTAAATGTCTTTGCTGCCCTGTACGTGATAGTGGGAGGAAAAATTGAAAAACACTCAATCGAATGAAATATTGTAACATTTGAGTGTTTTTTTTAATTTTTTTTTTGGAGAGAGATTGCTGTTTGCCTTAGACTTAGAGCATTAAACCAACGCCTCAGACGGCATTTTCAGCTTCACCGGGCTTGTTTGGGGGCGGCGAGAAACTTAAAGGGTGAAACGAAAGTTTTCACCTCTGAGATCCGAAAGATCTCTCTCTCTCTTCTAAGATTGATGAAGCAATGTTGACTAAAAATTGGTTGCCTGTAAAGTCGATATACGGGCGAAAGTTTTACGTGACAACGACTTTGAGTGGTAAAATAATTTTAATGTGAATATTCATTCGTATAGTAGGAAGAAGGATGAAATAATAGTAACAAATTAAAACATTTATTTATACAAAGAATTATATTTAAAACATTAATTTATACAAAGAATCTCGCACTGAATTTCATATTAACAAAATTTTATTTTTACCTTTACACATACATACGTATTTACCTTTCACTTTTTATGTCTGTCTCTCTCGCTCTTAGGCGGGCTAACCATGCCCGAGTGGAAGGGACGCGTGCCTCTCACTCGCTCTCATTGTGAGCGCATAACGTGAGCGGAGCGTAACGCAGTTTCTTGAAGTGTCACCCGGCAAACCAATTTATAAGACGTTGTCACGTCAAAAACATAAGCATCAAGCACTGAAAAATTTCGACGAATGAAAGCCAGACCTCGGTAGCCAAGTGGTTAAGGCAGCCGCCCGGAATGCGGAAGGTGCGTGGTTCGATTCCCGCCTGAGGTTGTCGTCTTTTTTCAGTGTTTAAATTTTACTTAAGTAATAAAACAAAATCACACATTTCACTTTCTGTATACTTGCACAACAAGTGTTTTAATTTTTTTTTTTTGTGGAGAGAAAATCATTTTTAATCATCCATCCATCCATCCTCCATCCAACAATAATATTATTGTTATCAATCACCAAAACCATTTACTAATCAATCATAGATATCTTAGAGCATTTGATATTGATATATTGTTATGTCGAATTTAGTAAAGAAAAGCCTGTACGAGCGAGATCCTTTTGCCTTATATGTCAGATAGAGATGGGAGCTTGGAAGCTTATTCTTTCTATAAAAGTCATTAAATGTTTAAAAAACTTGCAAAATTTAGTTCATTAGTATTTTCCAATATCAAATATGCTGAAATATAATTATGAAAATAGAATATCAAATACCTATAAGTCAAAATGTCAAAAACCGGTACTTACCGAAATGAATTTTCAAACTATTGGGAAGTGTATCCGAACGCAATCGGCTGGTAAAAAAACTGATGTGACACGTCCACCACCCACCCTGTCAAACTTCCACGGATTCACTGTTTCTGCATGACGATTTTTCATGTTTTAACTATTAAAAATGGTAAGTATCGCTGTAAATTCGTAATAACACGCTTAATTACTCGCGAATTAATGTTTGTACATGTTGACAAAGTGCTGTTTACGTAGTTGCTCGATTTTCAGTAGTGTGTCATCATATTATGTCGGCATCTCGTCTATTTAATATTTCACGTCTCCTGTTAAAAGTGGGTACTGTTATACCATAAAACTGCTTACTAATGGGTACGTTTGTTATGTTTCCGAAGCCGTTGAGACTAGACATCAAGAGGAAGTTGACCGCGAGGTCTGATCGTGTCAAGTGCGTGGATCAGCACCCTACCGAGCCATGGCTTCTATGTTCCCTGTACAACGGCGACGTAAACATATGGAACTACGAGACACACTCACAGATCAAGAGATTCGAGGTATGTGGATAGATATCGACAGAATATGCACAATGATTAGGTCAGGTGATACAAGTCATTTTTAAGTCACTTGTCTTTACAGCTGCCCTAACGATCACTCATATCACCGTGTTTGTGTCACTATTTACTTATTGATTTGTTTTTTTATTGTTAATCATAAGTGTTATTATTTATTTATTTATATAATTACTAAGGTAAGTGTACAGCAAAACACATAAGAGCAAGTTAAAGAATCATTGAGTGTTATAATGTACAAAATGGTGCCATGTATTGCTAATCATACAATATTTGTATTTTCAAAGCAATGACATTAACAAAAAATATTGTCTGAAACTGCCCCTATCAATTTTAAATTATAAACACTTTCAGACAAGGAAGGTATGTACTTATTTTTTATAAGTTTGCTTATTTCATGGGCAGTTTGCTTTGAGTTGTTAGAAAAATTTATAGAGACATATAACATGATATTAGAGTAATATACTAATTAATAAACTGATGACAACTTAGCATATTAGTACCACTAATAAAAATAAATATTTGTTATTTTTTTATTTTATATATTTATTGAAATTAATATTATGTGTGAGTAATGTCATACTTTCTGTAAAAGTATTGATTGGTGTTCACAAATTCATGCATACTATTGTAAAAGTATGGAAATGATGCAATCAAGCTGGTATTCATTAATTACACTTTTTTCTCTGCTTTGTAGAAATGGGTTAATGACTAAAACATCAATTGTAACCCGATAAGAAAAAAAATTTTTTTGATTGGTTTTTGAAATAAGAATTAATCACATTTAAAGGTAGTAATAATGGTTAACATAATTGTTTTGTGTAGTATTCTGTAATTATATATTTTGTAAAAATTCCTTACCAATTTGTAGATGATAAGATAAAATACCTAGTTTTTTTGAAAATGATATTATGGTAACTGTAATTTGTTGTATTCTTTACTATTTTCTTCATTACAAAAATTTGGTTAGTTAGGTAACCATATTTGGTCTTATGAATCAATTGATCTAACTTTCTAAAACTTCCAATACTACAGGTATGCGACATTCCAGTCAGAGCAGCAAAGTTTGTGCCCAGGAAAAACTGGGTGATCACGGGCTCAGATGACATGCAGATCCGTGTCTTCAATTACAACACACTGGAGCGTGTCCACTCCTTCGAGGCACATTCAGATTACGTCAGATGCATAGCTGTCCATCCCACACAGCCCTATGTTCTTACCAGCAGTGGTGAGCTCCTTTTGTTATCTCTGAATATTTCCAAACACAGCAGGATCACCTGCCTTCAATTTGAGTTATATGACGATTAGATATAGTTTCGATCCACTTGGCCCTACAGGTTGTTATAACACCCCTAAAATATTATTTAGATGTACCATAATATGATACTTTTAGAGGTTAATTTACGACAACACACAAACGCCTGGTCCGACTAAATGGGATATTTAACTAGGGTACAGTAATTGAATTGGTGTTTATTTATTGTATATTTGTATTTTATTGTTTGAACAGTTTGGTACACTTTAAACAGTTGCTTTTTAAACTCAATTTATTAATTGTTTCATGCAACTGCATAGTGACACAATTGAAAATATATTTAATTTCTTAATGGTTTATAGAAATTGGCACTTATATCTTGTTCGAAAAATGTAATAATAGCGTGTCGTCATTATTTAACTGTGATGAATAATATTGTTTTTTAAATACAGTATGTTGACCACCTAATATTTGCGAAAGTGTTTCTGTACATAAATATCCTTTCATTATGTCAAAACAAAACAACGGATTGATGTGGCATTTTGCTCAAAAACAGTTAGGCTTGAGAGTGCCATAGACATTTATTCCAATCAAATTTGTCTTTAGTTTTACTGTTGTGTGGGTTCTACTTATTTATTAATTAATGTATGTAATTTTAGTTAAAGAAAAGCAATAAATGTTTAACTTACTTACTTTATTGTATTTGTAGATGACCTGTTGATAAAACTATGGAACTGGGACCGTAACTGGGCATGCCAGCAAGTCTTCGAAGGTCACACGCACTACGTCATGCAAATTGTTATCAACCCCAAGGACAATAACACCTTCGCAAGCGCGAGTCTCGACACAACGGTCAAGGTGAGCTCAACTAAAACTTTTTAAACTGTCATTACACTAACAAAATGCATTAACTTACATTACGACTCCTTTCCAACTGTTTTTTCATTATGTCGTGACTGTCAACGTCAGTGATCTTATAGCAGGCTAACGTTGACGACATTGCATATGTGTGTCAGGTATGGCAGCTTGGGTCCTCCATCTCAAACTTCACCTTGGAAGGCCACGAAAAGGGCGTAAACTGCGTGGACTACTACCATGGCGGCGACAAGCCCTACCTCATCAGCGGTGCCGACGACCGTCTTGTCAAGATCTGGGACTACCAGAACAAAACTTGCGTTCAAACATTGGAAGGTAAATATATTTACTTGATAAAGTTTCCTAACTTACTTTTTTGTTAAGTCAAATATCCTTTTATGACTGTCGTATTAAATATCATCATATTCATGTGAATACGTAACAAAGCCGCTCTGTTGTCTGTGCATCTTTAGGAAATGGTTCCTAGAGTAGTTTATTTTTCTAGCTACTGTTACACCTCTGCCTACCGTATGAAGTACATACATAGGTTTAAAGTTGAAAATATACTGCATTTTCACGACTCTTATCACACAGGCCACGCTCAGAATGTGTCTGCCGTGTCGTTCCACCCAGAGCTGCCGATCCTGCTGACAGGGTCGGAGGACGGCACTATCAGGATATGGCACGCCGGCACTTACAGGCTAGAGTCTTCCCTCAATTACGGATTCGAAAGGGTCTGGACCATATCCTCCATGCATGGCTCCAACAATGTTGCCGTTGGGTAAGATAAAATCCTCAAATGCATTACATACATTTTCTCTATAAATTTTGTATTCTCATTCATGTTTGTTAAATTTCCAGTTATGATGAAGGCACTATAATGATAAAAGTAGGAAGAGAAGAGCCAGCAATATCAATGGACGTCAACGGTGGCAAAATTATTTGGGCAAAACATTCCGAAATGCAGCAGGTCAATTTGAAATCGCTGCCAGAGGGTAAGATTATATATCATCTCATCATGTTTTATGTCACTGATTTATTCTGAAGCTAATTTTTACGTGTACTTTTGATAACAGGTACGGAAATTAAAGATGGCGAACGGGTGCCTGTGGTAGCTAAAGACATGGGCTCTTGCGAGATCTACCCGCAAACGATAGCACACAACCCCAACGGACGCTTCGTCGTGGTCTGCGGCGACGGCGAGTACATCATCTACACAGCGATGGCGCTAAGGAACAAAGCCTTCGGCACTGCGCAGGAGTTTGTATGGGCGGCCGATAGCTCGGAGTACGCGACCTTAGAGAACTCCAGTACAATCAAAGTGTTCAAAAACTTTAAGGAGCGGAAGAGTTTCAAGCCGGAATATGGCGCTGAGGGTAAGTTCGATTACGAAACTATTTTTTTTTACTTGGCCTTCGTCTCACCTGATGTTATATTATGTTATGTTTCTGCCATAGCAGAAAGTATAGGCGTACTTATAGATGTGAAGCTTGTTACTAACATTTCTAGCCTAGCGGCTAGAAACGGCTTATTTGGCTTATTGTCATATATATTCACATGATTAGTTTTTTGTTTTTGTTGTTTCACAGCACATGTGACACAGCAGTGGAATAGGACTTTTTTAATAATTTATTTGTCAGAGATGTTTTGGAAATAGGTATTTATCCATGAAATAAGTGTAGACAGATACCTAGTAATAGTAAGCATTTAGTTGTATTTCTTTGTTTGGTTTATAATGATGATTAAATCCAAAGTAAACTAATTTAGTGCTATCTTTTGTAATTTTCATACACAACCACCTAAACACAAATGTTGTTTCATAGTTTCCTGTTTGTCTCTGAATTAAGTAAATTAGTAGGTATATACGGTGTCTTTGGTGATTATTTAAAAAAAAAAAACAAAAATAGCAGAACATAATAAGTGCTACTGTATAACAAAAATAAGAGTTTAACAATAAAAAATGTAATAAAAATTTTTTTTTTCGTTGCTCAAGTCGTATATTTACCTGGTATCAAGCGGCTAGTTATTCGTTTCTAGCTATATTATAACTATAGATACACAAGCTTACCCGGTGGACTTCGTACCGCTTTGACAGTTTCCACAAATATTTTAAAATCAAAATTAGCCAAATCGGTCCAGCCATTCTCGAGTTATAGCGAGACAAACGGACAGCAATTGATTTTTATATATATAGATAGATTCAGATGAGCTGGTGGTAGGTAGCCAGGCGGACTTAAGACAAGCCCTACCACCAATTAAACTGAGTACTTACATGTCCCTCTCGCTGGGTATTGAACCCAGGCCCTCTGGGTCTGAGACTGGTTGGTGGTCTTTATTTAGACCACCAAATTGACGGTTGAATGATGCAAAAGTATTTGAAGGTACACAACTTCAGCATAAATCAGACATGATAACATCTTGTTTTTTCCAGGTATCTTTGGTGGCTTCATGTTGGGAGTCAAGTCCATCAGTGGGATGGCATTCTCCTTCTACGACTGGGAACATTTAGAACTTATAAGACGGTAAGGATTGTCGTACTTTGCTGATTTATTCTATTTTAGGTTATCATATTGAATTGTGTTTACTAGGCTATGAATTAACATTGGATTGGCGCCCCTTGCATTCTGCCACAGACTGTCGGTGTCTCATTCTTCGTACACCAGAATCACCATATAACATTGCTAATATCTGCTAATGCTGCGCTGTAAATATATAGGCTGGAAAATGCAATGCTTTACGAAAAAAACACCTTGTATTTGTTATTTGATACATCGGATAGATCATTCAGCAAACTGATACGGTCTCTTTTAAAACAACTAAGTGTTTTTGTATAAAAAATTAATGATTTCTTCATATTCCCTACAAAGCTTGCACTGTAATAGAAAGAAACTAAATCCATTCCATAAAATTAAGTGGCTGGCAAGAGCTAGATGAGAGTAGCCGCGGACCGTGCTCAGTGGCGTGCACTTGGAGAAGCCTATGCCCAGCAGAGGACTAATGTAGGCTGATGGTGATGATTTTGAAAATTGAATAAACTTTTGCAACTGACTTTATTTGGCCTATACGAATATGATCAATGTGCGTATGCTGTGCAGCTAATGACGGACTGTCTTGATATTGATCTCAAATTTTAATTTTATATTTATGTGTTCAGTGTGCTATGTAGATAAAGCTATTACTTTTTTTATTGAATAGTTGACAAATGTCTCCACTCTACCTGATGTTAAGCTGAAGCAGAGTCCATATATGTCAATATTTATTTAGACAACATCACATACATTGTTCTGATCCCAAGGTAAGTAGCTAAAGCACAACCTCCCAGACCCGACACAATATCGAAAAGTTCGTTTTCGACATTGACCCGACCGGTAATCGTGTCCGGGACCTCAGAGTTGGCGCCAAAGTCCGGCGTGCAAGCCACTCGGCTACGGAGGTCGTCGAAGCCTGCTAATATAGACCTTACAATCCGAGTTTAAGTCTTTACTGGAACTTGTCTTTACTGTAAAATAATCCACACCGAAAGAAATGTAAATTAGCCTTTTAGGACCTTTATTATGTTAAATTCAGAGTTCTGTCTATATATTTGACATAATATTTAAAGTTTATTCCCTTGACAGTAGATCGAAAACAATGTACAAAATTCAATATGCTGTGTCCGTTAAAAGGTTGAATCTTACTTCTGATTCGCTTGCAGGCTAAATAGGCTTGTCTGGTATATAATGAGATGTTTCTTTAGCGAATATGCTTGTGGAAACGTCGTCGTCATTTCCGTTACACTATAACTTGATCATAGCGAAATAATTCCAGCTGTTTTTTTTTTCTGTAACCAACACTGTTTGTGGTGGTGGTGACCGAAAAATGTTGCGACTTAAAAATGTAA
The DNA here is from genome assembly GCA_949315975.1 of Eudonia truncicolella. Lineage (NCBI taxonomy): Eukaryota > Metazoa > Arthropoda > Insecta > Lepidoptera > Crambidae > Eudonia > Eudonia truncicolella. The sequence continues at coordinate 8,345,523 of OX438825.1, read as the reverse complement.
TGATTTATGATCGTATTCTTTATAATGATTTCATCAAATTTCGAAATAGCTCTCAACATTATGCAATGTAATTAATATAGTATTATAGTATTGAGTATAGTATAGCAAGCGAAAACAAAGAGGTCTTTGATAAACATCATCATCGTCATCGTCATCATCTTATGAACGTCTCACTGCTGGCGTAAGACCTTCTTACATGAACTATAGGGTCATGTTAAGAGACTATTTATAATACTGTAAGATATTCAAGATCAGAGTGAATGGGCAACCTTATGGATAAGCGCGGGCCATCTTAGACCACATTCACACTTTCCATCGGGTGAGATAGTAGTCATACCTATTAATTTAAAAAAAACTAGGTATATTATACAAAAAATATATATGACGATGACTTTATCACATACGAAGATGGGGCCATAACCCACAACACTCATCTCATGTGGATCCAATTCAAAATAGCAACCGGGAGCCACAACGACGGCTTAACATGCCTACCGAAGCACGGATGAGTTAGAGATATTTTTATTTGTTTACCCATCTGCGGACCTGGCTTTGCGAAAGTTGCTTGTCTTGGAAGATTGCAACCCGAACGCGCTAGCCGCTGCGTAAACGGGCTGTTACTTTTCTGAATATTAAAATGAATTAATAAATTGTGTAACATAGTGATTCCTCTGTCTTATGTGTGCTGTGCTCAACATGATTTATAATTAATCCTACTGTATTAAGCCTTTCTATATAAAGAATACTATTTAATAACAATAAACTTTGCACTTTTTATTTCATCCTAAGCATTCATCAAAATAAGCAGTGCCCTTTTATTTAGCTTTTCTATACCGTGTTTTGTTTCTTAAAATGTCTGTGTGTATGCAAATTACGAAAATAAATAAGTTTTCGGTATAGCATGCTGAAACGAAATAGAAAACGCAGCCATCTTTGATAGCTCGTATTATAACTTCGTATGTGGGTCGTTTCAAAATGTCTTTCATCTGTCCAGCATCGAGATCCAGCCACGGCATGTATACTGGTCTGAGAGCGGAAGCCTGGTGTGCCTAGCCGCCGACGACGCGTACTACGTGCTGAAGTATAGCCCCGCTGTGGTGACGCGTGCAAGAGAGAACCATACCAACATCACTGAAGACGGCATTGAGGACGCCTTCGAGGTAAGCTCTAGTACCGATAACAACAGCCGCTGACTATGCGTTGTTAGCAATCTGTACGCGTCTTCTACGTGCTCATGTAGTTATAGCCCCGCTGTGGTGACGGTCACGCGATAGAACTATGCCAAAATCACCGAGGACAGCATTGACGTAAGCGCTAGTAGTCGCAATTAGAATATCCGCTGACTATGCGTTTTTTTAGTAATCTGTACACTCGTAGTACGTGCTCAAGTATAGCTCCGCTGTGGTGACGCGCGCAGAGGAGAGCCATGTCAACAACGGATAAACGAAATGTTCTTTCTATTTAATGGCTTACACCTATATGTGCTAGGCAGCAGTAACCAGATACAAGTAAATTTTTTTGTTATGCAACTACGTGAAGCGCTTAACTTTCGTCTCACCTAATGTTATGGGTAAGTTGTTGGTAATTATTCAGACTTAGAACAAGCCCTACCAACCCGGGACATCTGGGTATCAGACCGAGAGTTTAACCACTCAATCACAGCGGTGTATAAGATTTAGGTCTCTGGGTCGGCAATCTGCCCTTTGTACCAAACGACAATTGCCTGCGGTGTCTAGATGGGTTGAGAGTTTGTGTAATGGTACAGTTTCTAAAGAATAACATGGTACATTAAGTACACCGTATTACGTGACCTATTCGATGCATTTGACAAGGCCGTAGTGTTTACACGTAATTTAAACTTTACCTCCTTAACATAAGGTTGAACAGTTTAACAGATCGTGACCGTCAAGGGGTATACGTATTTGTATTTCCTTCATGTGACTAACTAAGTTAACCGGGCTCCCACCAAATCGGTCACGCTTATAACACGCGTTGATAATGGTTAGTGGTGTAACTATGTCGGAAGTTTATCGCTGTTTACTTTCTACTATCACTATGTAGTTTTTAGTCTTTTTTTTAATAGACATGTCAAATGTGACAGTGATTGCTTTGAAACTTGTATGTGAGATGAGGTCGGAGAAATAATGTTATATATTTAAATTATTACCGTTTTTAATCGTTGTAACAACTTCATAACCGTAATTGCAAAAACAGCATAGTTCCTGATAATTATGCTAGCAGCAGTGGACTAGTACAGGCTGATGGTGATAATAAATAAGTAAATAACATATTTTTTATATAAAAGAATGACAGTTAAACAAAGCAATAAAAAGGTCTACAAATAAAAAATGATTATGTATGCATGCAATTTTTCTGGCAATTTACGACTTATTGACAATATTTATTGTGAGTTACACTACCTACACAGTCAAGGTCCTCTCGGTCAACCCGAGCCGAGGTTCTAGCCTTAAAAGGTGCCATCTAGTAGGGGAAAGGAACACGATTGCGTTATGCTATCCTCTGTAGAAGTCCTCTGACGATATATCAATTACGGCTTCAGGAACCCTTTAAGTTTCATTCAAGCCGCACACAAATATGTCCGGTAAATCTGACTGTAGCCATTGGCGACAACTGCAAACTCTCCAAAATAGTCCATAAGTGATGAATTTCTTCACCAGCATTATTATTTTCCGTTCATCACCAGGTGGTCGGCGAGGTGAACGAGACGGTGAAGACCGGCCTGTGGGTGGGCGACTGCTTCATCTACACCAACTTGCTGAACAGGATAAACTACTACGTGGGCGGGGAGATAGTCACCATCTCTCACCTCGACCACACCATGTATATCCTTGGATATGTCGCCAAGGAGAACAGGTAATTGCCCTTAACAGTCACGAGGATTAACATGTAAACAATGTAACTCTAAATGCGATGGAATAAGGATCAAAACTGGACAAACTGTCACCCAAACTGTCAAATTTCCTCAATCGACTTTGAACTTAATGTGTATTGAATAAATTTGGCAGTTTCTGATAGGTTGATGTGCAGTGCACGCGTCTGTACAACAATGCTTCTATTTTCTTAATGTCCCTCGGTAATCATCGCTGGCAGCTACCTCGGACAAAGAATTAGTCTAGCTATTCAAAGGGGGAACGCTGCCAGTATCTTCGGAACCTTGCCTAAAGGGACTCCTTTTATTAATAAATTTTAGATAGTTATTATATTATATTTTTTTTATTCTGATTAGCTGTGAAATAATAAAAATTAAAAGTTGTAAGTTAAATTTGTGTTATGTCGAATATTAATGTGAAGTGATGTATTAATTATTAGATTTAGCATCTATTATAATTTGACTTCAGAACAACGTACTTTATTGTTGTTTGATTTGATTTTCGTGTGAACTATATAGATCTGTAATACTATAAATCGTAAATCAATTACGTGTGCTACAATTATGTTCACCTCATTTTAAAATAAATTAATAATTAGTAAAAAGATCAGTAGCAACTCTTATATACCTTAGTAGCGGCCCGTGCCTGCTATACCTATGTTACTCAGCGTTAATGTAGCATTCTAATGGTGAAAGGTGAAAAGATTTTTTAAATCACTCCATTAGTTTTGAGTTTATTCGTTGCAAACATACATACATACATACAAAGATACAAAGGTTTCTTATAATATTAATACAGACAAAAATACGACGATAGCCTAACATAAAGTTCGTCGAGAGACATTAAGTAAATAGATGCACTGTCCACTTCCTTGAGACACCAGCCCCCCTTGAGTACCGCCTATGAAAGCAATATCGAAAGCTATAGCCTATAGCTATAGATATTACAAAACGACAAGACGACGTCATAAACTATACACGTAGCCAAAGCGATCGGTTAGGCAGTCGAACCCTGTTTCATGATTACTGGATATAGAACGCGCTTCGGCCTCAATTCTGCTATTTTAAAACGTCCACAAACATGTGTCAGTGGCCTGTTTTTGAAAGTTTTCCGGACATACGTGCTGACTAAGCATGCCCCAATATAATTTTACAATATGGTCAATGCCTTTGTATATTTTCCCACTAGTTATTATTATTATCGAGGAGCTCGATGGCGCAGTGGTTAATGCGCCCGGTCTGCGATTGCCAAGGTTAAGCAACTTTCGAGAAGACCGGTCATCGGATGGATGATCAACAATTTACCATCTCGTGTTTATCCGTGAATAGGAAGGCACAAAAAGCCGTTGACAACCGGCTGCATTACCAGTCGTTAACAACCGCCCGTTCTCCCTATCCATCCTTAGGGAAGGCTCATGCCCCAGCAGTGGGGACATACAAATAAGCTGGTGAATGGTGGCAAAACATTCAAATATTTTATTTAAATTTCGAACTGGCTGCAAATAGAAAGCGGACAAAGAAACAAAAGAATGTTAAGAATATTGTACGCACTTCATGTTCTTCTCCATCGACTGATGATGTGAAGATGTTTATTGTCATATGCGCAGACTGTACCTGAACGACAAAGAGCTGAACGTGGTCTCGTACTCCGTTCTGCTGTCCGTGCTGGAGTACCAGACGGCGGTGATGCGCGGCGACTTCGAGACCGCCGACCGCGTGCTACCGACCATCCCGCACGAGCACCGGACGCGCGTCGCGCACTTCCTCGAGAAACAAGTGCGTACCTACCAATGTCTGCTTTGTTTATTTATTTAATTATTTCTATATGTACGCAAACAGATTACAATCAATGCCTACAATAACATATTTGGTTAATCTTATTTGCTTGACCAGGGATTCCCAAACTGTTTTGGGCAAAATACCCCTTTTCTGAAGAAGAACTGATACCTCAGACCCCCATAGCCAAATTACTTTAAAAATTATATCTGTAGTTTTTTTCCTAGTGATAAAAAATACTAACCAATTTAAAAACATTGCGATTGGTTAAGTAAACTTGACATCATTGTCCGATCAAAATTTATTAAATTAAATAGTAACAAAATAAATAGGGTGTCTACTATCCAACTGACTGACTTGACTATTGGACAGACTAGAGATGGCGTTAATGGTTGAAAATATTTGTTAAAAGTTAACTGATAAATATTTTTTAACTGTTGATGTTAATGGTTGAAAATATCAGTTAACAATTTTATCGAAGTAGTGGTTTTAAACACATGTACGTTAAATTGAATAATTCTTTTAAAGTGTTACTTAAAAATTCCTATGAACTTTCTTTCATACTTTGACAGGCTTAGGACTGTCTAGCATAGTGTTGCTTACTCGAAATTTTAATTATTAGTAGTTTTGAACATTAGTATTATTATTAGAAGCTAGGCATAACCTAAGAACTGTATAAAACTAATTAACGTCAGCTAACAACAACGATATTGCACTCGAATCGCCACGCAATCTACGCAACGACTGATGAGAATATCGGATGAGAATATCAGTTAAAAATATTCTATCGCGAATGAACAATTAATCGTAATAAATAAAAAGACTTTTATTCTGATAGCGAAACAGCATACAATCGAGTGCATCCAAAGTTATTCAAAAAATGATAAGTTGAAAGAGAATAAAAACATATCAAAGAAAAATGTGCCATAACTAAATACTGTTAGGGGTCAAATTTGATTTTACGTCAATTGATAGCTGTTGTCTCGTGTCTCTATCGCTCGGCGCCGGCGCCGTTCGCCTCGCGCGTCGTTAACTAATATTTTTCATGTTGTTTTCTAAAGTTTACGCGAACATTACACATTGAAATGAAACAACTTTTACGGATCTACTCGCGTTTATTTTACACATTAGTTTTAATTAATGTTTATCCTGACGTATATAGAATATGTGATCCAATACGGACTGGAAATATTCAACAAAGTGCCAGTCTTCCTGTGACCACGAACCCTGCAAAGGGTTCGAAACGTCAGGATAAACATTAATTAAAACTAATGTGTAAAATAAACGCGAGTAGATCCGTAAAAGTTGTTTCATTTTAATATTTTTCAACCATTCAACTAATATTGTTAATTTCAATTATTGGTTAATGAATATATGTATTTATTATCATCTCTAGGACAGACGGAGGAGGAGGTTGAAAACGCTTGGCCTTCATTATATCAGTGTTGTTCCACCGATAGGGCTACTTTTGAAAGGTGTAATATTGATCACAGCTTTTGTTCTCTAAAGTGGGCTTCCACATGTAGTTCTACGGTATGATTCTGGAGGTAATCGCACTAGAGACGACCAGAACGAATTAGGAATAACACTGATCACAGCTTTTGTTCTCTAAAGTGGGCTTCCACATGTAATTCTATGGTATGATTCTAGAGTAATCGCACTAGAGACAACTAGAACAAATTAGGTGTAACACTGATCACAGCTTTTGTTCTCTAAAGTGGGCTTCCACATGTATTTCTACGGTATGATTCTGGAGGTAATCGCACTAGAGACGACCAGAACGAATTAGGTATAACACTGATCACAGCTTTTGTTCTCTAAAGTGGGCTTCCACATGTAATTCTACGGTATGATTCTAGAGTAATCGCACTAGAGACGACCAGAACGAATTAGGTATAACACTGATCACAGCTTTTGTTCTCTAAAGTGGGCTTCCACATGTAATTCTACGGTATGATTCTGGAGTAATCGCACTAGATATGACTAAAACGAATTAGGTGTAACACTGATCACAGCTTTTGTTCTCTAAAGTGGGCTTCCACATGTAGTTCTACGGTATGATTCTAGAGGTAATCGCACTAGAGACGACCAGAACGAATTAGGTATAACACTGATCACAGCTTTTGTTCTCTAAAGTGGGCTTCCACATGTAATTCTACGGTATGATTCTAGAGTAATCGCACTAGAGACAACTAGAACAAATTAGGTGTAACACTGATCACAGCTTTTGTTCTCTAAAGTGAGCTTCCGCATGTAGTTCTACGGTATGATTCTGGAGAAATCACACTAGATACGACTAAAACGAATTAGGTGTTACACTGATCACAGCTTTTGGTCACTAAAGTGGGCTTCCACATGTAATTCTACGGTATGATTCTAGAGTAATCGCACTAGAGACGACTAAAACGAATTAGTTGTAACACTGATCACAGCTTTTGTTCTCTAAAGTGGGCCTCCACATGTAGTTCTACGGTATGATTCTAGAGGTAATCGCACTAGAGACGACCAGAACGAATTAGGTGTAACACTGATCACAGCTTTTGTTCTCTAAAGTGGGCTTCCACCTACGGTATGATTCTAGAGGTAATCGCACTAGAGACGACCAGAACGAATTAGTTGTAACACTGATCACAGCTTTTGTTCTCTAAAGTGGGCCTCCACATGTAGTTCTACGGTATGATTCTAGAGTAATCGCACTAGAGACGACCAGAACGAATTAGGTGTAACACTGATCACAGCTTTTGTTCTCTAAATTGGACTTCCATATGTAGTTTTACGGTATGATTCTAGAGGTAATGGGGGATACCCAATTTAGCAGTTACTTGAGGATCTATAGCTTTAATCAATGTTACACTTGATTATACCTGATTTAAAAGTACCCCATTCTACGGTGGTTTAATTAAGCTTTACGTGACCAAGGACTTTAAAGGATCATGGTCGAGATTAGTACACAAATAAAATATAAAAATAGAGAAGTTGGAATTGCCTTGTAATTGACATTGGGTGCTTAAAGAATACCTTAGGCACTTAAAATATTATTTTGAGTAAATATTTTAACTAACATCTAATAATAATTATTTATAATTTATTTAATGTCACTGAAAGACTCGCGCGTCAGACTATCTTTGATTGAAAACGAAAACTGATATTTTTGTTTAGGAATATTTTAACTATGCAGGTTTTAAAAATATGTCATGTATATAAAGATAAAATTGTTCACATTACAATTTCAAGAACTTTACTGTTATTATAAAATCTTACTCGAATCTCTAAACGGAGAGCACCCTAATACATAAATCTGCGTTTGTTAACATTGCTGTTGGTTTTGTTAGGGCTTCAAGCAGCAAGCGCTGGCCGTGTCGACGGAGCCCGAGCACCAGTTCGAGCTGGCTTTGTCCCTCGGCGAGTTACACCGCGCGCGGCAGTTGGCAGAAGACGCTGCCATAGCGGAAGGCGCACCTTCAAGGTAGATAGTAGTTAGTTCATAGATATTTATTGCATCACGTTGTACAAAGTTCTTATTATAACAGTATTAAGTCCCAAACGTGGCCCTGCAAGGGCATTTTAACTTCTTTGGCTGGTGACCAGGAGGCTTATTGTCTAATTTCAACATCTACCACGATACCTTTCAGATGTATTTACGCTTGTCAATTTGCATAGACGCTTCCAAATAAATGTCAAATTGACGACGTCGTTCAAAATAAAATAAAATCAAGTTCAAATCATTAAAAAACGTGTCGCGATCGCAATCACTGACACTTGTGAATTAGTTTGAAGTTCTTAAATAGCTTTTAAGTGTCAAATTGAAAAATATTACGATAGGTATTAGAGTTAGGCAATAAGCCCTTCTGGTTTCTGCCCAGGTTTGTGTCTAGCATCGGTCTGGAAAGCGACCACCTTAAAAGTCCTTTTTTTATTGGTAAAGATTATGACCGCCACACCAGCATTGTTTTGCATTGATGTGTACCCGCTTAAAAAGTAGATAGTTCCAGTAAAATAACAAGGCATACATAGAGGCATAAAATGAAACTTTAGGGCTGGCATCGTACGAGTGATACCTACCTTTGGTGTCGCAAGCATAGGCTGTGGTGACCACTATCCATCAAGCGGGCCGTATGCTCGCTTGCCGGATCAGTAACATAAACAAAGTCAGGTCACGCTGAAAATAAGCCTGAGGCAATCGGCAAACTCCCAAAAAAAAAGTAAACGAAAAAACAAAGATTAAAAGCATTTTAGGTTTGAATCGTACTTGACATGTAGACATTATTTCAACACTATTATTTTATCAATGTTTGTAGCATTGTTGAGTTGCAGCAGCAAAAGAGATAAGATAGCCAGTGCCTCAGTAGTTGAGTATTCCCGGTGAAGTGCGCTGATTGGCCCGTGCTTACCCGTAAGAGTTAAAAAAAAAAACACTTCTGTCGAATTTTCCTTTGTATAAGCGTTAGCAAATCGTCTACCAGAAAACTTCCTCTACATGTACAGTTACGGTGAGGATATAATGAGGCGAGTTACCGGTGCAGACAAACCGGTACGGCTAGCCACCGATCCGTACGGGTAAAATATCCCAATGTTATCATATGCGCTCACGCATAAACAAACAGGTTGGGACTTGTCGGTACCGACTACCTGGACTGCGTCATACATGCTTGAACTCTGAAGCCATGGTGGTCAATAAAGACAAATTTACCTGTTTCTTTATGTAGGGTATCCCGCACTGATCCGTACCGACCCGCACCGTCGAGTCCATACCGGAATACCCGCTTCTTTATATCCCTCACACTAAGACTTCCTCCGTCTATCTGTTGTGTGTTGATCTATCTCGTGTGGTGTGGCAGATCGTCAGCGGCGCGGTGGTCGCGGCTCGGGGCTGCGGCGGCGGCAGCGGCGGACACAGACCTCACGAAGGCCTGCTATCAGAGCGCGAAGGACTACAGCTCGCTGCTGTTGTTCGCGGCTAGTACGGGTGAGCTCGACTCACATCATCATCGTCATCACTAGGCTTGACAAATCATCATCATCATCAGCAGCTTATATTAGTACATTAGGCTTGTCCAAGAGCACAAAAGAAGAGTCCAAAGAAAAAAAAAACTTTCCTACACTCACACCAATTATCTAGCCCAAGAGAAGTTTCGTTATGAAACTCGTTAAATGGTTACTAGACAACGGATATACATACTCAAGATACTTAAATACATACTTATTATATATATATACATAGAAAACACCCAGACCCGCGACTATTTAGAAAAACAAAAATTTTAAATTGACCCGACCGGGGATCGAACCCGGGACCTCAGATAGGGCGACACCATGAGAACCGGTGTACAAACCTCTCGACCAAGGAGGTCGTCAAAAAACAGCAAGCAAACCAGTTGTCCTAATAAAGGTTATTATTCATTATTCATTTAACCATTCTTAAAATAATTCTTCAATATAGTTGTATAAAACAACAATAGGTGCGACATAGGTTAAAATAAATAAGCTGTTGTTAGCCAAAATTTTATCTATATTTTGTTTTGCTTTGTTAATAAAAAGTGATTGTTATTTACCAATTAGAGAGTTAAAGCTAGTAAATTTCTGATATGTTCCACTATTAAGCTTATATGATTATTTACAATGTATATATGTATTTAGCCTTTTGACTAGTACAGCACACTTAATATATTATTCATTGGTTTTCGAAGCTATTGCAACTATATAAGGTTCAAATTATGGTGGCATCTATTTTGCCTCAAACGATGACATGTCACAATAAACCCCAGTTCCACCATATCTAAACCCTCTCCACCAACGCCAGGTGACCAAGAGCTGTTGGAGGACGTGGCCCGTACAGCAGCGGAAGAGGGAGACGACAACATTGCGTTCGTCGCACTGTTCACACTGAACCGGCTGGACGACTGTCTTGAGATGCTCTTCAAGAGGGACAAGCTGCCAGAAGCCGCGTTCTTTGCCAGGCAAGTACAATAAAGTAATACAGAAAAAAGTAAAATAAAATTCATATACAGACCTTTCGTCCAAAGTGTTAGTAGAAGTTTTATCATCATCATCATCATCTCAACCCAATGACGTCCGCTGCTGAACAAAGGCCTCTCCCAAGTTGCGGGTAGCCGCTGGATCCGAGCAGCACAAAACCTATCAGATTCAAAGATCAGTGTGGAGATCCTTGGAGGAGGGTCTTTGTAAAAGTTTACTTGTATAAATGAAGCTGAAACTAGCAGCTACGCGGCGATCGAGGCCAGGGACGACACGCGACCGCAGGGCCCCGGGCGCCAAGTGGCAATTTGAATTATAAATGGGTAATTGATAAGTGTATAATAAAAATACTACTAGCGTGCAAGAAACTATGAATCAACATACCCATACAGCCCCGAATTTTTTAACATTTAGACTTCGTCCATCTTTCTACATCGATTGTCATCGGCAAAAAGTTATTTCTGAGGATATAAAAAATCATATCTCTTCTCCTAAACACTGGAATCCTATGAAAATTGCAAGAAATTTTGTTGACAGTGTTAGAAAGAAGTAATATAAATTGCAACAAGGATACTCGACTCCTTCTATCCTTTTTCATCTATGGTTATTGATAAAAGGCTACTTTTGAGTTTCTAAAAAATCATATCTCTTCTCCTAAACACTAGAATTCTATGAAAATTGCAAGAGAACTTGTTGACAGTGTTAGAAAGAAGTAATATAAATTGCAACAAGGATACTCGACTCCTTCTATCCTTTTTCATCTATGGTTATTGATAAAAGGCTACTTTTGAGTTTTTAAAAAATCATATCTCTTCTCCTAAACACTAGAATCCTATGAAAATTGCAAGAGAACTTGTTGACAGTGTTAGAAAGTAGTAATATAAATTGCGACAAGGATACTCGACTCCTTCTATCCTTTTTCATCTATGGTTATTAATAAAAGGCTACTTTTGAGTTTTAAAAAAATCATATCTCTTCTCCTAAACACTAGAATTCTTTGAAAATTGCAAGAGAACTTGTTGACAGTGTTAGAAAGAAGTAATATAAATTACAACAAGGATACTCGACTCCTTCTATCCTTTTTCATCTATGGTTATTGATAAAAGGCTACTTTTGAGTTTCTAAAAAATCATATCTCTTCTCCTAAACACTAGAATCCTATGAAAATTGCAAGAGAACTTGTTGACAGTGTTAGAAAGTAGTAATGTAAATTGCAACAAGGATACTCGACTCCTTCTATCCTTTTTCATCTATGGTTATTGATAAAAGGCTACTTTTGAGTTTCTAAAAAATCATATCTCTTCTCCTAAACACTAGAATTCTATGAAAATTGCAAGAGAACTTGTTGACAGTGTTAGAAAGAAGTAATGTAAATTACAACAAGGATACTCGACTCCTTCTATCCTTTTTTACGTTTCGTCCCTGGCGGCTGTCATCTGGTAGCTGCTAGTTTCAGTTTCATCTTGTATAAAATAAAATACTTTCTTTACAATTTTAAAATTTGTCGTTTAATTTATTCCGTACCATCAAAACGATCGAATCACAATCGTTGTTCTAAAATAAGTCTTTACGCTTCAAGTTTAAGTTTATTTTTGCTTAAATCAAATTTTCTAATAGTATTTCTAAAAATTCACCATTTTATAGTAATCTGTTACTGAAAAAGGTCCATATAGTGAAGTTAATAAGTTGATGTAATAGCTAAACTTTCTTCATGTCTGTTTCCCGAGTGGAATGGAATATAATTTAAATAATTTTAAAGCACATGCAACTGATAAACGACAAAGTTTTCATACCATTTTCGTCGTACACTGTGTTATTGTTTCTTCCACACCGCCCCCAGATCATACATTCCTTCTGTGATGTGCGACGTGGTGCGGCAGTGGCGCGAAGTAGCCGGCGCCACCAACAAGAAGTCGGGCCAGGCCCTCGCTGACCCCGAACAGTACGAGAACCTGTTTCCGGAGTACCAGGTTTGTGAATATACAGGGTGTAAAAAGACCCTTAACGAAGCCGAAATGTATGCATAATGTACATCAAATCAAGTAATATTAAGCAGCAATAATTGCTGGGAAACCTTTTATCTGGGAATACTTTAATCTTTTGGATTGAAGAGAAAATTCTGCATACGAGTGTGTGAAACGGGACATGTGTACGGCTGGCTGGGAAGGTCCGCGTTTGAATGTTCATTCCAAAGCACAATGAATACATTGTGCTTTGGAATGAACATTGTCTAAGAAATATCGAAAACTTTGGTAATGTTTGTATGGAAGAAAGTTCAGTAATCACTTCTCAATACTGTTATTGCAAAAATCTTTTGAGATAAATTATTGACATTCAATATCTCTAGACGGGTCCTAGGTATGGCCCTGTACAAAAAAATCATCATAAAGATGGCAAGAATACGTGGCGCTCGTCAAGGGTCTTTTTACACTTTCTACCACAATATTGCGGTGCACAACCGGGGCTCATGTTTTGGTACTTGACAAAATATGAAATGTACAACTATTTTTACCACTTAAATTGCAATAAATACCTTTGTCTTTGAATGTGAAGTGGTCCACACTTAACTTTTGACCTTTTGATCGCCACCGGCGGCTATTATCGACAAGCGATAAAATGCCATGTACGCCAGCGACGCTAATGAACGACAGTACTTATGGTTTTCAAAAAGACGTGATCAAGATATTTACGTCTATTTTAACTGCCTCTGTGGTAGTTGAGATCATCTCAGAGGTTCCGGATTCGATTCCCAGCGGGGTACATGTTTGTGTACTCGGTTTGGTTGGCGGGAGAGCTTGTTTATCTGCCTGGCTAGCTACCACCATCGTATCTAAATATGTTGCCACAACATTAATGTTTGTAGCGTTGTTGTTTTCCGGCAGCTAGAGATAAGATAGCCAGTGCCTCAGTGCAACTTGCGGATTGCGGAAGTAAAGCGAGGCAGAGTCCTGCTCCTCTACGTATTTTTTATTCTGCTTTTGCTTAACATCAGACAGAGCAGATTAATTTCCCTAACTTTTTTATAACAAAAATAATATAAATAACTGTCTACCACCTCTCAATTTGAGGTTTATTATCAATCCTTTGTCGTTCCTTAGGAGTCTTACGAGCTGTCAGTCGCCAGTCACTTTTTATCAATCCCCCCCTCGTTCCTTAAAAGTCTCGCAAGCTGTCAGTTGCCCGTCATTTATTATCAATCCCCCCTCGTTCCTTAGAAGTCTCGCAAGCTGTCAGTCGCCAGTCACTTATTATCAATCTCCCCTAGTTCCTTAGAAGTCTTGCAAGCTGTCAGTCGCCAGTCACTTATTATCAATCCCCCCCTCGTTCCTCAGAAGTCTCTCAAGCTGTCAGTCGCCAGTCACTTATTATCAGTTCCCCCTCGTTCTTCAGGAGTCCCTCGAGCTAGAAGTGTTCCAGAAGAGCTTAAACTACGAGCACAGCTCTCAGCTGTCGAACCTGCCCGTGGACTCAACAGAGAGTAACATCGAGCGCGACCTTACGCGCGAGCGGCAGCAAGCGGCGGCAAACGGACTCTGGACTCTGCCCGCCGGCCAGTACAGGTCAGACTTAACATAATCTTTACATAGTATAAAACAAAGTCGCTTTCAGCTGTCTCACACTTAGATCTTTTAAACTACGCAATGGATTTTAATGCAGTTTTTAGCAATAGATAGAGTAATTCAAGAGGAAGGTTTATATCTAAAAATACATATAGCTGGACCCGGTAGGTAGCGCTGTTATAGGGTTCTATAGGATGCGGGTGTTCACTCAAGCGGACAAAGTCGCGAGTGGGCCGCTAGTGCACTATATAATACCTGTCACCGGAGGAGTTTGATAGCGCAGTGGCGTGTGCGCCCAGTCTGCGAGTGCTGGGGTTAAGCAACTTTCGCAAAAGCCGGTCATCGGATGGGTGACCAAAAAATTATGTATCATATCTAGCTCCTACGTGCTTCAGAAGGCACGTAAAGTCGTTGGTCCCGGCTGCATTCGCAGGCGTTAACAAACACTAATCCGCCCGCGTGGTGGTTATGGCTTATTCTCGCTATCCGTTCATTAGGAAGACTCACTGCCCCAGCAGTGGGAACTTAAAATGAGCTGATGATGATGATGTATATGTCATCATCATCATCAGCTCATTTTAAGTCCCTCGGATTTTTCAATGCATAGTCCGGGTTGGTGATCACCAACCCGCATTTGGCAAGCGTAGTGATTAAACCAACACCCATCAATTGTCGTGATGACTTGATTCAATGATGGAGGACTTTGCCCAGCAGTGGGACAGTTATAGGCTATTCACTACTACAATACCATATAAGATACTTATGCAAATTCCATAGAGAATATCTGTTAGAAAAGTACTCACATTTATCTAGTTGGTATGTATTTATTTAATATATATAGTTTGCACAGTACATGACTCCACTCCACCTGATTTAAGTGGAAATGGAGTCCAGACGCGGAGATAACTGGAGCAGCGTGAAACCATGCCGGCCCACAAGGTGCCTCTTCACGCCTCGATTTAAGGACCCCATGTCATAGGAAGGAGGGAAAACGTGTGCTGGTACACTATTCCATCTTTTGAAAGTGCGATTAAGCATCGACTCATGAAATTGTTTGTTCGCGACAGAATGTTCGTATTGTATCAGACAGAAGTTTACTGTTTCATTTTGATTGCAACAAAAACAGGAAATCACTAAGATTAAGTTAGTTATCAGACAATATTTTAAAGTCTACTATAGAATATCTTGAATCCCACACACATTGGAGAACACCTTTTTTAAATATTTTGTTTTTAACAGAGGTTTCATTAGAATAACTGTCACGCTATTAGTAAAGTTACTCAAAATTAAACTAATTACGGTTTTAGTGTAGTAGTTTAAAATGCAACAGCCGTCACGCAATTAACTAACTTCCTGTACAAAAACTGTCCGCAGCAAACCCTCGAATACGGACTCGGACAGCACAGCGCCGGCCAGCGTGCCGCCGCACAGCATACCGCCAAACGCGACCGCAGAACCGGACATCACGGAACCGAACAGCACAGTACCGGCGCTGGTGATGAAGCGGAAGGACTCCCTGGACATGATGGAGGAGATTGAGCGCGAGATAGACAACATAGTGCTGGGCGACAGCGTAGACAGTCTCGTGCGTATTCCCCACACCCCGCCCGGGGTCGACGACCTCGACTAGCGGCGGGTGACACCCCGCACGCACCGGGAGCTTTGGCTTCTCAGCAAACGGGTCTTTCGCAACACATGGGTTCTAACTTGGTTTCACATTACACACCCCTTTTTGAATTTTAGAATAATCCATTTTCGGCAAATCAGCCATTATATATGCTACGTTTTAATGCATGCGTTCAGTTTAGTCAGGAAATATCAATTTGATATCGTAATTGTCATTGCTGTTTTTTTAGGGAGCATCCGTTTTTTTTTAGTGATAAAACATTTGTTGCAATGGATTTTTTAAGAATATACAATTTTTACGGGTAGTGCGTTATTTGAAATCAGAATAAGCTTATGCAAAAGTTTATAAATAGTGTTGTAAATCCTACATATTGTTACAGTTGAAACATAATGAATTGGGTATACAACTTTTTATATAAACACGTTTTCAAATTTTTACAGAAGTCAAAGCAATATCTAATATAAGGGACAATAATATTATAATTATTATTGCAAATGTTAACTTAGATAAGGATTAACTTCCACACTGCAAGCTTAAAATATTCGAGTGAGATACAGGCATCTTTTAGGGCGGCCGCTGCGTCAAGCGGGCGCACGCCGCGGGAAACTGTGAACAGACATGGCGGCTTTAAAACTTGTCATGTGTGTGCAAAGTGCATATTAGTGAACCGTCTCGAACGAGGAGCGTGCCCCGTCACAGGCGACGCGACCGACCGTCGCCACGCCTCACGCAGCGCTGCGCCTTAAACTTACAAATAGTACGCCTAGTCCGCGCTCGCGTCGTGCGCGAAGGTACGTAGGGCCTCTGCGACGAACACGAGCGGCTTGCGACGCGGCGAACGGATTTCTAGTTCATTGCGTGCTATACAACGGCAGTATGGCTGCCGTTTATAGAAATAACGCAATGAACTAGAAATCTCTCGCCTCATCGCAAGACGTCAGTGGTCTTGGCCGGGCGGTAAGGGACAACACACGTCATAATTTTAACAAGATTTTGCTGAAGACAAGCAATAATGGCTGTAGGTGCTACTTTTAAACCGTCCAAACATTGTTATACCTACTAGGTACCCATTCAGAGCGTCTATATTTTAGCTGTGGAGAAGAATGGGCGTAAGAAACTGCACAACTTTTATATAAGTAACGACATTTTTCCTATGCGTTACCAAATTATGCAATACTAGTTGTTGCCCGCGACTTCGTTCGCGAAGATAACAGTATAAAAAAAAAATTATCCCATATGCTGGTCTGGGTCATATATGAGAAAAGTTTCATTAAAATTCATTCAGTAGTTTTTACGTGAAAGAGTAACAAACTACCATCCATACTTACAAACTTTCGCGTTTATAATATTAGTAGGATTACAATACATTTTATTACATACATTTTATTACATACATTGCATTACTCGCGCCCTTCGATTCGATTATCGATCGAGCCTCGCGCAGCTGTACTAGATCAGGGTGCCAAGTGCGAGTTTCATTCGCCTTTCGATCACGTTAAAGAAATCGAGATTTTGTATGGCAAAATGTTAACTCTTCTCGTATGCTCTTCTAGGAGGCGCTGCTTCAATCCCATACTAATTTTCGTTTTCGTAAACGTAACCGCATTCGGTTACGTTTACGAATAGTAAATAAAACTCACGCTAGACACCCAGATCAGAGTAGACTTACGTATGTTGTTTTGTCGTTGCTTTGTTTATTACCTATTAGCTAAAAGTGCACTATTATACGAATACCTACTTATTATTATATTATTCAAATCTGTTTAAATAAATAACGGCTATATCTTCAGATGAATCTTATTAAAATTATCACGTGTGTGATACACTCGACCACGACTACTGACGCCTTGCGACGCGGCAAACAGATTTCTAGTTAATTGCGTTTTTTCTATCTCTGCTGACTATGCCCGCCGTAGTATAACGCGCAATGAACTAGAACGCGTCGCAAAACGCTCGTACTCGTGGCAGAGGCCCTACGTACCTCCCGCCCCGCGTACCTACTGCAGGCGAGGACTCAGTTAAAATGTCTAGCTGTAGATAATTTTATAGTGCATTATAAATTAGTAAAGGGACCGCTTAATGAGAATCATTAACTACTGTTTATTTGAAACAGACATAAGACACATTTATCATAATAATAGAATTAGACACAAAAAATGTAAAAATAAATATATATTTCTAATTAAATAAGAGAAACTACCTCCTAAATAGTGTTTTAAAGCTGCATCAAATAGATATGTAGTACAGCCTAATATAGCGGTTTTGGAAAAAATATGCTGATTTTCAAGTGTAGCTCTTTTTTCGAATAAAAGAGTGATTATAACGGCTGTACTTAATAGCTGCCTTCATAAATGATACATAAATGTCATTGCTTATTTACTAATATAAGGGAATACTTATAAATATGCAAAATTTGAACCTTCTCACCAATAACAAATAACGATTGTATCATTTAAAATATTATTTTATGAACCAAAAATCCTCTATTCGTTAAAGAAGGTTTGACAAACAAAAATTGTTTGTAAGCAAAAAAAAATTGGTTGCCTGTAAAGTCGATATACGGGCGAAAGTTTTACGTGACAACGACTTTGAGTGGTAAAATAATTTTAATGTGAATATTCATTCGTATAGTAGGAAGAAGGATGAAATAATAGTAACAAATTAAAACATTTATTTATACAAAGAATTATATTTAAAACATTAATTTATACAAAGAATCTCGCGCTGAATTTCATATTAACAAAATTTTATTTTTACCTTTACACATACATACGTATTTACCTTTCACTTTTTATGTCTGTCTCTCTCGCTCTTAGGCGGGCTAACCATGCCCGAGTGGAAGGGACGCGTGCCTCTCACTCGCTCTCATTGTGAGCGCATAACGTGAGCGGAGCGTAACGCAGTTTCTTGAAGTGTCACCCGGCAAACCAATTTATAAGACGTTGTCACGTCAAAATAAAATAAAATTTTACGCGTATATACCATTTTTTTATTCAAATGGGAAAATCTTTTTGACCAATTGACCAATTTGGATCGATTTGATGCTGATCGTGTTGAAATTGATCTTTTAAATGACATAATAAGTATTTATTAATGATGGGTAGACACAAAGATTGACTTCACCTATAGAAACTATATTTAATGTCCATAATAAAAAAAATGTATTTTAAATGAAAAATGTAAAATACGTTTAAAAACACATTATTTTTACATCATTACACAATATTATAAAAATATCTTAATGGGATGGGAGGAGCTTTATGGCGCAGTGGATAACGCGCCCGGTCTGCGAGTGCTGTGGTTAAGCAACTTTCGCAAAGGCCGGTCATCGGATGGGTGGGCAAAAATGTGTCATCTCGAACTCCTCCGTGCTTCGGAAGGCACGTAAAGTTGTTCGTCCCGGCTGCATTAGCAGTCGTAAACAACCACCAATCCGCACTGGGCCCGCGTGGTGGTTTATGGTTCGTTCTCCCTATCCATCCATAGGGAAGGCTCGTGCCCCAGCAGTAGATACATAAAAATGAGCTGATGATGACGATGATGATCTTAATGGGGAATTTTGCTACAAATGCAGCTTTATCGCACTTATAAATTTGCCATTATCAAAGTATATACGAGTTCTACTAGCCCTATGGGAACTCGGTTTATCCGCGATTTTAGTGTTTTGTAGTTAGTTTTTAGTGTATTTATGAATTATAATTAAATTGTTTTCTTGAGTTTACACTATACATTGAAATTAAACAAATTTTTACGTATTTAATTGTGTTTTTTTACATATTATTTTATCCTGACGTTTCTAAAACGTATCAGGTTCGTAGCGACAAGAGACTGAAGTGTTGGTCGTATCATAATGAATTTGTACTTGTATATCGTCTTTAATGTATCCCGCGAGGCTATTTTTCTAAGTTAATTTAAAAAACATCTTAATTTCAATAGAAACTAGTTAGTTGGAATCCCATTATACAGATTATTAAATCCCAGCCCCAACACCACTGTAAGCGACGCGCTCATAATAATTTAAAATTATTATTTTGTATTGTATAGTTGTAATGTCTTTGTAAAACGAAACGTCGTTTTTATTTATTGAAGGTAGAAGTGAGTGATGTTGCACTCGTTCAAAAGCGAACGGTTTTTTTAGTCTGCCACCATCCGAGCGCGACATCACACACCTTCCCTTTAAAATTGTTCTGTGTGCATTAAAAGTCGTCATTTTTCTTAACTTCTGTGTGTCATTGAAGAGCACCTTATTGGAAACACTACAAACTCTTCGAACCGGATTAGTATGTACCATACTCCGCCGCCAAAAATGGTCGGTACACGCAGCCAATGGAAGAAAAATGAGATGGATGGTCAGCTCGAGCACAAGCAAGCATTTTCTGAGCCTACTGATGGATACAGACAGGGTGAAAAACGGATACCTACTCACTTAAACCAGACACGCGATATCACGGGTACCAGCACGAAGAAAGACACGTCGCCCCAACCGCCCGCGTCCGTTAAAAGTAAAAAATCCACATCATCATCTGTTATGGCTAAAAGAAAACAGCTCGAGTTGGAAGCAGCTCGCGAGAAGGCGAAAATAAAGATGGAACTAATTGATAAGAAATTAGAGGCGGAGCTAGCGGAACTAGAGTATGAAAAATACAGTCCACAGCAAGAGGAGCGCACTTGTACCGATGGTGAAGTGGAGAAGTGGTTGGAACGCAGTCAGGCAGATCTGGAGCAAGCGCAGGTCGCCCCCGATCATGGTAAAACTGTGGGTGATATGTGTCTGCCGGTGCTTAGCAACACCGACACATCGAATGGAACAATCCAGATGCTCGCCGCTGCACTGAAGGACATGGCCGCTTCTTCAAATCAAACAAAACGTGACTCAGATCCTAATCTGTTGAGCCGTTTATGCACGCCGAGAGATTTGCCTGTTTTCTCCGGCGATCCTATGGACTGGCTGCTGTTTAGACAGGCGTTTGAAGAGTCTACACAAGTGTGCAACTTCAGCCCGAAGGAAAACCTCTGGAGACTAAGGAAAAGTCTACGTGGCCCAGCGAAAGACGCCGTCGCGTCGCTCCTCATCACGGCCACGGCGCCTGATCGAATAATGTCAACGTTGGAGCTAAGGTTCGGGAGCCCAGATATCATTATATCCCGGATAATACAGGATATCAAAAAGATTCATCCCGTGTCACCAGAGTACAACAAAGATATAGTTTTGTTCTCAGTAAAAGTACAGAATTTCGTAACCGCTGTACAAGCTGTCGGTCGCGAAGAGTATTTACAAGGTATGCACCTTGTGTCTATTATATTATCGAAACTCCCAACCGTGCTAATATCAAAGTGGTCGGACTACTGTTTCCCGCTTATTAAAGGCAAGAAGTCACGTATGGAGGTATTGGCAGATTTTTTGAACGAAGAAGCGATAAAAATATCTACTACGGCTAACATCAACATCGTAGTAGGTGCGCGCACCGATTATTACAAGCATAACAGACAACAGGACAGCAGTGTTTCCCGGTCACAAACAGTATTAGTACAAGCGGACCGCAGTGATAAGTGTAATTTCTGCCGCGTAGCGACGCATAAACTTACGGAATGCAAAAAGTTCAAAAAATGCTTGCGGAAAGATAGGTGGCGTCACGTTAAGCGTTTCGGCTTGTGCTATAAGTGCCTTCTATCGCGTCACGACCGAGAAACCTGCCCTGCGCCCGTCTGCGATAAGGACGAGTGCGGGCAGCCCCACCACCGGCTGCTTCACTACGAGGTCCACAACACAGTACGTACGGCCGAGGACACCCAAGAGACTGCCGATTCTACGCCTACTAAGTCAGTAATGCATCTGAATGTGAGTAACCGAACAGTTCTACTTAAAGTGCTACCTATAAAAATATACGGACCTAACGGTGCTATTAATGCGAACGCTTTGTTAGATGACGGGTCGACTGTCTCATTGATAAGCGAGCGCCTGGCGGAGCGAGTGGGGCTGCGCGGCCGCCGAGAGACAATGCGCGTGTGCGGTGCATGGAATAATACAGAAATTGTTTGTAATACCTCTGTACTAGAATTTGATATTTCTGGCTTAGATAATAAGGTCTATTCTGTAAAAGCACGTAGTGTTAAGCTAAATTTGCCTACTCAGAATTTATCAGTAATTAATTGCAATGTGTATCAACACTTAAAAATGCTAAACTTTAATGAATTATGTACTTTTAATTCGAAACCTGAGGTTTTGATAGGTCAAGACAACTATCACTTATTGTTACCTTTAGAAACTTGTTTAGGTAAAATGAATGAGCCCGTAGCTACGCTCACACCCCTAGGTTGGTGTGTACATGGTGTAGTGCCCGCGTCTCTTGGCTCCTATAGATCTCACTCGACCCTTCTTGCATACCAGTCTGATGACGTCGCTCGGGGGGACGGTGGGGGCAGCTTTGGGTACCTTCATGAGTTGGTACAGCGTTCGTTTTCTCTCGAGTCCGTGGGAGTGGCAGGTAAGCCTCGTGAAAATATTGAAAACGTACGCGCTTCTGCTAAGCTTGAGGAGACTGCAACCCTTGTTGATGGTAGTTGGCAAGTGGGCTTGCCCTGGAAAGACGAGAGCTGTGTCATGAAGGACAGCTATCGAAACGCATTATCCAGGCTTCGAGGCGTCGAAAGGAAAGTAGCAAAGATCGAAGGCTATGCTATAAGGTATGTAGATAGGGTTAACCATTTATTTGAAAATAATTTTGCTGATGAGGTGAAGTTGGAGGACGTACCACCTTCACCACGAACATGGTATTTGCCGCACTTTGGAGTGGATAATCCAAATAAAAAAAAACTGCGATTGGTATTTGACGCAGCCGCTAAAAGCAATGGATTTTGTTTAAACGATTATTTACTCCAGGGTCCCGATTTGTTAGCATCTTTGTTAGGTATAATGATGCGCTTTAGAGAGTTTAAAGTCGCTGTAATCGGGGATATTAAAGACATGTTTTTAAGGATCAAAATAAGACCCGAGGATCAAAATGCGTTAAGATTTTTATGGCGAGACAACACTTCGGAACCTGTTAAAATATTTAAAATGACGTCATTAATATTTGGGGCTAATTGTTCCCCCTTTATAGCTCAATTTGTTAAAAATAAAAATGCTCAAAGGTATGCGTCATCCATGCCTGACGCAGTCACAGCTATACATAAACAACATTACATGGACGACTACATAGACAGTATCCCAGACGAGGTAACTTCTATGCAGATGGTAAAGAATGTTACAAAAATACATAAAGCAGGTGGATTCGAAATTCGAAACTGGACGAGTAATAGTCTTGCCGTATTAGACAGCATGCCAAAAGAAATCTTAGGAGTAGCTGCTGTAAAGTTCAAAATCGATCAGCAGTATGAAGGCGAGCGTACACTTGGATTAATTTGGTACCCAAGCTATGATACGCTCGGATTCGACGTTTCGCTTAAACAGATACCGGAAGCCATAGTTCGCGGTAAACAGAGACCCACCAAGAGATTGCTACTGAAGGTAATTATGTCAATATTTGATGTCTTTGGGTTTTTGTCTCCAATTACCATACAGGGCAGAATAATGCTACAGGAAACCTGGGGCGCAAAAGTTGGCTGGGATGATTTAATCCCCGATGACATATTTCACAAATGGTGTAAATGGCTTAACCTGCTTGAGACAATAGGTAACTTACGCATTCCTAGGTGGCATCAGTCTTCTGCGAGCGGGAGTGAAAAGGTCACGCGCCAGACAGAGACGACAATAAATCCCGTGCACTACGAGGCTGCTACGGACGATCTGCATGCTACGAAATTATTACGTAGCAATGCAACAGACAATAATAATTCTGTTATGTCGGGAAGTTATAGGAACCTACAGCTGCATATATTTAGCGATGCTTCTACGAAAGCAATGTGCGCCGTCGCGTACTGGCGATGGCTAGATGATAATAATAAGGTACGAATATCATTTGTTGCAAGTAAGTGCCGAGTGGCGCCAGTGAAACATTCGAGTGTTCCGCGATTGGAACTAGTGGCCGCACTGTTAGCCGCGAGATTGGCTGACACTATAGGAAAAGAACACAGAATAAATACAGACAGGCGATATTTCTGGTGTGATTCAACCGCGGTGTTACACTGGATAGCTAATAATGCACGCAACTATAAAACGTTTATCGCAAACCGGTTGGGCGAGATTGACGAGCTTACGCGCGCGATAGAATGGCGATACGTACCTACAAAAATGAATGTTGCTGATTGTGCTACACGCGAAGTTTACGATAGTACAGTTTTTGATAACGATTGGTTTAACGGGCCCGCTTTTCTATATAATGACGAGTCTTTGTGGCCGCGTAATTTACTGGATCCTCAATGTGATTACATGGATCTTGAAACGGTGACTTTAGTGCAAAACTTGGTGGTGGAGTTACCGGTACCAGATTCTCAACGCTTCTCATCATGGTTGCGCTTGTTGAGGGCTACCGCCACCGTCTTGAAGTTTATAAATAGATGTAGGAAGATCACGGAAACGGATAATGGAGTAATGGAGCGTGCCGAGCATCTGCTGCTGAGACAGGCACAGCTAGACTCTTTCCCGGCGGAAGTATCTGCAATAAAGAAAAATAAATACATAGAAAAAAACAGTAAGTTACTTACCTTGTCTCCGTTCCTCGATGATAATGAGTTGCTCTGTGTCGATGGTCGCATCGACGCTGCTTCTGGAATTGCACCTGAAATGAAGAAACCTATTATTCTTGATGGTAAGCACCATATATCAAAATTGATAGTTAAACATTACCATGTAAAAGCTGCCCACGGAAACCAGGAAACAGTGGTAAACAACCTAAAACAAAAATATTGGATAACGAGGCTCCGGCCTACAGTTAAGCACGTAGCCACGAAGTGTATGCTGTGTAGGATTAAGAAGGCAAAGCCGGAAATACCTAGAATGGGAAACTTACCTGAAGCGCGTGTAGCCCACCATCAGCGGCCCTTTACACACTGTGGGGTAGACTTGTTCGGGCCAATTGAGGTTGCAATGGGGAGACGAAGGGAGAAAAGATACGACGTTATATTTACTTGCCTTACAGTCAGAGCCATCCACTTAGAAATCGTGCAGTCACTTACTTCAGATGCCCTCATCATGGCGCTGCGCCGCATGGCATCTAGGCGTGGTTGGCCTCAACATTTATATTCCGATAATGGCACAAACTTGCGAGGCGCTGACACTGTGTTGAAAAGGTCACTACTGGAGCTGGACAACGAAACCTTACAGAACGAAGCTATGAACAACGGCGCGCAGTGGACCTTTATTCCACCGGCTAGTCCCCATTGGGGTGGGGCGTGGGAACGACTAATTCGCAGTGTGAAGAGTTCGCTTAAGGTAGTCATGAAGGAGCGGGCTCCAAGGGAGGAAGTGTTAGCCACGTTGTTTGCTGAGGTTGAAAATATTGTCAACAGCAGACCTTTAACACACGTATCCGTCGAGGCAGGGAGTGATGAAGCTTTAACACCAAACCATTTCCTCCTTGGCTCGTCATCCAGTATGCCAGCAATTGGTTCATTTGATGGATCAGACTTATACCTGCGGAATCAGTGGCGGAAAGCACAGTATTTCGCAGATATGTTTTGGAAGCGGTGGGTAAAAGAGGCTTTACCCGAGTTGTTACCCCGAAGAAAGTGGACTCAGGAGCAAACGCCACTACAGGTAGGTGACCTGGTACTCATTGTGGATCCTAATGCTCCTCGAAACTATTGGCCGCGGGGCGTCATTCAAGAGGTTTTTCCAGGTAGGGACGGTCGAGTGAGATTGGTTGAAATAAAAACCAAATCTGGTATTTTAAAGAGATCTGCGGCACGCGTCGCTCGAATTCCTCTGGTTAGTGAGTGCTGAGCCAGCACTGGGGTGGGGAGTGTAAGCGACGCGCTCATAATAATTTAAAATTATTATTTTGTATTGTATAGTTGTAATGTCTTTGTAAAACGAAACGTCGTTTTTATTTATTGAAGGTAGAAGTGAGTGATGTTGCACTCGTTCAAAAGCGAACGGTTTTTTTAGTCTGCCACCATCCGAGCGCGACATCACACACCTTCCCTTTAAAATTGTTCTGTGTGCATTAAAAGTCGTCATTTTTCTTAACTTCTGTGTGTCATTGAAGAGCACCTTATTGGAAACACTACAACCACACTGCAAGATCAAAAGATACTTAAAGCCCATTTTGCGTAAAACAGAACGCACCCGAGAAAGACGGTAAGGAAATTACAAACTAATTTAAGGCGACCAACACTTCTGTTTACATGTCACCAGGGACTAAAGCGTTCGGATAAAATAATTAGCAAAATAAAACGCGAGTTAATTTCTAAAAAGTGTTTAATTTCTACATAATTAATTTTTATATACATCTCAGTGGGCCTAGTACATGAAGTGGCTGACGCGACTTAGTTTCGTGTGTGCAGGAATAAACGTATAATCGTTTAATCCGTCAAACATTGTATCATAAGTTTATTTTAAAGTGTTATCTGTACTCCGTCATCGATAAAATAAAGTAGGTTTATTTGACCATAAAATACAATATTGTAGGTGTTAAATATTACACTACATCGAAATGTCTTTATGTTAAGAAAATTTTGAGCCTTTTTCTGTTACCTATGTGTTGACGTTTGTTATCAGCTTATAGTAAATGGATGGAAATGGTTAGCTTTATTTTTTCATAAGTTGTTGCTGGAAAAAGCCTTACCTGATTAATGGTGTGACATTTCACTGGTGCTTATTTATAAAAACAAAGGTGATGCGTTAGAGTGCAATAACTATAGAGGAATAAATTTATTATTGCATAGTAGAGAAAATTGCACAAAACCAATTTGATTTTCTGCCTCGTCGGGGATCGACGGATGCCCTTTTCGCTATCCGTCAGCTTTGTGAGAAATATCCTACAGTCGACCTCGAGAAAGCATACGACCGAGTGCCCTCTGAGGTTAAACGGTGAGCCCTTAAGACGAAAGGAGTGCCTGGAAAATATGTACAATTGATCCGAGCGATGTATGGTCGATGCCAAGTCGGGTCCACAACGGGCATTACTGGCAACTTCAATGTGGCTGTAAGCTTGCTCCAAGAGCCGGCTCTCGCGGAGCTTCTAGCCATAAACAAAGCCACAAGCGTAATCCTCGGGAGGAAGGAATCTACGTTCGGCATCTACAGCGACTGTATAGGGCGGCACTTGAGACAGCCACCAACATCAAGTCTCCTCATCCCCTGGCAGTAGAGACAAGGCGGAACCTGGGCTTGGCTGCGATACAAAACAAGGAAATTTTCTGGTTCTGGATCAAGGCACGTACGGGTCTGCCGGGGAAAGAGCGCGCCGACGAACTCGCGATAGAGGCGGCCCTAAAGTTGAGAACGCCAGACTACGACCGGTGCCCAGTATCATATGTTAAGATCAGATGCATTCGTCAAGCATCTATCGACCCAAAACACTGCTGGCACCACTAAACTGTTTTTTCCAGACGCGAACATTGTCAGGGAAATGAGCCTTAACGGCCTCCTTACCCAAGCACTGACGGGGTACGGGGCGGGTTCTCTGACTACTTATACCGCTTCAAGTGTAATGAGAGAGCCCGTTGTGCAACTGTGATACAGATGCTAACGAGACCATCTTACATCTAATAACAGAATGCCCAATAAACGCCAAGGCGAAACAAGAACTAGAACAGAGGTCTCGTTAAAAAAAATCGATTCAAGTAATAATTGGGAATAAAAAACAAGTAACATGAGACCAGGGCAGGAAATAATAGTAGATTCAGTTTATAGTCTTGGCCAATCAGAACTAGACAAGAAACATGATGGTCAACATTTACTTAATTAGACGAAAGTTACAGTAGAAGCACTGTAGATTTTTTATTGTCACATTACAGTATATAAAATAGTAATAATATAATACTACCCACCGATTGTAGTGATGACTAGGATTTAAATGATGGTGGCCTTTGCCCAGCTGTAGGACAGTTATAGGCAATTTTTTTTACTTACATTAATATAATACTATACTCGAGCTAAAAAAGAAATACTTTAAACATGCATTACACATTTTCGCTTTCATAAAGATAATAACTTATTACACGATTTTGACAATTGTGTTCTTTGCCACCATTTGCTAAGCCTACTAGCGAGAAAAAAATGTTCTTCCTCACTTCAGTTGTTTATGTAAGCCATGTATTCACCGAGAAACAATTGCTTATTAACACCGGGGCTTAAAAAATAGCAATCTACGCGTTTGTCAAGCAAATTAGTATGTTTCTGAAACATTTAAAGTGTTGCGATGAACACTATGTTTGTCAGCATGTTTCTCAGATCAATACGTGTGTGAACGCGTGTTTCACTGGTTTGCAAGGCAACTTTTTCTAAACGACCACTGTAGTGTAGTGGATAGCAAAATCTCCGACACATTGTTTCTGTAAACATCTACGTGATGTTTCAGAAACTGTATGTCTAAAATATTGTTTCTCACTGAATACAACATGGCTTTACTGACTATTATAATAGTAACATTAACATTATAATGTAATTATTCTATTTTTCGAATACATTTACGGCAGGAAACTCATTTTGAAGGTAATAATCACAACTCATCAAATCACTGTGTAGAGCTTGACAACCTTTTCTATAGATACTAGAGAGCTATTTGTGGAGGAACGCTTCGTATTTTGCCCTTGTATTCGTATTTTGCTTCTGTGGAATGATATAAACTTCATATCATTGTTTTTAATTAGTCAACTGGGCAGCGTTCCCCTTGCTGTTTTGAAAGCGTCTTGTGTTACCAACAGAATAAAGCCGATTTTTAATTAGCTGATATTTTTTGGCCAGTGATGGGAATAGGTAGTGCTGATTTGCTTGGAGTTGGTGACATAGAGTAGTTAAAACCACAAAATATGTACTTAGTGAATGATAATTATTTATATAGTCTTGAATGACGCCCAGCCCAAACACTTGGACAAAGAATGATGATGTTCTGCACAGCATCCATACGGTTGCTAGTTAAAATTCGCACTCCTTGATGAAAACTCAGATAAATCAAAACTTATATCAATTGAGTTAATGGCCTTTTTTCAACTCCTGATCTGAGTCCTACACGAAGATATAAATCACGTAAGAATACCTCTAACCGCTGGTAAGAAATGACACCAAGCGATGCTTTAGCTGAATTTCATTACGCCGGACAGCGCGAACACTATACCATCATTTTGAGTTGGCTTTTTAAACTGGCTGGTAACTTAAAACCAACTAATATACAAACAGGAGTATCTGTGCAACTAATTATTTAGATAAGTCTCATTCATTCTATGTCGAGTTTATTCGGAATTGGTTAAATTTTATTAATAATAATTTGTTGATTTCGATTTGCGGTGGCTTCAATTTACTTACGGTTATCGCCAAGAAAAATTGAGAATAATTGTTGAACTTAAGTTCCAAGATTAGAAAAAAAGATTTACTTTCGACAGTTTTGTAATCTTAAGGTTAATTCGCCCTATCTATTCACATCACTGTTATTGACAGTAACATATCATAATGTAAGATTCGTTAAATAATCACAAAACATCAGATTTAATATATTACCAAAGTGATTTTTTTGAAAATATTACGGATTATTTTTTTATACAAATTACGTGGATAAGATGTTTTTATGGCAAAAATTACATATATTTGATATCAATATAGCAGGACTTTTGAATCTGCGACTATGATAATAGTCAATATACATCGAATAATAATGTAACAATTATTTCGAATCCCATTTAAGGATTCTACCTATATATCATAGGAAATTCAAAATTTTTACATTTTACGGTGATATTGGAGTTAAAAAAGGGAAAATTCTTTCACCTGACAAAAAAATCGATAGTATGTACTCAGTAGAAGATCGAACCAATTGTTATCTTTGATTCCGGAGCTTGTGAACATGTCAGGCTTGAACGGTAGTTTCATTTTCTAGCGAACAATTTTTCAACTAACTAGGAACTATCTATCAATTTATATTTTAACCAAACATGGTCAAAAGAAAAACAACTGATACGCCATTTTACCAATTGTTCTGACACGAGAAAAAGAAGAAACAGCTGTATAAAGTTTAAAAATTAGGGAATAGTTAAAACAAAAATTTTTTAAAATGTTTTGCTTGAATGCGTCCGTCGCCCGAATGAGCTAGTACTTCGTATTCGCTTAGCGCAGAGAAAGCGCTAAGCGAATACGAATTCGGGCATTCTTCGCATTCGGGCGACGGACGCGGTGCGATGCTACTATACTCATATACTATACTATACTATAATAATAATATACTCGTAAAACATTGTTTGTATGTTTTGCATGAATATCGACAGAGAAAAATAAATCATGTAGACCTGTGTATAAAACTCATTTTCGACCGAAATGGCGTTTCATTTGTTTTTCCTTTTCACCATTAAGTACGAAGTGTCAAACGAATATCAGCTAATTAAAAAGCGATGCTACAAATCGTTAACTTCAGCTAATCTTGCATTTTTAATAAAACTTGGATTGCAATATTGCCTAATTAGTATTAAATGTGTGTTAAATGTGTTGTAATTTGAATAATGTTGAATTGCGATGCATATTTTTTGCTTTACATATCTACTTCCATCGATTATATTTTCTTTTCTTTTGCAGGACCTGTCCGACGAAGCCGACCTGTTGGACTAATATAAGTGTATTTAATTATTTTATTTTATTTTACGTTAATACATCTAAAGTATAAAATATGTATTTCCTGAAGTGCTAATTATTACGTGTAAAATTAAAGTATTATAAAGATTTTGTCAAATCGTTTTGTTTCCACCTGATGCTGACTGTACAGATAATAAATATTGAACATCACCTCTTATACCTACTGTAAGTTTATATAAATAATAAATCGGAGCCGTAATATTGTCATAATAGAAAATTTGTCATAAAAGTCGGTCATTTCTGTTCCTGTGAATAAATGTATAAAATAATTCTAATAACGCGGTATTATTTACGGTATGTAGTTGTCTATACTTCTATACTTTTAATAAAGAGGTCAAGTTTGTGAGGGAAGTAATCTGGAATTAATAGTTCAATTCCAAAAAATATTTCACTGATAGAATGATACATTCCTTGTGGGTAATATAGATTATATTTTGATAAACATTATTAGTTTTTTAGAAATACGAAATCAACTTGGACGAAGTTGCGGGCAAAATGCTAGTTGTTTATAAATCCATTTGTGCCGCATCAAGAACCTACTTCCGTGGTGTCCGCTGGTTTACTAGTCAGGAGCACTTTTATGGAGTTTCCCTTCACGGAAAAATCAGCTTGACTCAAAGCGATATGTTAAGTTACAACTGAAAAACAAAAGAAAATCTTAGTCGATTCATTCCAGTATGTTTTGTTGAAAAAACTTAATATTGAAGTGTTGGACGACGACGACGTCCTGAACGGCGCTTTCATCCACCGGGTTAATGTCCGGTAAATTGTTACAGATTTGAACAAATATATAATAATAATAATAGAAAAACATGGTCTAGATGCAACTATAAAGTGTATGCAGGTTTGCTCAGAATCAGACTTCAGAAAGTTGTAATCGAGGTACAAATTGGACCCCCAATTTTATACCGAACTAGTTTTTGTTCAGCTGAAATATTAATATCGGCTCTGACGCTACACCAGCCGGCCACTGCGCCGCGCGATTTGGTCCCAAGTCGAAAGAAAAAACATTTATTCGAAGTAGCATAGTTAAACTTCTAACTAAATGTAGAACTTAATATTATTGCTAAAACGAATAGGAAGGAACCCACTCATCGTATATAGCAGCTTACAGCCAATGGAGGAGGATGTCACAAGTTTAACTAATAAAAACTAAACTAACCTAAATAGTGCAGTTTCTTGCGGTTCGATCATCACCATCATCATCTCAGCCGAAAGACGTCCACTGCTGGGCAAAGGCCTCTCCCAAGGATCTCCAAAACGACTGGTTTTGTGATGTTCGATAAAGTTAGAGTTATTCAAAAATTTGTGTGGAATAGGAAAAGCGCCACTTAGTGACAAGTTGGTGTACTGCGCTACGTAGTAAACTTTTAGGGTGACACTCCATTTAACAGAGCTGAGCTGGGCGGAGCAGGGTGCCTATTGTTTTGTTAACTATCCGTATTCATTCGATTACGTAAACGAAAATTTGTATGGCAAAATGTTAACTCTTGTCGTATTTCGCCAGGAGGCACTGCTTTAATGCCATACAAATTTTCGTTTTCGTTAACGTGATCGAATGTTAAATGAAACGCACACTAGGCACCCCGGGCAATGCAGCTTTATCAGCATCAAACTCCATTGAGGCGAGCGGATCCGTTAAAATAAAGGTATTGGTTGATATCCACACAGCTCTTCTCAGCTCAGCTCGGCTTTGAACAGCTCGTGAGACGTGACAATTTTCTTTAGAAATGCGACGCCGCTGCTCGTGTCTACTCCGCTAATTACTGTCCACTATCAAACTAGAGTTGAGAAGAGTCGTTAAGGACTAACGGCTTAACAAAGCACGGGTGACAAACTGAAAAGCAAAGTAATAAGAAAGTTGGTAGGTATTATAGTTACAACATTTTTGAAAAAATATTAAAGTATTTTAACACTACATTATTTTAATTGAATTTTTGTGAACGTTTGCAATATCGGGGTGCCTTGTGCGAATTTCATTCGCCATTCGATCACGTTAACTAAAAAGAGAATTTGTATGGCAACATTTTATTTCTTCTCGTACTAAAGATGTTCAATGAAAAGTGATGATGAGTGTGAAGCAGTTATATATTATTCATTGTTATTTTATTTTTCGACATAATCACCTTTGAGGTTTATACACTTGGTATATCGCTTTCCTAATAATAAGATTCCCTTTTTAAAAAATCTTCATCTTGATCGCATAAAAAATAATGTACGGCGGCAATCACTTCCTCATCATTGCCGTATTTGTGACCTCTCAGTTGTTCTTTTAACCGCGGGAACAGGCAGAAATCACTAGGCGCAAGGTCAGGTGAGTATGGATGATGTTCTATTAATTCAAATCCAGCATCTTGGATAGCAGTCATCGCAACTTAGGACTTGTGTGGGGGGGGCGTTATCTTGGTGAAACAACGCAATTTTAGCAAGTTTAACGACATACAAATGCGACATAATTTCACCCCCTCTCCACAGTCGGCAGCCTAACCTTGAATTTCTCAACAAAGTACTGGGAGAATTCAAAGCTAGACAAAACCATAAAGGACTCAGACTGTCGCCCTGAAATATGCCACGCTCCTTATAAAATCCTGCGTGGCAGAAACACTATCTCGACATTCTGGTTGACACAAGACCGTGTTCCACTGCAGCATACATGACATCAAAAATGATTTTAAAGTTAAATCAATTTTATATTAAAAACTCTAAAATCCTTATCAACCATGAATGCGGTACCGAATCATACTTAGGTCTTCTTATAGTCAATCCAGGCTGTGGAGAGAGCCCCTTTGCCTCGCCGAATCTTGTGGCATATTGTCATGTCAATGAGGAGAAGCTCCTTAGTACCACGGGACCCAACCCTACATCCATTCTGAGTCATGTTTAAAATATTGTTTGCAACAATGTGCGAGTTAATTTTTGTTCTCAGAATGGATGTAAGGAGCTTATATAAAGTTGGTAAGCACGTGATGGGTCTATAATTTTTCGGTTCCGTGGTACTACCTGATTTATGGAGCAGAAAAGTGACACCAGTAGTCAACAAACTTGGGAGTGAGTCGAGCTCTATGGCTTCTTGGAATTGCGTTGCCAGTAATTCGTGAGAACATCGAAACCATTTGATCCAGAAATTGTGCAATCCGTCCGGTCCTGGGCATTTCCAATTTTGGGCTGTACGGATCGCACGACTTACGTCAGCTGTACTAATATTTATAACCTGCATGGTCTCGATAGGTTCACACGCCTCCCTGACAACACTTATCCATCACCTTCCGTGTGCTCGACGGGCACCAACCAAATGCTGCGCCAGAAATTAGTCATGGCATCAACATCTGGTAGCTTCCCGTCGCTCACACGTTGATCAGCTCCATCCCAGCGTCTGTATTCTTTGGTCACTTTGGAAGAGGCGATTTTGTTGGTATACAAGCACTCTGTAGCGACGTATACGGTTTGCCCACGCATAGACTTTCCAAATTCAAAATAAATGCGTTTTGTATGGAAAAGTGTAATTGGCGTTATTTTTTTATTGGGTAGGTATTTCGGATCATTTTTTTAATAGTGACCTAGATAAATACTATCTTAATCCGAATAACATAACAAAGTGCAGCAAATAATGCTCTAAATACTGAAAAAAATTACTTACCAACTTTCCTCAAATACCTAGTTTAAGACTATAATATGACTATATACCGAATCAGAAATATTGATATAGGTAAATTCATGTCTTTACCTTGAATTTGCTAGCTCAAATACACGATTGCATAATTTTGACTCTGTCATAATTAATTTGAAAACCCCACAAAATAATCACTATTGTTGAAATTTTGAAATTACAACTGAATTACTTAATTTATGTGCTTGGAAACCACTCAAATACATTGATAACATCAATATACGTAATTGGTAGCTGCATATTTTGATAACTAAAACCAACCATTACTTAAAAAATATTTTTTAGATTCAGTTAATTTGCGGTATTTTCGACCATTTTTCAGTTTTCTTCAGCCTTTTTGAACATACACAAATCGAGGTGTCGTCTTAATGTGCCACGGCCCTACCCTTACATTATATACACATACACCTTATAATCCAAGACCCCGTCTATGTAATTGCTCCGGACAACCTACATTTTGTTACACCATTGTAACATTTCGTCATTAAAACAATTATTTTAATGATCGTTTCTCCTTTTTCCCGAAGTGGCAGATAACAGACTTTTTATTGACAAACCTCATAAATAAAAAGTGAAAGACAAATAAATACTTAACAACTAGGCTACCTATTCATATCTTATTGTTACAAGTGTAGCTGTTTTTGTACTTATTTGTATTGTCATCTGCTCCTGTCCCACCAAGGGCAAGTGGCAAAGCGTTCGGCCCGATACCCCGGTTCAATTCCCAGGTCGGGCAAAGTGTGTTTCGCATTTTTCGGGTTTGTGATCACCAACCCGCATTTGGCAAGCGTGGTGATTAAGCCATTACCCATCAATTGTAGTGATGACTTGATTTCAATTATGGAGGCCTTTGCCCAGCAGTGGGACAGTTATAGGCCAAATTGGAAAAGGGCTAAGACACCGTACTTGTAAAACAAGAATACGTAGACCCGGTTCACACGCGTTATAATCCAGGTAGGTACAAACATGGGTACGGGCGGTTATTGCCAACCCAACGACCCGGTCAACTCGATCCGAGGTCCTAGCCTTTTGAGGCGCCTTTGGGATGTTCCGCTCCCATGTTAGGTTCCATGTGGAAACCCTCTTGGAATGTTTTTGTTTATATAATTTTAACGCAAATTTTGTTGCGAAACAAATTACCAAAATTAAATGTTGAAAAAATTTCCACGAGCAGGATTTGGCATTGCGTGCTCACCTTGGCATTGGGTCATCCATCTAATTCATCTAATCAAAAACAGAATCCACTTTCATAACAAACGGAACGAACGAACGAATGTGTCGTTTACACAACCCCATCGAGTTTGGGCTCGTATAATTCGTCTTGACGAGTACTTTGGTGCTAGATGGTAACCAGAGTCTGATGATGTAGCTGGAAGATGGCCATAGGAACTCGGGAAAAAAAGTTCGTGCGTTCGTTCGTTCCGTTTGTTATGAATGTGGATTTTGTCTTTGATTAGATGGGTTAGGTGGATGACCCAATGTGAGCACGGGCCGAGGGCTGAATGGTATGAGGGTGTATAAAACATGTCATTCAAAAATACTAAAAAATTAAAAATTAAATTAATAGAAAAAAATACGTTTTAGAAACAAGCTTTTATTACTTGTTAATAAAAAAAAAACTAAAAAGTAACAAAACAAATGTTGAAAAAATTTCCACGAGCAGGATTTGGCATTGCGTGCTCACCTTGGCATTGGGTCATCCATCTAATCAAAGACAGAATCCACATTCTTAACTAACGGAACGCACGAACGAACTTATTTTCCCGAGTTCCTAAGGCCATCTTCCAGCTCCATCATCAGACCCTGGTTACCATCTAGCACCAATGTACTCGTCAAGACGGATCAAACGAGTCCAAACTCGATGGGGTTGTGTCGTGCCATAGGAACTACCAAGTTCCTATGGCCACCTTGCGGTTCCATTATCAGATCAGCTCCATGTCATAATAATTTTGCATTATCATCCGATTTACACATGCATGCAAAATTTCAGCTCAATCCGTCAACGGGAAGGGAGTCAAATTTCAAGTACTAGATTTGACCCAAATAAATATATAAACAATGTTAAAAAATAAGGCTCAAATGGCCGTATCTTTGGATTGCGTTTATTTCAAAGCTTGATTTTTTACAGCGTTAAGGGACTGCAGAGCAGACATAAGTACAAGATGCTAATTTTAACTTGATACCTTCACGCGTTCCCGAGAAAAAGGGTCTTGAAAGACAGAAAATCACATGAGAGAAAATCACAAAAATAAAAAGATTTTTAGAAATAGTATTGAGAACGAAACGGAAATATCTTGTGCATCCAAAGGCAATTTATGGAAATAGCAAATGGCGTCTCGCCTCCACTATTGAACTACAAAATAAAACAGATATCCCAGATTCCCAGCTAAAGCTAAGGCGACCTGTAAACAGAGCAATTTTATTTTAGTTTTAGTTGAAGAAACTATCAACTTTTTAAAAGTTTTACGTCAAAGGTTGCCATCAACAGTTTACGGTTGCTGCAATTGTAAATAAACTTTTCAAATCCATAGTCAACAGTCTGTGATTACCGGTTGGGGCAACTTGATACAATTAGTACGAATTTGACAGTTGCTAGTTACGGCAATTTAAAACGAATACAATCATTGCAGCAACTGAAAACTGATGTCTGAATTGATGAATTTATTAATCTTCGCGTTATCGCGATAGTGTGTCCGTAGCATTATGATTTGTAAATCTATATTTTATTTTCTATTGTTATATTGATTTTAACCATTTCGTGTGTAATAAGACTTTTAAACAATATTAAAAAAAAAGAAAAAAATATATAAGTACGTCATTGTTAATTTATATTCTATTTTCTATTGTAATATTGATTTTAAAAGGTGAGATGTCAAATGTTACACATCATGTGCGACTATTGTAAAGCCCGGGCTCGACCGCGAAATGAGCGAGTTCGTTAATGAGCCCTCTTAACTCGCAACGATAATTTTCATAGTTGAGGCTCGACCGCGAAAGAGGCTAGCGGAGAGCCTTAATTATGAAAACTATTCGCGGTCGAGCCCGGACTTTTGGCTCGTTCGTTTTTTTGTCAGGCTGCGCCGCTGTTATGAAGGTAAGCTTCATTCAAATCAAAGGTAAGTTTCGTAGTTAAGACGACACCTCGATTTGTGAACATTCAAAAAGGCTGATCCTTACTAGTACTGGCATAAGGTCGAAAATACGTAGCGACCTACCTGCGACAATTGAGACCGCAAATTAACTGAATCTATAAAATATTAAAAGAAAAAATGGTTTTAGTTATTAATGCAGCTACTAATTACGAATATTGATGTTATCAATATATTTGAGTGGTTTCCAAGCATATAAATTAAGTAATTTTGTTGTAATTTCAACAATAGTGATTTTTTTGTGGTGTTTTCGACAATAATTATGATCGAGTCAAAAGTATACAATCGTGTATTTCAGCAAGCAAATTCAAGATAAAGACATGAATTTACCTATATCAACATTTCGTAAATCATATATAGTCTTAAACATTTCGACGAAAGTTGGTGCATTTTTTCAGTGTGTCGGTCGCCTTAAAAGTTTGTTTCATTTTGAATTTTTAATCACTGATGCTGTCTATTCCACATCGGAGCTCTATCTGGGTTACTAGTGGTATTATTAATTATTCTGTGCTAATGGCTATGTTAATTTTTAAATAACATGCCCGATACAGATTTTCATTCTGTTTACATCACTGGCCACTAGGAATTGGTGTAATTATTTGGCCATTGGGTTAGTTGGGTTAGTCAATAGAGGAACTCTTTAGCAAATGTTAAAATGTTTTTTTATAGAAATTGTATGGAATGGTGAACTATGACGTCACTATTTTGTTCCGTCAATTCAGTTTTTATTATACACTTTTTAGGTTACAGAAATGCAAGCTTAGGCCAAATAAAAAATAGGTCAATGTTTTAAATGGGTGATTTTATTTATTTGTTTAATATTTTGAAATTATTTGTTGTTGCTGTCAACATCCTTATTTCGATTTATCTCAAAGAAGGTTTTCATAATAATGACCTCATTTCTAAGCAAGTTTGAG
The DNA here is from genome assembly GCA_949315975.1 of Eudonia truncicolella. Taxonomy (NCBI): domain Eukaryota; kingdom Metazoa; phylum Arthropoda; class Insecta; order Lepidoptera; family Crambidae; genus Eudonia; species Eudonia truncicolella. The sequence goes on along the minus strand of OX438825.1, from coordinate 8,307,242 downwards.
AAAAGCTCGTTACTCGGTGAGCATCTCGCTCGCCAAGGGTAGCAAAGGTAGCAAGAAGCGGTAGCTGGCTGTCAGTAGCCGATGCTGGCCTTTTTAAGCGGCTTGATAGCTCAGTCACAAAATAGGAAGACACAGACGGTAAGATTGATATATACCACGCTCAAGTAACGCACACATCACGGACACTTGGAACAGATAGATAGATAGATAGATAAAACTCTTTATTGCACACACACATAAAAGTAAAAACAAACAATGAAACAACTTGGAACTTAAGTTCCAAGTTGTTTGATCCTGATGCGTGTATTAAGGCAGAGGGCTGGCCGCCTAATGCTTTTCGGCAAAGAAATGTAGCAGTCACTAAGAGGAGGGGCAAGAAAGGAGAGAAATGCTGCTATATACTTCTTGCTATGTTCTTCTGTCTGTAAATCTGGCGGTGGAGTGTAAGAGTCTTCTCTAACTACCTTTAGAACTGGGGTTGGTAAGTTTCTGGTGTGAACTGGTCCACGAAACACCAGGCGCCTAGCTCTAGTTTTATTTGCCATTCGATTTTGTAAACAAAAACGAGAATAATTAATGCAAAATTTTAACTTTCCTCGTCTGTCACCGGAGGCGTTGCTTCAATGCCATACAAAATCTTGTTTTCGTCGTTCGTGAGCTAATGTGTGTGCAATTAGTAGGTATTCGCACTAGGCATGCTACTAATGAATGCAACTGTCTGCGGCTATGTATGGGCGCTGGCTACTGCTTTCTAGAACTGGGACACCGGACGGTGCAATTAATATCCTATTCAGGGTTTTGAGAAGGCTGCTTATTCACCGGTACGGTAGACTAATTTATATAACTAAAAGCTTTTTACCTAGGTATATAATAATATCTCAGGGTCAACCACATAAGCGTTGGCGAGGTGATTTCGATGCCTTTGCGGAGGGGTGGTGGAAAATCGTCAGAGATCGTGAAAGGTTGGGGAAGGCATTTGCCCAGCAGTGGGAAGAAATTGGTAATTCACCAAATATACAATGTTTTTGTTTATATTTTTAACTTCTTGATGACCATAACATAGTCAGTCACCAAGAAACAGTGCAGAAAGTGCAGTGTAACTGTAAATCTCACAATGCTCCTTGCTCGCAACGTATAGTTATAAAGCTTTTTTTTCACGTATTAATATAACTTCTATAGTTTCTTATTATCACTAAGTTTTCATTAAAGAAGAAATAAGAAAATTATATTTATCGAATAACATCAACACGTAATAAAAAAAGACATTCATCTTTTGGTTAACTTAAAAAACATTGATGTGGAAACACTCAAGCACTCTGAAATGAGAGGCTGTGTATGACATAAAAGGACGGACCACGCAATACCTATGAGCAACAACAAAACGCGTAAGAGTAGGCGCGACCGCAAGGCGACGCTACGCCTCCGACTGTAATAATGGCGGTGTTGCCTTTAATAAAAAACAACTTACCAGACATTAATGAATGTTGGTATATTAGATAAAAACCTAAAAACCTAAAAGTATTTCAATCTGCGACATTTTCATTGTTCAAACAAACGAAGAAGCACTGTTTTTATAGACCAATATGATTATGATGTTAAATTGCATGATCCCACCACTGTTCTATAAAAGTTTTATCTGTCCCCCTTTAGTGACGGGTGCTCTCGGGTGGACACTAGACAGACGAAACTTCTTACTCCCATCTATCATCCTAAAGCCGGGGTGACTGATCGAATTAATTATTTTTAACGCACATTAAAGGCTTACACTGAAAACAGCGGTCAAAAGCTGCGCGGTTTGACCGCGGGCCAGTGCAAGGCGAAAAGCAATTAACGACAAGTCTTAGATAAAACTTATGCATACGTATACTTTTGTTGAAATATTATTTTGCAATGTAGACTGTTTAAAATATTTTGTTTTAACTGCACAACACTCGTGATTTCGTCTTTATAAACCATTCTTTTTATGTCTCCCCACAAATAAAAGTCACACGGAGATTTTTATTTGTGAAGAGACATAAACAAGTCATATACATAAACATTTTCAAGTCTGGCGACCTTGAGGCTAGGGTACTGGCCGACCAATCCACTGGGTTCCGAATACTTCGTCCAAATAATCGCACACATGGCGGCCATAATGGGGAGGAGCCCCGTCCTGGTGGTAATAGAGATTCCGGTGAAGAGTTAGTGGCACGTCGTCAAGCATTACGCCAACTACGCGCTGCAAAAGTTGCAAATACGAGTTGCTGTTGAGGTAACCCTCCATGAAATAGGGCCCGAGTAAATGTCGACCAACAATGCCAGCCCACACATCAATGCTAAACCTATGCTGGAACGAATATTTTTTGGTCTTATGCGGGTTCTGTTCGCGGTGAGCACACCAATGTTCATTGTGGACGTTGAAAACACCGATCCGCGTAAACATACACTCGTCCGTCCATAAAATGCTGGCTCCTCGGTGTTCTAGTACCCAGTGACAAAAAGAGACCCGGGCGGCATGGTCCTACTCGTTCAATTCTTGAACTCTTCTGAAGTGGAACGAGTGTTGTTGCTCCGACTTGAAAAGCCGTCAGACTGTTTCGGGGGGTGACATTGAAGCGTCGACCAGTATCACGAGTACTGGCACGTGGTTCCCTCTTAAAGAATTCGAGGATTTGCTCTTGCAAATCGACTAAGAGGCCCACACTGCCGCGACCTTGCGCATGTCGAGGAACGTTGAACTACGTTGAACGTTGAACGTTGAGCCGTTGCGTGGCAGCAAGCATTACCTCGCGCAATGGAGTTGGTCTGTTTGGAAAAATTTCCACGAACATGACCACGGCTCGACGTAGACTGTTCCCACTAATTGCGTAAAATCGCACTATCTCCACAAGTTCTACCTTGGAATAATTTTCCGTCATTTAACTTTTTTTAACACACACTTGAAGAACTTAAGAAGAATACGTTTGTTACACACGCTAGGGTGTAACAAACGTGTCACTTGTTCGGAGCGCGGGCGCGGCACACTGGCTTTGATGTGCCGCCGCGCCACGCCGACAAAGCTGCGGGCGCGCAGCGAGTCTTGCGCTGCTAACTTCAATCGGGTGGGCGGGCGTACGCGAACGAGCGTTTATTTTTTAGTGCTACGCAGACGTGCGATTCTTATTTACAGATTTTTAAAATATGATTATTATTTTTTCATATTTTTTTTATAATTTATTTGTAATAAGTATAAGCAATATGACTGCTGCTATAAATATGGCGTGAATGCAAATCAACATATTGTACATACATTTTATCTTTCTGCACTCCGTCTCCCTACGAACTTTAACTATGCCAAGTCTTACAGTCCTCTGTGCGCGCAATATGTTTAAAAAGCTTTAAACGCTTTTTCTTTACGTATTAATACACAAATTACCTACTTAGATACTTAAATAAATTTAAACATAAATTCCTCTAAGACAATCTCTTCTTTAGGCTACTGTTTGACCACAGGCCAATATGGAGTCTCTTCACGCCAAAAGAACATGGCAGTCAAAATGATTGTATCTTAGTCTTGTTGCACTTCGAACTTTCTCTTGAACAAAAGTTAGTGTTTTTTTGCTCGCTCGACTTGTAGACTTGTAGTAAATTCATGCGAACGGGATGCTTCAATCGGCGCTGCGTGATTTTTACTGAAGAATTGAAATGTGTCACACTAGTATTTGAATGTTAAAGAAAACGTGAAAAAACTGTTAAATTTTTTTACTAAAGAGATTGTATGACCATGACATGAAAATCTAAGAGTGTGACATCGCCTTCAAAGTCTTGCGAAAACCAAACATTCATATTGACTTTATTAAAAAATCATATTCGCCATTTTGAGTCTTAAAACAGATGTCATATATTCCCTACACTATGGGAAGACAGAAAAAAAAATTACATCCCCACTTCACGTGTAGGGGAGGTAACCTAAAAAAAATATTGTTAAAAATTTTACTTCACCACTTTGTCGGCGTCATTAATATGTATATCCATGCCAAATTACAGCTTTTTAGTACTAAGAGTCTATGAGCTAGGCTGGGGACAGACAGGCGGACATGGCGAAACTATAAGGGTTCCTTGTTGACTACGGAACCCTAAAAACATTCTAGTAGTGTTTGTCATTAACCCCTATTACTTCGTTTCCCTGATTCCATTTTTTAAACAATATTTTATTTAGGCTGCAGAGATTGTATGCAATGAAAAATTAAAAAATATAGAATATGAGTTTGGATTGACATATATTGACAGATATTGGCAGTTCCCCTTCCATATTTGAAATTTTTTTAAAATTTATGAAACAATGTATATTTTGTGAGATATATTTTACCGTTTGTGAGATATATTTTACCGTTTGTGAGATCTACTCCATATAAACTTTAACTATACCAAATCTCACACATGCGTGCAATTTGCTTAAAAGGGATCCAAAATATTTGCTATACGTTCATACTAATATAAGATCCCTTTTTTTTTTTGAGAGAGATTGTTGTTTGCCTCAGGCGTGCCCGTGCCCTACTAGATTCTCCGAATCGGGGAGCGGAACAACCCGAGGGCGCCTCTAAAGGCTCGGACCTCGGCTCGGGTTGACCGGGCCGTAGTGGAGGAGAGAAGCGCCCAGTACATGTCTGTACCTGGTGTAGAGCGCGTGTGAACCGGTTCTTCGTACCCTTGTTCTACGAGTACGGTGTCTTGGGCCTAAACTAGTGTGCATGTTTAGTGTAATATAGATCCCGTGCAATAGAAGTAATTACCTGTAATAAGTTCAATTACCAGGTCGGACAAAGTATGCTTCGCGTTTTTCGTTGCATCGCTCGGGTTTGTAACGGCCAACATTTAGCAAGCATGGTGATTGAGCTAATACCCTTTTAATGTAGCGTTCAATTGATTTCAATGATGAACGCCTTTGCTCAGCAGTGGCTGTTTATTATGGTTCGGTATTCATAATTAAATGATTCGATTTTCTTTGACTGGAATAATAAGGTTTTTATTTATCTAAAAACTCTTTAGTATTTTAGTCTTACTTTTGTTTTACCTGTGAAACTCTGCAAAAGGTCTATGATACCAATAATACATAATTACGTCTACCTTTTAAATAAAATAGATGTGTATAATTAAGATTTACACTACTACATAAGATCTTGCTGAAAAAAACTTTAATGGTAAAAATTTTCTTTTGTTTAATCTAATAATGTTCCTAAATACAACTGAACTCCCCCTTAATCAAGCGACAGTAGCTACAATGGCAACACTGCTTGTTGGTTCCGCCAATGTCTGATATGACAGTAGGCTATCGTTACCTTGAACGTGTCTAGCGCGATGGCGATGGCGCGGGAGTTTTGTTTTCAGTATTGTTTATTAGATATTTGCTGTATACTCGTAACTATGTAACTAGGTATATTTGTCTGCTCCGGTGATGAATGCTAGAATTAAGTTGGAGTTTCTAGATATGTAAAGTTTTTGACAATTCATTGTGGGAACGTTGTAGGTATATGCCCTTTATTTATACGAGGGAAAATTACCAAGGCCATCGTGATGACCGAACTCCAGGCCTTTTTTATTTATTTAATGAAAAATGTATGATCACACAATCACATCTTTTAATCAACCAACATTGTGTAAGCTACCTACTGTGGGTTGTCAACAATGTCAACATCTTTCTCATCAAGCACGTAGATGCTAATCTATCTATCTATCTATCTATCTTCAAGTTGAAGACAATTCAAGTACCTCATAAAGTAGAGTATGAAAAAATCTTAACAAAACGAAAACTAGGCAGGTGACTCATTTTATTGATATAGGTTAAATTAAGGCAATGTCGAATAAGATCAAACAAGAATTAATCAAAGTAAAATATTAAATTTAGGTCCTGATTTAATGTTCCTATCCGCTGATAATGTCGATCAATGACATTATCAGGAAAACAAACAAGTTGGCGAGTGCCGCCAGCCGGCCGTCGCAAGGCTGCTTGCTATTTTTCCGTTGTCGAAAAATGTGCGTATGCGCGCAGGCTTATCTCGCGCCGCGGCCAGCCAGTCAGCGGCCGAAGTGCATACTCGCCGCGCATGCGCTGTTGCCGGATTGCTCAATAGTTTTCTGCCGATCCTGACCTATACAATCGTAGTATATTCGTACCTTTGAACCCGAATCGAAGAAATAATAGTAATCAAGTAAGTATCGCAAATACTAATTCTAATAAAAAACCTTGTTCCTTTGTTGTTGTGTCTGGCGATGATTTTTTTGTATGAAAATGCTGAGCGCTTTCGTTTTTCCTTTTTTACGTTTAGATGTTTACTAGAGCAGCTAAGTAATTTTACTACTTAACTACCTGGTACTACACGACTTTTAAAATAAAGACGAAGCCATATTGCAAAGCGTATTTCTCTCCGATGTTTTTGCATATGAAACCTTTGAAACAAAAAGCGCTTCCGTGGGAGTTAATACAAGAACTCACATAGTTTGAATTTTATTATTACCCACTACAACTCCGGTTTAAGTTACCAAAGTTGATTTTGTGAGATTGATTTCCTTCGCCGTTTGTTTTTCGTATTGTTTGTATTGTGTGGGTTACACATGAGGATTCTAATTGCTAAGTGAATTTTTAAGTGAGCTTGGATGTCTAAATCCGACACTAAACACCAAAAGTTTATCAAAGGAGTCTGAGGGCCGATTTTGATAAAAAAACTAAAACGGTATCTCATTAGATTTCAATGTATCAGTTTTCTTACTCATAAAACGATATTGAGTGTCGAAATTTTGTAAACAATCATTTTGATAAATATTTTGTTAAAATTACCCTTCTCTTCTTTAGTTTGCAGTTTGACTTTATTTGACAGAATCCTCATAAGCGATACTGGTGGAATGATGTGGTTTAAGACATTTATTCTCATTAAGAATTATACATTAATTCACTTACATGAGAACAACACAATTAACAAACAAAAAATACATATTTTAGAGATACGTACTTTTGGACGGTAGTTTTAAAAACATTGTCACAACAAATACACGAGCCTCAGGCATCGGGCGCAGTGATAGCAAAACATTGATGTATAAACAAACTACGCTCAGCGCCCCGCTAGATGTGGCTTGCATTCAATAATTTATTATGACTTTGAGACTAATTCATTTTTTCTTTTTGTATTGTTTAAATTAGATTTTGATATAAGTAAATAAAAAGATAATATAATAATAATATAAAAGATTTTGTAAATAAGGGCTTTATTTTAACGGTTAAAAACTCTTACTTATTTTGTTTTAATTAGGTACTACTTAATATATATATATTTTTATTATTATTATTTTAAATTAATTGAAGACAAAAACGCATAAATAAATACAAATGATGGTTAGTTTGATTATTAAAACTTTTTAATCGACTTTAAATAAAGAAAGTAGGAGTTTATACCTATTTATTATTATTATAAATTTATTTATTTGAAGTTATGTAATGTTTTAAAAGTTTTTTGAATGTGTTCATTGATTGGGTTTCTTTAATGTCCTTGGGAAGCTTGTTATAAATTTGTGCACCTTCAAATAAAATATTTCTTTTGCCATAATTTGTGCTAGGGGACCGTAACACTAAATCATTTGCATTTCTAAGTTGGATTTTTTGTATTTGCCTCTTTTTTGTGAAACTAATTTGTATGTGTATATTTTTAGTTATTATTTTACGGATCAGTAAACAAGTGTAATATGTGTATGTTTGTGTAATATTAAATATTTTTGTTTCTTTATATATTTTTTCTGTAGATGTAAAGTAATTATAGTGAAAAAGGATTTTAATCAATTTGTTTTGTACTCTTTGTATTAAGTTTATATGTGCTTTTGCGGCTGTACCCCAGATCTCGATCAAGTAGTCAATGTGGGGCTTAATAAGGGAATTGTATACAGTGTATCGCACTTCCCGTGGAAGACACCTACTGACACCTCTCAAAGCTCCGGTTATAGACGATAACTTGGCTTTAATTTTATCAATATGAGGCTTCCATGTCAATTTGCTGTCTACAATGAGCCCTAAATATCTTTCACTATCAATTTGGTTTATTTTAGAATTATTTAACATTAAACATTCATAATCTGAAATCTTTTTGTTTTTAGTTTTAAAAATTATGTAGTTTGTTTTGGCAACATTAATAGTTAGTAAATTGTACTGAAACCATTCATTTAGTAAGTTTAGGTCACTTTGCGCGTCTTTGATTATTGCTTCAAACGAAGGACCAAAATAAAATAAGGATGTGTCATCAGCATAAAGAGTTACGTCACCTTTAAGACCAATTTCATTGATATTATTAACATAAATTAAAAATAACAAGGGACCCAAGATAGATCCTTGAGGAATTCCGTAGGTTACAGGTTTAGGTTGACTTTGATGATTCTCTATTTTTACTATTTGCTTACGTTCTGATAAGTATGATTTTAAGATATTAAAAGCTGTTCCAGTAATGCCAATTTGATTTAATTTTTGTAACAATATGACGTGACTAACGGTATCGAAAGCCTTTTTAAGGTCTATAAATATGCCTATTGCTATATTTTTCTTGTCCAGTTTAGTTTTTAGTTTAGTAATAAGATCTACTGTTGCTGAGAGAGTGTTTGATTTTTGTCTGAAACCATACTGTTGGCTGTAGAAAAAATTAATTGAATTTAGGTACTTCTCTATTCTATTATACATTATTCTTTCAAAAATTTTGGATAGAACAGGAAGTACTGATATTGGTCGGTAGTTTCCCGGATTGGTTCTCATACCGGACTTAAAAATAGGAGTGACCTTTGCAATCTTTAGGCTATCGGGAAAAATTCCCGTTTCCAGACACTTATTTATGCAGTTTGTTAAGTTTTCAGCAAGCAAATTTGTTACACATTTAATACATTTAGTGCTAATACCATCGATACCTGAGGACGTGTTACTATCTAACTGATTACAAATTTTTATAACTTCTTCGGTAGTGGCTGGGAATAACTGTGATAGTTCCTGTGAGTGAGTTCCAGTTTCCATGTTCTTACTAGGATGATACTTCTTTGGTATTTCATTTGCTAGAGTTTCTCCTATAGTTGAGAAGTAGTCATTGAAATATTCACAGATTTCTTTTTCATCAGTAACTATTTCCGACCCTTTCTGCAATTTTACTGGAGCAGTCGATTCTTTCAATTTATTTCGAGTGAGTTCATTTATAAGTGACCACATTTTGGATGGTTTACTTCTACAGTTTTTAAAGGCCTTATAATAATATTTTGATTTCAAATTTTTTATCAAATTAATAACGCTGTTTCTTTTTGCTTTAAACATTTCTTCTATATTTTTGTCTTTTGGATATCGTTTATGTTTTTTATAGTGTTCGTTCCTTGTATTTATTGCTTCTAAAATATCTTTCTGTATCCATTCTTGTCTTGGAGGATTCAATTTTTTCGTTTTCTTAGTTTTACTCACATTGATACTGCATGTCAGATTTTGTTCTAAAGTATTGTATTCACAGTCTTTCTTGTCCATGTTTTCATAGGTGGTGATAGTGGTTTCATTTCATATTCATAATGATGATAACTGTAACAATGATAAAATAATAATAATGATGTGTTATTTATTACTATTATTTATTTGTTATGTTCCGAACGCCTCTACTTCGTGACCCTTGCAAATTGTGGGCATGGTTTTTTTTAGAGAGAGTTTACTGATTGCCTCCAATGGCATTTTCAGCTTCACCGGGCTTTTTTAGGGGAGGCAAAAAACTTAAAGGGTTTCTCAAGCCGTGTGAAACGAACCACTTTCGGAGGTTTTCGAGAGGGAACGGCATCACGCACTAAGGCGTGTCCCCGTGCCCTACTAGATTTTTTCGAGGGTTCTCTCGGATCGGATCGGGCGCACATGGATGAGTGTGATATTTGGTATGAGTAGTTAAAGTTTATATAGAGAAGGAGTCACACACAAAGCGTAAAATTCATCAAATAACTTAAAACGGCGATTAACGCAAACTAATTATATAGCAAAAGTTATTATACCTTTGTCATACCCGACGTTATTACCCGTTTTAAATTATTTGATAAATATGGAACGCAAAAGTTTGAAATCGTAATACTTACGTTTAACAAATACACACATCAAAAAATGTATAGGGATTCAAGTACATTTTAAAGTATCGTTGCGTTATAGAATTAATATTTTAACTTTTTTGGATCGTTATTGATTCTTTTTAGTGAATTTCACGATATAAATATTTTTTTTTACATTGAAATTAAAATATGAAAAATTTATTGTCTATCTGAATTCCTATAAGAGAGTAATGGCAAATTTTCCAAAAGCCAAGCACAAGCCATAGCACCCCACAATCGTAGTGCCCGTTTACAATAAGCTCGCGAACACCGAAATTGGGGAAGAAAACTGGCGCTGTGTTTGCTTCTCTGATGAATCACGTTTCGGTATGAGGCCGGTTACAAGACGCACTCGAGTTTGGAGGACCTCTGGACGTCAAGAACACTTGAGATTTTGTTAGGAAGTTCATCCATATGGTGGGGAACAATCATGGTTTGGGCCGGTGGAAGAACCGATCTCATTTGGATCAGGGGCAACCTCAATGCTCAAATCTACGCAGAGAGGATTGTTTCAGATGTGATGATCCCCTTGCGAGGCCGATCAGGTGATTCGTTTCGGCATGACAATGCACGTCCACACACGGCTAGAGTCGTAACACGCACTCTTGCCGGGTTTCATATCAACGTGGTATGCCGTGGCCTGCACAATCACCAGACCTCAGCCCAATTGAGCATGCATGGGACATGCTTCAAAGAAGAGCTCTGCCGAGTATGGATACCGTTTTCATCAAAGTGATTTGGATGAACTGATTTTAAGCATACCAAATCGCTGTGCTTGTGTGATTCGTGTGAGTGAATGGTAGAAATACAGATTTTTTTATTTTTTTATTTTTACAGTAAAGTTTAAAAAAATCTACCTTGTTGACGACTTTAACGCAGGCTAATTTTCCCCAATTGGTTAAAATTGCATTTTTTCTTAATTTTAACTGTCGAAAATACGTGAACCATAGACACTCGGTTGGAGTACTTTGTCCGTAAACAACCGGCCGTGGTACTTTTTAGCACAATGCGCGCACTGAGGAATGTGTGATTTGCATAGTTACATTTACGTGGAGGAGTGTAAAGTAATTATTTTTTTTATAAAATGTAACATTACATTGGATATTTTAGGGAATTATGGTCGAATTTCGACTACTGGGCAACCATTAGCTAATATTAATATAATTAATTACTAATGAAGTAATAAAAAAATCTAAGCGATGCGATTTATGAGCCGGGATGCCATACTCGCATAATGATATGGATTCCATGTGCTATTATTACTGGTTTAGTATATCCAATTAAGTAATTACCATTAATTAATTAATTTAAAATTAATTAATTAATTACTGTCTCACTGTTGGCCAAAATACCTCCATCATTTAAATTAAATTGTCAATGCCATGCAACAGGCTATGCATCGAGAAATCTGGAACACATTTGTGAATTAAACCCAGCACTCCAGATTGTTAGCGAGCGCTCTTGCTACTTGGCCTGTAATGATGTAAGGTTCGGCGCAAATAATAGGTTATAGACTGATTGCAGTTGTAATATTTAATTAAATTCTAAAACAATACATCGACAATAATAGCGTTATCCTAACAAGTAAGATTAATAATAAGAATAAATTAATTTATGTATAAAACTTAGTCTAAATACATCAAACTTATAAAATAACATTGTTTAGATATATAAAATATGGTGCATTTTGAGAGTAAAGCTTATATTGTCTTTTTAAAATTTAAGGTTAGTAGTGCAAAATAATCGAAGTACTTATAAGTATCTATCTATATACATATAATAAAGCTAAAGAGGGTCGAAAGTCTGTACATGGAAGATATTCGAAAAAAAGCTGAGGATACTTAGAGTCGATAACAGAACACGTTCCATTAATTTTTAGAATTTTTGCCTGTCTGTTTATCTGTTTATTTGACCGCGTATCACGTGAAAATGGCTGAACGGATTTTTATGCAAACTTAGCACATAGACAGACCATGACCCGGACTAGGACATAGGATACTTTTTATCCCGGTAACAGGTTCATGTGGGATAGTGTAGTCTTCGCGAACGAAGTCGCGGGCGACAACTAGTTACGAATGAATAGGTATATTTAATTTCATCGACGTATTTTAGTAAATGAAAAGATAATCACGTAAATATAGCTATAACTGTTTAGAGGTGACTTTGGATTTTTTTGGAAACAACAACATTGTTGAAGACAAACAGATATATTAAGATTATATTATGATATCATGGCGTTGTATGTTGTATACTTTTTTATAAACCATGCATACCATCATCAACGCTCTACTGGAATCGCTCTATCATTACGGACAGGATCTCTTGAAAGCCGAGAAGGGCAAGCTCAGTAAGTACCTTGACTTGGCTCACGAGGATACCGCCATGTGGGATATGGATTCAACCATTATTGTACCAATAGTCGTTTCGGCAAACGGTCTTTTAGCGAAGAGCCTCGACCAACACCTAGAAAGTTCTCGCTGAAGGGTTTGGTCAAGGGTCAGATGCAAAAGGCATTGACACATTGACATTGGCATTGACTCCTTGACACGGCACTTATTGTCAGGAGGTTCCTCACTCTGCAGCCCTAACCAACGATAGCTTGGGTCTATCCCCGCTGCCGGTGGCAACTTAGGTTAAGTTTTTTTATAATATTTTATATTGTAAATATGTTTTTATATAAAATATTGTAAAAAAAAATCTCAAGATACATATTTAATAATGAGAATAATAATAATGACTTAAACATCTACATTGATCTATCATTATCAACATTGATCATTAATAACAATAGATTCATCTATGCATATGCAATGCATGCGTTTATTTACAATTTATTTCGCACAAAGAATATAACATAGTTACATCATTAAAAGATTATGTCTTAAATAAAATTATTAATGACTTCCAAATTATCATTATATATCAGGACATACAGGAGATCAACCAAAATGGTACAGAATTGTACAATTGTAGTAGGATCAATTTTATTAAGCGCAACATTAAGTGTAACGAGACAAAACGTAAAAGTGAACCGTAGCTCTAAAAATAACATTGAAAAGAAATCGTTGAATGAATTCTAATTGATTTAATTCACACCATTACATTTAGCTTTTTTCCTGCAACATTTGTATCATTAGGATCGAATGACATATAGAGCAGCATATCATTTGCGTATAGGGCAATAACAATTTGTAAGTTATCAGTTATCAGCACAGTGTAATGGCAAATAGTGTTGGGCCAAGTGTAGAACCTTGAGAAACACCTCTTATAAGAAGTGTGAAAACCGTTATTGTCAGTCAGTTCGACAAATTGTGAACGTCCATAAAGGCAACTCACAAACCATCTTATTGCTTAGAAATCAAAACCGTAGTAGGAGAGAGAGATAAGACGTATATAATACAAGTTTCAAAAGGACGGGAAAATTCTAGAAGTGTTAAAATAGTACCCTTGCATCTAGTAATTTTGAGCAGTTAGAATATTATCAATAACGTCCAATAAACCCGTCGAAGTACTGTGTCCATTTCTGTCTTTTAAGCAATATATTACTCTCCAAATACTCTGTAACTAACAAACAACAATGTATTTCGATAATTTTCCATATGAATGGAAGTATGCTAATTAGTCGTATATCTCGCAATTCAGCAGGGTTATTTGTTTTGGGAAGTGGTTTGACCTTGGCATTTATCCAGGCAATAGGGAAAGTTGCAGATTCGACAGATTTGACCACGATTGCAGTTAAACAATGTCTAAATTTGAGGGAATCACGGAAATCATATCCAGTGTTGTTCCATCAACACCCATAGCATTTGTGCTAAATGATAATTAATAAAACTCTCTCAAATCTTTCTCTTTCTAACTAGTCATACGGGGTACCGTATTACTAGTTATTATTAAATACCGTTCAAACATTCCGAATTATAGATTGACGTCATTTATTTAAAGTGACACTATTTGCTTAGCTGTTACTAAGTAATTTATTTATTACATGTAATTTAAGATTGTTACATTTTAGGTTGGTCTGTGGCGCAATTATCATGTTAATTACAGAAAATATTTGGAAATAACTCATTCCGCTGGTGGGCCAAGGTCTCCAATATTGAAATCAAGTCATCGCTACAATTGATGGGTTTTGGCTAAATCGCCACGATTGCCAAATGCGTGTCGGTGATCAAAAATCCTATTATGCATCGGATTTTCCGAAACACGCATTGCCCGACCTGGAATTGTATGCATTACAATTCCCTAAATATAAAATGCAACGCCAAATAAGTTAGTCAATTAAAAGCCAAATCAGTGTGACGGTTCTTAAAGAGAAACTGAAAAGGCATCTTTGCAGTTTTGTTCCTATTTCAAATTTGTGTTCTATCAAATCATAGTATCAAATATTCATGTGTAATTATGGTGGATTTTTAACCAATAAATATTTGTGAAAGTGCATGAGTGTTGGCAAATGAAACGAAACAGTGCAAGACACCCATAAGCACAGCTTACTTAAAAAAATAGTCATGACGGGTGTTATTGGATTAGTAAAGGGTATTTTGCCCAGTTCGTCGACACATCAGTCAGCCTCCATTTTCTGTAACGTCATCACATTAAAATCCAATTGTTTGGCTCGATAGCAATTGTTTGTGTATCACCCATTATTGTGAATTCCGCTTCGGTACGGGCTTACTATAATATGATACTTACGCCGACAACATATGTTTTTATATAACTCCACGAGGAAGCGCGAAACAATGCTCTCCATAGACTACATATAATATTGGGTACAGATACTGAAACTATGCTTCCATTCATCCTAGATGGCAATTGTAGACAGTTTGTGTGCGGGTGTACGCTTGGTCCCAAGTAACTCACGAACTAAATAATAAATTTCATAATTTAACAGTTCGAAACACTAACATTGTTGCAAATGCAACTAATCTGCGTATGTATGTGGTCTATGGTGCTGAAGCCTTTTGGGAAACTGGCTTAGGATAGGCTGAAAGTCAAAAAACCTGGGTGCGAGACGATTCATTATGACTCACGATAACAGCTGAAGACGTGACTTAGAAGTGAGATGGGTCTGTACTTCTTCGGCAGGGTTTTGTCGCCCTTTTTGAAAAACAGCACAACCATACCTTCGTTCCACATCTCTGGCGTTCTACCCCCGAGTATGACGGAATTAAATAGCCACAGTATATTTTTTTCTTGGCGTTATATGTTGTATGCTTTTCATATAAACACATTTCACAATTGTCATCACCAGTATCTCACCTGCTTATCGCTGCTGAGGAGCAGCTCGATGGTTCAGTGGTAAACGCGCTCGGTCTGCGATTACTTAAATTAAGCAACTTTCGCAAATTTTTCGCCGGTCATCGGATGAATGACCAAAATATTTTCAACTGAAGCTTCTCCGTGCTTCGGAAGGTACGATAATGCCGTTGGTCCCGGCTGCATTAACAGTTG
Organism: Eudonia truncicolella; assembly: GCA_949315975.1. Taxonomy (NCBI): domain Eukaryota; kingdom Metazoa; phylum Arthropoda; class Insecta; order Lepidoptera; family Crambidae; genus Eudonia; species Eudonia truncicolella. The sequence goes on along the minus strand of OX438825.1, from coordinate 8,291,711 downwards.
TTAACAACCACCGCACCGCACCGGAGCTCTTCCTGTGGTGTTGCCATTCATAGGTACAGCTGTGGAGACATAAAATTACCTGTTGATGATTATATGTTGCTGCTAATTCATTGTGTCTCAATAGTGAGCCAAAGGAATCAACTGAATACGCCGAATCCTAAGACTAGCTCAAAAATAACTTTCCCTTTTATATTGTTTGTTGGTTGTTAAATATGTAAAAAAATGTATAAAAAATTTGACTGGTTAGTAGGTATGTGTGATATTTTTCCGACGCTTACAGAAGAAAATGCTGGAAGGGAATTAGACGCATGGAAAAATTTGCGGAACATTCCTGCTCCGTAGAGAAAAGATGCTGGTTCGATTTCGGTGTTACTCGTACAACATTAAAATTTAAACGTTTTACTTTTTTGAGTTTGTAATTTTAGACATTTGAGCTTATACATTTAGCTGCCGATATTTAAATTTAATTTCTGGCATTCTAATACGTACATTCCAAACAAAATATCCGTCTTAATACAAGTTATATTACTAATTGGCTTTGTGTGAAGCTGAATTAACAGCGCCCTTCGAAAAATACATTGTAGACCAAAAATAGTTAGCGGGATTATATTTCCTATACGGGATCAACAACAGGCCAATTAACAATAGATCGGAGGTAAAACACCCGATGCCAAACTATTTGATTTACGAAATAAAGCTTCCCTTAGTTACATAGTTTCTGACTTCAGTAGCCTGGCAAAATTTTCAACATCATAGTTCTCTACAACGTCAACTTGATTTTTTTTTGCGTATTTTGTTTTGATTGATGCATTGAAATACAAAACAACCTATTACATTGGCAAGATAAAAGAAACGCTGATTGATTTTGAAGATCATTTGATTTGTCATTTTAAACATTTGATTTCAGCTATTGTTTTAAGTGACCGCCTACCCTTTGCATTTATAACTGAGCCCACTCACCACCGTTGATGGTCCTTTAACTTTCCTAACACGTCTGTTTGGGTTTTACGGCGTCGAATGCACTCTGTTTTTTTCTTAAAGGTGGTTTGCGTTTGTTGCTTCCATTTCACATCCGCTTTTTTTACTTCACCCTACAAATAAAAGTCAAGCGGCGTGAGGTCGGGAGATCAAGTGCCCAGCTGATCGGCGTGCCGCTTGCGATCCAAATACGTGCGGACATCGCGTTGGAAGTGCGTCGTGGCTCCGTCATGCTGGAAATGCATGTTTCGCCAGTATGCTAAGAGTACGTCTTCATCAGTCTCAGCAGTACTTGACTGATAAGACGAAGATTTTTCTGTGCGGTCAATTTTTCATCAATGAAGTACGACCCGATAACTACACGATAAGGATCCCGCCCAAACTTTCACTCTGAAACGCACGTTAAAAGAGACTTTTCTTGTTTTCTTTGGGTTCTGTCAATGGCGACACCACCAGTGTTCTCTATGGACTTTGAAAAGACCTACTCTTGTGAAGTTTTCTTCACAATACTGTACAATATATTTAAAAAAACCAATGTTAAACTTATCTCAGACATTTTATTCATTATTATAGAGATATTTGGAAGGTTGCTGATACTTACCGCTCAGGGTATCCTTTAGTAAGTATCAGCAGATTTTTTGAAAGTTCTATCCTGGTCATACATAATTAAAAATAAAAATAAAAAAAAACCGCGTCACACGCGCGTAAGTGACTTTTTCGTGGCGCGCTCTCTTTGGCAGGGTAGTTTGTGTTTGTGTGTTTGGTTTATCTTTTAGAGTAAGTATGTTTGTAAGCAAAACTATTTAGTGTGTTTATTTTATCTTTACGTTTCTTGTGCTTAACATTTTATGTTGTTGGTTTTTTTTTTACATGTTTGTTTAAATATATAGAGTAAAGAAAGTGTATTTTTTAAAGTTAGATTTTTCTTTATCCCTCGCAACCTCCCTTATAAAGCTGACGTTTGTTAACAAATTCATCAGGTATGTGTGTAAAAAAAAGGATTCAGCCTAGCTTAATGATACCAAAAATATTTAATTAATTTTGTAGTTTAGTATTATTGTTACCTCCTACATTATTATGATATAGTATTCTGCCTAACATTAGGTAAAGCAGAGTCATTTACCGAACCATCTATAAAAAAAACTCTCTTCGTTTATCACCACCGCCTATGAACGCAATATCGAAATATCGCTTTAGCATCGATATATGCCTATACCTATTAGCTAGATGACAAGATGAGTTCATAAACTATACACGTAGCCAAAGCAATCGGTTAGGCGGTCGGGAGGCAGAAGGCGCGCCGCTTTAATGCAATTTTCGTTTTCGATAGCGTCGCCGCATGTCAATTAAAACTCACACAAGGCACCCCGCTTCGGCACGATGACCAGCGACCACGCGGTTTAAATGAAATAAAGAAAAGTGTTTATTAACAACACCCACATACATAAGAGAAAAAATATGATGAAATAAAAAGAGTAATAAAAAAGAAAACATGCCGTACTCAGAGACGTCAATTAAGTTTAATGACAATTAAATGTCTTTCCTTCTCTATTAAGCACTATACATAAGAAAGTGACAGCAAGAGACTTAATTGTCATTAAAACTTAATTGACGTTTCTGAGTACGGCAGGAGTGTGAAATTTTAAATTAATGATTACATACATACATACATACATACTTCAATAAGCAATAAGCAATAAGCATCTGTGGCATTCGTGGATTTTTTGCGGTGCGACGCGCGATTTCTGTTCATTGCGTACATTTTATTACCGTTGACTATAGCTTTCCTAGTATAACGCGCAATGAATTAGTAAACCGCTTTGCTACGTTCGTCGCAGGACTCTCTTTGCTCGTGGCTGAGGCCTTTTAGTGTTTTCAGATTTAATAAAAAGCGTATCTCCTATGCCCAGCAGTGGGCGTCATATCGCTGACGATGATGATGATGATGATACCTCCTATAGTATAACCGCCTCTTTGGTTTAGTGGTTAAGACCACCGGTCTCAGATCCAGAAGTCCCGGGTTCGATTCCCAGCGGTACTCGGTTTGGTTGGTGGGGCTTTTTTGTGCGCCAGGCTGGGTACCATCATCTCATCTAAAGATGTCGCCATAACATCAATGTTAGTAGAATTGTTGTGTTCCGTGAGTTAGAGATAAGATAGCGATTACTTCAGTCACCACTTAACATTAGGTGAGATGAAGGCCGTAAGAAATAAAACAGCGACCTAAGGTCAGCAACGCACAATTTTATTAAGGTGTTATTTCCATTTTCTTCCTAAATTATAATTATCTTGTTCCTCCGCTGGGTATCGCACCTGGTTTTATCACTTGGCTACAGAGGCGAAAAATTAATAACAAGCTTAACGTACGTTCCGAAGCACGGACTACCATTGTTGCTTCAAGCCTTACCGCCAACCAAACCGAGCACAATATGTACCCCCGCTGGGAATCGAACCTTGGCTCTGAGATCTTTCTCTTTGGAGAGAGTTTCCTGATTGCCTCAGGCGGCATTTTTATCATCACCGGACTTAAAGGTCTGTGAACAGATAATTATGAGATGTCGTACCACAAAACTTTTGGAGAGTATACGCCTAAATGCAATAATTTACATTATTATTAATTTGTAAAACCTATAGTGACGTTAATTTAGTTAAATGCTCCAATTGGAAAAAGAACTTATAATTACTGGCCAAGCATCGTCTCACCGTCAAGCCAAATTGAACCTTAAGTTAGTATTTCGAAAAGCTAAAAACGGCACTGCGCAGATAGTTTATTAGTTACCGTAGTGTGTGTGTGGCCAGATTCCCTATATGCATGCTATTTTAGCGCATCTGTGTGTCTTTGTGTGTACATGCGCGATGCAGCTCAGAATTTCCAAGCCAAAATTCGAGAATTGACTTTAATTTAGTACTCCATGTTGTGTTGTCCACACCTGACCCGGAAGCTGCAATGGATCTCGCGAGCGCGTTGGACTCGTCAGGTGAGTGACTTTTGTTTTGTGTCTCCGAACTTTGTCAGTAGTTCAGAAGACTGTTTTAATCTGAAATGTGTTGAAAACCCGTGTTCGAAATTTTTACGAATATGTTATTTTTGAGCTCTAAACTTTCTTCCGTTTTAAGTGTTTAACTAAATAAACTAATGTTAAAGTGAAATACGGTGAATAAACTTTAGGGAACTCTTTTAAAGTGTGATCAAAGTCCGTGTTCCAGATTTTTACAAAAAAACATTAATGTGTTTTCAAAACTTTTTTATGTGTTTCAAAGTGACAATAAAATAATTGAAATCATCGATGACTAGTGGCGTTACCATCTTATTGTCCTGGCAGCTAATTATATAGTGAATTACAGTGTAATACATTAAATTAATGTATAAATTAGCATTCTAACTACCTACTACCTACTTTAGAAAACTCGTTTAAAATATAATGTAATCAAAATCAGTGTTCCAGATTTTTACAAAAAGATTAAAGTGTACACCAAACTTTTTTGTGTGTTTCTAAGTAATTATAAAATAATTAAAATCATCGATGACTAGTAGCGATACCATCTTATTGTGCTGGCAGCTAATTATATAGTGAAAAACAGTGTAAAATAAAGAAATTTGTGTATAAGTGAGCATTCTAACTATCCACTACCTACTTCAGAGAGCTCTTTTAAAATAAAATGTGATCAAAATCAGTGTTCCATAATTTTTGCAATAAGATTAAAGTGTACTCCCAACTTCTTTGAGTGTTTCTAAGTGATAATAAAATAATTGAAATCATTGATGACTTGTAGTGTTACCATTATGTTGTGCGGCAGCTTATAATAAAGTTAAATACGGCAGCTTACGATAAAATAACAGTATACTCACAATAAAATAACTGAAACCATTGACAACGTATAAGTGTTACATTTTTTGTGCTGGCAGCTTACATATACAGTAAAAACAGTGAAAAAACACTTAGCGTTATCGTCTGAAACGAGGTTATTAATTTAAAAAATAAAAATAAGACTACAGTTTTGTTCATCAGTGCGTTATTACGGGAAGAAGTGGATGGCGCAAAAGGTGTACTGAAGAACTGTAAAAGCATTTGTTTCGAGTGATAAGATTTTTATGTTGTGTTTGTGCTGTGGAGCTTTAGTTTGATGTACGACATCTCAACCCTTTGTGTAATAGATTTAATCATTAATTTTTTATCTATTATACTAAACGTTTATGTAAGCCTAAGTAAACTTTAGTTAATATTATTTTAAGAAAATAAACTGATATATACTTACTTATTATTATTAATTACCCTTAATCGTCTTACCTTATTCTATTGACCTTCGTTATTTATTATCCTTCTTTACTAAACGGAGCTTTCTAGCGACTTTGTCTACGTCGATTACGTTTTTATACAAAAATCTACAAACTAATTCCCAATTTGATAAAATAGCAGGGTAGGAAAATAATACTACCATTTGTACATAAATTTTTCCTTAAACTAGACTATCTTTTGTTTTACAATATCCAATGGTTACGCTCTATATTCATTGCTTTCTTTTAGCAAAACTGTTGATTTTCGAGCAACCCACGCGCGGTAAATTAAAATAATTCAGTCATTATTGGAAATGCACTATACGTTACCCGTCAGTGAAAATGTCTGTCCCTGAAACTAATAAGAGCGGATGGTTCGCCGGATATTACACGCGTTTAAACGTTAAAGCTTTTTTACCCGACTGCGTCAGAAGGAGGGTTATGTTTTACGAGTGTATGTATGTATATATGTATGTATGTCTATTTCTTTGGCACGACCTACAGCCCAAACGGCATGGTAGATTTTAACATATGAGGTGGCTGTGGGAGTGTGTGACATAGGCTATAAATAAAACCCGGAATGTACTTATTAAAAAAAAGTAAAAATTTTGAAATAAATCAAATTATTAAAATAAAACAAAAACCCCACTGCTGAAACAACTATATAAAAAACAATTATATACTCGTAAAAACCGGACTAACATAAAAAATAAATGCAAAGAGAAAAAAATGAAAAAAAAAAAAAAAACAAGCTCTACGATCCCAGAATTCCATTTGAGCATTGTTGAATGCAACGTGAAATATTTCCTTTTCCGATACCTATACTTAAATAATAAAATCTGTAACAAATGAGTATTTGTAAATACATTGATAGTTGTCGCAGACGGGGACAATCATCACCAAGCGGCCGCCGCGCCGTGGCTAGCTCAATCTGCTCAATTAAATCCGCACTCTCTTTGGTTGGTTGGTGATTGTCCCCGCCTGCGACAACTATCAATTTTCAATGTATTTACAAATACTCATTTATTAAAGATTTTATTATTTAAGTATAGCTATCGGAAAAGGAAATATTTCACGTTACATTGAACAATGCTCAAATGGAATTCTGGGATCGTAGAGCTTTATTTTTTCTTTTCAGTTTTTTTAAATAATCTTGTGCCACTCACTCCCTATGTTACGTGAACTCAGCAGCATGATAAGGGCTAGTATGAAATAAATCAGCTCATCTTGATATATATAAATCCTCTGTGCGTGTGTATGTCACTAAACTTTTTCTAAACGCCTGGACAGATTTGGATGAAATTTTTGTAACACCTTTTATACACTTAGTTACCAATAAAGATTTGGTTTGATTTGATTTGATTTGATAACTCCGTCATTGAAATCAAGTCATCGAAATAATTGACTTAATCACCAGGTTTCGGTCAATCACTCGGTCACCGACGCGCGGTGGCGAGGCGGTATTAATTTATGGGGTATTATTTTATATATTAATTCAAAAATTCAAAATTCAAAATCATTTATTCAGTTTAGACTACAAATAGCTCTTATGAACGTCATTATGCCATCGGTTCGTAAGTCGTACTCTGGGCGGGAGACCTTGTACTGAGAAGAACCGGCAAGATACTCAGCAAGACAGTATCAAGCTCTTTTCTCCCGAAAAGAACTTGACACTTACGTACAGCGTCAAAAATATTGGAAAATGCCCTATCATAAAAGGATAGTTTCCATCACAAATTAACACACAAAAAAAAAAGGACAATGTTTACATTATTTTCCGTTTCTTTGGGACTCCAACCTAAGTAAATTATTGTCTAATAACCGTAGTACAAAGTATAACAACTTCGCACGTGTTCGCGATTTCATTTGACTGTACAATGACAAGTGAGGAATGTGACGAATCAGGAATATGACGAGTTAGGAATATGTCCAATTAGGATAGTGTCGAATAAGGAACATGACCAATCAGGAATATGTCGAATCAGGAACAAATCCTTTTTTGAAGTTTTGGAAATTTTTGGTATTTTTAGGCCTAGTACCTATTTTCAGAGATTATCCTGCTCAAACTGAGTCACAAACTTTACATCGTTATTAGTGATTATTAGTATAGATTTTTTTTTGTCTCGTCGTCGTTTGTTTGAGAACTACGCCAATGCGATTAATAGGGCGGGGTCAATGATTTTTAAAAACATTTTTTGTTTTAAAATTTTCTAAATACTTTCAGTCATAAGACCAAAGAAGGCTAAAACCCTTGCACGGATAGAATGCTACATTCCTTGCAGGTAAAATAGGCTGTTTTATTTTGATAAAAAAAGAATTATTTTCAAAATCTCAACATATATGCTTTTTGGCTGCTTCATCTGTGTACGCTGAGCAAACGGAAAATAAAAGGGCTTAATTGGTATAGATCATTAAATTTGTACGAAAGTATTTTATTAATTATTAGGACACCTATGAGCATTGCAAAATCTGGGCCAGTACTAAAATAAGTAATAAATACTCGTGGAAAGAAAAAATAGTATAAAACTAAAATATCCCATCATGGCATCAACCGTATTCTTAAGTCTTATCCTTTTGAAAGAATATTTTAAAAATAAATTGTATTTCACAGTGCCTTCAAAAGGTAACAAGCATAACATCTAATACGCACTTTCATTGTGTTTATTGTTATAAATTTATTTATTTTATACCTATTCTTAATAAAAATTTACCATTTTATTCTTGCATGAACTCTACGAAAATATCTCCTCTTTCCCAAAGGCTCGCTTACATTATTATTTAAAATTAAATCATACATAGAGAACAAAAATACATTGATGCAAATATTTATAAAATTTTATAAAATACAGTGAAAAAATTAAACGCCCACCCGACCCAGCCAGGAATCGAATTTAGCTTCAGTGCAGCAATTAGCATTTGAAAATAAAAAGTAAAAATTTACATTGATGCAACCAAAATAAATTGCACAAAGCCAATATTCGCACTAACGGAATAAAAATTGGTCGAACATAGCGGTTTATTTGTGCAAAGATAACCGGTATGCTAGTAATGTTTCCGTTTTTATGTGCTTCTCAATTTCCCGGCAATCTACAACCGAAATACGAAAAAACCACACGTCACTACCGTATATTTTTTTAATTACTATATTTTCCTTCGTGTTACGTTACTCTAGCTTTGTATTTTGCCTTGATCATCAAATGCAACATACTTTGGGCGCACTTTAGGTTTCTCAGTATCTTTAACATCGTCAACCTCTATGTGTACTGGGCTTAAGCTTTCTTAGATGAACAAAAGCAATTGCTCATGGGGTGATCAAAAGTCCGACGTAATAGACTAACGGCAGTGGGATAACTGTGCGATGGTCCTTAAGTCAGTCGCGGACTATCAAATGACAAAAATAATCCACTGCCACTCTATTGGTACGTTATTATTACACAATTAGACTTTAAAAATAGTGTTTATTTTTCACGCTATAACATCAGTTACGAGTGCGAGGTGCACTAATTTTTGACTGGGTCCGCCAAAGTTCACAGAATTTTGAAAGCCCCGCTTAATGATTTGAAACAATTTCACGTCATAATAATCACTATGAATAATTAGTCTTTGTTCTTTAATGCGACTATTCAAATTCATAATGTCAGTAAACAAAATGGTCCATACTACTGTTTAGCTATTCAAATTTTTCATTATAATTATTATTTTGTAACAACAATTTTTTTAAGAAAACACGGTTTAATCACATTCTGGAACATGATAAACATTCATGACTATTTACACTCAGTCTGAGTTAGAACTGAGAGCACAACCAGAACCGGAACATTATTTGTTTGCGTCAAACGACGTTGTCAGGCTTGCATATACGCTTGTACAGCTACGTGAATTAACATGCAAATTTATAATGTAACTTTTCATACGATAGAATAAGAATCAAATCTAGTAGAAAGTGTGTACATTGCGACGAAATCTTAACTGTACAATTAGAAAAGTGTTGAATGGAATTCCACGAACAGGATTGAAACCCGCACATCCTTGTAGACATGGCATGACATGACTTAACAGTATTCAAAAATATATGATAATGAACGAAAATATAATTAAAAACAGCAGTAACATCTTAACTTTGTTCAAGTACAGTCTCAATATGAAGTGACTTTAAGAATCAAAACGTATTACAACGCTATTATTATAGGTATTCAGCATTTTAAAATCATTATTTAAATATATTTATGTTGAAACATTATTTCTCAGTAAGCTATTTCCATTAGTACAATAGTAACTTCCCGTTAATTAAAGCTTACAAAGGATATTTTCATTTGTCTGATTGGAGTATTGTCGTTGGTGTATTGTTCGCCTTTTCATCAAATTAAGCTTGAAATGAATTGAATATCTGGATATTTTTTTTTTATCTTAACTTATTTTTTTTGCAATTAACATAAGTATTCCAAAAACAAAACAAAAAAGAAAAATCTATCGAATTCGCGTAATACTCGTGGTTTTGTGGACGAATACATACATAGTATACATAGTCAAGTAGTACTTACTTAGTAAGTACTTATAGTATACATAGTTTTTTTTATTATCTTCTTGCTTGCGTATTATGCGCAACTTATAACTTTGCACATTTTTACATTCATATGTGAAAGTTTTAATTATACACACTGCCTATCAATAATCGGGTACTAATTCAAAAATCGTTTTTATAGTAGGTACAGTCATTTAAAAAAAGTGAGAAGTGAAAAGTGAGAGAGTAAGGGAGAAAAGAGCTGGACACTTGCTGAGTTTCTTGCCGGTTCTTCTCAGTACAAGATCTCCCGCCCAGAGTAGACTTATGAACCGATGGCATAGTGACATTCACATGAGCTACTTGTAGCCTAAATTGAATAAATGTTTTTTTTTCCTTTAGTTGATGGCTTTGTGCGACTAGCACATTTAGCCAGTGTCAAAGTAATTTTTCTTACAAGTTATACAAATATACAATATTTCCTTCCAGTATGATGATGATGAATGATAATAGAAAGCGAGCTTCGGTAGGCTTGAATTAACTTACATTTGGCATGCCACAGGTTCTCGTTTAGGTTCTGTTCTGTTTGGCAAATCCATTCCACTACGTACTCGGTCCAATTAAACTCTTTGATCCGTACTTGTTTGCGGACGATTTGATAATCTATGGGGTGATTAACCGCTTGAATCACTCGCTTAAGCTACAAAGTGATCTTGACTAATTCATCAATATGTGTGACTGGAATATAATTAAACTAAATAGCAGTTAATGTCTTGATAGTAATGTCTTGACAGTAGCGGTATCAAATACAAGACTTAGGTGTAATATTTGAAAACGAATGAGAAGTCGCTAAAGTCCTGGGAATTGTCCAACAAAATATTAAGGATTACGGTTTCATTTTATTACGTGAACATTAGCACATATGTTTTGATTTAGATAAAAAAATATATGTTATTATACTAAAGCAATGTTAAGCACAGATAGAGCCTGCCTATACGCAAATGCAAAATTTTATTGCAAATAATGTGATCTGGGATCAAGATATAACTTCAACATTTTAATCTAACTATGAAATAAAAAATAAGTTATGATTATTTTCTCATTTTATTGAGTACATACATCTCTTTGTAATGTTTGTGTCAATAAATATTTTCTTATTCTTATTGACTAGTTACTTTACTCTTAAATCTTCTTTCGAAATGATAATGCAGTAAGTTTATGAATAAAAACATATGTATAAAATCATATAGAGTACTTAATTAGTTTTTATTGTTTTAATTAGCTTTGAGAATAAATGGTAATTAAAAAATTAAGCTGCATTTTAAAATTGTACGCATATTAAAAAACAGAATCGTGCAGTAGTACCTAATTAACAAAGAAATGTTTTACGCTGAACGTCCGTCGGGACAATATTAAATGGTCCAGTCCTCGCTTTATTAATTTGATATTGCCATGCAGCAAAATACCTATTTGTTTTACCGTAAAGAAATTGCGATCCCAATACTGTCAATGGAAATCATATATTCGATTGTTTTCAGGAAAATGTATTTGCAAACCTGAGATTTCACCTTGTTTGATGTGTGTGTCTTTTTGAAGTTGATTTCGAGGGCTTTTCAATTAATTAATTTATTAGTTTTCATAGTACAATCACACTCTATTGGCACAATACTGTGATTATATTGCATGTTGTATGGTATTGTATTAAAATATTACAATAATAATTTAAAACTCATCAACGATAATAAAATCAAATTGATTAAAACTACATTGAACATTGTGAATTACATTAAAGTAACTATATAGCTGACCCGGCAAACGTTGTTCTGCATATAATTTTTCTGGATAGGGACACCCTAATCTCCCAGCGATATGAAATATGAAATACTTTACGACCGATTGTCAGACCTACCGAATCTATATATATAAAAATTAATTGCTGGATCGTTTGTCTCGCTAATACTCGAGAATGGCTAGACCGATTTGGCTTATTTTGATTTTGAAATTTTTGTGGAAGTTCAGGGAAGGTCTAAGCTGTGAGAAACATAAATATAATTAGTAATGGAAAATACAAAAAACGACTATTTTTATTTTCCAATACAAAATTTGTTTGTTTTGTTCTCATGGAAACTGTGAAAGCGGTACGAAGTCCGACGGGTCAGCTAGATAAAAATTCATAAAATTCGATCGAGCTGTTTCGGAGGAATGCGGCAACACGCATGTGACACGAGAATTTTATATACATAGAAGAAGATATTCGCTGAATCCGTATTCCGTTCATATTCATATTCGCGTGCTTCATAGGAAAGCGAGAAATGTTGTCCCTCTCTGTTAACTTTCCATGAAGCAGAAGCTAGCACAAGGCGGCGAATGATTAGTGGAAATTCTGCTTTGACTCGATTTGTATGTTCAACTACGTGTGTTTGCCCCAATTCAAGTAATTTGATTTATTACTTACCAATGTATTCGTTTATTACAAACTCCATGTAGTTACAAATTTTGATCAGGATTGTATCATGTTTGCATTGCTATTTCCCCCTAGTAACTGGGAGCATATTATTTTGTCGGCGAAGTATGGCCACATGAGTAAATATTCATGTGGTATGGCCTTTGGCCGTTTGCAATGGCTTTCCAAAATTAATTAGTGACTTTTAAAATTTAAATGCGTTTTCGTTTTACGTTCGCATTTTCATAATGAGTTAGCAAATTACTGTGGTCCACCTGATATTGAGCAGAAAACGGTTGCGCCCATAGCGGGTTAGTGGATTTTAAGGACTGGGAATCTTTAGACAAGGGACGGCATAAATCAAAATGTACACACGCCTGCACATCAACCTACCACAAACTGTCAAATTTCCTCAGTAGACTTTGAACTTTAGTTGAAAATTTATTGAAAAAATTTGACAGTTTTGGATAGGTTGATGTGCAGGCGTCTGTACCACGCTATCTTGGCTGAACCTCATTCAGATCCAGCTCTCTATAAGTGGGTTAATTAAGTCTTGTAAACGATGGGATTGTCATCTTCACTTAATGTGAGAAGTATATCTAAATAAAATAGATTTAAAAATAATAAAGCTGATGCAGGAAGGGGCGCAAGATATTTTTATTAGGTAACTCGGCGTTGCAATAGTTATCAACACTTTTTCGATCTCTGTAGCAATTTCATTTAACTGATTACCAAAACTAACTAACTGCGGCGCGAATCAGTTGCGGAGCTTAGTTTTATTAGGACTCAGTTTCATCGGAACTTTTTCTTTGTTTAAGTGAACTCCATATTTCCATTTTTGCTATATTTCCAATACATTACAAAAGTATTTTACACCCATTTCATTTCGATACCTTTTGGACTGTGTGTAGCGCAAAATTTGTGACTGTGTCTGCTCAGAAACAATTTTTTTTTAAATAACCTATTTCGTCCCACTGCTGGGCAAAGGTTTGCCCCAAATCCCCCATACGTCTCGTACTTTGGCGGCCTCCCCACCAATCACTTTTAAAGAAAGAAGTCGAGATCGTCCCTTCAACGCGACATTGAAACACTCTTACTCAACCTACAGTTGCGTATTATACTGAGACGTTTCAAATCCTTTGCCCGGTCTTTGGCTACATGGACACTGAGGTGTCAGACGTGAGTGCGTGTTTTCTGTTTCATTTTGTTTTTGTTTTTATTATTTTTAAATATGTAATGTACGAGTGTAGACGAACTCTCCAAGGCATACAAACCCACGCGGTTTTGCTAAGGATGAATGTTTAAAACACAATTTCAAACACGTGTCCACTACTTTCGATAATTCATCTAATTAACTCAAGTATGAGCAATGACTCGATTCCGCTTGTGAAGACATTACAGTGACTCCGACCTCAGGCCATAGCCTCACTCTGCTTGATAGAATCATGTTGTTGATCCATGTTTTGGTCGCTCAGCAAATACTAATAGTAAAAGTAGCTTTTCCTGGTAATCAAACGGGGACAGATAAAATTTTTAATATACAAATTCTCGTATTTGTTAACGTGATCGAATGGCAAATAAAAATCGTACTAGGTACCCTGATGCTATGCTTTTGACAACGCATTCTTTCTGTATTTCACTCGCTCAATAAAAGGCTGACTGAGCTACGACCCTTTGTCTAAAAAGCAGGCCGATGAAATGCAATCAACTTTGTCACAGTAAACGTTTTGTCACCAACTAGAACCAGTTTGGAACCGTTCGGCGAAGTAAGCTGGTACAGAAAAGGGATATTGAATTTTTTGTAAAAAAAAAGTGATACCTATCGTCAGCTATTATTTGTTGTTAAAATTCCGTTTCACACAAAATGAGATAACAGTTTCTTTGGCCTTGCAGTACGGTGTATTGTTGGTAATTTTGTTGGTAAACCTTTTTGATGGAATCCCAGCCAAGCGGTAAATCTCTGATGTGAACAAGGCCCGTCAAAGGGTCCGAAATGTCAAAACGAACTACATTAAAAAGGTTGTGACAAAAAAATTACTAATAACACTACTACTAACTAAAAACTAATTATATCGTGGTTTTCGATATTTATTTATTTATTTGCAATGTTTACAATCGATTTAAGATATTAGCAAAGCAGGTCAACCACCTGGCAGGTGTGCTGACGTCATCTGACAGGTTGCCAGGCAGTGGCTAAACTAAAAACCTGTATCGAGTTTTATCATGTTTTATAAAGCGACCCGTTTTCTGTCATTACGTCATCCTATGTCCTGTCCTACCTTTGTTGAAATTATCCTCATACGAATATGCATTTTGATGTTCAAGCCTGATTCTTTAATTTTTTTTATAAGTCAAGAACCGGATTTCTGGGTGGCGAGAAATTTTTGGTTTCTTAAGTTATAGAGATCGAACATAATTTATTCTAGAGAGGACGCCCCGGTGGCTGAGTGGCATACCGATACTGATAACTTGATTTTAATGATGGAGGCCTTTGCTCAGCAATGGGACAGTGCATGGTCTTATCGCTACAAGCGATCTCTTCCAGACAACCTTTGGTTTAGAAGCATAAGAAGGAGATAGAGAAAGTGCGCAAATACTATAGAATACAATTGAATCTTGGACCAGTACATAAATATATATATATAGGTATATATTTCTTTTAAACATACATCACAAGCAGTTTGTTAAAAACTTGAGTGCTCGCCTTATTGAAGCCTCCGGTGACAAGAAGGCTGGCAGCTACCTCTGCCAGCGTATTAGCTTGGCAATCCAAAGAGGTAATGTTGCCAGCACTTTTGGGACTGTTCCTATGAGCCCACAGCTGGAGGACATTTTTTATTTATAGTTTTTATTTTGTCTTTAATTAAGCTATGTTTGATTTATTTTTTCTTTAATGTAGTAAGATAAGTTATATACATACTTATACATTTATACATATCAAACAAACAATAAAAACCTATAACATGTTATCAACACATGACTGATCTAAGAGATGCCTGGCAGTTTACACTTTTAACATATCTTTTATTTATTTATTTTTAACAAAGACCTCTCCATGTGCACGCCACTGAGCACGATCCGCTCGCAATATTCCATATTGCCAGCAGATCGTGGATATGGAATATATCTGAATAGGGCTGCTTTGCTTTGTAATTTTTTTTGAATGATATAATTTTTTTATCGTCTATATATCTCCTATTTTTTGTACAAGTTGCGCATACACACACATGCACGGATTTGTTTTTCGCGATTGTTTTCAAAGTAATAAATTCCATTCTCGGCACCTTTTCTATTCAGTTTTTGATAGAGATACTACGTTATTTCTGTCGAGGTAGTAACATGCCATATTAATGTTTTATTATTTCAATATGAATAAAATGTTATCTAGATTTTATGTAGCATTTCGGCAAATTCGTAACTCAAAAATGTTATTCCAATTTAGGCTCAAAAATTAGGTCTATAGTTAGTTAGTAGTTAGTTTACGATTAGGTTTCCTGATCAGAAATTCTCGTTCGGAAACCTAAATGCGTGTTACATACAAAATGTGTGATCGATCACGCACACGTTTGTTTTATTCCCGAACGGAAATAAAACCTGACGTTCGTTTACTCTGGTGTTATTTAAACCAAACTTTAGCAATAAGCTCACGGAATTCCGAATTGGAATTCCTGATTAGGAAACCTTATAAGGAAACTGTATTTGTGCGGCTGCCCTTATTGTCACTATGCCATCGGTTCGTAAGCTAACAGGGCGGGAGATCTTATACTGAGAAGACACGGCAAGAAACTCGGCAAGAGCATTTCAGTCCTCCCTTTCTTTTATTTATTTACTAGTTGTAGCCCGCGACTTCGTTCGCGAAGACTACAGTAAAAAAAAAAAAGAAAACAGTATCCTATATGCTGGTCTGGGTCATGGTCTGTATGAGGAAAGTTTCATTAAAATCCATTCAGTAGTTTTTACGTGAAAGAGTAACAAACATCCATCCAAACTTACAAACTTTCGCGTTTATAATATTAGTTAGATTTATTAAGGCTTACAAAACCAGTTAAAGTCTAAGTATGCATATTGTTTTCTAAAGTTTACGCGAACACTACACGAACACACGTTTATCCTGACGTTTCGGTAACATTAATTAAAACTAATGTGTAAAATAAACGCGAGTAGATCCGTAAAAGTTGTTTCATTTCTAAGTATGCACTTAATTTGTCTAACACTTGTACATTAAACTAAACTGTAACTCTTAAGATGTAGGCACAATAAGATCCAAGTAAGTATACAGGTACTAAAAATGAGGGTTGATACAGTATTATAATCTTCTAGGTTTTTACTAGTGTCCTAAAGAAAAATTTTAAAAATGTTAAAATGAAATCGATGAAGAAAAATGTCCAGTAATAGTTTAATTGTATAGACGACACATCCTGGTTAACGAGTTTTAAAATGGGGCATTGTTTTTGTATACATGGAGACAGAATAATTATAGGACGAACTCCGGGATTTATATCTTATATTGAAATTGAGCTGAGATAAAATAGATGGTGAATCGATATGCGAGTTCACAATTTTGTAGAGATAAATTCATGGCGACGGCAAGCATGCGAGGAAATCTTGAATATATCGAGTTTTGCACTGTACGATTTAAATTTACGTCCCAAATGAAACCTGTAATTGATTCATCATCACATCACATTTTACAGCATTACATATTGGAAAATGCATTCCTCGTCATAGAAGGACACTTTCCATTACAAAACCACACACATAATATAAAATATAAAAAGAATCCATATCCAATATATCCAATATTATAATGACGTGCTTTTCTCATCGCCGACATAACCATTATTGATGGTCACATTCAAATAATCCCATTAAATATTATCAAATATTCTTGAAGTAGTAGAAAGTTTCCTCCAGTCGAAAACTCGTACAGTCAACAGCATAAATCGATGATCCAATTCACAAATCCAATACACTAATGAAACTAAAGATTTGTTATGCAATAGGTGTGCGTGCATATATTACGAAGTTTGTCAAGAAATGATTACTTTTTAATTATGATTATGGCTATTTATATATAATTTTACGAAAATTTTATTGCGACTGAAAGGATTAAACTCCAAATTATTTAAAATTAAATTGAAAACCTGGTTGATGGGACAAAAAGATTTCTATCTATCTTGGCTTTCAAAGAAAAAAAAAAAGTAAATAGTGTTGAATAATTTTGGCGGGCTGGTTAGAACCACGTTAGCACAATTGGAAGAGCACCTGACCCGGTATGTCAGAAGGGTGCAGGTTCAAATCCTGCTCATGGAAATTTTTTCAACATTTGTGTTGAAAAAATACAAAAAAACAAAATTTGCTATAAAATAATATAAACAAAACAAAAACATTTTATTATGTCATTGTTGCAAAAAATTTTATACAGTATCGATTATATTTATTTATTTATTTATTTATTTGATAGGTACAAAAACAGATATCAAACTGTAACATTCAATTGCTCAAAATCTATATGTATGATTTTGAGTTCTTTCCAAATTTGTTAACCTAAATATTGTACACGGCATTAAAAGTAAAAAAAAAGCACATGATCAACAGCATTAGATACAATGTTTTAGTTAAAAGTAATTTTAAACAAGTTATTCCTAAAGCAATTAGCAATCTGATGAAAAATATCGAGCTCAGTGCACACACTGTTATAGACTTCGCACATACGATAAAGTGGGTTGTTTTGAGAAACGTTATTGTTGGATAGTGGAACGTTGAACAAACGAGGAGGACATTGATTATATAGAGTAAAAATCGATGGCGCAGTGGTTAACGCGCCCGGTCTGAGAGTGCTGACGTTAAGTAACTTTAGCAGTTAACAACAACAACCAATCTGCACCGGTCCCGCGTGGTGGTTTAAAGCCCGATCTCCCTATCCATCCGTATGGCTCGTGCACTAGTAGTAGGGACATAAAAAATGAGCTGATGATGATGATGATAATAGATTATATTGTATCATCTCTAATTTAAAACATTACATTACGTACAGTACAGTTTGTACTCAGGTAATTTCTTGCAGTTTTCCTTAACTGTTAAAACTTGTTTCACATAGTATTAAGACATTTAGCTGGGCTGCTTTAAGGACTGCTATCAAGGCGCGCTAAATGAAGGCTTCCTCAATCGCCACGACGACATCGTAAAGCCATACCATGATGATAGATAAACACTATTCTGCATACTAAAGTGGCTGAGTTAATAACGAGTTTCCTAATGTTTTTACCGTAGTTTTTTGTCTAACATAGATCTCTATAGTTTTTGTTTATGTCGGCTAACATTCCGTACATTTGTTTGTTCGCACTAGTCTATACGTAGTGTCTCTCTGTCTTGTTGAACTGGTATTCGATTTTATATTTACTTGTGGTCGCAAAGTGATCAGAATTCAAATGCAATTGTTATATTCTGTATCAATATATGTATAATATATATTATATTCTGTATCTATTTAAAGTAAAGTTTGTGACTGTGTTTGTTTGAGGTGGTTAATCTCTGGAACAACTGGTCCAATTCCGAAAACTCTTTCACTGATATAATGCTACATTAACTGCGGGAAATATAGGCTATATTTAATTTTGAAAAAGTCTTTTATAATGTGTATAAAAAAAACATTTGGAAAAAATATGAAATCCCCGTGGACCCAAGTTCACAATACTTATGCAATGTGTGTGTTGAGTGTTTCTTTTATACTATTCGATCAAGTTTTGAATAACAAGGGTAGGTGCACCAGCGTTTGATAGGAACCGGTGATCGACTCTTTTTTCCTTTAATCATTAAAATGAGAGTCAGGAACTGATTTATGACTTTAGCAACAAATTGATACAGATTGTTTGCTTTTTAGCTGTCATCTAGTATAATTAATAAAATAAAATTTAATCAGTTCGAAAACTGGGTTGCGGTGTCGAGCACTACTGGTGCCGCCACTACGATACAACATTATAATAATATGGGATTGAAGCATCGCTACCTAGTGGCAAATTTGTATACAGACACCAGCTACATTGTGTAAAAGTTTAAACCATTTTTGGACTGGAAAATTGCGGAAAATTAGTTGGACCTGCGTAAAGTAATTTGAGACGGATTTTCATCGGAAGATAAAATCCGTAATGAATAGCTAGAAAAGCGTAATGCCCCGCTAATTGTCGGTACTTGCAAAATGGCGGTTCGGAGAAATGTGCGGGAATCGTACTTCTACTAGTTGATACCTCAACAACAAGTTTATGTTATAATAATATAAATTTGGAAAGATTTTTGAGCGTTGTAACTTGTATTATATATTGTAAATAATAATCAATTTCTTTATTTAAGTATCAAAGACTCATAATTATTTGTAAAAATGGAACTTAAGAGCTATGTTGTACACACTGAGGTATAACTTATTAGTACATAATATAATAGTGATTGAATCACAATTAAGAGAAAGTTAAATCAAACGAAATTTAAATTAAAATCAATTCAATACAATAACAATTTGATTATAATCAAGAATGTGGCTATCTAGCCAGAGGCATGGAGGAAAATAACAAAAAAACAATTTGTTAATATATAACCATATATTTTTTAATACCTATTATAAGGACCATTATACCATCATACCATTTCTGCAAAACAATTAAAAACGTACTGGCGTCTGTACTTTTCATAATATACATTATTAAAAGTAAGTAAAAGTTATTAATCAACAATTATATTACACAGTCAGGTCATAAGTATTGTCACACAGTAAAAACTTTCTTTTAGAATGCTGGCCACAAAAAGTTTATTGAATTCGAATTTCGAATTGTTCATGAAAATAAAAATGTATACTTTTTAGAATTTTACTCATTTTTAAATATGGAGTGGACGCTTAAAGAAGATCTTGTTGCAGTTATTGCGTTGCATCGTTGCGGTTACGCGCCAATTCAAATTTTTGACATACTGAAAAATTTGAATTTAACCAAAAGATTCGTTTATCGTACCATCAAACGATACAATGAAGACTCTAGTGTAGATGACAGGTCAAAAAGTGGTCGCCTTCGGTCTGTTAGGACTCCAGCAGTGATAAAAGCTGTGAAGGCGCGAATTCAAAGAAATCCCAAACGTAAGCAGAAACTGTTGGCCCTTCAGATGGGGTTAAGCAGAACCACGGTGAAAAGGGTGTTAAATGAAGACTTAGGGCTTCGGGCATATCGAAGAAAAACAGGACATCGTTTGAATGCTCGTCTAATGGACCTGAGACTGAAGTGATGCCGCGCTTTGTTGAAGCGGTACGCGGGAAAAAAATATCGGGAAATTCTTTTTTCGGATGAAAAAAATTTTACCGTAGAAGAGAGCTACAACAAACAAAATGATAAGGTGTATGCACACAGTAGTGAAGGAGCGAGCAGCTAAGCTTTAATGTTCAATAACAGGCACTGGGTATTCCAACAAGATTCGGCGCCAGCTCATAGAGCGAAGAGCACACAAGACTGGCTGGCGGCGCGTGAAATCGACTTCATCCGGCACGAAGACTGGCCCTCCTCCAGTCCAGATTTGAGTCCATTAGATTACAAGATATGGCAACACTTGGAGGAAAAGGCGTGCTCAAAGCCTCATCCCAATTTGGATTCACTCAAGACATCTTTGATTAAGGCAGCCGCCGATATTGACATGGACCTCGTTCGTGCTGCGATAGACGACTGGCCGCGCAGATTGAAGGCCTGTATTCAAAATCACGGAGGTCATTTTGAATAAACTTTATTGTCATAAGAATCTATGTTTTGTTAAGTTCATTTTGGTATATAAATGGTTACATAATGAATAAACTTGTCTCAATTATTTTATATTAAACATGTGACAGAATTTATGACCTGACTGTGTATATTGAAATATAATATATATATATATAATAATCGATTAAAAACATAAAAACTTCGATAACTTTCGATTAACAGTAGTCAACCAAGTGGAAACGGTTGATGAACCATTTATTACCGACGTGTTTGCACAAAGTACCCCAGCAGCGGGTGCATAAGAAGTGAGCCGGTGGTGGTGTGTAATAGCTGTTCCAATATCAGGCGTAGCAAGAGTTATGTTAGTTAATGGCTAATCATACTCTATTCATAGTATTTTACGCTTAGCGCTTGGCGATGGCAATAAAAAACGCAATTGAGGCGAAGGCAAGCGACACGCCGTGTGATTAAGTAATGTGGAACGATGCGTAGAGGGCTGTCGATTATTTAGACATAAACAATATATTTACAAAAGTGTTTGTGTATTGTGAATCCAAGTAGCGCGATTTGAACTGACGATCCGGGTCAGCCCTATCTACCAAATCAATGTTCGACCCGGGATTACAATATCCGCTCCAAAGATTTTTTTAACCCTGTTCTGAAATAAAAAAAACCGAACGAGCGGGATTTCAACTAACACCAACTTACAATACGGGTCAGGCGCCCTAACTTAGTAACTAATTAAGTAAGACTCGTTTAAAGACCGCTCGTTAGAATTTTTCAACACTGTGTTGAAGTTATTATAATTTGCTATTTAATAATGTTTAATAATATCTATGTTAAAATACACACGGGATGCCCAAGTTCCAGGCACTGCCTAGTTTATGGACCTTTACATAAAACACTGCCTTAACCAGTCAATGCTCTGTATAATAATGTAACTACTTAAATATTTGTGTTCACTTTTATGCATTATCTTTTTATCAACTTCCTTGCTACTGCGCACCAAGTCATTATATAAACGTCACATTCTTACTATAGAATTGTAAAGGGATGCGTTATTTTTGTATACCTGTATTGCAAAGTCGTGATCTGTGTCGGGTATTAAAACCTAGCGTTGTGGAGTTCCTTGGGGGAGGCCTTTGTCCAGCAGTGGACGTCTTTTGGCTGAGATGATGATGATGATGATGTTGAGATGGTGCAGTATTGTAATCAACGTTCGGCCAATATTTGGCGAGCATTAAATCCATCGTAGCATACTCAACGGTCAAGACCATATTTACATTTCAATTTTAATCAGTTTGCTTGAACTAAAACGCTCGCCTGTCTGAAACTCTGTAAACTATGAAACCACTATTTTAAAGAGTAGAACCAAGTTAAACATAAGACCTAATTAATGAATTATCTTAATTAATGGCTTCGCATTTAGCATTTAGCCAATTTCAAGTATTTTTTTATTATATTATTAGTAGTAAGGGTATAATTGTACGGTAGATAGAACTTAAAATAGAGTCTCACAGAGTTACGGGAAGAACTCGGGTGAAACTCCGTAAAATCTGATATTATCTACTCTTTGGAATAACTTATTAATGCCTGTCAAATGCAGTGAATACGCATGTCACATAGCAACTTAACGTCACACTTATTTTATTCGGTTGTTAAAACCGCACCATTTTTGCGATACGCGAATTTCATGTGTGTGCATGTATGCGTGTGTGCTTGTGCGAAAGTTTAACTTTCAGAAACTAACAGGCAAATGCACTAAACAGGTTAGGTTGCCTGCGTCTTGCGTTTGTCCTTAAGAGCGTTTAAACATTTTGATATCCCATTTAATATATTCTGTATTAATTTTTTCTTCTATATAATATATCCTTGGGGAAAGCCTTTGTTCGAGGACGTATTTTGGCTGGACGTATGATCATCTATTTAAAGCCTCGGCGCCCGGCTCGGTGCAGAAAGGTCTGGATTCATTACCCAGGGCGAGCAAATTGTGTTTTGGATGTTTCAATGCATAGCTTGGGTTTGTCACCACCGACTCATATTTGGCAAGCGTGGTGATTAAGCCGATACCCATCAATTGTAGCGATGACATCAATGATGGGGGCCTTTTCCCAGCAGTTGGGAAGTATTAAAGGCTGTTTTTATTAGATTTATTACAATATCTTCATGTTATTATGTTTGGTAAAAAATATGTTTGCTTTTTAACTAAGTAGGTCATACGTACGTATAACACAATGAAAAACATTCACTATTTGGTACTAGAGACTGTATTCAATCAATTATTGTTCAACGAAACATAATTTATAAAATTAAAATTATACTTACATAAAGTTTCCACTTTATGAGAACAAAAAAAAAACAAAGCTTTTGCAAAGGCCGGTCATCGTATGGGTGACCAAAACTTAATCATCTCGAGCTCCTCCGTTGTGGTCGCGGCTGCATTAGCAGTCGTTAATAATTACCAATCCACTGGGCCCACGAGGTAATTTATGGCCCGTTCTCCCTATCCATCCATAGGGAAAGCACGTGCCCCAGCAGTTGAGACATAAAAATGAGCTAATGATGAGCTGATTATAATGACTTTATTTAATTTATTGATTTTGACGCCTCCGTGGCCGAGTGGCGGCTCGCTCGACCCGATACGACCAAACGTGCTGTGTTCAATTCGGACTGTCGAATCTATCGATGTTTGTGATCCTAGGTTTAAGAATAAGTAACATTTATTGATTGGTTTGTGATCACCAACTCAAATTTCGCAATCGCGGTGACCCGTTAAAGGAAGCGATGACTTTATTGCAATAATGCAGGGCTTTGCCAAGCACTGGTTTAGTAAATATAGGCAATTTCTCAAATTTCTTTCTACCTTACTTACCTTTTATTTTTTGATTTATGACACCATAACATATATCAATAAAATAAACAAATGAAGATGATCCCAGAAAATGTTAGGTCTCAAACTTAAATCTAATATTCCTCCCAAGCCGAGAATCGAATATCGACACATTCACATGTAAGAAACAATAAACAAAAACTATGTATTATAATCCTAACAAGAGAGCGTTGCCAAGGCTCTAATTTGCTTTTTTGTAAGAGCATAATAATAATTTATAATATTACCTGCTAAATAAAAAAGATATATGCACAATAAATTATACATATCTTTAAAAAGACTTAACTGATAATTATAGTACGAGTTTATACTATGTTTAAAAAAATTACAATGTTATATACATATTATCAGTTTGCTTGCGAATGTCTGGGTGTTTATTTCTCACTTAGCACTGTTATACGTGAGTGGGCACCTAATTATAACCAGTTTATACGGATATTTACCGACTAGCTGCGATGTTTAACATTACCCATTGTATGATTATGCGACTGGTGTTAAATTACTATGTTACAAAAATATGCTAGGTATAAGTAGGTATTTTATGTTATTCGTGATTCTTTTTATTTTTGATTTATTTAATTTTTAAATGGTTTTTATTAGATAAAATTTTACTAGAAAAAACAACCAAGTCTCAGGCAGCTCGAGTGGGAATCGAACCCACGACCTTTGGATAACCGGTCCAATGGTCTAACCGCTGAGCTACCGAGGCCCTAGAAGACTCGTTGAACTTTCAAGTATTTAACAATCGATAAAGACGTAATTCTTTTAAACATTTATATTATTTTTAATTTTTCATTCGCAATAACTACCATTTATAAGTAACAAGATAAAATTTTACTAGAAAAAAATAGGTTTTTTACTGTCAGTGCGTTGCCCTATTAACACAATTAATTGTTTTATAATTTTATGTGAAACTAAATATAGATTTTAGATTTATTTAAGTGTATGTTGTGATATATAATAATAGTCCTATCCTTAATTCGGAAAGCTGATACTTCACTGTTAGGTTTACATAGTCTAAGGTTGTAAACGCTTGTGGCAGATAATTATGTTATCACGTCAGGAGACTAACGAAGCCATGGGTTGAACGACAATTCCCTGCTCCCGAGCTTCAATATGTTCGGCTACCGAAGACTCTTCAAATAATATTTGGTAATAACTTAATCATATTTATTGTTAACATAATAAAGACCAACCAGTCTAAAAAAAATATATTTTTTTCAATGGTAAGAAAGAAAAAAATTCTCAAAAAAAAAATTAACTGAACTTCGGCATAAATTAATCTCTAAAAATATCGGCTTCGGCTTAAATTTATTTAAAATGTTTTCCACATCTACATTTAAATTTGTTAAGAGCTTCAGCACAAACATATGTATGGATAAATGCTGATCAAACATTACTACGGCCTATTGACTTCACCTTGTTAGGATAAGAAAGAAAAGATGGTAAATTGTACCCACAGCATCTGACGAAGCGACCATTGCCAGAATTGTTGATTCAGCCCTGTTAATGTACACCAAATTAACAAACAAAGGCTTGTTCTTGCAAAAAATTACAACTAAATTGTATCTCGGTGTGTTAATGTATTAATAATGACTGTCAAAATAAAAAAAAGTTTTTTTTTTTGATGACTTTGTTATAATTTGATGTTTTGTATTAAATATTTTTTTTATCAACAACTCTTGTTTTTATTTTTATCTTTTTTGTTTTTTTTTTAATTGACTTGCTATATGTATATTTAATCATAAGAAACAATTGGATATTGTCACTAAAACAATCAATAAAATGGTTCCAAAACATTTGTTTAGTCCATTTACTTGATATCTAAGGGGATGAGGTATATAAAATAAATGGACCATCACTGAGTTCAAAACTCAACACTCAACTTCATCCAGCGCCCGGTCTAATGGTTAATTCAGTTATTTAGCCAACATATTGTACGCAAACCGATCATGATTATGAATAGTACTCATATTTGAACATGATTTCGTTATTCAGATGAAACTTTTCCAAATAGATGGATTGCATAACACATCTACATGTACGTATAACAATCATAATTATTATGATTTGTCAGCAAGTGATTATCTTACTATTTGGAATTTGAACCATAATAAGAAAATAATTGGTGATAAGCAAAGTGGCCTTTTCAGTGCTGGAATTTTACGCTCAACTTGATATGATTTAATCCATTCATTTTAAATAGTAGCAGGTAATTATTTATCTTCGGAAGTCGAATTTAGTGTTAACTTTATGAAGCGAATGTTACATGAAACAGATTTATTTCAAGTATACAATAACATCAAGAGTGCTCTGTGGCGCAATTTTTGTATTTCGATACTTCACTTTGCGACGAACGCAATAAAAGTTGTTTCGATATATAACTAATTAATCTAATCAAATAGTAATAGAAGTAAGAAGTAAATAGCTTATAACTGTGCCACAGCTGGGCAAACACCTCCAATTATTTTTGAAATCAAGTCATCACTACAATAAAACTGATGAGTAATGGATTAATCACCACGCCTGCCAAATGCGGGTTGGCGATCACAAACCCGGGCTGTGCATCGAAATATTCGAATCACACTTTTCCTAGCTTGGGAACTGAACCCGGGACCTTCTGGTATCGGGCACCGAGGCGTTAAAATAGTAATAAAATTCTAATAAAATAAATAATACAATTCGTATATTTTTTAATTTAATAATATTGTGATGCTTTGTTGAATAAAAGGAGTACTATATTCTGAAGCGCTCGAAGGCGGTCGGGTTGCGATGCAACGTTACGGGTGATGTTACGGGGGCATACAGGCATAAACTTACTGAAACTGAAGCTTCTGGGTTGGTATCGCGTGCGTGACACCATGTTAAACCCTTGTAACTTAGCTTAGGATTAGGTTTATCCAATAAAAACCAGGATAGTTGCATTTCAAACCCGATTTTATTCTTGGACCTAGTGTTGCAAACGTCCATGGGCTGCTTTGGCCGCTTTCAGTCAGGCAGACCGTATGCTTGTCTCCTGGCTTAGTAATGTAAGTTTATAGCCAAGATTGGAGAGTTATATTCATGTTTTATATTGTAACTTTTCATAAGTTTTTTTTACAGTGGAATACTCGTCGTCTGAGTTCCACCGCGCCCGGGGAAGCGCGGATGGTGTGTGGGGTTCTTACCGACCGTAGCACTAGAGACACTTTGTTATGTGTCGTTGCTGTTCTAACTAAAATAGATGTTTTTTTATGTACAGGAGACGAAGACTGCGTCGTCGTCATGGAGGTTAAGCCAGTGCAGCACAGCAGCTCTGCGAGCGATAGCGTCGTAGTGTTCAATACTAATACCAAGTAAGTGAACTGACCTGTCTAAATTACATACAAAAGTATAAGGAAAAAAATGAAAACCCAAAATGAAATCTAGCCAAATATGAAAAATATGAAATGTGAAAACAT
Organism: Eudonia truncicolella; assembly: GCA_949315975.1. Classification (NCBI taxonomy): domain Eukaryota; kingdom Metazoa; phylum Arthropoda; class Insecta; order Lepidoptera; family Crambidae; genus Eudonia; species Eudonia truncicolella. The sequence continues at coordinate 8,264,451 of OX438825.1, read as the reverse complement.
GAAAACCAGCTAGGATAAATTAGGATTTATCGAGATACAACTTGGTATAACGGCAAATGCAGATGACAAAGAGAAAGACGAAACGATCTGATTGAAGACCCAATCATATTTTTACGTTTACAAAGTTTGGTGAGACGAGTGTTAATCATGACCCAATTTAAACTGTGAACAATCTAACAATGAGGTATTGCATCTCTATAGATATCTATAATAAAGTACAATGGTATACCGGGCCCGGAGAATCTACAAGGGCACGGAGACACGCTTACGTGATGCTATCCTCTCTAGAAACCCTTTGATGATGTTTTGATTACAGCTTGCCCCTTTAAGTCCCTTTAAGTTTCTCGCCACCCACAATACGTCCAGTTACGCTATAGAAGACACAGGCGATCAACAGCAATCTTTAAAAAAAAATATCGTGTTTGTGATCATTATTTTTTTGGAGAGATCAGCAAGCTTCGAGCGGCATTTTAGTGTTTTCGGACTAAGAGGTTCAGTGTTTTTTTTATGAGAGTTTGCTGATGTCGTCATGCGGCATTTTAGCGTCAAGGTCTGTGATGATTTTTGGTAGTTCGCCGTCTGAACGGTTGAGCTTAAGAGTTCGAGTTGGAGACAAGTGCACGTAACTTACTATGCTAGCGAAGAGAAGCTCAATCTTAAAGACAAACAACTTTCGTAATGCAAAGGTAGGTAGATAGGTAGGTAGTCATGCAAAAACTCGCTACGCACTAGTGTTTTTTGTGGTCTAGTGGTTAAGACTCATATCAGTCTCAGATCCAGAGGTCCCGGGTTTGATTTCCAGCGGGGCACATGTTTGTTTACTCCCTTTTGTTGGTGGTAGGCCTTGTTTGTCCGCCTGGCTTGATACCACAGTCTTATCTAAATATGTCGCCATTAATGTTTGTAGCATTGTTGTGTTCCGGCAGCTAGAGATAAAATAGCCAGTGCGTCAGTAGTTGAGAATTCCGGGTGAAGTGCGTTTCCACCATTGGCTTTAACTAATATCAGTGAGATGAAGGCACTGTGCTTACCAGTATTATATACAATAAAATACGTTCGAACATTATAATTAAATATTTAGAAACAGCGGAAACTGACTGCGTCACTGGGTGCATAGTGCAAGGTTTACCCGCAATTCAAAATAACTATTTACAACACTACAACAAATACAGTGAAATAAAATTTTGCAATAAAAATATGATATTTTTATTAAATATAATATTTAGAAAATAAATTTGAATTTGAATTCGAATACTTATGTAAATGTGCTCGAATGGCCAATAAAACTCGCGCTATGTACTCTGTTAGCAAACTTTTGTGTGAAGCCTGAACAGAGTGTTTGAGAGGAGCAATGCACGTCGTCGCCACTAAACAAGGGGACTGCAGAATGTAAGCTTCATACAAACGCGCTCGAGCAACGCACACACAGACAAACTCTCACAGACACAGAATCTACAACAACATCTGCGCTTGACTGTACCCAGATTCGTGTCGTGCAAGGGGTCTATAGTGTGAGTTGGTCGAGTGTGGTGTATATTGAGCTTACCCTCTGGGTCTTCTTGTTTAGTGTCGTCGCGGTCCGCCGGTGCTGTGACGCGCGCGCTGCGCGGCGGCTTGTGTCAAGGTTACGGCAGGCCTGACGTTGCGACATGCCACCACGGCCGCTAGTGTGGTGAGTGTCGATGTCGAAGTATCGACTTATCCTTGTTATAACAAGGATAAGGACGACCACAAGTTTCCTAGAGGAGCTTGTTGGCGCAGTGGTTAACGCGCCCGGTCTGCGATTGGTAAGGTTAAGCAACTTTCGCAAAGGCCGGCCATGGGATAGGTGACCAAATATTTAACATCTCGACTCCTCCGTGCTTCAGATGGCACGTAAAGTCTTTGGTCTCGGCTGCATTAGCAGTCGTTAACAAACCACCAATCCGCACTGGGATGACATATTTTGTTACCCTTTTTTGCACAATTAAATTACATTGAAACACACGTTGCTCATGTACAAAGGTGAGGTTTACCTTTGGACATATATTGGAGGAAGAGCTTATGAGCGCGGCGGAGGCTGCTCGTGTCAAGGTCTCAGCAAGATGGTGTTGCGACATGCCACCACGGCCACCAAGACGGCGAGGGTCAATGTCAACACCTCGTCAAGGACATTTTAACAAAATTTTCAAAATAATTAAAAAGGTTAGTTTAAAAAAAGCGCCGGGCACCGATAATGTATAGGTGCTGATGTGTCAGTGGCAACCCTTATCAATGTAAGTGTTAGAACTGGCATTTCTCCCGACGAGATGAAGATGGGTTACGTAAGGCACAGAAAATGAAGAAGAGACGACAAAAATACCGACCCATAACATTGTTATCTTCGATTGATAAAATTGACGAAAAGTATATATGTCAACAAATACAAGAATTTTACAAAAAACACGAAGTCATATATGAAAACCAATTCGGCTTTCAAACGGGAACAGATACTAGCGATCTTTTACTTAAGTTCACAGATGAAGTAAATGAATACCTAAACCATAAGAAACATGTATGAGTCCTATTCTTATACTTCTCGCGAGCATTTGACACCTTAGATCACTCTAAACTTGTTGAGAAACTCGATACTTGTGGTGTACGAGGACCGCTGCTTAAGTGGTGCAAAACTATCTTCGCAATAGAAAGTTCTCTGTGAAAATAGGTGACTCGTATATTGATCCTGTAGCCGTGACCGAGGGCACGGCACAGGGATCTGTGCTTGGGCCTTTGCACTTCCTATCTTAAGTGAACGAAATGCGCCACTACATCAGCCACTCTTCTTGTTACTAATTCGCATATGACACATGTCTAGCAGTCACAGACAAAGACCCTCATATAGCACGCAATCAGCTTCAGGCAAACTTTAACGCTCTCGTAAAATGGTGCAACGATGCCAACCGCAAGCAAGAATCAGCAGGTTTGGTTTTCAATTTCTCAAAGACCAAACTGCTAGTAATAAAATCTCCGTACATTAAGACCACTGTATTAAGAAGCGTTGTGGCACATGACCATAGTTGCCTTCACTCCACTAACAGTGACACTTGTGGGTGTGTCTGTATAGATATTGTCGATACCCAGATATACCTCGGATTGCTCGTAATCATTTTGAATATGTTTGTAACAAACTACGACAATTCTTAGCCAACATTAAAAAAGAATGCCTTTCAAAGTTAAATTAATGTTGTACAACTCCCTAGCCGAATCATGCATACAGTATGGTTTATGTAGCTACGGCCGTACCTACAACACGTACATAAAATATATAACCTTCAGGTACAAATTTTAAAACACATTGTATCATATAACATCCGACGTCAATTTCATGGTAACGATAGTGGTCTTTTCAAACATTGCAAAATCTTACCTGTTCAAACCCAATTTAAGTATATGTTTCATAAAACGAATTTCTTTAACAACAATTTAGAAAAGAAATAAGTCACCCCGTGTGCACGAGCGCGGTAGCTAAGAACCGGCTCCAAACGTGTCGTTCGAATAATGTGTACGGCGAAAGTACTGCCGCATACCTTGTACCACGATTAATAAACGAGCTGCCGCATGAATTATGCGGTACTTTGACAAATTTCAATATTAAAAATAAACTTAAGGCCTACTTTAAGGGTAACTTAAAAAATATTTTGTACATGTAGTTTACCCTATTTATTTAATAGTAACTTTAAATTATATGAGTACTTCTGGCTTTAGTTAAGAGTATTGTGAATGTAGTCGCATCATGACCAATGTTAGTGGTTAACAATGCAACTTAAAACATAATTCTTATTATACATGTTTTAATATGGTAACAAATAATAATAAAAAAACAACAAAACACATCATGGTTATCAAATTTAAACGTCTCGAGCTGTTTTGTGCTTCGGGAGGCATCCACCAGAAGTATTACTCACCCATTGCTAATACTATAAAAATCTTGTTACACCATGCTGTATCTGTAGAGCTATACACCTCTGCATTACTATCAGTACTACGATATAAACATTGCATAATGCTCACCTCGATATATTTCTGTAGGACACTGTACAACACTATGGGCTGCGTGTGGGCAGCATTGTTACGAAATTAATATACGCTATGGAAGGCACGTGCTTTGGAACAAGAGGTTTTTCCAAAACAATCGCTTTATGTATGTTTCACTTATCATATTTTTCGACATTCGATGCATTATTAGGTAGGCCATTAGGTACTGTGGTGAAATTACATTTCGTTCTTTTTATTTTCTTTAAATAACTAGATGAGGGGCAGGGGACTAATCAAGAAGTATAATATCTAGGGTAGGGTGTAAACAAAAAAGATTAAGAATAGAAGAAGATAGAAATGGTTATCAAACAACAACAATATTAAATCTATTTTTTAAGAAGTAGGTATATTGAATGATTTTCTGATAATCTTCTTTTAATTTTTTACAAGATGCTGCTTAGAATTTATATAGAACCCAACACACATGAAAGTCATATAAAAAAAAATATTAAAATTTTTAAAGAAATTTAAAAAGCATTAGTTGAATAAAACAATGAATTTTGTATCGTCTGCATCAAAGCTGTACAGCATATAGAGTCGGTATTTTTGTTGTCTCTCCATTAGAATTTGTCAGCATCTTGGCAATTCTGCTTGTAGTACTGGTGGTTTCTCAATAACAAAGAACAGTGAAACTAGATTGATAGATTAAGATCAAGCACTGATTCAAGATATTCACAATACACCACTGTATGCGTTCGCAAATTGGGAAATACTTCATCTTTGTCGTACTAACAGGGTTCCCACTTTCACTTTATAACAAAGTATATTGGAGGTAGTTTCTTTTGTATATTGTTGTACTCTATACTTTATGAGAAGCGAAAAATAACGTACATATAATATAGTATATATAACGCAAAATTTTGTAATCTCACATTATTCTAAATTTTATTTTAATCGCAAAAACAAAAGGAAAACTAAAGTAATTTTGAACCAATCGGAGTTTTCGTTTCTTTGATAAAAAGTTTACAATCTCTATGACAGCAATCAAATATTCTATACATATTTTTTTATTATTTATTTATGTTTAAATTGGTTAACATAATAACTTTGATAAAATGTACTCCTCTTTCTAAACAACTGATACACCGTATTCGCTTGGATAGAAGGTGACAACCCTACTGACAAGAGGCTTTTACCCGAACGAAGCGTGTGTCTCAATAGATTAGTCTTCGCGCATGCTCTAGCGGTCCCAATGAATAGCCCGACTTGTTTGTCAACAGTTGCGTTATTATTGTAGTCGGGGATCGGTAACACACTTTCACTTTCGGCAACGGAATACCCCGAAAAGGTTCACATGTATTCAGTCGAGTTGAGACCACCAGGCCACGCAGCCGACCCAGCCTGCCCACGACAATCACAAAATGGTAAGTGTTATCCATTGCCCAATTATATGAGTCAGTACTGAACCGATCTTGCGATACCTTTGCGGAGTTTGGCAATGCTGACCCGGATGCCTCTTAAAAGGGTCTTCGATGATATCCTACTGTTGACAAGTCACATTAATCTTAATCGAGAAGTTAAAAGAAACAGACCAGTGAGCACCTTCTTATTTATTTCAGAAAGCTATCCTCATTATATTTCTGCTATATTGCGCTGCAGCGCCAATAATAGCTGAAGAGGCTGAAACCAAGGACCTGGTTAACATCGATGACTATGATGACAGTGAGGATTTGGAGAGGAAGCACCGAAAGCGCAAAAAGCATCAGAACCAGAACCAGGGCGGCGGTTGCGGCTACGGGAAGACCTTTGGCGAGAAGTTCTTCGGGCTGCACGACTACACTTATGTGTCAGCGCCTGTCATGAACTACTTCTTCGGTTGTGGAGTGGCAGCGCTACCTGTGGCCGCTGCTCCAATCGCCCCAGCGTTTCCGATACAGATTAGTCAGAGCCAGAGTCATGTAGGTCACGGAGGTCACGGAGGTCACGGAGGCCATGGAGGTCATGGGGGACTTGGGGGACATGGAGGACATGGTGGCTTCGGCGGCGGCCACGGAGGTTTTGGCGGTGGACACGGCGGTTTTGGAGGTGGACACGGAGGTTTTGGGGGTGGACAGCAAGGAAATTACGGTGGAGGCTTAGGCAACGCCGGAGGTTACAACCAAGGGTTTAACCAGCCGTACCAGCAACCTATCTACAACCAGGGCCCCTACCAGCAGCCTTACAACCGACCCTTCCAGAGTGCAGTCTCCGCCGCGGCGACGGGCCTCGGCTCGGCTCTGGCGGACTACATAGCGCGCCCAAAGAAAACGCAGAAAATCATCCATAGACAAGTGAACCAGTTCTTGAAACCCATTTACAAATTGTTTTGAAAAGTGATCGTCCGATTGGTACTCTTGTGAATTATGTTCTCGTCCAGTGTAAGCGAGATTGATTACGGAACACAAAGACTAGTAGCACCGGTTTGGCAAGCAGCTTTAGTGGCTATAGGGTAAGATGGGGTGCAGTAACACAAAAGGGGTACAGTAAATCAAATGTATGTATACCTTATTAATACTTCACATAGTCTTTAATGGTTGATAATAATTCATGTGACAATTATCACACAATAGTTTGTCATAACAAATTAGAGCATTGAATAGTTTTCGAACGTGTATACGGAATGATTTAATAGATTGTTTGGTTTAATTAGTTACTGCCTAATTACTGTTTAATTAATTATTTTGAATACAATTTTGATGAAATACTTTGACTATGTAAATTTGTTTGTCGAACCCTTCTGTGTCACTGTGCTCGTTTTACACTACCAATGGAATGTTGCATAATTATTTCGTGACGTTGCATTTTTGCAATAATGAACACGAGTGTCTTTTATGCATTACAATAAAATGATAGAGATCTTTTAAAATAGGTTTTCCATTCCAATGTAAAAGTGTTTGCATTGCAGAATACCTACTACAACTCAAACTAATCAGTGATCTCTTACTAAAAAGTTATTAGTTTATATATAAAGTAAAGTTAGAGACTTTGTTTATTTATAATAGAAACGATTTGCAAACTCGATCGTATTTTGTCGAATTCGTTATAAGTTGGCCAACTCGTTTCATAACCCAGACAAAATTAGTATTATTTAGTGTTGCAAATAGGGTTAGCAACTATTTTTTACCAAATATAGTATTTTTGGATTCAGTAGCCTTAAAAATATAGTAGATAGGGAAAGAATAAAAAAAATATAGTAGGTATTAGTTATAAAATATTTAGTTTTTGCTGCTTTGAGCACTACTAAATTAATACGTTTTTATTTTAAAGGAATGCTTCGTAACTATTATTACAATCTAATTTTAAGTTACAAAACACCAATAACCCTGCTTTTATCAGACCGATACAGGCTTTGTTGAGCTCATTTTTCCACTTTGTGTTCATCACAAAAAGCTATAGTAAAAACTTAGTAGTTTCGCCTACTATAATATATTTTTAAAATAATAGTAGTTAGACACCTAAAATAGTAGGATACTATATTATATAGTAGGGTTGGCAACCCTAGTTGCAAGTGTGTTATTAAAAGTAAAGCGTTAGTATTTTTTGTAGTAGGAAATTTTATTTTTTAACTTAGATGACTAATGTGTAAGTTATTTTGCAACAAAAATAAAATTGGTATGTATAAAACAAGTGTCATTTCGAAAGTAGTAAAAGTTTAGTAAATATACACATCACCTTTGTCATTAGCTTGTTGGTCTATAGCGATTGCTATCTAACGACAACCACCGGCACCAAAGTTACATATGTCTTTGAAGAAGGTACCTGTCTTAACTATGTTAAGAGCGGTAACCCATCCGGTACCAGGCATTGCGAAAGTTGCTTAACCAGTTGTAAGTTCGTGTACCTTTCAAATAAAAAGCTCAGTGAGCCAGTCTGCCTCCTTACAAATGAAATAGAATGATTATTGTACGGGATTGACATAAGTCAATTCCGATCGCCTTCTACATATACAATTTGTGGGAGTGATATCGTAGAAAATTGACGGAAGTAAGGTCGTAACAGTGATAATTGTGATCGGTATTAATACGTATCGTCGACTTATGTCAATACCGTACAATCATCATTCTATTTGATTTCTATTCTATTAGCGTTTTGCCGTGGTTTTGCCTCTTGTCTAGGGGGGGCTGGAGTATTGCGATGGTAACTATTTGTATGTAACGCATTTAGCGAATTCTGCTTGCAGGTGCGGCAAAACTTTACGTTCACGTTCAATAAAAACACTTTTTATTTATTAAAAGCTTTTGGGGCTTTTGGGAGTACAGTTTTAGGCATGACGTGTTCAAACTGTGTAAAAACTATTTTTTCACAAGTGTTTGTATAACTCTCTGGGGTTGTCTACTACATTTTAAGTATTTTATTAAAACAGCAATGATAGTGACATTAATGTTATGGCGACATATTTAGATAAGATGGTGGTAGGTAGCCAGGCGGACAAACACCAACCAAACCAAGTACCCAATACCTGCTGGGAAGCGAAGCCGGGACATCTCTGTCTGAAACCGGTCTTAACTACTAGACTACAGAGGTAATTAAAACGACCAAAACAGTTGAGCCGACATCTGCATCGCAAAAATCTAGGTAGTTATATAATACTTGAAGCTCGCTCGCGACTTCGTCTTCAGTGTTAAGAAATAATAATCTGATTGTATAATTCTGCTGACTAAATATTTATTTTGTAATACAAATAAATTATTACCCTTATTTTATACACACCGTTCCTTAATATTTGCCTTGATGTTGCCATGGGGGAAGCGCACTTTACCGCTTCTTATTAAGTGACACCCTACTCAAAGAGAGCCTTCACTGCTATAAAGTGCCTTACACTCTAACGGAATTGGCACTCCACAAGTTTAAGACAGAAATAAAACAAGGTGTAATGAAAAAAGTAAAGTAAGTTAAGTAAATAGTCTATACACTGTCCCACTGCTGGGCAAATGCCACCATCATTGAAGTCAGGTCATCGGTCGGTCACCATTAATTGTAAATGGGTATTGGCTTAATCACCACGCTTGCCAAATGTGGGTTGATGATCACAAACCCGGGCTATGCATCTAAAAATCCGAAACACACTTTGCCCGACCTGGGAATTTAACCCGGGACCTTCGGGTATCGGGCCGAGCGCTTTGCCACTCAGCCACCGAGGTGTTAATGAAATGAAAAAAGGTTTCTATAAAATTTATGATTATCTGAATATTTAAGAACGTGTGGTCATCTTAGTCTGCCCGCCTGCACATGTTATTTCACATTGTATTAAGTAGTTACAGTTTGTATACAACTCTTAGTTTAAAAGTAGTAGTAGCTGCTACGTTTCTTGCTGGAGTCTTTAGCAGAATCCCGAGTGAAAACCCGTTTACAAATGTGGAAAAAAACCTGGAACCTGGTACCGCCACCTATCGGATTTAATTGTGAATCTAAACCATCCAGGAATCCATTCAAACACACACGAAATGTTTTATCAAAATTGGTCCAGCTTATGAATAGTTTAGTGACATACACATGGTCGGAAGAATTATAATACTTATTTTAAATTTAAAAAATACGGGCAACTTATAATTGTGTATTCTTTCTAGCTAGGCAATAAAAAGTACCGCTTAAAACTATGTAATGTTGTCTTGTACAGCAAATCAAATTTGGTAACATACCGACAGCAGCGCTACCTACCTTATCCAATTGTATTTTCAAACCATTCAGGAACCTATTGCAAAATACACACAAAATTACATCCAAATCGGTCCAGCCGTTTATGAGGAGTTGACAAACACACGTACAGAAGAATTATATATAAAGATGTATGTTATAACCATGTCCATAACAAAATAATTGACAATGAAATGACAAAATATGGTATAAAATATATTCATACAAGCTAGTGGGAATAAATTATGTTAATAAGTAAGTTTTGTTATGATGCTACTCGCAAATCACCAGTTCCAGTGAAGTAACGAATAAAAAGTAATTGAAAATGTAATAACAGTGCTGCTTTATTAAGCCCATATTAAATATTGCTGAACTACACACAATATAGGGATTCGACGAGTCACAAAATAAGGAAACTACAGAAGGTTAGCTTCTACAAACGCGCTCGGGCAACACACACATAGACAACCTCTCACTCGGAACAGGGATCTATTTTTGAATCGCACGTATGACATTGTGTTGTCAAGTCCACTCCTCTTCCAAGTCGCATGACGCCAATTTTCCGTATTTTTGTATCGTTCGTTTCCGGTGCTGCCAACATAATACGAAATGTTGGACGGATGTTATCTGTTCCACGCAGAATTAAGAGAAAACCGGTGACAACCGCAAAAAAGAAAAGGCTATCAATGTCACAAATAAACGAGTGACATGATATTGACACAACGCATTGATTATGACGATTATAATATCAATCGCTTTGTGTCGCTCGACTGCAACGCGTGGGTGAGGGCACTCGTTGCGTTCGAGCGATTCAAAAATATGGAAAGTCAAATGTCGAACGAAAATCAGTAGAAACCAAGCGCTCGACTCGAGCCTCGAGGCGAAGGAATCAAAAATAGAGCCCCAGGGTGCTTAGTGCGAGTTTCGTGCTCCATTTGATCACGTTAACAAAAACAAAAATTTGTATGGCACAACTTTAACTCTTCTCTTAAGAGGGTGCCGCGCGGAGTTTCGATAATTTACGTGTTTTTAAGTCACTGGTGCTAGGCGCTGAATAGGTCATTTACATTAAAAGGACTAGTGCAGGTTAGCTTAATCCTCTTACAAGCCCATAGTTGTCTTGGAATTTGAAACAAATACCCAGAAACTGCATGATCAATACGTAAAAGTAATGATATCTAAAATCTTATTTCTTCAGAAACTTTGTAAATATAGCACATGAAACAATAATCCGACATCATAATGTTTGTATTGATATTCCGCAGGCCATTAATGTCTAATTTTTCATTTAAAAAATATTAATATGAAAATATTAAGACTTATTATGTTTTACCTGAACGCCTATGATTTTACGACAGTAAACATTGCTCCAATTAAGTCAAGCTTTCTCTGTACAGTTATTAGTGTGCGTGCGTATTCATGTCGTGTGCCGTTGTCACACCACTGCCACGCGCCGCTCGCTCGCTATATAACTAATCGCTAAACTCGCAGTTTTGCGTCCGCGCGGCACCCTCTTAAGTCGCCAGGAGGCGCTGCTTCAATGCCATACCAATTTTCGTTTACGTACACACCAGGCACTCAGTTAGCACAGCGCAGCTGTTGCGAGATTCCGTGACCCTGAGAACCCTCTCAGGGTCACGGAAACACACACTTGAAAACCCGTTTTCAAGTGTGGAAAAAACCTGGAACCCTATTGTACCGCTAACTATCGGATCTAATTGTGAATCTAAGCCATCCAGGAATTCAATCAAACACAAACAAAATGTTTTATCACATTAGGCACACAGTTAGCACAGCGCAGCTGTGGGTCACGGAAACACACACTTGAAAACCCCTTTTCAAGTGTGAAAAAAACCTGGAACCGTATTGTACCGCCACCTATTGGACCTAATTGTGAATCTAAACCATCCAGTAATCCACTCAAACACACACAAAATGTTTTATCACACTAGGCACTCAGTTAGCACAGCGCAGCTGTTGCAAGATTCCGAGACCCTGAGGGTCTATGCGTGCCTCGCTCGAGCGCGGTAAGTGTTAAGCTTACCTTCTGTTTTCTCCTTATTTTGCGGCTTAATCGATACGGCTAGACAACCCCCTCTGCAATATACAGGCTGTTCCGTCCTGAACTAAGAATATTAATATTATGCGTATCAATGACGACGAATGGTTTAAAAAGTCAAAGTAGAGAGTGTTTATAACTTTGCACGTCTTGGACAAAGATATGATTTTGACTTTGAATTGGAAGCATATCTGACCCGGTACGTTAGAGCAAACGGGTGGAAATGACGCAAAAAAAGTTTTCAACACTTTTCCGAATTGCCAAGTGCGAGTTTTTTTTGTTTTTTTTATTCATGTTAACAAAAGCGATAATTAAAATTTAAACACTGAAAAAAGACGACAACCTCAGGCGGGAATCGAACCACGCACCTTCCGCATTCCGGGCGGCTGCCTTAACCACTTGGCTACCGAGGTCTGGCTGGAAAAGCGATAATAATTAAAACGGACCGCATTGTTGTCAAAGTGTATGGCACCAATTTCAATGATGTCTTTGGCTAACATTGACTTATTTAAAAGGTGGAACTTGAAAAACAAATACTTGTTTCAACCTTTAACGAATTGTATTAAGGTCTGGGAGAATTTTGCTGTCGTGGCTCTGTTCAATCCGCCGAAATTAATCAACATCATTTACTCTTTCATTCAATGTCAATAACTTCGGAAATGTTTTCAGCGCTTTTTACAAATTGTGATTTATTCGCAACAAAATTTACGTAAAATTATACATATAGAACCGTAATTTCTAAATTTAAACGCGTATGTTATTTTTTAATTTTTATTTTTAAGTTCTAATTGCTGCAATGACGCTAAATTAAATAAATGCAGTGCTTACGTCAGCCTTCCCGGTAGCATAATGGTCAGTGCAGCCGCCCGGATTGCGGAAGACCCAGGTTCGATTCCTGGCTGGGTTGGGTGGGCATTTAATTTTTTCACTGTATTTTATGAGTATGTTACTTTTAAATATATACGAGTATCGGATCTTTTCGATGCATAGCTCGGGTTTGTAATCACAAACCCGTATTGGGCAAGCATGGTGATTAAGCCTATACTCATCAATTAATTGCAGTGATGACTTGATTTCAATGATCGAGGCCTTTCCAAAGTAGTGGGACACATATAGGCTATTTATTTTACTTTCCCTATACGAGATGTCGTCTATTGTATTGCGTTGCGGTGCGATACTGCATTCGGTATGCTTACACGTGACAAATTAAAATTTGTACATTCTTATGAGATTATCAGTAACAATGTAAATTAATGCCGCGGTGGACGCGGCAAAGCGTTTGGTCCGATATCCGGATCCGGAGGTCCTAGGTACAATTCCCAGGTCTGGAAAAGTGTGTTTCGAATTTTTCGATGCATAGCCCGGGTTTGTGATCACCAACCAAGTTAACCGTGATTAAGTTGAGGAAAGAGCTCAGCAGTAACGTTGATTTTGAAAATTAAGTTTGAACGTAAAGCTTTTCTAAAATTGCCATTCAAAATAAAATTTTAAGGCGCTCCGCAGACGGAGCTGATCTGACTGATCTCTGTGTTGCGGCAACATGCAACTAGCCATTTCCATATAACCTAAAGAAACTGCACATACATAGCCACTCTGTTGTTTTCAGTTGCTGTAACTAGCAACTGTTTTTGTACTAATTGTGTCAAGTTGCTGGTTTCCCCAACAGCAAACACTGTATGTTGACTATGGATTTGAAAAGTTGCAAACTGTAGCTGCAACTGGCAACCTTTAACGAAAACTCTTAAATAGTTAATAGTGGTGCCCGATCCTCTAAATGCCACTACACATTTATAGAATACACTAAACATGCACACTAGTTTAGGCCTAAGATACCGTACAGAACAAGGGTACGACGATCCGGTTCTTGCCGCCCCCAAAAAAAGCCCGGTGAAGCTGAAAATGCCATTTGAGGCAATCAACAATATCTCTCAAAAAAAAAATTATCTCTGCCGAGCGCCTTAGTGCCTATTTTTCAATCAATCAAGGCGGCAATCAATTCGATCACACTGCTAGTATATGTCCATTTTTGTAATCGTTATGTTATAAAAATAAAACTGATGAGTACTTTATCAATTTGTTCAAATCAAAATCTCTACGTGAATGCCACTTTTATATTCTTGAAATTTCATATTTCAATTTAGTAACTGTCCTACCTGACTCGTCTCAAATTCACATCCTGTATACGCACTGCAAATTAAGCCCTAGACAGGGCTTTCACCACCCCAATTTGGGGTGCACTGTCGGCCATTGATAGATATACGCTTTAAATAGATCTTTATTGATTTGCTGCAGACAGATTGAACGCAGTAGTGATTTAAAACGAAGGGTTACACAGCGGTTCATATTTAAAGGTTTGGTAAGATGAGTTTGGGAAGGCTCGACATTTTAAAGTCTCCCAGGGTCAAAGTCCCGGAACTTCTTGGAACCTTGACATTTTTCAAAATGACGTTAGAATTGAGTTTATTAAAACGCAATTTTATAATCATCTTGTTACATTTTAGTTATTTAATAATTGGTATGTTTATTCAAATCCCTGAAACATTATTTCTATCTCCTCGTGTATGTGTTTATTTATTTATTTGAGGACGGCCAACAAAATATACACCAATACAAAAAATATATGCATTCGGCGAAAGTTAGGTGATATTTTAATTATAGGTCGCCACCGCAAGCAATCGTAATCAAGACGAAGAAATATACAAATTTAAAAAAAAATATCTATAATTAGTAAAACGGTATGATAGAAATTTTTCTAATTGTATATAGAAGTAGTATTTCTATTAATATTAATTATTAAAAATGCTTTAAAAAAAGTCAGTGCATTGACAGCTTTGTTGGGAAATCTATTTCTGATTTTGGTAATTACGGCTCCGAAGAACACTTTCGTTTTCTACAGATGTCGGTTTTACTGTATTTAAAGCTTTATGAAGAACGCCTAAGATTAAGCCGGGTGAAATGCCTTTCACAGGAATAATAAAAATTATCTTTAAAGCTTTGGAACCGCATTGGACCACCGTGGTCGGTTATGAACAGATCACCCTAATTACCTACTAATTTGCAAGTGGTAATACTTGAGTGAAACGTTTACAGACTTATAATGAAAAAAAAATATCCCGTGGTGATTTAGGTGTAGCTGCTTCATGTCGATTATTTTTAAAGCAGTTTGAAGTAGTTTTTTATAGTTATGTCGAGATGGGTACTTAGATGGATTGACTCCTACCACTATTTTTAATACTAAAAAACTACTAAAAGGTAATAAAAAATAAAAAAAAAAACATTATCATTACATTACAATCATCTATCATTATCAGATTCTGATTACTTAGCGAAGAAAACAGAACACTATATGAAGATATTCATTTAGTGTCATCTTCATACTGAAGTTTGGATATCAGTACACAACACTTATTGTAGTACACAAGTACAGTACAGTACAGTACAGTACAGTACACACAAGTACAGTACACAACCCATGTAGCATATTTATATAGACCGCCTGCAAAAATCCGGTCTTATTCCTTGTCTACATCATAAAGGGAATCTCCGTGCCATTTTTTATGTCCAAGAATTTAGACTGATCGCTCATGAGTCAGTCAATGAGTGGAGTCAGGTTTTTCTTGTAAAAAAATAGTATAAAAGTGATTTTCATTAGATACATAATTGAACTTAAGCCCCTTAAGCTAAGGGAGCTTAAGGGCTTTCAGTTCAACACTACTTCAGTTAAAAACTACTTATACTTAAATCTCTTTAAACGGACTTTGTCATTCACTCCAATTGCTATGTAACAAGCACAAAATCGCTGTAAGCCAAACAAACTCAAGAAACCTAATAGACGGTTACAAATTACCCTTCCTTAACCACATATCGTTTGAGAAGTAGGTGTTCGCCGGCTCTGCTTCACCAACATCAGGATCAACGGCGAAACGTGTCTAACTCAAACTAAAAAAAAAACATTTCGGCCATGCCCGATCGATCTAGCTCATCCGTTTTGCGATAGCTCTTCAGTTTACAGAGATAACCTTCACGCTGAAACATCTCCAATACCTCTAATTAAGACAACGTCAATGATGCGCTCGCGACTCTATTGTCATAAATGCTAATGATGCGCTCGTTTGCTAATGACAATGTTCGGTTTGGGTAGCTCAACTAATTACTAATTAGTTGCTATGTTAGCAATGATACAAAGTTAAGATATTCCAAGTAGCTTTATTACTTTGCTAACTGTTTAAACATATTTGAAACTATTGTATCATTATAAATTGTCATTGCAGAATGTCCTGAGGAAATTTATCAATGATATACCATAGAATTTATGGTATATTATGTACATAATGCAGGTATATGCATAATGCATAATGATGTTGCTCTGTTTTGTTTCCTTTGCCAACAGTCACGAACACTAACGGTTAATAATCCACTAATATTCAACATAACATACATTTTTGGAAAATAAAATAAAACCGCATACATGACATGACTCTTCAATGTCCCGCCAAGAAGGGGAGAACATTTTTTTTTTACAAAATGTCAAATGAGGAACGCCAAATTGTCTAAACCAATAATAGGTCAAAAACGCCGCAAAGCCAACATCACTAAGGGGTGATTTTTCAATCGTCAGATATACTTTTTTTTTCCTTTAGTTGATGGCTTCGTGCGATTAGCACATTTAGCCAGGATCAAAGTAATTTTTCTTACATGTAATATATACATAAACAATATTTCCTTCCAGTATGATGATGATAAATGATAAATGAAACGAGAAGTGAGAAATGATGTACCCCCAACCCCTCGAGTATCTCAGTAAAGATGTGGGGCTTCACGGTTAATAATCCACCATTATTTCACATTAATATTCGACATAATTTTAGAAAATATAACAAAACCGCAGAAATGACTCTTCACTTTCCCGCCAAGAAGTCCCCAGTTACTGTTTATTCATTGAATAATTTTGACTTAAAATTTGAAAAATATGTTAAAAACACGCTGGATAAAACTTATCCGAGTATTGAAAAATCGGGCCTAAAATATACAAAAGCGCATAGTTAAACGTTTTTATTTAAGTTTTGTTTAAGTATTTAAAAACAAAATGTTTTTATTACATTACGAGTAAATTGCAATCAGGTTTTACAGGTAAACATTGTTAATGTAATTGATAAATTAACGTTGTCATTCTAACACGCAGCCGGCATGCAACGGAAGAATGACATAGTTTGACTTAATTGCCGATTTACCAATTTACCTCTTTTTGGGGTTATGCGGACAGGCCCGCATAACCAAATGCCAAATGCATGTTCCCTGTACCAAAAAAGAGTTAATTAGCCTAGAGCTAGCGATGAGGCATGACATAGAACGGTTAAAACCACCAACATATACTAGTTATTATTACTATTTTCTTTATTTATTTTTTCTCATATAAATTTTCCTTTTTAAATATTAAACAAAATAAATAAAACATTTAAAAATAGGGGTCCGCCGGCATCGGGACCAGGGTCCGGCTCCAGAGACAGGACCTCCTCACAATGCGTGCCGTATCGAGGAGAACTGCCTTCTGAATCAGGCCCTTTATCCAGCCGCCTAATAATAATAATAATTTTTATACTTTTTATTTATTTTAAATCTTAGATTTAAAATAAATAAAATAATAAAAAAATAAAAATAAAAATCTTTTAAGTACTTTTGTCAGACGACAGAAGAAGCGCTCCTTCACCACCTGCATTATGTCCCCATCCGCATTACTCAGAGACTGTGACATACAAAGATATTTGTAAGTTTCCACCTCCGAGAGTGACCTGAGAGCCATTGTCTCAGAAAGTTGTAAATTTGTTGAATTTACAACTTTCCCCCGATATATATGCATAACGGCACATTTATCTACACCGAACTCCATCCTGATAGAAATACTGAAATCTTCTGTGTACCATAATGGACTCAAACTGTCGTCCTGGAAAATGCCTCGCTCATAAATCCTTATCAAGTCCATCGGATCCGAGGGGCTGTCTTCTCCACCCTGTTGACGAAGGACTGTGGTCCACTGCCTCAAACACCCACCGAGAAAGGATCTCAAAGTTGTATTAACTTTATACAACTCTAAGATCCTTTCCAGCCATTAGTTTTATTATTATTATACTCTTTATTTATTTTCTTTCTTAGCCTAGGTTTGTAATAATATTAATATAAAAGTAAAATACAAAAGCACATACAAAACATAAAAATATTATAAAAAACCTAGCCTAGGGTGCCGCCGGCAACGGGGCAGGGCTCAAGTTGCCGGTGGTTAGGGCTGCAGATAATAATAATAATAATTATTATTATTAGCCCTCACTGTCCCATTGCTGGGCAAAGGCCTTCCCTCCATTTCTTCCACCCATTGCGGTCCTTAGCTAATTGATTCCAATTTTGGTTAAATGCATCCAGTTCGTCCCGCCATCTTCTAACCGCGGCGCGGGGCGGCGCGCCTCAGTGTCGTGTTACGAAAAAGTGTATACAAGTAATACTTTTCTTAACATTATTTAATTTCAACTCTTTGGTCATACATCAGTTATTAAAACCAACAGAAATAAATGATGCCTAAAAAAATTTTTTTTAAAACTCAATAAAAGGTTTTGTGTTTTACCTTTTCTGTGCCAGTTTTTAAGAATTGACATTAAAGTGTAGTACCTAGTGTCTACAGTTACTAACAGTTTGTTTAGGCCAGGATTTGAAATAAAAAAATAATTTCGGTTGTGTTAACCACTCTAGTACTTCCAACTTTGCGATAATTTGCCCATCCAATAAACTACGTATGTCAACAGCCTGTCTCCAATCGGATTGTACTTATGTTTAGAGAGGGCGAGAACAGCGATGCCTTCTACACAGCAAAGTAAATAGCGTATACAGACTAATTGAGTAAAAGCCATCGCAACGAAGTTATTGCTCGTATATATTGACGTGTATACCTACGTTTTGATGGTGCTCATAGCCCCGTTATATGATGCATCGACAAATTCGAAACACAGTATGCCCGACCTAGGAATTAATAAATACAATATGCAAAATTGGTAAATTAATTACAATAATTAGAATAGTAAAATGAACCAACGCAACGGAACGGTCAAATAATTAGTGCTTCGCGATAATTATGGCCAGGAGGTGAGTATTGAGTTTAATTTGCCATTCGAGAATTCAACTAAATTTCATTTAATTCAAAACATTCATTTCGGACAACAGTTCATTTAAGCAGCGCCGATCACAAACGAATGGAGTTAAAAATTCATGTCTTCGTTAAAAGATCGAATAGCAAATAAAATTCGCACTTGGGCCCAGGATAGGATACAATCAGCACGACAAACAGTAATTACATTTACATGACTTTAATCTTTTTTTACGGAAATAATTGACTGTCGCCTAACTGTATAGTTAATATGACCTATAAAGGGATAGTCAGCGTCAAAAACTTGGTGGTCCCTCAAGCCGTTATGATCATCACGTGAGCGGGTTCCCATAACTATACTATAAAAAAATTTACCTCTTTAGGTAAAGTTTGTGACTTTGTTTGTTTGTAGGAGGGTAATCTCTGGTACTACTGGTCCAATTCCAAAAATATTTTACTGATAGAATGCTACGTTCCTTGCGGGTAACATAGTCCTTCATAAAATTGTGACAGGCGTCGGGTGCCGGAGGTCAACCCGCCGGTAGTCGGAGCTCCAGCGGGCACATCGGGCACGGCTGTGGCTCCTCGGTACGTACCGAGGCCCCTCGTCGGGTGAGAGAAAAGGGGTCGTGATGTTTGAACCTCACCGGTGATTTTGAAATTAAAAGTGCCACGAAATACCCTATGAAATATTACAATTTGGTTATATATACCTACAGCGTCGCTCGAGAACTTTCATTGTCATCGGTTCAAAAATCGCACCCCGGGCATATCTGGTCATGGCAAAGCGCGTTAATACCGGGTATCCGGATACCCGGTACTAACGTGAGGACAAGTAGTTTAGTTCTATATGGTCCTAATTTGTGTGCACGTGAACCTGTACCTGTGTCTGTGACGTATTTTATTTTCGTACTGCAAAGGATTGGAGAGGGGGGAACAATGGATACAATAGAAACATAAATCAAATCTTTTATCGTTTCGCATTTTAGTTTGCCAACAGTTACATTCAAGGCGGTTCGTAAATACTCATTAATCGATTGATATTACTAACTTAAATTATAAAGTGCATTTAACAGAATATGTTACTTTTGTATTTGTTTTACTTATAAAGTAGGTATCTAATAATAATAAAAATAGTTACGTCATAATGTTATGTTATTGATGTATGGATAACCTAAAAAAACAAAGGGAAGATATTCTACAACTTGTGCACTTTATTCAAATATGATACATTTCGAATAATTTAATATAATAATAATTATAATATATTAATTTCGATAAATTAATTTTCCAGAATTATAAATATAACTAAGCCTGTCTGTGGTGCACCAATATACAACAAAGGTGCAAGGAAAGTTGAGGCTTGAAAATAATTTATTCTCTTCTTAGAGATACAATATTCTGGTTTTGGATGCCAGACCGAAAGCGGCACGTTTTGGGGAAAAATGTTAAGCAATGTGCACTATAATTTAAATCAAAATACTAGACTCTATAAAAGACCTTCCCTTTAATAGATTTAAGTTGAAATTACGTAAATAGTTGCTATAGATTTATTTCTACTCAACTGTCGAATATTTAGTATGCATGGCACCTTTATTGATCGAAGCATGACATTGTAATTTTCTTTTCATTTAATATGTGTATTATTTTAATGTATTTTGGTATGCCAATACTTTGGCTTTAAGTGTGATTATGTTATTATGTAATTTCGTACTAATATAAGAATTTTAATTCGCATAAGATTTTTACACTTAAAATGCAGCAAATTACAAGAACCAAAAGAAAAAAAATACGTTAACACAAATAATAAATACGTAGGTAGATTCATTTATTTTTCTCCCAAATGAATCCTTTAAGTCTAGTGTAAAAAAAAATATATCATTAAGTTACGTATGATATAGGTTTTTGAAAAAAAAACCCGTTAATGTAGGTAGTATTCAAATTAGTTCGTTCGATTTGCGAACTGGAAACCGGTATTATGACATTAAAAAAGGAACCGCATTTATTGATAGGATTAACCTTGGCTATTTTAAGTTTATTAAGAAATAAACCTAACTCCAAACATTTTATTTTTTTAACAATTTTAATGATTTAGTATTAAATACCGTCCAGACCCAAACAAGTATTACATTGGAGATAATTTTGAAGATGAGTAATATTTGGTTGAGAAATGTAGTAGTCGTAGTTTAGTGTTTAGGAGCTATTTGTAGGAAAGTAAGCCTCCTCTATGAAATTCGTCGCTTTAAATAAACATATTATTTACAAGAAGCAATCCTATTTTGACAAAGAATTCATTAAAAAAATCACTATCTTTCTTTTGTCAGTAGTAACACCATTAGATGTTTTAAGTGGGCTATTGTATATTTGCCACAAAGTAAGTTCGTCACATTTTTGTACACTCCATACATTGAAAGTAAATTATTGTAATGTGCATTAAAAATATGTATAAGTTCGTCACAGGTCCAAATTCATGAAAATTCAAATATGACAAAAATTACTTCATAAAAATGGAAATGTGGCAAATTTACACATACTTTTTTCACGTAGAATTTACTTTTTGTTTTCTGTAAAAATGGTCACCCCATGTCTCCTTAAAACAAAAGCATTTTCTGTTGTTTTATCTTTAAAAACGTTTTATTTGATCTATTTATCTATTAATTAGAGATATTAGATAGCTAATTCTATAATATATTTTTGCTATTCAACCTACTAAAACGTCTTTATTTATCCAGTTTTACTTTTTTTTTGTTATTGTGAATATTCTGTTATTTTGTAATGTGTGCCAAAAAATGAATTTCATTTCATTTTTCGTTTTTTTTTTAACATTTTTGGCGGTTTTAGTATTTTAGTTTTGATAACTTTTAAAATACATGTAATTATTTTATTATCGTATGTAGTAGTTAGATAGTTAGTGTGTATCGTTGTCGTAATCATTGCTCTTTTCCGTAGTTGTACTGCCAAGTCGTTAATTTATAAAATATTTTTTAAATGGCGGCTGTCGTTGCAACAAGCCGAAGAGTCGCCAAGCTTTAATTAAACGACTTGGCACTACAATTACAGAAAAGAGCAACAACGTCCCAATACGTGAAGTTGTTGTACAAAATCGTAATTTGTTACAAGATAGTAAAACGAAAAAATATTGTTACAGTAATGCGTCGGACACATTTTCCATGTCTCAGTCGAAGGAGCAGTTTGTGTCGAAGCAGGACACCGAGGAAGGCGTATGCGGGTCGGACGAGATGCCGGCGACCCAGGTGGCCCATCCAACATCGTAAGTGTAAAATATTGCATTATGCCCATCTCTCCCCCAGCTCTGATCGAGTTTACCACGGGATATGGAAATTCATTTCGCCGTTTGACATAAGGCCGACCAAACATTTGGCCTTTCTGTTACTGATCGAATTATCAACTGACCAAAATATATTTTGTCGATATAAAAATTGACATTTCTATCATTGCTCGAATTAAATTTTGGTCGAATAAACGTTTGGTCGAATGGACGTTTGGCAGAAAGAACTGGTAAGCTTTTCTTTCGCTTGTCCAATAGATCTAAGACATCACGACCTTGACAGGATTGGTAATATTGTGCCTTTTAATTATATTGTACATATTTGCATGGAGTTTATTCCGATTTACCCACACGTAACTGCCCATTTAGTTAGTTTACTGCTCAATATTTATTCAATGATCCATTTCATTATTTTTTTGACTTATTTTTGTTTATTTTACTACTAAGTTTTAACTTAGTTTTATGATATTTACACAGATACTTATTATAAGACACATATTTCAATTCATATATTTTTTAGTATTTTATTAGTTTTTTACCACTCTTTGTAAGGTTTTCTTTTCCAGTAGGCCCCCCTACTGGAAGATATTACGGAATGAAATAAGCAACGCCCTGGCACCATATTCACATAATATTTTTTTGTGTAAGCTTGTATTGGTGTACACGAACTTGTAAAGTAACTTGTAAAACTCACAATTTACAATGGTGGCCTGTTGGCAAAGCATTCTGCCAATACCCGAAGGTCCTGGCTTCAAAGGTCGGGGAAAGTGTGTTTCGGAATTTTCGATGCATAGCGCATTTGGCAAGCGTGGTGATTAAGCCAATACTTATCAATTGTAGCGATGACTTGATTTGAATGTTGCCTTTTGCTCAGCCTGGGACAGCGTATAGGCAGTTTATATGGTTTAAATGTTTATACGACCATCATCACCATCATCAGCTCATTTTATGTCCCCACTGCTAGCGCACGAGCCTTCCCTAAGGATAAATAGCGAGAACGGGCCATAAACCCCCACATGAGCCCTGTGCTGTTTGTTGGTAATTAACGACTGCTAATGCAGCCGGGACCAACGGCTTTACGTGCCCTGCGAAGCACGGAGATATTTTTGGTCACCCATCCAATGACCGGCCTTTGCGAAAGTTGCTTAACCTTAGCACTCGCAGACCGGGTGCCGGGTGCGGGTGATAGTACCTATAATATGATATGTATAATACGTATATAACTATGTTATGACGTACACACTTGTATGCATTTTCAGGTACGTGGAGACGATGCTCCACATCTTTAGAGGCAACATCGGAAGCGGACTCCTGGCAATGGGAGACGCCTTCAAGAACGGCGGCCTGATCTTTGCTTCTGTCATGACCATCGTGCTTGGTGTCATGTGTGTACATGCTCAGCACATACTGGTAAGGGAACCTAACATTAATTACAATGGGGACTAGGAAACGCTCGGCCTCCATCTCATGTAGGCTTGCTCGATCCAGCGAATGTAAAGAGGGTAGATTCATGGAACTCCACTATTTTCGGCATGAAATTACCAACCTGTTGATTTTACCAAGCAAACAAAGTAGCTGTCGCCAGTGCATGTTGAACATCCTTTGTTCCCGATCCGAACCCCTCGGAGAATCTAGTAGGGAACGGGGACACGCACTAGTGCGTGATGCCATTCCTTCTAGAAAACCTCAGACGGTGTTTCGATCACGATCACACCGCCCCCAAAAAAGTCCGGCGACGCTAAAAATGCACCATGAGGCAATAAGCAAAATCTCTCTGCTTCATACAAATCACCTGCAGTCTCTTACTTTGTGCCAATATGTACTAAGTCAATAAATAAATAAATGTTTCTTACACTCACACCAATTATCAAGCCCCAAGAAAAGCTTCCTTAAGAAACTCGATAAACGGTTAACTAGACAACGGATAAACAGACTTAATATACTTAAATACATACTTATTATACATAGGAAACACCCAGACCCGAAACAATTTAGAGAAACAGGTATTTCTAAATTGATCCGATCGAGGATTGAACACGGGACCTCAGAGATGGCGACACCATGAAAACCGGTGTGCAAGCCAATAGAATCGATACGGAGGTATTACCGACTGCATAAACGATGGGTTATTCCACGGAATGGAACGAGGCCGGTATTCATTACTGGAGAATTATACGCCATTAGCTGCTAGCAGTAAAACGCTCGGAAAAGGTTTCTACGTTTAAGTGGTTTTAGTGTATAAATAATTAAAACTTACGTGGAGCCTGTTGTCGGTCGTGCAGCTAGTAATGCAGTGGGTATTTCTAGTTTTATTCTAGCAAACAATTACTTACTTACGTACTAAATGAAAATAATTTGTATTAATAAAGAAAAGATATCTCCCAACTGTTTTTTTGGTTCTGCCTAGAAACAGTTAATTGTGTTTTATAATGATATAAAATTACAAAAACACAATGTTGAAAAAATTTCCACGAGCAGGATTTGAACCTGCACCCTTCTGACATACCGGGTCAGGTGCTCTTCCAATTGAGCTATCGTGGTTCTAACCAGCCCGCCGAAATTATTCAACACTATTTACTTTTTTACTTTGAAAGCCAAAGGCGCCAATTCAATGTCAACAACTACCGTCATTAACGTGGAAATTTTTTCAACGTTGTGTTTTTGTAATTTGTTTCGCAACAAAATTTGCGTTAAAATTATATAAACAAATTAAAAACATTTTATGATATAAAATGCCATGGCGCCCAATGTTTTTGAGTTTTTTTTAATGCATAGGATGTTATTAAACTTGGTTTGCATATTTGGCACGTTGACAATTTTAATTTTTTTATTTAACGAAATTTGTGAGTAATAGACATTTGTATAGGACCGTGCATGGCATGCCATCATGTCCAGCGGTGTAGGCTGATGATGATGATGTTTGTGATGAGTTGTATAGGTATTTTAAGAATATTTTTTTTCTCAAGCTGCATCAATTTTCCTAGTATTCTGCAGACATTGTAAATACTTCCGATGTGCAGATTTATTAGCATAGACATGTTTTTTAACAACAACAAGTTAATTTTCGTGCATATACCTACTTCAAAATTCAAAATCATTTATTCTGTTTAGGTCCCGGGTTCGATTCCCAGAGGGGGGTACATGTTTGTGAACCCGGTTTTTGGTTAGTGGTTCGTCCGCATTGTTGTGTAATGGCAGCTATAGGGATAAAATAGAGAGTGCAACAGTAGTTGAGGATTCCGGGTGAAGTGCGTTTCCACCATTGGCTTTATCGTCCACTACTTCATACCCAATAATCAAAATGATAACATTAAATTTGAAAGAGAAATAATTAAAACTTTAAATGAAACCATACGTTTTCTAAAATTATTAAATCTGACAGTAAATCTTTCCAAAACAAAAGTAATACAATTTAGAAACTATAAAACAAATCAAATTAAATTAAATATAACGTCTGAATGCAAGTCAATCATCGAAATTGTGGATGAAATAAATTTTTTAGGTGTAAATATTGACTCGCATTTAAATTGGAAGTCGCACATAACTAAAATTAATAATAAAATATCGAGCTACTGCTATGCCCTATCTATACTTGCGGAAACATCATCTGTAGAAGTAGCCAGAGCCGCCTATTTTGGCCAAGTTTATCCTTTTCTTACTTATGGAGTTATTTTCTGGTGAAACTCTGTTAATGTAAAATCTACCTTTATATTACAAAAGAAATGCTTGAGAACTCTTTACAGTATGTACTCTGATGAGACTCTGAGAAATGTTTTCAGAGAAAAGGGTTATTTGACACTGACGGGTATATATGTGTTGGAGATGGCTGTTTTTATAAAAAGCAATATCCAGTATTTTAAAAGTAAAAGCACAAATATTTGTAATTTGCGGAAGAGATATGCATATGACTTATATTTACCAAATATTAACAATGCCCTGTATCACAAGAGTGCCTATGTAACCGAAATCCAAATATTCAATCATCTGCCCACAGATCAAAAAGCCTCAGTAAATTTAAGCTGTTTTAAAATTAAATTAAAGAGATGGCTTATAGATAAGGCGTTCTACAGTTTGACTGAATATTTCGGTACAAAAACAGCATAGTGGCTGTTTCTATGTAACATATACCTACCCACTAAAAATTGCATGCCCGACTAGGGTAAATTGTTTGTTCCCAATTATGCTTAACACCTGCTATGTATTTACACAATTTTATGGCAATAAAAATTTATCTTATCTTATCTTATCTTATCTAAACATCAGATGAAATAAAGGCACTGCTTACACGTAATATAAAAAAAGGTGTTGGCTGTATCCAAAAATATTGGTGTTCTATTTTACGCAAAATCAGCAAACTGTACCTATCATTAAAATAGTTTTGCTGTTTGGTTGTGTGGTGTTGGGGTTCATATTTAATAACCCGTATGATGGGATCCCAGCCAGGTGGTTAATTGCAACCATATTTGTTATGAATTTTTATTTGATTATGGCCTTACATGTTTTTTGGATTCGTCGAATTCTGTATAATGGAGCTGAATAGTATAAACTAAAGAACATTCTGCTGACTTTTTATGTGCAAAGGTGTTTAAATTCAAAGATGAGGGATTTTTGATTTTTATCAAATCTGTTTTTTTTTTATAAATTAACAAAAAACTTTTTATTATTTTTATAAAACATTGGGTCACCGACGTTATGAAGGTCAAAAGTTCGTAATAAGATAATGATCTTAAAAAACCTAAGTCGAAGAAGATAAAGTCCACCCCCAGTTTTAGCGATGACTTGATTTCAATAATGGAGGTATTCTTTTTAATATTCATTTTTAATACATTTGTCATCTTATTTCTTGTTAACAAGATTATGGTCAGTGCAGCCGTCCGGATAGCGGAAGACTCAGGTTCGGCATTAATTTTATACTATATTTTATAATTATTTAATATTACTAAATGTCACAATCTTAAAACCTTAAATGCTATATGACAAACAATTGAATTTCTATTGTGTCTGGGCCCGGCGGCGGTCAACCTGTTAATACTACAATACATCATTATACATATTGAGGTGTTTGCCCGATGGTAGGCTGTATATTAATAGTCTACTCGTTTTTCTTCTGAATGTACACGCCTGCACTTCACACTACCACCAACTGTCAAATTTCCTCAATATACTTTGAACTTTATGTATATGGGCATATGGTGAACATTTATTGAAGTTTAATTTGTAAGTTTTCGATAGGTGGATGTGCAGGCGTGACGTACCTATGCATTATTATATAGGTACTAGCGTTAGGGTTAACAGCCCTTTCCCCGCAGAAAGTAGTCAGGTGTTTGCTTTGATGTATTTTCTCACCACTTTTACGCCTAAGCGAACGTTCCACTTATAATTATGTGGCGCCACAAGTCTGGGACTAGTAATTTGCCCCAATGTGAATAATTTAGGTACCTACGCCATTTGTACGAAGAATCGATACAAAAAGCACTAAGGTATTTAAAAAGTTTCCAATTTTAACTGTTGCATGAAATGACATATAAATAGTTGCAGTTGCATATAAATAGCCTGAAATTGTCCCACTGCTGGCCAAAAGTCTTTAACATTGTAATCGAGTCATCACTACAATTGATGGGTAATGGCTTAATCACCCACCACTAGAGATGTGAAGCCGGTTGTTATCGTAGTGAGCTAGCGGGTAACAAGCCGCTTTTTTCGCTGACTACGGTGATCACCCATAAACAGCGGCTGTCTACGGTTGAACACATGTCATTATGTTTTATTGAATCCGTTTTATGTCCTTAACTTGGTGATGCATCGAAAAATCCGAAACACACTTTGTCCGACCTTGGGAGCTAGGACTTTCAGGTATCGAGCCGAGCGCTTTACCGCTGAGCTACCGATGCATTCGTGACAAGTTGGACGTTAAATTTTACGCAATTATTGTTGCGATATAATCTATATAAATAAAAATGAATCGCTAAATGTGTTGCTAATCGCAAAACTCGAGAACGGCTGAACCGATTTGGCTGGTTTGATCGGGCGGGGAACATTTCTGCAAATATCGATGGTCAGTTAAAATTATGAAAGCTATAATGAAATAAATATATAAAGTAATACATAGCCTTTAACTGTCCCACTGCTGGGCAAAGGCCTCCATCATTGAAATTAAGTCATCACTACAATTGATTGGTTGAATTAGAAAATAATGAATTTATTAAATTAAATTTTAAAATTATTCTGTAAAAAAATATACATTTAAATTAAACACCAATCATCACCACTACTAGCTCAATTTATGTCCCCACGGCTGGGGCCTCTATGATGGATGGATAGGGACAACGGTCCATAAACCACCACGCAGACACAGTAGATACCAATATTTATTTGTATTAGCTTATGAACTAGGTATTTACAACAAGTAAATATATCATCAATATAGTTTTAAATGTAAATAAATAAATCATAAACACATACCCTGAATGTAGGCTAATAAATCAATTTCCGCCATTTTAAGAAAAAACATTTTCTTTTCCCAAAGGTTAAACTTGAGATTTTGTCGTGTTTTTTTTATTAGTTTTAACTTTTTTTGTTTTTATTTTTGCTTTGTTAGCTGGTCTGCCTCTTTTTAGTATGAAGCCAAATAAACAATTTACCTTCTCACTTGCCAGCTGAACTGCTCCGAAGAGATGCACGCCCATCTTAAGCGAGACAAGGCACCGGGGTTCGCGGAGACGGTGCACCTGGTGTTCAAGCACGGGCCGCAGCGTCTGCGCTTCCTCGCGCCTGCTATGAAGATCCTCGTCAACACGTTCCTCTGCATCACACAGCTCGGCTTTTGCTGTGTTTATATTGTGTTTATCGCTAACAACGTGAAAATGGTAAAAAATTATTTACTTGTATTTACTTGCTTGACCTACCCTTGTGGTGCCGGGGTTAATGAATTGCACCACCCCATATCGTCCCGTGGGTGTCGTAGAGGCGACTCCTTAGTCGCCTTCTACGACACCCACCTCCACAATTAGGTACTGGTTTCTTGCTGCTCGCATCCAACGGTTCCCGCGACCTTCAGCAGATCGTTGGTCCACCTTGTAATACAACCTGTGTTGCCGGGGCTAAATAATAGCAACACCCCATCTCTTCCCGTGGGTGCCGTAGAAGACCACTAAGGATCCATTCAAGAGGATGAGCAGCAGTCTCTGGCGATTATAGCCAATTCCCCTCAATAAGGATCCATGTAGGATGCCTTTGTGTAGTGGACTTCTTTTGGCTGAAGTGATGATGAGAAGATGACTTAAGGTGTTGACAACCATGAAACAGCGCTCATTGCCTATCCGCATACAAGCAAAACGGATCCAAATAGTGGATTCAAGTAAGGAAATTGGAAAAAAGCTATTTAAATTAAAATCTAGATGTTTTATTAAAAAAATAGAACAATAGTGTTTTTCTAATAAGTATTACGCATAAGTACAAATACTGAATTTCATCGAATGGAAAAGATAATTATGTAGGTACAGTGTTTCTATTTTCTTAATGTCTCTCTCGGTAATCATCGCATTTCCGAATGCGATCGAATATTAATTTCCATGACCATACATTATTAGATTTAATCATGTCTAAATAATTTGCATTTGGAACAACGTACTTTATAGTTGTTTTGTTTTGTTTTTGATTTTCGAAGAGCTGTATTACTTTAAATCGTTAAAATCTTTAAATCGTTTACGTATGTATGACACAATAGTATTTCCCCTCATTTTATTAGTAAGTAAAAGAAGTATAACACACTCAATATACTCTACAACTGATAGAAATCCGACGACAGCCGAAACTCTAGTTCAGGGGTTCCCTAACTTATTTGAGACGCGCCCCCTTTCGACCATAAAAAAGCGCCCCCATCCTCCAGTCCAGATTATCAGGTCAGAATAAAGTATTCAATAACAAAATAAGCATTTTTATTGCTCAATAAAATTTTACAAAAATCAAAACCGCCTCTGTGGTCTAGTGGCTAAGACAAATACCGGTTTAGACACAGAGGTCCCGGGTTCGATTCCTCGCTCCATGTTTGTGTTGGTGTTAGGGCTTGTTTGTCCGCCTTGCTAGCTAGCACCATCTTATCTAAATATGTCGCCATAACATCAATGTTTGTAGCATTGTTGTGTTCCGGCAGCTAGGGATAAGATAGCCAGTACCTCACTAGTTGAAGATCCCGGGTGAAGTGCGCTTCCATCATTGGCCTTATCATCACTTGACGTCAGGTGAGATCAAGGCACTGTGCTTACCTACCGTTAATATAAAAAAAATAAAAATAAAAAATATAATACAAAAGGTATTTGGTAAGTAGTACCTAGTTATTGGAATGTGATGGATGAGCTTGCATTGATTTGACGAGGTTTACAATTCTCGGTTAAACCATAGATATCGCATAACGTAAATCACTACCAATGTCAAGTTTATTTCTATATTGGTTTTTATTGCAACTACAGCATAAAATCCCCTTTCGCACAAATATGTTCTCGAGAAGGGTAAGTGTTGTCAGAAAGTAAAATTTGTTTTAACTCTTGCTTACATTCTGGATTCGCAGGTTTTTTATACTTACTACTTTTAAAGGTCTCTGCGCCCCCACTCAGGGAACCCCTGCTCTAGTTAGACATTCGAATGTAAAATATGCTGTTTAATTTCCCCCTGAACTTGATTTGGTATTGTCAAGAAGGCTTTATTACAATCTTCATCTATATCTTTTAGATCTGCGACCACTACGACGTCGAGGTCGATCTCTCCATCCATATGATCTTCGTGGTGATACCCGTGCTGCTGTCGTGCATGGTTCGCAATCTCAAGTACCTGACGCCATTCTCCACCATCGCCAACGTACTTATGGCTGTCGGGGTCGGCGTGGTGTGCTACGAAGCCAGCCACGACCTGCCGGCTATCTCCACCAGGGATTTCATAGCACCTTGGCAACAACTGCCCTTGTATTTCGGAACAGCTATATACGCTTTTGAAGGCATTGGATTGGTAAGTCTTTTTTTTTTTCATTTATATATTTAAGTTTTTTACGTGGATAACTCCATCCAATTTCAAGGTAGTGCCGATGTTCTTGTCTTTTTTAAATATTTTTATTCATTGAACCTCAAGTTTACAATACAGATTTACAATTATTCTTATTTTTTTTACTTTTTTATTTTCAAGTGCAAGTACAAATAGCGTTGTTTTGTGGTAATTTATCTGCAAAGGTGAATCTGCATAGCCATCGGTTGCAATGACCGTTGGATAGATGGCACACAGTGCCGCTAATAAGCACTCAAAAATTAAAAAGCAGTGACAAAATTCAACGCTTACGTCAGCCTTCCCGGTAGCATAGCGGTCAGTGCAGCCGCCCGGATTGCGGAAGACCCAGGTTCGATTACTGGCTGGGTCGGGTGGGCGTTTAATTTTTTTACTGTATTTTATAAAATTTTATAAATATTTAATTATTCTTATGTCTAATTTAATTTATTGTAAACTCATCAACGATGGTTACAGAAAACATAAAAAGTACCCCAGTGAACCCCAGTCTGAGCCATGTAAAAGTGAATTAAATATTCAATGTAAGTGTAGGTACTGTACCTAAATGTATTAATTATGTAAGTGTAGGTACTGTACCTAAATGTATTAACTATGTAAGTGTAGGTACTGTCCCTAAATGTATTAATTATGTAAGTGTAGGTACTGTACCTAAATGTATTAATTATGTAAGTGTAGGTACTGTCCCTAAATGTATTAATTATGTAAGTGTAGGTACTGTCCCTAAATGTATTAATTATGTAAGTGTAAGTACTGTACCTAAATGTATTAATTATGTAAGTGTAGGTACTGTACCTAAATGTATTAATTATGTAAGTGTAGGTACTGTCCCTAAATGTATTAATTATGTAAGTGTAGGTACTGTCCCTAAATGTATTAATTATGTAAGTGTAAGTACTGTACCTAAATGTATTAATTATGTAAGTGTAGGTACTGTACCTAAATGTATTAATTATGCAAGTGTATACTAAAATTTGCTTAAAGTTACATACGAGTATAAACATAATCATTTACCTTCGTACTGGTTTTTTCAAGGTTCTGCCACTGAAGAACGAGATGCGCCACCCGGAGCTGTTCCAGAAGCCGCTGGGAGTGCTGAACGTCAGCATGGTGGTGGTGGGCAGTATCTTCATCGTCATCGGCTTCTTGGGTTACCTGAAATGGGGCGACAGCGTGCAAGGCAGCCTCACACTCAACTTGCAGCCTGGCTTGGTGTAAGGATTATTATTTTATTTTTATTTATACAATGATCCAACAGCGTTCGTTGTATAGACAATACAGAACCAAGAACCAAATTTTACTTTACCATATGCCAATTAACGAAACACTCTATGCTTCTTAATAATTAACATTTAATACCGCAGGTAGTTTCTTGACAAATCAATAAGAAAACGATAATAAGAGATAGATAGATAGATAAAACTCTTTATTGCACACACACACATAAAAGTAAAAACTAACAATGAAATTTTTATATAGGAGTAGGCAAAGGCGGTCTTATCGCTTAAAGCGATCTCTTCCAGACAACCTTTGAGGTATAGACAACTGAAAGAAAATCAAAAGGCAGTAGTGCACTAGTATAAAGCAAAATAATAATTTAAAATAATAATGTTTAAATTTATATGTGACTTGGAGTGACGGATATCAGGCGGGAGGTCATTCCAAAGGCTTGTACGCCGCACTCTGTTCAGGACACCGTCCGATTCGATCCAAACCCTTCGGAGAATCTAGTAGGGCACGGGGACGCGCACTAGTGCGCGATGCCGTTCCCTCTAGATAACCTCTGAAGGTGATTCGTTTCACACGGCTTGAGGGACCCTTTACGTCCCTCGCCGCCCCCAAAAAAGCCCGGTGAAGCTGAAAATGACGCAGCGGCAATCAGCAATCTCTCTCAAAAAAAAATTAAAAAAATCAGGACACCGAGTTTTCGTGAGGCTGTTTTGATCACGGCTTCGATGTAGTCCTTTTGATTCAGATCGCAGCGAATCGTCATACCGAGCATGTTGATATTGTTCTGCAGGCTTAGAGATGTGCCCTGAAGAGTTGGAAGAGGAAGGAATGGTGATATTTTGGCCGTAAACGCACACACCTGCGGTTTCTTGGCATTGAACTCAACCAGATTATTGGAGCCCCAATTAGATATGAGGTCCAATGGACTAGTAAAGTATATGGTTTTAAATATAACTAACTATCTACTTTAAAAGTTAACAACCTAGTCAACCTAGTCCAAGCCTGATTTTTGTTAAACTACTATCTGTTTAGCTGTAACACGGAAGTTCGCTGGTATTTATAGCGCAGGGTTTCCTAACTTAAGTACCAGCAGCTAACTAATTATGTATAAAGTTGTGCAATTGTCTTTGACAAAAGTCAAAAGTCTAATAAATACATTTTATTATTATTATTATAATTAAGCATAGCTTATAATATTTTTAAAGGCTAGGTAAGGTAAGGCCGCGCTTTTGAGTTTTTTCAAACCACCTGAGACATAGCAAATAACGTTTTAAATCAAATACGGAAAAAATGTTTAGTCATTGGTTATGGATCTAATCTAGTCAAAGTCGCATTCAGTCATAGTCATACCCCTAAACTGCTGATATGTTACATTTAATTTTTTTACTCAACTAAATACACTAAATATTTCGCAGATAAATTCGCAGAGTTTGACTTGATAAAATGATTGTCTTATTTACTATGTTTGAATACCTACTAAGTATACGGCTGCTCGGCAAGGCCTGATTTTAACTACTAGGCTACTTTTGCAGGAATACCTATCCTTAACTGAAGTCACTAACATTAGAGCAATGACCAGGATTATTACCATGATTTTTGTAGTTTGCGAGTACCATCGTTATTTTGGCACAGTTGCATGCGCCATGACCATGAATTCCATGACGATGTACCTAATTGGTAATCCTGTTATTAAATACTCTTATGTCAGTGATCAAAGCTTTCAAAAGTTAAATATTTATTAATTTTACAAGAAACTTTAGCGTTGATCTTATCAATTATGCTTAACTTATAGGTATCTAAGGTTCCTTCCCCAATAATTGTTATAGCATTTTTAGGCAAAACAAAGCATAAAATGTTTTGAATTTGTTTATATAATTTTAACACAAATTTTGTTGCGAAACAAATTACAAAAACATAATGTTGAAAAAATTTCCACGAGCAGGATTTGACATACCGGGTCAGGTGCTCTAGCATACAACCGCATACAAGCATACAAGCATACCGACCGACCCTTTGTTCGGCAACCGTCATTTTTTAAATGGCAGATGCGATGAATAGGGTTCTTACCCTCGTGGGTGGACTCCGGATATCAACGCTTTGTGAATATGAACAACGTTCACACGGAGTATTCCTGTAGGGGAAACTAGGGACTGCTATATAATTTTGAAATGATTATGACATTGCACCTGGAGCGGTAATTTTCTTGCGGGTTAAAGGAAACGCCTACGCTTACAATGAATATGGTATTTATTATACAAGTTTATATACTTACACTGTATAATGGGTCTATGGGTTGGCTTAGTTCAGGGAATTTGGGATTGCGAGTTCGTCTACTGCTCTGGTGGTGAAACCGCCACGGTCCCCCATCTGCTCAATGGATCTTGAGCAAGACGCAGTCCGTACAGTAAATTAGAATAACACTCTAATGTTAAAAGACGTAACAAAGAAGAAAGACAGATCGTGAAATATGCCAATGGCGGCGTATGCACACGTAGCTGTGCGTACGCCGCCACGTATGGCTTTAAAAATTGCCGCACCCAGAAATAGAATTATCTCCCAGTAGGTATACGTATTTTCTCCTTCCTACGACATGGGGTCCTTTAAACGAAATGTGGAGCAACCAGAGGGTCGGCAAGGTGAGCTCCCACTAGCTGTCTACACTGTACTGTCCCACAGCTGGGCAAAGGTCTCTAACATAGAAATCAAGTCATAACTACAATTCATGGGTAATGGCTCAATCACCACGTTTGCCAAATGCGGGTTGGTGATCACAACTGGACTGCCCGTCCTGAGAATTGAACTTGGGACCTTCGGTTATCGGACCGAGCACTTTGCCATTCGGCCACCAAGGCCTTAACTAGCTGAAATCTTTATAAAAAAGCAGCTGTTCCATACATTTTGGGTGATAAGGTATTTTTGTAATGTATGGAGCAGTTTATTTTTTGGAGATTTCAGTTCCAGTACAAAAAGCTCATGAGTATTAACACCTTATCACCTACTTAAGGCAAGACAACGAATTAAAATCGACGATGTCCAGGCTGCTATTTACTACTTTACCAATTAATTGAATAAATGTCGTAATTACAATAAATATATTTCTTTCTTGTCTTCACTCCTAGTCTGAGCAACATCGTGCAGTCGCTGATCGCGCTGGCCATCATGTTCACGTACCCGCTGCAGTTCTACGTGCCTGTGGACATCACCTGGCCGTTGCTGAAGAAGAAGTGTGGCGGGAAGATGCTCATCGCCAAGGAGTTGGGCTTCAGAGCTATGCTGGTGTTGCTGACCTGTGAGTATTAGCCACTAGCCACCGCCAACAACTTCATCTGAGATAAAATGAAATTAACCTTATAAGTGTGCTCATAAAGCAGAAACGTTATTCCAGTTGTGAAAACGAGAAGCGTGTTCTATATAGGTATTTACATAAGTATGTATTTACCTAACTGTTCTTATAAATATATTTTTATTTCATTTCATCACCGCAACAATTGATACCGGTACAATACTGCTTTAAAAGCTCATTGTTAAAACATAGTTCCAAACTACCATAACTTTAACTATTGTGAATCCATACATTAAATAACAAGACGTAATACCTAATAGCTCAACAGCAGTGAGATAACCAGTGTGATGGTCAGCTCTAGGTCCTTATATCAGTCGCGGACTATCAAATGTCAATGATTATTCCACTGCCACTCCATTGGTACGTACGTTAAACAGACTTAGGGCCCTGGTCACCGGATGGCTTACCAAATGAAACTATTTCACACTCCTCCGCGTTAACCATATGGTCCCAGTTGTTGTCGGAAGAAGCACAAAATAAGTAGACAGAAGATGAAGGTAAACTAGCTTCATGCATACCACCTGCCGCACTCGTGCAACATTCACCTTCCTCTCACGGACACAGACACTTGGAATAGCTTGGAACGGTACGACCGCAGCTGTTGTGAGATTTCGTGTGATTAAGGAACTGAATCTGCATTTGAACACTCAAAGAGAAATTACAACATATTTATCCCACATTTTCTATAAACAGAAAAAATACTTTGCAACGGTGACAATGAAATAAAATGGTACAGGAACATATGATCGCTGGTACATATAAATTTTATTTGTTACCTCACCAACACAAAAAAACCGCCACGTAATAAATACCACGATAGCTCAATTGGAAGACCACCTGACCCGGTATGTCAGAAGGGTGCAGGTTCAAACCCTGCTTGTGGAAATTTTTTCAACATTGTGTTTTTGTAATTTGTTTCGCAACAAAATTTGCGTTAAAATTATATAAACAAATTTAAAACATTTTATAAATAACATACCTGTTACCCAATACCTTATACATACATACATACATACATACATACATATAATCACGCCTCTTTCCCGTAGGGGTAGGCAGAGACCACTTCTTTCCACTTGCTACGATCCTTACATACTTGTTTCGCTTCGTCCACTTTCATTATTCCCTTCATACATGCTCTTCGGTTTAGGGTACTCTTGACCTGGCCTTTTTTCAAGACGTCCCTGATTTGATCTCGAAACGTCCGCCTAGGTCTACCCCTACCAATACCTTATAGCGTCGGCTTATTGCAAGAACTCATTAAGTGACCAAAATCAAATGTTAAGAAATAAATTAATTAACTTTTTCAAACTTGCCATAACTATCCTCAGTACGAAATATACAAAACTTTAAATGCAGTTCAATAGTATTATATTATTACTATTGACATCAACATGAACTAAATTTTTAAGACTAACAGTTTTTGTTGAGAGCTTTAAAACAAAGTTAGTGAATTCTTGCCATTAATAGATAGTACTAATTTAATTATCAATCAACAATTTCTTAAATTACATGTAAAAATTAAGTAATAACATATGTAGTGTGTTTACAGTTTAGAAGATGAGATGCTGTAAATCCTTCTGTAGATTTGGACCACGTTCCATTAAATCATTGAGACTGTGTCCAGATGATGTTTTCGCCGATGCATTAAAAACGGTTCGCAGCTTTGTCGTAGTGGAATCAGTTTTCAATATACCGTGATGGGGGAGGTAACACGATACTTCATTGTGTTTTGTTACCGGAGACATGTGTTGTTGTTGTTCGTACTCTCGCAAAAATTGTTTATAGCTTTCGGAGAACTCTTCATTTTTTGACATCTTGTTTTCTATGTTGTAGAACTGTGCAATCGCTTTATGTTTAGATTGACCCAGGTCTTTTTCAAATCCAGGCTTCATCGGGATGGCAACTTCGTATCTTCCATTTGGTAAACGCCTTGTTGTGGATTGATAGAATTGTTCGCAGTACTGTTCCTCTTGTGTCAGTTCAACAGTCGAGTAACTTATCTCTTCGAGTTCCCAATATTGAGATATCTCTGACAAGTTGTTAACTACAACGTGACATCTAAATGTTTTTACGCTGCCTGAGAGTATCCAACCTAGCCTTGTTTGCTGGGCGATAGGTGCCATGTTGGGACCCTTGATCAGACCATTCATGATGATTTCAGAGTATATGCTCGCGTCTAGTAGAAGATCTATAGGCCTAGAGACGTTGTACTCCGGATCAGCTAATTGTATGTGTTGCAAGTGAGGCCACGACTGTTTATTAAACGAAGTGTTAGGCAGATTGTTGATGACGTCTTTAATGACTAATGCTTGAGTTGTAAATTCGTAGTCTTGGTAAATGGATTGACATTCGAGCGTGACGACTCCTTTGCCATTTTTTGATCCATTCCCGATGCCAGATACAGATGCATGATACCTTTGTCGAGGCAAGCCCAACATCTGAGCAGCGTTTTCAGATATGAGTGATATCTGAGAGCCTTGGTCTAAGAGGGCCCTCAAGGTAATGTAAGTGCCATCAGCAGCCTTAACCATGATAGATAAAGTAGTAAGTAAAATTTCCTCATTATCTGTAGCGACGTGATTAACGCTGTGTTGTTTATGTTCTTGGCGCGTTGAAATTTGAGGTCTTTGCGTAACTGGAGCAGTAGGTACAGACGACGACTTAGCGGCTTCGACCGGCCTGTTCGCCGCTTGTGGCATAAGGTTCATATTTGCATAAGCGTCGTGCAACATCGTGTTATGATTCTTTTGACAAACCTTGCATTTTTTTGTAGACGTGCATGGATTGTCATTGTGTGTGTATAGACAATTCTGACAAAAATTGAGTTTCAGCACGGTCATTAGCCTCTCGTCCGGTGTAAACTTTATGAATTTGTTGCATTTGTATATGTAGTGGTTGCTATCGCAAATAGGACAGTTCAACGAACATGTTGCAATAGCTTGAAATTCTCTGTTCGGAATTTTTCCGTAGCGATGACCGCCAACATGTTGGAAATTAGGCTTATAGGGTTTGTTGCAAACCGTCATCTTTTGATAAGGCTTGTTAGATGATGCTGAGATCTCTCTTTCCTTTTTATTTATGAGCTCTAGAGCGTTAAATTTGCTTTCTAAGAAGTTCACGAGTTCAGAAAGTGATGGAAGGTCACGTGGTGATTTTCGTGCCTCTTTATAGTTACTGTATGTTTCGGTGTCCAACTTCTTTGCTATGATATGAACTAGCAACGGATCCCAGGTACTTGTATCGATGCCTAGGTTCTGTATGGCGTGTATACATTCCATAGAAGTGTCATACAGACGTCTTATCTCGTATGCAGACTGTTTGTGAGCGACCGGTTGGTTGATAAAGATCTCAATCTGCTTCGTAAACAACAGTTGAGGATTGTTGTATCTGTGTGTCAGCAGCTCCCATGCTGTCTCATAGTTGTCTGCTGAGATGTGTAGATGCTGAATGAGTCGCTCAGCGTCTCCTCGCAACTTTCCTTTCAAGTGCTGCATTTTCTGTGTTTTGGTGAGAAGGTTGTTGTTATGGATGCTCTCTACGTAGAGGTCGTAGAAGGTAGGCCATTGTGTATACTTTCCCGTAAATGTAGGTATGTCGATTTGCGGTGTCGACTGTTGAAGATGCACCGTAGATGCAAGTTTGAGGTTCAAAGTTTTCTTAATGCTCTTGTATGAATCTTCGTAGGCATAGAACTCGTTGTCATATTGTGTGTCTGACCCCTGAAGCGCATGATCGATTTGTAAGTGTAAAGCGTCGATTGCGTTCCAGCGTATCTGAATGTTACGTAATTCATCTTCCAACTCCCACTTATCTCGTATCTCATCAACTCGCAGGCTATTCACTTGTCGGTGAAAAGCTCTAAAGTTGGTTCTTTGTAGAGATAGTAGTTCCGCTGCCTGACCTTGATCTACAGATGAGATCATTGACGCAGTCGACGTCGAAGGTACTGTGAGCCTTGGTTGTAGTTTAGGTGGAGCCATTAATGTAGCTGGCTCTGGTGGCACAACTTTAGGCAACCCTGCTGGTGTTGGTGACATAGGTGCTGTAGTTTCAATAGCAGGAGGAAAGCTCGATATCTTGACACGAACAGAATCAAAGTAGGTTCTAGCTTGTTGGAATTGGTTTTCCACGAAATAAGGATCATTGTCATTGTCATAGTCGGACAACTTGTGGTTGTTCACTTGGAACTCGGCCCATAATTTATCAAGGGCATCGAGTCGTTCATTCAAGTACTTACGGGTCTTCCGGTTAGCGGAATCCTTGTTGAAGTTTCTTTCTAACTTCTTGATCGCTTCAACAATGTCGTGTTGTCGCTGCAGTAGACTCTCCATGTTGTATGTGCTTGATGAACGTTGACTGTGTGACGCTCCGAGGACAAAAAAAGTTCACTCAAAGTTCACTGATAGGTACTGTCCCGAATGTCGACGAGACACTGTTTGTGTTGATAGCGGAGATAGAGTTGTGGTATCGTGGTCCGGGCCACTCTATGTCTTCGCGAACCTAGCACGACCTTATTGCGCCTTCTCAATTAAACTGGTGAGACCCTCTTCTGGGAAGCCAGTCAACCGATTCGCAGTCGCACAAAATCCACAAAGAACACAAAGCGACTTAGCGTAGGGCCACTTTTTCACTATTTTCCAAATGTCGATGGAAATCCACAGAGGTAATGTTGTTTTTTCGAAGGACCAAAAAAAACTGTAGTGTTAGAACGACTTTCATTGGGTTTGTTTCGTACATTAACCTTCCCTTATCATTCGCACTCATCTCATCTTCTAAACTGTAAACACACTACAACATATTTTCTCAAGAAATAACGTTTTAAGTAATTGCAAAAACAAATTATTTATCCAGTAGGAAGTAAATGAAAATATGTTCGTCAAGACAACACATTTTATTGAGAATATCATACATCTTACACAAAATTTTAGCAGTGAAACACATAAAAAACTATTTCAGAAACTTATTTTCAGTATTTATCAGAATTAACCAGTCTTGTGGAACTTAGATCTGTAGAAGATAAGGTGCAGAAATTTGCCAGAAGAAGACTTCTCGTACTAAGATGTCGAGTAAGTAGCAGGCAGTAACAATTTATTGCCAAACTACTACGAGTTACTTACTACGAGTACTCGACATCTTCAGCATCTGAGTATTCCTCGTCTCGCAAAACGTCTGGTCCTTCTTTATCTGGTACCTAAGTTCTGATATCAATATTGCGATTCGGGGAGTATATTTTTTTGTGCAATTTTTTATTAAATCTTCTCTTTTGCTTTTGCTATGGGTAATTTTATGTTATAAGCTTTTTTTTAACACAACTATTGTAATTTAATTCTGTTGATGTGTAATTATGTTTTCGCTTTCGAAGGTTTATATTTTGACTACACGTCCGAACAAGTAGCTGAACTTGATACAGCTTAAAGAGATTCGGATGTGTAAACATACCGATATTTGACAATAATAGGACTTTATTCGCAAACCTAAAATATTTTACTTTAAATGTAAAAAAAAATATAAATAAGACAAAAACAAATTACTCCGATGACTCAGCGGCCCAAAGTGTGTCTTGGCCTCCGAGACGAGAGCTCGTCATCTATCTCGATCTTGTACGGTTTTACGCCAGTCAACCACGCTTCAAGCTCACGGAGGCCGACTACGTCCCTCTAACGGTAACGGGGGCGTCTAACTTTACTGAGATAGACTCGTTTGGTGCTCCGCTTTCCCATCCTCTCGAAGTGACCTAGCCATCGGAGTCTGTGCGCCTTCGTTATTTCAATAATGAACTCAGCCAAGAGCACAGAGTTAATAAACCAGGAGTTCCTAAGATTAGATTGGATTTCTTTTGTTTAAAAACTTTAGAATTCTTTTTTTAAATATGAATGTGCTCGGATTTAAATTTCACCTGAAAAGAAGGGTGGGTCGCTCTTCAAGGATATTTCAACTACTGAGGTCCTGGCTATTTATCACTTACCATCGCATGGTACACCACATTGCTTGCTAACGTTGCTGTTAGGTAACGAACAAACTTAGAAAAAAGATGGTGTTACAGAGCCAGTCAGATTAAAAACAAGCGAAATAGCGCCAAACAAAACCCAATAAGCCGCTGGAAAAGGAACCCGTGGCCTCTGGGTCTGGAACCGGGGCGATGGTCTCATCACTGGAATACAGGAATTTCAAATTTAAGGGATTTCATTTATTTAGGCATTGTGTGTAAAATGAAGCACAAACAGCCAACCAGTCAGCCAGCCAAACAACCATGTAAATATCTACTTCTATACAGCACACAATACCAACAACACATCAGAGAGTTTAAATTAAATACGCAGGCAAGACTTCATTAAGTATCAATTACGTATCGCTATTTTCACTCAAAGATAAGTAAAAGAATAATATTAAAAAAGCCTATATTTTAAGAAAAAAATATTGTAAAGGGACATTCGTTAGTCTTAGAGCATATTTAATGCTTTAAGGTTTTAGCCAACTGAACAATGATTATTTTATTAGTGATATGATTTGATAAAAATCATTAAGATTCTTTTAAACCCTTTGGATGCACAATATGTTTTAACAGAATTAATTAAGTGCAGATAATGAATTTAGCCAGTTGTTACTTACAGTGATGTAAGTAACACATACTTATTCTTATAAAGTCAAAAAATACCCTTAATATAAAATGTTTTTGTTTTGTTTATATAATTTTAACGCAAATTTTTGTTGCGAAACAAATTACAAATTACAAAAACACAATTGTTGAAGCCCGCAAAGTAAATAGTGTTAAATAATTTTGGCGGGCTGGTTAGAACCACGATAGCTCAATTGGAAGGGCACCTGACCCGGTTGTCAGAAGGGTGCAGGTTCAAATCCTGCTCGTGGAATTTTTTTTCAACATTTGTGTTTTTGTACCCTTAATATCTTTTTTATTTACTAGAAAGCAACATTCACACATATTTTCTTCATCACTAAGAACCGCTATTGCTGGTGTTGGTACCGCTATTTTCTCGACTTTATGTGTTGGTTATAACGTCTAAATTTGAAAAGCTGGAAGATAGTAAATTTTTGCATAACATTAAACGCATACAAATAAGTTCCTTTGTGCTTTGAACTGTACTTGATGGTTTTTTGTAGTTAATGAGTTCTTGCAATAAGCCGACGATAGGTACATATCGTGGCACCAGACTTCGACACTAGTTTTCTTTGCTGAAAAATTACATTTAAATTTTACTGGATTTCAGCTACAAAACTGGTTAAAGCCAGTCAGGTTCAGTCGGTCAATAAGGTCCGAATAGTTATTCCGTGTTTTGTTACTGTCATGTAAACGTCATTTCAAATTAGAGTAAAAGAGAATCTTCACCTGACTGACTTTAACACGTTGACTGCCTCAAAACCAGACACAATAGAAATTCAATTGTCATCACTCACCCGTGCGGGGTCCGGCATTGAATGGGTTAACCAGTTTTGTAACTGTTATCCAGTAAAATTTAAATGTAATTTTTCAGCAAAGAAAACTAGAATGAGTTGCTTCGATCACTGGTGCTTATTTATTGTTTTTCTGCTTGCAGTTGTGCTAGCAGAGTCCATTCCCCAACTCGGGCTGTTTATCTCCTTGGTGGGCGCCGTCAGCAGCACCGCACTGGCTCTAGTGTTCCCGCCGATCATTGAGCTGGTGTCTTTCTGCCTAAAGCCTAAAAGAGCTACAGCCTTCACCATCCTCAAGGACATTGCCATTATCCTTCTTGGCTTATTCATATTCGTAACGGGCACCTATGAGAGTGTCGCTTCTATCATCGAGGTGTTCAAAGGTTAGGGATTGAATACGATCTCTTTGGAATTGTCTCATTTTAAAATATTGATGTAGAGACTTTGTCCTTTTTATCGATTAGTCGTGTACGCCATTAATGAGTAGATGTAGCATTATGGCGATTGTAGCGGTTTTAAAATAAATGTTATGATAGCTAAGTTACTAAACTCGATGTTGTTGTTATTTACATATTGTATTATTTATTACGCTTTAAGACAGATAAGTTGGTCATATTTTGTTTTTGCTGTCTGAGGGTGGGGCCTGGTGATCTGTGGCAACGGGCTTCTGAAGCCTATTTCAGGCACCAGTCCTTCACATTTAGACTTCCATTGTTGAATTGACTTACTTTGCTTTAGCATCCTAAGTACCTAATTTGTGAAGGAAATAATTTTGAATTTGAATTTTAATTGATGTAAGATAAGTTAAGTTATGTTATGTAAGTCTTCGTTTGTGTTTGTTTAAATTATCTCCTTTTTATATTAATTTTTTTATTTAACGTAATGAGAAAATGAATTTAAAATTATTTTAATTATTATTTTTATAAGTAATGAATGTTGGTTCTAAAAGTAGTTATATTTGGAATAGTATGATATTTTACTAGAGCTTAAAAAGACTGTTGCCTCCTTCGGCATGATTTTATATATTTTTAGTAATCTATAACTACCTATATATATTTAATAAAAAAATATTTACTTCAACAAGTTATTATAAAAAAAGATGAATTTATTAAGTTAACTTCCTCTAGTGTAATGTATAAGGTCATTTGTAGCTTATAACAAAACTATTTTAAATATTCCTATATCGACAGCTA
Source organism: Eudonia truncicolella (assembly GCA_949315975.1). NCBI lineage: Eukaryota > Metazoa > Arthropoda > Insecta > Lepidoptera > Crambidae > Eudonia > Eudonia truncicolella. The sequence goes on along the minus strand of OX438825.1, from coordinate 8,220,081 downwards.
TTTTAATTCGTTATCTATTAACCAACAAAAATATATTTATGGATTAAAATTTAAGGAGTTTTTTCCGTTTCAAATTGTAGACAACTTTTTAAAAATGTTTATGCCCTCATATCTATAATATCTGTTTTAGATTAGTTAAAATTTTGAGCCTTATAGTATTTTGGTTTGTACACAAATTACGAGTTCCAAACATTAACTAAAGTTAAACTTGAAATTAGTCAGCTTCTTATAAGTTGACAAAGAACTAATTTAGAACACATTCAAATCAATTAAATCAAATGTCGATGCCGTTTGAACGAAATTTAACTTTACCAATGAATAAGCCTAATCATAACCTCGAAGCGAAACTATTGCACCAAACGTGTTCAAAAGTTTGTATCGCATTATTTATGTCAAAATGGTGTTTTAATTGCAGTATCCCGTAGGAATTTCGAAACATCCGTCCCTATTGCTTGTCCGCGATATAAAGGGTAGCTCTGTGCCTAATTTCAGCTTTCTAGCTCTGACGACGAGTGTTCTGACGACGGATATTTATTGTCCGCGGGCTTATATGGAGGTTTGCATGCGAACGAGTCGTGCGTTTTTCGATGAAGATGTAGCCAATCTATTTTGACGGACAACAAAGTCAAACAAAGTTTATTTATTATTAAACGTACAGATCGATTATTTTTTTAAACTGATTGGTTTTCTTTTGTTTCAAAAATACTACATACACATTACCGAAACTTTATTGTGGAATGTTACTTAATATATAGCTTATCGGTCTACAGGGACATTTAATAATCTTAAGTACGTTTAGTAATACTGACGGAATTTTTTATGTTGTTTACAACACGTTTCCTCATCTCTTTGGGGGGCTTTGGTGGATACCGGGCCTTAATCAAAGGTCCTTATAATAAACTAAATGAGTTTTTACGACTATATTAAATTAATATTATGTTGTAAGTTTTATGTAGGTATAATAATTAACAAAATTTCTAGGTATTTCTATTTATTATATTATCTCACTGCAAGGCATAGGGTATTTATTTAATTACGCTTTATTGTTTTAAGGATTTAAGGATCATGTTTTATTCTACTATCTACATCTATTACTCATTGACAATAAATGGGCGTTTGTGAATGTTTCTTAATAAAAAAGGGTTGTTTGTGTTGCGTAAATGTGATAGGTAGGTATATTATATTATTTTGTGATAGAATTAGGTACCATTCTTCAAAAGGATGTTTAGTAAGCATATTATTGATAATTTGATTATTTAGTTCAGCCCATTCCTTCTGTTTAACAAAATTATAGAAGATATTAAAAATAAACGAATTTATATTAGTTGTTCAGTCACGACCACGGGCCAGGTTATGTACACACTTTTTGCTGTCGTGACTCTCATGGCATTAACAGAGTTAGCTGCCTCGTTCCTACCTAAGTACTACCATACCTTTGATATTTATAAACATGTTATTGTCAGATGCCGACGACGTAGTTTTTAACATTGAATAAGATTCACTTTGAGTTTTAAAAGGGATGGCAAAATTTATACGGATTTGACACAACCACAGGCAGGTTTCATTAATCAATCTACGGCAAGTCTGAAATTTTTCACACTTAATATTAATATTTTGTCACAAAAAAAAATGTTTTAAACTTTTCTATACAATATACTTACACAAAAGCGTGAGCCTATGGTATGCTCCTATTATATGCTTTTCACCATCCTTCATATTACCTACTACTTAAAAGTCTTCAACTCCTTTTGTTTTAAGGAAGCTCGTTTAAATTTCTATGAATTCAACTTTTACATTGTTTTAATTGTACAATTAGATTAATGTTTCATTATCTTAGATAAGTAGGTGTTCGTGTTACCGTAGCGTAGGCCCTAGTAATCCGTTATTATCAAGTGTTGTTTAGTAACGTAATATCGATGTCTGTGATCCGGAATCTGTTTTGTCCGTTAACTAATAAATTAATATATGGATGGAATGTGAATCGTGTTTTATTTAAACATACCTCTAGCCGATCTTACGAGTCAACTTTCGCGATGCTGGGTCACAGGATAACTTACCATATTAAAGCGTCTCTACAGCTCCGTCGTGCTTCGGAAGGAAGGTTTAGCCGTTAGTTCCGGTTGCTGTCGTAGGATGGCGTCGTTACGACGCCACTGTAAGTACGCATTATAAGCGAAGCCCAGCAATGGGGCTTTTATAAAGCGCTGACGATGTAAAACTTAACTACGCAACTGTAAATACGCATTATAAGGTTAAAAACCTACTTTTACATAACTGTTGCGTTGTTGCTTTAATTTAACTCCCACTCGCGGCGTCGCGTTAAGTGTAAATTTATTCAAAATATTATTTTTAATATTATGTCAAAAGTTTACAGTTTGGTTTTGACGAAACGACTTTGAGTTTGCTACGAAAACGTACCTACGTAGGTACCTTAATTTCAAGGGATGATGTGATAACGTATCGTATTCATCATAATCAGCCCGCATCAGTCCACTGCTGGATATAAGCCTCTTCTCCATTCGCGAACTGACTCTGCGCGGCATGGTCACGTGATAACCCACTTTATGGTGGTAGTAATTCAACAGATTTAGGTTACTGTTTTGAAACACTGCCTACCCTTAGTTTCAACATCATCAGCTGCTTAAGACGCAATAAACTGCTTTGTTTCAAATCAAATCAAATCAAATATCTTTATTTGTACACAGAATATAGTTCTTGGGTTATTTTATTTCGAGCCAATGCATTCTACCAGTATACTGGTGTGCAAATAGTTTTAAATTTTATTCATGACAATACTAATTTATTATAATAAATCGTCCCTTTATGTCATATAGGTACTAGGCAAAAATTATATAAACAAGAAATAGCACATAAATATGAAAAAATCACAAAAAATAATCTATGTGTGACTTGTTGTGTTCAATGGGAACACATGTCACACATCGAATTATCGTCCGCTTTTTTTTTTGGAGAAAGATTGCTGATTGCCCCTGCGGCATTTTCAGCTTACCCGGGCTTTTTTGGGGGCGGCGAGGAACGTAAAGGGTCCCTCAAGCCGTGTGAAACGAATCACCTTCAGAGGTTATCTAGAGGGAACGGCATCGCGCACAAGTGCGCGTCCCCGTGCCCTACTAGATTCTCCGAAGGGTTCGGATCGGATCGGATTATCGTCCGCACTTCCGTCGACATTCCTAGATCTGCTACGGAGCGAAGAACACACGCCTGTACATCAGACTACCACAAACTGTCAAATTTGAGGCTTATGTATATGGAAAATAGTTTAAAATGTATTGAAGAAATTTGACAGTTTTGGATAGGTTGATCTGAGTCTATGTTTCGAAAAGTCTACAACCTCCCATCTTATCATAGTAATAGCCAGAGCACAGTAATCAGCAGCTATAGTCTGGTGCGTGTGCGTTTTTAATTGTTTTTTTATAGTAAGTTAGCACATGACTCTGCCCTGCCTGATGTTAAGCCCGGGATCGACCGCGAAATGAGCGAGTCATTAATGAGCCCTTTTTTAATGATAATTTTCATAGTTGAGGCTCTCCGCTAGCCTCTTTCGCGGTCGAGCCTAAACTATGAAAATTATTGTTGCGAGTTAAGAGGGCTCATAAATTTTGCGGTTGAGCCCGGGCTTTAAGCAGAAGCAGAATCAAGGTGCAAGGATAGCTAGTAGAGCAGAATACTAAAAAAGAAGTCCTTTGTGTGCCTCACCAGCCGCCCCCACCTTGCCTACCCGCAAGTTGCTTCTTTTCACCTCATTTCAAGAACCCCATTTTGTAGGAAGGAGGAAATACGTGGAATTCCATTTTTTGGGGGTGCGACAAAGAAAGGAATAACCGATTCTCTTAACAGAAATTAATGCAACTGCACTGCACACGCAACGATGCATGCGATGAAGAGTCATTCTTATTTTTTCTCTTATGGTATACTGTCTGCCTCATTTTTTTGTATATTATGTAGGTATGTGTATCGTTAATAAATGTTTTTCTTTATTTTCATAGAATTCTTAAATAGAATTTAATACCTTATTAGTAAACACAGACTGCAACTGCAGTTGGTCTACCCTTTAGAGTGAACAGGCATCTTATGGGTAAGCTGGCTTTATCGTAGACCTCAAGTCCTCCCGTGGCTCAGATCGAGATACACAATAAACCCATTTCTTTATATTTTTGCCTAGAAAAAGTATATTTACGTTTAGGCAGAAGACAGATATAACTCAGGTAAAATTTGGATTTCTATGGCCGATGTTCGCAAGGGTGCAAAGCATTGCTGGATATTAAAATTAGGTCAGTCACAGCTAAAGTTTTAATTTTTGTTGTTTTTTTAAGGTGTTAGGTACCCTAAAATATCGAGGCAATTAGGTAATGTTGACGAAAAAAATGAAACAATGTTTTACACGACCAATTTATTGAAGCACAATTTTGAAAAAGAACATCGATTCTATTGAGAATTGATCACTACAAAAGCCGTAAACCTTAGTTCTAACAGTACATTTATATTGAATATTATTAGTTTTAATAGTCACTAGGTCAAATAGTTTCATAATATAAGACAATTGAAGAGACTCGCAAAAACTCGAAAGACAAAGATTTTCGACGATAAACTTTTAAAGTACAGTCCCAGTCAAATGAATAGTGTACTCCGAGCTGTTATAATTTACTTAGATATTCCAACATTCCTAGTTCTGATGATCCAGCAATTATGACTGAGTCTCTTGGATTTGACTTGCTGGTAACATTATCTTTGCCTAATACAACACAATTCACACATTTTGGTTTTTACATGAATTATCGATATCATTGGTAAAGTTTTAGTATAAGAAGTTTGAAAAAAACACAGGAAGAGCCGGTTCTGTTGTTTCAAGAAAGGGCTGAAAACGAGTGCTATCTCTAGCGTCCATAGAGGTACTTTCCTTCGACACTCGCCCTTATTCTAGTGTTTGTAGTGTCCCAATTCGCATAATTGTGTTTTAGTTGCGGAGTGCAGTCTACTATATGCATACTAGTACCCAGGAAGTGACATTTGGCGCTGTCCTGATTCTCAAAAGCTTTTTAACAAATAATATTCATAAAGATATGAAAGTGACAGATGGAATACAGTCGAAAACTTATGCTACGAAAGTATTTGAGAATCAAGGAGCAGGTAATAAGATATTATATTCACAATAAGTGAAAGGGCACTTAAAAAACCTGTAACCGATACGCATATAATAATTATGAATTAGATGATTGTCGAACACGACGAAGTAAAAATAAAAGCAAAATGCGAAAAAAGGAATACAGCTTGATAAACCGACAGCTAACAAGTGTCCCACTGATCCTTGAAACAACAGAGTTATAGTAAATAATTTAAGTATATTTTAAGTTTACGAAGGTGAAAGTAGAGACGAAAGAAACAAACCCAATAAAAAAGTTGAATGATTAAAAGTTAATAAATAAAAAATGATGATGCCAGAATTGGGTACTTCGAGTGAGGTAACAAGGGTAGACATTAGTTTGGTAATGAAAACGTTAAGTATGAAAGTCGATATGATTTGGTAATTGTAATACGATGATTTAGTGATCAAGAGAGAAAAATGTAAGATAATACAGTAGAAATTGTTCAAGAGATGGAAAGAAGTCGAAAGTTTAATTATAATGTTAGAAGATTGAAGTACGTAAAGTAAGTACGTACATAGAAAATTAGGAAAACAATTTTCGAATGTTAAAGATAACAGAAACATACAAAAAACGAAAAGGAATTAGATGAAAATCGAAACAGATGAACGACATGTGAAATTACGTTAATGTTGAACTAAAGTATATGCTAAGATTGATAGTAAAATTAAAAGAAATTAATAAAACTTTAAGAGACTGAGAAGATGAAAGACTTTTTCTGATTAATATATGAAACTATTATGACCTAGGATATTAGTAAAGTGACATTGATTTACACCGATACATTCATTATAATAGTGCACGACATCCATTGACAACAATGGGGGGGGGGGGGGTACGTTAAACACGGGATGACCTAGGATATTAGTAAAATGACATTGATTTACACTGATACATTCATTATAATAGTGCACGACATCCATTGACAACACTGGGGGGTACGTTAAACACGGGAATACATTGATATCATTGACATCTATAAGTAGCATGCAAAATAGAATGCGTTACAGTAAGTGATACCAAAATGAAACCTTAAAATCACCAGAAAACATATTAATAATAGATATCGCCGTAGTTTTTTTTTTAAATTCAAGAGGTCTGGTTACAAAATTTTGCTCCTACCATATAAAGTTGGTTGTGTAATTACATACTCAAACTCTTAATCGCATATAACGATTCCATCATAAATTCCTTCCAAAAATAAATATATACCATATCGTTACTAGGTGGACTCCATCTTACAATAATCTTACAACTTCCAACACTTATTTATCCTCATGTTATTACACAACTCTTTAATTTAAATTCGTCTTACAATTGTAGCACACTAGTAGCAAAACGTAATATAAGTAATCCATTAATTGTCAACATTACAGAAAGGTAAAGGATAGTCAACAAAATCTATAGGCAAGCACAGATCATGTTCATACGAAGGTCGAGAGAGTAAATTTATCCAAAAATAGACCAGGTATAAATTTGGAAATGGATAAAGTTTCGAAGGATCACGTTGACAATCGACGGAATAAACTCACATAACTATATTAGTACAAATTCAGTTCGTTCCTATACTATAAAATGTTCAGCATTATATGCCTCACATTCCGTAAAAAACGCTATTACAATTTTGGCCGGCCTAAATTCTGACGACATTTTTTATAAAATTATAACAAATAATAATAGCTAAATAAGTACACATAATCAAACTAGAGCACTTAAAAAAAAGTAATACTGTTTGTTAAAAGCCGGTTTTTCACCACATTTAAATAACTTAGCGGCGTGCTATTGAAATAGAGAATACAATAAAAAATACCACAGCTTATATCACACTAAATTAATGAAAAATTCGAGTAAGAAAGTCACAAGTTCACAACATCAATTACTATAGGATACATTGATTATTAAATAATGGGAGCATGTAATGCATTAGAGCTAGCTTAATGATCCGTCCATAAATTGCGTCGCTGCTTTCCAAATTTAACATATCTTCGCGTTTCAATGAATACACAGTGCTCATGATATGACCACGCTAGGCAACGCAATGTACGGGCGAGATGTGACGCGTCGGACGCGAGTGACGGACAAGACAGATGTTTTAAACGTAAACTTCGAAAGGTAAATTTTTAATAGTGATAGTCAAAATGTATGAAACGCCATAATAAAAAGAATTGAACTCAACTGTGAGATTGCATTACATGTCCCGCAAGACTTATAAGATAAGCAGTCCATGATCGAACTTCCCATTACTGAGCATACACGCGATACCACCTCGTTTGCCGCTTGTAAAATTCAGTGAAATGCCCCTTAATTTGCACGGCATGCTCCTTTCTCCGTCACGCATCACACACATTTAGCCACAATGTTGGAATGTGACTAATTTTGAGCAAATTTCGGATGATAGGGTACTTTTCATAAATAACTTAAGTACTTTTTGAGTTTGCTTTCGTAATCTAACCATGTTTTTCAACAATACGCCGATAAAAGTTTGAAGATAATGTTATTGAAAGTAGAGTACTAGGAACAATAATTATATAGTGAAATCATATAATTGAAATATACGAAGGAGAAGTCAGTAAAGAGAACCATAGAAGATTAATTAAATTAAAAAAATATATTAAAGAATAAGAAATGAAGGATTAATGAGAAAGGGGGCCAGAATATGAAAGGGCAAGGAAAAGATAGAAAGAAGAGCCTGACATCAAAGACGAATATTTGGTAAAGTTAAAATGGGTATGGAGAGCCGATTAAGATGATTATAACTAAATAAGATAGGGGGTCACATACTAAATTAAGTAATAAACTTAAGTAAGTGAAAGAGAAATAGGTTTGTAAACCAAAGAAGAATAGTGAGGAGAAGAGATAAAGGAAAAAGAAAAAGAATAATATTGCGTGAGAATAAAATGGGTAAGGTGAGCAATAAATTAAATATGATTAATAATAAATGAGATAGAGGGTCACTAACTAAACAATTGTGAGGAGTAGAGATAAAGGAGATCCATACATCAAATACGAATATTAAGTGTCAATAATTAGGTAAGGAGAGTCATAGGTACATTAAAGAATATGAAAACTAAGGATAAAAAAGAAATAGGGCCCTAAACCAACGAACATTAGATAAAGAAGGGCCTTACATCAAAGAAGAATATTAGGTGAGGATAAAATGGATAAGGAGAACAATACATTGAAGATGATTAAAAGTATATGAGATAGGGGTCACTTACTAAAGATAAGCGAGGAGTAGAGATAAAGGAGATCCATACATCAAATACGAATGTTAGGTGTCAATAATTAGGTAAGGAAATACATCAAAGAAAATTAAAAGTAAGGAAGAAAGAGAAATGGGGGCCTTAAACCAAAAGAGGAGAAGAGATAAAGGTGGGCCAAATGAATTAAGTGTAAGTTACATCAATAAGTATTAACTGAGGAAAATTGGGTAAGGATAACCATAAACTAAAAAATAAAAGTAAGGAAGAATGTGATATGGGGCCATAAATTAATGAAGGATGGTGAGGAGAAGAGAGAAAGGAGGAGGAGGAAAGGAGGGCCATACACCAAAGAAGACAATCAAGAGAAGACAATCAAGTGAGGATACTTGGGTAAGGAGAGCCATAAAATAAATGAGATAAAGTTTTAGGAAGACTTGGATATGGGGCTATAAAGCAAAGAAGAAAAGTGACGAGAAGAAGTAAGAAAATTTCAGGGAATTTGCCATAATCGCCACGCTTGGCAGGCGGTTTGGCGATCGCAGTATGATGAGAGTAGTCTCAGAGAGACGCTGCTGCCCATCCTCTGTAATGAACCCTTAGTCGCCTTCTACGACACCCACGGGACGAGATGGGGTGATGCTATTCTTTAGCCCCGGCACCACACGGGGCCACACCACTGGAAGACGCAGTGTAGGCAGGCCTCCAACAAGGTGGACCGACGACCTGCTGAAGGTCGCAGGTAGCCGCTGGATGCGAGCAGCACAAAACCAGTAATTGTGGAGGAGGTCTTTGGGAGAGGCTTTTGTCCAGCAGTGGACGTCTTTTGACTGAGATAAAGAGTGCCATTAATCAAAGAAAGAGAATTAGAAGTGAGGAAAGGGGCCATAAATCGAAAAAGAATAGTAAAGTGAAGAGAGAATGAAGAGTCATACATCGAACGAGTATATAGTGAGGAGAATTAGGTAAGGAAAGTCATAAATCAAATAAAAGAATAATGTAAGGAGAAGTGGAAAATAGAGACATTTATCAAAATTACAATAAGGAAAGAGAATTGAGAAAGGCGAGTGGCAAATCGCAAAAGATAATTATTACAAGGGCGCAATCTTAGGTGGTAATGTAATGCGGTAGAAGTTAGTCACATGACAAACATTTGGTGCTTTTAGTTGCTTGACATTTAGATGTTCTTGCTGCTGTATTTTTTTAATTTGCCGTTCAGTACCGGCTGCATGTCTCAAGGCTAATTAAGTAAGGAAATACATTAAAGAAAATTAAAAGTAATGAAGAAAGAGTAATAGGGCCTTAAACCAAAGAAGAAGGAGGAGAGATAAAGGAAGGCCAAAAGTATTAAGTGTAAGTTACATCAATAAGTATTAAGTGAGGAAAATTGGATAAGGATAACCATAAACTAAAAATTAAAAGTAAGGAAGAATGTGATATGGGGCTATAAACTCAATGAAGGATAGTGAAGAGAAGAAAGAAAGGAGCTCATACACCAAAGAAGACAATCAAGTGAGGATACTTGGGTAAGGATAGCTATAAATTAAATGAGATAAAATTTTAGGAAGACTTGGATATGTGGCCATAAAGCAAAGAAGAAAAGTGACGAGAAGAGAGCAGGGAGGGTCATACATCAAGGAAGAATATTAGGTGTCCTAGGATAATTGGGTAAGAAAATTTCAGGGAATTTGCCATAATCGCCACGCTTGGCAGGCGGATTGGCGATCGCAGTATGATGAGAGTAGTCTCAGAGAGACGCTGCTGCCCATCCTCTGTAATTGACCCTTAGTCGCCTTCTACGACACCCATGGGAAGAGATGGGGTGATGCTATTCTTTAGCCCCGGCACCACACGGGGCCACGCCACTGGAAGACGCAGTGTAGGCAGGCCTCCAACAAGGTGGAACGCCGACCTGCTGAAGATCGCGAGTAGCCGCTGGATGCAAGCAGCACAAAACCAGTAATTGTGGAGGAGGTCTGTGGGAGAGGCTTTTGTCCAGCAGTGGACGTCTTTTGACTGAGATAAAGAGTGCCATTAATTAAAGGAAGAGAATTAGAAGTAAGAAATAGGGCCATAATCGAAGAAGAATATTAAAGTGAAGAGATAATGAAGAGTCATACATCGAATAAGTATATAGTAAGGAGAATTAGGTAAGGAAAGTCATAAATCAAATAAAAGAATAATGTAAGGAGAAGTGGAAAATAAAGACATTTATCAAAATAACAATAAGGAAAGAGAATTGAGAAAGGCGAGTGGCAAATCGCAAAAGATAATTATTACAAGGGCGCAATCTTAGGTGGTAATGTAATGCGGTAGAAGTTAGTCACATGACAAACATTTGGTGCTTTTAGTTGCTTGACATTTAGATCTTTTTGCTGCGGCATTATTTTAATTTGCAGTTCAGTACCGGCTGCATGTCTCGAGGCTAATTAGGCAAGGAAATACATTAAAGAAAATTAAAAGTAATGAAGAAAGAGAAATGGGGCTTTAAATCAAAGAAGAATAGTGAGGAGAAGATATAAAGGAAGGCCAAAGTATTAAGTGTAAGTTACATCAATAAGTATTAAGTGAGGAAAATTTGGTAAAGATAACCATAAACTAAAAATTAAAAGTAAAGAATGTGATATGGGGCCATAAATTAATGAAGGACAGTGAGGAGAGGAGAGAAAGGAGGGTCATACATCAAAGAAGACAATCAAGTGAGGACACTTGGGTAAGGAGAGCTATAAATTAAATAAGATAAAATTTTAGGAAGATTTGGATATAGGGCCATAAAGCAAAGAAGAAAGTGACAAGAAGAGAGCAGGGAGGGTCATACATCAAGAAAGAATATTAGGTGAGGATAATTGGGTATGAAAATTTTAGGGAATATGCCATAATCGCCACGTTTGGCAGGCGGTTTAGCGATCGCAGTAAGATGAGAGTAATCTCAGAGACGCTGCTGTCCATCCTCTGTAATGGATCCTTAGTCGCCTTCTACGACACATGGGACGAGATGGGGTGATGCTATTCTTTAGCCCCGGCACCACACGGGGCCACACCACTGGAAGACGCAGTGTAGGCAGGCCTCCAACAAGGTGGACCGACGACCTACTGAAGGTCGCGGGTAGCCGCTGGATGCGAGCAGCACAAAACCAGTAATTGTGGAGGAGGTCTTTGGGAGAGGCTTTTGTCCAGCAGTGGACGTCTTTTGACTGAGATAAAGAGTGCCATTAATTAAAGGAAGAGAATTAGAAGTGAGGAAAGGGGCCATAAATCGAAGAAGAATAGTAAAGTGAAGAGAGAATGAAGAGTCATACATCGAACGAGTATATAGTGAGGAGAATTAGGTAAGGAAAGTCATAAATCAAATAAAAGAATAATGTAAGGAGAAGTGGAAAATAGAGACATTTATCAAAATTACAATAAGGAAAGAGAATTGAGAAAGGCGAGTGGCAAATCGCAAAAGATAATTATTACAAGGGCGCAATCTTAGGTGGTAATGTAATGCGGTAGAAGTTAGTCACATGACAAACATTTGGTGCTTTTAGTTGCTTGACATTTAGATGTTCTTGCTGCTGTATTTTTTTAATTTGCCGTTCAGTACTGGCTGCATGTCTCAAGGCTAATTAAGTAAGGAAATACATTAAAGAAAATTAAAAGTAATGAAGAAAGAGTAATAGGGCCTTAAACCAAAGAAGAAGAAGGAGAGATAAAGGAAGGCCAAAAGTATTAAGTGTAAGTTACATCAATAAGTATTAAGTGAGGAAAATTGGATAAGGATAACCATAAACTAAAAATTAAAAGTAAGGAAGAATGTGATATGGGGCTATAACTCAATGAAGGATAGTGAGGAGAAGAGAGAAAGGAGCTCATACACCAAAGAAGACAATCAAGTGAGGATACTTGGTTAAGGAGAGCCATAAATTAAATGAGATAAAATTTTAGGAAGACTTGGATATGGGGATATAACGCAAAGATGACTAGTGACGAGAAGAAAGCAGGGAGGGACATACATCAAGGAAGAATATTAGGTGTCCTAGGATAATTGGGTAAGAAAATTTCAGGGAATTTGCCATAATCGCCACGCTTGGCAGGCGGTTTGGCGATCGCAGTATGATGAGAGTAGTCTCAGAGAGACGCTGCTGCCCATCCTCTGTAATGGACCCTTAGTCGCCTTCTACGACACCCACGGGAAGAGATGGGGTGATGCTATTCTTTAGCCCCGGCACCACACGGGGCCACACCACTGGAAGACGCAATGTAGACAGGCCTCCAACCTACGAACGAACGCCGACCTGCTGAAGGTCGCGAGTAGCCGCTGGATGCGAGCAGCACAAAACCAGTAATTGTGGAGTGTGAAGTGGAAAGTGAAGAGAGAATGAAGAGTCATACATGGAAGATATACATTGTAAGGAGAATTATGTTAGGAGAGTCATAAATCAAAGAAAAGAAGAATGTAAGGAGAAGTGGAAAATAGAGACATTTATAAAAAAAATAATAAGGAAAGAGAATTGAGAAAGGAGAGTCTTAAATCGCGAAAGATAATTATTACAAGGGCGCAATCTTGGGTGATAATGTAATGCGGTAGAAGTTAGTCACATGACAAACATTTGGTGCTTTTAGTTGCCTGACATTTAGATGTGCTTGCTGCTGCTTTGTTTTAATTTTGCCGTTCAGTACCGGCTGCATGTCTCGAGACTAATGTAAACACAAATGCTTGTCGTACGGAAAATCCGCACACCCATTTTCAATAGTTGACTCGTGTTAATTTTGTTGTTGTAATTCCTAAAAGGTGTCCGTTTTCTATTACGGGCGTATATTCAAATCAGTCATAATTTTTCAATCTAATAAGTCTGTAACTTTGTTAGATGTAAAAGTAAACTCATGTGTAACGTCTCACAAGAATTCTAATCCATTAGCTAACCGAAGCCTGCCTGCCTATTCTAGCGACTCAATATTATGACTCGCCGTTTGAGGTACTATCTGACTGTTATATTCATAAATTGCGAAATACCTAAATATATTAATATCTGACGATCCCAGGATGTATCTTTACTTTAATTGACATTGTCTAATCTGGCAAAAAGGTTTTCAGCGTACATAGTTTCCTTCACTTTCAGTTGCCGCATTCATTACCAACTCATGTTGGGCATATCGGTACTTTCAAATTACGACCTCTAATAGATGTTATTTAGTTTAACCCGCCTGATCGCTTTTTAAAATATACCGACTCACTCCCTTATAAAATACGTCTTAAAATTACAAGAAAAGATAGAGTTGTGTCTCCTGTGATGATACTGTGTCAAGTCCTTACCTAACTTATAATTTAAACACTCTTAAACATTACATAACCTAACCTAACCTAACCAAATCCTGAGCTTAAGTTAATGATTAACATGAAATGTGATATGTAATGGCTGATGTTTTAACCGTCTGCCAACCATGAGACTGGTTGCCTGAGGTTAAAACATCATCCGTTACCGCAATGATGAATGCAATGTGATGAAATCTCTCCACTAGCCTTGCTGAGGACTGAGATGTTACGCCTCTTGCCCGTCAACACTGCCATCCCTCGAGACTAAAGCAGGAGGCTGCGCAGCCTCCTGTTGGAGCTCGAGAGGGTGGGGCCCACGCAGCCGAGCCACCAGGCTTTGTATACGGCTCTCCCACCGGTTAATAAATATCCAAAAATATAACAACACCGTCATTAACATTAATCTCTCTTTCGTAACGGCGTTCCGGCTTCACTCTACCCCGACGCTAAAAGACATGTCAGCCGAACGTTTTAAACAATAATAAGGCCACTGCAAAATTTAACAATACGTAAACTATTTAATCAATTTTGTACCGTTGTTATGAGAAACTAAAAATTTTTTTTGTTCAAAAAATCTGTTTACCGCAATTTAGATGATGATACCGAATTTAATAACAATAACTAAAAAATCAAATATCAGAAATATTGTGAATGAAAAACTGAACTCCGTTTAATGCTTAGCTAATGGAAGACGCTCGAATATTTTATGCCGGTGTTGATTCAAACATCACTATTTAACTAGGTATAAAAACGTTTGTATAAGACGATTGTAAAAAACTTTTCGCTGTGGAACTATTAACAACCAAGTTATTAACTGCAGCAGCTTTTATTGGATGTTATTTTAAATAATAACTCAGCTGTTTAGTTCCATAAATTAGTTTTCGAAATTCCGACCGCCTACTTTCGCCGCCACTGTCTAAAATGACTGTGTAAAACCCCTACAAAAATACTCATATAAAAATATACCCGCATCTTGACCAAGGCAGTAAAGATCCTTGTGTGTAAAAGATCAAAAAGACAATACTTTTACAAAAATAGTTTTTTTTTAAAGTTATAATCCCCCAACATGCCTCATATTTCTCCATCTACCTTTAAAACCATCATGCCAGATTATCACCATTATATCATTACTATTTCGGTAGGATATGCGCGCGAGGCAGTAAATACAGGATGCCTAGTGTAAGTTTTATTTACTATCCGTATGTATTCGAATAAGTTTACGAAAACGAAAATTGTGGTGGCCACATATGAAAAGAGTTAACATTTTGCCATACAAATTCTCATTTACGTCAACTTTAACGAATGGCGAATGAAACTCGCACTTGGCATCCAGATGACTACAATTCGTTTTTTACGTTTCCTTCGCTTATTTTATGTCAGTCAGATAGTTTTTGATCGGCGCCTTAACTTAGTTTTTTACTGCACTTTCCACAATTCTTCTTCTAGTCGATGTAATACTCAATAAAATTGAATAACTCTTCCACACGCTCCTGCAATTCGCTCGCTTCAATACTTTTTGAAGGTGTCGCCACATTAGATACTAGATGGTTATACTAGATGGTAATTGCGGTTTTGTCAATGTTCACTGCTTTTTTTCATAATATGCGTTATGAGCGATCATACTGGTGTTAGTATTTTCATTCATTTGTAATGACGTTACACATGTGCAATTATCATACGAAATTTGCTCAATTTATCAAAAAACAAATTGTTACTCCTAATTAGGGAACTAATCAAAATTATCGTGCGTACTAAAAAAAACAATCAGTAAAAAATTTAGCATCGTAAAGCGCCTAGATTTCTTCATAAAATTGTAAAACTAAAACAAAAATATGACATAAAAAGTTAACATAAATAGTTTCTTAAGAATAGAGTTTTCACCAAAAAGAATATGAATACCTTTATATCTAAGTTTGATCCACTTCAAAAATAAAAACGTACGGTCAAAGCATTTCACACACACACATACACTTACATTTTTCATTTTTGAAGAAGACTAAAAACCTTATAGTCTAAATATAATTAATTTTGTTTTTAAATAAATTAATAATTCATCCGCTACATTAAGAGCGGAGGCAGACAAAAAAACCAATTATATCCGAAACCTTAATAAGTACACAAACACATGTCTACACGTGCGACCTAAAATAAAACTGTCGCAGCCATGTGATGAAACTAAAATTTACACCGATGGTCGGGTAGTAACCCTCATTAAATAAGAATACCTTCATTTATTCGCCACCGACGCGTAAGCTAGTTCACCTAATCAATAATAAACTGAAAATGTTTTCAGTAG
Organism: Eudonia truncicolella; assembly: GCA_949315975.1. Lineage (NCBI taxonomy): Eukaryota > Metazoa > Arthropoda > Insecta > Lepidoptera > Crambidae > Eudonia > Eudonia truncicolella. Next base: position 8,204,127 of record OX438825.1, on the reverse strand, counting down.
CTTTCCAAGTTTATCAGATGTTATGTGCGCCATGAGCCAGCTTCTCATTACTAAAGATATAGTGATAGTAGATAGACCCATAGATGTGACGTGTACCGATACAATCTGCACATAGACTGATGTTACGTCTCAATTATCGACTCAACTGGATGATATGCGCAACGTATACACCTACCCATTACTAAAGACTGATGTTATGTCTCAATTATCGACTCAACTGGATGTTATGCGCAACGTATAGAACCTATCCATTACTAAAGACTGATTTTATGTCTCAATTATCGACTTAGCTGATGATATGCGCAACGGATACAACCTACCCATTACTAAAGACTGATGTTATGTCTCAATTATCGACTTAACTGATGATATACGTAACGGATACAACCTACCCATTACTAAAGACTGATGATATGTCTCAATTATCGACTTAACTGATGATATACGCAACGGATACAACCTACCCATTACTAAAGACTGATGTTATGTCTCAATTATCGACTCAACTGATGATATACGCAAGGGATACAACCTACCCATTACTAAAGACTGATGTTATGTCTCAACTATCGACTTAACTGATGATATGCGCAACGGATACAACCTACCCATTACTAAAGACTGATGTTATGTCTCAATTATCGACTTAACTGATGATATGCGCAACGGATACAACCTACCCATTACTAAAGACTGATGTTATGTCTCAATTATCGACTTAACTGATGATATGCGCAACGGATACAACCTACCCATTACTAAAGAATGATGTTATGTCTCAACTATCGACTTAACTGTTGATATACGCAACGGATACAACCTACCCATTACTAAAGACTGATGTTATGTCTCAATTATCGACTTAACTGATGATATATCTCAATTATCGACTTAACTGATGATATACGCAACGGATACAACCTACCCATTACTAAAGACTGATGTTATGTCTCAACTATCGACTTAACTGATGATATACGCAACGGATACAACCTACCCATTACTAAAGACTGATGTTATGTCTCAATTATCGACTTAACTGATGATATGCGCAACGGATACAACCTACCCATTGCTAAAGACTGATGTTATGTCTCAATTATCGACTTAACTGATGATATGCGCAACGGATACAACCTACCCATTACTAAAGACTGATGTTATGTCTCAACTATCGACTTAACTGATGATATACGCAACGGATACAACCTACCCATTACTAAAGACTGATGTTATGTCTCAATTATCGACTTAACTGATGATATGCGCAACGGATACAACCTACCCATTACTAAAGACTGATGTTATGTCTCAATTATCGACTTAACTGATGATATACGCAACGGATACAACCTACCCATTACTAAAGACTGATGATATGTCTCAATTATCGACTTAACTGATGATATGCGCAACGGATACAACCTACCCATAACTAAAGACTGATGTAATGTCTCAATTATTGATTCAACTGGATGTTATGCGCAACGAGTACACCTATCCATTACTAAAGACTGATGTTATATCTCAAATATCTATTCAACTGGATGTTATGTGTACTGTATACAATTTACCTATTACTATAGACAGATGTTATGTCTCAAGTAACTATTCAACTGGATGTTATGAGTACCGTATACAATCTACCCCTTCCTAAAGACTAATGTTATGTCTTAAAAATAAATTCAGTTGGATGTTATGCGTACCGTATACAATTATCCCATCACTATCGACTGATGTTGTATCAATTATCTTTCAACTGGATGTTATGAGTATCCTTTACAATCTACCTATTACTATAGACAGATGTTATGTCTCAATTATCTATTCAACTGGATGTTATGCGTATTGTATACAATCTACCAATTACTATTGACTGATGGTATCTTGATGATCTATTCAACTGGATGTTATGCGTAAAGTATACACAGCGCCGGCCCTTGGGAAGAGCGAGTGAAGCAATCGCTCTAGGCACCCGGTGGCAAAAGGCGTCAAAATTTTAAATGCGAAAGTAATTAAGCAAATAAAAATTTGTTAGCGACTGTTGAGATGAAAGTGATATAGTGTTTTATTTGAATTCTCGCTCTACTTTGTTCAAGGACTAGGGCCAGCGCTGATTATACAACTTAGTCATCACTATAGACTGATGTTATGTCTCAATTATCTATTCAGCTGGATGCTATGCGTACCGTATACAATCTACCCATTCTTAGAAACTGGTGTTGTCTCAATTATCTACTCAACTGGATGTTACGCGTACTGTATACAATCTACTCACTACTATAGACTGATGTTATGTCTCAATTAACGAGTCAATTGGATGTTATGCGCAACGTATACAACCTACCTATTACTAAAGACTGATGTTATGTCTCAATTATCAACTCAACTGGATGTTATGCTCAATGTATACAACCTACCCATTACTAAAGACTGATGTTATGTCTCAACTATAGACTCAACTGGATGTTATGCAAACTGTATACAATCTACCTATTTCTAGAGATTGATGTTGTCTTAATGATCTATTCCACTGGATGTTATGCATATCGTATACAATCTACTCATAGTATAGACTGATGTTATGTCTCAACTCTCTATTCAACTGGATGTTATGCATGCCGTATAATATTTATCTATTCCTAGAGAATGATGTTATGTCTCAATAATCTATTATACTGGATGTTATGCGTAACGAATACGATGTGCCCGTTACTGATGTTATGTCTCGATAATTAGTTCAGCTGGATGTTATGCGTACCGTATACAATCTTCTTATGACTATAGACTGATGTTATGTCTCAATAATCAATTCAGCTGGATGTTATGTAAACCGTATACAAGCTAACTATTCCTAGAGACTGATGTTAATTCTCAATCATCTCTTCAACTGAATTATGCGTACCGTATATAATCTACCCTTTCTAAAGACTGATGTTAAGTCTTAAAAATCAATTCAGTTGGATTCATTTGGATGTTATGCGTACCGTATACAATTTACCCATTAATGTTGGCCGATGTTATGTCTCAATTTGCTACCCGACTAGATGTTATGCGTACCGTGTACCAACTATTCAATATTGTGCTGATGTTATGTCGAAATTATCTACCCAACTGGATGTAATGCGCACCTTTATAAACTACCTATACCTTTGGAGTTTAGACTGATGTAATGTCTCAACTTTCAGCTAACGGTCAAAGATGTTTACCTTCTGTGCCTTAGAAAATGCTGCCTTCTCTCATTTAAGCTAAAGTACAACGTAATGTTTGGTGCTTAGATGGACTATGAGAGGGTGGTGCCCACGCAGCCGAGCCTGCAGGCGAAGTAAACGGCTCTCCCACCAGTAAAAAAATAGAACTGACGTGGATATATCAATATGCCTGCTGTAGTAGATGGTGCTAAAGATCCACCTCGCCTCAACTTTCCCGTTTGAACTTAACCGTCCGGATGGCTCAGTTTATATATACAAAACAGTTCTCAGAGGAACGAGGCACAACAAACGTAGATATAACCAAAAAGGCACATTTGTACATGAATAAAACAAATAATAATATACCTATTTGATAATAATATTTTTTTTACATATAAGACTAGATTTACATTTGTAATTTTAATGAATATTTCGTATAAGTAGAAGAAATAGTAATGTTTTTTTTAAATATTGTTTTTAATAACACTAAATAATAAATTAATACCCAGTATTCGTTTTAGCGTAGAATTAAATCAATCATCAAGTCTTTCCCAAGCAATGTTTATAAAGACGTAGCTCGTAGCTTTTCGTTTGTTAAGAAATTGTTTTTTTGGAATTTACTTTTTATTACAATAAATTTAAACTTTGTCTACTGTAATAAGTATTAAAAATAAGCTATTTAGTTTATTTAGATTTTTAGAATGTCCAAAAACCAACCTTGTTACAATATTTTAGGTTTATATAGGTACTTAAACATTTTTCGAAATTTTAAAATTTTAGATTGCACTTGTTTGTTAAGATTAAAATTATCCCGGATAAAACGTAATCATGTTTCTTATTATTGATGAATTTAAAAAAGCTTTAGTCCAAAAGATATTTAAAATTTTGTTTTTTTTAGGATGTCACAAAAAGTTTAGTTTTCATATATAAACTTGATGGTAACTGCTCGTTTTTTTGCACATTACTTAAGGTGGACGAAATTGAACTTAACTTCACTTAACTTTTTTAAATTTAGGTAAGTGTGTTTCAGTAAAGATGAAAGATGGTACAAAAATTACTAGTTCAGATTAAAAAAAATAGAAACTGCACAGTTATTTAAATATATAAGTTTATCAGTATGTATTGTATAATTACTAGGTTATTAATGATTATTATTATTATTAATTCAGAATTTTAGTATTTACAACATTGAGAGACATTGATTACGAAACCGAATAATGTTATTTAATATTTAGTTATTCGAGACATACAATTTTTAGTTAACGTAAAACCACATTACTATAGAAAAAACAATCGGCAAATTTTAAACTATATGTAAAAAAATATAAATTTCAAACAATGTTTTTGATAAATTATAAGAAATTGAATATCTGAGCTAGTTAATAATATTTACAAGTAATCCTAAGAACACCAAGCCACTTTAGTGGAGACAACATATAGCGGTTACACGAATAAATGAAGGTACTCACAAATAATACTCGAAGCGAGGTATATTCAGTTGTATGTATCGATAGTATATTTATAATAAATGCCTAGGGCAGTGTATACTAATGTTATGTACAATTAAAACTACATGTGCACGTGATTAATGCGCAGTTAGAAATCTAGAAAGCACGTGAATGCCGGAAACAAATCTTTACATTACGACCTTTACTGTAAAAATCACAAGAACGCTCGCTCCAAGCTTTAGAAGGCACGTCAAATCACAGTTTTAATTTATAAAGAGGAAAGTTGTTACCGATAGTAATGATAGACAGTGAATATACCTATTTATGAAGGCAAAAAGTAGAAAAGTAGTTATCACATCACAACCGAGAAACACGGTAATCATGACGGTAGAAAGTAGTTATTTTGACCATGAAAGGTAGTTAACACAAACGTGAAACACAGTTATCATATAGGCGACAAGTAGGTATCATAACAGTGGACCACAGTAAATAGCAATTATGACCGAAAAACAGGTATCGTGAATGTGAAAAGTAGTTTTAAAGACTAAGAAAGGTAGTAGATAATTATAACCATGGCACACAGATATTAGGAATGACAAAAGGTAGTGATGATATTAGTGAAACACAATAATGACTGTTGAAAGTAGTAATTATGAGCAAGAAAAACAGTTATCATGACCCTAGCAAGTAATTTTTATGACCAAGAAAGTTAGTTATCATAACCTTGGAACACAAGTCTGTTATCATGACCGCGAAACCCCCGCCCGATCCTCTAAATGCCACTACACATTTACAGAATACACTAAACATGCACACTAGTTTAGGCCCAAGACACCGTACTCGTAGAACAAGGGTACGTTGAAGAACCGGTTCACACGCGCTCTACACGGTCAACCCGAGCCGAGGTCTGAGCATTTAGAGGCGCCTTCGAGTTGTTTCGCTCCCCGATCCGATCCGAACTCTTCGGAGATTCTAGTAGGGCACGGGGACGCGCACTAGTGCGCGATGCTTTCCCTCTAGAAAACTTCCGAAGGTGATTCGTTTCACACGGCTTGAGGGACTCTCTACGTTCCTCGCCGCCCCCAAACAAGCCCGGTGAAGCTGAAAATGCCGTCTGAGGCAATCAGCAATCTCTCTCCAAGAAATAAAAAAAATGACCGCGAAAAGTAGTTACCATAGTCGTGGAACACAGAAATCATGACTGTGGAAAGTAGAAATTTAGATCAATATTAACTATTGTCATGACTTGAAAAGTAGTTACAAAGGCTAATAAAGGTAGTTATTATAACCGTTAAAAACGGTTATTATGGAAGAGAGAAGTAGAAAACACATCAGTGAAACACAGTTAAAATTACATTGGAAAGTAGTTATCATGTCCGAGGAAAGTTGTGATATGGCCAAGAAAGGTAGTTATCATAACCATGGAACACAGTTATAAAAACTGTGAAAAGTTGTTATCAAAAACGTAGAACACAGTCATATCGCTGTAAAGTAGATATCTTGTCCGCGAAAAGAAGTTACCATAACTGTGGAACATAGGAATCAAGACCGTGGAAAGTAATAATTATGACTAAGAGATGAAAAGAGATATCATGACCGTGAAATTTATTTAGTTAGGTAGAAAGACTAAGAAATTTAGTTATCATAAGCATAACCGTGGAAAACAGTATTAAAAAAGAACAAAAGTAGTTAACATAACCGAGGAACAATAATTTTGAAAATGGGAAGTAGTTATTATGAATGACTAAGAAAAGTAGTTCTCATAACAATGAAACACAGTCTTGATGACTGTGGACCGTGGAAAGTAGTTTTTATGACCAAGAGACGTAGTTATCGTAACCAAGGAAAAAAGTTATCAAGACAGTGAAAAGTAGTTATAACCAAGACCAAGTTGATACCTACATCCGTAAAAGTTTGTTACCATGACTGTGAACCGTTATAGTAATCATTGAAAAGTTGTCGTAACGACCCGAACGTGAAAAGAACTGAGCACATCAAAATCATTAACAATGGTATAAATTTTGAAATTGGTTGCGAAATTTTAACCTTCTGAGCTTGGAGTGAACAAGCGTGCGATCTTATTCATTAAGGCTACGTGTGAAATTGTATCTTACTAAACCTACCTGTCACACAAGGGACCTATTACCAACGTCCTAAACATTAACTACACTAAATCCGTCACAAGTATATTAGTGCATTTAGCAATGACCTAACATTTCAATGATTTGTGCACAGTGAACTAACTTAACACTAAATTAAGTTTTGACAACTAAACAAGTTTTTATAGAAAATCTGGTTTGCCTTACTGGTTAAATTTAATCTTTGTAAATAACACACTGCATTAAGTTGTTCACTGGCAGATTATCTAGTTCCTAAAACTAAGTAAGTGAACAAAAGTACTTAATTGCGACAAGACACTGAGAAGTTAGGCGATGCTTTCTTACTCGCTGACTTCCGGCGCCAAGTGTTGAATCATAGTCATGCAGACACGCGACCGATGTGACTCAACACTCGACGCTGTATCATTTGTTTTTAGTGCTGATCAATACTTTAGTAACTGTGCCGATCCCCTATCGACCGAGCTGTTAGGTCGTGACAGGGTATGTATATAAATTATAGAGAGGCCTAGTAGACCTCGCTTTACATTTATTAAGCAAATATACAGCTATCTACGTATCAGAGGAAGCCTTGGAGATTTGTTGAAATTACCGGAATGATAATGAACCTATATTAAATACTATAATGATCTTACTTAAAGAGGGCGCCTCGATTAGGGATTCGATGCGCGGTTCTTGCAAATTAACGGCCCAGGAAACTGATTAAGTATATACCTATTTCGCCTGTAACAATGGCGATGTTAAGTCTTCTATCCGATGCTATTACTAAATTTGTGATAATTATTCTACACATTAATGAAATTTTGTAATACAGAATATGATTTTGAATTTCGATTAACACTAAGGATTCTTAATGTAAAAGTATAGAATAAAAAATACGAAAACAACCTGAAGAATAAACAGCCAAACCCGATAACCTAGACCACAAAAAACATTAAGTTAAAGAAAAAAAAACATAACATTTTTAGAATCGCCGGTAAGATTTGCAAAAATTAAATAGAAAAGAGGATGCTCGTGGCTGAGCTTTTTTGACCAATTTCAATAATACTTAAATTAAGTCATTACTGACATGATTACTAAGATGAGTTAGATGAGTTACAGCTAAATTAGTTTAAGTAGCTAATAATAAATATCACCCAATGATGACAAAAACTTCAATAAATTCGACTGTCGGTTACGCGGTCTAGAAAATCCAGCGTCGACCAGTCAAATATGAGTTGTGGGCGGAGATCTAATAATAAATATCACTTACCTTAATACACAAAATACACAATTTAAAGGTGGAGCCAGTGATGTATGATGTTTCGCTTTATAGAATCTAGTAAAAGCTGCATCCAGCCACATCAATTTCTTAAGATAAGGCCTATTATAGTTAAAAAGACAATGGTTATTGGCGGCAACTTCAAGTAGTGAAACGTAATTTTAATTGATATTAGTAGAAGTAAATTATTTTTTAATATTTTCTAATTAGAGTATTCCATTGGAGATTTCGAAAGTTAATTAGAAATTATTGACATAATCAAATTGAAGAAAAGTTACTAAATGATTTATAAATTTAGGTACTATCAGTTTCAAAGTAGTTATCAGTCTGATTTTAATTTAAAAAAAATAAATGTTACGAGTAATTCAAAAGTTTGCTCTAATTACACAAAAATAAGGTTTGTTTTTTAAATGCCTAGATATTAACTTGGCCGCTTTAAATTGCATCTATAATTTGGTATTTGGGCTTTACGCGTGAATACGAATAGGTTACCCTCAAAGAGATATTTTAGAAAAAATTATGCGCAAACACTTTTATACCGTTGCAGTAATTAAAATTAAAATAAATAAACAGGGAATGCGAAACTCCACACCACCACTAGCTACTAGCTACACTACACACCACCTTTGAAAACAGTCGTTATCATTTCATCCAAAAATCGAATCATCGGCGTCTAAGTCAAATGCCAACGATGATCTTCAGAAACGGCTGGCCCCGACGTTGCGGAGCGCGGGCGCTCTGTCCTACCTCCATATTAAAGCCACATTCGGATCATCCTCGATGATTTGATCCAGGGTGGGCAGATCAATGCGCGCTATGCAGCATATTTCATCGATGCAGTGCCTCCCAGTGAATAGCCGTCTGATCCCGAGCATCGAATCGATCCTGTTGTTGAATCCATTCGGTCGCGGCGGGTTCCTAATGTACACTGGATATCTAAAAAGAAATACATTTCGTTAAACGACGAAGCAAAAACATCATACAAACGGTCCGTTGGTGATCCACACACTAATAGATGAGAAATGTATTGATATAAAAAAAAAATATTCCGGCATAGCCTTCTTCGTAGTACAATTTGCATGCAATATTACGCGATAGTGGTGCTATCTGTGTGTATTTTGAACCATTTATATGAGCAATGAGTGTAGTGTTATAAGTGTAAATTACCTTTTGAGGCATTTGATGAGGCCATGCAGCTGAGCGAACACTACCAGTCGTCGGATGTCGAAGGTGGGCCCTGAGGCGTTGGAATACCTCTCACAAACGGCGCGCAAACTAGTGCCCTGTTGTAGTGAGCATAAAATTTCCAGCACGTCCGACAACGTCGGCTGAAAAAATAATGGAAAAGTTACGGCATTTTCTGTTACCCCTACATTTTAAATAAATAAACAAATTAAAATAATGCATTGGCTGTTAAAAAAAATACAAACCTTGTCTTTCGCTTCAAATCCTTTGGTGATGAAAGTGAGACAGGACTTTTGCAGCTCATGGTCGCTAAATAGCCGACTGAGATTCGGCGTAGCACGGTACATGTTGCTGAATTTAAGAACCGGAATCAACGTTACCTGAAAGTAAAACAGGATATAAAATTAACAGTTCGATTGTTAATTAAATTAATTTAAAGTACCAACTGTTAATTTTAATCTTAGACAACATCACATACATTGATCTGATCCTAAGATAAGTAGCTAAAGCACTCATTTCATGGAAATCAGAAATAACGACGGTACCACACATAACCACACAGACCCGACAAAATATCAAAAAGTTCGTTTTCAAAATTGACCCAACCGGGAATCGAACCCGGGAACTCAGAATAAGCTAAAAGTTTAATGTGACGTGACTGGTAGCAGCAACACCATACACTTAACTAGGAACTAACACTTACCACTCCATAATACACCAAATTTTGAATACATGACTTGACAAGCGTTTTCTCAACGTTCGTGTCAGCTGCTATCTTAGAAACGTGGTTGTAGCCGTTTATAAAAGGAAGAAGCTGAAAAGAAATGCTTTGGCTTAGTGAGAGTGAAAAAGGTGCAGAGAGCATGTTCTACGGCTTGTGGATAATTGATAATTTTAAATTAAAATTCGACATACGTTTCGAAAGTAATTACTCGTATAAGCCAATAATAAAAAGAACTCCATTCAATATATTACCCCGCTCGAAAATGCTACACTACTAGGCTATGTTTGACAGTACAGCATGACTTACTTGTCGAGTAGTTAGATCCCAGTCGGCATTGATATCAACTTCAAATGGTTCCTCGTCCTCCAAGTCCGGATGCTCCTGGTTCTGCTGTTCCGTGCCATCCGGCGGGGCCTGCCTCTGCGGCCGCAGCCGGCCAGGCCTAGGCAGGCCGACCGACGCTACCAGCACCGGCACGTCGTGGTCGTTCACAGGTGCAGGATCTTTACGCACTTCCAGGACTTTCAGGTGCATCACGGTATCGCCTTCTGTTGCCAAAAGAGATTTCCCTTTAGCAGATAGTTTAATTAATAATAATGGCACAGATACTTATTTTTTTTCACAAAAGTTACTTAGTACAGACGCCTGCCCATCAACCTATCAAAAACTGCTAAATATTTGTTTTCTATAGATGGAAATTTCTTCAACATTAGTTCAACCATATGCCTTACACATAAAAATCAAAGTCTATAAGGAAATTTGACAGTTTGTGGTAGTCTGATGAGAAGGTGTGTGTATGTCGTGGCCGGATCTTAAAATTGATCACTTTATGATGTAATCGACCATTTCATGAAATGGTTATTATATTTAATGATATGCCCAGCTTAAACTGATCATATCGTTAAAGCGTCAACGTTTGATGATATGCCCTTCCACGTTTGGCCATATCATTAATGGAGGAAATCTTTACTCTGTTTGTCGTTCTCATATAACTCTAGTACTTGTTTTAATTATCTGTTAGTATTACTTCTAAGATTTAGCTTATAATGTAACATATGTTGTAATTATTATAACAATGATGGTTTCATGGGGCGTCGTCGCCAGCTGATTAGTAACTAAGTACTTAAGTGGATCTACCTTTAGCTACAATTAGTTTTGTTTAAAACTATTTCTAAAAAATATTATTTCCGTAGTGTATAAATTTGAATTGGCATGTGGTTTTGATTAATAAACATTATAAAAGATACCAGTAATAAAATCAAGAGAGCATAAGCTGAGCTACTTCTAGTTGCTTTCGTTTTTTATGTGTAATGTTTTTTTAGTTCATTTAAAATCAGTATTGAGGAAGGCATAATACCTATACCATTGATCACTTTTGGTCAAAGATAGGAAGATGCTTATGCGACGTTGGTTTTTAAAAAAGCTCTTATTCTTTTTTTACGTCCAAACAGTTCTGCCATCTCGCTTTCACTGGATACTATGAATGTTGTGTCATCCGCATAGAGAAGGTTGCTAATAGTTTTTCCTCCGACCGATATACCACCATTCCAACCACACGTTGCATTGTGTAGTATGAATTCGCCGTAGATATTAAAGAACTTCGGTGACTTCGGTGACTTCGGTGTTAAATATTTGTTAAACTCCTGAAGTTCTTCGTCTGATATAGTTGACATTGGGGCATGTATCAAATTTAGTGCACACGGTCAGGCTTTCACTTTCAGCTTTTCAACCGTGTCGTGATACCATACATCCCACTCCGATTCAATTCGAAGTTCCGTTTCCAGAGCAAAAATGATGCTAACACAATCGGATTCACAATGACCACTATCTTCAGCGTTTTACAGGCGCCCAGAATATCGTTGTTAAGCCGTCTCATCCCCTTTTCCACTGTCTCCAGCTTGTCAGGACGAATTAAGCCTCGCACGTTCCATGTTCCTATGTAGCCTTTTTCTTAATCAGGGCGGATCTTTAATTGTACCAGTAACATGATTTTCAATGGCTGCCTAAAGCAGCACAGCGCAATGGTCGGTAGTCCATTTCTCACCATGAACCCGCACCCGTGCCATGGTGATACCGTACAGTAGTAGTGGTGATTCTCGGAATGATAAGTCATGGTTAGGGTAAGTAGCGGTAAGTGATGAGAAGTGGGGCTCAAGATGATTGTAGATATGGTGGTAATTGGTCAAGGTAATGATGTTTCATTAATACCGCGAGTCGCTGTGGCCTCGACCCACCATCACTAAGTTCCTTCACCACAACTCATCATCGCTACCTTGACATAACTTCACCACCACTCACTATCATCATCAACCCACCGTAGCCCATCACCGTTACTCATACTTACCATGACCAATCATAAGCACGACCTAATATCACCACTCACCACCACTTATTATGGACTCATCATTATTACTCATGTAAGTTATTAAGACTTAATAGAAATATAGATGTTGTAGACATATCAACAGTATATGGGCGTAGCTGTGTGCTTGATAGGCAAATCAATACAGCCTCGGGCAATGGAACCGATCGACATGCGCGCGCAACTGAGATCACACATTTTTTATAATTTTCACTTACCTTTAATTGTAGGCACCATTCGAAGAAACATAATTTCACAATGTAACGAAAAGGTAATGATGGGTACCGCCCACCTGCTAACCGTTGGATTAAGTTCATGATTATGAGAAACAAGTCCCGCCTATATTGAGCTTTGGATTCTCGCAATGTTAGACAATTATGAACCTAAGCGTAAGCACATGAGAGGCCTTTTTCGCGACTATGAAACAGACCCACCCCCTAACCAAAAATGCTTCCGTAAGGAGGAAAACTCAACCCCAGGGCGGCGGCGCGGCGACCGGGTGAGCGTAATTCGTTCGCGATGGACCTTTCATATAAATTATTCACGGCGCGCTTTGCCAGACTAGTCGACAGTCTACAAGTTGGTTACTTTCATTGTTCAGTTAACTAAAAACTTAAATCGCGACTATCAGGAAATAATGCTCATTTTGAATAAAGGTGATTTGTAAAACGAACGTTTATAAATTTTCAATACTAATAATCAAAAGAAGGAACAAAGGATAGACTCGCGCACAAACTCGTCCATTTTCAAACGTACAATTTCGATAACTGAGCCGAGCTATCAATGCAGCCGTAGGCGGGCTAGGTGCAGCGCGCGCATCCTAGACGACGTCGATTGATTGCAACATGCGCGTTGCAGGCCGCCCGGGCGGGACGCGTGGGGGCGGGCGGGGTTAAATCATTATAATATTATGATTGTACGCGATGATTATTATAAGATTGGAATTACATATTTTATTAACAAACTTATTATTATTAATCTAAAGGATTTCCAAAGAGGAACGAACGGAACGTTTCTGTTTTACTTTTTATATAAATAACTGAAAATGTCCCGGATCTTTCAGTGAAACGGAAAAGAAAACATGGTACTTTAAAATTAGCAGTGCGTCTATCCTCTACATCTAATGCATTTTTATGTTAAATAGGATTTCGCGCGCAAGAATAATTCCACTTAACTCGATCTTGTGTCACTCGCATCCACCTCCGTCCCGTCGTCTTAACAAGGTCATCAGCCTATCTGGCAAGTTGACGTCTGACGCTTCTTTTTTAGTCATGGTCTTCATTTCAGCAACCTCAGTTTCGATTAGAAGTTCCGTTTCCAGAGCAAAAATGAAGCCATCACAATCGGATTCACAATGACCACTATCTTCAGCGTTTCACAGGCGCCCAGAATATCGATGTTAAGCCGTCTCATCCCCCTTTCCACTGTCTCCAGCTTGTCAGGACGAATTAAGCCTCGCACGTTCCATGTTCCTATTAGTAGCCTTGTTCTTAATTAGGATGGATCTTTAATTGTAAGTAGCGGTAGGTGATGAGAAGTGGGGCTCAAAAGATGATTGTAGATATAGTGGTAATTGGTCAAGGTAATGATGTTTTATTAATACCGCGAGTCGCTGTGGCCACGACCCACCATCACTATGTTCCTTCACCACAACTCATCATCGCTACCTTGACATAACTTCACCTCCACTCACTATCATCATGAACCCACCGTTGCCCATCACCGTTACTCATACTTACCATGACCAATCATAAGCACGACCTAATATCACCACTCACCACCACTTATAATGGACTCATCATTATTACTCATGTAAGTTATTACGACTTAATAGAAATATAGATGTTGTAGACGTATCAACAGTATATGGGCGTGGCTGTGTGCTTGATAAGCAAATCAATACAGCCTCGGGCAATGGAACCGATCGACATGCGCGCGCAACTGAAATCACACATTTTTTATAATTTTCACTTACCTCTCATTGTAGGCACCATTCGAAGAAACATAATTTCACAATGTAACGAAAAGGCAATGATGGGTACCGCCCACCCGCTAACCGTTGGATTAAGTTCAAGTACTATGAGAAACAAGTCCCGCCTATATTGAGCTTTGGATTCTCGCAATGTTAGACGATTATGAACCTAAGCGTAAGCACATGAGAGGCCTTTTTCGCGACTATGAATCAGACCCACCCCCTAACGAAAAATGCTTTCGTAAGGAGGAAAACTCAAACGCATGGCGGCGGCGCGGAGTCCGGGTGAGCGTAAGTAGTTCGCGGTGAACCTTTCATATAAATTATTCACGGCGCTCTTTGCCAGACTAGTCGACAGTCTACAAGTTGGTTACTTTCATTGTTCCGAGTTAACTAAAGAATTAATTCGCGACTTTCAGGAAATAGTGTTAATTTTGAATAAAGTTTTGAATAAAGGTGATTTGAAAAACGAACGTTTATAAATTTTCAATACTAATAATCAAAAGAAGGAACAAAGGATACACTCGCGCACAAACTCGTCCATCTTCAAACGTACGATTTCGATAACTGAGCCGAGCTATCAATGCAGCCGTAGGCGGGCTAGGTGCAGCGCGCGCATCCTAGACGACGTCGATTGATTGCAACATGCGCGTTGCAGGCCGCCCGGGCGGGACGCGTGGGGCGGGCGGGGTCAAATCATTATATTATTATGATTGTAAGCGATGATTATTATGATTTTGGAATTACATATTTTATTAACTAACTTATTATTATTAATCTAACGGATTTCCAAAGAGGGACGAACGGAACGTTTCTGTTTTACTTTTTTATATAAATAACTGAAAATGTCCCGGATCTTTCATGGAAACGGAAAAGAAAACATGGTACTTTAAAATTAGCAGTGCGTCTATCCTCTACATCTAATGCATTTTTAAGTTAAATAGGATTTCGCGCGCAAGAATAATTCCACTTGGCTCGATCTTGTGTCACTCGCATCCACCTCCGTCCCGTAGTCTTAATAAGGCCATCAGCCTATCTGGCAAGTTGACGTCTGACGCTTCTTTTCCAGTCATGGCCTTCACTTCAGCAACCTCCGTTTCCAGAGCAAAAATGATGCTATCACAATCGTACTCACAATGGCCACTATCTCAAGTCTTTTACAGGCGCCCAGAATATCGATGTTAAACCGTCTCGTCTCCCTTTCCATTGTGTCCAGCTTGTCAGGACGAATTAAACATCGCACGTCCATGATCCTATTAGTAGCCTTTTTCTTAATTAGGGTGGATCTTTAATTGTACCAGTAACATGATTTTCAATGGCTGCCTAAAGCAGCACAGCGCAATGGTCGGTAGTCCATTTCTCACCATGAACCCGCACCCTGGGCGTGCCATGGTGATACCGTACAGTAGTAGTGGTGATTCTCGGAATGATAAGTCATGGTTAGGGTAAGTAGCGGTAGGTGATGAGAAGTGGGGCTCAAGATGATTGTAGATATGGTGGTAATTGGTCAAGGTAATGATGTTTCATTAATACCGCAAGTCGCTGTGGCCACGACACCCCATCACTACGTTCCTTCACCACAACTCACTTATTATGGACTCATCATTATTACTCATGTAAGTTATTACGACTTAATAGAAATATAGATGTTGTAGACGTATCAACAGTATATGGGCGTGGCTCTGTGCTTGATAGGCAAATCAATACAGCCTCGGGCAATGGAACCGATCGACATGCGCGCGCAACTGAGATCACACATTTTTTATAATTTCCACTTACCTCTCATTGTAGGCACCATTCGAAGAAACATAATTTCACAATGTAACGAAAAGGCAATGATGGGTACCGCCACCCGCTAACCGTTGGATTAAGTTAAAGTACTATGCGAAACAAGTCCCGCCTATATTGAGTTTTGGATTCTCGGAATGTTAGACGATTATGAACCTAAGCGTAAGCACATGAGAGGCCTTTTTCGCGACTATGAAACAGACCCACCCCCTAACCAAAAATGTTTCCGTAAGGAGGAAAACTCAACCCCAGGGCGGCGGCGCGGCGACCGGTTAAGCTTTAGTCGTTCGCGATAGACCTTTTATATATTCTTCACGGCGCGCTTTACCAGACTAGTTGACAGTCTATAAGTATGTTACTTTCATTGTTCAGAGTTAACTAAAAACTTAAATCGCGAGTATCAGGAAATATTATTAATTTTGAATTAAGTTTTGAATAAAGGTGATTTGAAAAACGAACGTTTATAAATTTTCAATACTAATAATCAAAAGAAGGAACAAAGGATACACTCGCGCACAAACTCGTCCATCTTCAAACGTACGATTTCGATAACTGAGCCGAGCTATCAATGCAGCCGTAGGCGGGCTAGGTGCAGCGCGCGCATCCTAGACGACGTCGATTGATTGCAACATGCGCGTTGCAGGCCGCCCGGGCGGGACGCGTGGGGCGGGCGGGGTCAAATCATTATATTATTATGATTGTAAGCGATGATTATTATGATTTTGGAATTACATATTTTATTAACTAACTTATTATTATTAATCTAACGGATTTCCAAAGAGGGACGAACGGAACGTTTCTGTTTTACTTTTTTATATAAATAACTGAAAATGTCCCGGATCTTTCATGGAAACGGAAAAGAAAACATGGTACTTTAAAATTAGCAGTGCGTCTATATCCTCTACATCTAATGCATTTTTAAGTTAAATAGGATTTCGCGCGCAAGAATAATTCCACTTGGCTCGATCTTGTGTCACTCGCATCCACCTCCGTCCCGTAGTCTTAATAAGGCCATCAGCCTATCTGGCAAGTTGACGTCTGACGCTTCTTTTCCAGTCATGGCCTTCACTTCAGCAACCTCCGTTTCCAGAGCAAAAATGATGCTATCACAATCGTACTCACAATGGCCACTATCTCAAGTCTTTTACAGGCGCCCAGAATATCGATGTTAAACCGTCTCGTCTCCCTTTCCATTGTGTCCAGCTTGTCAGGACGAATTAAACATCGCACGTCCATGATCCTATTAGTAGCCTTTTTCTTAATTAGGGTGGATCTTTAATTGTACGAGTAACATGATTTTCAATGGCTGCCTAAAGCAGCACAGCGAAATGGTCGGTAGTCCATTTCTCACCATGAACCCGCACCCTGGGCGTGCCATGGTGATACCGTGCAGTAGTAGTGGTGATTCTCGGAATGATAAGTCGTGGTTAGGGTAAGTAGCGGTAGGTGATGAGAAGTGGGGCTCAAGATGATTGTAGATATGGTGGTAATTGGTCAAGGTAATGATGTTTCATTAATACCGCAAGTCGCTGTGGCCACGACACCCCATCACTACGTTCCTTCACCACAACTCACTTATTATGGACTCATCATTATTTATTACCCATGTAAGTTATTACGACTTAATAGAAATATAGATGTTGTAGACGTATCAACAGTATATGGGTGTGGCTGTGTGCTTGATAGGCAAATCAATACAGCCTCGGGCAATGGAACCGATCGACATGCGCGCGCAACTGAAATCACACATTTTTTATAATTTTCACTTACCTCTCATTGTAGGCACCATTCGAAGAAACATAATTTCACAATGTAACGAAAAGGCAATGATGGGTACCGCCCACCCGCTAACCGTTGGATTAAGTTCAAGTACTATGAGAAACAAGTCCCGCCTATATTGAGCTTTGGATTCTCGCAATGTTAGACGATTATGAACCTAAGCGTAAGCACATGAGAGGCCTTTTTCGCGACTATGAATCAGACCCACCCCCTAACGAAAAATGCTTTCGTAAGGAGGAAAACTCAAACGCATGGCGGCGGCGCGGAGTCCGGGTGAGCGTAAGTAGTTCGCGGTGAACCTTTCATATAAATTATTCACGGCGCTCTTTGCCAGACTAGTCGACAGTCTACAAGTTGGTTACTTTCATTGTTCCGAGTTAACTAAAGAATTAATTCGCGACTTTCAGGAAATAGTGTTAATTTTGAATAAAGTTTTGAATAAAGGTGATTTGAAAAACGAACGTTTATAAATTTTCAATACTAATAATCAAAAGAAGGAACAAAGGATACACTCGCGCACAAACTCGTCCATCTTCAAACGTACGATTTCGATAACTGAGCCGAGCTATCAATGCAGCCGTAGGCGGGCTAGGTGCAGCGCGCGCATCCTAGACGACGTCGATTGATTGCAACATGCGCGTTGCAGGCCGCCCGGGCGGGACGCGTGGGGCGGGCGGGGTCAAATCATTATAATATTATGATTGTACGCGATGATTATTATGATTTTGGAATTACATAGTTTATTAACAAATTTATTATTATTAATCTAACGGATTTCCAAAGAGGAACGAACGGAACGTTTCTGTTTTACTTTTTTATATAAATAACTGAAAATGTCCCGGATCTTTCATGGAAACGGAAAAGAAAACATGGTACTTTAAAATTAGCAGTGCGTCTATCCTCTACATCTAATGCATTTTTATGTTAAATAGGATTTCGCGCGCAAGAATAATTCCACTTGGGTCGATCTTGTGTCACTCGCATCCACTTCCATCCCGTCGTCTTAACAAGGTCATCAGCCTATCTGGCAAGTTGACGTCTAACGATTCTTTTCCAGTCATGGCCTTTATTTCAGCAACCTCCGTTTCCAGAGCAATAATGATGCTATCACAATCGTATTCACAATGACCACTATCTCCAGTCTTTTACAGGCGCCCAGAATATCGATGTTAAGCCGTCTCGTCCCCCTTTCCATTGTCTCCAGCTTGTCAGGACGAATTAAGCCTCGCACGTCCATGATCCTATTAGTAGCCTTTTTCTTAATTAGGGTGGATCTTTAATTGTACCAGTAACATGATTTTCAATGGCTGCCTAAAGCAGCACAGCGAAATGGTCGGTAGTCCATTTCTCACCATGAACCCGCACCCTGGGCGTGCCATGGTGATACCGTGCAGTAGTAGTGGTGATTCTCGGAATGATAAGTCATGGTTAGGGTAAGAAGCGGTAGGTGATGAGAAGTGGGGCTCAAGATGATTGTAGATATGGTGGTAATTGGTCAAGGTAATGATGTTTCATTAATACCGCAAGTCGCTGTGGCCACGACACCCCATCACTACGTTTCTTCACCACAACTCACTTATTATGGACTCATCATTATTTATTACCCATGTAAGTTATTACGACTTAATAGAAATATAGATGTTGTAGACGTATCAACAGTATATGGGCGTGGCTGTGTGCTTGATAGGCAAATCAATACAGCCTCAGGCAATGGAACCGATCGACATGCGCGCGCAACTGAAATCACACATTTTTTATAATTTTTACTTACCTCTCATTGTAGGCACCATTCCATGAAACATAATTTCACAATGTAACGAAAAGGCAATGATGGGTACCGCCCACCCGCTAACCGTTGGATTAAGTTCAAGTACTATGAGAAACAAGTCCCGCCTATATTGAGCTTTGGATTCTCGCAATGTTAGACGATTATGAACCTAAGCGTAAGCACATGAGAGGCCTTTTTCGCGACTATGAATCAGACCCACCCCCTAACGAAAAATGCTTTCGTAAGGAGGAAAACTCAAACGCATGGCGGCGGCGCGGAGTCCGGGTGAGCGTAAGTAGTTCGCGGTGAACCTTTCATATAAATTATTCACGGCGCTCTTTGCCAGACTAGTCGACAGTCTACAAGTTGGTTAATTTCATTGTTCCGAGTTAACTAAAGAATTAATTCGCGACTTTCAGGAAATAGTGTTAATTTTGAATAAAGTTTTGAATAAAGGTGATTTGAAAAACGAACGTTTAAAAATTTTCAATACTAATAATCAAAAGAAGGAACAAAGGATACACTCGCGCACAAACTCGTCCATCTTCAAACGTACGATTTCGATAACTGAGCCGAGCTATCAATGCAGCCGTAGGCGGGCTAGGTGCAGCGCGCGCATCCTAGACGACGTCGATTGATTGCAACATGCGCGTTGCAGGCCGCCCGGGCGGGACGCGTGGGGCGGGCGGGGTCAAATCATTATCATATATGATTGTACGCGATGATTATTATGATTTTGGAATTACATATTTTATTAACTAACTTATTTTTATTAATCTAACGGATTTCCAAAGAGGGACGAACGGAACGTTTCTGTTTTACTTTTTTATATAAATAACTGAAAATGTTCCGATCTTTCATGGAAACGGAAAAGAAAACATGGTACTTTAAAATTAGCAGTGCGTCTATTCTCTACATCTAATGCATTTTAATGTTAAATAGGATTTCGCGCGCAAGAATAATTCCACTTGGCTCGATCTTGTGTCACTCGCATCCACCTCCGTCCCGTCGTCTTAATAAGGTCATCAGCCTATCTGGCAAGTTGACGTCTGACGCTTCTTTTCCAGTCATGGCCTTCATTTCAGCAACCTCCGTTTCCAGAGCAATAATGATGCTATCACAATCGTATTCACAATGACCACTATCTCCAGTCTTTTACAGGCGCCCAGAATATCGATGTTAAGCCGTCTCGTCCCCCTTTCCATTGTCTCCAGCTTGTCAGGACGAATTAAGCCTCGCACGTCCATGATCCTATTAGTAGCCTTTTTCTTAATTAGGGTGGATCTTTAATTGTACCAGTAACATGATTTTCAATGGCTGCCTAAAGCAGCACAGCGAAATGGTCGGTAGTCCATTTCTCACCATGAACCCGCACCCTGGGCGTGCCATGGTGATACCGTGCAGTAGTAGTGGTGATTCTCGGAATGATAAGTCGTGGTTAGGGTAAGTAGCGGTAGGTGATGAGAAGTGGGGCTCAAGATGATTGTAGATATGGTGGTAATTGGTCAAGGTAATGATGTTTCATTAATACCGCAAGTCGCTGTGGCCACGACACCCCATCACTACGTTCCTTCACCACAACTCACTTATTATGGACTCATCATTATTACTCATGTAAGTTATTACGACTTAATAGAAATATAGATGTTGTAGACGTATCAACAGTATATGGGTGTGGCTGTGTGCTCGATAGGCAAATCAATACAGCCTCGGGCAATGGAACCGATCGACATGCGCGCGCAACTGAAATCACACATTTTTTATAATTTTCACTTACCTCTCATTGTAGGCACCATTTGAAGAAACATAATTTCACAATGTAACGAAAAGGCAATGATGGGTACCGCCCACCCGCTAACGTTGGATTAAGTTAAAGTACTATGCGAAACAAGTCCCGCCTATATTGAGCTTTGGATTCTCGCAATGTTAGACGATTATGAACCTAAGCTTAAGCACATGAAAGGCCTTTTTCGCGACTATGAAACAGACCCACCCCCTAACCAAAAACGTTTCCGTAGGGAGGAAAACTAAAACCCAGGGCGGCGGCGCGGTGTCCGGGTGAGCGTAAGTCGTTCGCGGTGAACCTTTCATATAAATTATTCACGGCGCTCTTTGCCAGACTAGTCGACAGTCTACAAGTTGGTTACTTTCATTGTTCCGAGTTAACTAAAGAATTAATTCGCGACTTTCAGGAAATAGTGTTAATTTTGAATAAAGTTTTGAATAAAGGTGATTTGAAAAACGAACGTTTATAAATTTTCAATACTAATAATCAAAAGAAGGAACAAAGGATACACTCGCGCACAAACTCGTCCATCTTCAAACGTACGATTTCGATAACTGAGCCGAGCTATCAATGCAGCCGTAGGCGGGCTAGGTGCAGCGCGCGCATCCTAGACGACGTCGATTGATTGCAACATGCGCGTTGCAGGCCGCCCGGGCGGGACGCATGGGGCGGGCGGGGTCAAATCATTATCATATATGATTGTACGCGATGATTATTATGATTTTGGAATTACATATTTTATTAACTAACTTATTATTATTAATCTAACGGATTTCCAAAGAGGAACGAACGGAACGTTTCTGTTTTACTTTTTTATATAAATAACTGAAAATGTTCCGGATCTTTCATGGAAACGGAAAAGAAAACATAGTACTTTAAAATTAGCAGTGCGTCTATCCTCTACATCTAATGCATTTTTATGTTAAATAGGATTTCGCGCGCAAGAATAATTCCACTTGGCTCGATCTTGTGTCACTCGCATCCACCTCCGTCCCGTCGTCTTAATAAGGCCATCAGCCTATCTGGCAAGTTGACGTCTGACGCTTCTTTTCCAGTCATGGCCTTCATTTCAGCAACCTCCGTTTCCAGAGCAATAATGATGCTATCACAATCGTATTCACAATGACCACTATCTCCAGTCTTTTACAGGCGCCCAGAATATCGATGTTAAGCCGTCTCGTCCCCCTTTCCATTGTCTCCAGCTTGTCAGGACGAATTAAGCCTCGCACGTCCATGATCTTATTAGTAGACTTTTTTTTAATTAGGGTGGATCTTTAATTGTACCAGTAACATGATTTTCAATGGCTGCCTAAAGCAGCACAGCGAAATGGTCGGTAGTCCATTTCTCACCATGAACCCGCACCCTGGGCGTGCCATGGTGATACCGTGCAGTAGTAGTGGTGATTCTCGGAATGATAAGTCGTGGTTAGGATAAGTAGCGGTAGGTGATGAGAAGTGGGGCTCAAGATGACTGTAGATATGGTGGTAATTGGTCAAGGTAATGATGTTTCATTAATACCGCAAGTCGCTGTGGCCACGACACCCCATCACTACGTTCCTTCACCACAACTCACTTATTATGGACTCGTCATTATTACTCATGTAAGTTATTACGACTTAATAGAAATATAGAAGTTGTAGACGTATCAACAGTATATGGGTGTGGTTGTGTGCTCGATAGGCAAATCAATACAGCCTCGGGCAATGGAACCGATCGACATGCGCGCGCAACTGAAATCACACATTTTTTATAATTTTCACTTACCTCTCATTGTAGGCACCATTTGAAGAAACATAATTTCACAATGTAACGAAAAGGCAATGATGGGTACCGCCCACCCGCTAACGTTGGATTAAGTTAAAGTACTATGCGAAACAAGTTCCGCCTATATTGAGCTTTGGATTCTCGCAATGTTAGACGATTATGAACCTAAGCTTAAGCACATGAGAGGCCTTTTTCGCGACTATGAAACAGACCTACCCCCTAACCAAAAACGTTTCCGTAAGGAGGAAAACTCAAACCCAGGGCGGCGGCGCGGTGTCCGGGTGAGCGTAAGTCGTTCGCGGTGAACCTTTAATAATATTCTTCACGGCGCGCTTTGCCAGACTAGTCGACAGTCTACAAGTTGGTTACTTTCATTGTTCCGAGTTAACTAAAGAATTAATTCGCGACTTTCAGGAAATAGTGTTAATTTTGAATAAAGTTTTGAATAAAGGTGATTTGTAAAACGAACGTTTATAAATTTTCAATACTAATAATCAAAAGAAGGAACAAAGAATACACTCGCGCACAAACTCGTCCATCTTCAAACGCACGATTTCGATAACTGAGCCGAACTATCAATGCAGCCGTAGGCGGGCTAGGTGCAGCGCGCGCATCCTAGACGACGGCGATTGATTGCAGCATGCGCGTTGCAGGCCGCCCGGGCGGGACGGGGTTAAATCATTATAATGTTATGATTGTACGCAATGAATATTATTATTTTGAAATGATATATTTTATTAACCAACTTATTATTATTAATCTGACAGATTTTTAAAGAGGAACGAATTGAACGTTTCTGTTTTACTTTTTTATATAAATAACTGAAAATGTCTCGGATCTTTCATGGAAACGGAAAAGAAAACATAGTACTTTAAAATTTGCAGTGCGTTTATCCTCTATATCTAATGCATTTTTATGTTATGTTAATCGCGCGCAAGAATAATGGAAGCTTTTTCTCTACACCAACGTCATCTTCATTAAGACGATCTCCCGTGGGAGTACTGGGAGTTTTCTTCAATAAGCAGAAAAAGATATAGCGTGGTAAGTTTTATTTTCTTTCATCCTCCTCGTTTTCATTTTATAAGTGTTTTAAGAAAAATAGTCTATTGAACATCTCGTCTCTCTTTTCTTCCTCAACATTTATTTACTTATTGATGAGTTTCTTGTGCCACTTGAATCTAATTCCGTCCCGTATTGGTCTTCTCATGATCCCTCTACTTGAATCGATCTTGTACCACTCACATCCACTCCGTCCCGTATGGGTCTCATGGTCCCTCCACTTGGTCCGATCTTGTGCTACTCACAGCCACTCTGTCTCGTATAGGTTTCCTCATGGTCCCTCCACGTGACCCGATTTTGTGCCACTCGCATTTACTTACGTCCTGCATAGCTCTCCTCGTGATCTCTCCACTTGGCTCGATCTTGTGTTACTCGAATCCATTTCCGTCCCGTACAGATCTTCTCGTGACCCTTCCTCTTGGCTCGATCTAGTGCCACTTACATTCACTACGCTCCGTATAGGTCTCATGGTCCCTCTAGTTGGCTCGATCTTGAGCCACTCGCATCCACTTTCCACTCTGTCTCGTATAGGTCTCCTCATGGTCCCTCCACGTGGCTCGATTTTGTGCCACTCACATTAACTTACGTCCCGTATAGGTCTTCCCTCCATCTTGGTCGATCTTGTGCCACTCACGTCCACTCCATCCCGTGTAGGTCACGTCATAATCCTTCCACTTGGCTTGATCTTGTGCCACTCGCATCCACCTACGTCCCGTAGTCTTAACAAGACCATCAGCCTATCTGGCAAGTTGACGGCTGACGCTTCTTTTTGCCAGTCATGGCTTTCATTCCAGCAACCTCCGACTCAAACTGTTATCAAATGATAGTGTGGAGGTCCACAACATATATGTCCAGTCCACCGCCACTTTTTTGTCGTGAGTTTGCTGTTTGCCTCGAACGGCATTTTCAGCGTCACCGGACTTAATGAGGGCGGCGCGGCGTGTCCTTGCTCTCTATTAGATTCTCCAAGAGGTTCCGATCGAATCGGACTACCACCGCCACTTGCGCTGTGACAGATTGTGCTCTGTCGGTAATCCCGGTTCTTTTACGGATCTCTTTGTTTGGCACACAGTTTTGCAACGTAATACCTTACTTAGCACACTCCAATTAAGTTGTGCCACTTGAAGGTGATGAATATGCTGACAGGTGAGTCCACTTCTCCATTCCGCAAAACATGACAGGCAGTACGCATTGGACGTTTCATGGCATAAGTATTCTGCCCTTGAATACATGTTTCATGTTACTGGAGGCTCCCCAGCCAAGTTGGATCCGGCGCTAAATTTCTTTAGCTTAATCACGTTTTTTTATCTACCGCACCGCACAATCCAGTTTTTATCTACCGCAAATTGGTCTAAATCAATTAATAGTACTACTGTTTAATTTCATCGAGGTACTTTAGTAAATGAAAAACATAATCATGTAAATATACTATTTAGGTGACTTTGGACATTTATCTAACGAGAAAATTTTATAATTCTTAATACTTTTGTTTACATATTTTGTATTTAAATACATATTTTTGGCGTTGTATGTTGTATACTTTTTATAAAAAAACATGGACAAAGAAGCACATTTCATTTGTACACCGCTTACCAATTTTTCTGTCTAGCTTTTAGGTCGACTGGTAGAGAATGCCATGTTCAGTATTCAGCACCTAAAGTTTGACAATCTGATTTGACCTTTATGTTCCGATATTTATGGTTTATAAAAAGCTGTTGAAGTTATTTAACTTTTTTACATTATGTAATAAGATCTATATATACATATAATGACTTGTCCTGACTGATTCATCAACACCGAGCCAAAACCACTGAAGCTAATTAGATGAAATTTGGACTGATGTAGGTTAGTTGAGTGACGTAACGGCCACAGATTTTACGGAAATCATACCCTAAAGGGGTCAAATAGGAGGTGAAAGTTTGTATGAAAGTCCGTCAGTTTTGAAGTAAAATACATGAAAATTGGTATTTAGCTTTTTGAAAAGAAATAAAGAATTACCTGTCCCAGGAATTTTGTATTTTTCTTTTTAAAGGAGTAAAAAAGGGAAGAAAGCTTTATTGGGGAAATCGTAATTTATAAAGTAATAACTATTAAAATCAATAATTTAATCGATCTATACATTTTTCAATAGAAATAAAGAATGACGTGTTTTAGCATTTTTCGAAAAACCTCCGTAGAGAAAATAGGGTGGTGAAATAAGAGTAGAAAGTTAGTATGGAAATCTGTAATTCCTTAAATTTCGTTATTTGGCCTGATTAGAAATTATGAAGTGTTTCAAGATTTTTGGAAAATGATCCTTATTATTACGAATAAACACAAATCGTGTAGCCAACGTGAGCAAAGCCATGAGCAAAAGCTAGGTATTTAGATATATAAATGAGCAAACGCGGCTGTTTTCGTGATGCACTTTTGTTCCGAATCCTTAATAGTACTATTACTTAGAACAATCAAGAAGCTTAAACACGATGTGAAATAGGCTAAAAAAGATAGTGACACTGAATTCAGCGTCCATCCATTTCCATTTCCATTTTAACCGCCTCTGTGGTCTAGTGGCTAAGACCACCGGTTTAGACCCAGAGGTCCCGGGTTCGATTCCCAGAGGGGGGTACATGTTTGTGTGCTCGGTTTGGTTGGTGGTAGGGCTTGTTAGTCCGCCTGGCTAGCTACCACCATCTTATCTAACTATGTCGCCATAACATCAATGTTTGTAACATTGTTGTGTTCCGGCAGCTAGAGATAAGATAGCCAGTATCTCACTAGTTGAGGATCCCGGGTGAAGTGCGCTTCCATCATTGGCCTTATCATCACTTAACATCAGGTGAGATCAAGGCACTGTGCTTACCCGTTAATATTAAAAAAAAACCCCTCTTTACTGGCACAGGTACCGTAAAATCGTGGAGTCACACTCGCAGAGAGGCGTTGCTGTAACTTTCTATGATGATGCCCACGTATCTAGAGTCCACCATACTCTTACGTAGAGTGCATAACAGCCCAGTGCTTCACCGTGTCAAATGTTTTCTTGTAATCGATAAACGCAAATGCAATTGAACTTCAATTGGAAATACCACAATCACGATATGTATACTTTGATTCTCGTTAATTCTTTTAAATGTAAACATTGTAGAAACGTGTCTTCTAGACTTTCTATTTTTACCATTTCCGTATTTAAACTTGTCCATAAGTTCCTTTAGTTTTGGTAAATTTGACCCATTACAGGGCAAGCTAAATAAAAGCTTGTAAAAAGAACATCGTTGCCTAGCGACACACGGGCTGATCAAGCCAAGTCACGCGATCACTGTCGCAAGTTAGGTGGTGCATTGGCGGTTATATTTAACCTATCATCTGCCGCAAACACTGATCAGTGCCCTAAACAATTAAAGTTCTATTGTGTAATAAAATAAATAAGATGTTAGCGTTATCAGTTTTACGTAATTTTGCAAGATTGTAAAAACAAATGTATTTCGGTTTCGAAATTAAATACACGTGATATCTCCTTAAACCCCCCCCCCCCCCCCTCCTTGGGTTTTACGTGATTAATGGACGGCTCTTAATTAAATAATCTATACCAAAGAATAGAAGAGAGTTGTGACTTTAGTGCAATTTCAAGGATTACAAATGAATCATCCAAACAGACAAATGAGTTCTGCTGTGCATAATCAGAACATAAATAAAAGAAAGTGTGATGGTTACTTGGGCAGCGGGTCGATAGGTTTATCTCATGATGTGAATTTCAATATTACCAATTACGAAGGTATTAAACAGCGGCAGCGGCTGAAAGATAATAATTGGAAAACCTTGTAAAGTAGGTAGTAAAAAATATTTAAAGAAACCTCTTAAGAACAAACCTAAACAGTTATTATTCCAAATCATCATGACCAAATCAGCCAAAAGACGTCCACTGCTGGATAAAGGCCAAATTATTTTATTATTATTCAAAATAAAAAATATTAATTGTGAGTATCGATAATATCGAGTATTCGATACTTGCAAAACTTTAATATTCGAAATTTCGATATCTATAGAAATAGCCGATATTGTGATCCCTAGTTGTAACATCCGCATATAAAGGGCGCCTGTGATCCATGCCATGTATCAACAAAATCTTATGACGTATATATCGTATCCTTTGTTTTTTTCAGTTTTTTTTCTAAATTTCAAAACCAGATTTTCTTCGATCTTACATGATGCTGTTGCCGCTAAAATGTTGTCATCTTCGTTTCCAAGGACTTCTGGACTTTTCAGTGATACGTTAGTATTATTCATAGGTATTATAGAATAGTTTTTCTTTTGCAAATTTTGCATTACACCGACTACACAAAATAATAAGATTGAATCGAATAAATCGCATGGTAGTTCATGGTAAACACACATTTTTCTATACCTCTAAATAATTTTACAATAATGAAGGTCATTGTGGAAGGTAGCTCAGGGGGATAGTAGATCAATGAGATACTCAGACACATATTTTTATTCTTTATTAAACACACATTTTTCATACCACTAAATATTAAGACACTGACAACCATGAAACAACGCTCTTTGTCGATCTACATACAAGCAAAAGGGTAGCTAATAGTGTGTGATCCACTACAATCAAGTCAGGAAATTCGAAAAAAGCTATTTATTTTAAATCTAGATGTTTTATTAAAAATAAAACAATTGAGTATTTTTTTA
The DNA here is from genome assembly GCA_949315975.1 of Eudonia truncicolella. Taxonomy (NCBI): domain Eukaryota; kingdom Metazoa; phylum Arthropoda; class Insecta; order Lepidoptera; family Crambidae; genus Eudonia; species Eudonia truncicolella. The sequence continues at coordinate 8,175,248 of OX438825.1, read as the reverse complement.
AAGTATACCTTATTTCATCGAGGTACTTTGTTCAGTAAATTAAATAGATAATCATGTAAATATTTACCCCCTTATTCATTAAAACTATTTAAGCATTATTTAGTTAATCATTGTTTTGGCTGTTTGTGTTGTTTGTGTGACGTTGACAAAATAATATTTAACTAAATAATGCTTAAATAAGGGGGATACTGTTTAGAGGTAACTGTGGATTTTTTTCTTTCGAGTTTTCATAATCAGCATTTTGGAAACAAAAACATTGATGGAAATATAGTATGTATACTCGTATTATTTAAAACATATATTTTACTTGACGTAGTATGTTGTATACTTTTTACTTTAACCATGCATAAGTGAAGCATATTTCACAGTTGTCAGCGCCTTTAAAAACCTAAAAAATCTCTAAAATTGTAAACAGTCAGCGTATCTGCTTTGCCTTCAAGTTAGTCTTAATGTGTGGATCATGGTGATAAAGATAATTATGATAGTGGGTCATAGTGATGATTGGTAGGTCATGGTGATGGTGGTTCATAAAGATGCTGGGTCATGGTGATGGTGGAACTTGGTGATGGTGGAACATGGTGATGGTGGAACATGGTGATGGTGGAACTTGGTGATGGTGGGTCATGGTGATGGTAGAACATGGTGATGGCGGGTAATGGTGATGGTAGGTCATAGTGATGGCAGAATATGGTGATGGTGGAACTTGGTGATGGTGGGTCATGGTGATGATGGGTCATGGTGATGATGGGTCATGGTGATGATGGGTCATGGTGATGATGGGTCATGGTGATGATGGGTCATGGTGATGATGGGTCATGGTGATGATGGGTCATGGTGATGGTGGAACACGGTGATGGTGGAACATGGTGATGGTGGGTCATGGTGATGGTGGAACATGGTGATGGTAGAACATGGTGATGGTGGGTCATGGTGATGGTGGAACATGGTGACGGTGGGTCATGGTCATGGTGGGACATGTTGATGCTGGGTTATGGTTACGGTGGGTCATATTGATGGGAAAACATAGTGACGGTAGGTCATGGTGATGGTGGAACATGGTGATGGTGGGTCATGGTGATGGTAGAACATGGTGATGGTGGGTCATAATTATGGTGGAACATGGTGATGGTGGAACACGGTGATGGTGGAACACGGTGATGGGGGAACACGGTGATGGTGGGTCATGGTGATGGTGGGTCATGGTGATGGTGGGTCATGGTGATGGTAGAACATGGTGATGGTGGAACATGGTGATGGTAGAACATGGTGATGGTGGAACATGGTAATGGCGGGTTATGGTGATGATGGAACATGGTGATGGTGGGTCATGGTGATGGTGGGTCATGGTGATGGTGGGTCATGGTGATGGTGGGTCACAGTGATGGTGGAACATGGTGACGGTGGGTTATGGTGATGATGGATCATGGTGATGGTGGGTCATGGTGATGGTGGGTCATGGTGATGGTGGGTCACAGTGATGGTGGAACATGGTGACGGTGGGTTATGGTTACGGTGGGTCATAATTATGGTGGAACATGGTGATGGTGGAACATGGTAATGGCGGGTTATGGTGATGATGGATCATGGTGATGGTGGGTCATGGTGATGGTGGGTCATGGTGATGGTAGAACATGGTGATGATGGATCATGGTGATGGTGGGTCATGGTGATGGTGGGTCATGGTGATGGTGGGTCATGGTGATGGTGGGTCACAGTGATGGTGGAACATGGTGACGGTGGGTTATGGTTACGGTGAGTCATAATTATGGTGGAACATGGTGATGGTGGAACATGGTGATGGTGGAACATGGTGATGGTGGAACACGGTGATAGTGGAACATGGTGATGGTGGAACATGGTGATGGTGGGTCATGGTGATAATAAAACATGGTGATGGTGGGTCATGGTGATGGTAGAACATGGCGATGGTGGAACATGGTGATGGTGGAACATGGTGATGGTGGGTCATGGTGATGGTAGAATATGGTGATGGTGGAACTTGGTGATGGTGGATCATGATGCTGATGGGTCATGGTGATGGTGGAACACGGTGATGGTGGAACATGGTGATGGTGGAACATGGTGATGGCATACCATCACCATGACATATCATGGTGATGATGGAACATGGTGATGGTGGGTCATGGCTATGGCAGGTCTTTCATCAGTACGACTCACTATTCCATGACTGATGACGTTGAAAGATAAGAAATACACGGGCGTGGCTTACTGCGCACGATAGACAAATCGATACAGACTCGTACAAAGAAATTATTCACATGCGCGCGCATCCGAATTGCTGAGTTTTGTAATTAATAAAATATTATAATTATGCACAAAGCTGCCAAGAGTAAGTATCACAAATTCTTACTACAAAGAAATAATTACTGGAAATATGTACCTATATTAGTAAAAAATTAGTTAATAATTAGACATCATGAGCAAAATGTCCAAAATGTCCAAGACATCAATCATGGCTTCTATTCACGTATATATTAATATAGATTGATAGATATTGATAGGTGTTCAATAATATTCAGTCTAACTTAGTGCGCATGACTATTTATAGAAAAATCAATATCGACTCGAACAAAGGAACCAGATGCGCGCGCACCCCCGTGTAAAAGAAAAATTTCACTTACCTCTTTTTGCAGACAGCACAGGCAGCAACCGGCAATGCATGGTTTTAACAACGTAACGAAAGAAATGGTGGACCGGCGTTAATGGTGGGTACCGCCCACCTGCTATCCGTTGGGTAAAGTACTACTAAGAGAAACAAGTCCCGCCTACACCGAGCAATTGAATCGCGTTGTTAGACGATTATGAACCTAAGCTTAAGCAAGCGAGAGATTATTTTTCGCAACCCAAGATCAGACCCACCCCTAACCACCTGATGCTTCGAATTCAAGAACTCGAGCCCAAAGCGACGGCGCGGCGTACGCGTGAGAGTAAGATGTTCGCGGTGGACCTCTCATGCATTCTTCCCGGCGCGCTTTGCGAGACTGGTCGTCAGTCTGATAATTTTCTTTGTTTCGAGTTAATTAAAAAAAAATATCGCGACTTTTCGGAACAAGTTAATTTTTTAGTGGAATTTTGAATTAAAGTGATTTGGAAAAACTAAAAGCTGTTTTATTTCGGGTTACTGATTATTTGAATAAAGCCTAGACACTAGACAAAAGGATAGACGCGCGAACTAACTCGTCCATCTTCCGACGCACAATTTCGATAACTGAGCCGTTCTATCAGTGCAGCCGGGTTGGGTGCAGCGCGCGCATCCTAGACGACGGCGATTGATTGCAGCATGCGCGTTGCAGGCCGCCCGGGCGAGACGCGTGAGGCGGGCGGGGCGGGTGAAGAGCGTGGCGGGCGGGGTCGTGAGGGTGCGGCCGCGTGCCGGCTGTGCGGGGCACGCGTGGTAGACGCCCGCCCCTCACCCCACCTCAATCGGAATCAATCAATACGTCCACCATTTTGTTTCGTGATTCGCGACCGCCATTTTGGAACGATTCATAAACAAAGGAAACCCTTTTTTGAGACAATGGTACCAATGTAATCAAAACGATTACATATAACTGTATCGAATTTTTTACCATTAAAATTTTATATATATATATATATCTATATTTTATATAGATATATGTTTAGTTTGAGGGAGAAATAATATTATTGCCTCATCTCGAACAAAGGAACAAAGCTGTATAACCAACTCTTTGTTTCAATTTTAGTAATAAATCATTTTACAATGTAATTTTGTACCAAATACTTAGTATTTGATTTAGAATCTTATCTCTTATCTTTCTATTTAAAAGCAAAAAACTACTCACAAAATTATTGCTTGAGTGACTAATCATGAAATTTTAGAACTATAACGATAATAAATTTGAATTGTTAAAAAAAAGTTCCCCAGTGTAAAATAATCTTAAGAAAGTTTCTTTGAAATTACAGTATGAAGATGGGATACACGGGTTTATGTGGTCATAGTCGCGGGTGGGCGTATTTTCAAGAATCATATTATCACATTGCCTACTTTTTCATAGTCAATGTAAAGTATTGACTCTACTGTAATTGCACATCTATTGTTAAAATACAGTTTAAAAATTATTAACCAATAATTACAAAATTAATATTAGCACAAAATCATGGTTAAAATGAGAATTATGTAAAAAAAAACAAAAAATGATTTGTATGTGAACTACTGTAATTGTCATTGGTATTAGAACCAATTAGTGATAGTATACAGTATTTATAGAAATTGTTGAATATGTATGATTAAACAAAAAGATAAAGTCATCTCCAGCAAAAAACACTAAAGTAGCATTGTCTCATGTGAGCTTGGCAGTCAATTCAAAACATATATATATTTTTTTAATATAACCTATGTTACTCAGCGCTAATGTTGCATTTTAATGGTGAAAGATTTTTTTAAATCGGTCCAGTAGTTTTTGAGTTTATTTGTTACAAACAAAAATACAAAAATACAAAGCTGTCCTATTTATAATATTAGTATGATTTCGCAACAATCAAAACATGAATACGCCTTTTAAAATCAGCACAAAAGTGAAAACAGCATTTGCCTGGTGAAACACGTTGACCTAAAGGATATGGTGCCTGATGTCATGGACCTGTAGGAACACCTTAGTCTAAAAATAAATAAAATATGCTCAGCCATAAAGTTTTTCGCCAGCAACATCCCTTGGACAGGATCAAGTATCGCTAGAACTTAATACTATAACTTACCTACTAGCGTGGCTTTTCGATGGGTGTTAAGGTCGTGAAGAAGATGCGCCAGAAGTGTAGGCAGCTTGCTGGAACCACTTGATACAAATCTGGTCTCTTCTTCCATGATGGTCTGAAAAAAATTATGTGTTACAAACATGATAAATACTAACAAATTAAATTAGTAATAAGTAATTAATTTGAAAGGAAAAGTTTTTGTTTTACTTACCAGATGTTCTCCAAGTTTCTTGACCACTGGCTCGTATTGAACAGTTTTCGACCAACTATCGCACACGAAGCATAAGTTGAAGACGTACACATTGCGCTCATATCTGGAGTTGTCAATTCTGATTGGATACCCAACTATTTTATGTCCTAAGGCATTTCTGAAAACAGAAAAAAAGTATTAAAATCAAATATTGAGATTAAACAAACTGATTTTGTTATATTGGAACAAAGGTTTTTTATACTTACATAGTCATGGTGCACTTCTGGATAAGTGGTTTTGGAATGATGTAAGCACTGATAGAATCAAAGAGTTCTTTAGAGATGTAGTCCTCGGGGAACTAAAATAAAATTAATAATTTTTATTTTACTGGACAACTGATGATATGAGTTTGCTGTTCAAAGTGCTAGTTCGCAATGCGACAAAACCAGCTCCACCCGGGCCCACTGCAACTGCGCATGGCTGCACACAGACGCAACGCCCTATATGCTGCGCCTTGCACCCCTCACCTATGCGCGACCTAATTTACATACCCCACAGCCCACACTACTACATACTGGTGAACGCACACTTATAAACACCTAAAAGCAATAGCAATAAGTACGTAACTAACAGCTCAGGACATGGCACTAACCTGGCATGATATCTTAGGGCCCGCCACAGGATGGAATTCGCCAAGAAAAATGCACCGGATGGGACCTTCCCTGCCACATCCCTCGTAGTGGCGAGTCTCCATCGCCTTTGAGGACATAAGGCTAAATTTTGAGTCCACGCCGTCTTCAAATTCGCGCTGCGATAGTGCATTGAGCTTCCGTTGCACTTGCATTTGTATGTCTTTAGATGCACATTATCACACGAAAAAACAGTAACAATAAGCTTTCATTCAGATCATCGGTTCATTAAGAGCTTAGCTATTTAAACGGCGTGGTTTTAATTGTAATTTACTAGGAAAACTACCTTCCAGGAACCACAATACAACATGACATTTCGCTCACACAAAACCTAAATCCGAAATCCGATAAAAAATACCATAGACAAGAGCCTTCAACATAGTGTTGCTAGTTCAATGTCATATTTTTGAGCTAAGAATAGCGTGCAATGAAATTGAATACATTTTGGTCATGCATGCTGATATTTTGTTAAAACTTTTTTCTAAACCTTTTAAAAAAAATACAGATTTATTAATAAATTTCATAAAATATGGTAAAATAAGGCCCAGTTATATCTAATACAAAAGTTCTTAATAAGGTATTATCAAAATAATAAATGCACAATCCAGAAAAGTACATTATATCAAATTGAAATTAGATTAAATCAATGTAAAAGCACTGAATTTTAATAAACTCAACCTACGTAAACAGTTTGGATGCAGCACCGCCTCATTATTCCGGGCAGCTGTAAACAGGGTGAAACAAGCTGTGATGTTGTCCGCTGAGCAGAGGAATGCTAAAAAGAAGAAGTAAAATAAATAAACAATAATATTGAAACATTGTTCTCAAAAGTTTTTTTATTTGATGTAAGTACAGGTGATAACTTGTTTCTTGTTCTGACCTTCGTATTGTATTTATCTTTAAAATTGTCTATGAAATGCATTTCTTTAATGTTCCATACTTTTTATTTTTTTTGTATTTAACTACTTGATAGCACAGTCGTGTTTTTAAAAAGTAAAGCTGATGTAATATTATTTATGCTCACTACAACCTATCTCAAAAACTATGTTGTCTTTGACTTTGACAGTGATTCCCAGCTTTTTTCCAAACTTTGTGCACTTCGTCACAGACGCAGGTTGAAAACCACTTGTTGAACAAAGCTAAGAAAACATTAATATTAATCAAATTAATTCAATATTTTTCAATTTTCTTTGCAGGTTTTTACCTGCAAATATCTTAACATTACATACTTTATTTGGGTTTTATTTTTAATCATGTTTTTTATGCGCATGATATAATTTTAAATAAATAAAATTGTTTTACTGAGTTTCACTAGTATTAAAATAATTATGATGGTTGCAAGATTTTCAAATAAATTGCTAGTTCTAGCACCTAACGTGTAAAGTTGGTAACACTGAGACTAAAAGCGACATCTACTAGCTACGTAAGTTTGTAAGTAAAAAAAAAAGACATGAAATTATTCATTTCACGCAGAAAGCTTACAAAAAATATAAAAACATTCAGATGATATCTTATTAAAATTAATTATTTTTGTAGCTCTGATAATTTATGAACAGAAATAGTTAACGTTACTCGCAAAGAAGGGGCTTATTTTGTCTATGTAAAAGTCTATGTAGATAACAGTGTTTCCACTTTTAGGGACATCTCCCTTTTAAGGGCGATAGGCCGTACCCAGTATGCTGGGTATGGATTAGGACTTTTTTGACGGGTTTTGTAGAAGAACAAAAAACAGTTTCGCGGTGGATTTTTGACCGTCTTGAAATAGGATCATTACAAATTGTTTCATTTTGTTAAAACCCTAACAAAAAGATATTGTTGACTATAATTTCCAAACTCCATTAGATAACAATGTTCTTAGTGGAACATTTGTCACAGGGGAGTTTAGAGTTTAGGACGTTTTGTGTTCGATTCTAAATAATGAACTATAACTGCCTTACAAAAAAACAAAGAATAAGCTCCGAATAGTTATTCCGTGTTTTGTTCCTGGCATGCAAACCATTTCAAATTAGAGTAAAAGAGAAAAAACTCGGAATAACTACTCGGACCTTATTTTTTGTTTATTTGTAAGGCACTATAGATTTTTGTGATAAAAAGCAGCTGTCACAAAATTCGGTTCTTTTACAATACTGTGGTATAACGTCAAATGACCCTTTAAGAATAAACCCACTGTATTCTTACTAGCCATTTTATATTTCGTAAAATAAACGCTAGTCTACCCGTAAAAAATGTTTTCATTTAAATATGTAGTGTTCGCGTTCATAAAACAATAAATGTATGTAAATTTTATTATAAAATACCTATGTGAATTTTTCAAGCTTTTTTATTACATAATTTTATTTTCCCTAAATGCAGGAATTTAGGAGATAATTTCTAAAGAATCTAGGGTAAACCAAAATTGTAAGTGGCAACACTGGCAACACAGACGCACAATCCAGACTGGTTTATTGATTTTTATCTAAGAGCTAGGCAATCTGCGCAGCCTCCAATAAATTCTAGGTAATACCTAGGTACTGGTTATGCCTGTAGATAAATGTTTACATACGAGATATAGATCTAAACGTTGCGCAAAGGTGGGGGCTTGGATGTCTGGATTTATTGATTGGAGGCAGCGTCCGGTCCGTCTGTCTACGCAATTTATAGAAAATACCTGTAGGACGGAAATACACGTATACCTACAACACGAAGTTCCTATGAGAATGTCTAGACAGATGCTTAGTATATATTCCGCTTATAGATTTTTAATGTACCTACCCCCCAGACACTATTTTTATAAACCTTGATAGGCAGGTACACTGTCTAGCCTTCGAATAAACCTATATAGGTATTTACCTACTTGTTTCATTTAAGTAAGTAACAAAGTAAAGTAAATAGCCTATAACTGTCCCCTTGCTGGACAAAAGTCTCCATCATTGAGATCAAGTCATCACTATAATTGAGGGGTGGGTATTGGCTTAATCACCACGCTTGCCGAATGCGGGTTGGTGATCACAAACCTGGGCTATTCATCGAAAAAATCCGAAGTACTTGGCCCGACCTGGGAATTGAACCCGGGACCTTCGGGTTCAATTAAAAACTTAATTACAGTAAGTATGTTAAGCACACGCACGTATTTAATATTATAAGAATGGTCGAGCTTACTATGTGTTTTATGAGTCACCATTATAATATGTCAACTTGTGGTTTTTATGAAAAGGACCAGTCAGTGATCGATTTTTTTTCAATCACTGGAAATAAGGAACAGTAACTCATTTGTGACTTTGCGGGTCATCTGCTTCCGAGCTGTCATTTAGTAAAATTTCATTGAAATTCTATATTTTTTTTTGGTGTTTCACCCGAGATTTTCCCGTAATAACACGTGTTGTGAGACTCCATTTTAATTTCTATCTACCGTACAACTGTACCCTTATACTTACTTATAATAAAAATACTTGAATTGGCTAAATGATAAACGCGAAGCCATAAATTAAGATAATTAATTAAATTATATTTTTTTAGTCAACGAAAACCGGTGTTGAACTGCACTGGTGCCATTACGATATCTATTAATGAAGTGTACATGCGTATACATGTGCGTAACATATATATATGGTTAGGGTATGCACCCAAACCACAAAATATTATTAGTTTGTATTTTGTGCCCAATCCTTCCGGTGATTCTTAAGGGAAGAAATACACCCAGTATTCGCCCCTGCCCCTAACCCTGACCTTAACCCCTAATCGTAAGCGGATGTTTTTCCTTAACGCTGTGCGGGTCGTTGACTTCTAAAGTAGAGTTTTACAGTTACGACACGCGACGTGTTATCCGTGTACTAAGTCTGCTTAACTTATTAGTTTACTGATATATTTTATTGTTTTTGACATCATAGTACCTACCTAAAAAAGAAAATAATCTGCCCCTAATAGGGATAATAAAAAGCTCGATGTCGCAGAAGTTAACACGTTCGGTCTGTGATTTATTGCCGAAGTTGCCAACTTTCGCAAAGGCCGGTCATCAGATGGGACCAAAATTTATCATCTCGAGATTAAGTCGTTGGTCTAGGTTGCATTAGCAGTCGTTAACAACCACCAATCCGCACAGGTGGTGGCACGTGGTGGGTTGTGGTCCATTTTACCTGTGGTGTTGCCTCGTGCCCCATTGATTGATGTGCTGATGGGTGGTGATGAATCTTTATTAAGGGATTTTTTTATATTTTAAAGTGTTGAAAATGTTCCCCCTTGGGATTTGAACTTGCACCCTCTGACAATCCGAATCAGGTGTGCTTCCAATTACGCTATCGAGACTCGGTCCAACCCGCTGTTTATTCCCGGAGCTATACCAATGTAGTACAGTTTTCTGCCCAGTTTTATTTGTTTTTGGTCATCAATATCCAATCAACTTTCTTTTTATTTTAGAAGGTGTGAAAACTATCAAAAAGGATTTTGGAACATAATTAGGCTAGTCGGGAAACATTGCCCTACAAATTATAACAATTAGTGGAGAGTAGTATGAATTTTTAGAATAGCGTATTTATATTTTTGGATATGCTAATGCTGTGTCCACATAATTATAATAGGTTGCAGCTAGCACATGTTAAGTAATGGTAATAAAGATATACTTAAATAATTTTTTTTTATCGTTAATAGTATTAAGTAGTTTCCATCAATTAAGGGTGCGCCGACCAAAAAAAACTAAAAATGCAGTCACGGTTAAGTCGATATAATTGAATATACTATCGTATTAAATAAATAAAATATATTATTATCAATGCGAACGTGTTTCAAATTAATCCGATCCATACATTCATAACACACTACCTATAGTTTTTTCTACAATATCATTTAAAGTTAGGCAAAAATCATGAAAACTAGTTGCGTTTAGTTGATATCTTGTAGTTTATCTAAATTATTGTACCTCTGATTTTTGCTAAACAATCACCAACGTTTAAACTACAAATCGTCTGTCTCACATTTAAGATTTATCGAACGGTTTTTAAAATTATTATTTTTCAAATTAACACGTTAAATTCCCCATACAAAATTAGTATGGCCGCGCGGCATCAAATAAATATGGGCGAAGACATTTCAAATAAAATATATGACACTTGTCTCTTAATTACAAAAAATATATTTTTCTTCAGTGCGCTCACAACATTTAAAAGTACTTATATGTTTCATAATTAATTATGGTAGACAAAAACGGTGATATTTCCAAACATGAAATCGCTGCCTGAAAAATTAGGGGCCTACCTAACTCAATAATAAAGCTGTTTCCATTTCCATTCCATTTCCACCATTTAAAAAAAGAGAAAATGTTTTATGCCATATAATTTTTGTAAAATGGACGATAATCATATTTTTTCTTAAAACATTATAACTGGCAATGGAATTGGTGTCTTATTCACAATTAACTCCGAGTACGATTACTTACAATAAAGAGTATACCTAGATAAGTATTGTAAATATATAGAGTAGTCACAGTATAATAATGAGTACTACGTAGTCTGTTTTTACTCCCATAATGAGATAAAATTCTGTCTAAAGGTCAGGTCACGATTTTCATGTGATTTACCTATATATTTTTGTAAAGTTAGGTGTCAATGCTCGCCTGCTATCTATTGAAAATGTAAAACGTGATAGTCATAATTAATTGGCCTTCAAGTAGTAAATTTCAATATTGTAAGCTATTTATATGTGCTGTGTAGGTACCTACTATCCCTGATAATAAATATTTAAACAAATGAAACATTTTGGAATATATTTTGATTACTTGATATATTCGGCAGCGATGGGTATAGTTATTTTAAATTATTTACTGATGTTACTTTTATGTGGATTGCCAAAACAATACTGATTCGGGATAGTAGTTACCCAAGTTAATGTAGGTATATCGTTCAGAAGACTAGATTTAATTACATTAAAATAAAGTCTAGGAGTCCGAGATCGTTGGTCTAACCACTAGTCCACAGAGGCGGTAAATCGTTATTTTACATTAATGCAAAACAAAACAAATAAAAGTACAAAACATTACTTACGAATGAAAATTGATGTTGATACATTATGTGGTGTTGGATTACAGTTTTGAACAACGGTTACACTTTTCGCGAGTTGTTTTTGCGATGTTTTCTCTTCGTTTTCTCAAGTCACACTGACTGACGATGACGCTACAACATTTCTTTACCATGATTAAAATAGCTACGCACTTCTTGACAAAAGGGCCTAAAAGGGGTGAAGGACAAAGGGCTCGTCCTAAATGTCTTACATCCTATACGAGTATGACGGGTCTGCAACTCTGGACCGGTCATGCACGTGCGTAACTTTATTTCAACTTCAACTTTGCATAAGTACAAAAATAATTATTTAGAAACTCATGGGGTACCTATAGCAGTTACTTATGTGTTGCTGCAAGCATAACTAACTATACCTACGTGTTTAAAAAATACACTAAGGATTTTGTAGTTAACCCTTTACTTTCCTACTGTTGGTCAGAGGCTGTAACTGTACACCATGAATGAATTACATCGTCAGCCTTTCAATGTCCATAGGTATATAGAAACGTTGGTAAGTATATGGGTCGCCACAATACACCAAACTTTACCAATGCCGCAGGTTTATTGCCGAAAAAAGCAACCAGTTCGAATTCGTAATACCATTTTATCAACTGCAACTAGAGCTGTCGCGTTGCAATTGTAGGTACAATTAACAACTGGTTGCTTTTTTCGGTAATAAGCCTGACGGTAGCATTTTTTTAAATAGCTCATAATGCCCACTGCTATGCAAAGATCTCCCCCATTTCCTTTCATCTCTTTCGATCTCCAACTTCCTCCGACCAGCCTGGGCAGAACGAATAGCATAACGACTTAAATTTTTTAAATTTCTTATGCTAATAAAGTAGATTTAATAAATGTGGTAGCTGTGTCACCCCTGTACTGTCTCGAACATTCCATCGCGCACAAAGAAATTTGGTGACTCGTTTCTTTGTCGCACAAAATTATTTACTTTAATTTGTTATGCAATTTTTAATTAAATGTTTCTATTGTGACGCCACATCAAAACAAACAAGTCACATCCCTAGTGTTTGAGTAACCTGTGTGCTGACAGTTATGAGTAACAACATATACAAGATCTAGATCGGATACACTTCGGATGTTTTCATTTTGACCACACCTTTTGTTACAGGTTGTATATAGGTATGGTACTCACCCCTCAAGGGACACCGCAGTGCGAAGTCGTTTATCTCGCAATAATGCGATCTTAGATTATTAACATTGCAATCCTACATAAATGAAGTTTGATTAAGTTAAGTTATTTCAGACGATTTTTCATCCACATGGGTTAGTAGCAGACTTAAAAATATTGTTAGTAATAGGTACCTAATATATATATATATATATATATATATATTAGGTACCTATTACTATATATTACTATATATATATAAAAAAAATAATTATTTCTAGGTTCTACCACACTCAATGCCATCTAGCGACTGTTATGCTATTTACTATTTACGCCCGAAGCAAGCCCTGTTTGCAATGCTTACACAACATACTTTTGTCGTGTATACAGTCATACTATTTTTGAATTAGGTGGCAATTATTTAGTGTTGAATGTGGTCATTTCATCCACGATAAACGGAAACAAAATTTTTCATTTGTATGGCAGTGTAGCAGCGCCTCCTGGTGATACACGCGGTAAACCTTAAAAACAAAAATGGTGAATTATAAATTTAATTTTGACACACTAAATTTTGTTTCCTTAGAGTTGTTTGAAGGGTTAAGAAAACTGGCACTTGGCAATCTTAACACAGAGGCATGGACTAATACACAAAATGTAATAGAGGAAATTAACTACGAAAGGTGGTAATACGAGTAGTTGCGAGCGTTTAAGTGAGATGGCGTTAGCTTACGTTTAAACTGGGAAGTCCCGAAAGACGGCCTTTTATTACAAAATTATTCTATTTATTTGAATAAGACATTCTTCCTTAAGGGGTAAGGCAGCATAGCTATGTACACTCACAAGCATTACATGTATACACTTTGACAAGTTTTGACTCTTACTTACTCCACTGTGTTAAGAGTCACATTGTAGACATTCTTCCTTACTTTCCTAAAATATATATTTTTTACATATTTATTATACCATAAAGAAATTCTTCTGCTAACAAGCGTTCCACTCGTGATCTTGCTAGATAAGCAACTTTCAATACCGGATAGAGCAAAAAAAAAAATATCTGGAGCTCCTACGTGCTTCGGAAGGCGTGTTAAGCCGTTGGCCTGGCAGTCCCATTTGTTGTCGTAAGATGGCAGTAGTTACTGTTGATACTCAACAAGGGTAGCTAAAATAACAATAATTAATTCCAGAACATTAAACATAGGTATATAAATTACATCACTTTATAGTTTTTATAAACCTTCTTGTTTAGTCAGCATTTCTGTAACTTAAAAAGTTTTTAAAAACAAAACGAAACTTTGGTTTTTAGGAAACGGATTCGATTGACGGAACACAATATACCTACCTACCTAGATATCTAGTAGTGACGTCACAGTTAGCTATTCCTAGGGGTGCCATCTCTGAAATTTGGCAACCATGACAAGACGCGTGAAAACCCCGGATTTTGGAGCCCAGAACAGGACATGTCAACTCTTCTTTTCGATCTGAATTGATTCGAATCATCAATAAATACGAATCAGGGAATCTAGGGTCGACTCGAATCATGACTCAAATATTTTAACAGTGATTCGAATTGATTCGAGTTTTAACGCGCCGCCGCGCCGCCGGCGCCGCCGCGCCCGTCGCATCGCGGAGCGGGGCGCGGCGGCCCAAGATTTAAAATGTTTAAAATCCGGGCTACAAATGAAACCCCGCCCGGACGCTCCCCGTACGCCCTCTAAACTAGGACAAATCCGGGGAAACCTGACGGATGGCAACCCTATTCCCATACTACTCGTATAATCTATTGAAAAAAATCGTTAGTTAAGTTGGCGTTGAGACGGCGTGATTCATTTTTCATTTTATTTTATATACTACTCAAAACAAAATAAGGGCCACGAGGTATTTTTTCATTTTGGTGTAAATTATTAAACATTTACATATTGAAAGTAGTAAAATATTGAGTATACAAACTCTTTGATACCTAAACTTTTTAATATTGTAGTATTCATCTAATGCTGGCAACAATTTTAAATAAAATTTGATTTAAAATTATTTTTGAAAGTTTTGATTCCATTTTCTTTGACGTTTTGCTTTCCTTAGCTTCTTGGTTTATTAGAAATTATCAGAGTTCATTGATATCTCGAGTCAGAAACATCTTTTGCAATATGCCACAAGCACGCAGGCGTCATATGGACTCGCTGACAGCAACCAGAGCCGTTACAATGATTGAAGAAGGTCATTCGCAGCGATCTGTGGGTTTGCAATTGGGATTTTCTCGAAGAGCTATTCAAAATCTATGGAATCGTTTCCAAGAGACCGGCAGTGTTAGAAGAAGACCTGGTTCGGGCAGAGTTCGCATTACAACAGCTCAAGAGGATCGTTACATTCGATTAAGTGCGCGCCGAGATCGCACAACGACGGCCCGCAAGCTGCAAAATCGTTTACGGCTCACAACGGGCACTCGTGTCAGTGACCAAACTATTCGTAATCGATTGCATGAAGACCAGCAGGCATCAAGAAGGCGAGTTGTCCGTATTCCATTAACCAGAAATCATCGTGCAAATCGTTTAAGATTTTCCCGTCAACATTTGGACTGGGACATAAACCAATGGGGCATGGTGCTCTTCACAGACGAATGCAAAGTTAAATTTTTTAACGACGATCGGCGTATTAGAGTATGGAGAAGACGCGGCGAGAGATTTTCAGAAGCCTGCATCCATGAAGTCGATCGTTTTGGTGGTCCAAATGTAATGATTTGGGGCGGGATAAGCTTACACGGCAAAACTGAGCTCGCTATTTTAAATGAGGGTACTGTTACTGCTCAGCGGTATATTGAGGAAGTCGTCAGACCACATGTGATCCCATTTGCCCAGCGAGCGGGTCCTGGATTCATTTTGATGCAAGACAATGCTCGTGCACACACGGCTCAAGCGACTCGGTTTGTACTGGAAGCGTCTCAAATTCAAGTCTTGCCGTGGCTGGCGAACAGTCCGGACTTAAATCCAATAGAGCACATGTGGGATCAGTTGAAACGAAGAGTTAGAGACGGTGATCAGGAAATCCACAACCAACAGCAACTCATCAACGCTGTTAAAAGGGCCTGGGAAGAGATTCCAATGGAAAATGTCAGGCATTTGATTGAGAGCATGCACTCCAGGCTTCAGGAGTGCGTAACGAAACGAGGGGGGCATACCCGTCACTAAAAGATGAGCATGGAGTATTTTCTTTTGTTTTCAGTAACTTTACATTGTTTTTATTTTTAACCTTAAATGTGTTTTTTCTTTCAAAAGGAAATAAACTTTTTAATATAAATAAAAAATAAATAAATAATAATAATTATTAATTAGGAATAAATTTATTGGTCTACACGGTAAAAACAACATTAGTTTTAGTTATGGAGACAAAAAAATTAATATTGGTTTTATTATTTTCATGGTACAGACAAAATACCTCGTGGCCCTTATTTTGTTTTGAGTAGTATACTACAAAGGGGCCTCCCCCTCTGAGAATAAGAAATCTTCGCCGTTGGCCGTAGATGAACTTTACAGCTTAACCAGATTTACCGTACTTTGTAAAAATAATGAAAACTTTTACTGCAACTTGGTATATTAATACAATGAGATTTAATATTATTATTAAATAATAATATTGCGTAATAAATGTAAAAATAATTATTCACGACCAGGTACGTAGGTACCTATGTACATTCGTACCTATATTGGGACCAGGTGTTCTTAAGTTATTTTCATACTATTATTATGCATTGAAAGGGTTTCAGAAAAGAAACAGGTTCCCCCAATGATATTATTTGGGTTCCCCTAATCTGTTTTTAAATCATCATATAAAAGAACTGTACATTCTATGTTTTTTAATGTACTTTTCATGTTACAAAAACGACCACAGAGGTGACCTTTTATTCGGCTAACAGAAAATTAGCGCAATGTCGACGTTTACCTAAAGTCGGTTTTACAAGATACAAGATCGAGTGTAGCTGCCCCTGTAACTGTCCCACGGCTGGGCAAATGCCTCCATCATTGAAATCAATTGATTTAACAATCAACATAGGCGTTGGTATTGCATAACGTTTGTTTACTCATTCAATTTAAATTGTACCTAATAAAATACCTCTGAAACGCCCTTGTGTTTGAGGTGGGCGCTAAAGGCTCGATTGGCCTGGGTACTAGTTAGATACTGTATTTTTTTTATATATCTTATTTTTCAAACTTAAATACTATATCTTACAGCAGTTTCTTAATTTCACTACATAACATTTATGCTTATTCAATATTTATTTTTCTTTATTTTTTTGTGTTAATACACTTTTCTTGCTAATTATTGTTTATCTTACTATTCTTATTTCTACAATTCTGTCTATTTTACATGTTATATTTTACATCAGTTAGATACTGTTCAGATCAGAGTGCCTGATGTGAATTTTGTTTACTATCAGTATTTATTCGATTACGTTTACTAAAAATTAGTATGGCATTGAAGCAGCGCCTCCTGGCGAAAACGTGGTTTTTTTTTTTTCTTTCTTTTAGTTGATGGCTTCGTGCGATTAGCACATTTAGCCAGTGTCAAAGTAATTTTTCTTACAAGTAATACATAAATATACAATATTTCCTTCCAGTCAGTATGATGATGATGAATGATAATAAAAATGAGAAGTGAGAAATGATATAACCCCCCAACCCCTCGAGTATCTCAGTAAAGATGTGGGGCTTTACTAAGCCCTCACGCAGACTTCTTGAGAGAATTTGAAATGTGACGTTGCGCTGTTTTGTTTCATTTGCCAACACTCATGTACACTCACGAACACTTAACGGTTAATAATCCACCATTATTTCACATTAATATTCGACATAACACAAATTATAGAAAATAAAACAAAACCGCAGACATGACTCTTCACTTTCCCGCCAAGAAGTCGACAACGTGGTTAATGTCACGTAAACTCTTTGAGCGCCATGGGACCGAGAAACAATTGACGGTCTGTTGTGTCTGGGCATGAACTAATAATATTATGATGCGGACCTATACAGCAGTCAAGGTGTATGTACACACGTATCTAACCTACGAACACATAAACAATATTTGTGTTTGTTAGTTTTATTGGATTTCGGATAACATCCCACCTGATGTTGAGTGATGATAAGGCCAATTGGTGGAAGCGCACTTCATCCGGGATCCTCAACTATAGTTGTACTTATTCACTATTACCTCAATTTAGTGAAGCACTGGCTATCTTATCTCTAGCTGCCGGAACTGTGCCGAAACACAACAATGAATGCTGCAGAGAGTCGCAGTCACACAGTAGGTGCTGCATTGACTCCGTTTCCTCTCCACATGGCCTATATAGATATGAGTGACTTGAGCGCTGCTTGCCTGTCGCTCAGGATGAATATATAATATTGCGCTTTTTCATAGCTACAGAGTTAGCTATAAAAAGAATACATTCTGCTTTGCGCATAGGAGAATTGCGAAAGTTTCTGCTTGGTAAACAGTGGTAAATTTTCCCATGCTTTGACTATGCTTATATTGTATATTCATCCCTGGTTGGAACATAAACTTTAAATTTCTTTTCGAACATGAATATGGGGGAATATTTGATAGCACCCCATTTCCACGATCCTATCAGGAATGTCATCTGTTTCCCATTTTGTGTGACTAGTCAGAGGTGTAGATGCATCCCACAGTCCGGCCACCTTTAGATTCTGGGTCACCAGACGATGCTACTATATGTGAGGATCGGTCTCACCATCGTCATGTAGATCCATCTAATGATTTTGGGTTTGAGTCCCCACATCTTGCCATAAGTAGACCGACACATGCCAAAGACTCTGTAAGCCTCGGCTACGGTTGTGTCCGCATGCCGTTTCCAAGTAAGTTCCCTATCCAGCGTTAAGCCTAAATGTTTCATTTCTTTGGAGCAGGAGAGCTGGGTACTATAGTGTTAGGTTACCCAGTCCCGTAGTGTTTCTCTTGTAATGGGGATGGCTGTTGTTTTCCCTGGGTTTACAGAGAGGTGATGGGCATTGCACCAGCAGACCCAGGGCACGTTGCATTAACGCCGATATCGTAAAGCGAAATTTCCCACTGACTGAGATGACCAGATTGTCCGCATAACCAACCGTATAGAATGGTTCTTTATTCAGCCTTACTACAATTGAATCAACCACAAGGCTCCACAGATGAGGCGAGAGAACCCCTCCTTGCGTTCAGAGTTGATAATTCTACCCTTCAACATGCATTCAATCCAATTACAGATTGGTTGTGGCACATCATGGTTCTTGGCCGCAACATTGATGGATTCAAAGGCAGTGCGATCAAATGCACCTTCAATATCTACAAATGTGCAGACGCAAATCTCTTTGTTTTCCAGCGTAAATTCCGCTCGACTCACCACATGATGAAGAGCAGTTTCTGTTGACTTCCCTGCCTGATATGCGCATTAAAGTTCATGGAGTGGGAATCTTTTCAGTGGTCCCTCTCTGATATATTTGTCTACCATCTTCTCCAGGGTTTTCAGGGGGAAAGATTGTAGAATTATAGGCCTAAAGGCTTTAGGTTCTTCGTTATCTGGTTTTCCTGTTTTGGGTATGCAGATTACTTTAACACGCCTCCATGTTCTGGAAATGTGTCCAAAAGCTATGCATGCTTTATACAGCCTGCAGAGATGGGGTCCTAGGATGGAGGCGCCCTGTTGTAGTAGAATGGGATAAATGTTGTCAGGCCCTGGCGCCTTAAAAGGTTGGAAACTTCCCAGCGCCCATTTAACTTTAGATTCGTCTACTACCCTTTTCGCTATTATCCAGTCATATTTGGAAGTTCTTTTCTGCTGTTCCTTCCAGCTGATTGGATCATAATTCAATGTCGCACTCCCTGTCTCTGTACGTACTCCATCTTCTTCCTTAACGTGGTTAATGGAATCGCCTTTGTGGTAGAGACAGCCTTGGTTAGTCTCATTGCTTTCGGAACAGATTGTATCTGGTCGCAATGTTTTCTCCAGCCAGATCTCTTTGCCTTACGTACCGCACTACTGTACCGCGTTAAGGCCTCCTTGTAGTCGCCAAAGTCGTTCCTCGTATTCGCTTCGTTGAACGCCTGTCGTGTAGCTCTTCTAATTCGAGCCAGTTTCGGGTTCCACCATGGTACCCTCCTTACCACTTTCGTTGTAGATTTCGTCTCTGGACAGTTATTTTGCCAGGCCGTCATCAGTGCTTCCGTAATTCTATCAGCTTCAAACTCTATGTCCAAAGCTGAGTTTAGTTTACAGCTAGGACCATCCAGTTCCATTCAGAGGTCCTGTTTGAAGCCCTCCCAGTTAGTGGTCCTGGGGTTCTTCATACGCACAGTTCCTATGGTTCCACCTAGTCTGTACCTAAAGCATAATATGCTATATGCTAATATGTATATATTATGTAGTTATGATCGGAAAGGGAGGCCAGTTTGTGATGTTCCTTACCGCTCTATTGTTAGCAACGGTAACGCCGATCACCTGTGCCATGCGGGCGTTGAAAAAAGTAGGCTTTGTTAAGTAATTGTATGGTTGAACTTACCAGATATTCCAGAAGTTTCTCACCCCTTTCATTGGTGTCAGAGCTGCCTCAGACGACATGATGCGCGTTCGCGTCGCAGCCGATGATGACATCTAAGTTTTCTCGGCTGCCGTAGTTTACCAGTTCCCGTATCTGTAGTGATACTGAGTCGCAGCACATGAGTAAATACCAACAGAGTAAGACGTAAGAAGAAGATACCAAGTAGACAAGCTGCCTTATACCACGTAAAATTTATACACACTTTGGTAGGGTTTGGTAGGGTTGTCACATGAGGATAAAATAAATAAAAAAAAATATTTTAATTTAATTTTCATAAATTTATTAAATACGCTAAGTATTTATTATTAAGTATTTATTTTATTAATTCGGACCTTATTCTTTGTTTATTTGTAAGACACTCAATTTAAATATTTTATTTTTAATATTTTTGTTTTTCACTAACTTGTTTTTTTTCAATTTCTAATCTGACATAAAGTCTTTTTTAAATACTGAATTGGAAAACACTCACATTGGCAGATCAAAAGTACAATCATTATACATGTTCTAAGATTTCAGTGCCAATATTTATAATGTTTGCTTTTGTAGTAGTGTCCTTGTCGCAGCGCGCTCAGGAAGCTTGGACTCTGTTCGGGGCTATTTACTCATGTGACCGCAGTGACCGCAAGCTGACCTGCTCCCAGCATGTCTTGGCCGCATAACCCTACTGATGACACTTGAAACACCTGGGTTACCAATAATAAGCTCATAAGCTCACCTATGCGGGCTAGTCTCAATTAAAGGAGTAACAAGTGTCTATTACAAAACAACGTAATGAAGACGTAATGAAGATCATTCGCTCACTTTATTTCCCTCAATCGAAATATATTTAAACTTACCGAACTTTATAGTTTTTGCGTCAAAAATAACAATGTTATTTTGTTGGTTTGTTTTAATGTATATATATTTTTTAATATTATTTAATAACTAGTTAGTTAAATACTTAAAACAACCCATTACTTTCGATTTGATGAGCTTTGCGTTTTCGAGCAAGTGCTTATCTAAGTAACTCAAGAACTCGGAACCAACACATTTGACGGCGCTTCTATGATTTACAATAAAATCTCATTGTTAATTAATCGAATCAGAAAAGTGACATAAGCAAATGACAATGATTGTTCGCTTGACGTAACGCAGAGCGCTGGCAGTATGCGACCGTCCCACGGGAAGAGAACATTATCCGTTTGCATCGGAAGCACGCGCCATGGGTTCTGCGGAACGTTATAGTTTTCCTAAGTTTAAATGGGCTGTGATCTGCGGAGTGCTTTAATTTTTGTTGTGCTTATTTAAATTAAAAGAGACAACTATTAGAACACACGTGTTTGTTAGATTATTTCTCCTCGCCCGCTAACCTACGCCGACATGGAAAATGGTAATGATTCTGATAAGGTCCACGTTCCGACACATTTAATGTAAAAATGACTACTTTATTTTCTACTTAACAATAATTGTTTCTTGAAACTACATCTCATCTCATCTACGTATTATCGAAATAATCTATATAGTGTATTGCAGTGTACGCCCACAGGAATCTATGATCGACATTTTTGTGGTGTCATTGCCCTATCTTTGTATTTCTGAATAATAGTGGAAGGTTCATGCGCTAGCATGGTACCCACCCCACTTCCAAAAACTACATCAAAGATGAAAACGTTATTGATTGAACGTGATGGGCGAAATCTTTTTATAGAAAGCTTAAGAACAAAAGATAGCGCTATTCAAAAGCTTGGGGTACAGTGACATCTGTGATGTCGGCGGAAAAGCGAGCACCCATATAGTCTGTGCAAAGCTCCCTGAATAAAAATGGGGTTGGAACGGAAACACAGAGCATTGAACAGAGGGCGCTGCCCGCAACTTGTTACGCGTGGATTTGATATTTTTTGGTAGTTTGGAATAGGGTTACGTACATGAATCTGTTCTTACTCTAAGGGCTCTTTAAAATTAGGCTTTTCGTGTCGGACCGCTGCCGTGCGTTTTCATATTATGAAAATGCGCTGCTTCAATGCCATACTATTTTTCGTTTTCGTAAACGTGATCGAATGAATACGGATAGTAAACAATATTCACACTAGGCACTCGGACTATGCTACCACAGTGTTAAATACTTACAGTGGTCCAACGCCTTTGAAGTTGCGCGAAATACCGCCATCGTTTAGACATTCGTCATTGTCGCAGGGTTGTCACATTATTTTTTTAGTCTATTTCATATTTTGCTTACCTTACCTCCTATTATACCTACCAATGTAGGTACGTTTATGTATATCAGGATCCTTAAGTAAAATAAATATAAGATTACAAAACGATTTATTTTTAACAAAAAAACAATACTAGTACTTACTCGTAAAATAAAAATACGTTTTTGTATTAAATCTAGGACTACATTACTTAAAATATGAACGCTAGTTTGTATTTCAATTGAACGTGTGACTTTAACACGTAAAAGTAGCACAGGAATCGCTGTTTTCTTCAATCTCTTCTTGCCATAATTTGCCACTTATTTTCTTCAAAATGTAGGCTACAAATATAGTTGTTCTTTAGGCTATGGCAAGTTTTCCCTATTAAATCCGATCTCCCACATGCCTCAATCCAAACCTTGCATCTGAAATTGGTAAATAAAAATATAATATACAGTAGTTTTATTTACAGTTAAAACAACTACTAATAAATCTTTACCATTAAATAAATACCATTTATTTTAAAGTCGCGTCCGCCATCTTGGATCACGGAATAGATGTTGTATTCGAAATTGGCACTGTTGTAGCTTTTGCTAAAGTTGCTTTTAACCGCAGACCGGGCGCGATAACCACAGCACCATCGAGCTTCTCAAAAAATGATAAGTGCTAAGTATTGAAGAGTCCGGCGGGCGACATATTTAAAAAATATTTGGGTATCGATCCCGAAAGCTCTGGGTCAAAGACCGGTGGTATTAACCGATAGACAACAGAAGAGGCGGTTAAAATTAATAATTTTTTTGTGTTCATAATGTTAACAATTCACAAATTTTATATGTCGATAGGTACCTGAAAAATACATGTTTTGTGAGCGGCAGGTGCCTAAGTTAGGGCTTAAATTGTAACTAACTATATGCAAGTCACCAGACCAGTGTAAAAAAAAAATTTTAACGTTGTTTAATACAAAAAAATATTTTTTCTGATTTACCACCGATCCATTACGCTTTTGTGTCTCCTTTTTTACGCTGAAGAAAGTCACAAAATATAATATACGTGTAGATGATGAGCGCTTGTTAGCATTAGTAAATTTGATGGTCTGTTAGGGTAATACCCCTACTAGGGTTTTATCTTGTGTTTATTGTTTATCAATATATAAAATCTTAGCACCTACATACATATTTTATTTCACAATTTTTGTGACACAAAAGTCTTGTAATAACTAAATCTAAAATACTTTTAAATAATAACAATTTTGTATTGGAATTGCAAACTATGGTGGTCACTATAATGTACCATCAATTGAGTGCTGGTTAACCACTTTAAGAATGCAGAAATTCGTGTTTAGTTGATATGACAAAATCTTTAACGTTTTTGAGAACTATTGTTACCAAAACACTTTAACTCACTTCCTTCATAGGAGTAAGCATGCGTACTGTTTTGAGAACATTAGGTATCGCGCTCAATGAAATTTGGTGACTCGTTTCTATGTCGCACTTCCAGAAGATGGAATACTATACCAGCACACATTTTCCCTTGTTCCTATGATATTATGGGGTCCTTCAAACGAAGCGTAAAGTGGCACCATGTAGACCGGCAGAGTGAGAGTGACTGGTGCTGCGTTGTTTTCACGCTGCACCAGTAAGTAATTGTCTTCGCGTCTAGTCACCTTATCCATTAAACATTAGGTGAAGTGTTGCCATGCCATGTGGATTATAAATAAAATAAAATAAATCTGTTCGTATTCCTGATTACCACCATTGTGTTATAAAAAACGGATATATTACGTGTTTATTTAAAAAAAAATCGTTATGTTTTTAGCGTTTTGCTACTTACAGGGATTTATAGGGAGAGTGGGCCGTAAACCACCACGCGAGCCCAGTGCGGATTGGTGGTTGTTAACGACTGCAAATGCAGCCGGTACCAATGTCTTTACATGCCTTCCGAAGTACGGAGGAGCTCGAGATGATAAAGTTTTGGTCATCCATCCGATGACCGGCCTTTGCGAAAGTTGCTTAACCTCACAGCATTCGCAAACCGGCCGCGTTACCCACAGCGCCATCGAGCTCCTCCTTACAGGGATATTGTTTTTGAAATAATTGTTTTTCTTTTGTCAATAGCAACTTCTTCGATTTTTTTGTAATGGACATCAAAACTGGCTGGACTATTTATATAGATCTCATGCTTGAAGAGTAAGTTGCCTACCAAAAGGAAGTATTAATACCAAGTTCCAGTTTCAGTAAAAATAGTGAACTAAGAGTGTTATATAAAGTGATTGACCTAAATGCTGGTACCGAATTTAAATTGTGGAGGGTCGTATTTCAGGCGCCCTCGTCTGGGTTGCCAATATTGCAAACGAAGTCTCGAAATACCCAGTTTGAATTACTTAATAATAATAAAAATAACTTCTGTATTACTAACATGAACTAATACGAACTACGGTATGAAATAAATTATTTGAATTGAATTGAATTAAATGAATAATTGCTTCTGAAACTTACTAGAAAGTCCGTAGATTTAAGGTCTGAAGTTTTTTTTCTTTAGTTGATGATTTAGTTCGATTAGCACATTTAGCCAGTGTCAAAGTAATTTTTCTTACAAGTAATATATAAATATACAATATTTCCTTCTTGTATGATGATGATGAATGATAATAGAAATGAAAAGTGAGAAATGATATTATGCGCCCCAATACTTTACTGAATTCTCACGCGGACTTCTTGAAAGAATTTGAAAAGTGCCGTTGCACTGTTTTGTATCATTTGCCAACACCAAGCACACTCACGAACACTTAACGATTAATAATCCACCATTATTTCACATTAATATTCGACATATCACAAATTTTAGAAAATGAAACAAAACTGCAGACATGTCTCTTCACTTTCTCGCCAAGAAGAAAAGTTCTGAAGTTCGCGGGAAGACTTTTTTTTTCCTTTAGTTGATGGCTTCGTGCGATTAGCATATTTAGCCAGTGTCAAAGTAATTTTTCTTACAAGTAATACATAAATAGACAATATTTTCTTCCTATATGATGATGATGAATGATCATAGAAATGAGAAGTAAGAAATGATGTACCACCCGACTCCTCGAGTATCTCAGTAAAGATAGAGAATAACTAATAAACTAACTACCTAAGTAATTAACTTACTTCTTGAGAGAATTTGAAAACTGACGTTGCACTGTTTTGTTTCATTTGCCAACACTCATGTACACTCACAAACACTTAACGACTAATAATCCACCATTATTTCACATAAATATTCGACATAACATACATTATGGAAAATAAAACAAAACCTTCATGACTCTTCGCTTTACCGCCAAGAAGCGCGGGAAGACTTAACGTTTGGCAGCGTTTCGATGTCGGTCGTCCTAAAAATATTTCGTAACATGCTACCGTCAAAAACAATTTTGAAATGGGATTCCGTTTTACGCTAAATGAGCTGAACCAGTAAAGCAGCACAGAGCCTTTGGGATTAAATAGCTTGTATGACGGACAGGTAGGTGGAGTTTCTACATTTCTGTGTTTGATAACGTAAAATTTTCTTCTTTTAAAATATTTTACAAAAATGGTTACTATTTCTTGCAATAACGTCATGATTTTAGTGAATTATGATTATATGTATTTATTAAAACAAGTGTCATTATAAATTGTTTTCAAATGTTTTTGCAATAAAATAAATCGTTTCTTGTCTAACTACAAATCGCATAGTCAATGAAAATGGAAAGAAAAAATAGGAACCAAAATTTCCTGGCATGTGAAATGTGCATGCAAACTCTTTAACAGGTAAATCTTTTCCGAATCGTCATGTTAGGCTGAGGAGCGAGTGATACACAGGAACCGCACACATGCTAACACAATGACCTAGAGCGGGTGGCAGAGACGCTGCCCGTGAACCGGGAAGTGTGCCCAAGGTCAGCTCCGCGCAAGCGCCCTCAACACCCCTCTACCCCAAGATACAACTTTGAAGGGTGGTTCGTACAGACAATATGTAACAAACTAGTGTAACGAACATCACTTTCCTAACTATTATTTTAAGTTTAAAGTAAAATCTTGTGCCGCTATTATTCCGTATGTCGGTTTGTCTTATTCATCATCATCATCATCGTAGTGTATCACCAAGACAGGCTTTACAGTTTTTTTAAATTCGTTCATATCCACATATCAAAGCAACACGAAACATCACACAACGCGCGCCTAATCACACACACCCCCACACAAAGTCGTACCGCGCGGCCGGC
This sequence comes from Eudonia truncicolella, assembly GCA_949315975.1. Classification (NCBI taxonomy): domain Eukaryota; kingdom Metazoa; phylum Arthropoda; class Insecta; order Lepidoptera; family Crambidae; genus Eudonia; species Eudonia truncicolella. Next base: position 8,148,495 of record OX438825.1, on the reverse strand, counting down.
GCCCTTCTTGACGGCCTACACAGATTTCAATCCCGAACCTACCCACGCCGGAAAACACCTCACCAGTCCCGTTCCGCTACATAATAAGCTACCACATCTGACTGCTAGCAGACAGCCAGCTGCCACCACGGCGACACTACGTGCCCTCACCTGCCATGAACCTCGGCCGCTGGCAATCATCAATAGAAAACCGTCAGTGATGAGTGTATCCATGATCGTCGAGGCAAGCAGCTCTTCGCCTGTCGAAGAAGACCTTTATACGTGAGTTTAAACGCATTATAACTTTTTAAAGTGATAATTAGTTAAAGCAATAGTTTTTTAAGAGAATCGATAAACAGCTGGTGCCGGGCTTCGTAGCGGCCTTGGCGTCCGTCGTAGTGTCGGAATTCGTAGACGTTACGAGTTGTGTGTTGTTTGCGTAGAGATGGGATCTGAAGGCCTCGGACGCGCGTGTTCGGAAAATCGATGTCGTCCTTGATATATTCAATCGTAGCTCTCGACCACTGCCATCGTTTACATTGTGTGATTTCAGAACTACGTGTTGAATGACTTAAGGGGATATGTAAAAAAAATGGGTTTTTCAAATCAAGAAATATCATAAAAATATTATGATTAGGTGTATGATATTTGGAAATATGTTAATTGAGGATATATTACGGATTCATGTTAAAGCCAAAACATGATTACAACACATTTTCTTGATAGAAAATAAATCCAAAGTAGCATCTGCTTTGACTTTAAAACGCGCTTTACATCTAAACGGTAATAAGAAATAAATGTTCATAAGATTTTTGTAAGACCGAATTTTATATAATTGAATAATACTGCCACAATAAAATAACGTTTAATTTTGCATTTGCGTTTCTGATAATGGACGGACGCGCGCGCCTCCGTCTCTTTCATTCGCTCCAGGCAGTAATATAAATAAACTATCACTGTTTTTTCGCTTCTCTCCCCGCCTGATCCTCTAAATCATCATCATCATCATCGGCCTATCTTAGTCTACTGCTGGACATAGGCCTCCCCTAATGAGCGCCATAGCGCCCTGTCCTCAGCTTTACGCATCCAGCATCTGCCTGCAGTCTTCCGCAGGTCATCATCCCACCTGGCCGGAGGGCGTCCTACACTACGTTTACCGAGTCGTGGTCTCCACTCAAGAACACGTTTACCCCAGCGTTTGTCGGTTCTTCGCCAGATATGGCCGGCCCACTGCCACTTTAACTTGCTAATTCTTAGAGCTATGTCGATGACTTTGGTTCTCTGTCGGATGTATTCGTATGTATCCTCTAAATGCCACTACACATTTACAGAATACACTAAACATCCACACTAGTTTAGGTCCAAGACACCGTACTCATAGAACTAGGGTACGACGAACCGGTTCACACGCGCTCTACACCAGGTACAGACATGTACCTGGGCGCTTCTCTCCTCCACCATGGCCCGTTCAACACGAGCCAAGGTCCGAGCCTTTAGAGGCGCCCTCGGGTTGTTCCGCTTCCCGACCCCATCCGAACCCTTCGGAGAGTCTAGTAGGGCACGGGGACACGCCTTAGTGCGTGATGTCGTCCTCTCTAGAATTTGTTTCACACGACTTGAGGAACCCTTTAAGTTTCTCGCCGCCCTCTAAAAAGCCCGGTGAAGCTGAAAATGCCGTCTGAGGCAATCAGCAATCACCCCCAAAAAAAAATCGCCTCTCAGTTCGGCCGTGGCCTTTACCCGCGTCTGACCTGTGCTCAACATTTCCAACTCCGATTTCATATTCCAGCTAAAGATTTTATGTTTCAGCTCATGTGTATAATATTATTAGGTTCTGTACTAATTATACCATCATGAGGCAGCGCTAGTGTACGTTATTTTGTAATTTTCAGCTAGTAGGTGAAACCAGTAAAATTTTTTAAAAGGAAAATTAAAAAAAAAAAGAAAAATTAATTATATATAAAATTTATAAAATACAGTGAAAAAAATTAAACGCCCGCCCCAGCCAGGAATTGAACCTGGGTCTTCCGCAATCCGGGCGGCTGCACTGACCGCTATGCTACCGGGAAGGTTGGAATAAGCGCTGAATTTTTAGTGCTAATAGCGGCACAGTGCGCCATCTATCCAACGGTCATTGCAACCGATGGCTATGCAGATTCACCTTTGCAGATGAAATACCACAAATTTCACAAAGCTATAGCTAGCTATATATAATTAAAAAAAAAATATATAAATATATAATATATTAGTATATATAAAAATATATAAATATATTATAAATTTAATTAAAAAAATTAAAAAATTAAATTAAATTAAAATTTAATCAGGACTGACGCGCCTTCTAGTTCGATGTTAATTTTAAATGAATCTTTAAAAAAATTCTGTAAAGAAAATTTATGTATATTCTTATACTTAAAAATATGTCATCGGACTTCTTGGTGGGAAAGTGAAGAGTCATGTCTGCACTTTTGTTTTAATTTCTAAAATTTGTGTTATGTCGAATATTAATGTGAAATAATGGTGGATTATTAACCGTTAAGTATTCGTAAGTGCGCATGAGTGTTGGCAAATGAAACAAAACAGAGTTACTTCACTTTTCAAATTCTTTCAAGAAGTCCGCCCGAGGAATTAGTAAAGCCCCACATCTTTACTGAGATACTCGAGGGGTTGGGGGGTATATCATTTCTCACTTCTCATTTCTATTATCATTCATCATCATCATACTGGAAGGAAATATTGTAATTTATTACTTGTAAGAAAAATTACTTTGACACTGGCTAAATGTGCTAATCGCACGAAGCCATCAACTGAGAGTAAGAAAAAGAAATATGTCATCTTTAGAGCTAATTCTCTGTCAACATGAGATTGTGATTGATGATTGATGATGATTTGATTTGAATTTCGCGCGCGGCACAGGGCGCCGCCCGGGCGAGACATAGCGCGACGATGCGCGACAATGTTTTACAAGCGGCGCGCCACGCGTCCTTCAGTTTGCTTACGCTAAGGTCCACCAATTACGATTCTATTATTTTTCGACGTAGGCCCTTAATAGTCGGACTGGCCCGTTGTTCATAAATTATGTAAAAGTATGTAGGCAGGCAACATTGTTGATCGTTTTGATATAGGCTTTTAGCTATAACTATCTATTTATGGAGCTATACACAGTCAGGTCATAAATTCTGTCACATGTTTAATATAAAATAATTGAGACAAGTTTATTCATTATGTAACCATTTATATACCAAAATGAACTTAACAAAACATAGATTCTTATGACAATAAAGTTTATTCAAAATGACCTCCGTGATTTTGAATACAGTCCTTCAATCTGCGCGGCCAGTCGTATATCGCAGCACGAACGAGGTCCATGTCAATATCGGCGGCTGCCTTAATCAAGGATGTCTTGAGTGACTCCAAATTGGGATGAGGCTTTGAGCACGCCTTTTCCTCCAAGTGTTGCCATCCAGTCAGCCGCCAGCCAGTCTTGTGTGCTCTTCGCTCTATGAACTGGCGCCGAATCTTGTTGGAATACGCAGTGCCTGTTATTGAACATGGTATGAGAAACAGGTTCCACAAGGTTCGTCAGGACTGTATTTTGATACACAACTGCATTCGTTTTTACACCTTTCTCACAAAAATGTACCTCTGTTAAGCCCCAATAAGAAACTACCAACCATACCATGAGCGAGGATGGAAAATGACCTCGTTGGACACGCTGAATACGGTTGCTCGCTCCTTCACTACTGTGTGCATACACCTTATCATTTTGTTTGTTGTAGCTCTCTTTTACGGTAAAAATTTTTTCATCCGAAAAAAGAATTTCCCGATATTTTTTTCCCGCGTACCGCTTCAACAAAGCGCGGCATCTTTTCAGTCTCAGGTCCAATGACCATTCAAACGATGTCCTGTTTTTCTTCGATATGCCCGAAGCCCTAAGTCTTCATTTAACACCCTTTTCACCGTGGTTCTGCTTAACCCCATCTGAAGGGCCAACAGTTTCTGCTTACGTTTGGGATTTCTTTGAATTCGCGCCTTCACAGCTTTCATCACTGCTGGAGTCCTAACAGACCGAGGGCGACCACTTCTTGACTGTCATCTACACTAGAGTCTTCATTGTATCGTTTGATGGTATGATAAACGAATCTTTTGGATAAAATTCAAATTTTTCAGTATGTCAAAAATTTTAATTGGCGCGTAACCGCAACGATACAACGCAATAACTGCAACAAGATCTTCTTTAAGCGTCCACTCCATATTTAAAAATGAGTAAAATTCTAAAAAGTATACATTATTATTTTCATGAACAATTCGAAATTCGAATTCAATAAACTTTTTGTGGCCAGCATTCTAAAAGAAAGTTTTTACTGTGTGACAATACTTATGACCTGACTGTGTATATAACTATATATTTTTGGAGCTCGATGGCGCAGTGGATAACGCGCCGGGTCTGCGAGTGCTGACATTAAGCAACTTTTGCAAAGGCCGGTCAACGGATGGCTGACCAAAAATGTATCATCTCGAGCTCCTCCGTGCTGCGAAAGGCACGTAAAGCCGTTGGTCCCGGCTGCATTAGCAGTCGTTAACAACCGCTTATCCGCACTGGGCCCGCGTGGTGGTTTATGGCCCGTTTTCCCTATACCACACGTAGGGAAGGCTCGTGCCCCAGCAGTGGGGACATAAAAATGAGCTGATGATGATGATCTATTTATGATTGGCTTTCGTATTATTTTTTTATTTTGGATTAGGTATGCAGTTAATATAAAAAATAGGTGATGAGCCGAGTTACGAAAAAATAATTGGTTTTGGTAGAATTATTTCTTAATTTTTCTAATAAGCGGAAATTATTATATTACTACATATTTTTCCGGTAAATATCGAGAAAAACATATTTTTCCGCTTAACGACTAATAATAAGAGAAGGTATAATGATTTATAAATAGCCTATAAGGCGTAGTTAAGCATGCCTGAATCCTCGATGCCCAAGGCTGATCAAATCAATGTTTTCGTCCTTGGTTTCGCTAGAATAACGAAGTAATATAATAATTGGATAAAATCCGACTTCTAATAATAAAGGAGCCTACGTACGCATCATGTTTCTAACTCTTACCTACTACCCACAAAAGCCTCATTAGCCTAATTAGTCGCTTGAATGAGACGACATTAGTCGCAGAACCTATAACCGTTGGGGGAAACGAGTTCCCGAGTGGAGTCCGTGTACCAGCAAACGTGGTGTCGGACACCCTCAGACTAGAGTAGCCACTGATCGTGCTGTGACATACACTTGGCTGATCATGATGATGATGATGAATGAGATGATCTGAGACTAACTATATAAGATAACTTATATACCTTTTAACCAGGTGTTACGATTGGTATATCCGTCATGTACTCGTATATATATCTGAACGAAGTCTGCAGTTCAGAACTAGCTCTAGACATGATAAAACGTTACCAACATTAGACCATTCAGGTTATATAATATTACCTTGGTGATGTATTGGAGATCAAAATTGAAAAAAAAAAGAAAATTCAAAATCATTTATCTATCTTAGGCTACAAATTTAGCTCTCTAACGACTCAGTAACGACATACAAAAAACAAAAAAAATCATACTACGGATGGTCGCTTGGAGCATTTAACCAACGTTTAAGGATGGACGGTACGTTAACAAACGGGCACCTGAAACGTTAAGGAACTCTAAAATTTATTTTTTAATAAGTGTTACAAGTCTTTTGTTTCATCATCATCATCAGCCTATACTAGTCCACTGCTGGGTGTTTGACTAATCCAAATTCAAATCAAAGTTAAATTTGTATAATCCAACAGTTTTTTAAAAGTAACTGTTATAAACTCTGTCTTTTCATTTAACGTTCCATTGTTCATTTGTTATACGAGCTCGGAGTAATTAAAACCTATACAACGTATCTTTCTACAAGTCTGCCAGTTTTGTGCCGCTCTCAATAGCTCTTCTAGAAATAACCTTCGTGGTGCGCTTCGCTAGGCAAGCTCATTGTGCGAAACTACGGGGCCGGGTGGCACTTTGCAAATCTAGCTACATCTAGTCTGTTATAGACTGTACTTCAGCACAACACTTTGTGAAGAGCTAGCTATCTTAACACTTTTTAGAATTTCAAACTCGTAAAAGGAAAAATCGGAATTTAGAACGTATTTTTCTTGAGCAGTCACTGTTCCTTTTTTAAGTATTTAAGTAAACTACAAATAAAGGAAGTAAATATTGGAAATAGTGTGTGGAGAAGCTGTTGACGAGCTTGGCCACAATTGCCTATCATGCGCTCGCAGTGCTGGGCGTATGCTGCGTCACTCCACTTTAAACAGCATCATCCGCAGTGCTTTTGCCACCGTTAGTATACCGGCTGTCTTAGGGCCAGCTGGTATGTCTCGCAGCGATGGCAAGAGACCTGACGGGATGACCATTGGGCCCTGGAAGCTCGGCAGGCCGTTGGTGTAGGATGCAACCTGTGCTGACACCGGGGCTCCCTCACATGTACGCGCCACCTCACTTCATGTGGGGGCTGCTGCGGTAAGTGCTGAAAACGGCATAAATACGCAAAACGGAACAAATAAATAAACCTCCAAATTATTTATTTGTTCCGTTTGCAGTGGATACACTGCAGCAAGCAGCTTGTTAAAGATTTGAGTGTTCGCCTTATTGAAGCCTCCGGTGACAAGAATGATGGCAGCTACCTCTGCCAACGTATTAGCTTGGCAATCCAAAGAGGTAATGTTGCTTGCATTCTTGGGACCGTTCCCATGAGTCCACAGCTGGAGGACCTTTTTTATTTATAGATTTTATTTTGTCTTTAGTTATCTTAATTATTTTTTTTAATGTAGTTTGTTACGTTATCATCATCATATAATTTTAGGTATAGGAGATCTCATAGGAGAGTGCCTCCGAACGAGTCGTTGAAGAAACAAAAGAGCTCTTCACGACACCTTCGAGCAGGTGGTGCATGAGAGGTGGGTGTCAAGAGTTTCGGTACCATGGTCGCACGATAACAGATACCATGGTACAGGGTTACTTTTAAGGGGGAAATAAGTGTAACATCTGTAATGTTAAGCAACTTTTGCAAATATTTTCATCTCGAGCTCCTCGGTGTTCCGGAAGGCACGTAAAGCTGTTCTCCATATCATCGTTGAAACTGTAACACTGTGTAACCAACAGTTGCTGATAACGCGTAACAACAAAAAAAAAACTAATTTTAGATTTCGCGCGTATAGGTTCTAAATTGCAGTATCAACGACGATATGGTGTTTACATCGGAAACAATTTCCATAGGAAAGTACCCCAGCAGTGGGGACAATAAATGAGCTGACGATTGATGCGACTTGAAAATAAATCAATAATAATAAAAAAGTAGCAGGTAGTAGCAACTCTATATACCTACTCTATACCTGATAGAAATCCGAAGACCGCCAAAATGCGAAGTTTACTGCAAGAAATTAAGAAAATAGATGTACAGACGCCTGCACATCAACCTATCCAAAACTGTCAAATTTCTTCAATACATTTTCAACCATATAGTTAAAGCATAAAGTTAAAAGTCTATTGAGGAAATTTGACAGTTTGGTGTAGGTTGATGTGCAGGCGTCTGTACATAATTAAAATACTACTACTACTAACATTGATGTTACATCAACATATCTATACGTGAAACAAAAACTTTGCACCCCTTTTTACAAAAATTGCGCGGACGGAGGAGTATAAAATTTCGCACACTTATACTTTAAATTGAGAAGGAGTGCAGAATGCTAATGTTTTTTTTTAAAATAATGCATAAAAAAAAGCATTAAACTAAATAAACATTGTTTCATACACTTTTCAAATATTTCAAAAATCTGTCAATGCCAATCCAAACTCATATTGTATCTTTTTTATTTTTTTATTGCTTAGGATACAGTCCGTGCAGCCTTAATAAAATTACGGTCGAATTTCGACCACTGGGCGACCACTGGTTTAGATAAAGCGGTGGTAGCTCTGTGTCTGAAACCGGTGGTCTTAACCACTAGACGACAGAGGCAGTTGTTCTCTCAATTGCGTTGCTAACGATTAATGTTCTGTTTGATATCAAGATTCTACTTTTGCGTCTTGTTTTTATCACTATAATTAATAACTACTCTTCCAAAATATGTCACCCATATATTATTACTTCATAAATTATACAACATACCTAATACACTTCTAGACAGGACCAGTTATCGTTTTTTCCTTACACACACACACACACACACGGTGTAACTTTAAAAAGTATTGGTATGCCATTTGAGTATTAACTGTACAATTAAAACTTATTATCTCTTCTAGCTCTTGCTTCGGAAGGCACGTAAAGCAACGGCTTTACGTGCCTTCCGGAGCACGACCAATTAGGACTAACGGGTCCCAATTGCAAATAATACATAATTTTATTTGTTGTAAATGTTAATGTTAAATAAATGGCATGTTGACTATTCCTAAAGATTTGACAGTGTTACAAATGGAAAACTTTAAACGGATCTACTCGCGATAATTTTCCATATATTTTTATCCTAAAGTTTCGAACGCTTTGCTTTGCTTTGCACAGTGGTCAAGATAAGACAGAAGTCACGATTTATATCTGTTTAAGTTGACACAGGTTATTATACTGAGATTTTTTTTATAACAAAACTTTATTGTACACCTCGTTTGGACACTTTTCTTCTCTATTGCGTTCTATGGTGTGGGTACGTGGACACTCAAAGCCGCCGACAGACAGAGAATTAACGCCTGTGAAATGTTGGGCTGGCGCATTATTAACATCTCCAATCGATCTGGAAAGAACTCAAAATAGATAATGCTCAGCGGTTGTCTAGAACCTTCTCGCAGCGTTATATATATTGGCCACATCGCACAAAGAGGCCGTGATAATCTGGAACGTCTGACGGTGACAGGGAAAGTTGAAGGAATAGATCAAGAGGCCTAAGTCCCAAACGCTAGTCAGCGACGCACTACACCAAGGGTCGGAGCGCAACCGAAGGAGGCAGCTAGTTGACAGAGTCTGGAGTCTCTAGAGAGAGAATCACGATCACGGCATATAGTCAGCAGTGAATGAACTACTAAAAAGAGATTCGTCGTTTTTCATCAGCGGACGCGGCCCAATGCAACACAATTATTCGTTAACGTGATCGAATGGCAAATGATTCTCCCACTAGGCACTCAGGAGGACAATAAATCTCTCCGGTGATCTCAAAACACTAAAATTTTGATTAAAATTTGATTGTTAGGCATCGTCCGAGAATTTTCGGTGTCGGTCACTTGCAATAGAGTAGGTAATTATTAACAGGATTCTTATCATGTTTATTATTTGTGAGTACCCGAAATGTCGGCACAGTTGCATTTGCACGCGCCATGATCACGGAATTACTGAAGTTAATGCGGGTGAGTTTTTTTATGAGCAGACTAAACGATCTACCTTCTTCCTTAGTAGTTTTTTGCGCTCGATGCCCGTACCATCTAGACACAAACTCAAACACCATAGATAAGTACAAGGTAGACAGGCAATAAGTATATTTGCCGTATATGAAGGGAGTCACAGATAATGTCTCAAACATACTTAATAAGTGCCTCAATCAATACTATCTTCACTCGTTTTAGAAAAGTAGCACAATGTTTACGGTCGCCAAAAGATAGTTTTCTCATGAAAAAGCCTGGAAACGTACTGCTGAATTAAGGAGCACATCAAAGCTGTCAAGAACAACGATACGCAAAAATCGGCCATTGCTGAACATCTGATCCAGTCGGGTCCTAATCACTGGATTGAGTTTTACAACCCTCAGACAATTTTGACAGAACGTCACTACGTACCTAGATTGGTGAGAAGCGATTGAAATTACGAAACACAAAAATTTCAATCGTGGAGATGGATTCAAACTGTCGCGTGTCTGGAATCCAGTGATTATCCTTGTTAAAAACCGCAAAAACAACAATAAAGCCGTTTCGCGTTCCGATACAGTGAGTGTAGTGTGTCGTGAGCAATTTCGAGTGAATACTGACTTAGAAACGACTAAGGAAGAGGGTAGATCGTTTTGTCTGCTCATAAAAAACTCACCCGCATTAACTTCAGTAATTCCGTGATCATGGCGCATGCAACTGTGCCGAAATATCGGGTACTCACAAATAATAAACATGGTAAGAATCCCGTTAGTAATTAATCTATCGTGATTGTAATCATAGCGTCAGAATTAGTCTCCGGTTCAAAAATCCTCTCCCCAAGACTTAGGCTTTCATTCGTTCGTTTCACCGCTTCAGCGTCTCTGGCGACACCGGACGCTAAATCGGTCCTCTAAATGCAAGCCGGATAATTTTCCCACCCAAAAAAAAAATCAAAAACAAAATTTGTCACGTCACACACCTTTCGATATTCCTATTTTTTATTTGTTCCAGCCGAATTTGTAAATATAATTGGCCCCCCGGCCCGTTGTATCGGCAGATCGTGATGTATAAGTGATTTTCGTCAATTCCATTTTGCAAGTCAAATTGCGGAGTTCACTTCCGAGACACCACAGTTGGTGCCAGAAAAAAAAACACTACAAAAAGCCGGGCTCGTCCTTGGGAGTGAAGAGTGCCCAGTAACCCAGTGGCCGTGTTTATGAAACTAGATTATTTCGGAGAAGTATCGCACACCCGCGTTAGGACGGTGCACTAGACAATTTGATTTGTATGGTTGTTTTTTTGTCAACATTTTCTTACAAAAATGGAAAACTAGTGCAGCAGGCATTGTCGTTCAGTGTTAAAACTTCAGCTAAGATATCAGCATCGACTAACTTTTCAAGATGTCTTGCATTAACTAGTAGTAGGTAACTAGTTCAGTACAGCAGAAGCAGAAGCATTGAAGCCCCGGTACTACCAACTATCCCGTGATAGTTGACTTAGACAGACTTAGTCTGAAGTTCTTATAGGACTGTTCCTATAAGAACTACAGACTAAGTCTAAGTACTTCTAACTTTGGAGGATTTTACGGAAAATTGGCACACACTATTATTACTACCATAATGTAATGAAACGAACTGTTTTTCTCCACACAAGTACACACCAACCAACAAGTGTTAATACATAGACACGTAAAGATAAATATTTGGTAACTAGTTGTCACGAAATAAGGGACACAAACAGTTGTTGGTATCTTGGGGTGCGATGAGGCTGAAATGGCTATGAAAGACAAGACTCTAGTAAGATAATTTTACTTTTTATTTTTAAGTACTGCTGAATTAAATATTTATAAAATACAGTGAAAAAATTAAATGCCTACCAGACCCAGCTATCATGGACAGACTCATGGTCACACAAAGAGAAACAGAGAGGGCTATGCTATGGGTTTATCTGCGCGATCAAATGAGAAATGAGGAGTGAACCGAAATGGGGAAATCCATAAAAGAAGTATGCAGGCCTCTAACAAGGCGGGCTATCTAGTGATAGTCGCGAGTAGCCACTGGATACTAGCAGCACAAAACCGGTCGTTGTGGAGGTTCTTGAGGGAGCATTTTGTCTAGCCATTGGACGGCTTTTGGCTGAGATGATGATGGTAGAATGGTCATCATCCAGTCTTAGTCTTACCACCAAATTACAAAATCACAAATGTTGAAAAAATTTCCACGAGCAGGATTTGAACCTGCACCCTTCTGACACACCGGGTCAGGTGCTCTCCCAAATTGAGCTATCTTGGTTCTAACCAGCCGGCCGAAATTATTCAACACTATTTACTTTTTTTACTTTGAAAGCCAAAGGCGCCTAATAAATGTCAACAACTACCGTCGTTAACATCCGATCATAATATTTTTACAAATACTAAAGATCATTTAAGAAGTAGGCTAGCTATTTATAAAATGTTTTTGTTTTGGTTAGAACCACGAAATTTTTTCAACATTTGTGATTTTGTAATTTGTTTCGCAACAAAATTTGCGTTAAAATTATATAAACAAAACATCCTACCACCAAGCTTAATATAATAATATGTAATATTATGTAATACATGCCTACGACGCACTAGTAATCATAATGGGTTATTTATTACAGTGTACTTGAAAGTAAAGCTTTAATATTTTTGTCCACAGATTCAAGGATGACCCGAGTTCGTCTTCTGCATCGTCGCCAGGTAAGTGTCATGTGTATTGATGTGTGTATAAGATCTACGAGTATACGAGTATATCATCATAAACGCAGGCTGCCTTTTAAGGCACTGTGCCCACCTAAGCAACGTACACATGATCTGACAAGTGATCTGGCATGTAACTTGCCACTAGCATCAACATTCAAAGGAAATGTATGGGCTGGCGTCCATTCGCGTGGCGTAGCACGACACGATCTGACATGCTACTCAGCGTGCTACTAGTGACACAATTAAGTGACGCGCATTGTCAGTTAAAATGAAGGACGATTTAGAATTCAATATAAAGTTTATTCTAATAATTCAAGAAAGACGGCTAATTATAATAGCTTATAATACCTTAACGTTATAAGTAATCGTTCTTCTGGGCTTACTGGTTCCCTAAATCTGGTCCACTGTTTACGTAGCTAAATGAGGTCTTTATTTTTCTAGTATAGTAAAATAAGTTTCTTTCTTCATTCTAAAAAATGTCTTAAGCCTACCAGGGTATTTATTTAATTCTTTCATAACAACTTGATAACAACGTATGTGCCACCAGTTTTTAACTTTTTTTTCCACATGGGATGCATGGGATGCACCCAGAAGCATCTTTGTCCGTTTTGAATATTTAAAATTTGTAGATAAGCAAGAGCATCTTGATCTTTATCAGACGACGACATTGTCTCGAATGCCTTTTTACTCTGACATGTCTCTGGCAATTCACCCTAGTGGGTTCATTGAATGTCATGCCAGAGTCATGCTACATGCCAGTGAACAATCACGTTACTGTCACGTTGCTTAGGTGGGCACAGCGCCTTAGTTGTGTCGTATGCAAACCTCCCGCGAAAAAACATGGCTTTTACATTTTTTTGAATTTAGAATTCGTAAAAGAATGTTTTTGATTAGTCACCTTTGAATAGACGCTACGTCTGTCGACGTCGGTTGTAAAAATGGAATTATTTACGTTCTCTTTTTTTACGTTCCCCAAAATTAAGCTAAGTCTTCGTGGTCAACGTTTCAGCTCACCCGAAAAAGCTGTTGACGCATACAAATCGGCCATTTTGACTACCCCCACTTCGGAGTGGAATAAATGTTTAAAAACTGGGTCGAACGCATGCAAAAGTGTATTACTAATATCGCGGAGAATTCTTTGAAAAACAATAAATGGTAATAATCTATTAAATTGTCTCTACTAAATTCAAACGACACAACTTAAAAGGCAGCCCTCGTACTAGGTACTTACTGCCTTCATATCACGGAAGGCGGTATTGTGCTATGCTAAGACACGATTTGACTTCTTAGAAACATGGATTGATTTTGAGGCCGTAAGTGAGGGACGCTTTGACAGACGATCTCCCCTTTGCATATACGGTGGCATGTCCCCATTTTGTATTACATTAAGTGCTACGACTAAAGCTCTTCTCTCTATAAATGTTATCTGTCATGATGTGTTTTTCGTGAATGGATTATAATTCCGTAATTCAATTACAGACACCTATAGTTACCGACAAATGTAATTAATCAATCTAGTTTTCGTAATCGGGATAGAATGCCAAATAAAACTAGCTACAGTCAATGTTAACTTTATAACTTTGACAAGTGCCTCCCACCGGATGGCATCTTTGTCATTGAAAAATTACCAAATGGCAATTTGAAAAAAGAACAAGTTGTAAACATAAAAATACACATTATCACTTCATAGCGTACTTTTTTTTGTTATTTTTATTTCAAGAGTACAACAGGCGCACCCTAGCGCCTAGCTATTAATTCTGAAATTTGGCAGCCCAAACAAACAAAATAGTTACCTACCATTACCTACTATTTTATAATGCAAAACAAATGAAGCGATGTGCCTGCGGAAACCACTTGATGCCATCTAGCATGCAAGTTAAGTACTTTCAGCCCGTTTCTACCCTGTCTGCACTGTTTGCTAATGTCTGCTGTCCTAATATGTTAGTATCGTACTCGATGAAGAGATGGCGCTGCTCATTAGGTAAATGCCTAGGTAAGTACATATGTCCCAGTGTTGGGCAAAACCTTTTTTTTTGTACTATCAACTGTTCGTCGCACCTTCAACTTTAGGTTTTCCTTAATCAATACTGATCATAGATTACTACCTACGTGTATCCGTACATGTCTCTTAGCGGACTGTTTAATTAGATAGAGCGATAATACTGAAATCGCAACTATTCCTTCTCCACAGTAAAGTAAATAGTTTATACTGTCTCATTATATCATTATATAGTCAATCATTGCAATCAAGTTATCGCTATAATAGATTAGTAGGTATTGACTTAATCGCCACGCGTGCCAAATCCATTTATATAAATTATAGAAAAATACGAAACACATTTTACCCGACCTGGTAATTAAACCCAAGACCTCAGGATTTCTGACCGAGCGACCACCGACGCTTTAAGGACTGGACAGCCATCTATCATAAAAATAGCCAGTCCGTTGCTCCTGCCTGCACTGTTTGCTTCACTCGCTGACCACCAAATTTGATAGTGTCCGACTCGATGAAAAGATGGCGCTGCTTAAACCATGTCAACCACTATCAAAAGGTGACAAAATGTAACATCCTAAAATTTGTCCCAATGCTGGGCAATGCTATACAAAAGCTTCCATCATTAAAATCAAGTCATCGCTACAACTGATAGGTATTGACTAACGCCCGATTTCAATAACCTATCTCTGGTAAGATAGGCCTATATTATTTTAGTTACCAAGCAACCGCTGTTATTTTGCTATAATTAACAGAAATAACTAAGCAACAAAGCTCTAGTTAGCTTATTTCTTGTAGACAAATGCGGGTGGGTGATCACACGCCCCGCGCTTGCAACGTGCAACGAAAAATACGAAACACACTTTTCTCGATCTGAGAATTGAACCCAGGACTTCGGGATTATGGACCGAGCGCTTTTGCCACTCGACCACCGATTGGACAGCCATCTATCATAAATAGTAGGCAGTCCGTTGCTACCCTACCTGCACTGTTTGCTTAATTCTCTGACATGTGTCTCTGACCTAATTTGTTAGTGCCCGACTCGATGAAGAGATGGCGCCCGTAGCACGTACCGTCAGGCCGTCAGTCAGAGGCTGTGAAACCTTTTTACTTTAGCAAAAAATTAGATAGGATTTAAGTAGTAACAGAATCGACGTATGGGACGCTTTTTTGTTTTCGTAATTAATATATTGTAATTAGTACTATGCTTATTTATTTTTAATTTTATGAACAATGATTTCACCTCTTAATCATGATCTCAGGGACTACGACAAATACACTTTGCCTTAATTGTATGTCATTGAATTAATAAATTAAGTACATATTTATACATAGTGCACAAATTCTGTGCACAAAACTACGGATCCAAAGGCCCTTATGTAGGTACAATATTTTAATTGAAATAACACCTACACTCTAAGTCAACGACGTATTAAAATGATGTTCATGTCAATCCCATACAATTATCATTCTATTTCATTTCTATTCTATTAGCGTTTTGACACTTGTCTATGTATGTAAATGTATCTAACTGCAATCATACAAATCATATTTAATTCTAGTACGATTGCCTACATAATATGTGATCTGATTTCCATATTGGTACTTCATGTGTTTTTGTTCTATGTATGTACGTCCGTTTATTGGAAATACTAATCATAAGTTAAGGAGTTACTATCTATGTTACTATCTATCTATGAGGTTCAGTATCTCGAAATAAATTATTTTATTTTTATTTATTAACTAACTACTTTTCCTAACTAGCTAATTATCTACAACTAACTAAGGAAAATGGTCTTAGTTAGCCAACTAAACTATAGACTATAGTTTTGGAAGAGTTACCTACTAATAGTCACTTACAGATTTTGAAGAAAGCAAGATTAATTTCTTTCGCTTAAAAATTTTAATGTGTTTATGATCCTGTTGTCGTATAAGGATCAACAACCTCTGTGAGGTTAACTGAGGTGAGCATGATAATATATCAGAAATAACAAAATATTATCATTTATTTTAGGAACTTTATCTAATATTAGATAGAATTAAATTTTAAAAAGCCTTCGTTAGCTCAGCGGTCAGAGCATTGGACCGGTTATCCAAAGGTCGTGGTTCGATTCCAACTCGAGCTTCCCGAGGCTGGTCGAATTTTTCTAGTAAAATTTTATCTTTAAAAATAATTATTAGTAAGTATTACTTCTATTACTATTACTACTACTATTACACAGATACTTGACTTTCTGTGCTTTTAGTGATTTCACTAACCGTTCGTAATGCTATAAAATGTAATGTAAAAATGCAATTTAAAAATAACTAGACTACTTACTTTAAGTATATTTTAAAAATACAATTTATGCTTAGTTATACAACTAATTTGAAACATATTTCCTGAAAATGTGATTCCACAATGACTGTACAAATGCACTTAGGCACTATATACGCAATCAAACTGAAAAATTACTATCTAAATTAGTCGAATGTCAATCACATGCATTTTTGTGATTCAAGTTGTTAATATAAAGTTATAAAATTGTTATGGAGCTGTATCCCTTATAATGCCCTTATAAAGAACAAGAATGTTTATAGTGCCATATTATTGTTGGCGTATTAACTGATACGAAATTGTAAACTTTCTTGGTCTTCCCCTTCCTCGGTTTCCTTCTTTTTTATTTTCTCTTCAATGATATACAAATATTATCTTCTATTCACTAATGATAATTCAATTAAAGAGAATTCAAACGTTGCGTCCTGTATAAGAAGTAAAAGAATTAGCTTGGGACAGACATTAATGAAAGGTTTCGAATGTCAGTATGACACTGCTCCAGTGACCCGGTCCCAAAATGCGGCGAAGGTATCCCGGTTGTTTTTGGGAGAGTTTGTTAATTGCCTCAAACGGCACGTCACCGGACTTTTTGGGGTCGGCGAGAAACTTAAAGGGTTCTTCAAGCCGTGTGAAACGAAGCACCGTCAGAGGTTTTCAGAGGGAACGGCATCACGCAGTAGAGAGTGTCCCCATTCTCTACAATATTCTCCAAGGGGTTCGGATCGGACCGGGGGCGGAACAACCCGAGGGCACCTCTTAAGGCTCGGCTCGGGTTGACCGGGTCGTGGGGGCGAGGTATCCCGGTGTTTTGTGGGTAGACCCCCATACCATCGGTAACCGCCGCGTCAAAAGGGCATTAATAGAAAATGTACACCGACAAGTAATAAGTAACCTCAATCATCACCATCACTATAACATAGTATAAAACAAGGTCGCTTCTCGCTGTCCCTATGTATGTATGTATGTATGATTAGATCTTTAAAACTACGCAACGAATTTTGATGCGGTTTTTTTTAATAGATAGAGTGATTTAAGAGGAAGGTTTATATGTATAAATACATGCATAATATAGTAGAGAAACACTGATAATTTTAGAGTTTTCACATTTTTTGCGCTTACATTACAAACGCTGGCTGAACCCTACGAGATAGGTCAAAATAATGTACTACAGTATTGCACACCTTAAAAAGGTCTACAAAAAAGTCCGCAATGGTGTATGTCTATCTCTTAGGGATAAACCACAATAATAATTTTTATCTTTTACTTTTTACGAGACAATGGCTTATTTACGAAGCGATTTTAAGCAATACAGCATTAATCCTTATCCAATAAGTACCTTAAATACATTGTGCATTAAATATAGACAATATGGCCCTTTACAGTATGTTACAGATTTAAAATGCAGGGACATAGCGGTTGCGTGTATCAGCATTGCACCCGTGCAAAGCCGGGGCGGGTCGATAGTTATTGCTATATAAGTAATTTTGAGTGCGACACGGAGTCACTTGTGCTAACGCGCACTAGTTGTCATCTAACGCGCAACACAAACACTACTCTACTGTAACTCTAACTCATTCGTGAACTCTATCATATCTTCTTAACTACATGTCTCTTTTATTCCTGTCTCTGACATACATAAATCAAACTCAACTCGTCCATGTTGGTCCTTCGAGAGAAACTACCAGTGCCGTGTATGTTTCATTACGCTGTCGCCGCGGAACTATTGCAACTCGTAAAAACAGCAGTGTCGGTTTGTGACGTGTAGATACCAGTTACAGGACGAACGGGAATCTGAAGGTGGTCGCTGTGAATCTGGTGAGCTCGTTCCGTTTTATTCTTACGCTTTCCGGGAATATTGTTGCTTTTAAACGTAAATAATTAACAATGGCATCCTACCCGGCTCTTCTCACCTCGCAATCGTCGCTTCTTGAAGCGATTAAAGGTATACGTGATTATTTCAAGAGGGATAGTCAAACGTGAAAAACTACCACCGAGTATCACGATGAGAAGCTGGCAAAGCTGGATACCTATTGGGCTCAATTTGAGAACAATGACGTTCAACTATCATTGTTTGAAGGAGAGAAAGTTGGACCGTTTACGAAAAGAATGTTTATGAACAACTACAACTTATTTATGAAGACGCGATGCTAATAATATCAGCCTCTAAACAACGAGTATTGGGATGTCAGGAAGGGAAGAAGCAACCGATAGGGCAATTCTTAGACGCGGAATCATCACGCCCGTCGGGTATTCAACTAGCTAACTCGAGCATTAACGAATCTAACATTCAACACGAGAACATGTCAGCCACTCAGGAAGTCCTTGACAAACGAACACAGGAGATGCTCAACGAGCAACGATCCAACATCAGGGCTTTTGAAAGAGCGGTTCGAAACATGAACATTGATAAGCCCTCCTATTTGTATCGTTTACAAACGCTACAAAACCGATTCATGCGTGGTGCCACGGGTTGCCCGTGGTACTATCGCAACGTAGATCTCCACCGCGATCTTGATCTTCCCACTATCAAAGACTTTATCAAGGACGTTTCCATACGTTACTTTGATAACGCCCCCCACCACCCTAACCCGCTTGTTGTGGCGGCCGCCAACTATAATGTTGGAAGCCTTCCACCAACAAAACGGTTCATGTCTAGGCGTCCTAAGCACGTCCTAGATGACCCCGACGATCCCATAACGGTTGCGAACGCCCCCCCGCCCGATCCTCTAAATGACAGCACACATTTACAGAATACACTAAACATGCACACCAGTTTAGGCCCAAGACACCGTACTCGTAGAACAAGGGTACGAAGAACCGGTTCACACACGCTCTACACCAGGTACAGACATGTACCTGGTCGGTTCTCTCCTCCTCCACGGCCCGGTCAACCCGAGCCGAGGTCCGTGCCTTTAGAGGCGCCCTCGGGTTGCTCCGCTCCCCGATCCGATCCGAACCCTTCGGAGAATCTAGTAGGGCACGGGGACGCGCACTTGTGCGCGATGCCGTTCCCTCTAGATAACCTCTGAAGGTGATTCGTTTCACACGGCTTGAGGGACCCTTTACGTTCCTCGCCGCCCCCAAAAAGCCCGGTGAAGCTGAAAATGCCGCAGCGGCAATCAGCAATCTCTCTCCAAAAAAAAAAAAAAAAAACATTGATAATTTAAAATATGAATAAGAAATATGGCAACTTGAAGATAAACTGCGCACGATCACTCAACGCTGGGAGAAGATAGACGATACCTATTGGAAACTGGATAATGTATTAATGGATACAAAGGCGTAAGAAGTCGATTATAACATATTAGAAAGATTATACGAATACAGCAAAGAGCTGTTAAATAAGAAAATTTGGAATAACAACCACCAATATCGATGTTAAACATAGAGTCCCTGTGGATAGCTTGACATTGAATTTGAACTACCCCTTTACATTTGCTAGACGGAGTGGCGCCGATTCCTGACTCCAAACTGGCGGAAAATGAAGGTGATAAATACCCCGAAGCTAAACTAGTCTTATTAAATCAGTTCTTTGTAGATGACGCATTGTTTGGGAAGGATACCATCAAGGACGGTAAGGAAACTCGATACGGCGTGGAGGATTCAATTTACGGAAATGGTTTAGTAACGAGCTAAAACTGGTTGAAGATCTTCCTGAGGACATGCGGAGTCCTCTCAACTTCAAATTCACAGAAATTCAAACGTCAAAGACTAGCGTGGAATCCCAAGTAAGATGAGTTTATATTTTCACCTACGCTGAAACACAAACAATGCAAAACACCAGCAACTAAACGTCAAATTCTAAGCGAGATCTGTTCTATATTCGATCCACTTGGTTATTTGGCACCCATTACTATCAAAACAAAAATATTGTTTCAACAGATATGGAAACACAAAACCGAATGGGACGATGATGTTCCCAGTGAAATTCAAAAGAAATGGGCGGTCCTCGAAACGAGCTATCAAACATGCAACAATTTAAATTAAAGAGATGGCTTGGATTAGACGCGAACATAGACTGTGGACTACATGCTTTTAGTACAGTCTACAGTAAAATTGTACCGTTACTAGCTGACCCGGCGGACTACCGCTTTGACAGTTTCCATGACAAAACAAACAAATCATTTTGTATTGGAAAATTTGATCGTTTTTAGTATTTTCCGTTACTTATTATTTACGTTTCTCACTGTTTAAGCCTTCCCTGGACTTCCACAAATATTTCAAAATCAAAATTAGCCAAATCGGTCCAGCCATTCTCGAGTTTTAGCGAGACAAATGAATAGTTTTATTAAAATTCATTCTCATTTGAAGGTTTCTAAGCTTAATCCGATAAGAAAGGTTTTTCCGAAATTATATCGTTATGTCATTTCAAATTTCGAACATTACAAAAACATCAAACGCTGCCTAGACTGGAACTATGTGCCGCACAACTATTATCTCCTGCCTTAACAAACCCAACATTAAGGTGACCGTTTGGACAGATTCGATGTTCATGCTAGGATGGCTGAATAGTAACGACACGCGCTGGAAGGCGTATGTGGCAAACAGAGTGAAGGAAATAACAACAGTCGTACCTGCTGAGTACAGGAGACACGTGCGATCGGAACAGAACCCTGCCGACTGCGCATCACGAGAAGACCTTCACAACTAAACCAGTTTACACTTTAGTTTGAAGGACCCGATTGGCTACGCAACGAAGAAATCCCGAAGATCAACAAAGAGTAATAAATACCAAACAGAGGTGGACGTAAAGGTTCATACCGTACAAGATCTCTAGCCAGAGTAGACTAATGGACTGATAGCATAGTGACATTCACAAGAGCTACTTGTAGCCTAAACTGAATAAATGATTTTTAAATTTGACTCAATCTATAAATAGCTATAATAACATACTGACATCCTTACATAATAGAAACAGCTGTTTTACAAAAACAATACGCACGCTGGCTTCGGTGTCTCGTTTCATCACAAACGCACGTGCTCGAAGCGGCGATAACACAGCCTGTGACGCAACAACGTCTAGACACGGCTACCTGACACTTGCAGAAACACAGCACGCTACCGCTGTATTAATAAAATATGTGCAGAGGGAACACTTTGAAAAGGAAATACGCGATTTAAAGGATAAGGCTAAAGTAAATATAAGCAGTTGAATTTTAAATCTAAATCCTACTACATTCAATTTTATCTGAGAACTCAAAACACCCCATTATCATCATAATACCACAAAACAATAGAAACACAAAACCGAAACTAACAAACAACGAAACATCTTATTATTGATCAGGCGCACACAACACCATTACACGGTGGAGCCCGACTGATATTAGCTACATTACGGCAGTAGTACTGGATCATAGGAGGTGGCAATACAGTGAAAAAGCATCTCCAAAAATGCGTAAAATGCTGTCGTTATAAAACAATAATGAATTATAAGTTGATGGCACATGCCCAGCGAGCGAACAACATTATCCCCGGCCTTTTATCACACAGGAGATGACTTTACAGGCTGTGTAGACATTAAACTCAGAAAGGGCCGAGGGGTTAAAACTAGTAAAGGTTACATTGATGTGTTCGTGTGTATGGCAAGGAAAAAGACAGTGCATTTGGTACTGACTTCGGATCTTTCAACACCTACATTCCTACTTGCACTGAAACGCATGATAGCTAGAAAAGAGTGCCCAAAACACATATATTCCGACAATGGAACCAACTTTGTCGAGGCGGATAGAGAGCTAAAGAGGCAGTTGATTAACGCAGGAACGTTTCATGCAAAACGCTAATGTACTCGGGATTCAGTGGCATTTTAAACCTCCCAGGTGGCCAACCGCAGGAGGTCTCTGGGAAGCAGCCGTTAAGTCGATGAAATATCACCTGAAACGCTTACTAGGGGAACAGAAGTTAACGTATGAGGAGTTTCTAACACTATTAACACAGATGGAGGCTTGTATGAACTCAAGGCCTCTTTGTCTGTTAACGGAAGATATCGACGATCTAGACTATCTCACCCCTGCGCATTTCATCATTGGCCGCCCTACAGTATCCCTCCCGCATGAAGACCTGAAACCCCAGAAAGTTGGCTTGAGAAATAGGTGGCAAGTTATTGAAAAGATGAAGCAAGGATTCTGTAAAAGGTGGTCGTAATACCTACAACAACTACAAGCGCTGTGCAAGTGGAATAACACAACAAAAAATGTTAGTGTCGAGGAGATTGTTTTAATAAAAGAAGATAAGTTTCCTCCAACAAAGTGGGCACTCGGTAGGGTGGTGTAAGTCCACCCAAATAGCGATAGCCTTATTTGAGTCGTGACGTTAAAAACAAAGGCTAACTCATTGAAACGACCGATAACAAAATTAGTTCAATTACCTATATAGTTGATACAAAGACACAAGAACATGACACCATTGACAAACCTATAGTAACAAAACAAACAATGAAACTGGAACCTAAAGTCAAACACAAACCTAAAACTCAATAAAAAACAAGTACTAATTTACTTTGCACATTCTTAATACTTCTGACGTTATTCCACCCAACGAAGCAATCGAATAAAATCGTGAATATTACGCAATTTGAAACAAACCGGGCAGTTTATTTTGATAAAATTGGAAATTTACAAACTGTGCATGACAACTGGAAAATCGTGAGCTATTACAATATGACGACTTATTGGTTTCTAAGTATCTGTCTGGATCTGTGGTCAGCAGAAGGTCCAAGCAATTGGCAGTTGTGAGTCGACATCCAGCACTCTCGTCGCACAGCAACTGGTATGGGAACAGCCACTGAGCTGAAGGATAACGCTCTCGACTCGCATCTGCCGCTTGGCTGAGGTCGTCACACAATCGAGTTGTCTCATGGTCTCCACTATGCGAACGGTATACACAGGCGCATAGGATCTGTTCTTGGCCTGTGTCTACTAGGAGCCACTGGACAGAGACTGAACCATTCCATTAACCAGTGACAATCAGTTCACGGTGTATTCGTTAAATAACCCAACGCTGAACATGCGAACCAACCAAGTTTCTTGCGAAATAGTTGCAATCACTAACTCAACATCACAGAATTGCACTTATGCATCTAACAGTTTTTACAATAAATGGACATCACTACAGAGACCCAACGCATGGTTATTCATATGCTGCGGAAATTTATTGATACAAGTCATATGCAATCAACACATGACTTCAAGGTCGATTCGTGCAACCGGAATCATAACGGTCGACGGCGGATGTGTAGTGAAGAATGGAGAAGAAACCTTCTACACACAAAAACATTATCAAAACAATACCTATATTATGTCAACCTGGGATAACAACTGTAGACGTTAGCGATATAAATAATCTAACGTCTACATAAGTCATAAACGCAGCAATAATTCAAACAATATAGGAACAAATTACTATGAGAAACTAAAAGCGAAAATAAATGAATTAGAACAACAAGCAGCTTCTGAGACAGAACAACTCATGACGTACATCATTACGTCATTTCATACGTCACATCGGGGGTCGTGTTGATCGCTATCGTCGTCGCCGCGTGCTACGTGCAGTGGAAACGTAGCAAGAGCAAGAACAAATGCTACGGCAGGGGGACGAGTCGCCCCAGGCTACCGCAGCCGTGTCGCTTCAGCGGGACGACTGAAACCACCGCGAGCGACATCCATCGACGACATTAGCATGACTGCACATCGAAACGAAACATATGCAACGCCTCACAAAGTCAATAGAATTCAGTAGAAAGCTAATTTTGGAAATTTTAAATGTTATCTATTTAACTTTCTTATTTTTATTAGGATTTTTTACAATATTGTTTTAATATATTAGTAGTTATTTTTTGCGGTTGCCAATATGTACGGTTAGCAAACGAAGATTGGTATTTTGATTTTATTGTAATTAATAAGTAACCTCAATAGTTATTGCTATATAAGTAATTTTGAGTGCAACACGGAGTCACTTGTGCTAACGCGAACTAGTTGTCATCTAACGCGCAACACAAACACTACTCTACTGTAACGCTAACTCATTTGTGAACTCTAATCTTCTTAACTACATGTCTCTTTTATTCCTGTCTCTGACATACATAACTCAAACTCAACTCGTACAAGAGCTTAGCTCAGTTAAAGAAAAAACAGGAAATAATAGCATATAACAGTCCCACTGCTGGACAAAGACCTCCATCATTGAAATCAAGTCATTAATACAATTGATGGATAACAAACCTGGGATATGCATCAAAAAATCCGAAACACATTTTGCCCGACCGACCCGATAATTGAACCCGAGACCTTTGGGTATTGGGCCGGACGCTTTGCCACTCGACCACCGAGGTGTTTCAGAAAAATCAGAACAAGATACAAACCGTACAGTAATAAATCCACCTATAATTTGTTACAACGTTCGTATACCTGTCTAGTGGGACTAGGAAAGCATAATTCATCTCCACAATGTAAACACTAAAAATAAAAACAGACTAGCAGTACCTTATACTAGGCTCCACAAAGTAAATAATTAATTTAGAGGCCTGTGTGTACGTTTTTACTATAAAGTCTCGAGTAAAATTCAAAAACTTAAAATTAATAAATTAAAAAAAAAAGCTTTATAAAAAACCTTATTATTAAGTGTCTGATTACATTAAGACAAAACAGCATGAGTTTAAAATGCTCCAATCACTCCAACAGGTATTTATAATTTAAAATATCTTTATGTTATTTTAAACTTGTATAACTTGGTAACGGCATATAGTTTTGTTAATGTCGTTACTTATATTAAAGCTGTTGAGTTTATTGCGCCCATTCTTCTCCACAGCTAAAAAATAGATACAAAATAAACACACAGATAAAAAATGTTTGGACTATTCAAAAGCATTTTTCTAAAGTTTATTTAATTAAAAAATATTTGACTTTGACTTTAATACTAATGATAAAAATATATTTCTTTACTCTTTGTTTGTTTATAAGTGCGCTCTATGTGCTGCAATATAGTCTGGTATTTTATAAAGTTAGTTAGTTTTTATATACATGTACACTCGTATATCTCCCAAAACAAAGACAGGGTTAGGTTTTAACAAAGGTGGTAAAGCTCTGGAATGGAATCATCTTCATCACCATCATCCTATACACGTCCACTGCTGGACATAGGTCTCTCTTAGTACACGCTACAGAGCACGATCCGCGGCTACTCTCATCTTATCTGGTGGAATATATCTAGCTTTTTACTTAGTAATTAATGTCGTCATCATCATTTTCATCATGAGACTACTAGTCCACTGCTGGGGACATATGACCTTTCCAAGTGCACGCCACTAAGCACGATCCACGATTCCACGACTACTCTCATCCAGCTATCTGATGGAATATATCAAGCTATTTACTAAGGAATTAATATCATCATCATCACTAGTCCACTGCTGGACATTAATTATCCCCAAGTACACGCCACCGAGCACGGTCCACGGCTAATTAATATTTTGATTGCAAAAGCTTACGAGATCCGGTGTGTGATGTAATTGTGTCACCCATTTTAAAAAAATATTATAACCCAATTTCCTACGTTTTCTGTTGTCCGCAAGTGTAATATTCTTTCGCAGTACGATAACAACTTTTATGTGAGATGATAAGAGTGCCTATATAGTGCGAATTGTATTTATTATTCGATCATGCCAACTTAAACGGAATTTGTTAGGCATTGATGTAGAGCCTTCTAGTGACAAGCGAGAAACGTTGACATTTTGCCATACAAATTCACGTTTTCGGTAATGTAATCGAATCGTGAACGAAACTCGCACTTGAGAATAAGGTGAACGGAAAGAATAAGAGTATCTCTGTCGTTAAATAAAAAAATATCTAATAAACAAAATATACGATTAAATACTTCAATAATTATGACTGATTTGAGAAGGACTTGAATCCAATTATTGATGTTTGTGTTGTTTTCAACGTCGGTTTATTAAAAATAATCCCTTGGGGTAGGGGGAACGACCTCCATCAATAGGTAGACAAACAGAAAGACGTTCTTAGAAAATTCATGTTTCTTTTGTTTTCTCCTGAAATGCGTTTTGGAAACTAGCAAAGCAATCAAATTTTACGGAGAAATAATTAGTATCGTATTTCCAGTGTTTCAGTGAAATCATTATTATTGAGTGCTATTGGATTAAATGAATAGAAAAAAATATTTATTTGCTAACAAAAATATTAAGCTTGTTTTTGTTATGTAGCGGATGTATTAATTACTACCTACCCACGTTTAAGCGTACTTACTAAGTATTTTACAAGCTTTGATTTATCTGGCAATGTATGTTTGTTTGAGGTGGAATCTTGCAACTCAATTATGTAGCAGCTATCTTCAACTTTTTGTAAATTTTGTATACACGTTCAGTTTGGATGACAATGCATGGTTAACTGTGTGACGTCATTCTAAATCCAACATGGCGGTACACCCAAGATGGCGGACTAATTATTTTTATTGCATTCCTACAATAAGGGTATCAAATTAAAGGGCTTGCTTAGAATAACTCGAAAAATAATGTGACTCTAAATCCATAATGGATTTAGAGTCACATTAAGTTGACCTAAGTTTTTAATGTTTGCCTACATTAAGGGTATCAATGAAAGGAATCAGATGAACAGACTGAGAAACGTGTCCAGCGATAACTAAAATGTAAACAATAAATTAAAAGTAAAAAACCTTTTTAAAAAACAAGCTTATATTTAAATGTACTAAAAAGAAAAAAAATACTTTAAAACTTTTACTATCATCTTATTACGTCAGTACATAATTTATATGATATAAAAGCTTGTCGCGAGATTTACTTTTTAGTTTTATTATTATTTATTTTTATTTACTTTTTAACAAGTAAATTAAATAACTTGATGTGTTTGATTTTGATTAAAACTTTCAATCTATTAATAATACGAGTACTTAAATCTTGCGACAGCCTTTTATATCATATAAATTGTGTAATGACGTTATACGTTAGATAGTAAAAGTTTTTATTTTTCTCTTTAGCGCATTTAAATAGAAGCTTGTTTTTTTAAAAAGGTTTTTTTATATTAATTAGAAAAAACAACAAAACATATTCACAATAATATAATAACCTAAAGTAACTAAAACTATAACGAAACTAAAATATGGCGTCAAAAAATTCCTCCGCGTCGCTGTCGACTGGTAATGTACCCATGAGACTGGCGCCATTGCCACGTTGTATGGCAATGCTTAGCTTCTGGCCAAGGTAAAAGCCAGCCCTTGGGTCATGGGAAGTGTCAACCAGCCGTTTGGAGATGTCAGTAAACAAAACATGAGCACTCGGACCCCATGGCCCGAGGGTTTCAACCCCAAACGGCTATAAAAATATAATTGCCGATAAGGTTATTATACTTTCGCCGCTTGAGGTTTTCTGCAGCCTCAACAGCAGCACCAGCACAGCACGCTGTGCTAGGAAGATGGGATGGCGCAAGAGTATCGACACAAGTTGCATCCCACACATTACATACACGGAAATAAAGACATTAACATCAATATCACAGTCTGATTTAAGTGTACTCGTCGTTTTCTACCAACTTCCGACATGAAACGGATTTAGCGGAACGTCTGACGTAAGAGATTTTGTATCAAATCTGAAAATTACTACTAGTTACAATTTCAATATAAATACAGCATTGTAAATTTAAATACTAAATTTAAAAAAAATTGGTCAAGGTCCGGTACAGCAAACGTTGCTGAACTCCCACGACTGTAACTGGAGCGCGTCAGCTGCTACACCATCCACAATTCCCAGTATGCAGTAGTAACTAAAAGGAATAATTGATGAAGCCATGAGAACGAAAACTTGAAATATTGATTTGCTTGAAAATAGATCCATTTAGAATGCAGAAATAATACGATGGAACAATAGGGGTGTAATGTATATGTAGTATTTTCTAGAACAGGGTTTCCCAAACTATGCGTCGCGATAGACTGGAGGGTCGCAAGCGAATATGATTGCTTGTATTTGATGGGTTGTAGCCCAGACAACTTTGGGAACCCCTGTTCTAGAAGCAATATCGACCCGCTAATGCATGTCGCCATTGACATATCAATAATGCAAAGACAAAGCTGGTTAAATACCAGCTTTGTCTTTGCAAACCTCAGTGTCGATCCAAGCAGTCCCTGGAGTTGGACACAACTTGGAGCAATAATGTTCATCATGTGGCAGACGCTTGCTGTTGCTGATGTTAGGAGTCCCGACAGCAGACCAGGTATTTTAAAAATACAAATTATATGGGAAAAAAATAAGGCTATTTTTTTTTATAAACACATTGGATTATTTACTGGTGAGAGGAGCTCGATAGCGCAGTAGAAATGGACGTTCGTTAACGTTTGGACTGTAAGCTTTTTATCGCTTGTCAAATAGATCTAAGGCCTCTCGATCTTGATGGGATTGAAAATATTGTGCTTACTTATTAATTTTGTCATAGTACATACTTGCGTTTATGATATTACATAGAGTTTATGAAATTGTAGGTAGTTGTTAATAAGGCGGTAATTAGCATTATTACAGATATTTACACTGCACTTAAGCATTTTCTTAGCTTTCTCTCAAAGAGGATTTTACAATGCTTCTTACCAAACGACCATTCGATTCAACGTTTATTCGACCAAACGTTCATTCGATCTATTATATAAATGTTAACAGTTATATCGACACAATATTTTTTAGTCAGTTGTTTGTTCGATCAGTAATAAAAAAGCAAAATGTTTTGTCGACCTTATGTCAAACGGCAAAATGAATTTTGATATCCCGTGGTACACTCATGTTAAGCAACTTTCGCAAAGCCCGGTCATCGGATGGGTGACCAAAAATGTATCATCTCGAGCTCCTCCGTGCTTCGGAAGGCACGTTAAGCCGTTGGTCCCGGCTGCATTAGGAGTCGTTAACAACCACCAATCCGCACTGGGCCCGCGTAGTGGTTTATGGCCCGTTTTTCCTATTCATCCATAAGGAAGGCTCGTGCGTCCAGCAGTGGATACATACAATGATCTGATGATAGTGGTGGAAGACCGTGTAGGCGACTTTGCTCAACAGCGAGACGAAATAGGTTAAGTGAAATTCAAAAAATACTAACTCGCGTTTAAACAGTTAAGACCATTTTATTTCATTTTCATTTTCATCCAATTTCCTTTACATATTATTAGTTGCGGATTTTGCAGATTGCCATCTTATACCATCGTAACCAAAAAGCTAACTTACTTTCGGACGCAAGGAGATTGCTTGTTGCATGCAGCCTTTAAATATTAGGTCCTACCTATGAAGTTGCCGATTTTTTCTAAGTGTATTATTTCTAAGACTCAACACAGTTTTAATATTTATTTATTTTATACTTACACATTTTATTTAGGCTTGAGTAATAAAAACTCTTTTTAATTTAGCATTATTTTTTAATAGATGCTAAGAAAATTGTAAAAAGGTTAGTATGAAAAATGTAAGTTATAAAAAATCTTCATACAAAACGGCAATTTAATAGGGAAATAACTTTAATAAGGATAGTTAAATTATGTCTCTTCTTCTTGTGCAGGTTGTCCGTTTTTTTTATTGCTTTTTTTATTTTCAATAGCGGGGCGGAAAAATTTGTTCGTCGAAGGTAATATCGCTCCAAGGTATTTGCATTGATGCTTTCCTCCTTCGTCTAGCGCGTCTTTACCTTTCCTTGCCTATTGTAGTTTAGTAACAATATCACTTATCTTCGTACGAGGAGACATTTTAGGTTTAGGTTTAGGCTTAGAGAATATTTTGTTGTCTCAAGAACTTACGAATTTCTTATTATTATTTTTCTTCAATATACGTGGGGTTATTGTACTTGTCTCAAAGTAAGTTCGTCACATTTTTGTACACTCCATACATTGAAAGCAAAGGAGACTGGTCATGGTCCATAGAAAATTACCCCAGGCCCGGCGCGGCGCTAAAGAAATGTATGTCAGAATTTTCGTAAAAATAGGTAAAATAAATATAAAAAGTCCTCAACCCCGAAATCAGAGGCTAACACTTTGAAAAATTGCCTGTAGTGTTTTTTCAGGCGTATTATTTCATTATGCGTATTTTTTGAAAAAGTTTTGTTTCAATAAATAATTATCAAAGATACACCTATCAAAAATAAAGTAGACAATTTAACACGTTCACTGCCAAGGGCCTAATATAAAAATCTCGCCAGGTGCCACACTACTATTATTATTTTTTTATTGGCTTCGTTGCCACTCTTTTATTTTTTGATAATGTTTATGTTTTAGGTGTGTATTCATTAAATATAAATTAATACTATTATTATTTACATGTCTATGTGTGCGTAAGATACGACGCGCGTGTGCCAGAGGTACAGCAATTAATAAACCAAACAAAATATTCGTAACGATCACTCGGATCCGAGTGTGCAGCACTACTGGTACCGCATGCCGCACACTCGGATCCGAGTGTTCGGCAGTCAATGTGTTCAGTAATAAAGTGAAATGAAACAAAAAAAATTGTTTCGTGTAGCTTGAGGCTGCACCCGATTCTGAAAATACCGCTAGCCTAGCAGTCGCCATATAAGATTGGCGTGAATGAGATCGACAAAGTAAATATCAACATCATCTGTTCATTTTATGTCCCCACTGCTGGGGCACGAGCACAGAATACATGATGTCTGTGAGCACGAGCCTTCCCTATGGATGGATAGGGAGAACGGGCCAAAGCCGGGCTAAAACCATCACCCAGGCCCAGTGCGAATTGGTGGTTGTTAACGAATACTAATGCAGTCAGGACCAACGGTTTTATGTGAAGCGCGGCGGAACTCGCGATGATAGTTTTTTTGGTCACCCATCCAATGACCAGCCCTTAGCAATCGCAGACCAGGCGCGTAAACCACTGCTCCATTAAGCTCTTCCAACAATAAATATACTCGTACATTATTAGGTATATTATGTTACAAGTCAATTTAGGTATATTGTGTTTGTTTCCTCTTTAAGTAGGTATATTATCTATTGATCACAGCTCCTTTTCTCAGAAGTTGTTTACAACGTGACCTTACGCTCTGAACAAATATTGAAAACCCGTGTAACGCTTCTTCTCAGAAATGCTGTTAATTTGTTATTATTTACATACACACATACTCCATTATAACCTCCAATATAATACTACCTCCAGGCTCAGACACATACTCATATATCTACAGGTGTATGAGTCCTCCCTGAGTCTGGAGGTAGTCGCAGTAAACACACGTTATACGGTTGAAAATGTATTTAAGAAATTTTACAGTTTTGGATAAGTTGATGTGCAGGCGTCTGTACACTTACTTTATACTACACAGATTCCAGAAATTGCGAGTGGCGTATACTGGAGTTTACTGAACGAAAACGTGTGTGTTTTGTTCACTGATATTTAATTTGGTGTTTGTTTTAACAATGTGATTATTGGCTAATAAAAAGTAACGAAAAAAAAAATAAAAGCAAGAAATAGTAAGTAGTACGAGTAAACAAAACAGTGCAACTTCACTTTTTAAGTTCTCTCAAGAAGTCCGCCCGAGGAATTAGTAAAGCTTAGGGGGTATATCATTTCTCACTTCTCATTTCTATTATCATTCAACATCATCATACTGGAAGGAAATATTGCGGCCGTGGCTAGCTCAATTAAATCCGCACTCTCTTTGGTTGGTGATTGTCCCCGCCTGCGACAACTATAAATATTCTATGTATTTATAAACACTCATTATAGATTTTATTATTTACCTATACGGTATCGGACAATCAAATATTTCACGTTGCATTCAACATTGCTCAAATTTTATTCTGGGATCGTAGAGCTTGTTTTTTTCTTTTCTAATATCTCTCGGTAATCATCGCATTTCCGAATGCAGACGAATACTAATTTCCATGTCCATTAATTATTAGATTTTTGAATTGATTTTAATTCAGAACAACGTACTTTATGGTTATTTTGTTTTTGATTTTTCGTGTGAACTATATAGAGCTGTAAAACTATAAAACGTAAATCAGTTAGGTATGACACAATAGTATTTTCCCCAAATACTTAAATAAATGATAATAAGGAAAAGGAGTAGTAGCAACTCTATATTCTCCGACGACAGCCGAAACACCATATTGGTTAGAGATATTAAGAAAATAGATGTACTTATACTTAATTAAGAAACTTGTTAAAAAAATTTATTAACGATGAAGAGTATTTATTTACGGCGCCTATGAAGACAAGAGAAAGGTGGAGGTGGCTTTGTCCAGTACCTACTAATTCTGGACCTAATCTCGGTTATCATCGAATCTTATGAGACAGCCCGTCCTACCCGCTAATAGTGCTGCTTTGCAAAACTTCCAGGGCACATTTTACAAACGAAATCAAACCCAGCGCCACTAGCTTAAGGTCCATAATCAAGTAGTGATAAAAAGAAACACGTTTTATTAGATCCTAACATTCGCAAGTTGCGTACGTCACGCCATTTTACGGCTTACACTAATGATATAAGGAGTGTTATTCAATAACAGCGCGCTTCTAACAGCAATGCTGGGTTCAGTGACCCTGCAAAGGCTTGCTTCCTGCGCACACGCAGAGCCAGCCAGCGCGGCTTTTTACGTTACGTGCAAATACACATATCTCTCTCTTATTAGATTTTACGACTGGCAATACTAGGAAATGCTGGCCTCGGCTCTAAGTGATAGTTTTAAACTTTTTTGATACCTTCAAAGGGACAACGGCACTTTTAACATTAACAGTATGGCTTACGTCTGTCTAGTTATCTCGAAATATGTGAAGCCGGGAATTTAAATAAGACATGATGCTATATTAATATTTTAAGACTAGGGTAAATTAAAATAGTTTGAAATGAGTATGCCTGGAAATCACCTAAGGTCCCTGACACGCTGGACCTGCCTCATGCGAGGTATCGTTAAAACAAAACAATGAGAATGCGCCAACAGTGATAATATATCTACAAGGTTGATGATGACCATGGACAAATATTTAGTCTAGCTTTGGACCTTTCTTTGGAAGACACCCGCGTGGCGCTTCAGCCGGCTTGCTGGTCGTTGTGGTGAGTGACTTTTATCGATCTAGTTACTTTGAATACTGAAACTATGACTTTGACGTATAACCACATAACTTGCGAAATCTTAAATTGTTTATTACCCATAAATCCGGTTACGCTAAAGCCATAAACGATGAACAGTCAAAGCTATTATATTGTAACGTTTTTTAAATCATTACAATAGAAGATTGATTATTTTTTAAAACAATACTTATTTCAAAGTTCCCATCAACAATTTTTTTATTATATTTTATTATTCAGTAAATATTAAGTTATTGTGTTGAATCCATCCCTTTGTGGCATGAATAGCGCCAGACTCAATGGTCCTTTCTGGAGCTTAGCACACGAAAGCATACCGACTACTCTCAACACATATTCTGTTTTATTATAGTTCCTGGAAAATAAATGAATAAACTACATGGAAATTTGAATTGGTATACAGTATTTGTAACTAACTATAACTTAATAACAGTATAAATAACATCAAATTTATCATATCGCTTAAAAACACTCAGTTCAGTTAAAGTTTTCATTTAAGAAAAACTTTATTAAAAAATATATATTTGATCTCGATATTTTGTCACCACCCTTATGTAAGTATATACACATATATACATCAGGATTTATAGTTTTTTTTATATTGTTTATTGTAAATCGTGTCTTTTTGCGCTTCACTAGTGCGCTTTGTTACTTGTTACGCCGTGATAAATAAACAAATAATATTTAACTAGCCCATCATGAAGAAATATTTATATATAAGTATTTCAGTTGTGTCGCTGGCTTTATTCTAAACGAGTATTTGGGCGGGACATATTTTGCAAGTAGCCCTAATATTTTGTTCTCATACATACTTGGCCAGTAAACTTTCCTGCTGAACCCCAGCAATCCGCTTTCCATACCAGTAGCCTTGGACCGTAGGCACGTGGTTGAACTAATTCGATCACATACCTCCTTGGTATTTAATACGATGTTAACTAAATCCAGATTTGAATATCCTTATTTAATTAACTGTACAATACAAAAAAAGTTTGATTGTGTTTGGTTGCACGTGTTTAAACTGTTATATAGAGTCACATTGCTAAGTGACCTATTCAGAAAGCTGTATCGTTACATGATTTTTTATTTATTTATTAAAACAAAAACAAATAAAAATCATGTTACAATTTTAAAAATCTATAATTTAACTTGTAACTATTAGTCCATACTTGTAACAGTGAAAATGGACAGCTCTCGAAAACTATAGTTTCCAACAATGCGCTTAATAATTCAAACTGATCTTGGAAAAGCTCAATTTTAAGCTTGTTTTGTATAACCTGAATATTGTTAAATATTCCGACCCCTTCGTCGCCGTAGTGATTCGAGGCTTAACTTAAAGTGTGAACTTATTAGCGGGAAAGTGAAGAGTCATGTCTGCGGTTTTGTTTTATTTTCAAAAATTTGTGTTACGTCGAATATTAATGTGAAATAATGGTGGATTATTAACCGTTATGTGTTCGTGAGTGTGCATAAGTTGGTAAATGAAACAAAACAGTGCAACGTCACTTTTCAAATTCTCTCAAGAACTCTGCGTGAGGACTTAGTAAAGCCCCACATCTTTACTGAGATACTCAAGGGGTTGGGGGTATATCATTTCTCACTTCTAGTCAATCTTATGTCAATCCCATACATTTTATTATTTTCGAACTTCGCTAATTTTAGAAATTAAAACACAAATTTTAGAAATTAAAACAAAACCGTAGACATGAGACTCTTCACTTTCCCGCCAAGAAGTGGATTTTAAACTTTATCTCTTGCATTGATTTATGATTAAACATTTATCGAAGAAAATTAACAGTTTTGAATAGTCTGATGTGCAGGCGTCTCTGTAATGATTGTGTGATCGTGTATAAACGTTTTCTTGTTCTTATCCTTCTTAAATATATACAAGTACTCTTTACTAAACCGTCGCATATTTTCAAAGCTTTTCATTGAAATACGAACCACTTCAAAAACTTAAATCCTTAGTTGGAAAATGAAATAGTTAGAGTTATTGTGAGGCGCAGGTGGGACTCGTATCCACGATTTATTGGAATACTGGGGCAGCTTCTGGCTTCCATAGTCCTATTATTATTTTCGCCATAGCATCAATAATAGTGGCATAGTAAATAGTTGTGTTCCGGTATACTAGGAATACTCGTAAGTTAGCCAATTCCTTATTCCATGTGTATACCGGGTGAAGTGCGCCTCCATCTCTGAACATCAGTTGGGAATTTTCGCTTACCATAAAAAATACCTAAGCAAATAAAAAAATATTTTCTCAATTTCAATTTTGCTTCATCGGATAATCAACATTAAGGCTGAGATTAAAGGATTAAACGATTGGTACTAAAGAAAAAAAATATTATTTTTTAACCTTTTCAAGATAACATTAACTTTTTTTATCTATTTTTATTTTTGAAAAGCCGCTCATAAACAACAACAACATAAGAGATTATTTTAATGTTATGAATATTCTAACCACAGAACAGTTTATCTATTCCATGATTCTAATGGATTAGCGCAAGGGCCCCGATCCTAACCCCTCGGAGAATCTAAAAAACCTCTGACGGTGTTTCGCTTCACACGGCTTGACGAAACTTTAAGCAATAAACAATTATTATTATTTGCACCCCATTTAAAAGAATCTAGTAGGACTATGAAAAAATCACGGATGTCAGCTCATTCCACAATTGATGTTGCGTGGTATAAAAGCTCCTCTGAAAATCGAACCTATATGAATCTTATTTTTCCGTTTTAATACACGATGCCCGAAGCGAGCTAGCTACAAGATAACGGTGGTTGGCAACTTAGATCTTTTCCTTATTGAATTTCAAGCTGAAATTTGTTATTCTTATTTGAAGGCGTGTGCGCGTGACTATCGCCGACCGCCGAAATGTCTCGCCTGCTTTCGCCATTTTGTTCACGTCAGCATTCATGATAAGGAAACCCACAAAAGATAAACTTAATAAATACCGCGCTCGTGCAACGCAAACATAGACCCCTCTCACGGACACCAACTAGGAATAACCCGAACGCAGCGGTTGCGAGATTCTGTGTACGTGAGAGGGTTGCCTTGTGTGCGTTGCTCGAGCGCTTTTGTATGGAGCTTGCCTTTTGTGGATCTCCTTATTTTGTGATTAATGGAAGCAATCAAGAGGAACTTGACGGGCCAGCAGCGGGCGCGTTCGCAATCTCGAAAGTTATGCAACTTTTGCAATGCCCACTTATCGGATTGGTGACCTATGCTTAGTGGATTACGAGGGCGACACTGAAAGTTTTTAGAACTGGCCACTTGTAAATGATATGTAAACGATATAATACGAAAAAATAAGTTCATGTATTTCATCATTTGTGATTTGTTTTACGACTGGGCGGAAAATTGAAAATTGTCTGTGTTACGTCAGCATGAATTTAACGCGAGAAAATTTTCATGCAATGATTTTATATGACTTTCGATGTCATTTAAGTCAACATAAAAGTTATAATAGACTTCAATTGGCCTTTTACGATGAAGCCCCATGTCGTGCCACTGTTTACAACTGGTTTAATGAGTTTAAACGTGGTCGCACTAATCTCACCGATGTACTGCGTGAGGGACGGCCTTCTACGGCGACGACTGAGGATAACATCAGTGTTGTGTGGCGTATGATAGAGACTGACGAAAGAGTAACCTAATAAGCAGATTCGGACAAGCTTAGACATCGGTATGAGTCAAGTGCACAAAGTCATTCATGAAAATTTAGCGGTCAGGACAATTTGTGCCCGGTGGATACCTCAGAATTTGACAGATGCCCAAAAACTCCGTCGTGTTGATTGGTGCCGTGAAATGGTTCT
Organism: Eudonia truncicolella; assembly: GCA_949315975.1. Taxonomy (NCBI): domain Eukaryota; kingdom Metazoa; phylum Arthropoda; class Insecta; order Lepidoptera; family Crambidae; genus Eudonia; species Eudonia truncicolella. Next base: position 8,111,187 of record OX438825.1, on the reverse strand, counting down.
AATATTTAACGGAGGTGACTCAAATGCTGTGTTCGACATACTTATGGGTGAAAGCTGGATTTATTGTTATGATCCTGAAACTAAAAGACAGTCTGCTGAGTGGGTGTTTCCTTCCGAGGAGTTGCCAACTAAAGTGAAGAGAGGTCGAAGCGTGGGAAAAAAGATGGTGGCATCGTTCTTCGGAAGGACAGGTACACAACAATTGTTGTAGAGGATCGAAAAACAGTTACTGGAGACACACTAACAATTGTTTGCCACTTGTTTTGGAAAAAGTTCGGAAACTACCTCGCAGTAGGATCCTCCTTCACCACGACAATGCTTCGTCGCACACCGCCAAGCAAACGATCGACTATTAGGCGACGTCTGACGTAGAATTACTGGGTCACCCGCCGTATAGCCCCGACTTCGCACCTTGCGTTTTATGGACGCCGAGGAAGCAGTGGCTGCATTCCAAAAGGCCGTCGAAGAGACCCCTAAGGACGAGTGGGCAAAGTGATTTTCTCAGTGGTTCCATCGGATGCAGCGATGTATTGATGTGAATGGATACTATTTTGAAAAGATGTAATAAAACTAATAAGTTGCTAGTTTGTTCATTTTTTGATTATCTAAGAACTTTCAGTGTCGTTCTCGTATACACCTATATCCCATGTGAAATTAAGAACTGAAGATTATATTTATTTTTGCAAGTTATAATAGGCTTATAGTTTCTAGCCGAAGACAGCTTTCCATACCGGTGCATGATGCACTTGTTTCTTTTTAAAGTTTCATAAAAGAATGAGCTTCCTTAAACGAACAATAACAACTTGACTTGCTTTAGAAAAAATCTTACCTATTTTATTTAACTAACATTGAGTATTTCTTCTGGAGGCTATTGCGTATAGTACAGTTTACCCTTTAACAGAGTTTCCTTTCGACATTGTCTTGCTTAAATTAAAATAATTTAGTATATAAAACTTAACACCAATATTATTGTAAAATAAAAATGATTCCCACACTCACACCAATTATCTAGCCCCAAGAAAAGCTTCCCTGAGACTGGATAAATGGTTAACTAGACAACGGATAAACATACATAATATACTTAATACATACTAATTATATATGTATAATAAGTATGTATTGTTTCGGGTCTGGGTGTTTCCCATCGAAACAATTTAGAAAAACAGGTGTGCAAGCCACTCGAGGAGGTCGTCGTATGAATGACATTTTACCAAGACTTTTCCCAGAAATCAACTCAATAGCAAAAGCGAATTAAAAAAGAGATATTATGGTCGCCAAGTTGCATTGGTTCACATTGCTTTGGTCCAATTTCAATTTCAACCTACTAGATCCAACAAAAACTGGAAGCCTTATTTTTTTTGGAGAGAATTTGCTGATTGCCTTAGACGGCATTTTCAGCTTCCCCGGGCTTTTTTGAGGGCAACGGTTCCTCAAGCCGTTTGGAACGAATCACTTTCGGAGGTTTTCTAGAGGGAACGGCATCACGCAGTAGTGCGTGTCCCCGTGCCCTACTAGATTCTCCGAGGGACTTGCTGCGATTACCACTTTCCATCCCACGACGGGCCAAAAGCTTGTATGCCGATAAATATATAACAATATGATTAAATTAATATATTATTATACGTGCGTCACAATATATGCTATCTACATATTTTTTTTCTGGGACATAATTATGTAAGGTATACCCAAACGGCGGGCGGAAGCCGAAATAAAATATTTAAATAGCATACAATTGACAAAAAATCGCGTCGACGAATATCAAATGTGTTCGCTCGCTGCGCCAAATCGATGTCAGAAATTCGGAAATCGGTCAAGAACAATCGTGTTTATGATTTAGTAGGCGCTCGTTTTTTTAAAGTGCAGTTTTTTTCTTTTGCACACGTACAAAGGTATGTTACGAAATAAATTTTCCACTCTGAAAACTTATACCTCGTAAACACCGAAACATATTGAAAAACGAAGGTCATCATACCGGCTATCTTGTTCCCGTTTTTCATACAGGTATCCAAAAAAGTTGCTAATAATTTAAAAACTGCTGGCGGGTAAGAGCCGCTGAATATCAATTCCAGCGGTATGTACAACATACATCCATGATCGCGCTTTTGAGTCACGCGTCAGCAAACTTGCATAAATACCTACCTAGTTGCACAAAAAAGACTTCGTACCGAAAACTCTCACTAGAAACGGCATAGTGTACGTCGGTACGTGCAGTAGGAACAATCGTCAAAATTACATTTGAAATATACCAATCGTATGAGGAGTCAGCTACATTCATTGCAACGCCCCAAAACCAAAGGCACACCTAATCAGATTCAATACAAAGAGAAAGTCAGTAACGTACTACACTTTTCGAAGTTCTTAAATAACTTTCTTAGCTTTCGGAAATAATACTTATCTAAACATTATTGTTGAAGTAGACGAGCAGACGTACAGTTTTAACGCTATAAACTAATAATTTATTTGAAATTACGTTTCTCCTTAATCAATGTTTTATAAAAGCTTCGATTTCATTACCTGTCCTTGCATTGTGCCTCTGATGCTATGACAAATGGAGCTTTTCAATCAGACAGCCGCGATGAAGGCGTGCGAGATTGTTATCATTGAAAAAAGTTTTATCAACAAAAGTGGGTTGGTCTACTGCAAGCTGCCGTGTGCGCGGGCGCAAGCTCGAAAGCTCAGTGTTCGGCCAGCAGTGGCGGTCGGTGGACGCGTGGCGACGCTCGGCATGGTCGGAGCATGGACGTGTGGAGCGGCCGCCCGCCCGCCTCGTGCGCGCACGCAGCTCCTCTGAGCGAAGCAGACTTCACGCTGACCCTCTACGAGAGCAAGGACGAAACGCTGCCGCCGCAACCAAAACAAGGTCTGTTCAAACATGCAATAATATTTACGCGATTCTTAGAAAAAAAAAATCAATTTGAAAGCGTAGGTTACGCACGTTCTACGCTACCTGAAACTTCACGCACGGTGTTATTCTGGATACCCGCGCGCAATGTTAATAGTTGACATGCGTAGGACGAACTCCGGCTAATGGTGAAACGTGAGTGTGCCCAGACGTGTGCATACGTCGTGTCACCGCCGATGCACAATAGATGAGCATATCTTTGCCCGAGGTGACGCGAGCGACGCATTGTTTACACCAAAACTTAAGATCGTCGTAATCGATGCGTCTAGATGTTAAGCTAAAATAGGTCCATTTAAAACGGCAGAAGTGTCCAAACTGCTAACTTGTACTCCGGTGGGAAGTTCGCTGCGCTTTGCAGGTAAGTCATGCAAATATATCTTGGTATTTGTACCGTATTGCATTGATATCGGCCCGTGCTGACTTTAATCGGTATAACTAAGCAGTCTTATGTAACCGTTACTCACTCTGGCACAGATTTTGTCTTGTTGTCACTGTTTTAGTGATAGACGATTTTACGTTCGTTTGTTTTCTTTTTTTTCTTTCTTTCAAAACAAAACCTTAGATAAATATAATCTTTTATATTTATAACTTAATAAAATTATTTCAGCTATCTTCCGTTTTGCTCGGTGATTTAATAAAAAACAAAAGAGATTCATCTAACACTTATAAAGCGAGTCTTGCTACCTTGAGTCCCTAGACTGTAATTGATTTTCATTTCCGGCAATTAAGAAATAACGAGACAAGACACAGACATAGACGGTTCAAATAATAATGGAAAGAAAGAAAAATATTATTTTCTATTTAAGACCGTCTTTTGTTCAATGAAATAATAAAGGTTCATTTATGTCTTAGGTAGTTATTGTTCTGAGTTTATATTGCCTTTGTCACTTTTCATTTGTCATACAAAATCAACCTTTACGTTTTAGGTACTATGCAAATATGTTAACTGCAATCCTGCATAAAAATAGATAGATATAATTAATATAATATTTAGGTAACAATGACGAAATCAACACTTACCTCACGTATCTATCGGATTCATCCTCACGGATTTAGAAATTAAACAGATACTCGAAGCTTTTATCGTTCGGTTGAAAATCTGTAACAGAAGAATTAATCAAAAAAGTTTGAGATGTAGTTAGTGATGTGAGATGAAAACTTTATTTAATACAAGTTTGCATTTTACAACAGAAAACATGAAACCCTTGTTTATGGCAAGAGTTTTTTTTAAACAGAACGAAGTTTAAGATAACTCTCTCATAAATAATCTCCTTTATCAAAAAAGCCGAAAATACTTTTCTTTCAAAAAAATATTACACACTGTACGGCGTTAACTAAATTGTTCTTAAAAAAATTACAAAGTGTACGGCATTCGCAAAACTGTTCTTTAAAATAATACACCATATATAAACACCAATAATATATATAAACTGCAATATATATAAATTTCTGGTCACCCATCCCATGACCGGCCTTTGCGAAAATTGCTTAACTTCAGCAATCGCAGACCGGGCGCGTTAACCACAGAGCCATCGAGCTCCTCTAACACACTTATACATCAACATATTTGTTAGGATTGAGGTATCTCGATTCTGTAACTATTACGTGGATGCATTTCAATAAGCGCGTGGGAGACACGACTATTTCTAAGAAAGAATGCATACAATCAAAAAGTTAAACAAGTGTGCAACTTTATAACCGATCACGGGGTGAATTCACACACTGATATCATGTACGAGTGCTCCTCCTTACAATATTCAAAATCACCTATGACGATTTGACACTGAAAGTTTTGAAATAAAGAAGTTGTAAATAATGTAAAAAACTTCATAGTACACTTTCATCTATACTATTAACAAAGAGTTAAAGTTTGTATCTTTGTTTGTTTGTTTGTTTGAGAAGAGTAAAACTCTTCCAATTCCAAAAATTTTCATTTTATTTTTATAAAACAATAAAACATATTGGTTCTAAGAAATACATATTCAATGTAGCCGAAGTCGCGGGCAAAGTGCTAATCGTTTATAATTTCAACACCACTGATAATATGTTAGGACGAAAAATCGAAGCCCGTTCCAAAAATATATGCATGTCGTGGCAGCCTCAAATTGAGACGACTCTTAGTTTTAAGTCAACAATATGTTCTGCCTAGCTACAAATGCAATAGTGTTCGCCTTGTTCTTTAAAAAAATAAATTTAAAAAAAATACTTTTCGTTTGCGAAGGTGTCATTTTAAAACTGCGCTATCGATAGCTATCAAGCAGGTACTACAGCACCATACTGGTCACGGTGTTCAGCCTCATTAAGATACGAGGAGTGACCATTTAATTATGTATAGAGCGCTCTACCGACCGTTACAAGTTGATGGTCTCACCTCCATTCCTTACGTGGGTGCTATCGATACTTGTTATAGATAGTGAAGTATTGTTTCTTTTAGTAGGAAACACTTCTAATAAGTAATCCTCACAAATCTCTTCAAGATTTTTCAGACTAAATCATTTTAAAGGCTTTTGCGATGCGCGTGGGAAGACAAAAGAGAGGTACATACGAATTATTGTTTTAATTCTGTTGTTTAAGAGTTGATTTTCAACTGATGGTGGTACGTTATAGAAATTTTAAAGGAAGCGTAATAGGATTATTCAGAGTCATTAGACGTTCGTATTTTTGCAGAATGAACGATGTTTTTCAATATTTTATTAATAATCCTTTAAGCACAGACAGTTTGTTATCATTTGGACGGTAGAAACCCTTAGACGGTGTATCGATCACACGACTTGAGGAACCCTTTAAGATTCTCGCTGCTCCCAAATGTTCTTTTTAAACTTTTAGTATGGCTCGTAGTAGTCCAGGCAAAACTTAAGTCTTTGGATTCCTAAGTCCATATTAATAAATGAATCGGCGAAAACAATATTTGCATAAGCAATGGAAAAATTCAAAGTGGAAATAGATTAAAATGAATTCGTAATAAGTGGAAGCGGACGCGAGAGTTCTATGCGAGTCTCTCCATATGAATTTCTTTGATTTCATATTTAATAAAATGTTTTTGTTTTGTTTATATAATTTTAACGCAAACTTTGATGCGAAACAAATTACAAAAAAAAAGTTATATAAACTAAACAAAAACATTTTATAAATAGCTTGCCTACTTCTTAACTGATCTTTAGTATTTGTAAAAATATTATGATCAGATGTTAATGACGGTAGTTGTTGACATTGAATTGGCGCATTTGGCTTTCAAAGTAAAAAATAAATAGTGTTGAATAATTTCGGCGGCCTGGTTAGAACCACGATAGTTCAATTAGAAGAGCACCTGACCCGGTATGTCAGAAGGGTGCAGGTTCAAATCCTGCTCGTGGAAATTTTTTCAACATTTGTGTTTTTGTAATTCATATTTAATAAACAAATTGGATTTCTTTTTGCAGAAAAATGTTTAAAATTTATTTATACCTAGCAAAATTACGATGACTGCACTAAAATCAAACTAATGATTCAGATCCTACAAAGCCTTCGGTGTTCGTGTTCATAATAGCATTTATTTCACTTCACGGCTTATGTTTTCATTTTCAATTTTTATTTTACAACCGGGATGTGTCTGGCTTTCATCTGACACGATTGTAAGTGTTTTTAAATCCAAAGATAAAAAAGCACACGTCTTCTTCTGGAATCCCTAACTACTGAGGATCATTCTATCTTATTTCTTAATTTAGATGTCCTATCAACTAATCAACATTTATGTTATGGCGATAGACATAAAGAGAGCTTTGGATTGCTATCCAGGCGGATTTATAAGTCCTGCTTCTTTTTGGTGAGAGAGTTTGCTGATTGCCTCAGACGACATTTGCAGCTTCACCATGCTTTTTTGGGGGTAGCGAGAAACTTTAAGGGTTCCTCAAGCCGTGTTTCTTTTTTTATATTCGTTCAAAAGAATTTAAATTTCTTTTTTTAAACCTATAATATCCATCCTTAGCAAAAACCCCGTGGGTTTGTATGCCTTAGAGAGTTCGATTACACTTGAAATCATAAAAAAAAAAGAAAAACAACAAAAACAAAAAGAAACAAAAAACACGCACTATCGTCTGACGGAGCCCTCGCACCAACATCGGCGTCAGCTGAGATTAGTATTTGTTTATATTATTTTTATGATACAAGCTGCACGACGATAGGTGACGAAAGTGAAACGAAGCACCGTCAGAACTTAGAGGGAACGGCATCACGCACTAGGCGTGTTCCCGTTCCCTACTAGATTCTCCGAGGGGTTCGGATCGGATCTGGAGGAGAACTAAAGCGAGATTACCTATCCTCTAGCTAGTCTTTGAGCGCTTAAGGTAAAGCCACCAAAGAGTACGCACTACCAAAACATTTGTATTGATAAACGCCTCAGTCATTTATAGTCGCCTCCTTGATTAAGAAGCAAAGCGCTTGGCTCGATGTCTGTAGGTCCTAGTTCCATTCCTAGGATGGGCGTTTCTGATTCTTCTATGCATAGACCAAGTTACTGATCATCAACCCGCAATTGGCCAGCGACCCCCCATCAATTGTAGCGATGATTTGATTTCAGTGATGGAGACTTTTGCCCACCAATGCAACTGTTCTTCAGCTTTTTAACTAAGTACTAAGTTTAATTATTGATAAAAAAAACTATTACTTTATAGACTGGGACATTCTCACAGTTAGATAAAAGATCGTTCTCAGAACAATTCTTAAAATGCACTCCCAGCTTTCCTTTAAACCGGAGATTATAAGGGATAGGCATCGAAAAGGCAAAGTCGTCTTCGTGCCTAACAACAACTATGTAAGCGACTGAAAACCTCCTCCGAAAAACTTTCCGTAAAGGAAAATAAATAACTTTGAAATTTGAATCTGTAGCTATACTTTAAATGCCTCATGTTTTTTTAGTCCGAACCACGAAGATTGTTATAGACGTGGAGAGGGGTTAAACGAACTTTAGAATCAAGTGTAACATTGAGCACAGCGACATCCGTAACTCGTTGCACGATTGGTGTCCTTTATGTACTAGTCGTCCCAAGTATGACTATATCTCCTAGTAATGGTTAATAACGAAACGATTTATTTTTGCAAAAAAAATACATTTTGAAAAAAGTTTAGAAAATATTTCCACTAGCGGGATTTAAGCCCGTACTCCCTCTCACTCACTCACTCTCCACTTTGCAACACGACTAGAGTTACAATTTTGTCAAACACATTCTTATTTTACTTAATGTACTATATTGAAGATTACACTGTTTTTTGGTAGGTATTGTATGTACGATTATAATTTAAAAAACGGTTTTGTATCCACACTGCTGTTTAATATAGAAAGGCAAATAGCACTTAAGAAGGAGACGACATGCCATAGGACGGACATTGTTCTGTGGGACGAACGCAAGGCCGCGTAATTTCTGCAGTCCCGGCAACTGCGCTTCCAATCGAGTTGCCGAGACATCAGTTTCCCTGTCAATATACGTTTCTGAAGAACTCAATATCGTAATACAGTTTAAATCAAATCTAGATGATGGCTCTCGTATATTTTATGTTTTCATTGGTCTCATAACCAAACCAGTTCTGTGAACCGTAGCGATTGACCGGGAAAAAACAATGATTTTACTTTCGACCGGGGTAATAAATAATTCCCTAAGCACTTTCAATTTTTAAACAGCTGCTTTGTATTGATAGACGGTTTTTTAGTCAACCATAATACTTGTACAACGTCAGCTTCAAATTGACCGAAAGAGATCGCGCTAAAAAATATTGTATCATTTAAGTGATTTAACCACCTTATTTTCATGACATCAGAGTATGCTTTTGACAAACACGGTTTGATTTAAGCAAATTTTCACAGACAAGTGAAAGACAATACAGTCTAAACTGCTAACTTACTTAGCTGGCGGTTGGATGTACGACCAATTGGAAGCAGTCAATACTTTTTATAGCTTCTGATAGCTGACGTGTTTAATTGGTGTTTTTATTGGGATACATTTTCACTTTACTTCAGCCAGATACAGACCGCAATAAAATAACTTTTTTATGTTCAATAATTTGAAATGATTAATTGATGCTCTCTGTATAGTTTCATTACCTATACGAGATCTTAAAGTCATTGGGATAGCGTCATAAATTAATCACATCTATCTATAATCTAGAGGGTAAACCATCGGTATCATACCCCTCTGGGTCCCTGGGTTCGATTCCTAGCGTAAGTTACTATGACACACGTTATTTGTGCTCGGTTTAGTGGTGGGCTTGTTTTAAGTCCACTTGGGTAGCTACCAGCATCTTTTAAAAACCTGCGGCTCTAACAACAATGTTTGTAGCATTGTTTTGCTCTGACATAATGAGATAAGTAGACAGTTTCTCAGTAGTTTAGGGTCCCGGGTGATGTATGCTTTAATTATTGGTTGCTATCAATAATGAGTATTGAGTATATTACGAAACCTATATGTACATATAGTTGACATACATATTTAAGCAGTAGCCGTGTTGTACGAGTATTATTGCTCGTGATAGATTTATAGGAGTAGGATTTGTTGCATTTGTGGTCTAAGTAAAATTACCGATCTCAGACTCAAAGGCGATGTTTGATTCCCAGCGGCGGCATACTTTTATTATTCCAAATACATCTTTTGTTTTATATATTAATAACTCGGTTTGGTCGGTGCCCTTTAGGGCTTGTCTTATATCCGCCTACCACCTCCTACACGAAATCTGTCGCCATGACGACAATGTTAGTAGCATCGTTGTTTTCTCACGTTATTGATATAGCCAATACCTCATTAATTGAAGATTCCGAGCAAAGTACGCATCATCCTACGAACTTATCGTTACCTAGGTACTGTTGTGTGAGATAAAGGTCAAATTTTTCATCGTAAGGAACTTTTAGCTAGAATAGCTATAGAATAAAACCTCCTTTCAAATTAATATCTACATTATATTTATTTTCTGAGTACTTTATTTATGGCAGACTATACTCTCATACTCAATAATCAAAATATTTGCTTTTCTGGATTCGCTTCTTGGTTTTTTTCTTCTCTAAAGTGTTTTGTGTGGAAAAGTAATGGTGCAATCACATACGATTACTGTTTGGACGTATATAGTCGTAGTATAGGTATAGGTTGTATATGACACGTAAAGGATTTTATTCTTATATACATACATGTAAATCACCCATCCACAAGCAAATAAATTTCCCACTGCTTTTTCAATTCTATAAATTCAATTCAATTTCCGTTCAAAAATGAATCGCAATTATTATAGGTCTGCCTTCCTGAGACTACGGACTCTGCAAAAGGCTAGAAACGTTAGGGTAAAATAAGGCTTGAAAATAAAACGTTAGTTAATCGTTAGAAAATTATTCATTTCAATGTTTAGTGTTCGCGCTAAACGTCATTCCGTTAAACTTTTTTCTTAGACTTATTATATTTACTTATTATATTATACTGCGATTTTCATATTTTAGTTAAAGTAAGGGAAAATATAATATTCTTTATTTAATGATAGATAGTAATGAGTGTTGATAGAAATATGGAATGGTAAGGATGATACTCCCCCCGATATTTCTTCAATCATATCTGGCAAGGTATTTTCATCTGTACAAGAAGAAATAGAGCTGGTTGTATTAAAGTCAGATGTTTTCGGCACATCCCCGAAGTTCACGGGAAAACTTAAGTAGTGGAAACATTGCTGGAATGTTATTACGCAAATGCCCTACGCCTCTTTTGTCATGCAAGCCGATCTTTTGTGAACCTTAGATGTATTATACAGATTCAAATAGTTTACCTTCGGTTTCACAGTGAGCATTATATAGTTGAAAATTATATTTTCTAGAATATTAACATAATATCAATAGGGAACTATGATTCCATCTTCGACACGCTGTTAAAGATCTGTTATCTCAAATACTGTATTTGTTACATTTTAGCTTATATCGCCGAAGGTTATGCCTAACATTCAATAGGTAATGTAGGGATTTATACCTTACTACATAGCGTTATGAGTGTCTTTTAACGCTTATTTTTTTATTTAAATTTGCCTTTGATTGATAACATGCATTTAAGAGCTATTGATGCAAATATATCTTTCGCAGGGAACGTGGTATCAATTTTTGCTCGTACTATTTATCTCTATAGTCACCTCATCTAAAAATAATAACAATAAAAGTATCCTGTCTACACCCGGAAACCCGGATACTACTTTTGCATACCCGGATGTATGTGGATCCATAAACACTAACAAAGTACTAACTCTAGCTGTTCGTGAAAGTACATTTATCGTTTATGTTAGTTAAAATCTGTAGGCGTATAATGCTCGAAAAACTATTATGTTCAAATCAGTAAATCTACTTAAATAAAATAATTAGAACACCTCCAAGAACTTGGCCACGCATAGTAACTAAACAATTTAATTTATTTTTGGTTACAGATTATACACATGCGTTTTCGACAAACCTAAGTGCACTAGCCTTTAAAATATTATAAAACGTAAGCGACGCGCTGATTCGGATCGATCGCATTCATCTCGAACAAGCGTTTTCCACTTCCTTATTCCTGGGAAGGTATCTCCGACGGGTGGGTAGGGGGAGGTCAACGGCCGCGGTTACGCAACGCTGCCGCTGGCCAAATGCAAGGCCTACGCTACTCGGCCGGGTTATCGTAGGTTAGGGTACCTGGCTCGCGACGTATGTGGTGCCACTTCGGGAGTTAAGGCACCTCGTTTTGAGAACATAAAACGGCTGATCCTTACTGACGCTGTCATAAAGTCGAAAATACGTAGCGCCCGCGACTTTTAAGACCGCTTAGAAATTTACAAAATCTTTAAAACATTTTTAAAATATTACTGGTTTTAGATCAAAATATACAGCAACTAATTTACGAATTTTGATGTTACCATGTATTTGAGTGGTTTCCAAGCATTTAAATTATGTAATTTCGTTGTAACTTCAACAAAAGTGATTTTTTATAGGAGTTATCGAAAATAATTATGATTAGGTCAAATTGGTGCATTTTTTTTTAAATTTATATAAAAATTTGATAGCTCAATTGGGAGAGCACCTAACCCGGTATGTCAAAAGGGTGCAGGTTCAAATCTTGCTCGTGGTATTTTTAACAATTGTGTTTTTATAATTTGTTTCGCAACAAAATTTGCGTTTAAATTATATAAACAAAACAAAACATTTTATAAATAGCTTGCCTACTACTTAACTGATCTTTAGTATTTGTAAAAATATTATGATCGGATGTTAATGACGGTAGTTGTTGACATTGAATGGGCGCCTTTGGCTTACAAAGTAAAAAAGTAAATAGTGTTGAATAACTTCGGCGGGCTGGTTAGAACCACGATAGCTCAAAGATAGAAAGAAGGGTGCAGGCAAATCCTGCTCGTGGAATATTTTTCTACATTTGTGTTTTTAACATATGATAACTTTTTGTCAAACATCGCAAACTACCTAGCAATTAATCTTTAGTTTCATAAGCATTGGTGGTTGACTGTGCAGTACATGACATACTCATGATTATTGGTTAATTATAATTTTACGCCAATATTGTTGCAAACAAACTACAATTTGAAAAAGACAAAGTGTTGAAAAAATTCCACGAGCGGTATTTGAGCTCGCACCCCATGACATGCCATCAGGTGTACTACCAACTATGCTCTCGTGGCTCTGTTTGTGGGGTTCGAATCCCGCTCGTGGGATTATTTCAAAACTTTATCTTTTTTCAAATACTTCAGATTACAACCTATAAATTCCGTCCCTAATATACCTAATATACATATATACCTAATATTAAAAAAAAATAAGATATAATGATTTAGCTATAATTTTTTTACAATGTTACTGCTAACGAATTGTAGTTTCGAAAAATATCGAGCAAAATTTCCACGAGCGGTGTCGAGGCTAATTGATAGATAGCGGGCCAGGTAGAATAAAGAATAATGAATAAAAGACAATATTAACGCTTGAGGAAATTCATTCAACACGTTTTCTAAATTAGTATGCTTATGTATTAATATTTTTGACGACCTCAGTAGCCGAAGGTGGAAGCGCACTTCACCCGGAATTCTCAACTACTGACGCACTGGCTATCTTACCTCTAGCTGCCGGAACACAGTAATACTACAAACATTGATGTTATGGCAACATTTATAAACGAATGTTAATTCAAAAATACTTATTTTTAAATTTAATTTAATAAAAAGCTTTCATTTTAAACTTATGCACGAGAAAAACCAAATATACGCATGATAATAATATTATACAGAGGTTCCCATAGGTCGGTTTATGTTGTGTTTCGATTTCTCGATGCTTAGCCCGGGATTTTGATAGTGGTAATTAAGACAATATGCCTATAAATTGTAGCATTTACTTGATTACATTGACGGAAGTCTTTGCCCAACATTGGGACAGCATGTAGGCTTAATTAGCCTAACTACACTACTATCAATAATAACAACACAATATATCGATTCACTATTTGGTATTTTGTTTAAGGTCGTTTAACGACCTTAAACCTTAAAAAAGTAAGTTTCATTAATGTCCCTTAAATCTCTTGAGTGCTTTTTATGCAACACATACGTTTTATGGGTAAATGAATTATCGATGGTCGATACCGAAATATGCACCCTAAAAGCAGGACTCTGACCACTAACTCAGTTTAAAAACGAATGCAATTTCCTTCGTGAAAATTAAATTCTCCCCGGAGCGCATGGGGTAATTTTTTTTTAAATTAGAACTGGCAAAAAGCTTCCGTCTCGTAACGCTAAATTGGAATGCCTATTAAAAATGGCAAAGTGCGTTGTTGTCGCTACTCTCTGGTCCTGACTGAATTTAAGTGATATTTTGTCGGTACTCGACTGTGTACGCCTGTGTACGACTGTGACACAGTTTATTAATTTAAAACTGAAAGCCCTTTCACGTCTGTTTTTGATAGGATTGAAAGTTTGATGCAATTATGGACGTGAAATGGCCTATCCATTACTCAGTGGTAAAGCAATAAATTGGTGCACACTGTCCACTGTGGAAAGTGCAACGGGCAATTTAATTTTGGTGTCTTTTACAAAAATTTTGCGCGCTAACAGAACTGTGTTAAATTAATAAATAATTTCATTGATAATTGAAAATATTGATAAAATAATTTAAAAGTACTATTATCAAACAATAGTGCCGCTTTTAAATATTTTTTTGTATCATCAAAATAAGCCTATTGTCCTACATTTAACTTTCAAATATTAAAAAAATATATTTTATTACGGCCTCGTATATATGTTTTTTTTTAATTTAGTTGATGGCTTCGTGCGATCAGCACATTCAGCCAGTGTCAAAGCAACTTTTCTTACAAGTAATACATAAATAAACAATATTTCCTTCTCGTATGATGATGATGAATGATAATAGAAATGGGAAGTGAGAAATGATATACCCCCCAACCCCTCGAGTATGTCAGTAAAGATGTAGGGCTTTACTAAATCCTCACGCGGACTTCTTGAGAGAATCTGAAAAGTGACGTTGCACTGTTTTGTTTCATTTGCCAACACTTATACCTACTCACGAACACATTATTTCACATTATTTTTTGACTTAACACAAATTTTAGAAAATAAAACAAAACCACAGTCATGGCTCTTCACTTTCCCGCCAAGAAGTCCGTATTTGTCTTAATAAATTTAAGTAATGTATATTTTTAAATAGGCTCATTCTTAGTAAATATATCATGACAGTTAATGTCTCATATTTCAGATATATGGCAAAAACGTGAGAAAGTAGGCCATTGGTTATCGTCTTGTAACATTGTTTACCTGACATTTTATACTGTAATGGACACGATGAAATGCAAATACAATGGTCATCATTTGAAGTCTTGTTAAATACAGGTTAAATTAATCCAAAAAGATTAAAGTGTTAGCAAAATCAGTAACTAGCAATAAATAGTATAGATATAACAAAAATAGTTTTATGATTATAGATATAACTACACTATTTTACAATCATAATACAATTTTGTTGTAAAAATAACTGTTGTTGTAAAATTACAATTATAAAAAACAAAGTGTTAAAAAAAATCCACGAGCGGGATTCGAACCCGCTCCCCATGGCATGACGGGTCGGGTATAACACCAACTATGATATCGTGGCTCAATCCAACTCGCCGAAATTAATCAACACTTAGGTACTACTCTTACTGTGCAAGCAAAAAAAATTTTTTTCAAAATAATAGTTCCAATTGTATATTAGTGCCTAGGTATTGCGCGGATATGAATATTTTAACTTTTTGTTTCATAATTGATTTGCGTTGTTTCGCGTTGGTTTTAGGGATTGATTACGATGTTCTTAATAATGGAAAAACTTTTACGATTTTTTTATTTCAATTCATCATCTTAGCCAAAAGACGTCTGCTCGACAAAGGCCTCTCCAAAAATCTCAACATTCGATTACATAAGAGAAATTAATTACGCACAGTATATACATATATATCTACCTTTTATCATGGTGTTTAAAATCAGTTTATAACATAAAACATTCCAGTTGTGACTTTGAGATTTTAATATAATATAGATTTTAATATAATATGTAATAGAGTTGGTTGGGTTGGTTGAAAAAATTTATTACTGAGTAAATAGGATTAAGCTTTTTAAGATTTTCTTGCAATGCAGTAAGTATTGAATTTAATAAATAGTTGTGTAGAGCTAAATGTTGGAACAGACATTGTTAGTACCGTTACTACCTATCGTTGCTAAGCTTAGCCGGAAACGACACTCACTGTCGTCTGTTGAAACAATAAAAATTTATAGATCCACCAGTAGCTTGCTATACAATTTAGAACTTAATAATGAACACAACAGAAGTCATTTTTGAAATAAAAATACTTTCGAAGGGCAAAAAGGGATTATTACTAATGTATATTTGACACCTGTACAGTATTTTTCTCAAACATCTTTGGAAATGAGGTATAAATATTTAAAGAAGAAGAAAACATTTATTAAAAACACAGATATACATAATATACAAAAAAATATTAGGCAGACATTATACGAAATATATATTATACATTTAAACAAAAAGAGTAGGCAATAAAAAAGAAATTTGACTTTTATGAGATAAATCGAAATTGCCGCACCGGTCAAAAGTACGCGAGCAGCGGCCGACAAAGTTACAATGAAAAACTGACTGGTGTTATTCAAAAATGGAACAAACTTAAAACTTTGAGTCATGGCAACCAAGGAGGCTTTGATTTGATTTTTCAACACGCAAACTAAGTAGGTAACTTACCAAGGATTTTATATAAATTTAGAACTGGCTTGCAAATACGTAGAAAGCCTTACTTTTATAAAGTAAAAATTTCGATAAACAAAAGACAGTTGTACTGTCAGATTAACTATTCAATAGTAGAGCAACTTACTGACGTACTCAGTGACGTCAATTAAGTTTTAATGACAATTAAGTCTCTTGCTGTCACTTTCTTATGTATAATGCTAAATAGTTATTAATAGTTGTTAGTTATTATTATGTATGAGTAGTATTACGCAAATTGTTTATTGATTATGAGGATATTGCGAACCTATATTAGTTACGGTTTGATTTGATTTGATTTGATTGATATATTAGTCTGAGTATTCCTGCAGTTGTACTAATAATAAATAAAAATTAATACTTCACTTACAAATAAACTGTTGTCAAAATGTTAACCATGAAACATGTGTTGTTACAAAGGCAAGACAAGAAAGACACAAATGAGCAGCTTTGGTTGTCTAAGTAATAAATAACAAAGGTAAGGTTCAAAAGTAGCTCTCTGTCTGTAGCTTTTAAAATACATAGTTGTGATTTTGATAACACTACCGCTTCGGAACGTCATCTGTCCTCGCTCAGTATAAAAATATAATGCTTAAAAAAGAAAAAAAAAAGGAAATAAATCGTATCAAACTATACACTTGTACTTGGGTACTATGATGCATAAAACATGCATAAAAATAGTGTTCATTCATTGCACATATCTCTCATTAAACGAAAGAAAGAAAGAAAGAAAAAACATTTACTGACTCTCACTTAACATGTTAAAAATAGAATAAATTAAAAATTACAAAAAGAAATAAAATGCAAAATCAAAAGAAATTGTGAGGGGTGAGGGACGGAAAACTCAAGGGTTCCTCAAGCGATTCCTGTGATCAAAGGGTTTGTGGACGGAATGGCATCACGCAGCAAGTGTCTCGCCTTTCGCCAGATTCTCCGAGTGGTTCGGATCGGCTCGGAACCCGACCGCGTTAGCCGCTTCGCCATCCAATGATAATAATTTTAGTTTGAAAACGAAAACGAAGCTTAAAGCTTTTGTTTTTTTTAAAGTTTTAATTTGAGTTTGTTGGCTATCATAAACAAACAAAGTAACAATATCATCGGTCGGTTCGTCTCTCGGCGTTTAGTTACTAATTTAGAAAAGTATCGCGCCTCAGTTTTAAGGTGCAATCGTTGTTTTCGGTTGCCATAACCCAAGTGCTCAGAATCATTTAGACACTTGAGATAACTAGCACTAATCTATATTACTACATATCTAAGTCTTATTATCATATAAATATAAGTATGTAATATAGGTACCTATATATTTTATATATTTTCGCACCTCATCCATCTCTTTATTGAGCTTAGCTACAACTACAAGAGGCTTGGGCTAGCCAACGTGAGGTTATCTGGAAAATATTAGCATTTAGCGATAAAATTTCCTTTGCCCACACTAGATTTAAAATTATGTTACTGTTTTAACTTCAAAGGCTATTATTGCTTACTGAATCAGTGTGTTAGCAATCTTTCGACATCCAACTGTAACATTTCATGTTAGGCATAGCTGCATAATGCAATGAAAGACTGCAATCACTCAGAGTAATACTTATAACGCTAAACCAATATAGTGCCATTGGTATTCGTGGCACATACCTACCTATGCGGAAGCGAAACTATCCAAACCGCCCGCCCGTACCCCTATATCAATAATACACCCAGCTCTGACCGAGCACAATACAGCTAGAGATATTGAATTCAATGCAGTCACGGGCGAATATTTGGTGAATAATTGGTGTAGGTATACCTCGACATTGGAATGTTTTGGTGTCGATGTGAAGCCTTCCGCACCGATAAACAGAGGAGAACTAATTAGCTTTTATCGATATTATCACGCCACTATGGTTAAGAATGTATGGTGACAACGTCATCCTGCTCTATGAAGAGCAGACTTCCGCAACTTCGATCAACAGATCGAAGTTCCGCAAGAACTTATTTTTCGCCCGTCACGCACGGCATAGCGTGCAAGTAATACCTATATATTAATACGTGAAGCAAAAACTGTGTACCTACCCTTTTTATGAAAATTGCGCGGACGGAGGAGGATGAAATTTCGCACACTTATAGTTTAAATAGAGAAGGAGCGCAGAATGCTACATTTTTTTAAATAAATAATTAATAAAATATTGTTTCAAAAATGGAATAGGAGGAAACTAAAATTACGGTCAAACTTCCGGTCGACCACTGGGCGACCACTAGTATATTTAAATTGGAAATTCAATAATATTTCCACTAGTGTGATTTGAATGCTTGTGATAATTATTTTGGGTCCGACGAAGTAAACAATTAGGCTATCGTGGTTTTAAGATAAGTGGAGTTAAACAGGCTCAAGACAATCTCTTAATATTTTTTTAATTATTCGAGTAAATTTTTTATTAATTAGTAGGTAAGTACATAATAATATATATTGATAAAATCATATAAATAATCTTCTTAGAAAAATATTTTTTTGTTGGTCCCTCATCAGTCAATAGTTAATAGTATCATTCATCCAACTTACGAAAGTTACATCGCCAACTTTTTTAATTTGGTTACCACCAGCACGCGGAAGATAACCAAATTAAAAATAATACAAAACTGCGAGCGATTTTTTGAAGTTTCGAAACGTTGGAACGTCGGAACGTTTCGATAGTGAATAAATAAAGCCTTTCACAGACGCGAAGCAGCGAGCTAACGTTGAGAATGCTAGCCATTATCGCCCCACTGCGTTTCTTCAAATAAAGCCAGACCGGTATGAAGTCCAGCTCGTTTCTACGTTCAATAGACTGTAGTTATAGCACACAAGCACAATGTTGTGTTAAAATGTCGCTTTATGATGTTCGATACAGATTTCTTTTTTCAATTTTAGAGCAATTAAGCATAACACTACGATTATACATGAGGAGATCCGTTAGCTCCGTTATTCTCTTAAATTTTTGTAAATAATTTGAAATGAAATATTGTACAAATGGTCCTTCGAGCCCGATCTTACCTATATTATTGGTATAAGCAATAAGGTCGCGAAAATAAATGAAGTTGTTAATTTATCTGTAAATTCATGTGTCAATAAAAATGTTACACTTTATGTAAAATAGTCACCAAACGCCGACCATTTTGACAAAATATAAGATTTTAATAAGTGAAATCGGAGCATTGAGGCTATAACGATACTGTGTAATGTAGCATGCTGTGTTTTTTTTATTTTCTCTACTACACGTGAAATCCATTCGGCAAGTGATGCTGGCCATTTTTAAATGACAAAAAGGAATTACGAGTAATAACTGAAAAGGTTTTGAATGTGTAAAAGAGAGATTTTCGTTTAAATATATTGCAAGCAATCCCTTAAAACTTGAACTCAACACGATTGTTTACATATAATCCAAGTCGGTAAACATTAAACAATACTTCAACCAAAATCTTTACTATTGGATCGTGTAATAGACGCAAAAAAGCCTACTCAGAACGTTTTATTGAAACAACTGATGTCTAATTACTCAAATTTTTTCTAGTTGTTATTTTTATTTAATCCTCGTAGCTTGTATACTTTTTTATATTTTATTTATACCACGCATTTTCTTATTTAATTCTCAATAACCTGTATTAACAATGTATTACATATATGATAAATAACAGCATAGTAACAATGGACAGATTTAATTACTGCCTAGACAAGACAAGTCAATGTATTCTATAACTATTTCTGTCGCCATAGACAAACCATGATACCGCTAAATATAGCCGGTCGTCAACCCTTAGCGCTCAACCAGTCTACCTGAGTCCGTAACTTCAGCCTTAATGTTCTAAGTAAAATACGGAAACAAAACTTCGCTGTCAAATGCGTTGTATATTATTTTTTAGTTGGTGGCTTCGTGCGATTAACACATTTAGCCATAATTTTACTTTCAATTTATACATATAAATTTATATAATATTTCCCTTCTGAATGATGATGATGAATGATACTAGAAATGAAAAGTATGAAATTACCATTGATGATTATCTAAGTAAAGATGTGGGGCTTGAGAGAATCTGAAAAGTGACGTTGCACTGTTTTGTTTGATTTGCTAACACTCGTGCACGCTCACGAACACCTAACGGTTAATAACCCACCATTATTTCACATGAATATTCGACATAACACAAATTTTAGAAAATGAAATAAAACCGCAAACTTGATTCTTAATTTTCCCGCCAAGAAATCGCGCTGTATATTGGTAATGGGTTTATCCTTCTTTCGTCGTTGAAGTTCTAACTGCACCTATGCTAATATATGGCAGTTTCATAGTGATTGGATAGTGAAAAATGGCGCGCAAAGTCCATCCAATTGGAAAGCTTGATTTCTATACCCTTTATTTTAAAACGTAAAAACAAAACCACAGACTTTTTGAAGATTTTAAGAACCATTTTGTTTTTTGCAGATTAGCCAGTATCAAATAAGTGGAGAAACTATTCAATATGTTTTTAGTTTAATATTGTATTATAATTAGTAGTAATAGAAATGATTAATGATAATTTATTTTATTATACTTTTTAATTAATTATTTTTTTATTTACACATAAACTATCATTACAGGTTTTTTTTACCCCAATACGATAGATGAAGCGATTGAATTTAATTAATTTTGTGAATTCGCTCGCTGTGAATAAATGATATTCTCCAAACAGCTTGATAATCAAAAAAGATTTTACTTAGATCTCACTCGGACTTTTTAAGAGAATCAGAAAAGTGACGTTGCAAAGATTCTATGACGTATCATTTGCCAATATCGCACATGCACGTTCACTAACTAACATTTAAGGGATAATCCACTATTATTTTTCATTAATGCTCGACAAAACAAAAATATAAAAAACAAAAGTTTAATAATATGACTGTTCACTTTTCCGCGGAGATTATCTTTGATGTCAATGCAGATTTTGTTTCCACGCCAAAACAACAGCCGGAAATAGACAAAGCCAAGTTAGCAACATCGATAACAAGCGACAGATCCGGATTGCAATTACTTGCAAACGTGTCCGACTGACTTCGGATGGATGAGATTATTCGAGTGTTTTTTTTTTATTACGGGTCTTGTTAAGTCTATGCCCGTGATCACTCTTTTGTTTTTCTTACAAAGCGAAGCGTTACATAATGTGTGTCTTACTGAAGCCTGAAGCGATCGTTCATTTCTAGTTACTTTGCGACAATATTCAGGAAGTTTCTTAGCTTGGAAAATTACTTTAAATAAAATAACTATGCAGTGATATTACTGTGGCCACAGACCCTGCAAAGGAATCGAAACGTCAGGACAATGTGTAAAAGCAAACGTACATTCGTAAAAGTGGTTTTATTTCTATGTGCAGTGTTCGCGAAAACTTTAGAAATCTTATTATTATTCAGTAATAATGTAGTTTTAATTTTATCACAATCGGGCCTGACGCTCTCTTTTTGCTATTTTTCATAGTTATCTATAATGATATACCTATTTCAAAGTTCGTATCTGGGAAGTATGTTTAACTGTTTCATTAAGTATGTAATTTCGTAACCGTCGTACACATAAACTTGGAAACAGCCTAAAAGACTTAATACTTAATAGTATTTTGATTCAACCGGTTTGAAGTTTCGTTTTCGTTTAAGGCGGCGACTCCATAGACAAATTCGCCGCAAGGTACAGGAGGCGAAAAATGGAAGTGAACCGAGTGCCTGGTGCGGTATAATTCACCATTCAGATCACATGAATCAATACGAGAATATGACAAAATTTTAACCCAACGTCAATGTCACAGGAGGCTGTGCTTCAACGCCATACTTTTTCTCGATTTCGTTAAATGATTGAATGGAGAATAAATCTCGCACTCTGTATTAAGAAGAGATGCGAACAAAACTAATATTTAAAAAAAAATCAATTTCAATATTTTATTTTTTGTATTTTATATTATTTAATTTTACAATTTTTGGAAAACTTACAGCAATATTTTAAAAATAAATTAATGTGATAAAATAAATAAAAATAAAGATAATATTTAATACCATGATTAAATACATGAAAAATAATAAAAGATGCATTATGTGCAAAACGAAATGTAATTTTTCTCACGACATCTTAATAAAATTGACACAATGACTCCTGTCACAAAAAAGCAAAAAAAAAACAATACATAATCCGTGTAAAGAGTTTCAACGTTAGCATTCCGCCCACCAAGGACTTCGTGCGCCCACCATAAGGCACTATGAAAACGTCTGAAAGCAACTATTACACTTATTTTGAACCTAAAAGATCTATAACTGGTCAACAAAACTTACTTACTAACAAACATGAATATAACAACAGTTACAGGTAGAAAACATAACTTAGAAACAAAAAAAAATTATTTGTTCCGTTTGCGGTGGTGACATTGGGTCCATGGGGGCCGGAGGCCAAGCAGCTTGTTAAAAAGTTGAGTGCTCGTCTTATTGAAGCCTCCGGTGACAAGAAGGCTGGCAGCTACCTCTGCCAACGTATTAGCTTGGCAATCCAAAGAGGTAATGTTGCCAGCATTCTTGGGACCGTTTTTTATTTATAGGTTTTATTTTGTCTTTAGTTATCAAAATTTTTTTTTCTTCAGTTAGTTATGTTATGTTTCTTGTAGGTTAATTCTTTATAAAAATATTGAAATATTAATATTTTCAAGTTAAAACTTAGAAACTGTTCTCATAATGACATTATCCTTGCAGCGTAAACTGACTACACGGGTAACCTGATCGAGACCAGGGTACTTTTCGACTACTATTCCATAAAGGCATTTAGCAGGTGGGAGACTATCTTCTCTTGAAATTCGTTTTTTTTTTGAAATTCAAAATTCAAAATCATTTATTCAGTTTGGGCTACAAGTAGCTCTTGTGAATGTCACTATGCCATCGGTTCGTAAGTCTACTCTGGGCGGGAGATCTTGTACTGAGAAGAACCGGCAAGAAACTCAACAAGTGTCCAGCTCTTTTCTCCCTTACAGCGTCAAAAATATTGGAAAATGCCCTATCATAGCAGGACACTTTCCATTACAAATAAACACAACATTGTAGAAGGCAACCACAACATGTAAAAAAGAAAAAACACAAAGTTTGGTTCAGGTATAACACTAGTCGTTGCGCTACTCTAGTTAGTTAGTTTTTTTATAAATACAATAAGGTCAATTACAAGTTTTCACCTATAAACAAAGTATCTATGTAGGCAGTTATCCTTGTACTTTACTTTTGAAAATACGATGGAGATTAAATATATAATATAGAAAAGTACAAACTTTTCAATAGAATATTAATAAATATACTCCGTAACAGGACATCGCTACAAATGTAACGTAACGATAAAATAAGACAGCCATCAAAGTACACGGCATTACTTCTAAAAGTATTCTATTTAGTATTCTGCGATCGGACGATCGTCTGATGCAATGGTAGTATTTGTAATTAGTGTTATTTGTTAAGACATAGTCAAAATTTCTTTAAATAATTACTTTAGCGGCCTTCCTCTTTTTTCATGCGCTATATTAAAAACTCCTTTCCACTCGGCCGCCAGACGGCTGGTAAAGCAAAGACCTACCTAACTACTGATGTTACTAAAAATTACTATCTATTTATGAACTGAGGTGCTAGTAAAAATATAACTGCTTCCGTAGTTTCATCTACCTCAGAATCGTGATTTGGTCCAGCAAAGGTAGAAACATTACCAAATCTGTATGATCGAAGCGCAGTATTAGCGAAAATGTGACAAATGTATTATTATGTATGTATTGTGTTGTTAGCTATTTTCATTTAGTGGGTCGTTTAGTTTACTAGTTTTTTTAGGAATTTGGAAACCTGTTTCTTCATTTTTCTGCACATCTAAGGCTGGAGCTGTTCAAAATGAGACCATAACCGATTTTTTATGTGAAGCTATCGTCCCATAATCACTGGGACAAAAATCGGCTTACATATATATATATATATATATATATATATATATATATATATATATATATATATATATATTAATAGCGTAAGCCGATTTTTGTCCCAGTGATTATATGATATATATGATATATATATATATATTGTGTGTTTATATAAGCTAATGTTAGTACGAGTAAATTACAATCAATCCGCTGGAAAAAAATAATTAAGTTATAAAAAGATAAGCCTGAAAGAGTTATAAACTGTACAATTTTCAAAAGGTCTAGTGGTATACAACTTTCAAAGCAAACATACGAAGCCATGTATTTAATAGAGGGTAAAATATAAACGTAAGAGATGCTAAAGTAACTATTTTTTGTAAATGCAAGAATATATAAATATTTACGTGTCGTTATATCAAATACAGTACTTTTTATTGTTTTTAAATAGTGCAGCTTACCAGTGATTATTACCTACTTTACAGTATTTTCCTTCGTCTATATATTTGAATAATAGCTATTATGATTTATTATTGTAATTGTATTATACAGTTAATGTTTAGAGCATTTTTTGTAATTCCGGGCACTTGAAAGTTTTTAATTGTAAATTAGTATGTATTAGATTAGTTAAATATTGTATGCTTCGGTTTCGACATACTTTTTTTTAAAGCTTTGGAGCTTTCTTCTCCACTGCTAGAAAATAGACGTCCTGAATGGTTAATAGGTAAAAAATGTTTGAACGATTCAAAAGCACTTTCCGTAAGTTTATTTGAATAAAACAAAATATTTTGACTTAGACTTTGACTATATGAATTATGAAAATTTTATTAAAAACACTTAAAAACGATAAACTACACATTATACTCGTAAACATTTTGAATAATGCAATACGTTAGTCTGTACTTAGCTACGACGGCAAACCCGTGCCATAAGAATAAGTTATTGTTTATTCTTTTGCCTATGCAATAGGTAAGTCACCGCAATCGAAATCACAGACATAAAGTCACAAATTATGTTACATGACATATAAATTACCGTCGTTTATTTTTTTTTAGGAAACTAATGGCTGCCCTTAGTTTTCAGGTTTTCTTTAAAGTGTCAAAGTTTTTTTTTAATAGTGCCCAGCTGTCTCTTTTTTATAGGCAGATCAGGATAAGTGCAGTAACAGTTTGTAACACTGGCAGTTTTCAATATACGTCATTTCCATGGCAACAAAACCTTATCATGACCATAAGAGCACCCAGCGTTGCTTCATCATCATCAGTCTATGGAAGTCTACTGCTGGACATATGCCTGTCCAGGTGCACGCCACTGAGCACGATCAGCGGCTACTATCATCCAGCTGTTGCCTTGCCTTGCGAAGATGATCATTCCGTAGTCTGAGAGCCTCCACATTACTTACGTCGCTTGCGATGGCGTTGTTCGTTTGTTTTAATGGTTGCTTCGTTTTTCTGTTAAATTCTTTCAATCAATTTATGTAGTTGATATAGTAAATTATTTAAATAACGTAACGTATCTGAGCTTACCGCGGTAAAAACTGTTATAATAAATGAAGATTAATATATTTTAAGCGCCTCGGTGGCCAAATGTCAATGCACTTGGCCTTACGCTCCGACAGACAGATACATACACAAAATGACGCATTTGCGTATGAACTCCCTATTTTAGCATCATGGGAAAAATAGACAGATAAAACACTTTAAAGCTTAAACTGTATACAATTAATAGAAAGTTTAAAATTAAGTGAATCATAGGTAGCGGAAGCTATATATGTAATCGATCCACACAAGTCTCGAACCTGGCTTTCTGTCCTAGTTCTCCTACACTTAATGATTTAATCATTTTTTAAGTAGTTCTAGTAAATGCAACTGTTCTAGCTTGAGAATTTTTGCAGACATACACATTATAACTTGACCTAATAACGTGGCAGTTAATCGGTTTCAGTAAGGTGATATTACCTTGCAACAAGTTGTGTTGGTAACCTATGTTCATATCCACAGTGGAAAGGAACTGCTCAAGCACCATTTTACTGGACACTGAAATAAAGAGATGTTATAAATTATATCTCCTTTTCTGTAAGAAGTATTTTTACATGTCACATTAAAAAATCGCAAAAAAATAAACTACAAGAAGCCGATATTTACTTAACTTGCTTAATATTTAATTACTTATAAAACAACCAAATCACTCATTCCGTAATAAAAAATATTTATTCCACTCTCATGTAAAGTTTCTCCTGTAAAGATGGAGCTATACAAAATTTAATGTAAACAAAATCTTTTTGTTTTGTTTATATAATTTTAACGCAAATTTTGTTGCGAAACAAATTACAAAAACACAATGTTGAAAAAATTTCCACGAGCTGGATTTGAACCTGCACCCTTCTAACATACCGGGTCAGGTGCTCTTCCAGTTGAGCTATCGTGGTTCTAACCAGCCCGCCGTTGTGTTTTTGTAATTTGTTTCGCAACAAAATTTGCGTTAAAATTATATAAACAAAACAAAAACATTTTATAAATTGCTTGCCTACTTCTTAATAACTGATTTTTAGTATTTGTAAAAATATTATGATCAGGTGTTAATGACGGTAGTTGTTGACATTGAATGGGTGCCTTAGGCTTTCAAAGTAAAAAGTAAATAATGTTGAATAATTAATGTAAACAGTCAAATAAATTAATTTCATAAAATTTTTCAAATGTTTATTTTCCGCTCATGACGTCATGACATTAACGCAAAAGGCTGGCAGGTAATTAGACACTAAATATCTAAAAAAAAAACTCTCTTTTGTGGAAAGAGTATATTTCCTTCACAGCGTTACGGAACATTTTTGTGTTGGTAACATCGCCAGAGGGTTTCTATAATAAGGGCAATTGCATGACGCAAGTCACCTGCCAGATTTCCCGCGAAGTACGGATCGGAAAGTTACAAGGACTAATAAATGCGTCACTTCTCGGCCTTCGCCTACTTGAAACATGATAGGAAACTTGGGTCATTTGTAGCGCTTTTTATTTGACCCATTTCGTTAGTTCTAAAAGTATGTTGATTAAATTAGATCATAAGATAAAATAGTTCATTACTGTAAAAAATATTTAGCCTAGATACAAAAATAAATTAAGCTATGTAATTATTGTTAGAGTATACAAAAAAATAATTATGTGATACCTAAACTAAGAAAAAAGATTGCCTGTGCCTTAGGTATCCATAACAGTTTTGTTAGCGCTTACTCAACAATAAAACATTTACACAATAACAATGGCTAATCTAATATATAAAATTCTCGTGTCACGGTGTACGTTATTGAACTCCTCTCCTCCTCGGCTCGACCGATTTTCGTGAATCTTAGCGTGCATATCGGCTAGGGTGGAGAATCGGACAACATCTATTTTTCATCCCCCTAAATGTTAAGGGTGGTCCACCCCTAATTTTTTTTTTGATTTTTGAAATTTTTCCAATATAAATTGATTTGTTTGTAGTGTTGTCATGGAAACTGTCGAAGCGGTACGAAGTCCGCCGGTCAGCTAGTATACTATACTATACTGTCCCACTGCTGGGCAAAGGCCTCTTCCATTAAAATCAAGTCATCGCTACAATAAGGTAGGATGGGCATGGGCTTAGCTAAATGCGGATTGGTGGTTAATATCTATTTTTTTTAGTTACCTACGCTTAAGCACTTTGTCTGTATCTCACCTGATGTTAAGTGACGATAAGGCCGAAGATAGAAAGGCACTTCACCCGGAATCCTCAACTACTGACGCACTGGCTATCTTATCTCTAGCTGCCGGAACACAATAATTCTATAAACATTGATGTTATAGCAATATTTAGATAAGACGGGGGTAGCTAGCCAGGGGGACAAACAAGCCCTACCATGGCAGGGATAGGGAAATTGTGGCCTGCGACAAGATTCAATCCGGCCCGGGAAACTTCTTGAATAGACGGAATCAGTATATTCTGACTTACTGTATCATACTAAGGTCTGTAAATGAGAAATTAATTAATAGAATTTCTGCGACAGCATTCAAAGTACTATGTAACTATCTACTTGTCGAATAAATCAAAATTGGTCCACGAAAATACAATAAAATTATTTTATAAGGCCCATCTCTAAATCTATTGCCCCAACCCTGGTCTAAGCTAATAATGCTATACAGGTTTATGCATGTATAAATAGTTAGAATAGAATAAGAAAAAAATATTATTCTGTTTCCGCTATTTACGACGCAAAAAAGGTTTATACGTAGGCCATGTAGATTTGGCTCTGTGCAATAATCCTGTCAATAATTGTACAAACACTTAATAATATTAAAAGTAGATGACTATGATGTGTTGTAGTAAACAGTTTAATTCTTGTTGGTTAATATCGAAAAATGCACGGTTACGAATGAGAAGACAATTATTTATGACATATTTCTTGCCAGTCATCGGCATTCAATAACTTATGTATTTTTTATTGTTGTGACATCTTTAAGATAAAATAATAAGATATTTTAATATATAAATCAATGAAATTAATTACTTATCACTTTGTTACACACATACCTAAACTTAAATCTTCAGTTTACTCATTTAGTTATAAGCTACTTAATAGTAGCTAATAAGTAATTTAGTTGTAAGCTAATGCTTACAACTAAATATTATGTAATTAATTATGTCAAAACCAAACACAAATTGAGTGTTGGAACTCGAACCGGGAAATAGCTTTTATAATGAATACGCCGGGCACAGTCGTGGTTTTAATGATGGAATAACGATCGCTGGTGTCAAGCTTATTCGGCGATGGCTGACCTTCAGATTATTGACCTAAAATCATTGTCTCGAAGCTAATCTTTGCCCCACAAAACCCTTTCACTCTTTTACTTAGAAGTGAACTTAGTGCTTGCGTTCGTGATCCCGCAGGCTCATAACCGAAAAAAGCAAACAGTGGTTATTGTATAATTGCAACGCAAATACTCTATTTGTGGTTGATAAATCGGTATTACGGACACAAATCAATCGATCACGAGCCATCTCTGTGGCGGAGAAGAGATGGTACTAAGTTTTTTAGTGTTATACCTCTCCTCCCTTCGTTGAGCTTTTAGTGGCTGGACGAGTGAAGAGGGCCGCCCCTAGTCGGTTTATGCGCAAAACCTTAACCTAACCATTCAACCTATTGTTGTCTTAAGTTTACGCAAACACTACCTACATATTTAAATAAACCAACTTTTACGGTTCTACTCTCGTTAATTTTACACATAGGTTTAATTTATTCTGACGTTTCGAACTCTTCACAGGATCCGTGGACACAGGGGGACTAAGATGTCGGTCGTCCCATAATTCATTAGTAACTTGGATACCTACATTTCAATTTGATCGGGTGCGTTCCGTTATACGCAGAAATAGCTAATCGTACCTTTTGGTTGGCACAATGGTGTCAGGATAAAATAATATGAATCAATGTGTAAAACAAACGCGAGTAGACCCGTAAAAGTTGTTTTCATTTAAACATTTAACCCAGTTAATTGGTATGGCAAGTAGTAATCTCCCACTAAACCGAACCAATTGAGTTCCGTATTGCAAAAGAAAAAAAGCATTCCTAATAAGATTAGTATTGTGGTCCGTCGGTCTGCCTGACAAGACCATTTTCTCAGGAACGGTAAAGGTATTAAGTTGAAATTAATATTAAATACTAAGGATATTCGTCCCTTGGAGGTGTAAAAGTTTTGAACTTCAAAGTCAACGTAGTCCAATGATACGGATATTATGATATTAATAAAGTCTCGCAAATAAACTCATACAAACATTTTAGTTACTTATTTTTGGACAAGAGTCAAAAAATTTTGCAAGAAGCAAGGTTTCAAAGAGAATTATTAACGAAATTGGAATTTGTTTTTTTTTAATGTGATTTTAACTTACTTTTGCAGTTGGAACATCGACCGTAACGTAGACCAATGCATGGGAGATCATATTTTGCCACTGCAAAGTTAAGCTCGTATCATTATCGAAAATACGATAAAATCGATGGTGCTCTTCATGCGATGGGTGAACTTATATTCATACGTAATAAAAAAATACGGAATCCTCATGGCGGTAATCCTACTCGAATTAGTCCGCTTTTTAGAATGGTATCACTACACATAAACATGTATTATATCACTTCGTCATAACTTAGTGCTTACTTATACATTGAGTACTCATTACCTGTGGCCAGTTTTCCCATAGAGGCACATCTTCAATGGAAATAGAATTACATATTACGCCAATGAGCGAGAGGTGAACAGTTTTTGTAGACGTGTGAGCGAGAAGGCATAACGGTTAGTGGAGGTTCAACGTTCGAATCGCGCGCAGTTTGTTGAACTGCAATCATTGCTTTGGAAAATCGTCAGGGTTGTCAGCGAGATTAGGCGTGAAATAAAAATGTGATTAGACATTCTTTATAGAATAAAGTTTATGAGTGTTTTCGAAATGTATATAAATCTTTCTTACTAAACTTAAGATTAGTTAAATTAAAAGATACTAAATAATGATCTTTTTGATTAAATTATTTGATTCAGTTACTAAACACGATTATTGTTTCCAACACTTTTTCAAAAGAGAATATATTTATCTATCTCTCCATCACTCTTTCTTTTATTTTTAAGCAAAATCAAATGAAATAGTCACGTTGATTCAAATAAATTTAGTATGGTACACTCGCATGGGTTAATGAATTTCTATGTAATGTTTTCTGACTTTAAGTTATCGGTTACATAATTTACTATTTGTATGTATTAAAACTTCTGTAATCTTTTGTTATATTTTTACGGTACAGACGCCTGCACATCAACCAAACTGTCAAATTTCCTCAATAGACTTTGAACTTTATTCCTAATATATATGGTTGACAATGTATTGAAGAAAAGTGACAGTTTTGATAGGTTGATCTGCAGGCGTGTGTACAATGAAATCAGGGCTCTTTAATAAAAACATTATGAAATACAAAAAAATCAAGTATTGTATGTAATATAAAATGTTTCGAATTATTCTCTTCGTTTCTAAGATTATTTAATTTTCATCCCACCGCGGGGAGAAAGCCTCCTATTCATCTTGTTTTATTTAAAAACTAAAAATAACTCAACTTATTATATAACAACTAATGTTTTACAACTAAACTAAAAAGAACTTAAAAGTTCTTAAATAAATAAATTAGCCAAGATCACTAACAAATAATAGCACAACCCTATAAGCGATCTCGACGCGGGTCCGGCCATCTCCCTTTCGCGGACTGGTCAGAGGGGGACAGAGTATTCGCGGAAGAAAGCGCACCGATTGTGTAACATTGTATAATGTATAGGTCTTAACCATTGTCAGTATAACAATACTGATCGTCCAGCAGTTAGAAGCACTGGTTTGATAACGCCTAGACGTGCCTGTGCTACTGTAAGGATACATCCTTACACAGACAGGCGGTATCTTATCTGAAACTAACTGCCCCTGTAGTTATCTTATCTTATCTTAGTGGGGCCTGCCTCGCCAAGTATCACTAAAACCCATCGGGATATATATTTTTTAAGTGGTGGTAACGTCGATTGAAAGAATTAATTAGTAATGAACCATAATACTGTCTCCTTTAATAATGTCCTACTGATGTGGATATCAAATTCATCGAAGCCCCAAAGGTCATAACATCTTGAATCTTTATTGATCCATTTAGCTTTACTCGATACAGATATTTTTTTAATCAAATCGAATTTGATTTTAAGTTTACGGAATGTCACCAATTTTAATTAGGTACAAAGTATTTTTGACTATAGTACGTAGCTCCCTTTTTTATTGTTTTATTTTATTTTTAGCACGGCAAATGACTCCATTCCACTTGATGTTAAGCGGAAATGGAGTCCAGACGCGAAGACAACTGGTAAAAAATATTATAACTAATAATAATTCGATTTATAGACCGCCGACTGTATGGTATCTAAGTAGCAATTAGCCAATATACTGGCCCACTGGTGGAAAAAGACCACCACCATCATTGAACAAGTCATCATTAAAGTATGGGTGTTTGCTTAATGACCACGCTTGTCCAATGCGGGTTCGTAATCTCAAACCCGGGATACATCGAAAAATCCGAAACACATCGAAAAATCCGAAACACATTTTCTCCGAACTGGAAATTGAACCCGTGTCCTCCGGATATTTCGTCGATGGCTTTACCACTCAGCCACCGAGGCGTGTGACAGAGAACACCGACCTCCCGGCATGTGGTTCGTTATTCTCAGAGCGGTTATTGTACTTGGTTTGATTAGTAGCAGGACCTGTTCCGCATCTGCCTGGCTAGCTACCACTATCTTATATTGGCTATCATCCAGTAAAACCACTTGTGTTAGTATAGTGACCATCGGTTTCAGACTATGTGGTCCCGAGTTCGATTCACAGCGCGGGCTACTTAATATTGTTGTTATTCAAGAAACGAGCCTACTCTGTCCTCAATGGCTAGCAACCTATTTGTTTTCGTCTGGTGTTGAGGTTGTGTTGTTTCTGGTTGACGGTGATTGCTTTCCATCAGGTGGAGTTTGGCACCCCAAAACCTATTGGTGTTTTATCTGGCTAGCTACCACCATCTCGTCTAAGTCTGTCGGCATAATAATATTGCTACGTTGTGTTCTCATAGTTGGCGATAAAAGAGGCAAACTTCTTTAGCGGTTAAAGATTCCAGGTGAAATGAGGTTCTACTTTCGGCATTATTATCAAGTGAGAAAAGAGAATCGAGGAGAATCCACTAAAACCCTCGCTTAAAAAGCACATGGAGACGTCGGACCATAACCAATTACGCTGGCCCAATACAGGTTGGATAACAAAGGATATTTAAATGTAATTATTTTAAATTTTCCTAATAGGAAGAAACATAGGCACGAGGCATTTTCTAAAGCTCGTTAGGCCTAACGTGAGTCACGTGTGAGTATCGGGCGAGTTATAATGCCTTTCATCTGTTTTTATTATCAAATCTTTGCGGTTAGTTTCGAAGAAAGTGTGTATTAAATTTTACGAGTGTTTTTGATTAAGTTGGCATACTGCATATGGTAAGCTTGATAGCGCAGTGGTTAACGCGCCCGGTCTGCGATTGCTAAGGTTAAGCAATTTTCGCAAAGGCCGGTCATCGGATGGTTTACTAATAAATTATTGTCTCGAGCTCCTTCGTGCTTTGGAAGGCAAGTAAAGCCGTTGTTCTCTGCTGCATTAGCAGTCGTTAACAACCGCCAAACCGCACTAGTGGTTTATGGCCCATTCTCCCTATTCACCCTCCCATCCCTCCCTGTCCGTCTATGAGCTGGGGATGTGATAAATACGGTCCGTCCGATTGTGAACACTCATATGCGCTTGCAACACTAGAGTTGAGGCATATTGGAATGGTATCGTATGTAATGTTGGACTAAAACACAAATGATAAAAAAAATCCGCGAGCAGGATTTGAACCTGCACCCTTCTAACTTACCGGGTCAGGTGCTCTCTCAATTGAGCTGTCGTGGCTCTAACTAGCCCGCCGAAATTATTCAACACTAACCCACCGGAAGAACGGGTCATAAACCACCAAGCGGGCCCAGTGCGGATTGGTGGTTATTAACGACTGCTAATGCAGCCGGTACCCACAACTTTACGTGCCGTCCTTAGGAAAAAAATTTGATCACCTATCCGATGACGGACCTTTGTAAAAGTACGCAAACTTTAGCAATCGCAGACCAAACGCCATTGAGTCTCTCTTAAAACTGAACCCTATATTTTTACACGTCAGCTCTAAGCATTTGGTTTTTTGTAGGCCGATGATATTGATTAATGTATACAGAAAGGGCAGACCGCAGACGGGGAGACGGGGCGTACACAAAAACGTGTCAGTCTTACTCATCCAGTCCTATTCCGCTGTCCGCGTCCCGTCCGACAATTACAATATTTTAAAAATGCATAAAACATTCAGTGACATTTACACATTGCATCCACCCCTATATCGGGACCACAAGTGATGACAATTGCCATTATCGCATCAGCGTGATTGAATAACGACGTTCAAACTGAATGTACAATAGTGTTAGGATGAATAATTCATAGGTGCATTGCACAGTCGCTGCAGAGCTTCGCACAATGCTGGGGGCTAACCACGAGCTTTATAGCAGTAACTGTGATGTTATGGCATCTGTTAGAGAGAGATGCGTGTATACACGCCGCTACACGCGTCTCGTTCACACAACCGCAACGAAACTGCTACAGAACTGCTTTTTAAGCTGGTAAGCTGGTCGGGGGAGAAATGCCAGAGTTCAACCAGCAGCGAAAGCTCCCTGACTGGTTGTACAACCACCATTGGACCGTGGTGGGACCTATTCCATGCCTGTTGGCTTTCGCCTGTCAGCAACGAAAGCTTTGAAGCGTTCGTAATCGAACGGATAGATTTTAAATCTCGCCGGTGTGGTCATGAAAGTGACATGAAATTTACTATGACATATATATTTATTTTTTGCATTATTTTTTTTTTATTTTTTATTTTTACGGGTAAACTCAGTGCCTTGATCTCACCTGATGTTAAATAACGATAAGGCCAATTGGTAGAAGCGCGCTTCACCCGGAATCCTCAACTAGTGAGGAACTGGCTATCTCATCTCTAGCTGCCGGAACACAACAATGCTACAAATATTCATGTTATGGCGACATATTTAGATAAGACGGTGGCAGCTAGCCAAGCGGACAAACAAGTCCTACCACCAACCAAACCGAGCACACAAACATTTACCCCCGCTGGGAATCGAACCCGGGACCTCTAGGTCTAAACCGGTGGTGTTAACTACTAGACCACAGAGGCAGTTTTTATTGTCAATAATATACAAACAGTTAGAGAATTTTTGTTGGCAATAATAAGTTACCATAGACATTGCATACTTAACTTATTTTTAGTATTATTGACTATAGTTTGATTTAGTTTTTCTTAAACAATTTTTGACTTTTACTAGAGTAGAGCTTGTCTAAGCTGAAATGACGCGCCCCACTACTTAATTAGTTGATTTAAATGTGTGAGTGCAAATATTAACAATGACACTTCATCTGTGTGGGAGCGTCGACTGTTCCGTGAACTAGGATCTGTATACCTACATCACGGTCGACTGTTCCGTGAACTAGAATCTGTATGCCTACATCACGGTCGACTAGACGTCGCGTGATAAATCCGACAACGCTCTCTCTATGGAGCAGCACTGGCGCATTGTATGACAACAACACGGCCTGCAGAGCCGCTTTAACATGCTCGGTATGGAGATTCGCTGCGATCTGAACCAGAGAGACTACATCGAAGCCGTGATATAAACAGCCTCACGTACACTCGGTATCCTGAACAGGGTGCGGCGATTATTCACGCCAGATCAGTTGTGTCTTTTGTATAAGACGCAGGTGAGGTCTTGCGTGGAGTATTGTTCGCACCTCTGGGACAGTTCCGCAACTCGATGCCCTGGACAGATTGCAGCGGCGCGCTATACGCATTATTGGCAATGCAGAGGTCATTAATGCTATCGAGCCCCTTTGATTGTGTAGAGATATAGCGTCACTCAACGTCTTCTATCGCTTATACCACGGCGAGTGCTCTGAAGAACTCTTTGACTTTATCTCACCTTCTCCCTTCCTCCATAGGAGTACGCGTGCTGCTCTCCAGAGTCGCCGCTGTACTGTCTCGAGCATTCCATCGCGCATAAAGAAATTGGGTGACTTGTTTCTTTGTCGCACCTCCAAAAGATGGAATAGTCTACCTGCACATGTTTTCCCTCCTTCCTATGACATGGGGTCCTTCAAACGAGGTGAGGGTGACTGATGCTGCGTTGTTTTCACGCTGCACCAGTTGTCCTTGCGTCTGGACTCCGTTTCCATTTAACATCAGGTGGAGTGGAGTCATTAGGCGAGCCAGGTATAAAAAAATCGCATTTACAGAATACATTAAACATGCACCCTAGTTTAGGCCCAAGACACCGCACTCGTAGAACAAGGGTACGACGAACCGGTTCACACGCGCTCTATACCAGGTAGTCAGGTACAGACATGTACCTGGGCGCTTCTCTCCACCACCACGGCCCGGTCAACCCAAGCTGAGGTCCGAGCCTTTAGAGGCGTCCTCGGGTTGTTCCGCTCCCCGATCCGATCCGAACACTTCGGAAAATCTAGTAGGGCACGGGAACACGCATTAGTGCGTGAAACCGTTCCCTCTGTGATTCGCTTCTCACGGCTTGTGGAACCCTTTAAGTTTCTCGCCGCCCCCAAAAAAGATCGGTGAAGCTGAAAATGCCGTCTGAGGCCATCAGCAAACTCTCTCCAAAAAAAGCAAAATGTCTAGGGGCTGATTTTAATATTTGAACTATTTAAACTGTCATTGTTTCTCTTACACGTGATGCACAGATACAGCTAACGTAAAGTTCAATTACCATTAGGGGGCCGACCGCCTAACTCGATCGCTTTCGATCGCTTTGAAGATAGCTCAGTGTAGAACAATAGTACTAAGACCCGGTTCACACGCGCTCTATACCAGGTACAGAAATGTACCTGGGCGCTTCTTCCCACTCCCACGACGGATTCGGCCATCGGGTTGTTTCACCCCCGTTCCGATCTGAAGCCCTCTGAGAACCTAGTAAGGAAAAGGACACGCATGCATGAAGCCATTCCATCTAGAAACCCTCTGACGGTGTTTCGATCGCACGGCTGTAGGAACCCTTCAAGTTTCTCGCCGCCAACCCAAAAAATACCGGTTACGCTATAGCTTCCGATATTGCTTCCATATTGCTTTTGAAATGACAAGCTGACGCCTCTTTCTCGCCTCGCCTTCAAAGCGATCGAAAGCGATCGAGTAAGGTGGTCGGGGGGCAGGTGGATCACATGCTTGTTCGCCATCTTAATTAAAAAATCTTAGACTATTGTAAAAAGCAGTAATACTACCGTACCATGTACCGTACCATGCTTGATGTACCTACAAACAATGCTTATAGATGGAATTGTACTGGCGTTTGCTGATAACCTCAGTCAGACGGCATTTTCAGTGTCACCGGACTATTTCTTTGGGGCGGCAAAAAGGTAAGAGGGTTCCTCAAGCCGTGTGATCGAAACGAGTTGTGGTCAGAGGTTTTCCAGAGGGACACGCACCACGTGCTAGTGCGTGTCCCCGTTCCCTACTAGATTCTCAGAAGGGTCCGTATCGGATTTCTGTAAGTTAATTTTAAGTGACGCGTTGATGTCTATTGTAAGTAAACTATTTCTAAAAAAAAACTTTATTTTGTAATTACTTTTTGACGGCACACGCAGGTAGTTGAAAGGCCAGATTCTGTTTGGGCTATCTTTCATAAAACGCTGTGTCTAAACTAATACTATGCGTAACTGTAGGAATATTTAAAAAAAAACATATTGACATAATATAATAAACATGACGTAATATAATACATAAAAGAATACACATGAAATAACCATGACAAAATAATATACAACGATTCAATGATTATATACAGTAAATATTCTAAACTTTATTTATGTAGAGATTTAAGTCCGAACAAGGCCCAATTATCAACACCATTGTTTTCTAAATCTAAATTATTTCAAACAAAACCTACGAGTTCTTCAAAACCGAGTACAGGTTTATTTCAGAAAAATAATTCACATTAAAACTTATTAACGTACTCGGGGACGATAATTAACATGAATGATTCTTATCTTATCTCAGTGGGGCCTGCTGAGGTTTCCCTCTCCCAGTTACAATTCGACCCATCATTCGATCTTTTGTGCAACCCCATCCTTTCACTCTTCTTCCTCTGTAAAGATAGATGCAATAAGTTTGGCAACGTCCTTAAGAGCGAAGAGCCTTAGGTCCTCCGGTTTCAGATAGGCCGATCGCAGGAGTCCCATTCTTTTCCTAGCCAGAGAGTGGCAGTCACACAGTAGGTGCTGCATTGACTCCGTTTGCTCTCCACATGCCCTACACAAGCTTCGGAAAAAAGTTTCTCCTGCTTCGGAGTTTATTTCAGAAAAATAATTATACATCAAAAACTCACTAACTTACTCAGAGATGTTAATTAACATGAATGATTACTAAGCACCTCAAATTGTCTATTGTAAAATAGTCTCTAACAGTAACGTTACAAGCACATTTTCGACTGAAAAATGTAGGTGCTAAGTAATTATTGATAATTGACGTCTATGAGTGCGGCAGTGAATGGGTTGACTTCCCAAACTGTTCTATGCCAGAGTCTGACAGCAATATTGTGAAATAAAATATTTAGTGCTTACTTACTTTAATTTTAGAGCTTGCATTCTATTTCGCGTAAGTCAAAACCTCCGCGATCTCGAAATCGTGTTGTAGTGTGCGCACGTACACATATACATCAGCTTGGCAGTGGCACAAAATAAGGTGACCCGGAAGATAATCTTAATACTTAACTCGCTCAAGCAACACACAGACAACCTCTCACAATACGGATCTTGGAATGGCTCGGAACATTGCGAGCGCAGCTGTTGTGAGATTCCGTGTGCGTTGCTCGAGCGCCTTTGTATGAAGCTTAACTTCTGCAGTCTCCTTATTTTGTGCAATAACGACGGTGGCGTGCATATTAGTAAGTTCATGTATTTATCTCCGATTGTTTAAATAAGTTGTTATATATTTTATGACTTACTAATTATTTAGTTAAATTATTAGACAGCATTTTGGGAATCTCCTGCCTGGGAGAAATCATTACTGGCCAACTTACGTCAAAGGACATGGACAAGGAAACGCTTCAAAAGCTTATGGATCTCAGCCGATTGCTATCCAACATGGGGACGCAGTAACAAGTAGAAACTTCATCCTTTTTTCATTATAAAAGGATCTTAAAGAACACCAAATTCAAATTCAAAATTCAAATTCAAAAATCATTTATTCAGTTTAGGCTACAAGTAGCTCTTATGAATGTCACTATGCCATCGGTTCGTAAGTCTACTCT
The DNA here is from genome assembly GCA_949315975.1 of Eudonia truncicolella. Classification (NCBI taxonomy): domain Eukaryota; kingdom Metazoa; phylum Arthropoda; class Insecta; order Lepidoptera; family Crambidae; genus Eudonia; species Eudonia truncicolella. Next base: position 8,072,174 of record OX438825.1, on the reverse strand, counting down.
GGGCGGGAGATCTTGGACTGAGAAGAACCGGCAAGAAACTCAGCAAGTGTCCAGCTCTTTTCTCCCTTACAGCGTCAAAAATATTGGAAAATGCCCTATTTTAGCAGGACACTTTCCATCACAAATAAACACATAAAAATAAAAAAAAATAATATAGAAGACCACATGTAAAAAAACAAAATTAAAAATCTAAATTAACAAATTTACCTCAGGTAAAAGTTCCAATTTCCACAATGTCATACAGTACCACTACAGTACTCTAATAAAAGTCAAAAATTGTTTAAGAAAAACAAAGTCAAATTATAGTAAGTAATATTAAAAATAAAATAAGTATGCAAGAGCAGACCAGCCTCCACAGGCGGCACCCGTTCACGAGTATGACATATGAATCAGCCATCGCTTCGCTCAACCATATTTACCTTTACCAATACCACCTTTAGCAATACTAAGATTGACACCTTTTTATTTATTAAATCCGAAATAAAATAGTGATCATCTCAGGAATTGTGTGAGGTGACTTTATAGCTAACACGCTTACACGGCCAAGCTCTCAGTGCTCTCTCTCTGCCAAGCTCTCTGCTCAGTGCTATACTCGTCATTGCTAATGCGGCGCACTGATTGGCCTATGTTGTTTAAACCTAACCACCATTGAATATCCGGATACAGTGTCACAGGGATATTCGTTGTTTTATCATAGTCCTCGTCATTTCTTTTGTTAAGGAATTTACAGCGTTCTAACTCCTTAGTGTGAAGTAGCCCATACTTTACAGCTGGGCGTGCTGATACTAGCAAGCCAGTAACTTGGGCCAGCTTCCGGACTTTACAAATTCTTATCTTCAAAAAGTTTTCCATTTCTGTTCTGATTCGCAATCTTTTATCTAAAGGTAAGCATAAATTTATTTCGTGCGAGTTTCGTACAAGTTACAGAAGGTTTAAGAACATTCTTTTCGTCATTGTAATGAACCCAAGTGAAGTTAATAGGGTTTTAGTAATGTTTATGTTTGATAAACATTGCTCGTAAGTTTGACCAAGCAACAGCCAGTCATCAGATCGTAGTGAGGAGGTTGATCCTGCAGTTCTTAGTAGTTTAACTATTGGTTTGGTTATCTTGTAAAAAACAAAAGGGGCAGTATTAAAGCCAAAAAGTAGTACGTTAATTTGGTATAATTTTCCGTATGAACCGAAGGTACTTTTTAGAATCCGAAGGTACTTTGTCACATTTTTAGAAACCCCCTTATGTGACGTCGCACATTTTCCAATTTTATGCATGTATTTAAAAATAATCAGAAGAAAACAGTTATTTTAATTTTTTTCTTATATTTACTGACAGATAATAAATGTGCCAGTTGATGTTCATAATAGGGTTAAATTGTTACCACGTCATATCGATGACGACCATGGCAACAGATATGTATGTAGGTTGTCATTCAGTTAAACAAGAAGCATAATATGTACGCCAGCAATTTTATAAAATGTCATTTATTGATACAGGATGATCGCCATATGAAATCATTTCGAATTTTAACATGTGAGGTCACAAAGCTTTTAACACCCCCCCCTCCCCCCCCTTGTCACACAATGTCACATTCTGGTGATATCCTCCCCCCTGCCCCCCTTTAAGATGTGACGTAATTTAAGGATGGCCCCTTAGGTAAAGATCCCCAATGGATTCAACGCCAACCGTTAGTTTTTGAATGCGTCGAAGAAGCCCCAACAGCTAATTTTTGTTGCATTCTGTATGAACCAAAATTAAAACACTGATAAGTTAATAAAACACTCGTTACCTGGGTTTTCGAGTACGTTGTTGTTTGTTAACGGCGGCGAGTCACTCGCCGGGCTTCCTTTATCACTATTATCACGTGTTTTGCGCTCTAGCTTGCGCATTTTTCATAATATGTTCAAGATCTTCTCTTCACATGTCTTAGGATTGTTACGTTTCGGCATTTTGCGTACGAAAACAGTCGATTGAACACGGAAGAAAGTTAAAGTAACTGGAGTGGACGAGCATTGAAATACAAACGAAGAACGCGATGCAATAGCGTCACAGAGAAAAGATATGGATACCCAAAAACAAAAACAAAAACAGATAGTGCAGGAGTGGTGACATCTATGCGATGAGGACGAGGCGCGAAGTATAATTATGGTGCTAAATGATGTTACACAAATTTTTTTGCGAACAAATTACAATTTGGTTCGAACCCGCACCCCATGACATGGGTTTAAATCCCGCTCGGGGAATTCTTTCTAAAATTTTTTCAAATTGCAAAAATAAAATAGTATAGTATACCTTGATTCTAAATTCAATCAGCTTATATTGTGTACTGTAGAGTTCTCTTTTCAAACGAATTAAATTCCCGGTGAGTAATACCATCATATAAATGTAATTTATATATAATTAAAAAAATATTAAAGAAATACGCCATTTTAATAATATATTTCCTAATTAAAAAGGTAATTACAATGTCATTCAGAGTGTCAAGAATAGCTACGGCTAAAGGTTCATATAAAGTAAAGTAAATATCCTATGGCTGTCCCACTGCTGGGCAAAATTCTCTATCTTTTAAGTCATCACTAAAACTTATAGCTTAAACACTACGCTTGCCTACGGTTAGTGATCGATCGCAAACCCGGAAACATCGAAAATCTAAAACACACTTTGCCCGACCTCGGAACCGAACCGACCGGAACCGAACCGGAACCGAACTCGGGACGTTCGGGTATCGGGCCAATCGCTTTTGCACTCGGCCACCGAAGGCGTTCATCTATATGCATATAATGACTTGCCCTGACTGACTGATTCATCATCGCCAAGCCTAAACCGCTGAGGCTATAGATGAAATTTAGAGTGTAGGATTGAGTGAAAAATATTTGGCTTTTTGAAAATAAATAAAAAATTACATGTCTCAGGAATTTTATTTATTTTCCTTTAAAGGAGTAAAAAAGGGAAGAAGGTTTTTTAGGGAAATCATTATTTTTAAAGTAATAACTGTCAAAATGAATATTTTAATCGATGTATAGATTTTTCATGAAAAATAAAGAATGACGTGTTTAAGCATTTTTCAAAAAATCTTCCCTAGAGAATTATTTCTGAAAAGTTTGCATGGAAATCTGTCATTCCTTAAGTTTCGGTATTTGGCCTGGTTAGAAATTATGAAGTGTTTCAGGATTTTTGGAAAATGATCCCTTAAGTAGGGGTGATAATTTGTACAGGAGGTTTTAAAACGAACCAAAATTACTTATACAGAGTGATCTTACGTTGTTTTGTGTTAGACACTTATAACTAATTCCGGCATGGGTGGGCCTTTTTATGATAAAAAATTAAAATCTTAATGGTGAAATGATGTGACATGTTTAGTTGTCTAACCCTTATTACTTATACCCTTATGATATTTACCTTTAATAAGTTTGGCTTTTATTACGAATAAACACAAGTCGTATAGACCACACCACATAAGCAAAGCCGCGAACAAAAGCTAGTCTTTTATATACATATAATGACTTGTCCTGACTGACTGATTCATCATCACCAAGCTGAAACCGCTGAAACTAACTAGATGATATTTGGACTGTAGGTTAATTGAATGACGTAACCAGCCACTAAGAAAGGATTTTACAGAAATCACACCCTGAGGGAAAAGAAAGAAAAAAAGTGACTGAGAGTTTGTATGAAAGTCCGTCAGCTTTGAAGTAAAATACATACAAATTGGTATTCCTCTAGACTACTACTCCCCTAGAGGGGTGAAATAAGGGTGGAAAGTTTGTATGCAAATCTAGCATTCCTTATTTATTTATTTATTCCATTTATATATTTACTTGTTGGAAGATTTACAGTCAAATATTAACTATTACTAGACAATGTGAGTTAATCAATGCCATTTACAAATCTCCACATATAGGTAATTATAATTAAGTAAGTTGTAAGATCAAATTTTTGTAAGTATCTTATCTATTGTATCTAATGTATATATAGATAGATAAATAAATACTTTATTGCTCACACAAATTAAAACAAAGAACAGGTACATACATAAAATCTTAAAGCTAGCATGGGCAAAGGCGGTCTTATCGCTTTAAGCGATCTCTTCCATTCAATCTTTGGTTTAGGAACTCAAGAGGGAGATAGAGGAAGTGCGCAAATACAGTAGAATACAATAGAAACATACTCGTTTACCAGTACATAAAAAGACATATATAGACATAAATAATAAATACACATACATATAACACCAACAATAAAAACCTAAAACATGTTACTAGCACGTGACTGAATGAATATATATAATAATAATATATATATGACTAAATATATATTGTACCTACTTAACAATTTTAAAAAAACCGACTCCAAAAAATTAAACTGATAAAATTTCACTAAAAATTAAAAAATAAATGCGTAGTTTAGTTTGTTCAATTTACTTGCAATTAACTTTTAAGATTGAGTATAGTAATATATATTATATAATATTATATTCTTAAAACTATGCGACTGCCATATACTTAACTTCACATCTAACAGAACACATATTATGACAAACAAGCAAATACCAAATATTTACTTGCAATCCACTTAAAGAAACAAATTAAAAAAAATGTTTTAGACTGCTTAATTATAGACAATCATTTTATTAGTAAAATATATAGGTACAATTATTGTTATTTTTGGAGCCGGTGCCAGCCAAAGAAGTTATTGAAGCCGGTGCTAGCCAACGAAGTTTTTGGAGCCGGTGCCAGTCCGCGTTTGTGCTTTAAATTTTATACATACGATTTAATGTATGTATGGCGTGATTACGCCTAACTCACTCATTAAGACTATCAATAAAACTCACTAAATATTCCAAGTTAGAGGCTAATACAGGTTTCAGTTCAACATCTCCATCACCCAAAACAATGAATTTACCTAGGGGGTGCGACAAAAGTATCTGCGTTAATTGTTTAATAAAATTACACACCTGGACCTTATGACTGTTACAGATTAGATAGGGGGGGGGGGGGGGGTAGAGTCTGCCTCGTCCGAGTAAAACAATAATAAATAGATACGACCTGCTTTCCTCCAGCAAATAAGTAATAATATTTATATTTTCCTATAAAATAAATTTTTAATTCCCATCCATCCAGTATGAGTTACAGGAGCAATTATATTTGTTGCATTATAAAACACGAATTTTTAACTATATTGTGTTCAAAGTTGAAGTGAATGGTATTGTTAACAAAACACCTAAAAAATTCAGTATTTCAATAATGTGGGTGTAATTTATACGTTTACAGTTATGATAAATATCATTTTCAATACTGTTTTGTTCAATCGTATAGTATAAATAGATAGTTAAGATTTAACAAAATTTGACAAAAAACGTAAATAACTATCAGTATCAAAACGTTTAACATTAAAACTGTACTATCACAATCTAATAGAAATATAGAAATAGAAATAGAAATATTCTTTATTCAACATTAAACTTACATACAGCATATTTGACAAGTAAGTAACATAGATAATGGGTTTACAAGAAAAAATAGTATGCATGCCAAAAGAAAGAGTTGCCAGCGGTTTTCACATTAGGAAGAGCCTGACTTGTGGCAAACCGAACGTAAACATTATGCGAACAAAGAAAGTAAGTAAGAAAGGTATTTGGCCTGGTTAGAAATTATGAAGTGTTTCAGGATTATCCCACTGTTGAAGATTGTTGCCGAAGGCAACCTTTTTAGAGATTTTTATTGATAGTTTTTGACGCTGTCTCGTATTTTTGATAGACATGTATGTTTCGTGAAACCACCGGGCGGCTGGTCTTTGTTTTGCTTATTGGTGCGATAAGATTTAATATATTCCCTAAAACCCTAATCGTGTCTTCTACTTGCCTTTACCTACCTACATACAGTCCTCTAATTCACATTTAGCTATAATAAGTTTGACTTTCAAAAAACAATTACAAGTCGTGTTGCCCATGTGAGCAAAGCCGCGAGCAAAAGCTAGTTTATTTACAAAGATTAATATAAATAAATGTACATTCGTTTTAGCTTTTTACACGACTGCCAAAAAAAGGAGTGTTATGTTTTTAGGGTTCATGTATGTATGTATGTGATGTTTAACAAACTGAAATTACGCCATACCGATCAACAGTTTATGGGCGAAAAGAAATTGAAGTTATTGTTCTACTCCGAATAAGAGAAATAATAACAAAAACAGAAAAAACACGTTTCAACATTCAGTTTATATAACAAAACCCTTCCTTTGCAATAGGGTAAAAAACAAAGGCCTGCGTGCGTCTTTCCTATTTTTACGTTGAACAAAGACCACGACAGAAACCGTAAAAATGTGCCCATATTTCTCATAATTGGGAAACTTCTTTTAATTTCATGAAAAGAGTTATAAAGGTCACCGTTGTTACTATGGTTGAGAGCCGCATCGAGAAAAGTGTTCCTTTTTAATTAATTAATAATATTTCTTGTATTAGGATCGTATTAAGAATAGTAATTTAGTAAATACTTGCTAACGCCTCGATGGCCGAACCGTACCTACTGTGCTCTTTATCAGGAGGGTTCAATTTTTCGATACATTGCCCGGGTTTGTAATTACCAACCCACATTTTACTAGTGTGTGACATCCAATACATGCTAATTTACCTAAAGTACGAACAAACTACAATACAATAAATTACCTAACAACATTAATGATTGCAATCACATAAAATCATTTAAATCTAAACTAAGGGATCATGTTTACGAAGCGCATTCCTAATCATTGTACCTATTTATATGTTTTTGTTTACCGCTGCACCACTAGAGGCAAAAAAATATTTTTAATATCTACAACTTCTCTTTATCACATCTTAAATGAACTTAAGTTTGTATGAGAATAAATATCAATCAATGTATATAAAAATCAATTGCTGTTCGTCTGAGTGGCTAAAACTCGAGAATGGCCGGACCGATTTGGCTAATTTTAATTTTGAAATATTTGTGGAAGTTCAGAGAAAGTTTAAACGGTGAGAAGCATAAATAATAAGTAACAGAAAATACTAAAAACGATAATTTAATTTTCCAATACAAAATAACTTGTTTGTTTTGTTGTCATGGAAACTGTCAAAGCTTTACGAAGTCTGCCGGGTCAACTAGTAGGTAATAAATATATCTCTCGGGTGACTAGCGTTATGAAAGTTCGTATCGTCGAGAGCGGACGGAAGGAGAAGTACGCCCGTTGCCGCTACGAATCGCCCTAACTCGTAAGTCTGCAGCCCTGGTGAGAGAGGGGCGGGTAGCGGAGCGGGAACGGGTCCTTAGAGGGGCGGGCGGTTTAAATGCAGGTAGTCAGTTTAAACGATTGCCATCTTACGACAGCAACTGGGAATATACATTAATACCTTTTAAAACATGAAGGAACTCGAGGTATTTTAGTTAGGTGATCCGGCATTGCTAAAGTTCCTTAACTTGCAGATCGCAACTTAATGATATAAGTGACTAAGCCATAGAGATTTTCATATATCAGATAGCTGAGCTTAAAAAGTACCAGAGCCGTAGTGGTACCCATTTAATCGCTCGTCCTCCTGCAGGGCAAACACCTCCTTTCGTTCTTTTGAATTTTTTCTGTCCTTCGCTGCAGTGGGCTAATCTGGTTGGTATGCTGCTAGTCACTGGTTGGCCTCTACAAACAACTCCTACATGCGGTGAAAGTGGACGGACCAATCCCATTTTAGTTAAGCAGATTTTGTCAAAAACTCCTAAATGTACCAGTTCTATAACAATTTGTTAATCTTGCGTCTACAGAACAGCAGTACGCGGCGGACAGCGCGAGTGGAGGTGGCGGCAAGGCGGCAGCGCCGTGCAAGGTCTGCGGGGACCGGGCCTCCGGGTACCACTACGGCGTCACCTCCTGCGAAGGATGCAAGGTATGACGTCTGGCCCTTTGCCGTCACACACTAGAAAACATTTGAAAATAAATCAATCAGTACCTTGGTAGGTATGCAAAGTACCGTCTGCTTCTTCGGCCCACACATATCACACTGTAGAAGATTAGCAAAATAGCCAGTCCCTCAGCTTCTCGGGGCATTCAGTTACCACTAAGGTGTCACCTTTTGCGAGAGAAACATGATGCGGTCACTGGCTCATCTGAGAAATTGAGTGGCCTGTACTTTAGGGCTCTTTCAATTTAGACGTTTCGCGTAGGAGCGTTGCTAGGGTTTCATATGAAACGCTAGCCTCACGACTGATTTAATATGGAATGCAGTCTACATTTAAAGAGCCCTTAAACACTATGTTACGAGCCCAGGCTTGGGCGGGTATCTATGCCCGTTACATCCTGCGAAGGAAACAAGGTATGATATCTAATCTTCAACCGGATACAGTGTATGTACACTGTATAATGATATCCGGGAAATTTATCCGGAAACGGAGCATCCTGTTACTAAGGGTGATGTAATTATTTTTATTTAATCTAAGTAATAATTTGAACAAGTGGTTTTCAAATTATGATTTGTTCGCAACATATAGATCCTGTGGTTCGCAATAAAAATTGCATAAAGTTATATATTACCATAATCTTAAGTTTGACCAATTTTGACTTTAAATTAAAATTACTAATTCAATCCAAAAAAATTATGGATGGAATCTCTGTAGATCTAAATAAATGCACGCATATTTACACAAACATGTGTTATCATAAAAAGTTCGTAGTAACAAAACATTTTCAAATAATATTTTCACCCGCGAAATAAAAAAAAATAATAAAAATGTTTAGCGATTTCCCACGGAACCCCAAAATTTGTTGTTTGAATGGACTTCAACTTGGTCCATTCAAACAACAACACTTTATAATGTCGGTGAAGAAACGTGACGACCCGACCGTTTTGCGTAAATTTTCAAAAGAAATTTTGTACGGCTTCATTTTCTTTATTTCGAAATATCAACAAAGGTACAAAGTTGCTCAACTCAGGAAGACTTAGAAATACTCGGAAACGGGTATGATTTCGCAACGTTCCACCCAGCAGTGGCCTATATAAGGGGAGGAAGCTGGATATATTTTCAGAAATTTTGGAGCAGTTGCTGAGAGGGGTGCGCCGGCTCTCGTTCACGACTGCCGGCGACGTCGGTTCAATTGACAGTTCAGTTGAAGTCACTAGTTTGAAGTGTTAGTAGCGATGATCTACTTGATTTTGAAGTTCACATAAAAATTTTTCGTAAATCCCGATAGCACCTATGTTGTCAAAATTGTCATTATAAAAATCTAAAAAGTTTAACAAATATTTTCTAGTCGTCGTCGTCTTCGCATAGGCGCCGTGCTAAAACGTGGTAAGTAATTATTCTAGTCAAAACCTAATAAAATGTGCGATTGGTTTAATTTGTATTTCTAGAAACTTGTCATCAAATATTTTCATCTATTCCTTTTCATAGCCTTTTCATAGTATAAAACATTTTTAAAAGAGTAAAAAAAAAAAAATGCGTTTTTAAATTCATTGTATCATCATCAAGTCTAGTCCACTGCTGATCACAAGCCTCTTCAAGTGCAAGCCACCGAGCACGATTCGCGGCTACTAAGCCAACGTATAAGTAAAGTAAATTCAAAAAGATTTTATTTAACAAATAATCCCATACTTTGAAGCGTATTTGAAAAATCATGAATCTGCCAATAGTCTCAATCGATACTCGATAGTTGCTGTTAACAAATTGAGATTTAATAAACTTGAGTGTATCAAACATTTTCTAACGGAATAAATAAAATTTAAAGATTCTCTTATTGAATTTTTATAAGGGCCTTGTCTATACAAGTGGCTTGTCTAGGCCCTCCGATGTACTTCGGCGCTAAGTACAATATCCTATAAGAGTAAAGCTCCTCGATCCCGGTCGGTTCTCAAGAATTGCTTTTTCGAGGAGTTCGATGGCGCAGTGGTGAACGCACCCAGTCTGCGATTGCTATTTTTTAATATTTTACTTAACTTTTTTTATAATAAAAATAAACATACAATATGCTCCTTAGTAACTAAAACCGAAAAGTAAATTTTTACTTTTTATTTTCAAGTGCTAATTGTTGCACTGAAGCTAAATTAAATATTTATAAAATTTTATAAAATACAGTGATGAATCTGCATGGCCATCGGTTGCAATGACCGTTGGATGGATGGCGCTCAGTGCCACTAAAAAGCACTCAAAAACATTAAAAAGCAGTGACAAAATTCGGCGCTTACGTAAAAACAAAATGTCCTCCCCGCGTCCCTCGCCTTACGCGAAGCCCGTCCAAGCGCCCGCCGCTTGTTTTGCCCCCACGCCTAACGCGCATCCCAACGTTAGGCCCATCATTCGGTTTGGTCAACCCCTGTCCCCGTCCGCTCCCGAATTGGAGATGGAGGTTTGTCCCTCCGCCTCTAATACGAGAGAGCATAGCCCTCCCGTCTCGGACTCCGAGCCGGATGTAGTAACATCGGACTCGGACTACGAGACCGTCACCCGCAAAGGGAAACGGGCCCGCAAGTCCGCCCCTATTACCGTCCCTCCGCCTAAGGCCGCTAAAGCCAATATTGCGCCCTCTTCCCGTCCTTGCTCCCCGAAGGCCGAGCCGAGCCAGCCGCGCAAGGATAAAAAGCCCCCTCCGATATTTATCCAGACAACAAAGGACTGGAATAAAATTTCGCAATCTCTGAAGGCGCGACATAACGTCATTCCCGAAAGAATACGCCTTATTAAAGGCGACCCAGAGATGGTCAAGGTAGAGGTCGCTACCACGACCGATTTCCGCCTATGTACGGCGTTCTTGCGCACAAATAATGTGCCGTTCCATACTTACTCACTCCCCGAGGAGCGAGTACTTCAGTAGTTATCCGCGGTCTTCCCACTGATTAGGACCCTAAAATAGTCCTTGACGACCTTAAGTCGCAAGGCTACCCCGTCCTTGGAATGACCCGGATGCTTGGCAAGGACAAAACCCCGCAATGCCTCCTAAAGGCTAACTTAGAAAATACCCCCGAGGGTAAAGCCATCTTTAATGTTAAAACCATTGAAGGCTTCGATCGCCTATCGATCGTGACCCCTCACAAGCGTGGCATTGTAGGTCAATGCCACAAGTCTCAACATAACGGGCATGCCGCCCGTAACTGCTTTGCCCGTCCCCGGTGCGTTAAGTGCTTGGCCGACCATGCCACTGATGCGTGCCTAAGGGCTAAAGCGCCGGTCCCCGTCGACCCGCCATGTTGCGTAAACTGCAGCGCTTTGGGACACACCGCGAATTATCGCGGCTGCCCCAAAGCTCCGCGTAGTAACGCAACCCGCGGGTCGGGACCGCGACCTAACCCCGCGACTCGAGCTCCGCCGCCTTCACAGATCGCGAAAGTCTCGCTCCGCCCCGCGGCCCCCTTACCACCGCCCCGCAATCCGTGGGCCACCCCGCGGCTCAAGCCCCCGCGTCAGACTCGCTAGTCGACTTTCCCGCGACTGGCCCGGCTCGTGCCCCACCGCCACCTCGGCTGAAACTCCAATGGAGCAAAGCCCTCCCGAGGCCCATCAGGCCGTAGCCCCTAAGACCAAGGCCACTAAAGCCAAGGCCCCTAAGGCCCAGCCCAGTAAGCCTAAACGGCCAACCCCCACCGCTAAGGCAGTCACTCCTCCTAAAGCTCGCTCGCAACATCCGTTTGCCGCGACCGTAGGTTCCCTTCCGGTCACCTTCTCGTCCGTTTCTACGGTTGTCGACCTTGTAAAGATTTATCGTTACAAGGACGAGATCGTAGAGGTGGAAAGGAAGTTGCGCGAAGCCGCCTCTTCTCCCGACGCTTGTCCCGCTATGATCATAGCGACAATATTCAACGATCACGGTCCCCTCTTAGACATGATCACGTCCCTTCTACTCTCTTAAATAACTAAAAATGAATAATACCCCCTCAAATAATTAAGCCCCGATCTCTTACGGTTGAGTTTTTAAACCCAAAAGGTCTCAGTAGTCAACGCGACGAGGTGTCCGTTTTTCTAACCGAACACGCCGTCGACGTGTTTCTCGTACAGGAAACGTTCTTAAAACCATTTATCCGAGACCCGCGCTTGGCTAACTACAACCTTGTCTGTAATGATAGAGATGGCCGCGGTGGCGGCACTCATATCTATTACAAGCGGTCGCTTCACTGTGTCCCGCTCGATCCCCCGCAGCTATCCGATATGGAGGTCTCGGTCTATCGGCTAGGCATGACGGGCCACCCGTCGATCACTATTGCGTCCGCGTATCTGTTCCCTAATAAGCTTCTCACACAAATCGATCTCGAGGCGCTGTTTGCTATGGATAGCGCCGTCATTATTGCCGGCGATTTCAATAGCAAACACGCTCAGTGGAGTTGCAACTCAACCAACCGTAACGGTCGGGGATGAGCCACGTCGCTGAGTCGATGCTCTTCGATATCGTAGTGCTTATGGAGCCCACCCACTATCCGGTAGTGGATTACCACTCCCCCAACCCGTTAGATATGGCGTTGCTAAGGAACGTAACTTTACGGTTGCGTTCCATAGAAACGATCCACGCGCCCTCCTCCGACCATAGGCCGGTTGTTTTACAGTTAGGCCCCCCCACCGACCCCACCCCCGTCATTAAGGTGGTGACTGACTGGGATAAGCTTAAATATATATATATATATAAATTTTTATAAATATTTAACCGTAAAGTAAGGTAAAAAAACGCTAAAACAACAATTGACAAGTAGTAAAAGTTAAGCAACTTTCGCAAGGGCCGGTCATCGGATGGGTGACGACAGGTCATTGTTCGACGAAAAACATGTTATAAAAAGAAATCAAAAGCACAAAAAAGTTATAAAAAATATAATCTTAATTAAATTAATTTAAAAGTTTTTCATTTAAAACGCTATGTTCTACAGTGATTAAATAAATAAACAATATGATAACCTTTTTAATGGGCTCAACATAATGAACTTTTTCTTTGGTTCACGACCTTATTTTAACGATATAGGGTAAAAATTATGGTATCCAATATATTGCAAGTGCCCTTTAATGTGTAAAAAAACCGCCTCGGAAGGACTCGAGTTTTACCTCGGAAGGCGTTTCGGGCGGGCGACTGCTCTGACAATTGCTTGCGAGACACTGGTTTTCCTACCGAATACCGGTTACCTCCCCTACACGTGAAGTGGGGATGTGTTTGTTTTTTGTTTACCCGTAAATGTAGGGTGTCGTTGAAGAGCAATATCAAAAATATATCGGGTTTGTGAAAACAGTTTTTTGATAGAGGCATCCGTTTCTAAGCTATGAAGCTTTAAAGTGCAAAATTTTGTTAGAGTCAAGTCTGCCATGTTGCAAAAGTTTCAAATCAATAAAAATAAGTAAATATTTCATTCCAATTTTTTAAGCAAGTACTAATTTTTTAAATCACCTTAGGTCTTTCTAAAATGGATTGGTTTGATTGGATTGCTAAAACTAATTTTCATTGTATCATCATGTAATCTTGCAGGTTACAAGAATCTAAATCGATAGTGACTTTGTAGTTTCCATTGATTGCTATTCGGGGTAAAACTTAAGTATGTAAGAAAATTGTATGAAATTAAAAATCTATACGTAACCGCTCCTGGTAGCCTAATTGCCTCGTGTGTATCCATTCATATGTTGTCAATTACGTTGCAATAACTGTGGCATTGGATTTTCTAAAGACTGTATCAAAATTATAGCATAAAAAATTAAGATTTTTTTAATAACATGCAAGATATTGTGTAAGCTTGCTAAAAGTTGTTAATGCAATAAAAAATTATAAAAACTTTTTTTGAGCTTTTTTAATTATACCACTTTATTTTATGCCACTTGTGATATTGCTAAAAAGTATTCAATACACTCAAAAATTTAAAAATATTTAAAAAGAAAATGTAAATACAAATTGTTTCACATTATTTTACAATTTTCAGAAACCCTATCAGTCTACTAGACCTAACTTAACACCGTGAAACGTACCTTGCTCCAATCAAAAATTACGCGTGAAATTTTTACATGGCTTCAAGTTTGCCATATATAAGTTGCGTCTTGCGCTTTTTTTTCTCAACCAAGATTACGTAGTGTTTTAAATCTTAATTAGTCAACTTAATAATACTTCAGTTATACTCAGTGTACCTACTTATTTTGAAAAAACGATGTTTACGTTTATGTCTCCTTCCTTTTGAAGTTGGTGATAAATAAGAACTGAGCTTGAACTGTATTCGCCACAGAACAGATTAATTTATTTATTCCGTGGTATTCGCATTATACTTCTAAAGTAAGTAACTTTCGGAAAGGCAGGTCATCGGATGGGTGACCAAAAATGTATCATCTCGAGCTCCTCCGTGCTTTGGAAGACACGTAAAGCCGTTGGTCCCGGCTGCATTAGCAGTCGTTAACAACCACCAATCCGCACTGGGCCCGCGTGGTGGTTTATGGCCTGTTCTCCCTACCCATCCATAGGGAAGGCTCGTGCCCCAGCAGTGGGGTCATAAAATGAACTGACGATGACGATGACGATGACTTCTAAAGTGAAATTGACACGGATCGCATAGTTAGTTAGTCGATTTGCTGGCCCGCCCTCTTATAATAAAACAAGCGTTCAGCTGACCGCCATTGCCACTACGCTGGCCCAAGCGATGGCCGACCGCGGGAACTACCTACTGCGAATTTTAGTGTTATGTAAGTTAACAAAAACAATAATTTGTACGACAACGCACGCTCCTGGTGACAGACAAAGGTAATTAAAATTTTGCCATACTAATTATCGTTCATTGAAAAGTTTGCATTTTATATCGAACTAACGAAATAATAGCGCTTGACAAATTACTACTGATTGAATGACTCCTTTTTAGGAAGACCATCCTTAATCAACTGAGTGGTTGAGTACGATTTTTGTTCACCATTATAAGAGATTCTAAAAGAGAATTTGTACATACAAAACCAATATTTTTACAAGTTGAATTTTGTTTTTTTTTTATGGCAGGTTTACTCCTTTGGAGGTGTGTCCTTAGATATACCATAAACAAAATCAAATGGTGATTGGCGGAATACTTGTCATTATACAAAGTTAATACTTACGGTTACACGGTTGCACAAAACATGCCAATGAGATGAAGTGTACTGAGAGAAGACCATTGCGATAAGATAGGACTTGTGCCTGGTTGTCTATTGTTTGCCCGAAAAATATAAGCAATAATACTCATACGCCCGAATTTCATTTGCCCGAACTGTTTGTTTACCATAAAAGTTATTTGACATACTCTTGAATTCCCGTACATTAGATTCCATAATGATACGAGTGCCATACGTATTGTTATCCATTTTATTAATTACAATAATATTATTTAACAGAATAATTCAACGCCATACTAAATTAATTTCGAATACATCCAAGCTTATATTAAAATTGTTTTTATTGCTAATATCTTCCTATCACTATAATCGATCCTAGTCGCTTCCGTACAAAATTAACCTAACGCCTTTGTCCTATAAAGCGATTGACTTTCTGGCACTTCGCCAGCCGCACGCTCGCTTTGCTCGCTCGGCTCGTGCGTTGTTTTTCATGTTCTAACCTAACCTAACCAAACCTAAGCCTGTTCATCGTTCAGTTTAAACCGATTTTATGATTTTTTTCTAAAAGCAATTTCGATGGCAAATGATGTTATGACATATGATAATTACGGCTTACAAAGATGATAACAAATGATGTTATTGAAATTGACTTTATGGGAAACAAAGTTTCTAGCACGTGACTAATATAGCAAACAATGAGTATGACATATGAAATTATGAGAAACAATATTATGTCTGTTGACCAGTATAGCAGATGAAATTATGGCAAATGAAATTCTGGCAAGTGCGTGTAGCCCCTTGTGCCTAGCTGAGCGAGCTAGTGATGTGATAATGGGAGGGCTTCTGCAATAATCGCACTATGGTACTCCCTAGGCGCTGAGGAGCTCGATGTCGCAGTGTTTAATGCGCCCGTTCTGCGATTGCTAAGATTAACTACAAATTAAAAAATATTTTTTTGTCAGTTTTAAAATAATAATTCTATGTTATGTTCGGAAATGTGATCGTACTGTCTGAACATTGTCGATTCTTAGAATTATAATATTAATATATTAAGTTTTTAACATTTGATCCCTTTTACTGATAACGTGGAAGAATATTATTGTTAGGTACTACACACAAACCCAAGAGACATAAGTAGTACCACATATTATAAAATAAATTGTATGTTTTGATACCAATAATAAAAAATAAAATAAAAAACAAATTGGCGCAAACGCCAGTAATTGGATGGATGACCAAAAATAATCATATCGAGCTCCTCCGTGCTTTGGAAGGCACGTAAAACCTTTTGTCCCGGCTGCATTAGCAGTCGTTAACAACCACCGAACCAATTCCGCACGAGGCCCGCGTGATGGTTTATGGTTAGAGAAGGCTCTTGCCCCAGCAGTGGGGACATAAAACTGAGCTGGTGTTATCATGATGTAAATGTTGATGGTACTCGCTATCAGCTTGTCGCTTAGCCCTACGCCACAGTGACCGCGGTCTGTCGCAGCCCCTGACTGTTGAATCAGATTTGCAGCTCTAACAACCGCAGCGGCGACAAGGGCCATGCCTGCGCCGCTCTTGGTGTTCCTAACTTAACGAGCAAATATTCATCCAATGATTCTCGGATGTTTATCGATTATGGAGCAAACAATTTTGCATTGAATTATTCCGATGTGAGATTCTTGTATATTGTGTGTTGACAGCTTTGTAAGATAGTTTTTAGTTATTTCCATTAAACTGTATCCATATGAGCACATAACTTTGTGCTAGTGCGCTATATTTTAGTTTAAGTATATTCGGATTGGTCTATAAGTAATTGGTCTTAGTTTTTTCAATTACTTAATTAAAAAATAAAATAAAAAACAAATTGGCGCAAACGCCAGTAATTGGATGGATGACCAAAAATAATCATATGTGATTAATAATAATAAATAATAAATTAATAATTAATAATTAATAATTAATAAATAATAATTAATAATTAATAATTTAATTAATAATTTATAATAGTTTCAGTGTTCTTTAAACACACTGCTACAAAAGGTATTATACGTAAAAGTCCCGGGTTCAATTCCCATGTCGGGCAAATGTGTTTCGAATTTTATTGTGGTGATTAAGCCATTACCCATCAATTATAGTGGGACTGTATATAGGCTATTTACGTACTCGATATTTATCGCGACCTTATTATTAACAAAGGTTGTTTAAATAAATATTAATAAATTATTAATAAAACAGGTGGGTTGTAATACTGTCGGCCATCGCTATTAAAATAGGAGAGTTCTCATTAACTCTAACTAAAAAAAAACATTTTATTTTCCAAATTTTCTAATTTATTAAAACAAGTGGTCGCCCAGTGGTCGAAATTCGACCATAATTCTCAAAATGTACTATGTAATGTTACACTTTAAACGTAAATTTTAACTCTACACTCCTCCATGTGAACTCTCACACTCCTCTGTGCGCGTATTGCGCTTAAATAAGAGTGCCACGGCCGCTAGTTCACGGACAAAATACTCCAACCGAGTGTCTATGGTTCACTTGTAGTTTAAGACAATTTATCATTTAAGACATAATATTAAACATAAAATGTACGATGAGATGAGAGAGATGGTGGTAGCTAGCCTGCGGGCTAACAAGCCCTACCACTGACCATCCGAGTACACAAACATGTACCTCCCGCTGGGAATCGAACCCGGAACCTCTGGGTCTAAACCAGTGGTCTTAAGTACTAGACCATGGAGGCGGATAAAACAATAACACACATTTACACTCATTGTTACTGATGTTTTTAAAAATAAACCAGTAAATCCGTATATCAATCAAGTCACTTAAAACCTTATTAATAATATTAAATTGAAAGCTTCCATATCTATTACACAACTTTTAGCTTCCTTTGTTTGGAACGAATCTTCTATAAACATCACCTTTGTCAAGTCAAAAAATATTAATTTTAAATAATCTCAATATTGAAAGCATTTTCTAATAGTCGTAAAAAAGTAATTTATTCTTATTTTAATTGCATAATTGTAAAATAAGCACAACAGTTGGCTGGTTAGTCAATTGAAAAACTTTTTAACAACTTCAAACGAGTTTTAAATAGAATTGTATGGGAATGGCAAACTATGACGCTACTGTTTTGTTCCGTCAATTCAGAGAAATTCATGCTTAGGTCAAATAAAAAATAGGTCAAAGCTGTTACTTGGTTTCATTTATACGTATAAGTTCTGTAATTAATTATTGTTGTTGTCAACATCGCTATAGGCGGACTCTACCGAGGTGTTGTACAGTAGAAACCACATCGGCTCTAATCACAGTCTTCTATCTAAAAACCCGATAATAAACTCAATTGGTGCAAGAAACTCATGCTCAAATCGAATTGTGTACACGAACAGCTAATTTTCCAGTCGAGTGTGAAAAACAGCTTTCAGCGGGAAACGGGGACAGGCACTAGTGCGTCATGTCATGACATTCCCTCTAGAAAACCTATGTGTTTACCCGGTGTTTCGTTTCACACGGCTTGATTAAGTTCCTCGCCGCCCCCAAAAAAGTCCGGTGATGCGGAAAATGCCGCCTAAGACAATAATCTAAGTCTTTCCAGGAAATAAAGATTTATTTTAATAGAAAATAACCTAAGTGACTTCAGAAAAGAGCATTTTAAATACCTAGTCGTGATTAGACTGGCTTCAAACGCAGTGTAATCCAAAAAGCCAATAATAAACTCTCCATTTACGCTCCTATCTGAGAAAAAACACAAATCGAATTGTGTGGACCCAATTGCAATACGAGTACCTAATTCCCTGTTCGTGTGTGCATAAGTTAATCCATCCGTCCCGTGCGGACATAGTAGATAGTACCTAGTGCAGTGTGCACCGAGAGGTGACAATGCGCGTGCGTAGTACCCGCTGGCCCTCAAATATAAGTCGCGACAACCCGTCGCTGCTGCACTAGTGGTCCTGACTCTACAGCAGACGCTCCAGGCATCACTGCCAGGTAGGACTCCTCCCATATCGGAAAACTTTTAACTGTACTTCTGAAATTCTTGAACTTTTTTATATGTTTGCGTTTTTGTTTAGTGTCGAATCAAACCAAATCGTAGTTTATTTGCATACGAAGTAGTTTTAAAATAATGATTTAGTTGCCGTTTGGGTATTGCAATCACAATAAACATAAGTTAACTTAAAAAAAGAGAAGAAAAATGTTTTCTTTAGCAGTTTTTAAGTTTTTTTAAATGCATTTGCCGCGATCGAGAGTACTTTCGTTATATTATCGGTGTATTTTGTTTATTGTTAATTTCTTTCTAATTTTGAGGATCCTATTTGTTAAAGGTATTTTTGTTATAGGTATTTTTAAATCAATATGTGATGATATTTAATAGTTGTGCTTTCCGAAACAATTTGAATTGTGAAATTATTGTTGATTTATTGATTGATTGTTCTTTTACAATATTTTATTAGTTGTGCCTTTTTCACGAATCTACAACCAATTTGAGCAGAAAATATTTAATAAAAAGTCTCTTTTGTGTTTATCACTTGACTGCTGCACTAAAATAACTTTTATTATTTGATTGTGTGAGAACTTAGCAGTTCATGCATTTATTAAAACAATGTTTCAATTTACTTGTTTCGTTTGGTTTCTCGTCTCGCCGCGCCTCTCGCGCGGTCGGCCTGATATCCCGAACTCCTAGATTCAATTCCCAGGTCGGAAAAATGTGTTTCGATGAATTTATGAATTTGTGTGTAGTGAATTTTTAATGTACCTATAGCCCGAATTTTAGATCGATTACCGAATTGCTTTTGGCAAGCACGGTGATTAAGCCAACATCCATTAATTATTGCGGTGGCTTAATTTCAATGATACCTTTGCCCAGCGTTGGGACCTTTTACAGGCTAATACCTACTTACTTTTTTACTTATTGTTACTATTTTTAAATTGGTTTTCTTAGTTGCCTAAAGAAATCAATGAAGTTTTTTGTGGTATAAATTATATTATGTTGCTGAATTTAATTTGAAACATTCAATGTGATATAGTTTTCTAGACCATGGCGGTCTTCAAAAACTTATATATTCTATGCATGTCGCATGGAATAATCGTAAATAATATTTATTATTACAAATTATTATAAAAAAAACACTGATTAAAATTATTTTTATTATCTTTATTGATGTTTTTGCACAATGTTAAAAGTGGTAAGATATTTTTTATGAAAAAAAAAAAAATGTACAAATCGATAATGCATTGTTGATAGAAAGTTTTAAGAAATTAAACTATAAAGATAATTGGTGTATCACGGCACAAGCCGACTATGTTTCATCATTTTGATTGGGATGTAACATAATTTAAAAGCAGTTGAGCCCGCGGGAAATATGAACCATAACAAAAGTGTTTGCGTGCGGGCGAATTCTCGGCAATATTGCATTTGACCGGGTCACCAAGTAGTGTAGTGCAATCTAGACCTTATGACTAACATATGTATATAAGCAAAATTACTTTGTTCCTTTACTACGTTTCAAAGTTCTGTTAACTACGGTGTTAAAAATTTGATTTGACTAAATTCACTTTGAAAATTTTTTATTATACGTAATACCTACGTGCTGTGATCAAAATCTACTATTACTAAATAGCTCGGAATTGTGATCACCAACCCGCAATTGGCAAGCGTGAGCGGTGATTGATATAAGGCCTTTGCCCAGCAGTGGGATAGTATATAGGCTATTTACTTCGCATATGACGAGACTGCACTTCGGGGTGTGACCAAAACTATAACCAAAAGTGCTATAAGCCGTGGAAAAAGGGCTAACGGCATAAGTGCAATATTCGCATTTTGACATAAGTTAAATCAGAGTTGTGGTGAAAACTCCTTGCCTCATATTAGTTGTTATTCCAGGGCTTCTTCAGGCGGAGCATCCAGAAGCAGATCGAGTACCGGTGCCTTCGCGACGGCAAGTGTCTCGTCATCCGGCTGAACAGGAACCGCTGCCAGTACTGCCGTTTCAAGAAGTGCTTGTCGGTTGGCATGAGCAGAGATTGTAAGTTTTAGACAAATTTTTTATTTACTTTTTCTTTTTTTAGGGATGATTCAAGAGATGTGTGTTGTGGGTACCCTGGCACCAGCTTTCGACACTTTAAACCGAATGTTCGTCACAATTTTGGTCGCCGAAAAATAAAATATTTTTTTATTGAAATTTTACGGGCTGTATCTCATGAACCGTGATAGTTAGACAGTTGAAATTTTCACAGATGATGTGTTTCTGTTGCCGCTATAATAACACGAAAAAAAACGGAATAAAATAAATATTTAAGGGGGCTTCGATACAACAAACGTGATTTTTTTTGCTCGTTTTTATAGATAATGGTACGGACCCTACCGTGCGCGAGTCCGACTCGCACTTGACGTTTTTTTTTTTTTTTTAAATAATAGGGAAAAAGTGTCGATGACTGGTTCCTTACAAACACAGTGCCACTACCCTCTAGATCTTTTTATATCAGATGTAAATAGATAAGTCGTCAACGTTTTTTTTATTCTTTCTAAGCAAGTATTTGACCGCGATCTCGCCTGATGGTAAGCGATGATGCGGCCTAGGATTTTTTTTTATTATTTGTTATAGGCAGGCATTTGATCACACCTCACCTGATGTTAAGTGACGGTGCGGTCGAGGATGGAACATGCCTGCCTAGAAATAGCCTATTCACTCTGGCCTTGAAGAGCTCCAGATTATATTAGACCTTTCAGGAAACACACTCGCAGGCAGCGCGTTCCATTCCCTAGCTGTACGCACTAAGAAAGTTGAACCGAATCGGCTCGTGCGACAAGGTGGCATATCTACAACATATGGATGGAACTCGCGCCTGGATGTTAGCATACTTGCCTAGATAATATGTAACCCTTATTTGAATTCCCCGTTTCATAGTAACTATTTAACTGGCTATAATTGTATAAATCATAATTTTCAGATTGTTCTACACATTTTAGCAAAACTCAATTTCAGGTGTATCATTTCACAGGTTTATCATTGACTCCGCTTTTCTTTTACTTGAGACAGTACAGATTTTACATCACAGATAAACTTGCCTTTTACTTGACACATTTTTGCCGTTCGCCGCAACCGGCATTTACAACGTAATCGAATTCACGGATGGCGATAATCTTAAAACGGTTTTTCGCCTTCCCACTCCCTAATATCCGACCTTATAAAAAGTATTGTACTTCCGGCCTTATTTTCACTGGAAATATCGGTCAATTGCATATTATCGGTTCCGCGTCACATTAGTTCTCCCACTCCCTGTGACCGCAGTCAATTATGCCCGCAACAGTAATTAAATTTCGGACCACAGCATTTATTAGAGTAGTTGATTCCTGGACATCTTTATATATCTTTCGTCATCATCATCAGAATTTCAACGTCCTATTACTAAGTACTTGAGCTAGGTACCCATTTGTAGCGATGGCTTGGTTTTCATGGTTTCCTTTGCCCAGCGGTCATATCAGGTGAACGAGATGGCCATTTTATAGGACCATAGGGTTGAGCTAATACAGCAAGTGTAAGGCCATTGTAAACATCTACTTCGTTACTTTTATTAACGAATAGGTACAGATTACGTACAAATTGTATGAGATAATGACTAATTTCTGCTGGATCGTTTTTTTTTCTCCCAAAACAATAAAATTATCCTTACATAAAACAATATATATGTTGGTACTACTTACAGTTGACCAAATAAAATGCTACGCCAAAATTTAATTTAACAAAAAAGACCTAAAGGCAGATTTTTTGTATCTCCCATAGTTTACGATTTTTTATACCGTCCCAGTTAAAAAAACACTGTACAATTAAAAAATATAGTAATCTTTTTGTTATTCACTGTCTACAATTTGAGCTATTATGGATTGCCATATATACTTGTAAATCCTTTTCCTGGGAGACCAGCAAAAAACTCAGCATGATCCGACTCGAACCCCTCGGAGGATCTGGTAGGGAACGAAGACACACACTAGTGCGTGATGCCATTCTAATTTCACAAATTTTCATAATTGCAAGGTATTTGCATTGTATTTTGTAGCTGCATAGCGAAATTTATTTCCTCCTAAAACCCACACTATTAAACTATTAGATCAAACAGCTCGCAAATACTTTAAGAGATTTCGACGGGTTTGATAACCGGTTGTAGTTATTTGTGTTTTTGCACTCATATCTAATACCTTTAAACTATATATATATATAATCTGAATCACGGAAACGGCTCCAACGACTTTCATGAAATTTAGTATGCAGGGGGTTTCGGGGGCGATAAATCGATCTAGCTAGGTTTCATTTTTAGAAAATTACCAACAAAAAATACCGAGAAAAGCTCGGTCATCCAGGTAATGTAACTTTATAAACAACGACATTGCTGTTTACTTAAAATTTCCCAATCCATACTAATATTATAAAGAGGAGAGCTTTGTATTTTGTATGTATGTTTGTAACGAATAAACTCAAAACTACTAACCGATTTTTTTTTTAAATCACCATTTGAATGCTACATAAAAATTATATATTAAAAAAATATATATATACTATATTTAAAAAAAAACCACCCGTGCGAAGCAGGGACGGCCCGCTAGTCTCATATATTTCCGGATTACTCCATACTGATCCATTTGGAAAGACTTTAAATCCTCTTAGCCCGAAGCTCGGCGGACTGTTACGACATTACGCGACTTATTGTAGTTTTCAAGTTATGATTTTTTTTTATTATTTCATAGGAAATTTCGGCAGTAAGGCCTTTAAAAATAAAAATAAAAAACTGATGTGTTTTTAGTGGTTTTTTTTTAAACATAATCTACATAAATTGCTTTTTGACATGCACAGCAATTAACTTCCTAGCATTACTGCATAGGAATCCAAAAAAAAATTATTGACGTCGCCGTTTGGACCACCCTGTATATAACTACATATTTAAATACCTATAATATGTACCCGTATACTATCTCTGACGTATTTGGATTGCTTGTATATTGCCAAAAACGTAGCTCGAGCCTGGGTGAACCGTTGAATCAGTAACAGCGAAATCTACATTTAGTAAAGTGCACCAGAGCTAAAGGTAATGATCCTAAGGCGTATAAACTTAGAATAGGTATTCCGTATTTATTAGTGTTGGGGTTAACTATTAGCGTTAGCGAGTATGGTATAAAACTTCATTATCTGCGTAACACTGTACCAGAGAAAAAAATAGGTCTTGCCGAGTTTCTAGCGGTTTCGATTGTTATATAGTAGATGAAACTTAAGTTCGATATAGGTAATACATAATTTCCATTACCGAATTAGAACGAAACCCTTTTTGCGTGTAATTTTTACTTATATTTTTTCTAGATAACTGGATTTCTAAAAAAGTGACGTTTGTGTTGTTTTAAAATCACACGATTCCATTATGCCGTTATAATACGAAAAATACCCGCTCCCTACCAAAGCGGAGCGGCTGCGGCTTCGGCTGTGAATACGTGGTGATCCTCTATTCTGCGACCTAGCACAAGAGTGCGACATATTCTATGACCTTAAGGTTATATGGGCGACATTGACTACTGACGTTATCCAGAATGATTTGCAATAACGATCCTGTTGAGAGCGGCCGTGTGATTCGCGCGTCGCTCGAGTGTGTCCTTTGATGTAACCGCCTCCTCTCTATGTTTATTCAAAGACTGTGAGCTAGATAGCAGCGGGATCGGCGAAGGTAGCGGTAGCGGTAGCGGGGAGCGATGCTACGTTAAAGGTCAGGCCAAAAGAGACACGACAAATGGTATAAATTTCAAAATTTTGTTTTTGATATTTTAGTTTCCTTTTATAATTTACGGCGTCAATCATTTGCTACCAGTGACTTGAATAAGAGTAAGAAGGAACAATCATAGCGTGAGAATTTGTCATTACAAAATCGTACCCAGTTCCTGCTCCTGCTATAGAGAACAGGATGCCTAGTGCAAGTTTTATTTGCCTTCCAATCAATATTCGGGCAGAATTGCAACTCGCAACGTTTATTGAATTCCACTAGGCACCCAGCTTAATGCTAATCTATGCATTTCAACGCCACTTCTCTTCCAGATTGTTCTCCCTCTTCCAGATTCCAGAGCCTTAGAAGCAATATACTGTAGCCACACTAAACGTAGTTTAAATTTTGAATTAATATTGTTACCGCCTTACAAATAAACAAAGAATAAGGCCCGATTAGTTATGCCATGTTTTATTCCTGTTATCTAAACGTCATTTCAAATTAGAGTAAAAGAGCTCCTTTCTAGTAACCTACGAGTATATTATGATTGCATCTTAAATTAGTAGAACAATTTGGCCTCGTTACACCGGCATATATAAGTGACATATTTTTTTATTTGCCTATAATAACTCATCTGCGGAATTGAGTAGGTATACTCGTATCTTGTAGCAAATATAGAAACATAGGAGACAAAACGTAAATTAATTAAATTATTTAAAACAATTAAAAGATCCAATTGCGAAGTAAGTACAAATTTTCGTTTCCATCAAAGGGAATAGAAAAGGAGACCCAAAAGGATGACTGACCAAAAAGAGAACATTTAAAGTCATCATATCATTTACACGTAAGCGAAACAGTTGGAAACTTAAATGTAATATGTGACTACCTTCATTATTCATGGAACACGACCCTTAGCTGCAAGGTCGTAATAATGCCCCACTTCCATTAATTGTTTGCTGTTAAACGATCGAACTGCATCTATGTAATCGATCATCGTGCATCTCCGTAATTGATTCTGTGTCGTCCCTCGCTGGTGCTGTTGTACTGGTCTGATGTTCCACGTGAATATTGAACCAGGAAGCTTGTTCATTGACCAATCGTGAAAGGTCACAAGAGTTACTCTCACGTAAGTACACACGCATGCACATCAACCTATCCAAAACTGTCAAATTTCTTTAATACATTGACAACCATATGCCTTAATCATATAGTTCAAAGTCTATTGAGGAAACTTTACAGTTTGTGGTAGGTTGATGTGCAGGCGTGTGTACATTTAACGTATCATGCAGATGTTTTCTTCAAGTAAACTTTATTTTTATCGTACTGGAGGCGCATGAAAACTAATAAAAGTTTGATTTTAATAACGAGTTTCTCAGATACAAATTTAAATTATTGACGCTTAGTTTCATTTTAGCTTGATTGAAAGGAGAAAAAGAAATGGATACTTAGACGATTTTCAAGATCAAATGGCTTGTGAGAAGGAAGAGTTACCGGATGGAAAAAGCGAACATTTTCATATTGACCTGAATAACTACTGAGAATGGCAAACTACACATTTTGTCATGTTTAAAATTATTTTCTAACAGGGCACGAGAAATTTAGAATATATTGATTTTGTGATTCAAACTTTGTATTACGAGTATATGTAAAACAATTAAGTTATTTTAATTTATTTTTATTTGTGGAGTTTCTTGCGCCCATCCTTATCCACAGCTAAAAAATAGACGTCCTGAATGGGTAGTAGGTAAAAAAAATTTTGGATGATTCAAAAGCATTTTTTAAGTCAATTAATAAAAAAAATACATTTACTTTTGAATTTCAAAATTTATATGATACTAGTTGACCCGGCGGACTTCGTACCGCTTTGACAGTTTCTATGGAATTTATTATTTATTATTTATTATTTATTGGAAAAAAAATTTAGTTTCCCTAAAAATATCAAATTTGCGCCTCACTAAACACTCACTAAGTATAATGTGTAAGACAGATCTTATTTATCATTGGAAATCTTCAAGTATTAGTTTTATCATATCCGTTACTAGTCACAAAAGAATTTAAAAAAGTTAAATCTTTAGAATTTAAAAAAGGATTATTGCATGGTGATTTGTATAACGACTACTAAGTTGATAAAATATCTAACTAGTTACTCCGTAAAGTGGGAGTAATTTTTTTTTATTTACCCAACCAAACCCAAACAATTTTTTTTTTATTTTTTTATGTGGGAATATTATTAAATAGTCTTTTTAAATATCTTTCAAGTTTGTTTAAAATACTTACAAGCTTTAAAAAGAAATTTATTAGGTAAAAATATGGACTAGTAGTAGTATAGTACTAGAAGACAAGCAATAATGTACCTGCCAATGAGATGTACTAGTTATGTACAATCTACAGTAAATCTCACAACACTATGATGTAATAAGCCGTTGTCAACTTATAGTAAATCTCTTAACAAAATTCAAGGAAATTTTAATAAAATATGAATCTTCGTTGCTTTTAAAGACGACGACCGGCCGTCGTCCTTCCTTTTAATAAAGAGTATTACTTTAATATTTTGTGCTAACCAACTGAAACTTATTGGGCTTTTTTGACTCTTTTTAACTAAGAACCAGGTGGTGCGTTGGACATAAAAAAGGCTGCCATTTACGGAAATACGTCAAGGAGAATCTGGCAAGCTAGTTTATTTATTTTTTACTTTAAGGTACAGGATACATTCAAACTAAACTAAGAAAAATAATAAAAACTAAGTTGTGACCACGAATGCATCCCAAAAGCGTGCATACACAGTATTATTAAAATTACAATTTAAAATGCTGTCTAATTAAGCAGATAAAAAGTTATAAAATGAAATATTAAGAGCTAAACATTTTTTTTTTAATATAATTTAATTAATTTGTAAAATTTTGTGAAAAATTATGTATAATAAATAAGTTGGGATACGTTTGACTTGAAACTTGAATGAGACGTATTTGTCTGTAATTTAAAATCCAATTCTCTATTTGATTCCACGATGTCATTGTAAATAATAATTTGCTAGTAAAGTGTTTTATTGTGAATTACGGTGTACCTACTTTAGCCTGAGTGCCAAACTTATTCACTATATGGAGACTCAACTCAACATATTTCAGTAATTTCTTAACATAAAAATTAGTTTATTACATAATTCATTAGTAATCTAACAATATTTGTGACAGGCGTAAGTATAACTTCTTTTGTATACCTTCAAATTCGAGATTTTGTTGTATTCCAAAATATAGTCTCTTAAATATTTAATGAGCGTTTATAAAAATTTGGCCTGTTATTGAATTTTTTACAAAAATATCGGAAAGTTCTCAGGCTACTTAGGTACACAGGGAAACCTTGAATTTAAGCTTTAATTTCGGAGATGTGATTTTCTTCTCTGTGAATCACGCCGGTCAGTGAGGGATCAATTTAAAGTATTTTATTATTTATGAGTTATTTACAATTTTTACCGTGTGCGTATTTTCATTGTGAATGTATTCTCCAATGATTTCATTTACAATTCGTTGCAGTCGTGAACATTTTTGTCCCCAAATAATCTTTTGTTGATTAGCAACGAATGAAAAAGTGACTTCAACCGATAACATCAATCCTGCATATTATCTCAAATGTTCTCAAGATATATACGCTTACTAGAATATTTCGGAACGCGGACACAACAAGTGTGTCTACAGCAGGCTTTTCTGACACAACCATATTGTAATTGTCGGTATGTACGAGTATAAGACAAAAAGTACCACCCGTGTGGTAATAATCAGTCTAAGTCCCCTAAAAAGTACCACCCGTGTGGTAATAATCAGTGTAAGTCCCCTAAAAAGTACCACCCGTGTGGTAATAATCAGTCTAAATCCCCTAAAAAGTACCACCCGTGTGGTAATAATCAGTCTATGTCCGCTAAAAAGTGTCACCCGTGTGGTAATAATCAGTCTATGTCCCATATACCCCATACATATAGCTGTGCAATATATTAGTACAACACACGTTACAATGATAACGCCGATACACCAATCCAAACTGTCAACATATCAAACCTAGAACCTACTTCTAGTCATTCCATCGCATCCGTGGGGAAATGGCCTTAATATGTTGGTAGCTGCAGATCAACGTCCGAACCTGCGCCGGCGCAGCCATTTTCCAATTGAGGTGTCGCGCCCCTGTTTCGGCTGCATCTAACGTTTGCATCGACCTAATTCCTTTATGTGCGCGCACCGCTCCATTAGCGGTGAGGCGACAAATATATAATGTGGGCATCAATGATGCACTCTGCTACCACGCTTGTTAGCTCCTATATACTTTGCTTAATTTGGCATTGACGACAAGGGCAATTGATAGATTTGCATTGTACAGATTAACTACTGGTCGAGATTTTGCGTTCGTGAACTACATAGTTTGGCTCGGATTGCATGGTGCGGATTTTACGAGTCCGAGTGCCGGTTGTGGATTTTTCCGACGTTGACACTTTTTTTTTTTTTCATTTTTTTTTTCTAGATTGTTTGTGAAAAATAATACTGCTATTTGATTTAGCCTAATATACTCGTACTTCTGTTTGAATGCACTAGTCATGTGAAATCATGGCATATTTTCGGTAAGTCTATTTTCCAGGTTCTATATGGGATTATTCAAATCCGTACCCAACATACATAAATGGATTTGAATAATCTATAAATATATCACAATTACACTTTTATTTTTTTTAAATATTGAATGTTAATTACTTACAAGAATTTTAAAATGTTACTAGGAATACATTTGACTTTTTCCGTTTTTGGTATCGTAATACTTTTTCCGTTATTTATTAAGCAATCGAACATTAAACCCCGATAAGGTTAACTTATACTTACTATTGCATCCGTATCCCAATTTATCGGCAGATCTTTTCAATTCATAACAAAGCAATAACACGATAGTGAGTAGATACTTTTAATTTTAATTTATTTTTGTTTTTTAAATTAGTTTGTGTCTCTATTATTAATACCCTTCTTTAAAGAATAGACAAAAACTATTCACCAAAAAAAAAACAGACGATACAAACGCGTTTCAACGTATACCTAACTAAACATATGACTGATAGCACTTGTCTCATTCCACAGCTGTACGCTACGGTAGGGTTCCCAAGCGTACTCGCGAGCCGTCCAACGCGGAGTGCAT
Source organism: Eudonia truncicolella (assembly GCA_949315975.1). Lineage (NCBI taxonomy): Eukaryota > Metazoa > Arthropoda > Insecta > Lepidoptera > Crambidae > Eudonia > Eudonia truncicolella. The sequence goes on along the minus strand of OX438825.1, from coordinate 8,042,270 downwards.
GCCCGATCTCGCTCGCAACCTAAGCATTGCTATAATCGTGCCCAGCATCGACGACATGGACTCTGATGCCATGCGCCACGACGCCGCCAAAGAGCTGGTGAAGCTGGTGACCGCCGCCCACCGCAGCAACAACACCTATACTGATGATCTACGCCGCACCCTGCAGCGCATTCCGCTTGTTTTAAAAGTTGATGAAACCGGCAGCGAAGGTCAGTTTCCACTACAGCACGATTGAGGAGCTTGATGGCGCATTCTTCGAGTGCTGAATCGAAAATGCAACAGTCGAGCTCCTCCGTGCTTGTGCACGTTAGTCCACAGTCGTTAACAACCACCAATCCGCACTGGGCCTGCGTGGTAGCCTATGACCCATTCTCCCTGTGGTGTTTCCATCTGTAGCGAAGGCTCGTACCCATAGTAGGGACATAAAATGAGTTGGTCATGATGAGGATGATGGCAAAAGCGAACGTCCCCAATCACCTACAAAGCGAATTCTCGAATCCTGTGATTGATGCTGTATATTTAGTGGATGCGTGGTTAAGATGAGTCTTTCCTCTAGGTTCTTCGTCTGGCAATGATGGCGAGCAGGCTGCAAGTTCCACTACTGATCGCGTAACTGATTTACGTGCGCTGGTTTGGCATAACTTGGCCCTGCGCATGACCCCAGCGGTGCAGCATGTGGTGGAGTTTGCTAAGCGCCTGCCCGGATTCCACACCTTGCCCCAGGATGATCAACTGATCCTGATAAAGGTAGGACATGTGAAATGTTAATTAAAATCTGTGTTCTCTTATGCCCAGTGCGAGTTTTATTTACAATTCGAACTATTTAGCGTACTGAAGCAGTTTTTTTGGCATCGATGTATTTGCACTAGTTCGTCACAAGGTACTTCAAATCTACTCGTTCGAATAATGAAAAAAGCTCACACTGATGTACTCAACACTTTTATGCGCAGATTTGTAAAAAAAATATTCAAGGTACTTGCTCGTATTTCATTCACAAAACTCATTCATTTATCAATATTGTTAAATTATGTGACGAAGCGAACTCGATTTACCATTTGCAGCTATGCGATAGGTACATGTATGCAAAGCTTAGTGGTAAGGCAATAAGGTTGTGTATTCCTGTGTAATACCTGTGTAAAATGGACCCTGGCAGTATCCGTTCTGTCCGCAGCTAGGGTTCTTCGAGGTGTGGCTGACGCGGGTGACCAGGCTGTCTACTTTCGACAGCATGGTGCTGGATGATGGCATCTTTCTGTCGGTGCAGCAGCTTGTGCTCGCTTACGATGTGAGTACCTGCTACTGCTATCTACTGTTATCAAGCCAAGTTTAAGCTAACAGAACTGGCGAGCAGCACCGTGTGTAATATTACACGAACCATTTGGAGCCACTTTTGACCACTTCATAACTCAAAAACTATTTCACATATACATGTCAAACTTGGCTCATATATTGAGACTTGCGAGATACACACTCGTATGTGCTCCAAATTTCATAAACATACCTAACTACCGTAAACTGTTATTTAAATTAATATTAACGTCCAAAAATCGTAATTTTTATCACTGACTGACTTATAGATCAAAACTCTAACCCAGTTCCAAGATGACCTAGAAAGTTCAAATTTGGCATCCAGATTAATTGGGCGAATACAAAGTAGTAAATCATAAAACTAGTAAATTTTTATCAATTTATATTATATTTTTCAATTAATTGATTCTATCGGGAACACTAATCCTAAATAATTGAGGAAACTACTAAATCCTCAATTAATTGAGGAGTTCGATGGCGCAGTGGTTAACGCGCCCGGTCTGCAAGTGCTGAGGTTAAGCAACTTTCGCAAAGGCCGGTCATCGGATGGGTGACCAAAAAATGTATCATCTCGAGCTCCTCCGTGCTTCGGAATTCACGTAAAGTCGTTGCTCCCGGCTGCATTAGCAGTCGTTAACAACCACCAACCCGCACTGGGTCCGCGTGGTGGTTTGTGGGCCGTTTTCCCTATCCATTCATAGGGAAGGCTCGTGCCCCAGCAGTAGGGACATAAAATGAGCTGATGATGATGATGATGATGATTAGGAACACTTACTTATAGATGTCTGTAATGTAAGAATCAAAATTGATGACAGCCGGTCTTTATGTGGTTTTTAAGGTCTTCACGTGAATATATAACGAGTGGAATATCACCCTTATTTTTTTTAATGGCAGCGGTTATTCAACACGCTTGTTAAATGCGTGTTTCTGACGCTACATGTTATTCATCTAAAAATCCAAAAACACAAATGAAATAAACCCAAGACTTCCATATGTAAGGCCTAGCGCTTTGCCCTTCAGCCACCGACCAAGCAAGCGTATTGAGAATAATATTAATGTACCTTCAATTGTTTACAGACATCATTTACTAGGGCTCTGCTGCGTTACATCATAATTATGCGCAAGCTGGCCTGCACTGAGGAGGAGATGGCGCTCTTCACTGGGACCCTGCTGATGTGCCCATTGCGCGCCGGGCTGTCTGACATTGAGCGTATCAACTCTCTGCACCACACCATGGCTGACGCCTTTCACCAGATTGTAAGTAGCCACTAGTCTGGTCCGTGATAATAATTCATAGAAGGTTGCTGCTGTACCTACTGCGCACCAAACTTTCGGACCCTGAACGCATTACCTAACTCTGCATCACGCCATGGAGGACGCCTTCCATCAGATAGTGAGTACCTAGTTACTAGTCTGGTCCGTGATACTGTTCAACGAAGGTTGCTGCTATGTCCACAGAGACCCGGTCTCTATATTCGAATATGTGTACTGTCTAAACTACGCATTCATATTATGGCAGCCGACAGCCGACTGCACTCTAGATTCCGTCATAAGGACATGGTAACTGCAATACTTTTGCAGTTGAGAAAAACCGAGGCAACTGTGTAGGTATACACCGCTACACGTGACACGTTACAACCACGACAACAATGATAAAGTCGGTAAAACTAATTGAATTAAGAAAAATTCGAACGCTTCAGTCGTTTTTCTTTTAATATCACACCCAAAACGTCATGGTTACCCTTTGTACATTTTGTGACGGAAGTCGTTCCACACTTCATCATTTTGCGAAAGCAACTAACAATGCAACAGGTGCTTGACAACTTGCAGTGAAATAATTGCCATGGTACCTGCTAAATGGTTGAGCGACTTTCGTAGCTGACCCGTCTATTTTGCATCACCAGTTGAAACCTGTGATTTCAGCAAATATGCAACGGCGTGCAAGATGTGACCGGCCGCCTGGAGAAGTTTGTCGACGCCGCCTCCGAGGTGCGTGCCATCGGCGCCCGCCACCACGAGCTGCTGGGCTGGTGCCGCGAGCACTGGCCGCGCCTGAAGCTGCCCGCGCTCTTCTCCGAGATCTTCGACATCCCAAAGGCTGAGGAAGAGCCTAACGAAGCTGACTCTAAAGTAGCTGAGCCTGCTACAACCATGCAGCAGCTTACCCAACTGTAAATTTGCTTTTCACATAGGTACAGCTTAACTGACAGTACACTAGCATCTTACCACCACGCAGCTCAGACTTCAACTTACAGTGGACTTTTAAGTCTGCACTAAAAATGTGCTATTCTTATTTTGTAAACCTAACAGATGACTTCATTATTTCTGCTGCTGATGCCTTAAAATTAGGTTCACACTGCTGCAAGGACTAGGCACGCCGCCGTATAATTTTTAATTTTAATCTTTTTGATTTATTTAAACAACTATAATTTTGTTTTGTGTTTGATGCAACTATGCCAAAAATGTTGCAACGCCATGGGTGTTTGTCGGGGACTTCTTGACGGGAAAGTGAAGAGTCATGTCTGCAGATTTGATTAACAATTTTCTAAAATTTGTGCATTCTCGAATATTAATGTAAAATAATGAAGGATTATTAACCGTTAGGTGTTTGTGACGCACATGTGTTGGCAAATGAAACAAAACACTGCAACGTCACTCTTCAAATTATATCAAGAAGTCCCGCGTGTGATTTCGAAGGGGTTTGGGAGGTTTTTCATTAATCATTTCTATTATCATTCATTGTATTCTATAACCAAACAACAAATATATCTAAATCTTTACCCGTGGAACCCGTGTGGTGCCGGGGATAAAGAATTGCACCACCCCATCTCTTCCCGTGGGTGTCGTAGAAGGCGACTATGGGACCATTCCAGAGGATGGGCAGCAGCGTCTCTCTGTGATTATTCTTACCATACTGCGATCGCCAACCAGCCTGCCAAGCGTGGCGATTATGTAAAATTCCCCTCAAATTTTATCCTTGAGGGAGGCCTTTGTCCAGCAGTGGACGTCTTTTTGGCTGAGATGAGATGATATAAACCTTTAAATGCACTTATAGGCAACATTAACTTAGGAGCTGACTTCAAAGTCTATAAATTCTTTACAGGCACAGTCTTTAAATGTTAATAACAGACCGCCACTTCCACCCTCATCGCCATTAGTTTATAAGTAAATCATTATTGTTAGCGTAGGTTTAGTTCTCGATGTCCTTTCAATTCACTCAGACATTCTTCTGATCGGCGTATCCCTTTCTATTAATTTACCTATTCTATTTATTTTAAAATCTTCAGTTTTATTAAATATACAATTTGGTTACACATATCATTACAGGATTAAGCCGAAAAAATAATTGCAGGTTAATTTTTTAATATTCTAACAGTCCATGGTTGTTTTAGTTACACATAACGAAATATTTATTATACTTACACACCCTTAATAAATTGAAGAATTCAACTGCGCAGTATCTTAACCACTATAGAGAGTTTCACCCGAGTTCTTCCTGTAATAACACGTGTTGTGAGATTCTAAATGCTAAACGCGAAGCCATTAAATAAGATAATTAATTAATTAACCACTAAGGGCATCGCATAGTATATTAGAGTAGTTTTCGTATAATAGTAGTATTTGTATGAGGTAAGTGGTATTCGAACTTGTATAGAAAGTTTGTTTGGTGTATAAGTAGCAATAAAAAAATTAAATATAGCAGCATTACTTATATAGGGAGATGGCGCTGTAGGTACATCTTTGGCATAGTGCAAAAGAACAAGTATTTGTGGCTACATACTTTATGATAGCTTTTAAGGATATTTTTAAATAGTAACTGCTTCTTGGAGTAGAAAGTTCTGTAATAGATCACCAGCAGCATCAGCAGCTAATTATATAAAACCTTTTAAAGCATCAACATGTTGCAACCCGTCCCGTAGGCGTAGCCAGCTCATTAAACGAACTAACGAAACAGTGCTCTCTGCTTAGAACGACTAAGCCAGACGTAACCTTTACAACGTCTAAACAGTTACTACATATGAGTATATGAGCCTCCCCGATTTTTCTGTCATAACTTTAACATCTAGCTAGGTGTCAATTTATCGCCGTTTGATAGATGTTACAAAGAAATATAATCACTATATTCATCCTATATGTACTCAGTAGGTATCTGGAGTCTAAATGTACCTTATGTATCTACCTTATATAATCATTATAGATTTAATTTAATTTTAATGTGTATCCATCTGATAGAATAGATTAAAATTACTACGATTTCATAATCCGATTAGTGTCGTAGAATAGAGCCGTTTCAGACAATTTATGCCTATTTACCTACATACAAATTATTTAATGTTTTTTTACAATTAGTACCCAATAGCGCACTGGGCACATGTGCGCTTGAGATTTGGTTTTTAAAAGAATTATGCATTGATTTTAAATATAATTTGCGCTGTGATTGTGTAGTAATCCGGTCAGCAAACGTATTGAAGTGGGGGGAGTATTCGCCTGTACTGTTTGGAGATTCTATCGTATTCCAATATTCCTTTATTGACTGGATTAATTACCTAGTCTTTAAGCTTAATTTTATGAATTTGTGTAAGAAACATTTAATCAATGATAAATGTAATTAGGCTAGGTTTTAAATGACAAGATAAATTAATTTGATTTCTTAGGGTATAAATATTATTAACAGACGATAGCCACAAATGAGGTCGATTATTTTTATGTTCGGATAATTTTCTTTAAACTTTGTGCTTGCAACGTTTGTTTTACATACACTTAGGTATTTTATTAAGTGTTATTGTTGTATTATGTATTGTCAGGCTTTGGTAAAGTGCGTCGCGGAGCAGAAAGAATTTCGTACAATGACTGGTCAATAATCTCTATCGCATGCGCGGTACTATATTGTTGTCAGATTCTGTTAACGATGCTATCACCTCATGAACGAGGTTTGATATAAATACCCGTACGAATTTATTCCTGCTTCGCGACTACACTTTAGTCCAGTAATGTTTGGATTGCATATTTTTATTAAAAAATTATTTCGTTATTTACCTAGTAGGTATGGCTCACTAATGTGTATGTTTTTGTAGTTACGGATTTTCATAGTATATACGTAATTTGATAAGTAAGTTCTAGTTAAAATTATGGCAGTTGTTTAATTGACTACGATTAACAAAGAGAGCATTTTTTTAAATATTTATTCAAGAAATTCGGCTTTGCCCAAAATTTTTTAAACAATAGTTTCCTTCAATAGTTTCCTTGTCTTACTTATTGGTTAATTAAGTATTTTTTTATTTATATTATATTTATTAGCATTAATTTTTCAGACAAAATACAACTTTAAAATACACTGCTTTTGCCGAGATTTGAATTCACGACCTTTAATTTTCTTTACTTATTATTTGCCTGCATAACTGGCAAGGGTTGAGTTCAAATGCAGTAAATATGGTTTATTTGTATTGTTTCTTAATTTTCCGGTGGTGGAATCACGGAAATTCATTGGGTTAATGAAACAGAAGCCTCACTTCACAATATATTTAATTACATGTTAACATTAGATATTTAAGGTTTTAATCTATATATGTACCACCAGCTATGTAACGTCTAGTTTAAGTAGTATTTAGCAGGGGCAGATACAAGCGTGGCAGAATATGTATGGAACTGTCGACAGCTAACAGTGGGTCGCTGCAACTCAGACTGAACTGCCCCGATTATATTTATAATTAATGTTATAGCTGTCATTAAGATTAAGATAAGTAATACAGTTTCAATTCAGTGTGTTCTCGTACTATTGTATTTGGAAGAGTTAGGTTTAGATCGATTCGTGTCTTTTAGTAGTATTTATCTGTACCAATTCAGTCTGTATACGTATCCGTAAAATATTATTCAGATAACTCACATAGTAACTTATTTAAACTGGCCAGTATGGGAAAAAGTAGACTGCTACAACCCTGGTAGTTTTCCTTTATTACATATCACCTTTGGAAAGTTTATTAACTGCATTGATGACTTTTTAATACTCTTAATACTGACCAGTTCCAAGCTTACACAAGATTTATTGTTATTCTCACAATTTAGTAGCGATTTATCTTTCAATAGCGTCGTAGGTGTCCAAGCCGTCTTTTGCTATGATGGAACAGCACACCACACCTAAATGTTTGAGATTTCAAAGGTTGATGATAACACAGTAATTAAATAGATATATTGTTTTCTAAATAGATATAGTTTAAAATTATACACACAGTAAATATGTTGAAAAAAGTATTAATTGTAGAAGTTATTACTAGGCACTCTGAATATTTGCTCTTCAGTAGAACGAACTAACAACTATAATATCTATATGGGTTAATTTAAAATTTCTGTTTAGACATATATGTAATTTCTTTATTTTGTCAGCATTTTCCATGTCAAAACCGGAAGTATTGATTTGTTTTGCCTACTCCGATTATATCCAATTGAATTTAAAAGTTAATAAAATGCCTGACTGTCGTATTGCTCAACTTTTGGTGGCGGGACATAATTATATAACCCTTTGTTTTTTAACTTTGAGAGCGCCTTGTGATTGCTGATCTATTATATAAAATGACGGACAGAACTAATTTAATCACATTTTGTTGTTAGTCTTTATTCAATAACTACAATGATAAATATAAATCAGCGCTTGCGATTCGCCCTCATATATATCATAGTATTCATAATACATAGTGAAAGAAATCAAAATGTTATAATTAGTTCTTGTAGCGATTGCATTTACTCAGCATTTGCACTTTGTTTAAAGTTTCAGTGTTGATTTGCTTCAATTGAAGATAGATATAGTTAATATATAGTTGATGGATAAATAAATGTTTAAACTTAGTAAATAGGTTGTTTTTTATTTAAACTTCCCCATCCCATAATAATAAGTTGATCTAATAGCGAATATAATACAATTTTCGGCCAATGCATCCAATTAATTGGATAATACTGGTCTTGGAAGGGCGAATGGGTGAATAAAAAACACGTACATAGTTTTAATGCTTATTTGTATTGCCACTTTCTTAAATCACATGGAAAAAACAATAAGTATTAAACAAAATACTTCAAAAACTTACAATTTAAGAAATTAAATAATTCATATTTTAATCTTTAATAACAATAACAAAGCAAACTCTACTTTCAATTAATATGTGAGCGAACAGGTTACAGGCAGTCACGCGAGCGTCAGGGAAGGTATATATCCTGAACATACACACTAAACTTAGATGTACTGTAAAACTTTGGTATATCATTAGCAAACGTAAAGGTCTTTTTTATAAAACTCTTCAATAAATGGGTTTTTGAAAGATATTTGCGACAAACAACATAGCATTGGGCTAATTAATAGGCAAAGGTTGATTGAAGGTTGGTTGAAATTTAGTCACTACAACGTAGCTTAAAAGACCTTAATAAATAAAAACATGCCACAGAATCAAGTAAAAACGTTCCAACCAATGGTTTACTCGCTGCAGCTAAATAATACAGCTTTATATTTTCGTACTTAACGTCTATCTATTCGGTCACCAAGCCACTGAGCTGACCATGAGCGATCTCTTGTACTGATATAAAAATATTTTTGACTTTTCTATACTAGACAGTGCATGGTACACTAAAGTGGGCAGATTGTTAAAAGTAAAGACAAACAAATTTTCCTTTGATTCCTTTAAGCTTTAAGATTGTGCTTTAGTTCAAAAGTACTTTTACTGTGGTAACGACAAGCTTATACATTTAAATCATCATATTCGAGTAGCATTTGGCAGTACATCTAAATCACACATGCTCAGAATACATATCCCAGTCCCGGCATTTAGATTGAACTCGTCGCGAGATACATCGACACGCCGGCAGCTCAATAATTCCAACACGTGCTAACAAACGGTGCAAGCGAACATGCCTCGGAAAATTAAATCAACGTCACCGTGAATTACAATGAAGTGCGCAATGAACTTCACAATCAAAGATTCATAATAATATGATTTGTAATCCGGATACGACCTGAGAATTTATTAACTCAACAAAGTTTTATTGTTTCAAATGTATATAACAAAAATAAATAAGTGCTACAGCAACTTTTAGAGTCACAACTAGAGTGAGAGCAATCAGTCCATTTCCGCAGTACGGTTAGCCTCTTATCGACGAGCTTAACGAACGGGGCTCCTTCGCTGCGCTGTTGCGGCTGCTTACATTATAATACAATTTGACCAAAGTCAAGAGCACATTAGAAGTCGAAAACATAGTTAAATACTAAATCACTAGTGTAATTGAACCGCTACGGCGCGGTGTCCAGCGAGTCTAGAACCAACGCCTGTGGAAACCTTCATAGTCTAATACTTTTTGCGTTTAATTAAATATGAACTCTACACTCATAAATATAAGTAATCAATCTGCGTTATCACAGACCTCAATTCTAACAAGGTCAACCGAGCGTGGATATTAGCTCACGCTCGCAACAGACAGCATGCCTGGGCATGCCTACAGAAACAGCAAAAGCACATGCCATTACCACACGATCATCTAAGTGAACATTTCATTAGCATACATTATTAATTGTTCTTAAAAAACCTATTCATAAGTAATTGACTGAACTACAAGATACGTAGGATAGGATAGAAGAGCAGGTGTGTTAGACAACAGTGATGGCAGTTCAGTAGGAAAATTAGAAGACGTCTCACCGAGCGAGTCGTCCGGCGCGCGACATGTTAGTCAAACAACTTCATTACAATACACCACAATAATTTACTTAAAAATACATTAATTAGTTCTACGCACCGCGTCAACTGAGACACAGTGTCGAATAATAAAAAAAATATACAACACCAGAATATTTATTACTTTACCGAGCAAAAGAAAAATAATAAACTGTACCTACTGATTTAATACAAACAAGATTTAAAAAGAAAACGTTAGTAGAACTATCAATTTGTACAAGACGATATTTTATTACGTAATGAGAATTATCGATTATCTTATACTCGTAGTGGTGCAAGAATCTAGATTCGCGGTACCTATGCATCGCCTTTCTTTCTTTGTATGATATCCCATACAAACTAAAGTTCTATTATTTTCAAAACTAGTAAGCGTAGCGTTTCATTTAAATTGGCTAATAGACAATAAAAATATTTGAACTTTGAAGTTAGTATGGAATACCATAATGTATAAAAAGTCTTTATAAACATTGTCACACGATGTATACCGTGTACCTATCACGAAAAACTATCATCGTATTTGTGTAGTAGCGTAAAATAGGATTTTTTCTATGTAAATTGATACAGCGCCACGTCGGTAAATGGAATTAACAAACCACAGACGACATTTCATAGATTTTATGCAACTTTTCGTTACGATTTCGATAGAAGTTCGTGCTAGGCCTACAGTTATAGGTGGCGCGGTTGGACCGTTCCATGCTTTCGGATTACGTCACGCACGCATTTTTGAACGTACGTGTCAAGAGCGCATCGCGTCTTTCCATACATCACTAAATGTGCCGCGTCACACGCACGCTGCGTGCTCGTTTAGCAGACCGCATGCGGAGCAATTGACACTGTCAGCAGTTTAAAACTGTCAGATTACGTATAGCGAGGGAAGGATGTCGCATAGTCGCGATTACTACAACTCTTTGTACTTAGGCTACCGGCAAGAACCGTTGCCGGGCTGGCTCGAAAACCGCCGTCGGCTATGTATGATACTATTAAATTTCTAAAAGACTAATGTTTTTTTATAGCAATACGTTTACGGGACCCGTTAATCGGTAGATTCGAAGAAAGTAGTCTAGATTCTGTTAAATTGACAAAGAAACGATCATTTTTATATTTTTCCCAACCAAGATTCGTTATGACTTGAGCAATATTACAGAAAACATATTGGTATGAACAAAGCAAACCCCAATATAACTATGATTTCATACAAAATACTTTATTAGAAGCGGCTAGTTGGTTCATCTTTAACACATCTATAGATATTTACACGCCCAAGCTCAATAAGAGTGAAACAAACAACGCAAAACTAAGAAGACCGGCGTGAGCTGGATATTTAAATATAGCCACAAGATTATATCATTATTTAATTATTATACGTATATATAAGACTGTGGAAAGCCTCAAGGAGGCACAAAAGACGGACAGACTTCGTTTAAAGTTTCTTCGTTTAATTGCGTCCTTACCTATAAAATTGACGTTTTTTTCTCACTTATTAATAGGTATATTACTTATAAAAGTCAATACCGGTTGTTAATATTATTATACACCTTTAACTAGGACTATGTTACTTTAGGCTTCAGTATTAACAATGATTATTCATTTTGTGTCTTTATCGCCCCAATATTTTTTTTAAATTGACTCTTTTTTTTCGGAATTGACCTTTTGTTTTATTGTAGTTTTAAAGGGACTTGATTTTTTTTCTTTTTAATGTCTGCTATAATAAGCTAATGAAACAAACCCACTACTCTACATTTTTTTATAGTGTTAACATAAATAGATACTAAGAAAATTAAAAAAAACGTTAGTATGAAAAATATAATTTTATAAAAAACCTTTATACAAAACGTCAATTTCATAGGTAAGGACCTAATATAAGCTTATCCTCATTTCTATCTAGTGTTATTGAAAGTTATACTAATTGAATAAATATAACGCTATTTTATTGTAATAAATTAAACGTACCGTAAGATGCAAGAAACTAAATCACTTCGTTAACGTGACAGCTAATAAGAACTATTAATAATAACTATTTAATGAATATCCTAACCTGTGTGTAGATCGATAATAAAATATCACAACAACCAGAAACGATTGACTTATTGATAAAACCGGTTTTTTAAAAGAGTCATTGCTCGGAAACCATTTGTTAGAGGATATAATAAATGTATACAGTTTAGACATACATTTAAGGTAACATCATAATTCAAATTAAACCCAAGTAAAATAACATAATTTGGACGGATTTTTATTGTATTAATAAAGCTGTTTATATGAATATTTTCCTTTTATTAAACTATGTATTTGACTATGTACACAAAGTCGTAAATACAAAATAAATACGCTTGTGGAGTTTCACGCAAAACCGCGTCGTACAGAAGCCTACACACACATCAGATTATCCAAAACTGTCAAATTTCTTCAATAATTGTTCAACCGTAAACCATAGTCATAAAGTTCAAAGTCTACCGAAGAAGTTTCAATGCAGGCGTCTGTACAATCGTTTCTGATTGTTGCCAACTACGAATCTGATCTATATAAATTTATTATTTATGTGAGTAAAAGTCCTTAGAAACTAAGAATCTTAAACAATACATATTATTTAAATAGATTACAAATAAAAACATGCTAATGCATAGTTCATACTATAATAATGGACTTTTTTTAAATAAGCTGGTATTATATTCACAGAAATGTGGAAGTATACAAAATACAAAATCAAAGTGTACTCATAATCGCATACGGTATATTCAAGACTCGCCAACTATTCATTAGACCAATAAGAATAAAAGATTTGAAGATAATTTCATAAACTTGACTATGAAATACTGAAAGAAGAATAATAAATCTAATAATTTATTTACTCTGCAAAAATGTACAACAACAAAATATCTACCATGCCCGATTGCTCTATTATATAACAAGTTAAGTTAATACGTGATCCGATAATACATAATACGTAATACATAATGGATGCCGGCCTACTTTCACATACAAACAAACAGCGATAAGCGAAAACATTTCAAACTTAAAAAAACGGGTGACGCGGCAACTATAGCACAAACACATTGTCAAAACAGGGAAAATAACGCGACACAATTTCATTTTGATACACTATACTCGTAGAACCGGTACGGTTGCAACTTGCACGTGTCCGTGTGTGTGTCCGAATAAATTATTACAAAAAGGGAAATATCTTATAAGGTTTACGCTTAACCGCAAACAGTTCAAACTTCAATATCGTTAAATTGCATGTTCTTCCTGTGTTGTATCCATTCATAGAGAATGGCTCGTGTCCGAACAGTGGAGGAATGAGCCAGTGATGCACGAACTTTGTTAAATAAATGTCTTTTGTAAAAATTTGTCTGATATGTCACTACAACTTTGTCTGTGTTTTAACTAAGCATATAAAGTTCAATTAGAACTGGCCTATAATTAAGAAATACATTCAACTTTTAAGTTTGTATGGCGCACATTCGTCAAGCGTAAACCCACTTAAAACCGAAAACTATATTTCAGACATCCACGATCGTGAGAGTAATCTTCGCTACAAATGTAACGGCAATAATATACATTCAGTGTTTGATCATTTGTGTAACGTGTTGCCCTAATGCAGAGTCGAGTCCTGCCCGTGTCACTCATACACCCTTAAGTATTCCTGTATCTATAGTTAAACAGTTCTCTGCTCACGATATCAGACCAAAGGGCCCCGGAGAACCTAGTAACCCATATCTTAATAAATATGCACGCGTAATGCCGACCCTTCGTACAAACACGGGGCTCAATCGGTCACGACTTGCGGAACCACCAAGATTATCGCTGCAAAGGACACAGGCGGCACACCGCAAAATCTTTACAAGAAGGAACACTCAAATAGTTCACTTTTCTCAACAGTAATTCATCGTCTTATCGTTTACAGTTGTATTTGTTCTTGTTTTAACATTTCCATTTCCACAAAAATATATTTATCTATTTACTGACAAATAATACTAATATAGGTTATGAGTATTAAGTTTATCAACATGATGACGCTTATATATTCTGAAGCCGCTGGATTAATTAAAGCATATATTAAAATTAGATGTAATTTATTTTAATATTATTTGTTTTAAAAATATACTCTTAGTTCTTATATACATACACAATTTTACCCATCGGCGTACGCGCGACTTATGTGATGGATCATTACCTACCTTATGTTCAGCAGACAAGCAGTTAACGCGCGTTTTACTAACGTACGTTTACAACTAAGTACATAATATAACGTGTGTTTGCAAAACGTGCGTTAACCGCTTGTCATGTGAACATAGCCTTAGTCGTTTATAAAACCGCTTGCCGTCCACTCGCGGCGTTGCCTGCATTATATTCGGTCAGTCGATAATATTTCATTTGAACAGGATAAAAAGTAGCATAGCACTCTCGGGCCCTTTAACAATTTCTGTGCAAAATATTACGCCAATCCGTTGCTTTGTTGTGACGTGAAGGAAGGACACACACTATTGCATATATATTACTAGTAACGGTACAAACTGTATTGCGTAATACAACATATATGGCCATTTACAAACATACCTTTTACTACGGCGCGGCGCCGGCGTAATAACGAATGTATGAATGTTGTTTAACTACTTTCTGATATAAGTTTTACGGACTTAAAATGTTAATGTTTTATGATGTATACATGCCGCAGTAACTTTCTTTAAAGAAACTTTTCCAAATACAGAAGGCAACTTTTGATCACAAATAGTAATTAGAAAGTACATAACGTTGCTAAGAGTTGCTTCAAAAAAAACCTTTAGTGTAAATGCACCCTAATAGTAAAATATAAAACTGAAAACGTAAGACGTAAACCTGTTTGGTGCAACCTGCCGGCATAGTTAAACATTATCATGTCAAAGACTGGCATAGGCAGCGTGTCTTGCAATGAAAATTGACATGACTCCTTAACCATAGTAAAAAGCACTTTAACCTAACAACACCATTTTGTATATGAATTTTTGTATATATATTTGATCGAAAATATAAATAGTTTTATCCAATAACACCTTGAAGATTTTTTTTATATGTTTTGATTGGGCATATCACGTTTGACATAATTCACGTTTATTGCAGCTTTTATTTAATTATGTAAAGATGACGGCAACATTTCCATCAAAATAAAGATATACTATACTAGTTGTCGCCCGCGACTTCGTTCGCGAAGACTACACTATCCCACAGGAACCTGTTACCGGGATAAAAGTATCCTATGTCCTAGTCTGGGTCATGATGGTCTGTCTATGTGCAAAGTTTTTTCATAAAAATCCGTTCTGCCATTTACACGTGATGCGCGGTCAAATAAACAAACAGACAAAAATTCTAAAAACTGTTGGAGAGTGTTCTGTTATCGATTCTAAGTATCCCCAGATAACTTTTATTCGAATATCTTCCATGTACAGACTTTCGACCCTCTTTAGCTTTATTATATGTATAGATTGTCAACTACCAGCATGCAGATACATTATTAAATATTGGAGATCAATTTCATTATTATCGCGGAATCGTTTCTAGTTTCCGCAAAAGCAACTCCTAAATAGCCTTCGCGAAACGTCGGCTGACCGTTATTCCTTTCACTAAAACGTGTAACGTAAAAATAAAAATGTGTGACAACACACAAGCAGAGTAGTAATCATTAATAATAATAGGTACTATTACATACTATACAAATTAAATCTGACGAAAGGCCGAAAACATTATATAACAATAAAATATTATTTTACGTGAACGGCAAGTTTGAAGATTATTATTACAACATAAATATTACCATATAACATTTTGACAAAAATCTTTATTATTTATTAAACAAGAGATGTTGGTCATACAATTATTATTAGCACGCGAATCGAAATGCCGATGCTGAGTGAGCGTATAGTTTGCTAACTATAACCACAGCCTCACCACAGAATTAGATGGTTTTGACTACGTCAAAAAATTGTGTATAAATAGTGATAAATAGTGACGTATATATAGCACATAAATAGTGATACTTTGGTTCAAAAGATATTCGAGTATCTTGTTGACGCTGCTAACTTGACGTCAAGCTAGCAGGCACCTTAAGGTTAATACAGTTCGTATTAATGTGCAAACGTGACTAAAACCGGACTATCGATAAATGTTGGTACGATAACCCTGCACTGCACTATTTTTGCACTATTGCACAAAACAATGTACATTGCTTTCTGGAAACGACGTAATTTTGGCTATGTTTTTAACAAGTAATGTATTTTTTTATTGACATTATTGTTTTTTTTTTTCATTTTTTACTAATTAAACAGTTAATACGAACTTACCGATGAAAAGAAATGTTTCCATGTGTAACATTACATGTTTCACTTTGCTTCCTGCAGGTCAAAATAGCACAAGAAGGCATATTTATGTAAATATTCAGCAAAATCACAGCTCGATAGTTCGCGAACGACTGAGAAGTGTCAAATCGTGAAACAGACTGGATATGAATGTTCGCTCATATGAGTGGCGCGCGGGTTCCGCCCACTTACGACTTCTAACCTCTTTCTTCGTTCTGTGCGTAGTACAAAGAAACACCGAGAGATGGCGTGATTTTGTTTACGTGCGGTGATACGAGAATGGTGCGCGAAAAGATTTATTCGTTTGTGTTAAAATTGGTAAGCAGATAGTATAATTGAAACAATTGAATTGAAATTAATAACAACCTACATTTTTAAAGGTACGCAGCTTATTTTCATTTTAGTTTTTACAAAAAATGTGAGGTAGATAGTTTTTCAGTCATACAAAACTTTACTACTCGACCAACATTATTTGCATGTAGCTAGACGTTTATCATAATTGTTCAATGATTTACAAACTAAATATTATGCACTTCAATTAGTACGCACATGCTAAGTGGTCCGGTTTAAAACTGATATCGAAGAAGATACGTTTAGTTTGTAAATCATTGAACAACTGTGATAAGCGTCTAGCTGACATGCGCCTAATTATGTTGGTCGAGTAGTATGTATAACTTCATAAGTACCTAGCTAATATTTCGTAAAGTTACCTAGTTAAGTATATCCCTAGTGCTTTCAATTTACCTGCCTAGTCTTTTATGACTAACCCTCTTATTCATAAAAACTATTTAAGCATTATTTTGTTAAATATTGTTTTGTCACAAGCGTCATTTTGAATTTAAGATTCACAATTTCAAACACAATTTTTTCATGTATTTATTTGTTTAAAACTTGTACCCGTTTCTCTGGAATCGCCATCGCAAGAAACGTCAAGTTAGCAGTCCACTTAGAGACCGTAATATCTCGGCTTGTATTGAAGTACTATTATTGGAATTTTGCGCATACGATTCACTATTTATGCACAGTGTTTGATATATAAATCACATCGATAGAAACTGTATTAATATTAAGGTGCCTGCTAGCTTGACGTCAAGTTAGCAGCCTCACCAAGATACTCAAATATCTTTTGAACCATAATATCACTATTTGTGCTATACGTCACTATTTATCACTATTTATACACAATTTTTTGACGTAGTCAAAACCATCTAACTCCGTGGTGAGGCTGCTTATTTCACACACACGATGCTGATGTCGACTTATCTAGGTAGTTTGAATCAGTTCATAGTCACTATCTGTAACAGCTTTATTCTTTGATTGTTCATTAGACCTCGGCTGTGTAAAATCACATAAAAAATGTCTCCTACAAAGGCCAAAATATTACCATTACATTACTAAGCTGCAACTACGATTACTGGATTGGCTTAAGAAGTATAGCTTATAATACCAGAGAACAGTTAGAATTTCATAAGGCAAGCCTACCTTCGAAACACAGTTATGGTCATACGCCGTTCACAGTATTGTCAAAGGGTCTATATCACTAAAGCTACTGTAGTATAGTCATGTCCACTCTTACACAATGAAAGCGCGGGCGCAGTGAGAACGACGCATTTAAGTGCTTACAGTAAGCATGAATTGGCGCGGTCACATTCTTATAGAATAAGCGTTCGATGTGATGTACGTTATCACGGCACGCACCGCGCTTTCACTGTGGCAGGGGCCTCGAAATAGTTGTTACCGAAAATTTAAGCAGAAATAAGTTTTGTTGCATCGTCATAAGGTTACAGGAGTGGTAGCGGCCGGTGGCCTCATTTCTTGGTGGGCGTGCCGCGCTGCGTGAGGCCCTCGAACCTCTTGAACGTGTAATTGATGAACACCCAGTCTTTGTACGCCACCTCGCCTTCTTGAGCTATCGGTGCCGCCGCTGTGAAACAACGGTGACGATTACAACCGTGGTAATTTTTTTTTAATAGAAAACAAGTAAGTCTGTCGGACCGATGGTCTGGTGAAGGTCGCGGGAAGCTGCTAGATGCTAGCAGCACAAAACCGGTCGTTGTGGAGATCCTCAGCTGATGAACTGGCTGTCTTATGTCTAACTGTCGGAACACAACAATGCTACTGCCATAGTTGCTTTGATAGTCTTAGACAAGATAGTGGTAGCCAACCAGAGACAAGCCTTACCAACATTGAACCGAATACATCATGTACCTGGCTGGGAATTAATGTCTTGAAAACAGTGGTGGTAAAAAGTTTGCATAGTTAATAGGTAGGTTTTGATTATGCTTGATAATTTATGACAAATTTGACAAAAAAACACTATTCGAATGCGAATTCGAGAAATGTTGCCGTTGATTCAAAAAACGCACTAATGGAGCGGTAGCTTCAGCCTAAATGGTGAGCGAGTAGAATATAGAAACAAAACTGTCTTGTCAAAAGCTCCTGCTCACTACAACCTGTCAGCCAACTATGCAGCTACTCACATGGTTTAAATTGATGAACGACATAAAATGGATTGACAACAAAATTGGTACGTGCAATGTGAGGCTACGGGCCCTGGGGGCCTACCGCCTAACTCTATCGCTATCGATCTCGCTATCGCGCTCTATAGTTTATGGCGTCATTTTGTCAATTCGAAAGCGATATAAAAGCAATATTGAATTCTATAGGCTATAGCTTTCGATATTGCTTTCACATTGCTTTCAAATCGCATTAGAAATGACAAGATGACGCCATAAACTAAAGAGCGCGATAGCGAGAGCGATGGCGATAGAGTTAGGCGGTCGGGGGGCGGGTCGTGCTGTGGTAATAACAATGATATTATAAAGGTAGATACGTTATATGCATACAAAGCGACCAAAATTATTAGTTCGAATTAAGAACGCAGCGGCAGCACAGATACGGCTACACATGATTAATTTCAACTAATATTTACTTCAATATATTGTCAAATGATGTAAAAAGGATAGCGTAATCTATGCTAAAGCGAAAAAGACAGCTATTGACTTTTATTTTAATTTTTAATAACGAAAACTAAATTCATACTTAAGATTTTGCAACCGTAACTGTCAACTGATTCAGTTGCGTATCTCCTACTTCAAAAGCGACTGAGGCAAAACTGAACGGGTTGCATTATTTTGCTCCACGTTTTATCGGGGCGCTAGTAATGTATTTACCTTTTTTAGTTAAATAATATCATTGGGTAATAATAACACAACTAACAGCACTCACGTATTTCTAGTTTGACGTCGGGGAAGTCGTCGAAGTTGGACGTGTCGTCGATGGAGCGCACCTCCACTGATATGGCGGCGGGCCGCTCGCGCACGTGGCTCCAGTCCACGCCGCGGAAGAAGGACACCGACTTCACGTCCTCGATGCCGCGTGCTGAACCCAATCTGGATGGGAATAAGGCTCATTTTAGAATGGCATTTATTATTACTATTATAAGCCTGTAGTGGCCCACTGCAGAGCAAAGGCCTCCCTACCCTCTTTCCATCATGTTCTATTTTAAGCAACCACTGTGTCCATTGGCCAAACAATTAAGTTGGTAGTCAAGGTCGTCCCGCTATCTCTTTTTCGGTATGCCGCGACGTCGTTTTCGGTTTTGTGGGACCCATTCGGTAGTTACCTTGGCCCACAGTTCCTCCGAGATGTGACAGACATGTCCTGCCCAGTCTCACTTTAGCATAGCAGCTTTTTGTGTGACATCAGCAATTATTAACGACGAGAAGGTGCATTCTAGATTGGATTTTATCCTCGATCAATTATACCAGATTAAGGTTTCGGAACAAAAATGCATCAAGAAAATGGCCGCGTTTGTTCACTTGCTATCTAAATACTTATAATTACTACTATATAATATATACATGCAATTTTTCTGACAAATTTTGGGATAAATATTCGTTTTATGACTAACAACACTAATTCTACGATTTTTGACATTTCTGTCTGTCTGTCTGTATATCTTGCTTATATGTATATCGGCTTGACCGATCTTGAAGAATATGAGATTGTGCGAATGATAGGCTATAAAAAAAATTATTCACAAATTTTCGCACAGCTAAGCGGGCGGGTGACGGCTCATATAAACACAATGTAAAAAAGATCTTGTGTTCTAAATTCTCGGGCCATTTTTGAAGCGCTTATCGGGAATGTAGTACTATTATTGATTGAAGGCTTTTATTTTTGTAACACAACAGGAAATCGCTTCACCTTTATCTCACCTGATGGTAACTTGGCAGGCGAACTTAAAACATGAGCCCACGGAAAGAAACAACCAACTTAATGAGCAACTCACGTGACTCGCTCGTTCGTCTCGACCGGTCAGATAAACAAAACACTCCCCTATAGACCAACGACAAAACCACCATGTGCGAAATTTGGGCCACTTGTTGTTGTTGAGTTACGGAACAAAAAAAACATTCCAGATGCAAAGAAGGCTTATGTGTAGCGCAGAGGCCATGACAACGTACGGGCAGTTCTCCCCCCCCCCCCCCCCCCCGTGTTCTGGGCTTTTTTTAATGGCTCGGCAATGTAGTTGAAATCCCGCGGGATTCGATAACAACATATCCCCAGACAAAAAAGGAGCTTTAGAAGGGGTTCTAAACTGTTTACCTGCGATCAGGTTCGGAGCAGAAGCGGAGTATGGTCTCCCGCGCCTCCTCGCTAATGGGGATCTCTGGCGGGAAGGTGAGCGACTCCCGCCACGACATCACCTTGCGGTACGTCTCTTGGGGGGACTCGGAGCAAAAGGGCGGGTAGCCTATCAGCATTTCGTACCTGCAATAGAATTTGTATATACATTTTAACTACAGCATTCGTACCTTCAATCGAGATTAAAGAACAATTATAGATACAGCTACGATCTTCGCAAGGTGGCTGGTAAAAGCTGGATGAGAGCAGCCGCAGAACGAGCTCAGTGGTGTGCACTTGGAGAGGCCTATGCCCAGCCCTGGACTTATATACATTGATGATGACGATGATACAGCAGTGCCACTGTAGCGGCAGTTTAAGTGATACCAAAAATGTTTTCACCGACCATTATATTGCGATCAAACGTACACTTTCTTAGATAATAAGCAAAAAAAACAATTACATTAAATTGCTATTACTATAAAAATACTGACTGTAACAAGAATTCAATACATAAAATTAGAAATAAATTACGCTTTTTAATTTTTATTTTATTTTATCTATTTATTTTAGGATAGCTAACAGCATGCAATAGTAAAAAAAAATATTACAAAAATTATATCTAAGTATAAGGTATTGACAAGCTACCTCTAAGATATCTAAGATATCTACTTACAGTAATAGTAAAACTAAACTTTACATATTAAAATTAATTTTGAATCGTCGACAAGTCGTCAATAACGGTAAGCGCATTTTTATGCTAATGATGCTGTCGAAAAATACGTCTATATTAGTATTAGTATTATTAATACACATACAAGCTCTTACGAGAAAACTGCTCTGTCTATAGTTGATTAGTTGGTGTGAGTGGATGGGATCCTAAATGGTTTATATAAATTGTTTCGGGGTGCTCGCGTAGGTATTTTAAAAGTAATTTTGCTCAGTAAATCAGGACAATCTAGTGTAATTCTGATTATCTTAAGTAGTAGTACAATGTCTGCAATGCTCTATCTAACAGAAAGTGATAAAAAATTAAACTTAGCGCAGCGTTGTTTATAAGACATATTAAGAATTCTGCATTTATAAATCAAATAACGTGTCAAATTTTTGTTTTTTTTTCAATATTAGTTATATACGAATCATAGCGAGGGTTCCAAATTGAACTAGCGTACTCCAGGTGGCTACGGACGTATGCACAGTAAAGAATTTTGATAGTTTTCATTTGTTTGAATTACTTAGACGAACGCATAACAAACCACAAGACACGGGATGCCTTATTTATACAGGTATAATTATCGAATAAAAGATTAGTATCCAAAATAACTCCCAAATCTTTAGCTCTGTGTTGAATCGATAACCTCTCATTTTTAATTTATAGCTATAACGAAATGGATTATTTTTACGGGTAAAAACTAATAGAAAAGCATTTGGAAACATGTAGGTCGAGTTTGTTTAGGTGGCAATAAGCATCCAACCTTCTCAAATCCTCCTGAAGCTTAGCTGCATCATCAGTATTAATATTTTCATGTCATCCGCAAATAGAAGATAATTTGAATGAGAAAAACATTGTCCTATATCGTTGATAAAAATTATAAACAACAGAGGACCTAGAAGAGATCCTTGTGGGACTCCAGATGGAATATTAGACCAAGGAGACATATTATATCCATTGAAGACTACTGCCTGCAATATTTTTTCAATATATGGATCTGAAAAGATCCCCCTAATGCTCACCCTCAGAAGTTTTAAAAGTAGCATCCTGTGATCCAGACGATCGAATGCCTTCGCGTAATCTGTGTAAACAGCATCAACTTGATTACTACGATCCATTTGGTCAGTCAGATAATTCGTAAAGACAGCCAGATTAGTCACAGTGGAGCGATTTTTCAAAAATTTATGCTGATGAGAGCTAAAACCTAATTTCAAACTACTGTAAACTTGACGATAAACAATCCGTTCAAGCACTTCTGCAAGTTGGCATAGTTTGGAAATAGGCCTATAGATTTCAACACAGCCCTTGTGCTCCAAAAATAATTGAAGCGGGAACAGATAACTCATCAGCACAATTCACCAAATATAAAGCAGAAATGCCGTCAGGTCCAGCAGACTTATTCACATCCAAAGATCTTAAAAGTTTACAAACTTCGTCGTTTTTTATTTCGACACAGGAAATATCATTTATACTGTCAAAAACAGTATGATCATGGTTAACGAGGCCTATGCCAAAGTTAGAGTTGGAAGTGTCACAATCTAAAAAGGTAGATTTAAAATAATTAGAGAAAAGCTCACTAATTCCAGTTCCATCCTGGCAGGTTTGATCATGATAAGACATACAAGCAGGAAACGATGATGTGGTACGTAGGCTTTTATTGTAAGATCAAAACGCTTTGGGATTGCTTTTTAATAAATAGGCAAAGGTTGATTGAAGGTTGATTGAAGGTTGTTTGAAATTTAGTCACTACAACGTAGCTTAAAAGACCTTAATAAATAAAAACATGCCACAGAATCAAGTAAAAACGTTCCAACCAATGGTTTACTCGCTGCAGCTAAATAATACAGCTTTATATTTTCGTACTTAACGTCTATCTATTCGGTCACCAAGCCACTGAGCTGACCATGAGCGATCTCTTGTACTGATATAAAAATATTTTTGACTTTTCTATACTAGACAGTGCATGGTACACTAAAGTGGGCAGATTGTTAAAAGTAAAGACAAACAAATTTTCCTTTGATTCCTTTAAGCTTTAAGATTGTGCTTTAGTTTAAAAGTACTTTTACTGTGGTAACGACAAGCCTATACATTTAATCATCATATTCGAGTAGCATTTGGCAGTACATCTTCACACATGCTCAGAATACATATCTCAGTCCCGGCCTTTAGATTGAACTCGTCGCGAGATACATCGACACGCCGGCAGCTCAATAACTCCAACACGTGCTAACAAACGGCGCAAGTGAACATGCCTCGGAAAATTAAATCAACGTCACCGTGAATTACAATTAAGTGCCCAATGAACTTCACAATCAAAGATTCATAATAATATGATTTGTAATCTGGACCTTCCGGGGCAGGTGGTACAGGTGTGCTTGCTGAACTGGAAGGAGTCTTACTCGACGATTTGCAATTGCTACACTTCTATGTAGACTTGCGGTCACCCAGCTTACGATATCCGTGTTCAGTAATATCACCACCATAGGTGAGGCGACTGATCAAATAATCTGAGCAGTTATGTTGGGACCCGTTTGATTGACGACACCTGACTTGACAAATTGAGTAGTACACTGATATAATCCAAACGTGCGAGACACTGGTAATTAGTGTTAATGTTCATAAGCCACAGGTCTTCTTAACTGACCGGCTTAAACAAGCCAGGGACACTAGACACCGAAGGCGGGTAAAAACTCGATAAGGCAGAGGTCTAGTTAACTGGTTTTAAGCGGAGCAACGCGTGAACATGTGTGCTAAGACAGGTGCGATGCACTTTTTCTAACTAAGCACACACCTTCAAGCTATAGCGAAGAGATAACGTTACCAAAAAACGCACAGCTGTGATAATGCATACATAATTTTGATTCATCATCTTCAAACCATGTACGTCCCACGGCTGGGAACGGACCTTCGCATGTGAACAATGGTGCATAGGCAGATCGGGCCATAGACCACCACGCTAATGCGGGTAGGTAGGTTTTGACATCTGTCATCTTACCACCACTACCAGGACCAACACGGTTTAACGTACCTCTGATAGAATGGTAATTTTTGTTTCGTCATCATCATCATCATCACCATTTATCGTATAAACAATTCACTGCGTTCGACCAAACGACGTACTGCGTTTTTAGTGGGTATGCCCTGCGCCCCCTCCAACTTCTTGGAGTTGTACGAGGAGCAGAGGGAAAAGCCCCACACAACTTGCGGGTTGCTCCAAAAGCGCGTGAATGCAGTGGAAAAAACTTCCTCGCAGTAAAAAAAAAAAGCTTAGGATTTCCCACATGAAGGATTCCTTGTAGAGAGATAAAGCATGGGTTTTAGGACTGCTACAACCAGGTAGCTTAACGTGCCATCCGAAGCACGGATATTTATCGTAGACAAATTTTATTTTTACTGCAGGGGAGAACCTCCGCAAATAAGAGCATCCGCGCCTCCCCGGGCGCGATGGTATTCTGCGAACGACTTTTCACTGTCCAAAATAAAATAAAAAAGGGTCAACACAATACTATTCTGTGATCATTCAACAAAAATTAAGCACGGTTATCGATCGCAAAACAATACATTCGAACGGCAAAGAGTGGTGAGCATCTCGCTCGACAGGAAAATCAATGAAACATAAATAGCTTCGTAATGCAACAATCTTATTAAGTGCAATAATTAATATTTGTCATTGGCGGCAACATATAGAGATTAGCATTCGGCAATGCAGCAAAAAGCGTAAACAAAATAACATTTTCAGAAATATTAAAATTTCACACAATTATTGTAAGCACATTTCGCTTTAGCCTGTAAAAACAAAATACACCATATGTTATAGCTTTTCAAATAAAACTTAAAAAACTTAAATAACTATGTAATCGCTTATTATTATTTATTTATCATCTCAGTATTATACAGAAAACCAACATTAGTTACAACTTTTCAATATTTTTTTATAAGATTACAGCATAGCCCTTTTAAAACAGTGCACAACATTTAAAAATATTGACTATTAATTATGTAATTAAAAAAATTGCCTTTATAATAGTTTGCCTTTGTAATAGACTGGTTTTGTTATATTTTACATAGTATGGTCAATATCGAGTTATATAAGTTGTAAAGTCGGGCACATTACAACTTATCACATAAAATAGTAATAAAATAAAAAAAGAGACATAAAGAGAGAAATTCGTGGCTGCTATGTTTCTATTTAATATATTTTTATTTAAATCTGAATTTAAATTAACTTCGACGAGAGCCATAATAATGTATCAATAAAATAGATCCCGTTGGGCCGTTCAATGGCATCTTTACGGCCAATTTACATTTCAACAAGCAAAGTGGCGAGTTTAGTTTAAGGACCCTCAATAAAACTAATCTAAACTCGCCTATCATTGTCCATACAAGGTTTTCTACTAAGCTCCGTATATTCTCGCTAGCTTATGTAGGTAGTAAATGCATTAAGTCCCTTTAAGACGTCCGCAAATATGTTTATAGCTTTATTATGGCAGCTGTATATAGCAGATTCTGCGCCTTGTATGTAGCCTCAAATCGGCATATGCCGTTAGATACTTACATGAAGACACCGATTTTCAATCAATCTTGATCATCTCTTGATAACATGCACTGTCCGTGCAATCTCATATTATTCATAGATATTTACTGGTATAGATGATGACATCGAGGCTCCATCAGACGACTTGCAGGCCATATACTGTCTCTAGATCTAGCTAGAAACAGTATATAGTTACTCTCCATTCCTCTGACGCGATACTTACATGACGGTAACAATGCTCCACCAGTCGCAAAATCTCCTCATAACATTACAGTAGCTGCACCGCGTGTGACCTCTGGCGCGACACTCACATGAGACGATGATCCACCAGTCGAGGTCATATGCTCGTTACATTAGCTAAACCTGATACCTATAGAAACGGGCTTTAAATTTGGTTATGCTTACATGATGACACCTAGGCTCCACCAGTCAGCCTGCGGGCCATAACCCGTCTGCAGGAAGACCTCTGGTGCTATGTAGTCAGGCGTCCCCACTGTGGAGTAGGCGAGCGCCCGCCGGTTTCGCTTCCACGACTCGGCGCGTCGCTTCGAGTCCATCGCCGAGGAGGACGTCGAAACTGGAGTGAGCAGAATGTCTGTGAAGTTGACTGCCCTAACGTTACTGACGAATTGTAAGCGGCATGCCGACAGCACATAGAATACAGAAGGAAAATAAAAAAGGGAAGCAAATTAAAATTAAAAAACATTCAGGGTCAGTTTTCTAATGGGATGTCAGACGGTCTATATAGAACTTATATCTCTGTCTTACGATTTAAAGTGTGACATAGGTTTATTGAGAGATAAATTTGATTTTTCATAGACATCGAATTGTAAATTTAAATTATAATATTTTGTTGTTTTAAAAATAGAGCACCGTTAAAACATGAACATTGTACAGACACTGCAAATAAGTAATTAAATAAAGATTAGAATACAAATTTATTAAACACAATAATAAATAACAATTCGTTTAATGTTTATTTAAATAAAATTAAATTTAAAAACCAATTGTGGCATTAAATACAAGAACAATTTATTAAGACATTCAAACCATATAAAGACTTCAAGTATAGTTTAGGGCCACTTGTACTTGAATTGAATCTTAAATCTTGATTTCGTACTAACCTTGCTTACTTACGTATTTGTACTATTTATTAGTCATTTTTTATAAAATAAAATACAAGATGCCTTTGATTTTTTACAAGACGACTGTATATACATAGATTTGTTTTGAACTATAGAGAATTAGATAAGTACATTTTGTAATAGAATATTGGGTTCTCCCGATACGAGTATTTTTCAAGCTTTTTTGAGGCAAACAGCCAACTCTCTCTAAAGAAAGGTGTCAACGTCGTATTAGTTAAAATCCTTCTAAAAATAGATTTAAGAATCAAAGGTTTATAACTGGGATTAACGCAAACTATTAAATACATACATAGACATACCTTTATAATAATATAAACCTTTGATTAAAATGGAACGCGAAAGTTTAAAAGTTTCTATTGCTTTGACTCTTGTACAAGTGGCCGAAAGTTTATAGAGGACAAGCAACTCACTAAAGTCAGAGGCGGTCGCCCTGGAGAGATCGCGGTAGAAGTCGGTGCGGTGACTCTTCTTCAGGCCCGTGCACAAGCCGAAGTCGCTGAGCTTGATGTGCCCGCGCGCGTCCAACAGCAAATTGTCAGGCTTTATGTCCCTGCGCAGGTTATAACAAATCAGTTTAGAATGCATTCATTCTTTCAGAAATAGCGAGAGGAGGCCGCAGTATAATCGCCTTCTTCCCCCCGCAACAAGTTTACGGTGGGGGGATGGGGAGTCCCTAGCAGTCTCAGGACGTCTGGAACACGCCCTAATATCCTCGGGCGTGTTCCCTTGGTCGGGATGCGTCAACCCGGACGCGGTGGTATTGGTCAATGAAATTACCATAGCATCAAAAACAAAAGAATGCATTCATTCATAAAGTTTATTTTAAAGTCACATCTAGCTAATATTGTGATTCCCTTCGTTGACATAATTCCCTAAGTAAATATCATAAACATAATTCAAGTAATCAAATCTATAAAGCAGCAAAAATCTACTTTTTTTATCTTTTTAAAACTAATGAGTAACCTAGAAGATCCTCGTTTCGTTCAAAATGAAAGCGCCCAATGTTTTTGTCAAATTGCAATATGTTTGTTTTGCGACATCAGTCGGCTGTATATGCCAAAATGCAGGCAACATCAATTCATTCAAAATAATAAGTGCTTCAAGTCTAATTCATTTGAGTAACCAACCCGAAACCCATTAATTTAATAAAGAGAGTGACTCAGTTTACTCTATCTACTCTATCAAGTTTACAGTCTGCTCGCGCACTCCTCTAAACATCAACATCATCATCAGCCTACACTAGTCCACTGCTGGACATAGGCCTCTCTAAGTGCACGCCGCTGAGCACGATCCACGGCCACTCTCATCCAGCTCTTGCCAGCCACCTAGCGAAGATCGTCGCTCCACCTAGTCTGAGGGCGACAACATACCTATGTATAAATCCTAGTTTGTGTATACTGTCGATGGCTAGCGCCGTTTCCGCCACGTAAAACTGCGCGCACTCCTCGCTGAGCGTGTCTTTTTTCATGAGGAGGGTCATCATATCGCCGCCGGGCAGGAACTCCATGATCAAGTAAAGGTTCATAGGGTCCTGGAAGCTGTAGTACATCTTTACCACCCACTGGTGGTCAGCTTCCACTAAAATGTCTCGCTCTGCTCTGACGTGCGCCACCTGTCATATAACAAAAGTTGTGATGATGTTTTACCAATAGCAGCTTGGTAGCTATTGCTAGTTAGTTAGTTAATCTTGGCTATGCGCAGCTAAGTGTCATTTCGCCATTCAACTTTGCGAATGAATTTAACCGCCCCTGTAATCAAGTGATTAGTCCACCCGGCGGCGGTCTTCGAAAGAGAGGTCTAAATATTGTATTTTTCGTAGCTATAAAATAATGGCTAAATGTACTCCTAATATCAGGTGAGTCATCAAATTATAATAAACATTATAATCTCCTACTAAACTGTGCTGTTTTCGACTTGGTCCCAATAGAACATAACGAACATTACATTATGGAATGCAATAATGTATTAAGTACTGAGATGAAACTCAAGCGCTTCTGCCTGTCGGAATGAAATAATAATAAATTTGACTTTTCCAAAAAATATGGCGAGCCATATATTATTATTTATTTTTAATTTTAGGAAGACCAACAACTATTATATAAAAATAAACATTTAAATCGCTACGGAAAGCTATTAACAGGTCTTCACAAATAAAAACAATATAAATTAAAGTGATACACAAACAAAGATGATACAAAACACAATACACATAAGGCTACTTAAATATGACATGCTTACAAAATTACGAAAAAATAGGATCCAATA
Organism: Eudonia truncicolella; assembly: GCA_949315975.1. Lineage (NCBI taxonomy): Eukaryota > Metazoa > Arthropoda > Insecta > Lepidoptera > Crambidae > Eudonia > Eudonia truncicolella. The sequence continues at coordinate 8,012,640 of OX438825.1, read as the reverse complement.
TAATACTAGTTAAAAATAACGTAATGTAATACTACTGATCAAAGAACATACGACTTAAACTGGGCCTAATCGACGCCTCGCTAGTGTTGAACAGATCAATGTCAAGCTGCTTCGACAGAGTGGGGGGGGAGATAGGGGGTTGAACATAAGGGGCTTCTGAGTGCGATTTTGGACACAAGCTCAGGACAGTCAATAAAACTATTTGCAATTTTCTTAAGGAAGCTTTTCTTCCGCAATCAAGCGGCGGTTTTTCAAAGGTAAAAGATGGTGCTTATTGCAAAATTCTAGATATTGTACTGATTCATATCGTCCCTTGGTGCGGAAGCAGAGGTACTCAATTAATTTTCTTTTTAATGTTTTCTATGCGTAATATATAAGTCTGGTATCTGGGGTTCCAAACTTGCGACGCGTACTCCAGTATACGAAAGCTAAAACACTTAAGATTTTATATTTCTCTTTTGATCATAGTCAAGTCCCTGGAACTACGCATTATTAAGCCAAGGGACCTAGAAGCTTTGGCAATGACACTGTCAATATGAGCATCGAAGAGCAACTTGGAATCATGAAACACACCAAGGTCCCGCAGAACAGTAACTCACCCTAGACTCAGGTCTGATCAGGTGGGATCAGTCCCATAAGCGTGTAGTCAAATTGCACTAGATTTAGCTTTCGGCTATATGTAACGATACTACACTTGGAAGGGTTGAGGTCCAGCTGGTTTTCATAACAGTAAATATCCAGTCTAATTAGGTCTTCCTGCAAAAGCGCAGCGTTACCGTATGATGAAATAGGTGCTAGTATTTTCATGTCATCCGCAAAGCACAATAACTACGATGACCTAAAACAGCGTTCAATGTCGTTAACAAAAACCGCAAACATAAGGGACCCCAACAGTGATCCCTGAGGCACACCGCTCGGACCTGTCAATCATCCAGAGATATAATTTTTGACCACTACTGCCTGCGAGCGATTACGAATTTAAGAAGACAGCCACCTAAGCAAATCACCACGGACGCCAATCCCTTCCAACACGCACAAACGTAGGCACGCTTCCAAACACAAGGGACAGTGTCCTCAGTCAGACACCTGGCAAACAGAATGGAGAGCGATTGTCTTTGCGCAGTTAATGAGGAAACAAGCCGGAAGAAGATCTGGGCCAGCTGTTTTTAAGGGATCTAACTTCAGCATGAGTTTGGTTACTTCCTCAACACAAACTGTGACGGTGGAAATGTCTGAAGTAACTGAAGGCGATGAAGAACCACCGTGAGAAATATTACGCGAAGTTAGTGCACTCAGGAAGTTGGAATGAAAATATCTCGTAAAGGCATAAATTGATTCACCGGAGCTGCAAAATTTATCACCGTACTGCATTCTGCTGGGTATAACATTACTATTAGACTTACGGCTTCTTTCACCATCTACGAGTAAGTTCCCATTAGCGTTTACTTGACAGATAGCCCATACAAAACTGTCACTTTAATTGTCAAGTATCTCCTAATTAGACATTGTGAAACAGGCCCTTAGACTTAATAAATGACCAGAAAACTTTGGGATAGTCCCTAAAAGATTCTTCAACAGATTTAATATAATTTTTATAGCAAATCATTTCCAAAGTTTAGATATGGTCTCGCAACAATCTAAAAGACATCTCATCTGCACGATTACCATAATTATGTTTTAAATTTCCTAAAATGTTTATACTTTTCTTTGATACATTTTTTATGGTATGTTGACCTACCTACGAAATGAATAGTCAAACCACAGCCCACCTGTTCTTTTTCCAGCATGTCCGCTTTCCTGAGGATCTTCATGGCGTACACGTGGCCAGTGTCCTTTTTCTGCACGAGACGTACTTCGCCGAACGCGCCCCTGCCTATCACCTGTCGAGATAACAATCAACTATCAACCATTGTATCAATAGTTCCTGGGCTGCAACGAGCGCTTCCCAACAGCCATCTCATTTTATGTCCCTACTACGGGGACAGGAGCCTTCCCTATGAATAGAAACATCACAGGGAGATCAGGCTATAATCTACAACGAAGGCCCAGTGCGGATTGGTGGATTGAATAATAGGTGCATTGAAAGGATATTATTTTGTTTTACCGCTAGAGGCGCCACTAGCGCAATTGACCCTATGCAGGCTGGTCGAATTTAACGACTGCCGTTTTCTGAAGTCCTCGTTGGTACTCGAGATATTGAGATGTTGCGTCTCATCTGTTACCCGGGATCACGAACTGGACGCGCAAGCCCCTATGCCATCGAGTTATAACATCATGTATACGTAGAATAACCATACTATAAACTGGTCTTATTATGATGCACTATATCATATCACGTAAAGCGCGGTATCTTGTAGCAATTTGGAACGTCAATTTTGTAATGCAGACATAAGATAATAGGCGATTTCTTTGATATTAAAATACCAAAGTGTTACATCTAACGTATGTAGAGCGTGGAGAAGACATTAATATTTTATTTTTAAACATTCGGTATTGCTATTTTTTGTACCAGTTAGTTTGATGAACCGGTATTACAAAAATATTCAATAGTCTAATTCATAAGAATTAGAAAAAGGGGGAAAATTATCTCTATCAAGGCACTGGCGGCTAAACACGTTTATAAGTTACACGAACAAATACAAAAGACACATTTTCTCTCTATTTGTCTGGTTTATATGCAAGCGATAACAATCTCATCAATTTAACTTGCATGATAGAGATACGGAAGCGATTACACCATCATTAAGTTTTCATGAATTTAAAATATATAATGATGACATAAATCATCACTTTCTAAAACAAATAGTAATCTTATTCAAGTGTTTTTTAAACCAAAACATTCTAAATAGTGGTAGTCTTTATCGACTCTTACTAGGAAAAAGCTCGTGTTCCTGTTGAGTTTTTATTGAATAGCTAAATTAGGTTATTTTCCTTATAAGTATTTCGTAAGGATCATACGGTTTTTAAACCATGCCCAAACATATCAAACATTTGAATAAAATGACAAATTCACTATTTGTAAAGTATGCACACGGACACTGCGGCAATACTATTATTGGCGGTACGCGTGAAGCCTAGTGTCTACAATATGTGTTTTAAAAACGTGGTATGTTATGGTCGCCTTTTTCGGACACATGCAGAGAGGATTCTTATACGAGTTGCCATGGATAATCCTCGAAGGCAAAATTTCGGTCGGCGTCGACGAAAATGGCTGGACGACATCAAAAAGTGGACTGAACTTAGTTAAAAAAAAAAATTGTATATTGATCTCCAAACTTCAGTATGAAGATGGCACTAGATGATGGTGGTATGTTATACTGCTGTTTGTTGGTTGAACGAGGTCGTACGATCTGTACGTATTGACAGTTTCACGTCATCTATTAAGATTTATAAATTCAATCAAACGAAGTCCTTGGCACGTCTCTGGCATTATTCGCCGCCCCCCGACAGTTCCACCACCACCGCGCTTGAGCAATGCACACATAGACAACCCCTCACGGACACGGAATCTCGCGACAGCTGCGCTCGGGACTGTTACTGTTGTTTTTGTTGAGGTCTGGCCAGGCTTCCATCTCGTGCACAGCGAGCAGGTCTGAGTAGCGGTCTTGGTGGGGCAAGAGGTGTAAGGATGTGCGGGGCACGTGGGTTGTCCATAGTTGGTTGTTCTGCTCGGTGGTTATCATTGAGTAGGCTTCCAACATGTCCGGCACTAGTTTGGACAACTAGTAGAGACGCCCGCTAGATGCAATGTCTCCGGTTCAGTCAGCCGCGTAGAATTGTGGAACTGACGAGGTGCCTGGATGGGTACTGAGAAGTGAGTAGGCTTACAACTCTTCCACCAAAGAGGACATTTGGTAGTCGACTTTAGAGTTGACGACCCGAGCAATTGAAAATGCGAGTTGTATACTCTTAGTGCAACGAGAAGTGAGCGAGCTTACAGCTCCGGTAACCTATCTGGATATTAGGTAGTGGATTATACAAGTACACGGGGCAACTCGCTCGAGAGACTAGTCTTAAAAGTACCAGATGAAGAATGCGCTTCGGCGCGTCCTGATCTTGACGCAGAAGGCCCCTGTGCTTACGCAAGGTTGTCTGACACCTACTTTGTAACCTAACGGTTGGTGTCAGTAAGGAGTCAGTGTAGCGGGGGTGTTCCGAGCTGTTCCGAGATCCGTGTCCGTGCAAAAGGTCTATGTGTGCGTTGCTCGAGCGCTGTATGTGTTAAACTCGCCTTCTCTTCCTTCTCTCCTCCTCCTTATTTTGTGGTTTCACACTCAGACTCAACCTTAAACGGCGCCAATAAGTTTCAAGAGGGTCAATTTTGTTTCTCTCGCACATACTTGAGAGCAACAACGCGCTTACAATGAGACAGACTGATAGAATACGTAATTGCAGCTGATAGCGCAATGATCAGTTGTTTCTACTTTTGAATATTGGTAAAACTCCCTAGCAAATCAAAAACACTTACAATAATGTCTGTAGGAATCTCACGACATTATCGAAAGTTTTTTTAAGGAATTTGAAAAGCATCCGAAATGTCACGATAAATTATATCTATATAAACTAAAATGAAATGCTGTTCGTTGGTAAGCGCGTTACTTGAGAACGGCTAAATGGATTGGATAAAATTTTGCACATAGTCAGACCATGACCTGGACTAGGACATAGGCTAATATTTATTCCGGTAACAGATTCCTGTGGAATAGTGTAGTCTTTGCAAACAAAATCGCGGGAAACGGCTAGTACTACGAGTATATAAAAATATAACCGCGAGTAGATCCGTAAAACCTTTAATTAAGTTTAGTTTAATTATTTTAGCAGTTTTTGTATCGTTTTACAATGGAGTAAACAATAGAGAAAATGTAAGACAGTTTTGTCCTAAAGCAAAGATTAAAAAAAATGTTCTATTTTAAAATAGACAGCAAACCTTTTAATGTAACAGTTAGATTGATAACGAAATTGTAATTTTATATTTACAGTCAAATGTCGAAACCTTGGCGAACATTTATAAGGCTGTAAACGCTTCAGTAAACGCGAATCAATAGCGGTGACACAGCAAATAAATGTAAATCTATATTTAATTTTGTCGTTTGTAGTAAAAAAAATACATAGTTCCACCACATTGCATAAAAACACTGCTAAAAAAGTTCCTTCCAACAGTAGGCTCTCCATGTAGAGGCCTCATAATGTAACGTCTCCGAGCATGACCAACGAACATGATACATTGTGCTTGTGCGGCCAGCCACCAATGTTAGCTCAGATATATAGCACGCGATGTATTCCTTTCATCTGTCAAATAAAGTTAAAACCCGTAGCGGCGCATGCGCACCCCCTCATCATACATGTAATTAGTCACGGCAAGCTGATGCAACCAGCCGCAGCGCTGGCACAGAAAAATACTGAATGTCCGTATGTGCATCTTGTAATTGTTCATTACAAACGCTTAAGCCTTCGTCACACCAAAAGCGGAACAAATGCGGCGCGAAAGCAACGCAGATCGGCGGTTGTCGTAATACTCAGAAATTGATGAAAGATGACGACGTGACGCTACGAACTGCGGCGGTTTCGGCCCACTCATTTGCCAGCTACACGTTTTCACTATGCTCTTTGCTCCTAGTACGAGTTGCTTTTGATATTCGATCAATATAAAGTTTACAAATCTAGACTAATTTGTTCTACAACTTCAGCGCAACCTATTAACGAACTTGTGGAATTCACTTGTCGTCACTAAATAGCGATACTATTACTCCATACAAAGTAGCGATAGCTTGCAAAAGGCACTCCGTCCAGGAAGGATATACTTGCACATTTCAGAACGCGAATCAAGCTCAGTTCACCGGTGCTGCTATCGCTCCGTCTTAAATGTAGCGAAGGCTTGATATCGTCAGTTAAATCATTGGTTTAACTGAAAACATTAAAATTATTCGATTTTTTTAATTTTTAAAAAAATCTAGAAACCTTTAGCTTGTGTGGTGCCAGGACATTACTTGAACTCTGTAATAGCTGCCCACCTTTGATAAACGTCGCAGCCATAGAGATTTATTAAAGCTCATAAGAGTCTAAACCCTTTAGAAACGGCACAAGTGAAATCGTTTAAGGTGGTTCGAATTGTAAAGCTCTGCAGCAGGTGGCAATTCAGTCACACAAAAGGTGCCAATTGAATATCAGAGTACATTTCGATTTGCCTCGGGACGGCGCAGCCTCGTGATTTCAAAGTCACTGTAATACTTTACACTAAAGAAAGCAATATTATCGCATTACGTTACGTTATTTTTTTGTTAGACGTTCCCATGTTAATTCGGAAAATAATTAACGGAGCTGAAAACGATGATATTTTGTCATTTTGGAAACTTCTTGTCCGCACATTACGGCTTTGGTGGGAACCAGAGGCCCTGAGTTTTGTTTCTAAAAGTAGTTTTGTCCGAGGTGCTGGGTTCCATTCTGACTTCAAGTCCACCTAAATAGCTTTTACTTTTTTGTTGCGTTCCAACTATTTACCAGCCAGCATAAAATGGCTCACTCAGTAGCTGCTGACTACAAGGCTGCTGACTGCTGGCGAGGATTCCGTGGAAGTGCGTTATAAGGTGAGGGTTAGACAATAAAAAAGGGGAGCAATACTCCCAGTCAATTGGCAGACTAACCTTGAGTGGCTCGAAGTCTTCGACGCCGAGACGCGATCGTTTGAGCCGCAGGAACTCAGTCTCCTTCTGAGCATGCTGCTGCCGCTTCTCCTGCTTCTGGCTCTCTGTCAGGCTTTCGTCCTTGAGCGACTCCTCCAGCTTTTCCAGTCTACGGGTCAAGGAGACAACGTCACAACATTGTTTGTTACGGTACTAAAATAAATAAGTAGTAATTACATTTACGTAAGTATAAATATCCTGAAAAGACAGAGACAGAGACAAATAACCTAAAAAGTTCATATGTTAATGACTAGCAATTACATGTTGTAAATTGATATTACTAAACTAGGCTAAAAGAAAGAAGAAATTCGTACTTTAAATAGCATATTCCCATAAATGTTTTATTCAATGAATATAGTTATACCTACTTCATTCATTCGCATTGAGTGAGACAGGTCTTTCCCGTTTCCTTTCTATATTTTTCAATAAACTGTCGATATCGTGTCGTATGAAGTGTCCTACAAACGTCTATTTTCCGTGTCGAACAGAGAGTTTGAATCAATGGCGGGGAGAAGGACATAATGTCGGACATTCCAACGACAAGAGCGTAGCCCTTAATAAATAGCATAACAAAACTGTATTATTTCTATATATGTTAGTCTGTAAGGTATAACAGAACTGTATTATTTATATATATGTTAGTCTGTAAGGTATGTATCTATGGGCCTGCGTTACCTAACCGCTTCGCTTTATCATATTTTAGGGAACATAAAGAATTACGATCACATTGACGACACGGTGCAAACGTTACCACCGCAGAAGCAACGTCCTCCCCAGTTCCCCATCCACCACTGTACGCATCGCAACGAGCTACGGTGGGTGTTAACGACAGTTAAGCCGATATTAATGAATACCGTGCATTCTGACGCACGAACAAGCTCATAATATTTTTATTGGGCGCTCGTCGTTGGGCGTTTGTATATTGCGATAGTTGCTTTACTTTCACACTAACCACTACGCCATTAAGCACTTCGTAATGATCATTAAAGGGTTTAGGGGGAGATTCTTTTTCTACGCTTCATACGCGGAAGCGATGTGGTTATTTGGAAAAGTTTATTATAATTAGCCATAGAGAAGGGGTCCATATTGGGTCCCATTAAAAGTCATAATCTATGATTACGTAACGTTTTTCGGTATACTCATCGTTTCGCATGTTAATACAGAAAAAAAATCCCATAATTTATTGTAAAATAATGATCACCACCCGTGGCCTAAAGATTACGAGCCACAAGTGTTTCAAACATAATAATATATTATATTCAGATTGTAAATTTAACTCCAGATATCAAAGTATTTTATAACAAGAAATCAGTTAAATAGGGTCATTTCAATTATGCCGCTTCGCCGGCCGCAGCCGCGTTGCGCTCATTTTCCTCCTTTTTTCCTCATTTTGCACAAATCTCACCTATGTCCAGCAGTGGACGTATGTAGGCTGATGATGATGATGAAGAATCTCACCTGGACCTACAGCTTCCATTACATGACATTTTTGTTGAATAATATGCTTTCTATGTAACATATTAAATGTTTTGGAATTTAAATTTTATGATAAAGAAAACTAGATTGAGTAATAGTTAAGTAATAAAAAATTATGCGAGTCAGAGGACACCTATAGACAAGACAATAGAACACGCGGTCAATCGCTGACATGTTGCGATGGTCCAAAACTTCGATCAAGATAATGTAATGACACATCATACACAAAAAAAGTACCACAACGCAAAGTAGTGAATCGTGATCAGCGACAGCCTGCGGATATAACTATTGGAGACAAATCGTCAGCAGACTCAAGTAGGTAATGCCACACTGTGTGAAACCACTAAAAAAAAGACCTAACCAAGAGGTTTAATCGCATCGACCCCCACACTCGCGCTCCCAAACGGAAACGTGATCAATGGAAACAAACGACTGTCATAATCGATTTCCAACTAAAAATAACTGCACAACAACAAAGAAAAATATGTTGACATATTAAATAAGAAATGACATGATGACCTCTTAGCGGGAAAGTGATGAGTCATCGTTGCAGTTGAGTTTTTTAATATTACGGTAGATTACTAACCGTTAAGATTCTAGAATCAAGTCGGAGTGTTGCCTAATAAAAAAAAAAACGACGGCAGTTTTAAAATTTTCTTATGAAGTCTGCGTGTCAATATCAGTATAATCCCACATCTGTCTGGGGAATACCATTTAACATTTACCAAACAGAGGTGCTAGCACTTAGCTTATTACTCATTATCATAACTATCTATTATTAAAGAAATATAATTTTACTAGAGACGGTAGTTGTGTTATAGACTTATTACATTAGTTTTATAAAAAAAAAATGTTGAAAAGCATAATATACATTTCTATTCCGACTTGCATAGAACGCATTTGCTGTTCCCTCGCGCTCTTCTAAATTGCATTATACGCTATGGCACACTCAATAATACGGTGAATAGGTAATTTGTATGGCAATAATATCGCGCACATCTGAGACATTAAGCACTAATATTATGTCTGTAAATGTTGATATTGCTAATAATATTGCGGTAACGCGGTTCACGGTAATCTTTAATCAGTGCAATAGTAAACATATGGGAGTGTCAAGATAATGGACGTGACGTATTCATTTTTTTTCACGTTTATGATATTATTAAATGAAATATCTTAAAAACATTAACTATAAACTTTAGAGTCTACTAGCGTTTTTTACATATTTTTACATATAGCTCGACATTTTAAACCCCTTGTAGGAGTTGTAGGACAAGCAGTCACAGGGAGATTGGGGTGTTGCTATATAAATGATCGCGAGCGGATATTATAAATCGCGTTAACTTAAGAAAATGTTTATAATTCTAATCATAAAACTATTTATTCAATATAAGAATTTTATGTTTCCTGTAAATATAATTGTCCGTCCACACACTAAATAACCTATAAACATATGACCTAGTTGTTGAAGCGCTAAAGTTTTGGCGCATAATGACAAGAATAAAAATACGGAATCGCATAGCAAATAAAGCGCTGCATGCAAAAAACAAAATCGATATGCCAGCGGCTAAGACTAATTCAAAGGATGAATGGGTACTTATTAGCTTTGGGAATGTACAGCTGTATGACAAAACTACATAGAGTAGAGAATAAAAGAGAAAGTTTTAATGGAAATAGAAAGAAGTGTGAACATAAATATTTATCATAGGTATTCTCTAGTTTAGAGTTTTTTGTTAAAAGAATAAGTATACCTACCATATAGGTGTAGGATATGTGTGTAGGTGTAGGATGCGATTAAAAAACCGCAAGATATAATTGAACTTCTGATTTATACAATAAAACAACTACATTGTTCGCCATACCATCTTCTATTTTCATTGATCATTTGATTGCTTATTTTTTTTACAACCCAAATCTTCTAGCATGTTTTTTTTCATCCACACATACTATAGGTATTTAAAAGTCTGTTAGCTTATATCCGGAAGTCAAATACTAGATTTCTAGAAACAATATATTATACCCTATATTTTGCACTTCTCTATTTCGTTGAATTCGTTAGATTGAACGAAATAGATTGATAAGGTATAGTAGATAAATATCTATAAGGTAAGTACGCTGATTACCGGATGTCTATGTGTTTAGATAGGGATTTAGCTCTGACCTTATTTTAAATTATTTATTCCTGCCTATATTGTGTACATACATCAACAAATCAATCAACAAATGAAATCCTTATGCTTGCTTTTCCACCAGTAGGAGGTAGCTAAGCGGTGCGCCAGTAAAAAATCCACCACTCATGCATTCCATTTTTTACCGCAAGGCAAAGGAAGTAATCCCTACTGGTGGATTTTTCATCGCGCATTCGCACAGCTCTGGTGCAAAAGCAACCTAAGGCCCAATTTTTCAATCCTCAGATAAGTTTTATCCAACGAATAACATTGTGATTGTGACATTGTCTAAAGAGAATCTGTCATTTTGTTAAAATTATCCAATGAATAAACTTTAACTAACGATTGAAAAAGCGAACCTAAGACTGGTAAAGTAATGTATTTCTATGAAACTAGGTGCGGTTTTATATCAAGGATTTTATAAATAAATACTTCGCCAGTAATCTCCGGGTTAAATTTAAACAACGTGATATTGCAACCGGCAGAGTGATGGAACGTCACGCTAACCACCGCGTTTGCTGTCCAGTCCCGTGACCAATGTTAGTTGATGAGATTGGTTCATAATCGAGCATTTCGGTACATAATCGCGTCAGTATTTGTAGATGTCGAATGACCTTTCGGCATATTCAATGCTATGAATAACATACGGGAATTGTAGTCAGTACCTTATCCAACTTACAAAAGAGAAGCAGGTGCCTTGCCCCATATATTTTATTCCGATCTAAACATGATCTAACATGGTTAGCCTGGTTCAATATTACCAGTTCAATATTCAGAAATAGATATGATAACCCTACATCCAGCACTATCCCTTAAAAAAAACAAATATATTTCTATTAAAGTAAGGTTATAATACTCTCAGTTTTGTAAATACGATTAAATGAATAGATTTTACACTATCCAAGTTATCGTGCAGTCAATGATAAGGCTAAACTAATGAGTGTACGCAATAACCTTAAGAGACATTATCTAACTCGAATGTTATTATTACAAGATTTTAAAAACAAACCTATCGTGGTTTTCTAAAGTTGATGCGAACACTACACAATGTAATGAGACAATATAGGTAATAATAGTTAATCTCAGTGTACATGTAACTCTACGGATCCTGCAAAGGGCTCGAAACGTCATCAGCTCATTTTTATGTCCGCACTGCTGGGGCACGAGCCTTCCCTATGCATGGATAGAAGGAATGGTCCATAAACCACCACGCGGCCCCAGTGCGGATTGGTGGTTGTTAACGACTACTAATGCTGCAGGGACCAACGACTTTACGTGCCTTCCGAAGCACGGAAAGTCAGTGAAAAATAATAAGTAAAACAAACGCGAGTAGATCCATGTAAAAATGCAAAATTTAAATATTCGACTAAAGGTACCTACTAAAAATATACAAATAGGCATGTTTATATGTTTAGAGCGGGCTGACATCAGCGCGTGACAGCAGCGCGGTGTGCCCACGAAACCATCAATAATCGCAAACATAGCGTAGTAAACACTTCGCTGATCATGGGGCCTTCACCATAAATCTAACATTAGATCATCGATTGCTGTTAACGTTGTACATTGAAAAGCGCGCTACTACACCTATTTAGTAATATATTCGGGCGACGACGTCATGTATGCTGATGACAGCTGACTATTACGGTGCAAAGTTCGATTCACGTAGTACCTGTATATGGCTGCTAAACAGTGATTTTATCATGCCTAATCGAGTATCAAGCCGGAGGGACGCCACTACTTTTTCCGATATGAAGAGGCTTTACCTACTAAACGTAACTGTAAACCAGTTAATAAAAGATTCATCATCATCATCATCATCATCATCAGCCTATACTAGTCCACTGCTGGACATAGGCATCTCCAAGTGCACGCCAAAAAAAAATAAGAAAAAGAAAAAATAGAAAAAAAGATAAGCCAATAAAAGATTAAACTCTATTAACTTTAAACAGAGATATTTGTAAAACTAGTTACCATAGTAACAAAGTTACTACACGAAATCACAAGCCTGTTGTAATATCAAATATCATCATTGTTACATACAATGCAACGGTCAATCTTCCGATTTAAAATCGATTATTTAAACAATAACTTCAAAAGACACGTGTAACAGCATAAATACACACGATTCGATGCAATTTCAGAATCGAACTGTTTCGTCAACATCGGTAAAAAATATTACATTCAGATTAATAACGATTATTTTAAGATTTCGCTGTCCCATCCGGATATGTCTACTATATTAATTCCATGTTTGACTAATATACAAAGTTTCGCTGTACTTAAATGAATGCCATGTCGGCACTAATACTATGTCACTTACAGGAATGGAATATACAACTTTGAACTCTGAACTTTGTACCAAAAAAAACTTGTTAGAAAAATAACGACAATATCCAATACTGATACTTTCTTAAAAATTTGGTTAACCACAATTGTAAAAATAATATAATTTAAAAAGAAATTCTCACAGGTACCTAATGATTGTTTAAGTATTTGATTGGTTCTGCCTTGGTAGTTGTTTATCGTGTCAAACGGTCATTGTCGTATTTAAAATGATGCGTGCGTTACCTATTAACGTACCTCTATGAATAGGTGTTGCTAGGCATTTATTCTGATTTTAAGCCTCTTCAATAGCAATATTTACATTTATTTTTCTTATAATATTGGAGGAGATTATTACAACTTCCTGAAAAACTTGGATCGCGATCACGTCACGTCTACTACAACGCTCGTTACTGGAGGCAGCCAACAAGTTAATTAATGCTGAAAGTCAAAGGAAACTGTGTTCTACAAACGTAGACATAAGGTGGTCGAACGCTTACCTCTGTTTCCTCTCATAGTGTTGGGTAATGAGATTTGTGTAGAAGTTCTCTAGTGTGACCTTCGCCTTGGTGGCCTTGTCGAGCGTGTGCCCGCTGAACCGTGTATTATCCGTACCCGTCATCTCCAGCACCCCTGTTGAAACAACAAAACATTAAACAATAGTACACCAACATCCGAAAATTGCGACAATCAGATAAGACACTCGTCGTGAAAGAAAGAACTGAAGGGAAAAGTAAATAGCGAAGACCCTTAGAGGCGTCGCTGACGTCATTTAAGTAAACATGAAAACGAGGTTGTATTTCGCGCCACGAACCGATCATGAATTAGGCTGAGTGATTCAAACCTTTGCTGGGGCCGGGATGGGACTTGCGGAGGTTGCGGAACGCTTTCATCTCGTATGTTTAATCGTGTCTAGGGTGCGCTGCGGCGCGGCACGCGGCTCGCGGCGTGCTGCTGCGACGCACCTGCGACTGCGGCGTCGCGGGCGGCCACACGGACTGCGCCCGGCGCAATGCCGTCGCGGAAGCTTGCAAAGCACGCTCGCTCTGCATCGCATTTATTCTACTAATATAGACCACTCGCTACCAGCCTTTTTTATTCAGCTATCATTGGGGTCAATTCTCTTTGCCGTCACTTGTTTCGCAGCTCGCTTAGAATTTATTAAATAATGTCTTCATATTCAAATTCCTCAAACCAATGCTTAACTTAATAACCACGAAACGTTTTGAACTCTTTCTAGAGAAAGAGTATAGAAAGAGTAATATGTATTTAAAAAATATAGATATTTTTTATCGATCCATAATCTTATTTGCACTGTTTCTGCTCTGACAATACTTACTCCAAATAACAATACACCTGACACGCAAACAAATTCCAAATAGGCACTACAATGGATATGCAAACACACATAACGATTGTAGTTTCAATACAATTGGAACAATATACTTTTATGAATGGCTAAACTCATTAATTTATTTTAGAACTATTTGTGTGGCATGCTTGAAAACACAAAATCTATTATGGTTCAGAAAACAGCTGAATGTTTGTCAATTCTTCACAATCTTACTTCCAAAGTGTACTTAAAGAGCGGCGGCAGAAGTTATTGTTTTGTTATATCAATCTAATATAGACTAAATATGATAAAATCGGTTTTAAAAATGTTCCACCTCAAATCAAAGTAATACTGTTTTTTAAAACATCAAACACAGCACCACTGTACCATTTACAAATTGAAAGAAATGAAAAATTCCCTTTGAGTTGAATATATAATTCTGTATATTTAATGTTCCCTCTAACCTCGCGTTCGTTTTTTCCAGCTACCCACCACCCACCAATTTGTAGACATAGTAGTGTGCATAAACCTAACCTAGCATAGGTACTTCAAATATGTTATCGATAAACATACCACTACATGTTTGTTATATTGGAAACACTAAAATCTAGATAAGCAATCACAATAGGTTACTTACAAAATAACGTAAACCATCTGTTCGAAATTAGTTTATCTCGCTGATACTAAAATGTAGGTCAATGCCATTAATTTTTTAGAGATAGGTAGTTCTAAATTAAGCACTAGAATAGACAGGAGACATTATTCCAGCTAAATGCTTTCATAAATAACCCGACAATTCGAGATGCTGATTAAGTTACTAGTCAGACATTTGTGATTTTTGAGACAATAACGATCTCAATAGTAGTAGCCTGATTTTGGCATTAGGACTATGGAAAACTGGTCAAAATTACTTCTGACACACGATTTTTAAATAGCGTACCTACCGAGGCTCTGGTGGTGAGATTGGTAAGTAGTAGTTAAATGACGGAAACATATTAAAACCAAATTATCACTACTCAAGAACAATTAGTAAAATCTTCAAATGCACACTGAAATGCAGTTTTTCAACAATTCTACAACTCTTTCGCGTGCATATTTATTTATAACTAGTGGTCGCCCAGAGGTCGAGATTCGACCGAAATTTTTATTAAAAGATATTAATTAAGGCTGCACGGATTGTATCCTAAGCAATGACAAATTAAAAAAGATAGATTGTGAGTTTGGTTTGGCTTTGACAGTATTGACAGATTTTGGCCGCTCCTGTATGTCAAATAAATGGTAGTGTGTGTAATGTTTGTTTTATTGATGTAATGTATTTTTATGCATAATTAAAAAAAATATTAACATTCGGATAACCTTCTTTATATACTATAAGTGTGCAAAATTTCATACTCCTCCGTCCGCGCAATTTTCGTAAAAAAGGGTACAACGTTTTTGCTTCACGTATATAGATATTTATATATAATACTAGTTGTTGCCCGCTACTTCGTTCGCGAAGACTACAGTAAAAAAAAATATCCTATATGCTGGTCTGGGTCATGGTCTGCATATGAGGAAAATTTCATTAAAATCCATTCAGTAGTTTTTACGTGAAAGAGTAACAAACATCCATCTATACTTACAAACTTTCGCGTTTATAATATTAGTAGGAAACAGCATTTTGTTGAAATTTTAAACCAACATAAGCATAATCGACCTTATTATATAGGTATTAAGATCTTCCATACTGTTATGTCTAAACGGTTTCTGACGTAATTTGGCTGAGTAGTGGCTTTGTTAGTAATTCTTAATGTTCGCTGTTCGACTCGCACAGAGCTCAATGCGTACTTAGGTAAAGGCAATTAAAGTATCGATTAACGTACCACGTCCCCTCAGAAACTAATACGACATACTTATTTTGACGTGAATATATTATTGCGGTTTGAATACTGTCTGTCTTCCTTTTAATATTCCACAACGGGATAGCGCTTTGGCTGATAGTTAATAACGGGGAGTTTACCACAGGATATAGAAATTCATTACGCCGCGCCGTTTAAATTAAGGTCGACAAAACATTTGGCCTTTCTATTACTGAAACAACTGATCAAAATATATTTTATCGATAGAACCATTGACATTTCAATCATTGGTCGATAGAACGTTTCGATCGAATGAACGTTTGGTTAAAAAATTTTCGGTCGCTGTACTTATACTGTTCGCAACTGATCACAGTTCATGAATGAATGGCTAAATGTATATTCTGGATTAAACCAACAGGTTTAATCCAAAATGTCATTGTTACTAAGTTTTGTCTACAACGGGGTGTGTTTACGATTACAACGTTTGACCTTCGCCGCATATGACTGTGCGAGCTGTATTCGCCATTCGATCACGTTAACGAAAACGAGAATTTGTATGGCTTGAAGCGCCTCCTCGTAACAAACGAAGAGAGTTAAGATTCGAATCAAATGGCAAATAAAACTCTTTTGTTTACTTTTTTATATATCTTTATGACATACCTAATTCACGTTTGCCGATAAGGTACACGCGGAAAAATCCGTTTTAAACAATCAGTATCGAATCCATTACCACATAATTTGTGAAACATTACATTCAATGTAAGATTTCATATGCATATAAATCAACTGCTGGTCGCCGTCATTGCAGGCAGCTTAACGAGTAATCGCTCTTATCTTTTAACACTGTCCCCATAACAATGACGTCATTACTATGTATGTATGAAATATGTTGCACGTGCGTGTAGTATGTACGTGAGTATACAAGGTACAGGTCATTTACGCTTGAATACAACAAATTACCCGAAATTATAAATAAAATTTATACGCGAGAACTTTAGGTAACATTATTACCTACTAGCGGCCCGTCCCTGCTTCGCACGGGTGGACATTTTTTTTATATATAGCCTTCAGCGCTAATGTTTGTAATGGTGAAAGAATTTTTTAAATCGGTCTAGTAAAGAGTGGTTTGTATGGGAAAAGAAAATTGTTGTTTTAATTTGGCATGGATATACTTACATATTAATGACGCCGACAAAGTGGTGAAGTAAAATTTTGAAAAATATTTTTTTTAGGACGTGAAGTGGGGATGTAATTTTTTTTTCTTGTCTACCCCATAGTGTGGGGTGTCGTTGGATAGCAATTACAAAAATATTGCGGCTTTGTGAAAACAGTTTTTTTATTGAGGCATCCGTTTGTGAGCTTAAAGTGCTAAATTTTGTGTTAGAGTCAAGTGTCCCCCCCCCCGACCTTGCCAGCCAAATGGTTGTTTTTAGATACCTGAAAATATTCACGGTAGTTGTATATAATTATGACGAAGTTAAAAGCAAAACTATCCCAGCTAAGTAGGCTTTAAAATTTACGAGTAACAGTCGACCAACTTATAAAATGTACAGACGGCAACAGATCAACCTACCACAAAATGTCAAATTTCTTTAATAAATTTTGAACCTTAGTGTTTGGGTATAAAAATCAATATCGATGAGAGAAATTTGACAGTTTTGGATAGGTTGATGTGCTGCCGTTGTCGTTGTAGTTGTACTTGGCGCAGCACAAATTCCTCATTGGGAACTACTTAAATAACGTTGTCAGGTGTGTGAAACCGGTAACATTTAAGTATATGAGCCATCGGTAAATAAATACTCATTAAAGCCCTCTTCTCAGAGTCCTCATTATTGAGATGGGCTACGGAACCCTACACTGCGCGTGGCCCGACACGCACTTGGCCGGTTTTTATTTATACAGATTGACTTTTTTATCACCGTCCAAACCTTTTGAGATGACTCCCGTGATGCAAACGAACAACTCTTACTATTGGACCAACTCCCTAACTCCCTAACTCTTCAATTTATTTGAACGATTGCGCGACTTCTGCACTAAGTTCGCAAATGAGAGTGACTTCAAGTCATCTACAATCTTCCATATTATATTGGAAAATATTAACAAATTATTTAATTGGTGAACTTAAAAAAATTGTCCTATTTTTCTTTGCAAAAGTTGTTTAGTATCTCATGATCATGTGCGGTCATCCGCACAAAACGTTGGAAAAAGAAAGCCATTAATAAAATTGAATCGTAGATTGGGAATTTATTTTATTTAATTAAGTACCAGTACAGGACAAACGAGATACCTCCTAATATATCACTATGTCACGCCAAGTACGCTGAATAGGATAAATGACAAGATTGATAGGTTACAATTCTAATAAAGTTTTCAATTGAAACGATTCATCTTCAATAGAAACATACTGTGTTAACTTCTTTGCGAATCCTACAATGTTTGTAAGCGTTTATATGAAGCATAAATAAAAATAAAGGTTACACTTAGCTTATATAGCTCAGTGACAGTGAAACTTTCGATTAATGAAAGAATTTTCAAAATCAATGTCACAGTTTACCCCCTGCGCTATGCAGACAAAGAAACATGCTGTACCTACCTTTTTTAAATTCTCGTATAATTTACTAGAATTAACATCTTTACAATAACATAATCGGCGGCAACTCACACAAAATATAACAAATTTTCAGTTATCTGTACCGCGCTTGTAAACATCCTGTACGGTTTTTGCTATACTCTACCCGGTTTTATTAAGGAAGATTGTCATAACGGGTGCCCGTTTGCAACAATCCCTGGTAGACTTAATCAGCAAGGAAACAAGGTTCAAAATGCGGATGAATACGCATGTGCAAACATGGCATGGCATGGCACGCACGAGTCTGTCGATAGCCCTTTGTGCATTTAATTGTGTATTTGCTGAATTTCCCTATGCATATAATAATATATGGCTAGCATTTCATAGGCAGCAATCAATATGGCCCTGACGACCAGTTGTCGTATGTATCGTAATTTGTGAGAATAGATGATAATGAAGACTATATAGTGTTAATGTGAATTAGGGCAGTATAGCGAAAAGTAATGCAATAGGAGATACAAATTAACTATATCAGGCGCATTAAGGTATTTTCTTTGGAAGTTACAATGTAGCTGGTGCGTCGCTTTTTACTCGTAATAATTTGTATTGGGTGAATATCCAGACATATTTTAGTAATATTCGAATCTATTGTATCTGTGGAAACGTGTTATTAATTAGCGCATTATTATCGAGGTACACACAGGCTTGCACATAAACCTACCCCAAAACTGACAAATTTCTTCAATACATTGTCAACCTTAACCCTTAAGCATAAAGTTCAGAGTCTATTGAGGAAATTTGACAGTATGTAGTAGGTTGATGTGCAGGCGTCTGTACCTTAATATTTGTGGGTTAGGTGTTGATGGGTTTCTCCTGCGACATAATTAACTAATACTTACAGAGCCGTTACGACAAAAAATTACGAAGATAACATCGACATATAATATCTGCCAAAGTTGTCTCATCTAAATAAAGATATTGCTCATGTGTTTCACAGAAATTAAAATTAATTACGAGAACTTTTTTATGTTGTTTACCTTTTATTCCAAACAATAATTTTAAAAAAATCCGAATCAATTTATACCTACATGTCGTTTTTTAATACGAATAAGTTTATCAGGACAATTGTTTTTGTTACGTGTTATAGGTATTTAAATTTTTTCTTTTTTTCTTTCCTGCTTTAATATTTTGTACGTACGACATAGAGAAAGGCGACAAGGGCGGGTAATGGCGGGCACGCTCTAATCAAGCGTTCGTTCGGTGTGGTAGAGCGTGCAGAGTTTGCTTTATGGATACAACCATTTACGTTGTTATGTAGCGTTATGTACATCTAGCTTGTCCTATGGATCGAAATTAAGTTGCAACATGGCATGAAAGACACTTAGATAATACAGAAAAGGAAAGGATCCAGTATAAACCTCGATAATTTAGGTGGTTTGAATAATTCATTTCCTTAAGCCTGACTTCGGGATCAAAATTAAATTGCGACATGGCACGAAAGATTCTCAAAACAGAGCAAAAAAACTATCCAGTGGATAACCTCAACTTTGACGCAATGTGTATTTTATACCAAAGTTATACCGTGACATAATACCGAGGTTTATAATGTGCTATCATATATTAAGAAGGCCCTACGATAAACTCCAACATAACACGCTAAAGGGGAAACAAAACAAAACATATAACATGCTTCAACAACCACCACGGTTTGTTATTTTGTGAAAAACTAATGTTATCGCTGTGGCATAGCTTGATTGTACGTCGTGATTAGACATTTCGTTATAGCAGTAGGCTAGGTATAGGTACCTAATGATGACCAAATGAAAATGTACTCATAATTACCTATCATAGAAAATGCCAGACGCCTCCTGTCGTCCTAGCAAGTTGGTTAGGCAATAAAGTGGTTATCTTTACTCTTGTTACTGACTGTCATCACATCATCAACAGCTCATTTTATGTCCCCACGGCTAGGGCACGAGCCTTCCCTATGGATGAAACGGGAGAACTGGCCATAAACCACCACGCGGGCCCAGTACGGATTGGTTGGTGGTTGTTAACGACTGCTAATGCAGCCGGGACCAATGGCTTAACGTGCCTTCCGAAGCACGGAGGAGTTTGACACGATACATTTTTGGTCACCCATCCGATGACCGACCTTTGCGAAAGTTGCTTAACTTCAGAAAACGCAGACCGAGCGCGTTAACCACTGCGCCATCGAGCTCCTCATTGTTACCGACTGTACCGTCTTATAATAGTCACGTTACATAGTTGGCACGTCGATGTTGACATAGTGATTAAAGCGAGTATGATACGCGGATTTGTCAGACCGTAAAGCGCCGGAGATTTAACGCGTTACGAAAATTACGTAAGGCAAACAGATTGAGATGCCTCATGCTTTGGTGTCTACTAATCCTGTTATCGTATGTACACACGCCTGCACATCAACCTACCACAAACTGTAAAATTTCCTCAATAGACTTTGAACTTTGAAGAAATTTGACAGTTTTGGATAGGTTGATGTGCAGGCGTCTGTACTATGCCAAAGTCTGGGACCTACTCAATAACTCGAACATTACAACATTGTTAGCTGTTGCAACGTAATCAAAGTCATGTATTTTGATGACTATTATCATTGATCAAAAGATACATTTTTGGTGTGGAGGTCTTGATCGTATACCAAATAGGTATCGTACAATAAACCAATCTTCGTTGATCATTCGATCACTGCGTTATTTCGCTTCTTCGATCTGAACTAGCTGGGCAACCTATCAAAACACTTTAAAAAATAGCTAGCTCTACCTTGCATGAAAATGGTCTGGCTAAATGACATAATTCAGAAATGTAAATAAATAACTCGACATTTCGTTGATGGGTGTTAGACTGACATGTAATGTGAAATAGCCGGAATTAGGATACATATCCAGTCGAAATACATATACATGCCACTCTTGGCAAGAACAACAAAAGCAGGTAATAAGAGAATGTAGATTCTACAAATTTATGTTCACTACTGAGCTCATGGGAAGACAGAACTTTTTAATCTTCAGCTTAGCTTAGTAGGCTTCCGAAGTACAGAAAGGTGATTGTTTTTTCGGTCACCCATCTGTAGACCTGACTTAGCCTTAGAGACGTAAACAAAACTGTTGAGTTATAGCAATTCAACCTACTCTCTAGCCGCAATATTCTCAACCTACATCCGGTCACCCATCCATACATTGACCATACCTTCCAAAATGACGATTCATAATCTCTATAAGTATAGACATTGTCCCCTAAATTTACTATAGAATAGAACTTAAATGACAAAAATAACACTTTTTGTATTAACAAACTAGCCACTTTGTGAAATATTCAATTTAAGATATCTTGTAAACTTTGCTAGTTAATTAAAAGCTTGTAAATTTTATTATTGTACAAAGAACTTGATATGAGTACCAAGTACCAATACCCCAAAGAAAGTGGTTGATCTTCTTTTCCACTTACCGGGAGGCTGGGGCGCTGGCGCCGGTGTATCTGGGGCCACCGTAGTGCCCGGGGTGCTTTTCCCCCAAGACACGGCTCACTCTGTGGACAACGTAAAATAGTATGTTGATAAGCTAGTAAGAGCAAAAGCTTTCTCGCTAGTATGTTGATATTAAAGAAGTTGTAGTACACAGACGCAGACTGTATGTGGTCAGTCACCCATCAGAAATCGAACAAAGCTTCGGAAAATTAGAAACACTTATTGCCCGACCTGAGAACTTAAGGCGACACTTTGAAAAAATACATCAACTTTCATCGGAGGTTGTAGTTGTCGCCTTAACCCAAGACCTTCGGATGTCGGGCCGTTCGCCATGGTACTTGGCACCCGAGGATATACTCGTAGGTATTGGGTTGGGATATGCGTCTCCTATCTATTGTTCAATTTGATTTCAGCGTCACTGACATTATTGCTGGAGAAGAGATATTTATTTCTCCAAGTAAGAACAACAACTGCCTCTGGTCTATTGGTTAGACACTGTTACCGGTCCCAGATCTAGAGGTTTCGGGTTTTATTTGAGGTAGGACTTTTTAAGTCTGGATGGCTAGTTACAATCATCATCAGCTCATTTTATGTCCTCACTGCTGAAGGGACGAACCGACCCTATGGATGGATGGGAGAACGGACAATAAACCACCACACGGGCCCAGTGCACATTGGTGGTTGTTAATGACTGCTAATGCCGAAAATTTTAGATCACCCATTCGGTGACCGGCCTTTGCGAAAGTAGTTTAACCTAAACAATCGCAGACCGGGCACGTTAACCACTGTGCCATCGAGCTTCTAGTTAGTATATTAATATAGTTACAATCATCTTATCTGAATATGTCGCCATAACATCAATAAAAATGGCATTGCAACAGTTAAACATAGGACAACCAGTTTGTCAGTAGTTAAGAATGCCTAATGAACTACACTTAAACCGCTTTATTATGAACTTACATCAGGTTAGATAAAAGGACAAGTGTCAAGTTTCAAAAGTTGTGAGGGGTTATCATTACAGTGATTTTGTTTTAAATTGGTTCTTATCTAAGGCGCAAATTGAGTGTTTCAATTGGACTCCATACTGTAGGTACGTATTTTTATAAAGTTATAGCAATACAAAATCTGATCTTATCTTAAAGTAGACGGTAAAAAAAAATTATAATATCTGCACAAATTTATCTGTGAATATTGCAAAAACGAAAATACGTTTATGCAATATTTCCAAAACTAAGCGACCAAATTAGATGCTGTAAAAACCTATTAATCTATTTATTTTAGTAAAGATTTATTAAATATATGCCAAAGTACACTTAAAAATCACCTTGAAAAATTCAAAGTACGTTTTACTTGAAACACGGTTTTTGTTGCTTAAATGTAAAAGCTAGGTATATTGTGTCGCTGACTTTTTTTTAGATCTACTGATGACTCCGTTTGGTCAGCGTACGCCGATGAAGCAACTAAGCAGCGCTTTTTTTAAGGACTTGATTTACAAATTTAGAGATTTTTAAGTGAAGACTAACCCTTATCAAAATAAAATATAGCTTATGTTACCCGCAAGGTATGTAGCATTCTATTAGTGAAAGAATTTTTGAAATCGACCCAGTTGTTCTAGAGATTAGCCTCGACAAACAAACAAACAAACAAACAAACAAACATTTTCACAAACGTTTTATATCTTTATTAATAGTATAGAGTACAACAAGCAATTTTAAAATGTGTCTTACTAATTTCGTAAGCAACAACATTCACAAAGTAATAATAATTAATTAATTAAATTTTACAGGAAGGTATTATTTTATGCATTATTTACCATTTGGCTCTACACCTATCTATATAAGCCGTATTTCAAAATTTGTTATTTTAAGTTAAATTAAATTAAATTAATTAATTAAATTATTTTTAATATTTTTCAAAAGGTGCAAAAAAAATCCAATGACATACCGGGTCAGGTGCACTACCAACTATGCTATTGTGGCCCTGTTCAACCTGCAAAAATGAATCAACACTATTTTATGTTCTTTAGGTAGCTAGATATATTCAGTCCCTATTTTAATACCTACTTTGTAAATTTTGTAGGAACTGATATTGTTATGTTAACTCCAGAACTGGTAATTATTTGCATAAGGTTCTGTAAAATAAGAGATAACAGTTACAAATCTTTTGCTTGTTTAATAAATCTTTTTCACTCGTACTTTTATTCAACAAAAGCGCTTAATAATAAAAACAAACAAACATAAATTATATTTTTTATTTTAGGCCCATCTATTCTGAAACAATTATAAATATCTTTTGTTTACCTTTATGCAGTCAAGTATGGTCAGTATCAGTAATAGAAGCAAGTAGAAGTAGCTGAACACTTAAGAACCATTTCGTAATGATATCCTTACGGATTAACATGTGTCGGTTAGAATATTTAGCTAAAGTATTCCTTTTGAATTCCCATTTATAGTTAGCAACAATGGTCAATTGTTGCAAACTATACAAATGGAAATTCTAAATTATTCACATGATCCAATTCTTTATATCAAACTCAGTTCTATGGTTTGGTAAGGAAACAAAATCTAATATGAATATAAATAGTAATTAGGGTTCCCGTTAGTAACCTTTTATCTTGTGCCTAAATAAGTTTGTATGTGATAACAAAGGGAGCTAATGTTCATAATCTAGCTAGTCCGTTATTTCCTCAATACTACATCACTTTTGGTAAAACTGTACAACCGCGTAACCAAAATTAGGGGGTTTGGGGGAGGTGGGGAGGTAGGGGGTCCCCCTTAACTCCCCCCCTTGCTACTCCCCCCCTTGCTACTCCCCCCGCTCGAGAAAGCGCGTACTTTCAGAGATATGCAATAAAAAAATTTTGAGGTTATGAATCAATAAAAGTTACATTATTATAAGTTCAAGGGAAGAATTGCTTCCCTCTGTCCGTGACTGGCCCTCGCTACGCTGCGCTTCGATCGGGAAAAAAAATTTAACTTAACCTAACCAACAGTAAGGATTTCTGTAATTGGTTCGATCTTGAAGGCGAATAAACAAAGACTGATGACGGCTGACAGTTGGCAGCAAAATGGCGTCGTGTTTGCTTTTCGTTATACTGCAGTAAAACTGACAAACACAATTTTACTATTACAAAATTTCTCAAGTATCCTAAATTTAATACTTTAACATAAGTACGCATAATTTTTAAGTATACATTTGAATTATGAGATATTATTTGTGAGTTTTAAGTAATGTTATTAAGAAATTAAAAATAATAACGTAATATTATGGCGTTCTAAACTCATTACCTTTGCTTGAACATAACTAACAAGTACAGACGCTTGCACATCAACCTACCACAAACTGTCAAATTTCCTCAATAGACTTTGAACTTTATGCCTAAGGAATATGGTTGACAATGTATTGAAGAAATTTGACAATTTTGGATAGGTTGATGTGCAGACGTGTGTACAATAAAAACCAAACCTGTCAAAATGGAGTCCATCAGGGCGAAAAAATATCGATTTTCATAATTTTTTTTTTTAAAGAAACTGAATTTTCTTGATGTGAAACTTTGCACAAATTACTTTTTTAAAACAGATCTTTTCAATAAAAAAATTACGGACATTCAACTTTGGTTACGCGGTTGTACAGTTTAGCCAAATGCTGTGACAAATAGAAGACGAGAGTGAGAGCAATTACAATAGCAAGAATAAGTTAACCCTTAACATCAATTGTGGGGGACCTCACTCATTTTTAAAAATATTTTTATTGAGTGTGATGAGTGATTGCGATGGGGAACCTAGGTCCCCCACGAGTAGTGTTAAGGGTTGAGAGAGGTAACAAGCCAGCTCTACATAACTATAATTTTATTCAATCAATCCACTTAGACTCGGAATAGTCATTGCATCCTTTGATTGTTGTTAATTTAGATGTTGTCTCTCATCTTGCACTAGTAAGTAGCCTGAAATGTGTTAGCACCACCATAGTTATTGCATGCTCAATAGCTTATTCATGTTTATGTAATGATATTAAATGATTCTGGATTACCAGCCAGCAATGATTCTGGATTATGAATTGAAAAGATCTAGTAAAACCCCTTAGTGTGAAGGTATTATAACAAAGACATCATGGTTTGCAACACGCAACTGAAACATAAGGAGATGAAAGTGTCAATAAGTTGTGGTGACCTCTTTCCATCTAACAATTGGTAAACCATATGCTTATTACCAGACAGAGACTAATAAAATATTTTAATTTGGTCTCTGCCTGCATCACACCAGGGATTCATTTACAAAATATGTAAAAATTTACAGGAACATTATACCTACAGCCAAGGCAGTAAATTTCATAAGTTAGCATTATTTGTGATATTGATTGAACTTCTTAATTATATTAGTTGTATGGATTATTTACTAACATATTGAACATCAATCGAATCTATTCACAAAGTTGTTGCCTACTTATTTTTCAAAGACAATATCTCATTAAAAAATGCCATTGATTGTGAAATGGCATTTTATCATAAATTAACTATATCATTGCCCTTTCAAGTGAACTTTAATAGGACAATAAAATAATAACTTAACAAGTTTCCATTGCAATTATCTAAACAGACATCTAGGATAGGTATGTGATCAGTTATATCAATGTAGCAAACAATCAATAGCTCTGCAAATAGAACAATCATTGAGCTCATCAGGTATTGATAGGCATTTATCAACAGCGAACTACAGCAGTTGGTAGGTAGTCAGTAATGAACAGCTTCAGATGTGATTTAAGTTATGTGATAACTTTTAACAAAATTATCTACACGTTCATCAAGTGTGTCAAAAATAATTAAACATTTTATAAATAGACACAGTAAAGTACTGATAGATTTCGTACAAAAACGGAACATGAACAGAAAGATACAGAAAATATCGAAGTATTATAGTATTTACGTCACAAAGAGACAACTTCTAGCCAAGTTGTACTCTCTCCGCGACACACAAAAATTGATAATACGCACCTTGGTTTGGACCGTGACACAAAAATCTTGCCGCTTGTTCGCCAAACACTCGTTCTCACTAATAAATAAACTTCATCTATATTAATATATCTTTCGCACAAAGTCTAAAATCGATAATCTAAAAAACGATCAAAATAAGTTAATTATTTTGTGGCACAGTGTCACTGAACTGAGAGCTTGCTGATTTTTAACTCTTGCTCCACGAACCACTGCCGACCGTCACAAATAGATAATGCCTTTGTTAGAAGAATTACGAAAGGGAAATAACGGGATATTTCATGAGCGACCCGACAGAAATTGCACAAAGAAAGATGTCAGACACAAACACAGATAATATAAACGCATAACTTTTTTTTTTATTACTTTATTCATGACCGTGGGTACTAGTGTCCTTCAGTCGAAAACTTAATTTATACATTTTTCTCCTGTTTTGTTTGTCATGATGATGATGATGAATAATAATAGAAATAATAAGTGAGAAATTATAGACCCCCAAACCCTCGAGTATCTCAGTAAAGAGGTGGGGCTTTACTAAGTCCTCGGGCAGACTTCTTGAGAGAATTTGAAAAGTGACGTTGCACTGTTTTGTTTCATTTGCCAACACTCATCAAATACACACTCACCAACACTTAACGGTTAATAATCCACCATTATTTCACATTAATATTCAACATAACACAAATTTTAGAACATAAAACAAAACCGCAGACATGACTCTTCACTTTCCCGCCAAGAAGTCACGCTTAATAATATTCAATTGAAGTTGCCAGAACTATGAAATTGGAATAACTCTATACCATCATCGATATATAAGTATACAAAGGTGAATTTAAAAAAAATATTTAGGAAAATCAAACAATATGGAAAAGCCCATGATAATTTAAAACTAATTGTAATTATTGTTACTTCATAGCTTTCTAGCTTTCTACGAAACGAATAAATATACGCCTCCAGTAGTCGAGTCAACATCTTCAGCCGGTCAGTAGAAAATATTAATTGTGTATGTATGCTAATTATTATAATTAATTTTAACCTTCACAATCTAATATACCTACTTGTTAGGTATTTTCCCAATAATATTAGACATAAATTAACTAACGTTGCAAGTGTTTGTTAAACGAGCATGATATTAATAATCTTTGTATAAGAAAAAGGCGGTTCTTTTAAATTTTTAAGGTCTTTATTTTTATTTTACAGAGGATCAAGATTTAAGAACCCAAAATTATATTAAATCCATGAAAAAAGGTAATACAATTCATTTTTTGCTTCCTTCTCTGAACATTTTTTTACAATAGCGAATGGTTTGTCTCTTCTTACTTTTTAGGTAGGTACCTACCTATTGAGAAAGTGGCAAATCATTCACAAACACAATCGAAAACCTCTAACTCGAGAATCGAGACTGATTCTTATCCTATAGAAGTTTGATTCAGGGTGCCTAGTGTGAGACTGTAAGTTTCATTCGCCATTCGGACACGTTATTTGAAAATGAGAATTTGTAAGGCAACATTTTAAGCCAGGGCTTGCTGCAATGCCATACTAATTTTCGTTTTCGACACACTAGGACTAGGAACTCAGAGTGCCTGAGAGTTCTAGTGAGAGTTTTGTTTACGGGGTCGCGAGCGTTTCGTGTTGTTAACAATCTCGATTTAACCATGCTCCGCTCAAAGTAGTAGTGGGCGATATAAATCGATACTAAAAAAAATATCGATACATTACGCGATAATATCGCTTCCATCCGATATTATCGAAACGCCTAGTATCGAATTTAATATCGATATATTTCATCCGATATACCAAAAATCGAATTGCTTATTCCTTTAAACTTTAAATGTGCAACACTGGCAAATTAAGTAACAATAAAAACATTATTTTATACATTATTGATAAACTAGCCTTTGCAATAACGAAACGTATACATGAGATACTCTCCGCGACACGGCAGCACTAGTAGTAGTAGCATAGATAGACCATAGAATCTATTTATGGTCACTTGTTTGTCTAGTCATTGGTTTCGTTCAATTCGTTCGTTCGTTCTCATCTCAGTGCTGTGCTGTCAACGCGCAAATATAACCTATTCATAAAGGCTATCTAATTTGTTATTACAGTTTAAGAAAAGTAAATTCCGTAAAGTGTGTGTAGTGATATTAAGTACAAGTATAACAGCAACGAAAAAGCAAGCTGTGATAATAATTTTGTGTTTTGTTTACACGACTGTTTACGATTCATAAAGTAAGTATGTGTTCTTAACCTATAAAGTACTAGGTATAAATTTTTACTATTTAAAAGCATGGAACAATAAATAATGGAATGTGAGTGTACCTATGTTTGTGCGTGAAATGTGAATTTAACCGAGACTTATAGTGTATTTAGTGCATTTTGTTATAGTCGCTAAGTCTTTAATTAGGGATGGGATATAATCGATAAAATTTATTTCGATGAATTTGTTTTTATTTCATTAATTTTTGTGACTTTGGATTTTACTTACGCATTTTTTATCTTTTTCAGGCAATTCTTTTAACATGGCACCTACAAAAAAAAGTATTGTTTGGAAATATTTCGAAAAAATTAATGAGAAATCTGCCAGATGCAAACTATGCCAAAAAAATGTTCAAACGGCTGGCAATACCTCTAATACGATGGCACATATCAAAAATGTTCATAAAGCGGTCTACTTGGAAGTTTTCAAAAATAACAACAGTGCTGCTGTTACAAAACATTCTAATTCGGATTTGTCCGATTCAATCCCCAATACTTCGAAACAAGATACTATTACGATATCGGAATCTTACGTAAACGAACATCAACTGTCGCCTCCAGCTTCTACGTCGTCTTCAAAGGATTGTAGTGAGATACTTACGCACAATACTCAAACTAATCAAAAGATGGATTATGATAGGGTGTTGTCTTTGAAACGCCAGAGATCAATTGAAAGTAGTTTTGGCGAAATACATGCGTATACCTCTACTGGGGAGAAAACTAAAAGAATTAACAATGCGATAATGTTTATGATCTGTAAAGACAATCAACCTTTTTCATTAGTTGAAAATGAAGGTTTCAAAAATCTTCTGAAAGTAACGGTGCCTCATTATAAGATTCCTAGCAGAACCTCTGTGACACGCTGGATAGATGAAAAATATGACGCATTATCAACAGTAATGAAAAATAAATTATGCTGTGTAGAAAATCTTACACTAACAAGTGACATTTGGTCAGATCTACAAATGCGAAGTTATCTAGGTGTAACTGCTCATTTTGGCATCGGAATTGAATTTCATGTTGTAACTTTAGGTGTTTACCACTTAGATGAAAGGCATACTTCCGAATACATTGCACAAACGCTCACTAAAACATGTGAAGAGTGGGGATTTAATACTGGTAAGGTCACAGCAGTAGTAACAGATAATGCTGCAAATATGGTGAAGGCTGTCGAAATTGCATTTGGGAAAAAAAAACATATCCCTTGTTTTGCGCATACACTTAATTTAGTAGCTCAACATATTTTGGGAATTCCAGAACTACAGGAAATATTAACAAAAGCAAAAAATGTTGTTACATTTTTTAAACAAAGTTGTGTTGCAAGTGACGAGTTGCGTAAATCAGTTCGAGCTGACACAAAATTGATTCAGGATGTCCCAACACGTTGGAACAGCACATACTATATGATTGCTCGTTTCCTTGATTTACGAAATGCTGTGAGTGAAATTTTGATTCGTCATAAAACAGCACCGCCGATGTTAACTGGTATGGAGTTGACTATATTAACATCGCTTCTTAAAGTACTACAACCACTAGAAGCAGCGACTAAGGAAATATCTGGCGATAAATATTGCTCTAGTAGCAAAATCATTCCATTAGTGCACTGCATGATATCAAAACTGAAAAACCTAGTTATTGAAGAATCTTTAATCAAGGATGTACAAAAACGCACTCTTACTGAAATTAATAAACGAATGGGCGCAATCGAGCAGGTATCAGCATTAGCTATTGCTACCATATTAGATCCAAGATTTAAAAAACTTCATTTTGAAGATGCCATGGCGTGTGCAAATGCCGTCATTAAAATTAAAGAGATGATTAAAAAGAATCAACAGGATGAATCTACTGTGGAATCTGACTCTGACAACTCAGACAAAATTAGTCTATCATCGGATCTCTGGAGTGATCACCATAAACTGGTTCAACGAAATTGGAAAACAAATAATACCAATGAAAGTCTTTCAGATGAGTTATCGCTTTATTTGAGGACTCCAGTGAGTAGATTTAACGAAAACCCATTAGAAGTGTGGGCAGACTATAAAATACAGTTCCCAACGTTATACAATGTGGCTTTTAAATATTTAACCATGGTGGCTAGCTCAGTTCCATCTGAACGACTTTTCTCAAAAGCCGCACAGGTTCTTACGCAGCAGAGAAGCAGATTGCAAGCCAAAAGGGTCAATAAAATTTTGTTTTTGCAAAGCTTAGACAAGAAATACTGGGATTTATAAATCTTTCACTTTTAGGTCGTATGGCCATTGATTTCATTTGCATGATATATAAATAAAGTTGATTTGTTCTAGATGTTGTGACTCATATTAATAATATCAACCTTCCCTATTTAATATTAGAAACTAGTTTCATACGAGTAAGTAGGAAATTACTTACGATATTTTAAAAATATCGATATATATGTTCGATATATCGCAAAGTATCGATAGAACATTACGATATATTATATCGAAAATAATATCGATATTTTTTTAAAATGAACATCACTAGCTCAAAGCACAGAGTAGTTATTTAATGACTTAGCTTGCTAATTAAATCAGCGCCTCCTGGTGAAAAACGAGGAAATTTTAAATGTTGTTATAGGCAGCTCCGTAATAGGTACCCAGGGGCGTCAGTAACTGTTATCTATTATTTGGCCGGTGCCGTTTTTATACAGTAGAAAAATAAATTAAACAAATACCACTGCGACCGGGATGATGCAGATGGTCATGGTGCCCTGCCCTGAGTACCTAGTTTAGGTTAGGAGGCGCAGATGCTTCAATGCCATACCAAATAAATCTCGTACCTACCTACTCAGCACTCTGAATGCGTACATTTCTTTACTACTCGATCGAGTCGTCTATGACTTTAACTTAACACTGTATTTATGTAATAGTTTAGATCCCATACAAATTGTACTCAACTTTAACTTGATCTAACAGTGAAATCTCTCGTACTAGGCGCACTGAGTGCCTGTGTGAGTTTGTTTAACAAAAAATTTATGGCAAAATCATAATTCTCTTCGTTTGTCCAGTACCTAGGCGTTGAATGTAAACACGCCTGCACGTCAGACTACCACAAACTGTCAAAGGAGGCTGGTCATCTGAGCCCAAGGCCCGGCGCAAGTGAGCTTATGTCAGAATTTTCGTAAAATTAGGTAAAGTAATCAAAATCAGTGGCGAACACAATATAGTTGCCCAGAATTTTAGATAAGGCGCAGTATTTTATTTTCCTTTTTATTTTGTTTTTTTTGTTTTTTTCTTTAATATAAAAACCTCTGCTATTATACCAAATTGCAAATAGCAGTTTAAAATAAGAAAATAACAAAATATTCCTAATAAATACATTAAAATCTGTTAAAATAAGTACCTAATGTGTGTGTGTTCTTTTTATTTAAACAAACAAGCAACAACACCAACAACAAAAACAAAAAAGACTACCACCCTGCATTAAACATGCATAGATGATTAATTGAGGAATAACATTGTCAATTATTATGTAATAAGAAGATTAACAAAATTTTTTGTTTCATTTCACCTTATTACATAAATTGTCTACTTTATTTTTAATAGGGTTATATTAATTTGATATTATGTATTGAAATAAAACTTTTTCAAAAAATACGCATAATGAAATAATACGCCTGAAAAAGCCCTGTAGGCAATTTTTCAAAGTGTTAACCTCTGATTTCGGGATTGAAGACTTTTTATATTTATTTTACCTATTTTTAAGAAAATTCTGAGATATTTCTTTAGCGTCGTGTCTGGGGTAATTTTCTATGGACCATGACCAATCTCCTTTCCTCAATAGACTTTGAACTTTATATATGTGGCACATGGTTGAACATTTCTTGAAGAAATTTAACAGTTTTGGATAGGTTGATGTGCAGGCGTGTGTACATACTAAGGATGTTACGAACATTGAAATGTTAGTATTGAATTTAGAATAGACATTCAAACGAAAGATTTAATCAGAAGTTTTTGTAAGGTAACTTTAACATAAAAGTTTTCGAAGTTTTTTTTTTTTGAAGTATTTTAATATTATGTACTTATTAATTAATAATCAAATTTTAACAGTGGCGCTTTGTTTTTAATGAACAGCAATCTTGCTGCTGTTTCGCCCGTGAGAAGATTCCTCAATGAGTCATCATAAATCAGGCCGGTTGCTCTAAATAAATGTTCAATGCTTGCTTGGAACGCTGACTGAACAAAGACAACCATGTCCTTAAGCTGACCATCATTGGTGCCGTTACCTTCTGAGTAAAATGTGACAATTTGTTTGCTCGCATTGCGGTGCCGAATTGCCGATGTCGCCGTGCGCCGCCGCGCCGCCGCGCCGCGCCGCCGCCGGCGTCGTACCGGGCGCCGCTCTTACGCAATATATTCCCACCGTACCTATAGGTATGGTGCGAATGCGAAGTATCTCTCGTAGGAGCACCTACCTATATATACACTGAAGAATATTTTGAGTTAATCTTAGGAGCTAATTATTAAAACCATAAAATATTGAAATATATTTTAATTATATAATAACATGAAATATTGAACTGTGATTTATTATAATATAATAGATTATAAATTTTTTCCGTGCTCGAAGTTGGCTTGAATTTGCGAGTCATGAATGAATTTGTAACTACCGGCGTCAGCTGTGAACAAAACATGCTCATATAATATTACAGTCAATTACACCGATTGTTAAATTAACTAGATACTACACGGAAAACTAGAGATATCATACTTTGACAACCCATCCGGTGATTAGGCAACACGAAAGTTGTTCAACTTGCAAAATTGTGTCATCGGGCGCCTTAAAGAATAGAAGAACTAATTTGACAAAACGCCAAAAAGCGTGGTCAGAACAAGAAGAGGATACCTACAAATAAAATGGAAAAACAATAAAAACATGTGTTTTTGGTTTTAAAGAATTTGAACTTTTTTATGGGATACCGAAATGTAAAAATGTTAAATTCTGTTAAGCAATGTCATGTTACCTCCTTCGGGAACATGCGCGTTGCCGATAAGAAGATCTTCAGGCGCAGCGTCTCGACTGTCCGTCCTAAAGTTAGCCGGCTGCACCTAAATTGATGAGTAGAATAGAATAGAAAAGAAAACTTTATTGTACACACTAAAAACAGACACAATATAATAAACAGTTTTAGGAGTAAGCCTCACTAAAAACTATAAATTGCAGGCAACCTAGGGATGGAGAGTATCGTTATCACATAAGATGGAGGCGTTGAAATCACCTTTAAGTAGGTACCAAGATTAGAACCCTGCTTGTTTTATCACTTTACTCACAAAAAGCCAGCAGTCTTTCGAAACTCGAGATAACCAATCATATTATGTAGGTACTGTACGTATGATGTGATGAGAAGAGTATTTTTTGTAAAAAGTGACTAAGTATCCATCCACTGACACTCCTGTGCTGCGTTTCTGTAAAAATTCTAGAGCTGGGCACAGGCTTTCTCTCATAAGCAATAGTACAGACACCTGCCCATCAAACTATCCAAAACCGACATAATTCAATAAATGTTCAACCATATGCATATACCGACATAAAGTTTAAAGTTTATTGAAGAAATTTTACAGTTTGTGGTAGTCTGATGTGAAAAAGCGTGTATGGGGCGCTAGGATCAGAGACGGGATCCCGTGTAGGTGATAAATTAAATACAGCTGTGATTTTTTTAAACCAGCCAAGTGCAAGTCGGACTCGCGCACGAAGGGTTCCGTAAAAACTAGGGTATCTATAAAAACGGCAAAAAAGTAATGTCTGTTGTATGGGAGCCCCAGAAACAAGCGGCAACAGAAATACATCATCTGTGAAAATTTCAACTGTCTAACTACCACGGTTCATGAGATACAGCCTGGTGACAGACGGACAGACAGACGGACGGACGGACAGCGGAGTCTTAATAATAGGGTTCCCGTTTTACCCTTTGAGTACGGACCCCTAAAAATGCTGTTGATCGCCGTTGGCCTTTACAACGTAATCGATCAATCGGGGCGTGAAGAGGCACCTTGTGGGCCGGCAGAGTGAGGGTGACTGATGCTGCGTTGTTTTCGCACTGCACCAGTTGTCTTCGCGTCTGGACTCCATTTCCACTTAACAACAGGTAGAATGGAGATATAAACCGTGCTAATTATAAAAAAACAGAAACGTATTTTGGGGGTGACGATAAATGTAGGTACATGAAGCCACTACGGCTTGGACAAACGAACATCTTCAGAGGGTTTCTAGAGAGGATGGTATCACCCAATAAGCGTGTCCCAATCAAGAGTGGAATCAAGAGTGGATTTTTTTTTTTTTTTGGAGAGAGATTGCTGATTGCCGCTGCGGCATTTTCAGCTTCACCGGGCTTTTTGGGGGCGGCGAGGAACGTAAAGGGTCCCTCAAGCCGTGTGAAACGAATCACCTTCAGAGGTTATCTAGAGGGAACGGCATCGCGCACAAGTGCGCGTCCCCGTGCCCTACTAGATTCTCCGAAGGGTTCGGATCGGATCGGGGAGCGGAGCAACCCGAGGGCGCCTCTAAAGGCACGGACCTCGGCTCGGGTTGACCGGGCCGTGGAGGAGGAGAGAACCGACCAGGTACATGTCTGTACCTGGTGTAGAGCGAGTGTGAACCGGTTCTTCGTACCCTTGTTCAACGAGTACGGTGTCTTGGGCCTAAACTGGTGTGCATGTTTAGTGTATTCTGTAAATGTGTGCTGTCATTTAGAGGATCGGGCGGGTTTAGAGGATCGGGCGGGTCAAGAGTGGAACTGCCCGAGCGCGCCTCTAAAGGCTCTAGGATCGCGGTCCGGGTTCACAGATTCGTGGGTGTGTTGCAGTTTGCGTAAACTGGGGGCTTATTGTCTAATTTCAACTTCTATCACGATACTTTTCAAGAATTTCATACTAATTCACAAGCGTCAGGGTTTGCGATCGCGACCATGAAGCTGTATATTGAAGATAATAAGATCGCGACGCGTTTTTGAATGATGCAAAATAACAAGCGTAAACCTTTGAAAGGTGTTGTGTCGTGATAGAGGTTGAAACAAAACAATAAGCCCGCCTGACTTTCACTTACTTGGCCGTCGTTCCGCAAAAGGTCCGGCGCAACTGGTGCAGCACCAGGGTACCTGTTATAGATGCCATTCAAATTGTAATGCAAGTTCATGTCCGGACCGATGTTCGCTTTGAGGAGCTGTTCCCATATACCACCTGCAAAATAGATTTAAATATTAGTTTTATGAATCACAAACTTGTGACTACTAAGTTATAGGTAGGCAACGTATTTCTCCTTTTAATTGAACACCCCTTTACGTTCACTTAGTGTAAACCACAAAACTTTTATTTTCTTCATATTCCTACCTTTGTCTACGGATACAATAGGTCTGTTCGACTGCCAAGGATATTCGCCGTGAGCTTGGAAATAAATCGCGTAAGTAGACAGCTGAAACAGATAAAAATCATCACTGGTATTCAGCAAAAGTTAGAGCCATTCTGATGACAAAATCAATACCTACACCTAAATTGAAAATAGTTTGATGGTTTTTGGTTATTTAAGCATCTGCAGGCTATCATCACGGCGTGCGAGCACACATCATACATAACGCAGCAAGTGTGAGTTTTCTTTACTAAGTGATCGAGGTTAAGCTTACTACTACTACTACTACTACTACTAGTACTAGTACTAGTTGTCGCCCGCGACTTCGCTCGCGAAGACTACATTATCCCACAGGAACCTGTTACCGGGATAAAAAAGTCCTAATGAAAAAATCCTGTGTCCTAGTCCGGGTCATGGTCTGTCTATGTGCAAAGTTTCATCCAAATCCGTCCGTCCGTGCAGCCGTTCTCGAGTTTTGCGCTTAGCAACATTCATTTTTATTTATATACATTAGTCTTAAACCAAAGAGATTAGTCCATGCTACAAATGAGGAATCGCAGCAGCGCTACCTGTGACAACTTGGTGTGGCAAGTTTGTCATCAGATGGCGTGGCGTCGTTCGCAGATATGAGAATACATAATTTCATCGATGTACTTTACTAAATTAATAAAAATTATTTAAACAGGTACTGCTTAGAGGTGACTTTGTTTTTCTTTGTATGAAGTAAATTCTTTAATTCTGCATTTTGGTAACAACAACATTGTTGCATAAATAGTCCATTATAATTTATCTACATACATTTACTAATATTATAAAGAGGAAACCTTTGTATTTTTGTATATATGTATGTTTGTAACGAATAAACTCAAAAACTACTGGAACGATTTAAAAAATCTTTCACCATTAGAATGCTACATTAGCGCTGAGTAACAGGCTATATTAAAAAAAAGTACACCCGTGCGAAGCCGGGGTGGGCCGCTAGTAACATATATTTTACTTGGCGTTGTATTTTGCATACTTTTTATATGAACCATGCATAAGAGAATGCATTTCAAAGTTGTAAGCGGTTAAATGACTCCATAACTACATTTTAAGCGATTACCTGGGTATAATAGAGAGCAAGCCAGTACTTTCCACCGTGGCCAACGAAAGCTGTCTCGTTGGCGTCCATGAGAGCTGCTGGCAACTCCTGATGTAGCATTTCCGGAGAAATGCGAAGGTTGCAGCCGTACCTACAGTCGATACGAACTTGTAGTCACTTTGATTATAAAAGCATTAATTCATTGCCAGTAGCCACCCAAAAAAAAACATAAACTAGTGGCCCTGAATTGGCCTAATCAGCCTTTACAGAAGAAAAGCAATCTTTAAGTTCAATTAGAGGTTAGAAATCGTGACAGGGTAAAGTGAAAGCTTTCTACAATTTTAATGGGATTGAAGAAAGAATTAATGAATATCTAATTGCAAGTTGGTATTACAAGTTAGTCAATAGGTGGCCCTTTTTCGCTCCCATACAATTTGTAGTTATGTAACTTTAACGCGATCGCAATGCCTAGTGTGAGTCCATCACGTTACGAATATGAAAATTAAGCAAGGCATTGAAGTAGCACTGCCTGGTGACCAACGAGGTGTGTCATTTTGTCATACAAAATAACGTTTACGAACGTGTTGGAACGGCAAATTAAACTCGTACTTGTCACCTTGAATTTAGGGATATAATTAGATGCTCATCTTATTATTAGGTCTGCGCGTATAATCTCACCAATCAGGACAAGCCTTTAAAATATCGTAAGGCGCTCTGTAGTACTCCGCCCTCCGCACAATAGGGTTGCGAATGTTGAATCTCTCGTTGGGGTCGGTCAAGTTTATTCTTTTTATTTTAATATCTCTCCTTTCACATATGTAGTCGTAGTGGAACTTAGGAATAGAATCACCCCGAGCGCAGTAGGTGGCTGCAAAAAGAGAAACCATCAATTTGAAACAAGACAAAGCGTTGAAAAAATTCCACGAGTGGGATTCAAACCCGCACCACATGACATGCCGAGTAAGGTGCACTGCCAACGATGCTATCGTGCGTGGCTCAATCCAACTCGCCGAAATTAATCAACACTGTCTACTTTTTTTACTTTACAAGCCAACGGAACCCTATTCAATGTCGACAACTACGCCATCAACATCTTTTTAAATTGTAAATTGTTCGGAAAGCGCAGTGTGGGCAGACCTCCAACAAGGTGGACCGACGATCTGGTAAAGGTCACGGGAAGCCGCTGGATGCGAGCAGCACAAAACCGGTCGTTGTAAGTTGGACCTACCTAGCTGGACCGTTTGTCCCAGGTAAACATAATCGTCTACAACTTCAAGGGCAGAGTCCCCAACCTTCAGAGGAGTGGGTACGACACGTGAGTTCGTCATAACTTTTGTCTTCTACATGTTCATTTTAAGACCCACTTGTTGAGAGACTCTGTTCAGGTCACCGAGCATTGTGCCAAAGTCTTCCAGGGTCTCAGCCATGACCGCTATATCGCCCGCAAATCGAAGGTGAGTGATGTATACGCCGTTGACGTTGATGCCGAGTCCTTTCCAGTCCAGAAGCTTGAAAACATCTTCCAGTGCAGCTGTGAACAGTTACGGAGATCACATCTCCCTGTCTCACTCTTCGTTGCAGCTGAATAGGTTTCCAGCTCTGGTCTTGAAGACGGACTGACATAGTGGCGCTTTCATACTTCACCACTACCACCACCACACTTCACCGATAACACCGGCGGTACGGTAGTCAATTTGGCACCGCTGGAGAGATTGTAGCACGGCCCATGTTTCAATCGAATCGAAGGCTTTTTCATAGTCCACAAACGCTAAGCAAAGAGGCTGGTTGTACACTTCGGTCTTCTTTATAACCTGTCGCAGCGTATGTATGTGGTCGTAGATCGGATGTTGATGACGTAGTTGGCTTATAAAGTAAAAAAAAAGTAGACGTGTTGATTAATTTCGGCGAGTTGAGTTGAGCCACGATAGCATAGTTGGCAGTGCACCTGACCCGGCATGTCTTGGGGTGCGGGTTCGAATCCCGCTCGTGGAATTTTTTCAACGCTTTGTCTTTTTCCAACCAGTTTGTTTCCTTTCATTTACACGTAAAAAAGAATGAGTTGTTCTGACAGGGTTAAGACACACTCTTTTGACATGGACACTTCTTTGTCATACTGAGTAGAAGCATACTTTTGGTCAGTTTGTGACCACAGCCAGCCGGTATTACTTGGTAAAAACCTCAGGTTTTGCAAAAGGTTAATAAACCTCGCTATAACAACAAGATTAATAATAATAACGTTAATCATTCACACAAAACTGGGGTATCCACGGAAGATCAGCGTTGTTCACTGCAACATATATGCTAAGTACATAAAGACCCTGTAGGACACATTTTTTTGTTTTTTCTTCTACGTAGGTTTGTACTAACTGTGTGTTCTAATTAATATATTTCATTTTATTTTTGATTTATAAAATAGCATATTAGTAATCTATTGTGTTATTATGATACATACTTTTATAAGTGCCATCAAACGTAGCAACTGCGGCGTATTTGTCAATGCAATATCTATATCCCAGAGCGGTGGGGTACCGTAGGTAAGGGACTTTACATGTGAACCGACCTTCCTGGTACATGGCACCCTGTAATAAATAAACATTATAGATATTGATAACCTCGGCTTTTCTAAGCATATTGCTTGTATCCTGTCTACTACTGACAGGATTCTATACGATTTTACTCATCGTCGACGAGATTTTTACAATCTGCTCTTAGGCGGTCTCGCTCACTCATACCGACGCGTCGGTATCTGCTGTTACTCAATTAAACGACTGAATCTAAACAAGCTACTGGTAAATTTCGTTATTTTCCTATGAAATATGCCCCGAAGTAGCAATCAAGTTCTGTAGGAAAAATATATTTTAATGGCCAAAGTATTCACTTGTTTCGTCTTCCTGTAAACGTGTTAAATTAAATGCAGATAGGTAAGATAACGCGCTCTTACACGCTCACCAACCAACGATATGTTAATATGGGCTCATCATGTCACTTAGGAGGATTATTAACGTACACACATGGGTGCCAAGTGCGAGTTTCATTCGCCATTCGATCACGATAACGTTTTTTTTTTTTTGAGATATTGCTGATTGCCTCTACGGCATTTTCAGCTTTACAGGGCTTTCTTGGGGGCGGCGAGGAACGTAAAGGGTCCTCAAGCCGTGTGAAACGAATCACCTTCGGAGGTTATCTAGAGGGAACCGCATCGCGTACTAGTGCGCGTCCCCGTGCCCTACTAGATTCTCCGAAGGGTTCGGATCGGATCGGGGTCACGTTAACGAAAACAAGAATTTAGCACAAAATTGTAACTCTTCTCGTATGTCGCCAGGAGACGCTGCTTCAATGCCATTTTTTTTTTGTTTTTGTAAACGTAATCGAATGAATACGAATAGTAAACAAAACTCACTCTTACCACAAACTGTCAAATTTCCTCTATAGACTTTGAACTATTAACTATGTCTAAAGAATATGGTTGAAAATGTATTAAAGAAATTTGACAGTTTTGGTTAGGTTGATGTGCAGGCGGCCGTCTCTGTACTACATGGTACACACGCCTGCACATCAACCTATCCAAAACTGTTAAATTTCTCTAATCGATATTGATCTTTATACATTAAGGTTCAAAATTTGACATTTTGTGGTAGGTTGATCTGCTGCCGTCTGTACTACCAGTATTACAAAAGGTGATAGAAAAAAACCACTAGGAAAGTGTATAGTGATTGACACTTTTTCCCTTTAGACTAGAAATAGGGGTCAACCACTGATTTGTTATAAGGGTTAAAATATATATTTAGAATCAAAGGGAACGTGTTTACAATTAGCCCGACCCATAAATTCATAACACACTATAATTAGTTTTTTTTACAATATAATTTATCTATATTATTATACCTCTAATTAAATTATAATAATTAATATAATAAATTAGTTATAAACAATCACCAATTAAATTAACTAGATACAAATCGACCGTCTCACATTTTCAATTTATCGAGCTGTTTTTAAAATTATCATTTTTAAATTAACACGTTCAATTCCCCATACAAAACTATGCGGCTTCAAATAAATATGGACGAAGACTTTCTGACGGCGCACCCTTAAAGCTCTGGTTTCCTCATGAAGCTGGATAGCGGTGAATGCCTAGGATAGCGGTGGGTGCCGTCATATAGCGGCCGTAATATAACGTTGCAAACAAAATGGCACGGTTTCGCACTGGTTTCCTAAGATAGCGGTGCCGTCTGAAAGCGGCCGTAATTTATCGTTGTCTATGTAAACAAAATGGCGCGGTTTCCTAGAGAGCGGTAATTGACACCGTAACGTCAAAAAGCGGTGCCGCCATTTGTATGACGGCCGTCTTGACGGTGTCGGAATTGGTGTCGGATAGTTTCGTGAACGTTTTTCGATAGCGGTATTTATGTTTTTTTTTTTGACCGTCAAAGTGAGTACAAAACGAATTTATCTTCATTGCTCAGCAAACGGCGACGTACTAAAATCTCAAATGCACCTTCTGTACCACGAGATTTGAATAAATCATCTTCCGCCACACGACTATTTTCCTCTTCTGATGATAGTTCATCCTCCAAGTAAATTAATAAAGCTAAATCTAGGTCTTGAAATGAAACAACTTTTACGGATCTACTCGCGTTTATTTTACACATTAGTTTTAATTAATGTTTATCCTGACGTTTCGAACCCTTTGCAGGGTCCGTGGTCACAGGGAGGTCTCCCTGTGAAAACAATATAAATCTAGGTCGTCCATATTCTCTCCTAGACACGTTACGTTTGATGGGTATTTAAAAAAAAGATGACGGTGCGTGAAACTGACGGTGTGACGGCCGTGGAACTTTCCACATGTCGTCACTGTAAAGTCGGCCGTCTTTTTACTTCCGCAACATTACGGCCGCAATATGACGGCACCGCCACCCTAGGAAAGAGCTTAATATTACGGCTTGCACGAATTAAATTCGTCCAAATATTACGGCCGCTATATGACGGCACCGCCATCCTAGGAAACCAGAGCTTAAGCAACGTCCACCTGCT
Organism: Eudonia truncicolella; assembly: GCA_949315975.1. Classification (NCBI taxonomy): domain Eukaryota; kingdom Metazoa; phylum Arthropoda; class Insecta; order Lepidoptera; family Crambidae; genus Eudonia; species Eudonia truncicolella. Next base: position 7,970,032 of record OX438825.1, on the reverse strand, counting down.
CCCTAGCTGTCATGCAGTAAAATTTCAACGAAATCCTAATATTAGTTTTTGGCGACGATCCTATCCGATCCGAACCCCTCGGAGAATCTAGCAGGGTGCAGGGACATGCACTGTAAGTAATGCGATGCCGTTCCCTCTAGAAGACCTCTGACGGTACTTCGTTTAACACGGCTTAAAGTTTTCCCTTAAAGTTTCTCGCCGCCTCCAATAAAAGCCTGGGAAGCTGAAAATGCCCAGGGGCAATCAGCAAACTCTACAAAATTATTTTGTGCCACGAAAATTGAGCTTTTGAACACTGATGACACTGCCCTAGGTGATCTTAATGAATTAAGCTTAAAATCTAGGTCACAGGGAAAAGACATGGTTGCTTTTAATTCATTTTTTCATCCGTTTGAAATGGGCTAGTCATCAACCAGCTAGTTAAAGTTAAACGTTGAGTACCTAACCCTATTTCGTTAACGAGCGCACTTATAGGAATGGCATTAATATCTAATTAACAAGCTAACGTTGTTCCAATCAATAAGGAGCTGACTTTTTCTTTTTGCCGAGACATTATAATATCTCGACTTGACACAACTGTGTAGTTCTTTAGCACGAACTTCTATCGATATCGTAAATTTTTTTTGGAGAGTTTGCTAATTGCCTCAGTCAGTCGTCAATTTCAGCATCACCTGACTTTTTTGGAGGCGGCGAGATACTTAAAGGGTTCCTTGTGTTTAGGGGACCTAAGAGGTACAGACCGGATCGGGGATATCGTAACCTGAGATCATAACGTAATTGTTATGTCATCTCTACTACTATATAAATCTGTAGTCTTTAAATTTTGGAATAAATATTCAATTTATGACTCACTGACACCAATTCTACGATTATTTAAATTTTTGTCTGTCTGTATGTCCTTTGTACTTTTAACTCAAAAAAAAAGGAAATTTTATTCATAAGTTTAAGCGGGCGGGTAACGCTACTTGATGAAAATTTGTATGTAGTAAGAACATGAGATTGTGAAAATGATAGGTATGTATGATGTTAGTAAACCTAATAATTATTTTGATTAGCATTCATTGATCCATTATATTCGCACACCGAAGCGGGCGGGTGACCACTAGTCCTATATAATGTCATAAATTCTATAAAATTATGTCTGTCAAGTCATAGTTCAATTTATGGACGTTGTGGCACTATACCAATTTCTACACAACCTTCATCTTCTAACTGTTCTATATTACGAGTAGTGGCGAACTCTGGCAATTGTTTCCTGATTTACCAATAAATCCGCTAAACAAACCTTAAATATTAAGAGCAAACAAAACGTCTTCATCACCTGAAAATTTTGCTGTGCCCGACAGGGTCCATATTGTGTCTAATTCGTATTATTTTAACATCTTTATTTCACTTATGGGAAAGCAATAATGATTTGTTTTTAAAAATACTGATAAAACATATACATACAAACTAACCTTGCATATCACGCTTCTCCTGCCTGGTGGTCTCGACACGCCACCAAAGCAATACGACCTCGTCCCGTTGATCATTATCTCCGTGACCCCGATGTGGGAGACCAGGGTTATGCCGTTGATGCCAGCTAACGCGAACCGCTGCAGCCCGGCTCGCTTGCGAACCTCGACGTTATTCTTCATACTCATAGTGTTCACAATCGCTTGCCAACCGTAAACAAATTCGTGCATAGGCCCTGATTTAGGGAAACTTCGTTAATTTGCGGTATAGAAAACTATGTAGGTCTGGTTTGGTTTTGTATACTGACCAACTGTGCTATTTATATAGCATTCTTTTGACATATTAATGCTAGAATAAAAGCAATCAAGCTACATTTATTAAGCTTGGCCTGTTCTGTGTAGCTATACCTGCTTATACAAATACTTAGCGATCTGAGTGCCTAGTTACTCGTCATTCGGTCGTCACGGTAACGATAGCGAGATTTTGTGTGGCAAAATTTTAACTCTCTCCGTTAGTAATCAGAAGGCGCCGGCGCCGGTGCCGCTCCTTTAAACTAACGTGAAAGAGTAACAAACATCCATCCATACTTACAAACTTTCGCGTTTATAATATTAGTAGGATGATTTATGTGTATTGTGTGATTGTGATTTTTATAAAATCCTACTAGACTTGTTTACACTTTGCTATCTTAGGTTGGCTGTAAGAGATCTATTTTAGAGATAAGTCCACCTTTGCCCGCCATTGTTGATTGTTTGTACAGACGCCTGCACATCAACCTATCCAAAACTGTGAAATTTCTTCAATACATTCTCAATCATATTATAAAGGTATAATACTTTCTCAACCATATTATAAAGGCATAAAGTTCAAAGTCTATTAAGGAAATTTGACAGTTTGTTGATGTGGGATGAACGTGTGTACATTTTTTGTTTCTGTTTCTTTGTTTTTGTGCAATAAAGAATATTATACTCTAAATTGACGGAACACAATAGTGACGTAATTGCCATTCCCATACATTTTAAAAAATCGTTTTGACACTTGCTAAAAATAGTTTATCTATTGACTTACCTCTCAGCTAGGTACCCAATAGTGAATTAAACTTGCACTAGGCACTCGGTCAGAACGCGTCTACCTCAGTACATTCAAACTATTTTTTATTCCTTACTGGTAAGCGCTTGGCCTTCATCATTTGATGTTAAGTCATGATAACGTTGACGTTTCCATCTTTGAAGATGGAAGTGCACTTCACACGGAGTCCTCAACCACCAAGAAACTGGCTATCTTTCTTATCTCTTACTGTCGGTAAACCACACAACAATGCTATCATTTATAAATAAACATTGATATTATGGAGACATGTTTAGATATTATGGTGGTAGCAAGCTAGGCGCACTTAAAACCAGTCATCCAACTAGTTATGTACAATCATGTACGGACCCATAGACAGGGGCGGTCAAAAACATAGTTAACAAGCACCAATTCCAAAGCTGTCGCCATCGAGGAAGTTGAACATCTCTCCGAAGGAGTCTGGCATGAGACCAGCGATGACGGTGGACGCCTGGAATCCCTCCTCGGGCAGCATGGGCGCCAGTTCATCGGGCGGCGGAGTCAGCTCCATCGCCGACTTGTTGTTGAAGTGCGCGCGCGCCGCATCGCTCTAAGCATAGGGTTCAAAATTACTAGTGTTAAGGCGACACAAAGAATTGTGGAGTGCATTTTACACCAATTTTCGTCGAATAGTTTAAGACTATAATATGACTAACGAATCTGAAGTTTTGATATGTCTCTATCTTGAATGTTCTAGCACGATTGTATAATTTTGCCTCGATCATAATTATTTTCGAAAATACCTCAAAAAATCATGGAAAATTGACCGTGTCTACGGTTGAGAACTAGCAAGTTTGTACGCCTATCGCTTTCTTTCTCATTTTAAACTAGGTATGTCCACAAAACCATCTAATTCCTTAAGCTCACCCATAGTCTCGTCAAAAATTTTACTTACCGATTTCCATTCCTTTTTTATTGATTTCAAATTAAATCTTTCATTGTACGACGGAATTAAACTTAAATTATTTATTTGCCAACAGAAAGGTTTATATATCTGTTAGAACAGTGTGGTATGTACGTGTATGATAATATGTAAAAAAGTTCCTAGACAAGATGTTATTTTGTTTTCAAAGCCGTCAAATCGAAAGCCTTACCTGAGACACGCATATTGCAAAAACTATAACTCCGACAGCCCACATGGTTGGCGTCGCTTAGCCTAGTACCTTCAAGAGCGTAAGTGGCTTAACTGTTAGAAAATAATTGCCAATTAATTGAAGTACCTACCCATTGTTATAGAAAACTTGTTACCTTACAACAATAGAAAATATAATTGGCATTTTCGCAAATAATAAATAAATCTGAAAATTATATATGAAACTCCATAAAATTTTAACGTTATTGTATATGTAGTGTATTATAATTGACAAAATAAAACAAGTCTGTCTTTTGAATTTGTATATAATTTAACTAAAGTATAAAATCAAGCCGTCGTTGGCACATAAACAGCTCTGTACAAAACCAAGCCATAGGCGCTTACAATAATTAGAAGTGACTTGTATACTCATCATCATCGTCATCAAAAAACTTCGAAACAATAGCGGTCGAAAACACTTTTTTTGAGTAACTTTACTTTTCGATATTTCCGTAAAATACTTCTTAACATGCAAGTTTAAGTCATTATTGTACTTTAGTCTCATTTTTATAAATAACAATGACAATAGTGTTTATTTTTTAATATTTATGCTGACAGTACTAAGCTCGGTCAGCACTTGCTTTGATACAAGTATTAAACACAGCTAATATCGCAAATAAATATACAAATCCATCTTGGAGTACTTAGGAGAGTTCTATTGTAAAAAGATCTGTCTTTCAACAGTGACACCGGTGGTGCTTAACAAGGGTAATTGTTAATTATCGCCTTCGTTAAGGGTAACAATAATGTTCAAACTTGTAACTAAAAGTAGGCAATATGTTACAGTTACAATAAATAAATCAAATACACTACTAGAGAGACCTGCAGTCATGATATCGTTACATTATCTAAAACAGTACATTGGAGGTAGCAATTAAAATTTGTACAGTACAGTCGACAAACAGCTTTGGTACATCATCGTCACGATAAAAATAAATAACCCGCTAACAGATTGAAAAGTAAAATATACCTGTTTAATATTTTATTTATACAGGACTAGCAGTTTTATTTGAAGAACCATTTCAATAAAAGATGATCTGTAATAATAAGTGATAAGTAAAAATATAGAAGTCAAAAATAAGACTTCACTCCGGCGGCAGTACTTTATTTTTTGGTATGTAAATTTTTAACGTGATGTGTTGGGTTAATTTTGTAATACAATTATCGAAGGATGTCAAACATACCATTAAAGTTAGTAAAGTTAAGCAAACCAAAAACACACTATAATTATTATACTCATTTCAATATTTTTCTCATTGACTGTACTAATATTAAATTAAAGTGAACCAATCACTCTATGTGCTCATTAAATAAAGCACCCACTTATCATTTTTTATATACAACCGAGAAAACTTCTCATGTACAAACTAAATCATTTCATAGTTAAATTATTAATGACTTATACATTATAAATGTGAGGTATTCAAAATTGTTAGTTATTAACTACTTGATCAAATACAACTCATAGCTTGTATAAATCCGGGATCTTGGAGATGCTAATGTGCAAACGGTCCCTATAAAAAGAAAACGGTCAGATCCGGCTAACTACCGCCTAATAACTATTGCTTCAGTTTTGTGCAAAATCATCATCAAAATATTTTAAATAAACTACTTTTCCGTTACCTAGAAGAACACTCCTTAATTCACGATCGCTAATCCGTGTTTCGGCCGAAGCGGTCAACGGGTGATCTCCTAGCGTACGCTGCACATCTCTGGGGTGAGGCTATTAACAAGCGTAGCGAGTCGGTGGCCAAAGCCTCGAAATAGCCAAAGCTTTTGATCGGGTCTGGCACAAAGCTCTTCTCTCCAAGCTCCCGGCAAACGGTCTGCCTGCTCAGTTCTGCAACTGGGTCGCTGGCTTCCTGCATGAGCATAGAATCCGTGTCCTTTCTGATGAATGCGCTTTGCGGATCATATCAGGCGTGTCCCTTAAGGTTCCGTTCTGTCCCCCACGCTGTTCCTTATGCATATCAATGATAATATGATTCCACATGGAAATATTCATTGGTATGCAAATTATAGTACAGTGCACGGTAGATATAACAGCTGGGCGAATTGAAACTGAAGAGAAACGAGTGAATCTTGTCATTGAACTCAATCGAGTATTGGATTTCATATCTAAATGGGGCTCCAATAATCTTGTTGAGTTCAATACCAAGTAAACAAAGGTATGAAAGGTCACCGTTGCTTCCCCTTCCCTTTCTTCAGGGCACATCACTTGGCCTGCAGGGCAGTATTAACGTGTTCGGTTACAGATTCGTTGCGATCCGAACCAAAGGGCTTAATCGAAGCTGTGATTAAAACAGCCTCACGTAAACTCGGTGTTCTGAACAGGGTGCGGCGATTCTTTACACTTGATCAGTTGTCTTTTATCTAAGGCAAAAGTGCGGTCTTGCGTGTAGTATGTTGCCTGTAGTATGCTCGCACCTCTGGGATGGTTCCGCAAAGTACCTTATCGATGCCTTGGACAGATTGCAGTGTCGCACTATACGTATTATCGGTCACAAATACCTACGAACGTAAGAACTGTCTCGAACATTCTATGGCGCACAAAAAAAATTGATAACTCGTTTCTTTGTCGCACTTCCAGAAGATGAAACAGTTTACCAGCAGATATTTTCTGCACCAGTTGGTCTTCGCGTCTGGACTCTTTGTCCACTTAACTGATGATAAGTGCAAATGATTCTCCACTCTAACTGGAGGTGTAGTGAAATCATTTGCCATGCTTTTTTTTATAAAACATTTAAAAATTTTGTTGGAAATAACCAAGGAATTATATGATATCTATATGGTAGAAAAACTACTTATTAATATAGCATATAACATCGATTGTCTGTATGAATATTTGTGATGATAAATCAGTCTATATTATTATGCTTATATAATCAGTTCAGTAAAGAGGATTGCCTACGCTATTACTTTATTAATATTAAATTATAATTTCAACAGGGTAGTTGAACACTATTTGCTAAATTGTCTCAACTTAAATAGATTAAACAGTCAAATTAACCACAAAAAGATTGGTACGAAACTGGTATTATTAATAGGACCAAATAATATTAAATGTTTTTGCAATCTCTACCAGCACATATAAATTCTAGCACAAATCGACAACGGTCAACTACCCTATGCATAAAAAGTGTATTGTGTTATAAAATACAAATATCCAAAATGGGGGTAAGGCACATAAAATGTTTTTTTATAATTTACTTATTGAAATTGATAAATTAATTGATTTTAATCTTTAACAAACAACAACAAACAACACTAACAAATACAACTACACACTCAAAGTAAAAAAAAACATTGTGCCCCTCGTATGTATCGTATGTCATAATGTATAAAATACAATGTAGATCCATTGCATTGGTTATTTGTGTACCAGTTTCTATTAAACATATTATAAATATATAAAAAGCACAACATAAATAAGTATATGTGTAAATATTCAAGATTAAAGTACAAATTCGCAAAAAATACTACTAACAGTTACTTAAAAAATTAACTAATATAATTATTTGTTCCAAACCTAATTATAAAAGCTAGATGTCGCATAGCTAGAGGATGAAATTCGACCGTTTCACAATAAATAATTGTAACACACATTACACATATTTTTTTCTTTTGTATAAATTTTTTCCTTTCCTTCTCCACATAAACTTTAACGATGCTAAATTTCATACTTCACTGTGCGCGCAAATCGCGCAACGTGCTAAAAAAGGGGCTGGAAGTTTTTGCTTCACTTATTAATATAAAGATGTATTGTATATATATTAGTATGGAGACGATGGTGTGCAAGCCAGCTAGCCCAAAAACCTGCCTGCGCCCACGCTCCTAGCTAGCGTCGCCAGCATAAACGGTTTTATCGGCTGCGAGAATTTTGTTTCTCAAGCCGTTGTGACTGAACCATTCCCGAGTCTCCGACAAGGCGACAAGATTGTCCTTATTCGAACGAGTTGAAATCCCAGGGCTCTTAAGCCTGACTTACATGTTTTAACATTTGGTTTTAAAACGATATTTAATTCAATTGTGTATATATCAATGTTTAATACAGCACATCATTGAAATAATTACATTTGTAGCAAGCGTTTCAACCAAAGCACGTTTGAAGCTATAAGCCTCTAAGATGGTTAATACTACATTCATACCGAGTTTTATAACTCCTGATATGTGCCGGTTAGTTGCACAAGAACTTTTAAGTATGGGTTGTAAAATAAAGGTTTTGTTCATACAATTTGAAAAAAATATTGTTTATACATAACGACAAAAGCTTTGTAAATGTCACTAATAGGTTAGAAATTACAACTTTCAATAGTTTGTATTATAGATATTGTCATGATTAAATTATTTTTTTAAAGGTATATTATGATCACGGTGACGATTTTTGAACCAGTGACTGATTCTCTCTATTATGATAGCTCCTTTTTAATTAAAGCTCTTATTCAAAGTCACTGGTAACTTATATTTACACCGAAAATTCTCGAACGGTATGTATCTCAATAATCAAATTGTAAACAATGCAAAAAAAGTTATAATTCATAGTGTATTGTGTCACTTTTGATTTTGAGATCACCGGCGATATACAAAAATCGCCCCCACATATCAAAAACAGATACAATTGGTGTACAACTACATACATAATACATATAAGCGTCCCTCTCTACACACTTTGTATTTGTCATCATGCACAAATATTTCTAATGCCAAGCGTAGTTTTCTGCACCCATTACGTCGTTAGTCAAGCGGATAGACGCTTGGGATAAACGCGTTAAATCGTGGTTCTATTCCAGTATCTCCGCTAGACTACTGACATGAACCCATACCTAACACAAGCATATTAGCTGTCACGGTGGAATGTGACAGATGAGATGAAAAAGTTTAGCTGTCCACCCGCAACAAATTTTCAATCTAAAAGAGTTATAACTGTCCCCCAGTCGTTATTAGGGGGACAGACGGGTTAACAAGACTGTTATTTATGTGTTAACAGCGCATTAATGACAATCTAGTAGTAATGACAAGCTTTTAAATCTAATATATAAAATTCTCGTGTCACAGTTTTCGTTGCCATACTCCTCCGAAACGGCTTGACCGATTTTGATGAAATTTTTTGTGCTTATCCGGTATCTATGAGAATCGGCCAACATCTATTTTTCATCCCCCTAAATGTTAAGGGTGGTACACCCCTAAATTTTTTTTGATTTTTGAAATTTTTCAATACAAAATGATTTGTTTGTAGTGTTGTCATGGAAACTGTCAAAGCGGTACGAAGTCCGCCGGGGGCAGCTAGTAATTTATAGTTACTCTATAAACGCGCTCTTCTCTGGCTTTGGTAAAAAGGCACACGAGTACTTAACAATAAACATTAATTCATGAACATAAACCGCAAAACACCACTTTTATCTTATTTCACAGAGAATTTGGTATACAATTATATATGCAAATGCATATAACACATTTAAAAAAAAAACAATTGTTCACTATTGAACATTTTTGAGACTCAAACATTTCTTCAAAATATACTTTGAATGACTATGACAATTTCTTGAAACTAATAAAATAAATAATGTTTTCTCATAAATTAACCTTAATTAATCTGATACTGTCGGGTTAACAATGAGATTCTTCTAATTAAGATTACGGTAATATCTACCTTTAAATGAGATCCTTACAGTTCAATCTTCTTTCTCTTCTACGGCGGACAAAAATAGTTTTTGGCATGCGTGGGTGAACTTAGCTGTGGAAAAGGGAAACATTATGTATTACTAAACCAACATATACAAGAATATTGTCAAGAATACTAAATAGTTATTTATCTTTGAGTTGTACCAAGACTTTTACACCAAATACTTATTCTCATTACAGTATCGGACAGAGGAGCTCAGTGGTTAACGCGCCCGGTCTGCGAGTGCTGAGGTTAAGCAACTTTCGCAAAGGCCGGTCACTGGATGGGTGACCAAAAATTTGTCATCTCGGGCTTCTCCGTGCTTCTTCGAAAGGCACGTAAAGCCGTTGGTCTCGGCTGTATTAGCAGTTGTTCAACGTCCAATCCACACTGGGCCCGCGTGGTGGTTTATGGCCCGTTCTATCCCTACCCATCCACAGGGAGGGCTCGTGCCCCTGCAGTGGAGACATAAAATGAGCTGATTATAATGATCGGGCAATCACAGAATATGGACGGCGAAGTTACAAGACCTCGAATTAAATTATTTTTTAACATTGACGGGTTTTTTTTAATATATGAAATAATATGTTAAGTATAAGCGGTGTCCAGATGCGAAGACACCTAGTGCAGCAAGCAGGATTGTGCCTCACTGGCCGTTCTCACGTTGCCTACCCGCAAGTTGCTTCTTTACACGTTCTCTTACAGGACTCTCCACGTTCTAGGATAGATGGAATAAATGTGCTGGGACATCATTCCCTCTTTAGTAATGCGACAAAAATAATGCTTCACCTAATTTCCTCGTTCGCGACATCGTAGATCAGCACGCGTGGTTCTATAACTGTTTCCTGACTAAAGCAAAGTCCATCGACCCGCTGCCACCGTCATGATCTTGCTTGGTATACCAGGTTTGATGCTATTGCCTTTTGGAAAGGTAACCCACTAGGCCTCGTACGATCTGCGGTCACGTTCTGGCTACAGCAAAGAACATTGGCCCGCCATCACCACCGCCTTATGCTCGCTTATTACCAGGTTAAATTGCCATTGTCTTTGGAAGGCCACTATTGTCTTTTAGATAGGTTTACTTACTGGATAGATCCCGTACGATCTGCGGTCACGTTTTCGATTAAGGAAGGTACATCGACCCACTACCACCGTCATGAGCTCGCTATTATACCAGGTTCTATTGCTATTGTCTTTGGAAAGGTCACTTCTATCTTTTGGATAGGTTTAGTCACTGGATAGTTTCCATACGATTTGCGGCCGCGTTCTGGCTAAAGCACGGTACATCGACCCTCTACCACCGTCATGAGCTTGCCTTTTATATCAGGTTTTATTGCTATTGTCTTTGAAAAGGTCACTTCTGTCTTTTGGATAGGTTTAGTCACTGGATAGTTCCCGTACGATCTGCGGTCGCGTTCTGGCTAAAGCAAAGTCCATGGGCACACTACCACCGTCATGAGCTCGCTTGGTATACCAGGTTCTACAGGGTGTATGGTAATACCTGTATAATCCCGAATATGGCAGATAGGGTACCGTGCATAGAACCCCGAAAAATTATGAACATAACTGAAAAGCACCAAATGGCCGAGATATTGAGGTTCTTTGTTACTAAGTAAAACTGTAAAGTGACAAACATTGTTCTTGGTTGTCAACCTCATGTTCAAACATTAAGTCTTTAATCGCCGTGGTGGTCACCGGTGACCGACAAACAATAAATTTTCTATTGCGTCTGGTTTTGCGGCAGTCAACGTGTTAAAAGAAATCGAAACATTGCAAGAATGTTCAAAAGCAATTTAATAAAATAAATTTGACTTTTATTTGGGAAAACTAAATCTACGTAAATATGATTTTGCACAGAGTTCTTTATCTTGGTTGCATTGATATGTTTCAGGAATATACACCTACTAGTTGTTGCCCGCGACTTCGTTCGCAAAGACTACAGTAAAAAAAAAAAAAAAAAAAAAAGTAAAAAAAAAGTATCCTATATGCTGGTTTGGGTCATGGTCTGTATGTGAGGAAAGTTTCATTAAAATCCATTCAGTAGTTTTTACGTGAAAGAGTAACAAACATCCATACATCCATACTTACAAACTTTCGCCTTTATAATAGTAGTAGGATAGTAGTAGGATTACCAAAGATTTTGTTTTGCTATTCTCTTTGGATGGTCCTTGGAAAGTTCACTATTTATTTATTATATTTTTATTTATAATTTATGTACACACAAACAAAAAGAAGGGAGAACATATTAAGAATAGACAAGTACAAGGGCGCTGCTTATTTCAGATTGTTATTTCTTCCAGCAGGCCCGTAGAAGGAGAAGACAAAAGAAGAGAAAAGTGTGCACTAAACAAAAAAGAGTGTTTAAGGCTAGACATACAGTTACAACACAAATTAAACATACAATATACAATAACGATGACACTCTTACTTAAGTAGAAAGATAGTAATTCTTTATGCGCTTCTTAAACGAGTAAATCGACTATTGTCTTTTAGATAGGTTTACTCACTGGATAGGTCCCGTACGATCTGCGGCCGCGTCTTGACGAAGGCGAAGTACACTGGCACGCCGCTCAGGGTCATCAGCGCGCCCGCCACCACCGCCACCGGCTCGCTCAGTATGGGCACCACCAGCAGTATGGAAGACACGATCACGAACAGCGAGGGCATCCATAGTTGTACCTGGTGAAAGTTTAAAGTATGTTTTTTATTCGATAAATTCGATGAAGTGTTTTTTAACCTTATCAAAACATTGTAAACCTTGGTTATCTTAGAAAATTAAAATAAATTAGTTAAAAAAGAATTACAAGAAAAGGTTAGTTTAGAAAAAAGGAATGTATTTGTTAATATAAAAATATTATAGCGTTTTGTATGCAAGGTATGGTCACAGGGAGAATTATGTTAAATAAATGCGAGTACTTTCTTTTATTTAAAAATTCCAGAACATTAAACATATAAATGGAATCACGTAACAGTTCTTATAAACATTAACCAATTTTTTATTCGACCGAAGCATGAATTTCTTTAACTTAACCCGCCCCCCGACCGCCTAACTCTATCGCCATCGCTCTCGCCATTGCAATATCGAAGCAATATCGAAAGCTATAGCCTATTCTTTCGATATTGCTTTTATACCGCTTTCGAAATGACAAGATGACGCCATAAACTATAGAGCGCGATAGCGATAGAGTTAGGCGGTAGGCCCCCGGTCAGCCCCGCCCGTCACTTTAGTGGGACGTGAGTGAGACGGACGCAGTGCTTATCGCCAAGCACCGCCCGTCACTCAGGGGGGACGGGAGCTATCAAGCGAAACTTTGTCTTATAGTGAAAATACTACGACTTGAATTTAGATGAAATGTTATGTGATTTCGGACGTTATGAAATCCTCTTTCTAATGACGTATAAACCGTTCGAACAGAGTGAGTGAACGCGTTGCTATTGCCGACCAAATTCGAACGGCTTTTTTCACTCTTTAAATGTCATTTACTTTGTTCGAATGTGGTTTTTTCAGTTTTAAGAAGAGTGGAATAACATCAAAAACTGATATTAGAACTAATCAACTTATTATTTATCATAATATCAATGTTTATGTATATGCATCAAGTTTAAATAGGGCGTTAAACTTTTTACATGCTTTTTTCAGACCCTTGTAGAACATATTCAAGTAATTACCAACTAATATACAATATTTATTTATTTCTTTTACAGTTCTATAAAACCAATAAACCTTTTGCAACCTTTCACATTATCACATTTCTAGCTAAAAACATTCACCTGAAATAAAGAAATTCTGTTTCAAAGACCGTGGATTCGCCCGAAAATTTACGTGCGGCCAATGCACTTTCAATTGTTATATTTTCTATGGAAAGTGCACTAAAAAAGCATAAACGATCGTTTGTTATTCATGATAGCTTCATAGAATTATATTTTCATACACTGTAAAGCAATATTTTTTTTATTGGAATGTTTCTAGCAAATGATGATCCACTGCCGTGCAGTCTAACATTTTATTCCCGCCTTATAAATTTACAGTTTATGGTATCTTCCAATATTCTTATTTCTTTGTATTGGAAATTTGTTCCAGATTCTGAAACTAAAAACAGAATGAGGATTACTAGACGAATAAATAAACAGGGATGTTTTTTTCTGAACTAACTCAGTAGGGCACGGGTCGCATGAGATACGCGCGGGGTTTGTCAGCTAGTCGCGCGAGTGACCTGGGTCTGTTAGGGGTAAAATGTTATCGATAAAAACTCAATTGACGGAAGAAAATAGTGACGTCACGTCGTGAAAAAAATCGTTTTGACTGTTGCTAAAAAGTTTATCTATTGACTAACCATTCAACGATTGGGTAATCGCAAGTTCATTGGCAAGAAGCTATAAGAAAATTGTGAGATTATCCTATTATCTGTGATCATGGCGCAAGCAACACCTGTGCCGAGATATCGGATACAAACGAACAATAAAATAAAATTATAACAATATTATTCTAATATTTTCTAGTCGACTATACCTTAATAGGCCTAGGCAGATCCGGTTTCTTGTAGCGCAGCCACAGCACGGCGCTGCAACTCAGCGTGGTGAAGAAGGACTCCACCACGGTGCAGTACGTGATCAGCGTGGTCAGGTTGTCCGGGATCAGCATCACCAGCGATATTAACATCTGGGTGGGAGACAAATATACAGAATAGCGTCTGAACTTGGTGATGGACTCTACCGCAGTGCAGTATTTGATCAGCGTAGTCAAATTGTTTAGGATTGGTACCATCATATCGCATCAATATTAACCAATTATTTATTGACTCTGTTCTACGATGGCTCTGTGTAAACACAAATTTAAGCTGACTGTATTTAAATAGACTGCGGTTTTTAATTTCCAAATCTCTCAATCTGGGGGCCTACCGCCTAACTCTATCGCGATCGCGTCGCGATATTGTCATTTTGAAAGCGATATAAAAGCAATATCGAAACATATAGGCTATAGCTTTCGATATTGCTTTCGATATTGCTTTCATATTGCTTTCATATCGCTTTTGAAATGACAAGATGACGCTATAAACTATAGAGCGCGATAGCGATAGAGTTAGGCGGTCGGGGGGCTGGTCCTTCGAGCTGGATCTTACTGTTAAATTGAGTAATCGATACAAACTGAAAATCTTAATACTACCACTCTTAACGATATAATGCTCCACACAAATTAATCTGTCGTCTGCTGTGAATACCGAGGAAAGGTTTACATGTTAAGTCGCAAAAATGTTAGTAGACTCTTTCTTAAAAGCCGGCAACGCATCTGCGATTCCATATATATAAATGGTGTTGCAACGGGTCTTTATAGGCGGTGATTATTGCTCTTGCTTATTTTACTTTATTTTCTTTTGTTTGCCCAGGGGAAAATCTGCTCGCAGATTCATTAGATCCGGGCATGGCCTTGTCTTTTTCTAAAAAAGATTAAGACCGACCCGGTAAAAACCCCTGGGGTTAGCCTTTAGCCTTTAAAAGGGCTGTGAAGGCTACCGGAACGCACGCCCCCCAATGTCGGGGGCTTCGTTTGCCACCTCTTATATAAAAAGATATCTATATTATGTCCTACATGAGTCGTTCTAATCCGACCGCTTCGGAAAATCTAGGAGACGGAGACTTGGAGGAGGCTTGTGTGATGCTATCTGCTGTAGAAGCCCCCTAAGGATATTTCAGATCACAAGGCTTGGGGAACTCCTTTAATTTCAGCGAGTTGGACAGAATCACTAAAGTATAAAGGTAATGCACCTGACTCGGTACATCATGGGGGTTCGAATCCCGTTCGTGGAAATACTACTAAATACTTTTTTCAGAACCCTGTAATTTTATCGCCACTTACAAAAATCAGGTTACAAGACAACAGAAATCTCTCTTTAAAAAACTTACCAAGAAGACGAGCGAAGGCATGGGAGTCATACACTTGACGTTGATATGCGCCAGCAGCTCAGGCATATGGCCGTTTCTGGCTCCGGCGAAGCACATGCGCGATGACGTCATGATGTGGACGGACAGACCGCCTACCGTCGCTATGGCAACCAGCATGGGCATCACCCATTTTACGAAGCCGAGCGCAGCCACAGCGAAGTCCTAGAAACATTATATCAATTCAATGTATGAATTTTAAGACTATGTATTAGTTTTATTGTTAGTACCTAAGTCTGCTACGCCGAATACATTTTTTTTTTATTTGAATTTGAATCTTAGAAAGATAAAAGAAAACTCTTTCGATAGAGTTTGTTAGTTTGTTTGTTTTCATTTTAACGCTCATATCGTTTAAAATATAGTTCAGTTCAGTAGAATTGAAACAGTTCTGCAGAAACTTATTACTTAAACGAGAAGGCGAATATTTAAAAGGAAATCTATATTTATTAGTTCTTTAATATTCGCATTTTTGCGACTACGATTTTAACCGAGTTTAGTTTTGATAACATTATATATATCATCGTTTAGAACGCGTAACTTTTATGTTTGGCAAGGATCTGGTGGCGTACTCTGTACTCTCTCTACCCACTGTTAGCGAAACATACAAAATAACCACGAACAACAAAAACCTCACAAAAATTATGAAACTTATTGTTACAAAGTTGTCGATGACGTGAATATTTGAGGCCATATTTGAGCTATTGTGAAAGTCACTTGAAATTGCTTCGTAATTCGTTGACCTTAAACTCAGCAGGAAACAAGGCACTTTGAAATGTAGGAATCTCTCCAAATTGCATGTTCTATTTTATAAGATTATATGTAAATATTTGTTTCCATAATAAAAATAAATATTTCTACTACGAGTATACTCACCACAGCGATGGCTTCCGTCGCCTTAACCCCCACAGGGCCGAGGACAGCCATGTACGACAAGTTGGCGAGCAAATAAATACTCGTCACGAGAGGCAGTGACACATAAATCGCCCGGGGCAAGTTCGTGAACGGGTCTTTTAATTCCTCCGTCATGAAGTTGAGGTAATTCCTGCGTGAAAGAGGTATATTTCAGACATGTACCCTCACAAGCTCTACTGTACTGTTGTGGACAAGTTGTGTAGACATGTTTTAGTTTAAAGTTGTCACATATATTTGACGCTAGAATTACAAGTTGCCTATCAATAACGCAATCAATAATTTAGCTGCAATCGTGTAGACAGAAACTATTAAATACTCTTCTGGTATTGGTATATAATATATACTACTCAAAACAAAATAAGGACCACGAGGTATTTTTTCATTTTGGTGTAAATTATTAAACATTTACATATTGAAAGTAGTAAAATATTGAGTATACAAACTCTTTGATACCTAAACTTTTTAATATTGTAGTATTCATCTAATGCTGGCAACAATTTTAAATAAAATTTGATTTAAAATTATTTTTGAAAATTTTGATTCCATTTTCTTTGACGTTTTGCTTTCCTTAGCTTCTTGGTTTATTAGAAATTATCAGAGTTCATTGATATCTCGAGTCAGAAACATCTTTTGCAATATGCCACAAGCACGCAGGCGTCATATGGACTCGCTGCCACCAATGCCAGCAACCAGAGCCGTTACAATGATTGAAGAAGGTCATTCGCAGCGATCTGTGGGTTTGCAATTGGGATTTTCTCGAAGAGCTATTCAAAATCTATGGAATCGTTTCCAAGAGACCGGCAGTGTTAGAAGAAGACCTGGTTCGGGCAGAGTTCGCATTACAACAGCTCAAGAGGATCGTTACATTCGATTAAGTGCGCGCCGAGATCGCACAACGACGGCCCGCAAGCTGCAAAATCGTTTACGGCTCACAACGGGTACTCGTGTCAGTGACCAAACTATTCGTAATCGATTGCATGAAGACCAGCAGGCATCAAGAAGGCGAGTTGTCCGTATTCCATTAACCAGAAATCATCGTGCAAATCGTTTAAGATTTTCCCGTCAACATTTGGACTGGGACATAAACCAATGGGGCATGGTGCTCTTCACAGACGAATGCAAAGTTAAATTTTTTAACGACGATCGGCGTATTAGAGTATGGAGAAGACGCGGCGAGAGATTTTCAGAAGCCTGCATCCATGAAGTCGATCGTTTTGGTGGTCCAAATGTAATGATTTGGGGCGGGATAAGCTTACACGGCAATACTGAGCTCGCTATTTTAAATGAGGGTACTGTTACTGCTCAGCGGTATATTGAGGAAGTCGTCAGACCACATGTGATTCCATTTGCCCAGCGAGCGGGTCCTGGATTCATCTTGATGCAAGACAATGCTTGTGCACACACGGCTCAAGCGACTCGGTTTGTACTGGAAGCGTCTCAAATTCAAGTCTTGCCGTGGCCGGCGAACAGTCCGGACTTAAATCCAATAGAGCACATGTGGGATCAGTTGAAACGAAGAGTTAGAGACGGTGATCAGGAAATCCACAACCAACAGCAACTCATCAACGCTGTTAAAAGGGCCTGGGAAGAGATTCCAATGGAAAATGTCAGGCATTTGATTGAGAGCATGCACTCCAGGCTTCAGGAGTGCGTAACGAAACGAGGGGGGCATACCCGTTACTAAAAGATGAGCATGGAGTATTTTCTTTTGTTTTCAGTAACTTTACATTGTTTTTATTTTTAACCTTAAATGTGTTTTTTCTTTCAAAAGCAAATAAACTTTTTAATCATTATTATTGGAATAAATTTATTGGTCTACACGGTAAAAACAACATTAGTTTTCGTTATGGAGACAAAAAAATTAATATTGGTTTTATTATTTTCATGGTACAGACAAAATACCTCGTGGCCCTTATTTTGTTTTGAGTAGTATATATATAGGGTCTAGTCCACAAAACGGCAGTCACAACATCGACGGTCGCTATATCGAAAACGTCCCATCGGGTCACAGCAGTGAGAGTACACTATATCGATGGTACGCTACATCGACAGTAAACCATATCGATGGTACGCTGCATCGACTGTACGCCATATCAAAAGTACGCTGCATCGACAGTACACCATATCGACGGTACACTGCATCGACAGTACACCATATCAATAGTATGCTGCTTTCTATTTCATTGTTTTAAATAGATCCTCAGTTTGAGAATAATCTAACCCAGTCAGCCATTTTATTACAATTTTCAAATTCATGATTGTTAAGTCTTTTAATATTTGTTTTTGGATTAACTTGTGGAGCAGTAAAAAGGCGTAGTGCCTTTTGGCAAATAAGCTTTTACATCTAGGTTTCGGTACAGAGTCTATACTTTTAATAGTAACCGGTAGAGTAGGTACAGTAGTGCGATGGTATCGCCGTAGGATCTGGAAAATGTATAACTTTCTGATAGAAAGTACGTCACATATTTGGCATATAATTCAGTGGTTGGATGTCTGAAAGGAAGTTTATGTATTAACTTGAGTAGTATGCGTTGGGCTCGTTTGGCTTCTATCATAAGTGGCTTGGCAGCACCGCCCCAGGTACACACACGATATGAGAGTAAACACTCGCCGATTGCCTTGTACACCTTCATTAAGTGTTTTTCGCCCAGCACGTCTTTCAGGGTTTTAAAAACATAAATGAGCTTCCTACAGCGACCAGCTACTGCTTGAATTTGCAAGTTCCATGATAGTTTATTATCTATGAGTACCCCAAGATATTTGATATTATCAGTGCGTGTTAAACCAGGACAGCCACAGTTATTTGGGGTGACGGATGTGCGATGTTACATGGAAAGGTGTGTATTTTGAGTTTTAGGCCACTCAGGGGTTTTGATGTGTTTGTTTCACTAAAACAAAGGTATTTCGTTTTGGCGGTATTGAGAGTAAACAAATTGTACTCAAGCCATGCTGTTATATCCTTCAATTCATATCAATATTCCAAGGCTTATCGTGGAACATCAGTATTGTGTCATCTGCAAACATCACTACATCAGCTCTTTTAGGTCTATCTTGCAAAGTTTGTTGATGTACAGTAAAAATAGGGTAGGAAATGTGCTAATGTCACTGTTACTTAGCTCTCCACTAATATGGACACTTTGCTGTCTCTCAGTCAAGTAATCCCGGAACCACTGTAGCGGTATGCCTCTAATTGTTACACCTTCCAGACGCCTGTTACGCCTGTGTCGAAGGCTTTTTGAAGGTCCAGGAATACCCCTAAGCACTTCCCACCACTATCCTCGTTTTTGACTATAGAAGAGGTCAAAAGTATGGTAAAGGTTTAATTATGAACAGTAGGTTTTTTAGTCAGTTGGCATGGCCTATACTAGCAGTAATATTGGTTACTAATGAACCTATATCACTGCTAGTATAGGTCAACAGACTAGTAAGCGGTTTGCAGAAATAATATTGGACAGATCAAATACGATTCCACTTTTCGTATAGAAGAGTCGGTTTTGTTCAATAAAATGTTTTTTTCTGCTTACCATCCTGAATAAGAGAATATTCCAGAGTAGAACGCGACGGACCAGTCGCCCACTGATGTCTTAGTGCCGGCCCAACCGTCTTCGAAGTGTTCAACACCTCCTGTTGAACAAATATTTTGTAAATCAGTTATTAATAGAAGTATTAAGTTATCGTACCTACAAAATTCTAGGTATTAAGCCTTAAGGTTTCATTGTTCCTGAGATATAGTATTTTAAAATGTTTTTGTTTTGTTTATATAATTTTAACGCAAATGTTGCGATACAAATTACAAAAACACAATTTGCATCGCAACAAAATTTGCGTTAAAATTATATAAACAAAACAAAAACATTTTATAAATAGCTTACCTATTTCTTAACTGATCTTTAGTATTTGTAAAAGTATTATGATCAGATGATAATGACGGTAGTTGTTGACATTGAATTGGCGCCTTTGGCTTTCAAAGTAAAAAAGTAAATAGTGTTGAATAATTTTGGCGGGCTGGTTAGAACCACGATAGCTCAATTGGAACCCGGTATGTCAGAAGGGTGCAGGTTCAAATTTTGCTCGTGGAATTTTTTTCAGCATTGTGTTTTTGTAATATGGTATTTTTTTTAAATATTTTACGGGTAAGCATAGTGTCTTGATTTCACCTGATGTTAAGTGATGATAAGGCCAATTGGTGGAAGCGCACTTTACCAGGAATCCTCACTAGTGAGGCACTGGCTATCTTATCTCTAGCTGCCGGAACACAACAATGCTACAAACATTGATGTTATGGCGACATATTTAGATAAGATGGTGTTAGCTAGCCAGGCGGACAAACAAGTCTTACCACGAACCATACCGAGTACACTAACATGTACCCCCGCTGGGAATCGAACCCGGGACCTCTGGGTCTAAACCACTAGACCACAGAGGCGGATATCTAATAAAACTTTTGTCGAGATATAAGGTAGCATGTTTCACCATGAGTGGTTTATGTTTATACTAATACTGAAGAGGTAAAGTTTGTGAGTTTGTTTGTTTGAGGAGAGTAGCCACTGGCACTATTAGTCCAATTCCAAAAATTCTTTCACTGATAGAATAATACAGTAATTTCTGGTAACATACTATTTTATAAAGTTCTTTAATTAACTAAATCAATGATTTAAACACTAATTAATTTCTTCTCACCTACAAGTAAAATGCTATAATATAGGTATTAAATAAATAATAATAAAAATTTTATTTATTTTTCTCATCACAAAACGTACATAACTTTAAGATATAGATGGATGGCAAAATTATATCCTATCTGTGAGAGACTGATACCTGAAGTAGGTTTCAAAGAAACCTGATTTACAAGTCACCAGGCCCCACTCAAGACTATATTAGTGAACACTTTAATAAAGTATTAATGGCAAAGGTTCGTGCCCCAACAGTAGGGACATAAAATGAGGTGGTGATGGTTGACTACCCTGGATTAAAATAATAAGCTACCTCTCGCCATCCAGACGATGCCTCCGATCACGATGACGGACAGCGCTGCAATCTTCGTGAACATAAACACATTCTGCATGCGGGTCGTCACTTTCACGTCGTATGCGTTGATGAAAGTTAGCAAGCCTGAAAATCAATAAGCAATCCTTGCATTTCTAGATTCGAGGGACAGGTATTTGTTGCAGCTAACTTGGAAATCGTATGATTTTTTGTAATCTAATTCACACACATGTATGTTCTTCTAAATAATAAACATAGCTTAAACCTTAAGTACATGGTAATAAAGAATTTTTAAATTATTGATTGATACTAGTAAGCTTACTACCAAATCACTGGAAAACGTCTGTGCCCAGTCAAACACATTAGAATAGCAGTAGAAATAAATATAATAAATTATAAGAGAAAAGCAGTGAAACTTGAAGTAATATAAAATTAAAGTGATAACAGATTTATATCAACTATTCTTAAGAATGTCTAAGTTAATTTAAAAGTGAAAAAAAGTGTAAAAAAATATATTTTTCTATAAAAACACTTCACTTACATATTGTAGCAGCGGCTAATAATTTTTTACACATCTGGTTGATTGGGCAGTTCGGGAGTATAGGACTAATCACGTTGTTTGCAAACGTCAACGACATTATTGCGTTTGTGCTGGGTCTAGAAACAAACAGTTAATAACAAAATATCATCATCATTATCATCAACTGCCTATAAATGTGTAGAAATTGCATGGGACAAACGGGCCCTATCGAGACTGTGACGATATAAGAAAAAATACGGAAGAAACAGTCTAAAGCACATAATATAATTTTTATTCAAGTATTTTTTTTAATTTAAAGAAGCGCATGGCAAATAAGTTCTAATAACATACCAATGCTATTTAATAAAATACCTGGAGGTAATTCAAACCAAAATCATAAGTTCATAACTCAATTAGAAATTTTCCATTTTACAGTAAAATCATATAAATACCTACCCATGACCTAGGTAATGTTATATCCGTACATGATGACAATGGCTGTAAAAACCAAAACCTTTATAAATACTAAAACAGGTAAATATTTTAATTAATGAAGGATAATGTCAATAATCTAAACCAGTTTACATTAAAACATTCTATATTAGTGTTATTTTTAGATTAATGACCTTTTAATGTGTTTACATATTGCAAGTTAATCAAAGACTACTGTAGCGGCACTATGGTGTCGCAACATTGTATATTAATGCTAACGTAGCACTTTGTAAAATGATACAGAACAAACGACGGCATCGCCAGTGGTTCCTGTACGCGCATATCGTATGGTTGTCATAACGTAACATCGGTTACTTTTACTGATATATATTTGTGTGTACTGTGAGAACTTTTAAATACAAACCTCATAACCTCATACCAACTTTCATTGTGTTTACCATCAGTAACCAAGAGATAGGTAAACTACTATATATTAAATTATATTGTTGTAAATATTTGATTGCTATGTTATTGTCAAAAGCTAGAAAATTTGTAAACAAACTTTCCTGCTGTTACAACCTTTGTAATTCAATATAAAATTCATTGCAATTAATTTATATAAATTCTGATATAAGTATTAACAAAAGCTAACTATTTAATTAGGTACACATGCCTGCACATCAACCTACCACAAACTGTCAAATTTCCTCAATAGACTATGAACCTTATGACTTATTCATATGGTTGAAAATGTATTGAAGAAATTTGACAGTTTTGGATAGGTTGACGTGCAGGTGTCTGTACATAAAAATTTTGAAACTCTAAGATTATTAACAATCTTGTACCTACCTAAAATATTTCTTAACAAATCACTTAATTCAAAATTTTATTAAAAAACGTGGCATACCTACCTAACAGTCATTAATCGCAAACCTGATGCAAGGCAACATTTTTTAAATTATTTTAAGATTGTCACCTCCAAGTGACACTAGCTGCTTCTGAAATACAGCTCATCTGTATTTTGAGATTGTAGAGAAAATTTATATTTCTATGCCCATCGAAAACCGGAAGGTTTCACAATCTTCTCTCTCAAAGATGTTGCCAATATTATGGCAGTCATCTTCACATACGAAGAAGAGTGAAAGAGTGGAATTACACAAAAGATCCTGAAGGCTCAAAGACCTACTAAAAGAGGGACACAACTGCAGTTGTTTCTAGAATAAGATAAAATAAGAGCTTGCATAAAAGAAAGAAAATTTACTTACACAAACACTAAGTTAGCATCCCATAAGTAAAGAAAAGCTGGCAAAGGCCCATACGCTTCATTAATGTAGTGGTAGTCTCCACCGCTCTGTGCCAATGTAGTACCTGAAAACAAACAAATGAAAATGAAATACGGACGTCTCACAATATGTTTAAATACTGACTTTAGCCTTGCTTTGCCTTGGCCAAAAAGCCTTTAACCAATCTCCAAAAAATGGTTTTTGGAACTATCCAATCAACTAAAAGAAATACTTTCGAATACATTAGCCTGATACAAAGAAACATCAATCGCAATTTGTACTCTAGTGGTGATGCACTTTAATACATTCTCGGGCGGTTACAACCATTGCTATAATCATTGAGTTTTAAAAATGACATAACGGCTGTGACTATAGTTTCAAAAGCTATTAGCAATTAAATACAGCAGTAAAATTTTATGAAGATATTGTGGAATAAGATATTACTGTCACTCTACAAAACACATCCATCCAATTATCTCACTGTTTTTCTCTGAACTTCTAAATAGAGATACGCAAATGTGTAACAAGTACAGTTATGAAGCAAAAGACTTTTGATGCTATTTAATTATTCAATTTTTTATTATTTTTACCAACGTCAACAAGTTTACTTTTACCAAACTTTAGAAAGACATTATTGTCACTCAACATAATGCCCTAACATAAGTATGCCAATGCACTGGTTTTCTGTGAAAACATTCAATGCTGAGTATGTAAAGAATAATAATTAAAAGTTTCATTAGTAATAGAAGTTTCATTTTACCATTTGAAGTGACCATAAATTTTTCTTATCATTACAACAGAAAGTTAAGGGTTTGCTGACACAATTTTTTGTGTTTTAACCCTGTATTTTAGTGTGCAGTAATGTTGCAATTAGACCAACTTATGTCTTCTATAACCATAATTTTATATTATGGTAGTTTTTGTTCTTGATATTGGCACTCTAGTTGCCATCTGTATAATAAATAAACAAGGCCAAAGAGATAAAACTCCCAGGTTTTAAATGTTTCAACTCATAAAATTTAACTTTTTAATTATGCAAGTTTAAAATATATACCGTAATTAGCTAGAGCGACTTGCTAGTCACTGGAGTCACTTATAGCACTAGAAGTCCCATCCATACGCTCCTTTGATACCTTGTTCCGAACTAAGGCAAATACGGTGATATTAGTCGAACAACAGTTGAATTTTAAAACTTAAATAAAATAGAAAGTATGCAGTTAGAGAGGCAAATTTACATAATAAGAA
Organism: Eudonia truncicolella; assembly: GCA_949315975.1. Taxonomy (NCBI): domain Eukaryota; kingdom Metazoa; phylum Arthropoda; class Insecta; order Lepidoptera; family Crambidae; genus Eudonia; species Eudonia truncicolella. Next base: position 7,945,361 of record OX438825.1, on the reverse strand, counting down.
CAGCTTCATTGCTCACCTAATTCTGCGTAAGACATGGCACCAAGAGTAGCCAATCCTCCACAAGCAGCCCATACAGTTAGGGCACCCCATACGGAACCGGTTTTCTCAATAACTTCTCTTGGAGATATAAAAATACCACTTCCGAATATGATGCCTAATATAATAGCTACTCCCTCTAGAAGTCCTAACTGCTTACGCATTTTAACTTTTTCCCCAGCCATCGTGAAGAGCTTCTAATTTTAACAGTAGGTGACCAACAAGATTCCTTGGCAAATAACTACTAACAGATGGGATTGTACTTGATTGTAGCGTGTAGCTTGCCCGCTAACCTCAACAACTCCACGATGTTAATTGACCTTTCACATTTCTAGGCAACAGTAAGTTAATGGGCCTTGTAGATATTATCCACTTAGTCTATATATACAAGCCAGTTGAACGAACAAGATTCATTCACAAAAACAAATTAATATGTAACCGCGAAAGAATTTGACGACAGTTCAGTAGGTACTCAGTCAGAGCCAGTCAGACAGTCAGAGGAGTAGTCACGCACACGCGCGTCTTCTTTCTGTCTGTCTGTCTGTGGTCGGTGGTCTCGGTCACGTCAATCCATATCTCTCCCTTTTTTTTTTTTTTTTAAGTTTAGTTTGTTCCTTAAGGAACCGGCTAAGGTCATAGACCATGCTGCCATGTCATTAGTTTCTTAATTTCAGTGTAATACATAAATAAACAATATTGATGATGATGAATGATAATAGAAATGGGAAGTGAGAAATGATATTACCCCCCAACCCCTCGAGTATCTCAGTAAAGATGTGGGGCTTTACTAAGTCCTCACGCAGACTTCTTGTGAGAATTTGAAAAGTAACATTGCACTGTTTTGTTTCATTTGCCAACACTCATGCACACTCACGAACACTTAACGGTTAATAATCCACCATTATTTCACATTAATATTCGACATAACACAAATTTTAGAAAATAAAACAAAACTGCAGACATGACTCTTCACTTTCCCGCCAAGAAGTCCCATATCTCTACCTAGTTTGTGCGTCAATCAAACACACGCGAATTTTTTTTATTCTTCCCACCATAATACAGTTGTCTGATTTTGAACAGGCTAAGTATTAAGCACGTACAGCCTATCATTCTGGTGAATTTTGATAGTCAATAATTGTAGTTTTATTGATGTAAAATATATATCAAACAAAAATAAATAGCACACGAAAAAGAATCTTCTTATAATCTATAATCTAGAAAAAGAGACGTGACCACAGACAGAACACAATCAAAGATTACTAGAACACAATTACTCCAAAGACGTGCGTGAAGTGACGTGACTCCTCTGACTGGCTCTGACTGAGTGTCCAAGTGATTACTTGCTCAGTGTGAGTGTCGTCAAATTCTTTCGCGGTTACATATAAATTTGCAAGGGCTTAGCGATGTGTCGTTGTCGGTTTTTGAAATCACGAAACGAAAACGTTATCCATTTGTAAATAACGTTATTAAAACTATCTATTTTTGACAACTATCTATTTCCACAACGTCGTCGAACTGTATGAATATTATTATGTTGTTAGGTGTGAGTTGTTAACTACTGTTAAATTAACGTTTTCAATTAACTTTCCTTGGTACTTTACCAGGCTTTGTACTGTCTATATTGCTATATTGCAAGTGAAGTCAAAATATAGTTTCGTTCATTCGCTCACGCGTGAACAAACTTATTTAAGTATCGTTTTGTCGTTTACTTAAAGTGTATATTCACTCGGTTATAGAAGTTTACAACGTTGTGGAAAATAGATAGTTTTTTTGTCGTTGGATAACTAGTGATCGTTGTTCAGCCAAATAGATAGTTGTATAACTATCTAAGTTGAATAACGCCCATCGCTAAAGGGCATCGTTGGAAGCATTCAATTAAAACAGTCTTGCCCAGATTCACGGTCTCTTCCTTCGACATCAAAACAAAACTTGGTCGAAAATCGTCCAGAGTCGCCTGCCAGTCTTTGTCACTCTCCAACATTCACACTCAGAATACAGAACAAACCATTCACACTAGAGAATAAAGTTGGGCCATGTTCTGCGAATTTACCAAGTAACCCACAAGTTACAAACACTAGCATAACATTCCCCAAAAAAAATGTTACTGTCAATATTACGAACTGCAGTAATAATACTTTTAATTTTTAGGACGCATAGACCCTTATTGTTATTGGTACCTTATATTAAAACGTGAACGAATTAAAAATAACTAATGTTATACTAACAATAACAATACTATATTGTTTTCTAAAGTTTACGCGAACACTACACATTGAAATGAAACAACTTTTACGGATCTACTCGCGTTTATTTTACACATTAGTTTTAATTAATATTTATCCTGACGTTTCGGACCCTTTGCAGGTGCAGGGTCTGTGGTCACAGGGAGACAGGGAGGGCGAGGGAAAGTTGCTGCCGAGCAAAACAACTTTGCTCGGCAGCAAATTTGTTTTGCGTCTCGTGCCTTGAAAGGTACGCTCAGGATTCTTCTTTTGAACCTAGAATTCAATCCTAGAATCCTTCGCTTGCTCGGGTTTCAATACAAGCACTCGTGCGAAACAAGAACTTACCAGCCTTGCATAACAAATAACCACAAAGTAACAAGTAACCAGGGGCTGAAAATGGAGCTGGAAGATGGCCATTGGAACTCGGAAAAATAAGTTCGTTCGTTCGTTCGTTCCGTTTGTTATTATGAATGTAGATTCTGTCTTTGATTACATGGATTAGTTGGATGACCCAATGCCAAAGTGGGCACGTGCCGAGGGCTGAATGGGTCATATGGGTGTATAAACATGTCATTAAAAAACACTAAAAAGTTTAAAATAAAATTAAAAGAAAAAAAACTTATTAAAAACAAGCATAAATTACTTGATAATAAACTAGAACAAACTAAAACAGAACAGAACAAACTAAAAATAAACTAAAAAGTTAAAAATAATTTAATTTAAAAATCTTTGCGTTTTTATCACAGACCCAATTTTTTATAAATAAAAGCTAAATGTTCTTTAAAATGTTACATCAAAATGTAATACATTAAAGAACATTTAGCATAATACACCTTCATTATTTTTCTTTTGCAATCACAATGTAACACGCTTTTATTTATAAAAGAATTGGGTCTGTGATAAAAACGCAAAGGTTTTTAAACTAAATTATTTTTAACTTTTTACTTAGTTCTTTTTTTATTAACAAGTAATAAAAGCTTGATTTTAAAAAGTTTATTGCGATTCATATTGGGTTGGGGGCGTGCCTATATACACACGCAAGTGATATACGAAACATGGCTTGAGCATAAAGGGCATATGAGTGTTAATACGTGCCAACATGTCGGAGATGTCATGAAATGTTCTCATCGTCCAAATTCCATGGAATAGGAATAGAAATTGAGGATCATTACAAATTATGACACTAGTATGTATTTATAAATAAAGTACTTAATAATTAAAAAAAAACACTCAAGATGAGGACTTTATACTGTAACTATATACTTTATATAGTTAGTTTATTTTTTAAAATAATTTTGGGCTTATTTCCGGGTCAGGATCGGGATAATACTGTAATAGGTCAGCAACTGGTGCTTCTTGATCTTCATAAAAGTCACATGCCAACAAGTATTCTCGCTTTGAGTAGTCATCTCCTTTACAAAACATTTCACCTGTAACATAATAAAATAATAATTATTGTACATTGTACATTGGCTCTAAAAACGAACTCCGGATGCACTTAATCAGCGCACCACGTCTACTCGAACTCGTGAGTATGTTCCGCAGTCGAATGAAGCGAGTCAACTATGCCTTGTGTGACTAATGAGAGTATTATTTACCACTCGGAATTGGTATGGTACAATTTTCATTCCATTTGGTTTGTCACTAGGAGCTGCTACTAATATCATTGCCATTCATAGAAATTGAAGTCTCACTTGGCACCCCCTGCTATCGCTACATAGCTAAGTACTGCTTCTCATTTGCTTTGGTCTGGCAGAGGCTTTAGTAAAAAAGTGATAAAACTTAATAGTGAGATTGATTTGACCTTCAATATCCATTATATGCACTGCACTCCTCGATTCCAGAGCACCTACGCAATAATGTTCTTCAGTAAGATCGGGATGCCAATACATTATGGCGTCTCTACACGAAGTTCCAGCAATCGGTAGTAGTATTCTATCCTATAAAATAAAGATAACAAATTAATACATTGTGGTGAGTAGATTTTATGAAGAAATATTTTCTTAGTTGCAATGCAAGAAGAATGGCTGCTCGTTTGAAGGTTCTTCGTGGTCCAGTTATGGTCCAGTCCGCTAGAGTGACAGGGACAGCTACATCTTGCCCAGAAATCTATCGCGCCACCGCCGTCACAACTACATAATATTATAAATAGCACAAAATATTTTTTTCCATATCTAATATCTGATTGATCCAGCTGATGCACTTCCAATAATGTATTTCCCATTCTGAAACTAAATAAATAACTTATTATAATGTATCAAATAACTTTACTTTGCATATAATTTTGTTGTTAACAATAGGTTCTTTGACTTCTCCCGTACAAAAGAATTTCCTTTTCTTCCTCATGATGACAGTGCTGACTTCCAACACCGTTTTGATGCTATTTCCTAAAACATAAAATATTTAAAAGTAATGCTTTAAACTACTCTACCAAAATAGGTAAACTGTTAATACCATTTAATACATAAGTAAGATTTATATTGTACACATTAAAGAATTTCCATTTCTATTTCTTTTAGCAAAGATTATACGATTTTACAAATTAATGTATTGTAAGAAAATGTACCTGATATCCCAAAGTCCTGGGTTCAGCTCCTATATCGACATTCTTATTTTTCTTCTAGCCGTTAGGTCGACTGGTAGAGAATGCCTTTAGAATGGCATTAAGTCCGCCTTTTGTACTTTATTTCATTGTATTATGCAATAAATATTAAATAAATAAATAAACAACCCGCATTTAGCAAGTTTGGTGATTAAGCCAATACCCATTATTGTATCGATGACTAGAGGTAAGTATTTCAATATATATTATTAGGGGTTAAAGTATCAAATTGCCGATTTTTACTAAAAATTGAAATTGTTTTTTTTTAATTTAACATATTTATTTAATCAAAATAATTACCATTATTATCGATACATTGCTGCCATCTAATAGGAAGGTCATTTATGCCTCCTGAGAAGAAAACTTTTTATCACGTAGAAAATTGTCTAAATCATTAAAAAAATGGTAGTCCGTTGGAGCAAGGTCTGGCGAATACGGAGGGTGACGAATGGTTTCTAATTGAAGTTCCTGTAGAGTTAAAACGGTTTCTCGTGCTGTATGAGGTCTCGCGTTATCATAGTGCAATAATGGTGAAGATCGATTCATGAGTCGGGGCTGTTTCACTGCTAGTTTTGCTATCATTGAAGTTCGGCACAGTAGACATCTGCCGTTATTGCTTGACAAGATCGGAGAAAGCTATTAGTGAATAACACCATGCTGAGACCACCAAACAGTTACCATTACCTTTTTATTGGTAAGCTTTGCTTTAGGACACTGTTGCGGCGTTTGACCTGGGGTCAGCCATTGCATTTTTCGCTTACGGTTATCGTAAAGAATCCACTTTTCATCACGTCACAATTCGATCCAATATTCCTTCATTTCTGTATCGATTCAACCAGGCAACTCAAGTTTCTTTCTGCAGATTAGTCAACACATGAGGCACTCATTTCTCATATTTTTTATTTTATTGATTTGACGCAAATGAGTCAATATTGTTGGTAAGGTAACGTTAAACCATGCCGCTAATTCCTGGGTAGTTTGGTTCGGATCGGCTTCCACCATCTCCTTCAATTCATTCTTATTCACCTGTGTGGGCGGTCTTCCACGTGGTTCGTTCTTCAAATCAAAGTTTCCATCACGAAAGCGTTTATACCAAAATCGCACGGTGCGTTCATTAGCAGTCCCCTCTCCAAACGCAACATTGATATTGCGAGCTGTTTCTGCCGCGTTAGTTCCGCGTCGGAACTCGTATTCTAATTTTCGAAGTATCCATCTTTCTTGCCTAAGCTGAATAAAAAAACAACTGAAAGTCGATAATCGAATGTTGCTCATTTTTTATAAGAAGAACTTCATATGTACCGTGTGAAAAAAGTCAAAAATCTCAAACCATGAAGGTTCTATGTCAATTAGAAGTACCTAATACAATAAAACGGCAATTTCATACTTTAACCCCTATTATTTGTACTTGGTTTCACTCAACTTATTGTAATCACAGAATTGGTAGAAATAATTAGTGGTGGTGGTTTATTACCTTTTTCACCGTTGATAGCTTCAAGTTCTCTCATACCTCTTGCCTGTGTTTCTCTACTATTTTGTTGTTTCATGTAATTTGCTAATCTATACATTGCTTCAACAAACTCATCTATGGGACCTAAAATTATATTATATATATTTTAAGTATTTGACATGGACAGTTTAAAACTGGAGAAATACGCCCAGACGTCTCAGACACATACATTTAAAAATGTAAATTATTATACGTAGAGTTTATGAAATTGTTCAGTGGGTTTAGCGTTATTAGATAATTCGATTATTTTTTATCAGATATTATAATTCCGAACAAGACGAGCTTATGCTCAGGGACTCCGTGCTGGGATAAAAGAAAATGTGACAAGTGTTGCGAATAAATGTAATGCCATGCAACCATATTTTCCCTAACTGGACGCGCTGAGGTAAGTTAAGGAAAGTATGGATGAAGTGGATGGAGGAACCTGAATATTACCAAACCACGAAGGTCCGATTGTAATTGTAAGTACACTAATATTTCCCATATTTTTTACTTTAAGCTACAATGCAGTTTAGGCATGGGCCCAGAGAAAGTGGTCAAAGATTGTCTTGCCACTGACTAAGTTCCATGTGATGGGCACCGGAGACGTGGCAGGCCAAAGCGGAGATGGGAGGTACGACTTAAACACTTTTTGCCATAGTGGCCCAAGATAGAGACGAGTGGAGACACCTTTGTCCAGCAGTGGGATGGTAAAATAAACTTAAAAATACAATACCTGTACCAAAACTGCCACCGTCTAAATAATTTAAAAATTGATAAAACCGCAGCGCCTCGTCCGACTCTATTTCGTCCATTACAGGTCTCTGAAATTATTCACTCAATTAAATTTTAGTCTTCATAATAATCAGCTATAGTTCCATTAATTTGAAATTAGACATACAAATTTTCCACTCCATGCTCCAACATCGGAATAAAGTGAATTAACTCTACTCGGCATCCAATCCAGCGATGAACGAGCTACTAATACGGGATGCTGTAAAATAAACATTTAATGTAACTCTGTACATATTTTTTAGTTGCTAAGAATCGATTGCAAGACAAATGAAACCAACCAAAGACGGCAATTTAGTTTGAACATTTTCAAATAGAAATATTAGTATAGAAACCAGCAAATATGTATTTACAACCATTGTTGCAGTTTCACTATCACGTTCTGTTGTTAAATGTTTTTAGAACTGTGAACCCTATCGCAATATTGTTAGTCAACGTTTAATTGGCAATTAGAGGCTTTAGGTATATAGTTTTAACTGCAAGTAGCTTTTTGAATTAATATGTTGTTTCATAGCAAAAAGTTCAATCATTAAGCAAATAACTAAGACCTTAACAAGTTTGCTAAGATGGTTTTCTTTAGTCTAACTGCCGCACTCATAGACGTCAATTATCATTAATGATTACTTAGCACCTACAAATGTTCAGTCAAAAATGTGCTTTTAGTGTCACAGTTAGAGACTATTTTACAATAGACAATTTTAGGTGTTTAATAAGCATTATGTTGATTGACGTCTCTGAGTACGGCAGTATGACACAATTTAAGCAACTAATTAAATCTATAACTCTTAAAAAGCGAAACTATTGGCTGGTGTCAAAATAAATTGTAATGATATTGTGGTGGGTCACCTACCGCATACGCCGCACATTATTTTACACGAAGCAAAAACACCTTCTCAACCGTGTCAACAGATGGCGTCACAAAACGCATACCAACGACGTCGCCATATTACGACGGTAAAATAGTATGGGAAGCCTGCATCTAGTCTACCAGTCCATCATCTACTAGTTTTACCATGTCCTTCACTATATATAGCACCTCCAACTATAATCTGAACCCAAGCCCGGTGAAGCTTTAAGCCCGGTGAAGCTGAAAATGCCTCAGAGGCAATCAGCAATCTCTCTCAAAAAAAAAACAAAAAAATAAACCGAACCCTTCGAAGAATCTAGGGCACGGGGACGCGCACTAGTGCGCGATGCCGTTCCCTCTAGAAAACCTCCGAAAGTGATTCGTTTCACACGACTTGAGGGGTGGGACCTTTACGTTGCCGAAAATACCGCTCGGAGGAAAATCTTCCCTTTGGCGTTTCTTAATGTGGCATTCTCCTTACCATTGGCTTCCTACAGTGGTGACCCCGACGGAGCACAGAAGCACCTTCAACAAAGTCGCAGCAGCGCCCATCCATCACTCCTCATCCATCATCTACCTTTGCAGCATCTTGGTCGACGCTTCCTGGTACTCCGGCACACTCGACGGCAACCCGCAGCCCACGACCGGTGCATCAATGTCGGCCGCATCACTCCGGCGTGCACACCAGCAGCTCGGACCCACCGTCATCATCACCTGTCTCGACTCACCGCAGACAGGAGCAGCACAATGCATCACTGGCAACGCGCCTACACCCCACCCGTCTCGATCGACCGTAGACTGGGGCATCCTACAGCAGCACTCTCCACTGGGACTTACTTGCAAGCTCTGACGCACCGACTGCTGAGCACACTCACTGACATCGACGAATGTAGTATTCGAAAAAAAAAATTGTTTTCGAAGTCCAATGGCGTCGCACAGCCGCCATGTTTTTTTTTTGTGTGGCATAATTGTTATAATCGTAGACTGATGATGTATTATATTTTTTTTGTTACGGTAATGATAATCATGATATACCTTTTTAAAATCCTTGTAATTTGGTACCCATGTTGTAGCAAAAAAAAATATTGATTTTTTCACCAAGTCCAATGGCGTCACCTATCTAAGAACACTTTGGGCAGCTAAGGCAAATCTAACGATACCTCAATTATGTAAATCCGTTCAACGGTTCTGGAGATATGAAGTGATAATGAATCATACACACATACATACACGATAAGCGCGAAAAACAGTACCCTTCATTTGCAGTCGTGTAATAATTGGCGTCGTGCGTGTTTTAATTGAGTGTTTTTCATAGTTTTGTCATCATAATTTAGGATTTTCGAATTCGGTGATTCGGGGTGCCTAAAAATCCTAAAATAGTGTGAGTTTCATTTGATATTTGATATTCGATCACGTTAACGAAAACTTGATCGAAGACGAAAACCAAAAACAAACATGAATTAGACCACGTGTACCTGGGCTATACCACACACAATGAACACTTATTTCTTGTTTCCGTTATCGAAACGTACATAGTCTTTGGTTTCATCATCAGCTCATTTTATGTCCCCACTGCTGGGGCACTAGCCTTCCCTTCCCTATGGATGGGTAGGAAGCACGGGCCAAAACCATCACGCGGGCCCAGTGAAGATTGGTGGTTGTTAATGACTGCTAATGCAACCGGGAACAGCGGCTTTACGTGCCCTCCGAAGCATGGAGGAGCTCGAGATTAAAAGTATTTGGACACCCATCCGATGACCGTCCTTTGCGAAAGCACTCGGACACCGCTCACCGGCCGCGTTAACCACTGCGCTATCGATCGTTCGTTTAAGCGCAATAATTATAGAATTTATTCTAGATTATAATTTATTATAGAATCTATTCCATTGCTTTGATATTTCTATCAATAATAATAATAAGCCATTTTCGAGTACGTCATGTGTACGCAAGCTTCACTGTTATCCCAGCGTGCACAATAAAATAGTTTTATTTCGTAGACTAAAGAAGCACTATACCTATTTATTGTATGTTTGCATTAATTGCGCTCTATTAAAGAGCGTAACAACATAAATATCTGCAGAAAAGGCTGTACGGACAAAATCCCTTTGCTTGTAATAAACAAAAGAGTAAAAAAACCCATATATTTCTTCGCGCCATATTCGCTGTCAATTAATAGCTTCTATCAGTCTTGACTTGAATTTTAAATGTAAAAAATATTAAAAGTGGTAAAATACTAATTTATCTTTAGCACAAAAATGCATGTTCGCGTGAGAATCTTTGGCAAATCTGACACAATTGTTGTGGTAGAGTCTAAGTTAACTAAGATAGACCAATTCCGCAAAATAATTAGAGAAAAATTCGATGTGGAGCCAAAGCTGCAACGTTTGTTGTATGGTGGAAAATTGGTTAGTAAAAATTTGTTAGTTATTCCATAAAAGGGCCTTGAACGAAGTTATTATTTTAACTCATATTTCATTTGTCCTTATATTATAAATAAAAATACAGAATTGTTATATAAAAATTTTTTATAACCACCTGGTTCCTTTCAACTTTTTGTTGACTTCAGATTTTTAAATCACATCAAACTGTATTTATTACTTTCAGCTTGAAAATGGATATACATTCCATGATTACAACATAAAACTAAATGATGTCATACAGCTTATGGTTAAAATTCAACCAGATGAAAGAATAGACACGGAAATAAAGAATAATGTGAATAACAACGTTTCTAAAACGGACAATAAGAAAGTAACATATGAAGGTACCAAATTGTATTAGAATAGTATGTTTTAATTAGCATATCTTGCATGCCTGACTGATGGAGTCGTTATCAGAGAGAGCCACATTGTTGTGATGTATATATTTTTTTAAGTACCTATAGTGATAGATTGTGGCAAGCAATCAAGGTTTAAAAAAAGCAAAGGGAAAGCTTTTGCCTAGCGGTTTGTGAAACTTTTTAGATTCCTGCTGCCCTTGTGCATGAATCGAAATAAATGAGTAATAAAAAGTAATGCACATTTATCTCAAATTTAATTGTAAAGGTTTGTTTTGTTTAAAACGAGTTCAAATAAACAAAACTATAGTTATTATAAATCCTATTGAATTTCAAATTTGGGTCAGAGTGTCGCCTAATTTTTCTAAGTCCTAACCCAAAATTTGTTTGCATTATCACTTTTGTTTTTAGATGCAACAAGCACATTGTATGCTATAGGTGATATTATAGATGTGAGAGATAGTGAACAAGGTGCATGGTCGGAGGGAAAAATTGTAAGGATAGTCCAGGACCCTGCTTTTACAAATTGTTATTTTAATAACTGCAATAGTCAAAGTAACTCAGATAGCAGCGATAGTAAAACAAACTCAGACAAGGAAAGTGATCTTGAAAACAAACCACCAGAAGACAAAAGTCCTGAAAGTAAGGCTAAAAAAAAAGGTATTACACGGTACTTTACAAAAAGTCCAAAGAGTGCAAAGAAAAAAATTATTGACAAGAGAAATAGTAATGAAAACGTTGATACAATTAAAGATGCTATGTTGTTGTACAGAGTTCAATTAGAGGCAGAGTGAGTTTGGATTCTTTAATTTTTTTTATCTACCTACCACTAATACAACATAAGTTTTGTTATTTTATTTGGGATTTCTTTTGACAGTGACGAGGACTCAAACCTCTATTGTAAATTGAAGGACATACGGCCCCGAGCAAGGACCGTTATTGACATTGAGGACTTGAAAGTGGGACAAAAGGTGATGGTGAACCACAACACAGATGAACCCTTAGAAAAGGGTTACTGGTTAGTTTCTTAATTTTGATAGTGTATAGATTTATCAGACTCACTAAATAAAATATTGATGATTAACTTTGATTTCCTTACAATTAAAAATATTATATATTCAATCCGCTTCAAATACTTACTAAAAATAAAATTTTATAACCTATAATTATAACAGCTCCTTCCTCCTTGTGATTCTTGAACTCTATCTTTTTAATGTATTTTGATAATCAAGAAATAATAATTATTTATTATTTGTAAATATTTTATTTTTATTTTTTGTTGACAGTTTGTGATCATTTAAATTTGATTGAACATAGTTTTTTAAATTTATCAAATGTCTACCACTGTAATACTAACCTACCTCTCAGAAATTAATTGTAACTCTTATTATTATCTACAGGTATGATTTTAAAGTAGACGAAATAAAAAAATTAAGAACAAGCTATGAATTACTTGGCACTTTGTATCTGGGTTCCGATGCTGTTCCACAGAATGATACTAAAGTCAGGGTTCTTGACAAAATATTTGCTATTGAAGAAGTGGTGCCTTTGGAGGAGAGGACTGTGGAGTACAAGGAGATGATGATAACTTCACCTGAAAAAAGTAAATAACTACTTAGAATACTAATTATTAGTTATAATGATTATATTACTTGTGATTATTGACTGTGTTTTAAACAAAAAATATATCTTGTTATGAACAACTAGATAAATTTGTTTTCAAAAAATATTTTCTATGTTTATTCATGATAGTCGTTAGTCTATTATTAACCAAAATTTATTATTGTATTGTAGGATCATCCCCTTTGAACTGTTTGACATGTCGTGATGTTGAAGAAACTCCCTGCAGAGACTGTGGCTGCTATATTTGCCTAGGAAAGGAATTCCCTGAAAAAGTAAGCTACCTAGTTTAAGAAACAGAATGTGGTTTTTAACCGACTTAAAAAAAGGAGGATGTTTCTCAATTCAACTGTATATATACACAGTCAGGTCATAAATTCTGTCACATGTTTAATATAAAATAATTGAGACAAGTTTATTCATTATGTAAACATTTATATACCAAAATGAACTTAACAAAACATAGATTCTTACGACAATAAAGTTTATTCAAAATGACCTTCGTGATTTTGAATACAGGCCTTCAATCTGCGCGGCCAGTCGTCTATTGCAGCACGAACGAGGTCCATGTCAATATCGGCGGCTGCCTTAATCAAGGATGTCTTGAGTGACTCCAAATTGGGATGAGGCTTTGAGCACGCCTTTTCCTCCAAGTGTTGCCATATCATGTAATCTAACGGACTCAAATCTGGACTGGAGGAGGGCCAGTCTTCGTGCCGGATGAAGTCGATTTCACGTGCCGCCAGCCAGTCTTGTGTGCTCTTCGCTCAATGAGCTGGCGTCGAATCTTGTTGGAATACCCAGTGCCTGTTATTGAACATGGTATGAGAAACAGGTTCCACAAGGTTCGTCAGGACTGTATTTTGAAACACAACTGCATTCGTTTTTACATCTTTCTCACAAAAATGTACCTCTGTTAAGCCCCAATAAGAAACTCCCAACCATACCATGAGCGAGGATGGAAAATGACCTCATTGGACACGCGGAATACGGTTGCTCGCTTCTTCACTACTGTGTGCCTTATCATTTTGTTTGTTGTAGCTCTCTTCTACGGTAAAAATTTTTTTATCCAAAAAATAAATTTCTCGATATTTTTTCCCGCGTACCGCTTCAACAAAGCGCGGCATCTCTTCAGTCTCAGGTCCATTAGACGAGCATTCAAACCATGTCCTGTTTTTCTCCGATATGCCCGAAGCCCTAAGTCTTCATTTAACACCCTTTTCACCGTGGTTCTGTTTAACCCCATCTGAAGGGCCAACAGTTTCTGCTTACGTTTGGGATTTCTTTGAATTCGCGCCTTCACAGCTTTTATCACTGCTGGAGTTTTAACAGACCGAGGGCGAGCACTTCTTGACCTGTCATCTACACTAGAGTCTTCATTGTATCGTTTGATGGTACGATAAACGAATCTTTTGGTTAAATGTATGTCAATAATTTGAATTGGCGCGTAACCGCAACGATGCAACGCAATAACTGAAACACGGTCTTCTTTAAGCGTCCACTCCATATTTAAAAATGAGTAAAATTCTAAAAAGTATACATTTTTATTTTCATGAACAATTCGAAATTAGAATTCAATAAACTTTTTTGTGGCCAGCATTCTAAAAGAAAAGTTTTTACTGTGTGACAATACTTATGACCTGACTGTGTATATATATTTTTTTATGTTTGTTGATGGATAACTTTGTCGTTTATGAACCGATTTTGATGATTCTTTTTTGTTGGAAAGAAGATATGGCAACGGTGGTAACATTATAAGAAACCACGATCTGATGATGGCATCCCAGAGAAATCGAGGGGAATATTCGAAAATCGTAGTGGCGACTAGTGCGTTTGTAAATTTTTTCATTAAATATTTTAAAGCACTACTATTTAATGAAGGTCGAGTCGATCTGATGATGGAGCCGAAATACAGTCTAGGGAACTCCTCAACGATTTACAGCAATTACATGGTGTTTGGGCTTGATTAATTTATTAATTTAATTTATTAAATACAGCTCTAAAAAGCAAGAAATAATATTGAAATCTTATTATTAATTACCTAGATACGCATATCAGTTTTAAAGAAGGTCTATTGTGGAGATAATGGAACAACTATAAAAGTTTTAATGAAACAAAATTTGCCCCCCAGCCAACCACCAACCACCATAGACCACCTTCAATAGCCCTTCTTTAAAACTGATATGTATATATAGGTAATTAATAATATGATTTAAATATTATTTCTTGCTTTTTAGAGCTGTTTTAACTTTTTTAGTTTCCTGTTTTTTGAAGTGGGTTTTTTTAAACACTTTTATTATGTAACTTTATTTGATTTTCTTCTCTGTATACAAAAAAGTCATAAACAGAAATTTTGAATCCACATTTACATGCAGTTTGTGTGCTAAATGACGAAATCATCCTTTTTTTTAATGGATGTTGCTAGCTTCCAATGCAATCAGTTGTTCCCTCAATGCTGAGGTGACCATCAAGTCTGGTGGCGGGAACAAGCGCTCTCCATCTGATGCTGCATCTGCATCTGTTTCGCATGTGTTGCTAGTTTAGCTAGCTTAAAGCACGTTTACTACCTTAAGTGACAAAGTAAGGTCGCCAGATACTAAATGAAGCTGATGGTCATGATCACCCAAATGTATACACTATTACTACTTTTTTACAGATAGTGCTTTGTGATGAATGCAACAACGGTTACCATATGAACTGTCTGTCTCCGCCGCTGAAAGAGTTGCCTGAAGAGGATTGGTACTGCCCATCGTGTAAGCGGGACCCTAATGACGTCATAGCGCCCGGGGCAGCAAAGCAAGCAAAGAAGAGCAACGCCTCCAAAAGTAGCAGGGATTGGGGACGAGGAATGGCTTGCGTTGGTGAGTATTTACAATTTTCACCACCATTTTAGTGTATTTAAAATGTGTATAATATAGAATAATCATAATATGTGTGAAAGTGTGACTTTGTCATCATTATTATCGTCATCCCGCGACTTCAGCATTTATTAATGTAGTATTTTTTACTGGATAGTATAAATAAATGTTTTTAATTATTCATAATTATTCATTGCAACAGCAGTCACAAACCCATAAAATGTTTATTAAAACATTTATTTATTAGTTAGTTAGTATTAGTTTATTAAAACATTTTAGATTACCAAAAATGGGGCTACATGCAAAATCCATATTTAAGTATGTCTAGAATATCAATATAGAGGTTGATGGTCTAAAGTGATAGGCCCTATTATATATTATTATGTAGACTAGTATTTATTTACGTAATTTAGTTTAAGTTTCTTGCTAATAATACTGATTATGCCATTTTTTACTTTATTGTGTCGTATTACTTAAAATGGGAGGTTTGTAAATAGCTAATAAGCGAAAGTTTGCTGTCTTTTTTATAAAGCTCTGCCTAATTTAGCGAAATATTGTGTTTCTGATATTATGATTTTTCTCATCGATGTTTTACAAACTGATACTGTCATAAAATTCCTTATAAACGTCCCGCTACTGCGCGCAAACTTCCCACATAAAAGAAGCACATAGAATTAATCGGGCACAACTCATCATGCTGCTCAATGCGAGTTGGTGTGTTCAAAGACTGCGATCTTACGGCAGCAGCTGAGACCAACCACTTAACGTGCCTTTGAAGGCACGGAGAAGCTTCAAATCTTTTATTTAATTTGGACACCCATCCTGTAACCTGTAATTTCGAAAGTTTTTATATCGTGCAAGATCTAACCTGTGTATACTTATGCTAGCTGCTGCACTATCGAGCTCCTCATATACATGGCGAATTTATTTCTTTATTTATATACTATGGTATACACCACTGGAATTATACTAAGAACAATAATAAAAACAAGGATGTGAGCAAGAATGCATCCCAAAAGCGTGAAGCAGATAAAAAGTTATAACATTAAATATTAAAAGCTAGCGAATGATGATGAATAATGATTATTTTAAAATATTAATGCTGTGAGTATGCAAGTGCATATTTATTGTTTCGTTTTTGGTTTTTTCATGCATTTTTTTGCATTTATTAGCTGTATGATTTATCTCCGATGGCGCCAGGCTGCCTTTCAGCGTCACCGGACATTTTGGGGGCGGTTACAAACTAAAAAGGTGGAGACTGACTTGTAACATTTTGGTTTAATGTATCATTCGAGGCGATCTTGTTACAATACGGCGACACAGACTGACTTGTAACGTGTGTTTGTAATGTATCATTCGACCTCTTGGCTCACGACACAGACTGACTTGTAACGTGTGTTTGTAATGTATCATTCGACCTCTTGGCTCACGACACAGACTGACTTGTAACGTGTGTTTGTAATGTATCATTCGACCTCTTGGCTCACGACACAGACTGACTTGTAACGTGTGTTTGTAATGTATCATTCGACCTCTTGGCTCACGACACAGACTGACTTGTAACGTGTGTTTGTAATGTATCATTCGACCTCTTGGCTCACGACACAGACTGACTTGTAACGTGTGTTTGTAATGTATCATTCGACCTCTTGGCTCACGACACAGACTGACTTGTAACGTGTGTTTGTAATGTATCATTCGACCTCTTGGCTCACGACACAGACTGACTTGTAACGTGTGTTTGTAATGTATCATTCGACCTCTTGGCTCACGACACAGACTGACTTGTAAAGTGTGTTTGTAATGTATCATTCGACCTCTTGGCTCACGACACAGACTGACTTGTAACGTGTGTTTGTAATGTATCATTCGACCTCTTGGCTCAAGTGTTCTCCATTTTTTTACTCATGATGTCGGACGTATAGGTTGTGTGTACTTCATTAATTTTACTAAGTTATTGTTATTTGTAAAAGAAACAAGAACAAAACGATATGGTTTATTTCTGTATTTGTCAATAAATAAAAGCCTTGTTTCGTTGTCCCCCTGCATTTTCCCAAGCTGTGTGATCGAAACACTGTCAGAGGGTTTATGAAGGGAACGGCATCACGCCAACGTGTCTAAGTAGGGAACGCCTACTAAGGATTCATATAAGGGGGCATATTGGATCGGGAGCGGAACAACCCGAGGGTAAGCTAGGACCTCTGCTCGGGGTGACCGGGCCGTGGGGGCGGGGAGAATCACGCGCTCTATACCAGGTACATGTCTGCAACCTGGTATAGAGCGCGTGTGAACCGGGTCTTCGTACTATTGTTCTACGAGTACGTCGTCTTCGACATATGCGAGTGTGCATGTTTAGTGTTACATGTGAATGTATAGTGGCATTTTTAAGATTGAGCAGGATGATTTATCTGGGCAAAATAATAATAATAAATTTAATAATTTCATGTGCAAATTGGAATGTAACACTTAATAGAAATCTTCTCGTTTTAATTTTAACATGCATTACCTGTAATATGTATTTTATTTCATTCAGGTAAGACGAAAACATGTGCAATGCCTCCAAACCACTTTGGCCCGATTCCTGGCATCGAAGTAGGCATGTGCTGGAGATTTAGAATACAGGTAACTTCGGTTCATCACTCTATAACAAATATCACTACATAGTATAAAACAAAGTCGCTTCTAGCTGTCTATCTGTTCCTATGTATGCTTAGATCTTTAAAACTACGCAACGGATTTTGATGCGGTTTTTTTAATAGATAGAGTGTTTCAAGATGAAGGTTTATATGTATAATACATGCATATAATTGGACCCGGTAGGTAGCGCTGCTTTAAGGTTCTATAGGATACGGGTATTCACTCAAGCGGACGAAGTCGCGAGCGGGCTGCTAGTATCACGATAATGCTCATAAAAGTATAGACTTATAAATATAGTGCCTTACAAATAAACAAAGAATAAGTTCGAATAGTTATTCCGTGTTATATTTTTGTTGTTTAAACAACAGTCTATAAGTTTATACTTTTATGAGCATTATCGTGCTCATCGCGCGCTCGCGACTTCGTCCGCTTGAGTGAATACCCGTATCCTATAGAACCTTAAAGCAGCGCCACCTACCGGGTCCAATTACAGTCGTAACTTCACAGTGACGTAATTTTATTATTTATTTCTAGGAAGATTTACAGACAAATAACGTCTATAGTTAAGGTTAATAAATAGACATATGCTATTAACAATAATTTCGCTGACTTGCAGCGTAAATCACAAACTATTAGAAAAATTCAACGAGTCTTCTGGGGCCTCCGTAGCTCAGCAGTCGGAGCCTTGGATCGGTTATTCAAAGGTCGTGGGTTCGATTCCCACTCGAGCTTCCTGAAGCTGGAGGAAAATGTTATCTTATCTATTCTTAACTTTGGCGCTGGCTTAACCGTACAATAAAAATACAAAATAAAAAGCAACCCAAATTAAATTAACAACCTCTTTTCGCAAGCTGTCCGAGTCTGGCGTGCACCGCCCGCCAGTATCAGGCATCCACGGTCGCGACGTAGAAGGCGCGTACAGCATCGTCCTATCCGGCGGGTATGAAGACGACGTGGATTACGGCAACGAGTTCACGTACACGGGCAGCGGCGGCCGTGACCTTTCCGGCAACAAGCGGACGGCCGAGCAGTCTTGCGATCAGACACTGACGAGGGAGAACAAGTGAGTAGACCTATTAAAAACCAATCTAAAGCCAGAAATGACGAGCGAAAAGGGTAAGTTAGCTGACATTGACAAGGGAGAACAAGTGAGTAGCCCCACTATAGCCAGACTTAACTAGGGAAACGGATATATTAACTGACATTGACGAGGGAAAGCCAGTAAGTAGCTCCACTGGAACCAATCTAAAGTTAGACATGACTAAGGGATACATTGTCAGTAAGAAGAACTGACATTGGGCAACGAGTTCACGTACACGGGCAAAAAGGCACTTGACTAGGAAAATGGATAAGTTAGCTGAATTACGAGAGTGATCAAGTCAGCAGACACGTTAGAATAGACTTGTGAAATGAATAAGTTAGCTGACACTGACAAGAAAAAAATGGGTAGCTAGGTTTTGGATAATGGAAATTGAAATATTTTATCTTTTCGAATATGAGCCTCCTTAGCCAGTGTATCTGCCATCTCTTTGCTAAAGATGCCATATACCATTGCCATATACATGGCCATCTACTCGTTATTGGGTAGTTGACTGGTTAGTCAAAAGAGAAACTTCTTAGCAACTGTCAAAACGTTTTTTTCATATAGAGATTGTATGGGAATGGCAAACTATGACGTCCCTATTTCGTTCCGTCAATTGAGAGTTTATTAATAACTTAATAGGTTACATAAATTCATGCATATGTTAAATAAAAAATAGGATAATGTTTTAAAGAACTGTTACTTAATTTCATTTATCTTCTGTAATTCATTATTGTTGTTGTCAACGTCCTGAATACTGTTTAATAGTCCTCGGATGTCATAGTCAATTACACTTTACTTTGAATTTGATAAAGTACCGATTGCTTTCAGGGCACTAGCCCGTAACTGCGCGGTGAAGCAGATCAGCGAAGAGGGCGGCGACGCAGGCGACGGCTGGCGCAGCGGGCGGCCCGTGCGCGTGGTGCGCTCCTATAAGATGATCAAGCACTTCCCCAAGTACGCGCCCAAGGAGGGCATACGGTGAGTGGTGGGCTACAATCTATACAAGTAATTTTTTTATTTTATCTTATCTTAGTGGGGCCTGCTGAGATTTCCCTCTCGCAGTAGCACTTCGACCCATCCGGATCTTTTGTGCAACTCCATCCTTTTACATTTCTTCCTCTGTAAAGATAGATGCCATAAGTTTGGCAACGTCCTTGAGAGAGAAGAGCCTGAAGTCCTCCAGTTTCGGATAGGCCACCCTAGGAGTACCATTCTTTTCCTAGCCAGAGAGTCGCAGTCACACAGTAGGTGCTGCATTGACTCCGTTTCCTCTCCATAAGCTCTACACAAACTATTTGTTGAAAGGTGCATTCTGTGAAGCATTTGTTTTGTGGCATACTTTGGATTTGGAGTGTTTCATACCCGGCTGCTCTTTCCATTCGATGCTGTGCCTGTTTACGATGTAATCTTTTAAGGCCTTAATTGTTAACGGTACTTGGTGCAAGTGCCACGAACGGCTCAGGATCAATGAGCTTGATCTCTGAACCCTTCCTGGCAAGTGCATCCACCATCTCGTTGCCATGGATTCCCATATGGCCTGGGACCCAGATCACCTTGTTATGTCCACCTAGCTTGTTTAGAGCTTTGGTGGTTTTTAGAACAAAGCCAGTGTCGATCCGGGGCGATATGAGTGACTTGAGCGCTGCTTGGCTGTCGCTCAGAATGAATATATTACGCTTTTTCATAGCTAATTCTATATTTGCTTTGCGCGTATGAGAATTGCGAAAGTTTCTGCTTTGTAAACAGTGGCAAATTTTCCCATGCTTTGACTATGCTTGAAGTCTTTATTAAAGACGCCTACCCTGTGCCCGACTTCATTTTTGATCCGTCGGTATACCAGATTAGGCTGTCTTTTTCCGGAGACGGTGACCCGTTTCGTTTCCATTCGTCGTTAGTTGGAACATAATCTTTAAATTTCTTTTCGAACATGAATATAGGGGATATTTTATCGCACCACATTTCCATAATCCTGTCAGGAAAGTCACTTGGTTCCCATTTTGTGTCTAGTCAGAGGCTTAGATGCGTCTCACAGTCCGACCACCTTTAGTCTATGTAACGCTTTCTTTGCCTCAGTTTCTATTACAATATGCAGGGATGAAAGGTCTGTGAGGACCTCCAGCGCTGCCGTTAGAGTGGTTCTAAAGGCACCAGTGATTGCCAGATAAGCTGTTCTCTGAAGTTTGCTAAGAGCATTTTTACAGATCTTCAGTCTGGTTCTGGGCCACCAGACGATGTTGCTATATGTGAGAATCGGTCTCACCATCGTCATGTAAATCCACCTAATGATTTTCGAGTTGAGTCCTCACATCTTGCCATAGGTAGACCGACACATGCCAAAGACTGTAAGCCTTGGCTACGGTCGTGTCCACATGCTGTTTCCAAGTAAGTTCCCTATCCAGCGTTAAACCTAGATATTTAACTTTGTACCAAGATAGCTGGGTACAATAGAGTGTTAGGTTACCTAGTTTCGTAGTGTTTCTCATTCTTGTAAAGGGGATGGCTGTTGTTTTCCCCGGGTTTACAGAGGGGTGATGGGCATTGCACCATTCCTCCAGCAAACCCAGGGCACGTTGCATTAACCCCGATACATAGAGGGAAACTTCCTACTGACTGAGATGACCAGATCATCCGCATAACCAACCGTATAGAATGGTCCTTTATTCAGCCTTACTACGATTGAATCAACCACAAGGGTCCACAGAAGAGGCGTGAAAACCCCTCTTTGCGGGCATCCTCTGGTTGTTCGTGCAAGTAGACTGTCACCTAGCAGTTTAGAGTTTATAATTCTACCCTTTAACATGCATTCAATCAAATTACAGATTGGTTGTGGCACATGGTTCTTGACTGCAACCTTGATGGATTCAAAGGTAGTGCGATCAAATGCACCTACAATATCTACGAATGTGCAGACGCAATCTCTGTGTTTTCCAGCGCAAGTTCCACTCGACTCACCACAGTCATGATGAAGAGCAGTTTCAGTTGACTTCCCTGCCTAATATGTACATTGAAGTCCATTGAATGGGAATCTTTTCAGTTGTCCCGCTCTGATATTTTTGTCTACCATCTTCTCCAGGGTCTTTAGGAGAAAAGATTGTAGACTTATACGCCTAAAGGCTTTGTGCTTTGTGTTCTTCGTAATCTGGTATTCCCGTTTTGTGTATGAAGATTACCTTAACACGTCTCCATGTTCTGAGAATGTTCTGGGAATGCATGCTTTATACAGCCTGCAGAGATGGGGTCCCAGAATGGAGGCCTGTTGTAGTAGAATGGGATAAATGTCTCCCCAGCGCCTATTTAACTTTACATTCATCCACTACCCTTTTTGCTATTATCCAGTCATATTTGGAGGTTCTTCCTTCCAGCTGATTGGATCATGACCGTCTTGGATATCTTTTTATCCAGGGAAATGAGTGTCGAACATAACCTTCAATGTCTCACTTCCTGTCTCTGTACGTACTCCATCTTCCTTCCTAAACATGGTTAATAGAATCGCCTTTGTTATCGCCGGTTACGCGAGCGCTGATGAACGACGCCAAAAAATTAAAATTCTATTGTGTCTGTGTTCACGGCAGACGACTAATTAAAGCTTATCCATTCGATCCTTCCTGTTTATTATTACAGCTATGACGGCATCTACAAGGTGGTGAAGTACTACCCCGAGAAGGGTCTGTCGGGGTATCGCGTGTGGAAGTACCTGCTGCGGCGCGACGATCCCGCGCCTGCGCCCTGGGAGCCCGCCGCTAAGCAGTTTCCTATTGTGGTCAGTGAAGTACAGTAAACCTCTTTAGGCGTGATCGTTGATCTAGTTATCATTTAGTCCAATTCACCTTAGATATGGTTAGACCAATTAGCGATTGGTAATTCGCGGAGTTCGATAGCGCAGTGGTTAACGCGCCTGGTTTGCGAATGCTATGGTTAAGCAACTTTCGCAAAGGCCGGTCATCGGATTGGTGACCAAAAATATATCATTTCGAGCTCTTTCGTGCTTCGGAAGGCACGTAAATCCGTTGGTCCCGGCTGCATTAGCAATCGTTAGCTAGCAAACACCGATCCGCACTAGGCCCGAGTGGTGGTTTATTGTTCGTTCTCCCTATCCATCCATAGGGAAGGCTCGTGCCCCAGCAGTGGGGGCATATAATGAGCTAACGATGATGATGAATTCGTAGTTAGTCTAGCTAGTTCGTAGCTAGTATCGGCGAATCGAGACAAAACATTCAAAGAGATTGAATTGATTCATTGAATGAGTATGAATAATTGTTCCCAATAAGAACTCTAAATTGTTAAAAAAAATAAATGTGTGCAACTGCAACAATCTAGTAAAACAAAGAGCTGCTTCTTTCATTAAAAAGTGCTGAGGGGTTTGTTTATTATTATTACTTAAATTTATTATGATCTACTGCAAGCCTAGTAAGACCCCTTCTTTCTTTCAACTTCTTTCTGTCGGTTGCTGCAGTGGGCTATTATAAATAAACACAGTATTACATTTTTAACAGTACCCCGACGGTTATTTGGAAGCGGAAGCCGAGAAGAAAGCTCTCAAGGAGAAAAAGGATAAGACAAGTAAAAGCGAGAAGAAAACAAAGAAAAGAGCGCTCCGGGAAAGCAACCAGACCACCGAGTCGGAGGGTGAAGCCTCCCCGCCCACCAAGAAGCGAAAAACAGCGCTGGAGGACCCCCCAAAAAAGAAAGGACGACGTAAGTGATAAATAAACGATTTTTGTCAAGCATATTGTTGTTTAAGAAAGTAACAGAATAGTTAGACTTTTTTGAATCGGTTCAGAAGTTCAAGTGGCTACTCCTACATTCAAACTAATTTTACCTCTTTATAATATTAGTGCAGTATAGTGCGTGTATTTACTTAAAAAATATTGTAAATAAAAAATAAATGCGATGTCTATGAATTTGATTAAAGATAACAATAAGGTAATGCTTTAGATTGTAGATAATGTGCTATTTTGTAACTAACAATTTCAAATATTAAATATTGAATATCACTATCGAAAAGCTTTTCGATGCATAAATAATATTTACTATACTACCCCCAGTTTTAAAAGTAATAATAATGCAGTAATTAAAATGTTTTTGTTTTGTTTTAATTTTAACGCAAATTTTGTTGCGAAACAAATTACAAATAACACAAATGTTAAAAAAATTTCCACGAGCAGGATTTGAACCTGTACACTTCTGACATACCGGGTCAGGTGCTCTTCCAATTGAGCTATCGTGGTTCTAACCAGCCCGCCGAAAGTAAATAATGTTGAATAATTTCGGCATTTGTAATGCAGTAATTATTAACTTTTTTTATATTGCAGCTACAAAGAAAAGTATAGCTGAAACGCCAAAAGGCAAAACCAAAAAGAAACAAAGTCCAAAGAACAAAAGTTTATCAGTGAGTCCAAAAGGCACGATTCCCGACATGTTCAAAATGACAAGCCCGAAAAACAAGAAGGAGCAGAAGGAGATCGACAGCGTGCTTAGTGCCAAGGAGATGGAGGTGATCAAGGCGGACACGCTGAACGCCAAGCTGTGGACGGAATGCTTACAAATCTGCAGGGCTAAGGGCAAGAAGGTAATAATAATAATAGTATAAGCATTTATTTGTCTTTTAAAGATATCAAATGGACAAAACTCACAATTCATTTTATAAGACAAAGCGTTCTATCCTAAGACGTTGAGTCATAGTGATAATGTCCACAGCACCCATCCCAATCTTATTGTCACAGCATTTTCTGAAAACATTATTTCTGAAAAAATATCGTCTTTAGTAGGGTAGTGGTATAAGAATAAACAATAACACAGTAGAACGGAAACCCCCGCTCCGGACGGGCTCAAGGTCGCGATATGAGACTACTTGTTAAACAGGTATGCTCAGTCGGGCTTCACGGCCGGCGTCACCGCACGCGCGTTTGCCTGTTTGTGCGTTCCGTACTTTATATTATATTTCCGTATTTAATATTTGTAGGTAGGTAAGTAATACTTACTTAAATGGCTTCATTTGGTGTGGCACTTACTTTAACTTATTATTTATAAGTATCAATGTAGGTAGGTGCGTAACATAATAATTTATAAATCTCATATTTTGTAAAACTAGAATATAATAATGATTTCAAAGTAAAGAAAAACTTATATTTTAGCGATATTATTTTTAGACGTAAGCAATACTCAACAGTAAGCAACCCTGGCAACGCGCCTGGACGACAGAAGAGCGTAAAGACGTGAAGGGGGAAGTAGGTAACTAAGTGGCGGCGTTTGGGACTCGGTCAAAGAAGATTCCGTTCTACTGTGTTATTGTTTATTCTTATGGTAGTGGCACCCGTGTTGGACAGGTCCCAGTGATCGACATTTTTTTTCCTATAATCATTGAAAGTAAGGGTCAGCAACTGATTTTAGTCTTCAGCAACAATTGCATACAGACTACCTTCCTCTTAGCTGACATACCGTAAAATTTCAATGACGACCAATATAATTTTTGGTGATGAAAAATGTGTTGAACACTGTGCCACTACCCTTATAACAAACTAGCGGCCCGTCCCGGCTTCGCAATATAGCCTATGTTACAGCGCTAATGTAACATTCTAATGGTCAAAGATTTTTTTAAATTGGTCCAGTAGTTTTTGATTTTATTAATTACAAACAAAAATACAAAGCTTTCCTCTTTATAATATTAGTATGATACAGACTTACTTGTAACTAGTAGAATGCAAAACATTTTGAGAGTTATGAGTTATTTAAAGAGTTTTTCTTTGTGCTTATGTAAAGAGTAATTTTGTTTGTTTATTGGTGGAGTTAGCAGTTTTATTTAGGTTTTTTGAGTTTTTGAATTTTGTCTAATATTAATATTACATTATTAAAGTACTTTTTGGGTTACAGGAGTTCGTGGAGCATGTGACTCAAGTCTTCCTGTGCATTATATGCCAAGAAACAGCCGTCGGACCAGTGACTACACCCTGTTTACATAATTTCTGCATGGTAAGCCTTAAAATTTATAAATTGTTTAAATTTCATCTAATAATCAGAATATAACAACAGAAACAAACATCCTTATTTATTTATTGGGATAAAAACAGCCATTCTTAACTTCTAATTTGACAATCTTACTAAGACTACTAGATATTCGGCTAAAAAGTTTTCTACAGAAAAATAATAACAAAAACGCCCCTTAGGGCTCTTTCAGTTTAGACGTTTGTTGTCGGATGGCTAATGCACGTTTGCAGTGCGTTCCATATTAAAACAGTCGTGCGGCTGTAGTGCGCACGTCGTGCGGCTGGCGTTTAATATGAAACCGCACGGCAGCGGCCCAACACGAAACGTCTAATTTGAAAGAGCCCTTAAAAGCAAAACCTATGTTTCCAATAAACAGTCGAAACAAAGGAAATTAAACGTTATTGGTCTATGTGTATTTCAAATAAAGTCTTATTGCCGTGACTTACGTTTTAATTGCGTTTGTTTCGACTGTTTGTTAGAAACATGTTTATCAGGACATACTTATTTTATTAGTTAATAACAAAACCTTTACAACCTAGATCTTGTATGCTACGGTCCCTGAGACATGATTATTAACTTTAATTTTTGCAATGCAATAGTGAATTAAATATTTATATTAGGAAGCAGCAGTGTTATTCAATGTAAATGCACAGAGGTTACTGAACCAGTAGTGTTATAACATGTTTCGTTTGATGTAAATGACGTTACAATATTAATGTTTAATTGTAAATTGCTTAGCTAATTGAAGTTAATAATGATGTCTGTGTAATAACACATACAAGATCTAGATCGGATACACTTTGGGTCTACTCATTATGACCACACCTATCTGATACACATTGTATATAAATAGCTGAAACTTATTACTGACTTTTATTATTGTGTACTAGTTGTTGCCCGCGAATTCGTTCGCGGGCGACAACTAGTCGCCTACACTATCCCACAGAAACCGGGATAAAAAGTATCCTATGTCTTAGTCTGGGTCATGGCCTGCCTATGTGCAATGTTAACATAAAAATCCGTTCAGCCACTTTCACGTGATGCGCGGTCAAATAAACAGACAAACAGACATAAATTCTAAAAACTGTTGGAACGTGTTCTGTTAACAGATTATTTTATATTTATATTTTAAGTATAGATTGTTATCGTCACCTCAATCGTAGGTTAACTAAATTCGTTCCCACCAGGTGTGTATAAAGCTGGCGTTCAAGTCGACCGGGTCGCAGTGCTGCCCGTGCTGCCGCCACAGCCCACCCAAGTACGAGCCGGAGCCAAACGACCGACTCAGGGCGGCGTTGCGCTGCGTCCTTCCCGGTTACGACGCGGGCAAGAAGTAGACGAGCTACCTGTGGTATAACTTGCATTAATTACGCGTCGGGCTGCCAACCAACAGAGACGCTATTCCGGTCGCAACGTCTTGTGAGTTGTTTATATTACCATCTTCATTTTTGTTATGGTTTTCGACCTTATGTCAAGGGTTAAAATTATGGTGTCCAATATATTGCCAAAGCTCTATAAATGGTTAAGGGTAATAGTCCTCATAATTAAACGTGACGGCGATGAAAATCTGGGCCCCGTATCAGCTTTTTTAAACGTCTACGATCGTGTGTCAGTGGCCTTATTTTGACAATGTTTGTGACCAAACAGGCCGCCGACTAACTATTGAGACGTTATTACAATAACGGGCGTTAGACACTTGTTGAATTGTAATAATTACCATTATACAAAACAGCTCATTGATCAATGTTTCAAATGGCGGTCGGCCTTCTGATTGATATGGAGATATTACAGTCTCCAAGTCTAGGCTATTTTTTATATTTTTTGTTATTTCTTTTTTCGCTATATTTAGAATTAGCTTTAATTAAATACTAGCTGTCCCGGCAGACCTTGTTCTGCCCTATTTCTCTAAAGTTACATTGATTTTTGACGTCAAATGTTTGACAGCTGGAAAAAGTGGTTTGTATGAGAAAAGAAAATTGTTGTTTTTACGATTTAGCGATTCATTTTTATTTATATAGATTATCTGCATTTTAACGTAAGGCAGTGCCTAGCGCTTGCTTAGCAAGTCCGTGAAGTGGCCGGTGATCACTGCCTATTTTTTGTAATTCATGATTTTTATGGCTTATTTATCTCTTACAATGAGTTAATTTTTTTAGCACTATTGGATGACTTTGGAGGGTCTAATGTAACAATGAGACATACTATTCAAAATTAACTGATTATTTTGAATGAAATAGCATGTCATGACGAATGTGGACACAATTTTAATTTGACAACCACATTTTAAAAGTAGGATAACTCAAGGCCGACCAGAAAGCATACAGACAACTATTATTTTTTGAGAACGATTTTTTTCATTAATATCTTATTATTGCTTTAATACTAATAATTTAATAATAAATAGGATTTTGACTTGAGCAATACACAAAGGTTAAAATTAATATGGCAGCTACCAAGACAGCCGTTTTTGAACTAATAGATTAGCTGTGTTTAAGTTCTCGATCTAGCTAGCTTGGTCTGGAACAGCCTCGTCGTTATTAACTAAGCAACTATTGTAATTGTATTTATTTGAATTTTGTAAATTGTAAAGGTCCATCTATACCATATAGTTACGCGAACTTGAGTAACATGACTCCAACTTTTAAAATAAAATCAATATATTCGCAGTAGAAACAAAATTATTTATATTTAATGAGTAAGTGGCAATATAAATAAATAAAAATATATATATATACGACTCTATTACCCTCTTACTACAAAATAGTGTTTAAAATTTAACAATGGCTAAATACGTGTTAAAAACATTGTGGTCTCTGTCTAAAAGTATTTGCTAAATAGTGACAGCATCTATTTTAAGCATTGTCTAACTTTGTCATCGTTTTGTGGTAAAGCAGTTACATTAGTAGGTGACTTTCTACTATATTTAGACGATGTATTTTACTATATGAATGTGGGTATCCACTACGTTGGCGTGCAATGAGGCACGCTCAATGTTTGCGAACGTAATCATTACCAGGAGCCGTTGCAGGAGTGGACGCGCGATCGTAAAGGATAACCACAGTTATTTGCAAAATCATACTCCACATAAAGTAAAAGTTACTGCAGTGTAGAAGCACCATAACAGAATGACCATACCACGATTAAGACAATACTACGATCATGGCAAATATTTATTTATTACTCAAATTAAACGTTCTTGGTTGGTGGTGTAAACTAGAATATTGATCAATGTAATTAATCAATGTCTGACATTCCATTTTTTGTAAGCATTATATTGCTATTTAATTTTATTGTGTGTACGTTAACATATATTACGATATTTATTATGGCTTTCCAACGTTTTAAAGACAATTAAAGGTTGTAACCTCCTTTTTATTTTAGTGGTGAGATTACCTGTCTCAGATCCAGAGGATACTTATTGTACTCGGTTTGGTAGGTGGTAGGGTTTCGTATAAGTCCACCTGGCTAGCTACCAAATGTAACGTCAGTAGAATTGTTATGTATATATATCTTATCAACAGTTCCTCAGTAGTTGAACATTCCGGGTAAAGTGCGATTCCACCTCACTAAGCCGTTCTGTTTATTCCCGGAAAACATTAACATCTATCGGAGGTTTACACATGGTGACGGACCGATTTCACATTAGATGGATATGTGAAAATTGAGGCTTAAATGAAATGTTTCCTTAACCAGAAGCTATGAAATAAAATGCGGCTATATCGTTATAATATGCTTTTACGATAACCATTACTTTGATAGTTCAGATGTCATTAAATCTCAGTTACTTATATTTTTTTGTTGTGAAAATGGCGAAGAAAAGGGAAAAGTGCAAACGCCATACCCTTTCTTCTTAAAGATCTTAGAATTTTAGAGTTAGAGACTTTGTAGAAATACCTAAAGTTATTTTGTCCTCTTCTAAATTATAAACTAAACGAAATTTAGTTAGGATATTAGTACTTACGTATGTAATACCCGCCATGCAGATGATGATGTATTTTTGTAGGCATTACTATTCGCAACTTTAATGTTCATCTATGTTATAATTACTAATCTACCTCTTAAATAGATTTAGGGTTTTAGTTTTTCATACTTTTAACTCACCAACCCGTGTTGGGTTATTTATGGTCCAATCTCTGCTATGTTTATGTGGGAAAGCTTAAACGTATAAAAGCTGATGATGAACCTTAAACTTTTTAAAACGTTTAAAACGGTTAAACGTTTCTTACCGGTTTGTGCTTAAAAGTATTAAATTTTTTATTTTATTTCACACATTTAATTTTAATGCGTTACGATGCATTGAATGCATTATGGTCTTAATCATGACTTTAGTGATTTTATGACTAATTATGTTTCCCCTATTTTAGTGAGCTACCTTAATACTACCTAAGTGTGTCGTTCCACAGTGTCGCATATTTTAATACCTTAGATGTGTCAATGAATATGTTGCTACTTGGTGTTCCAATCAATACGTAAACCACTACTCTAAACACTTATATTTAACTTACCCAAAGGTTAAATTGTAATTTTTTTTATAACGTTTTTATTGTTTTTTTTGGTGATTAGTTTTTAATATTTTCTTGTAACAATTTATTCAATAATCATGTATAGTACAAATATTAACTCACTTTTGAACATTTTCTTAGATAAGATTTGCTCAGATTGATTGTTAAGTGTGAACCATGTTGAGCTATGGTAATATTATGTTTTAATGTGTTTTTTATTGTATAAGCTTGGAGCGAGAAAAAAGCTTGCATTGAGTCAGTTTCCAAGCACAATAATTAAATATATTATTAATTACTTTTAAAGGATAATGGAGTTGGTATTGCATATTTAGACACAAGTTTTATACTTGTTATAAATTTGTTCCAATTCAAAATTATGATATTTTTAAAATGTATTTCACCCTTGTAACGGTTGGCTTCTGTTTATGATTTTTTTGTAATATCTCTGAACAATTTATTTGATTTTATGGACTTTTTTTTAAATATTTAGATTGTATTGTAGTGTGTGATAAATCCAAATAGGTAACAGTCGTGTAATGATCGTTCGTCTGTGTTGGGTATTTTTGTAGTTAATAAATAGTTGGTTTTTATTAATAAAACATTTCAAATAATTTGTCTTGTGTAATTTATTTACAAATCTTATGTATTGTTTTTAACTATATTCCTAACAATTATTATGAAGGCAGTTTTGTAATTTTGAATCTTAAATAAAAGGCAATATATTTTTATTTATAATTTAATAATTAATAATAATACGGGATTCGACCCCTTAATACATCGCTCTGAGCACAATATCACTGACGTGTAAAACACATCGCACAATAGTAACACAGTTAACCAAATATAAGTCCTAGTAAAATTAAATATTTTATAACTAACAACATCACAGATTTGTATTTAAAAAAAATCAAGACCGTAAATAACTTTTAACGATATGTTTTTACAACTCAATGTCTAACAAAGAAGGAGTAAGCAAATTAATGTACAAAGTTGGCACATTTATATAATTTGTGATAATTAATAACAGAATAGCTCTTATTTCTGTGCTGTACTTTCGTTGTTCCGGTCCAATACGAGACAAACATACATTTTGCCACGTCTGACTCTCGCGGGTCACTTCACCTATCGATATGTCCAAGTATATAATTGTAAAATGATTGATTCGTGTAGTCGGGACTTTCATTATCATGATTATGCTAGTAGAGTTATAATAAAAGATTGTACTTAGATTATTCTTAACCTATCGAAATGCCTTGCTTTACTTGACGTAGAATCTCACTGTCGGAGGAAAGTAAGCTTTGATGATGACGGCCCTTACATAAGAACTGGCAATGCGGGTTGTACATTATGACAATAGAAAAACAAAAAAAAATGTCTTACATTGCCACAATTTTTCGAATGTTGTTATAGTTACAGGTAACAATAAATAGTAAAAGTAATGCATAATTTCTATTGTATTAATATGATTACGCTTTTAAGCTGACAATAACTATACCCAGGGTTCCATCTCCAAGTGCCAGATCTTATACTGTGCCAAATACAACACGTATACTTACAAGTCTATAATGACATAAAAGTTTATATTTAAAAATTACATTTAGATGTAAAATTTCACTACTAATATCATATTATGGTACTTACAACAATTAACGTCAGTAAGTCGACTTTGAGAACATTTATTATTTTAACATCACATCAACTATAATAATTATCTAATATAAAATTGTTAAGTCGAATAAAATAATAAAATTTAAACGATGGGGAAGACAAATGTCAATTGGTTGCGCGAGGAGGGCGCCAATGAAAAATTGTACGTGTATTGTGGTTTTCTACTAGATAGGTAAAGACTATGACACATTTAGAAGTAGTAGCGTTCAGAAGATAACACTTCAAGCAAACATTCGGTAAATTATCCGGTAAACATTTCCGAGAATGAAACATTACAGCTGTGAGGTAAGAAAACAGCGCCCTCTGCTTTGAACTTTTACGTTTGCTTCCCCATCCGAACAGAAGTCAATAATTTAGAAAAGTCGAGCAAACTATTTAAATTAGATCTAGGAAAACATTGGTATATTCTACGCAAGGCTGCTGGGCACGCAGCAGGCTCGGACGCAATGCACCTAGTTACTCGAACTGGTCTTAGCATAGAATAAATGAAACATAGCTGTCTTAAAGTGGTTAGATAGAGTCAATTACAACATTCATAACACATTTATATCTACTGTTAACTCTTAACTAAACCATGGAAAACGCTTAGCAAAATCAACTTTATAATTAAATTAACAAAATAATAAAGGTGAAACAAAATATATATTTCTTATACATTATGCCTAACAAGAATCTTGAACATCTACTACATCACACTGACACATAGATATGAAAAATGGCGTAAAGTATTACCTTAGCATCCGGCGTGCGTACGTGACGGTCTACTAAAACGTGATGGCACAGTCAAATTACGAACGAAAATTCTTGGGACGAGCAACGGACTGATGAGGTCAGTTAGCCGTGTGTGGTGGGGAATTTAGGCGGGGAGATCAGTGGCGTTAAAGATGTCGGTGGTGTTGAAGCTCTCAGTAACGTTGAGGGGGAGAGCTAGGTGTCCGCCGCCCGAGAACTTGAAGATGATGCCCTCGAGGGAGGTCCAGGTGCCGACGACGAGGCCGAGCACGCCGAACAGCACGACGATGGCGTTCTTGATGATCATGCGCAAGCGCTCGGAGTCTGACACGTAGTACCAGTAGGTGCAGCTCTGGATGAAGGCGGGGAAGGCCAGGCCCAGCGCCGAAAGGCACAGCGCCCCAAACAGCGAGATAAACAGGTCCAGCTCCGGTACAGCAGCAGCGAGGCCAACTGTGCAGACAAAGTAAAATGGTTAAATCCTATTTTGTAAGTCTATAATTTATGGCAAATGTATTTAATGTTATGTACTACTACAAACACAAGAATTAAAGCTCCAGACTTTGCAACACGCGTGTGATTTCTTTAGTATCGCAAGCGTCCATGAGTTGCAGTGGCTAATCATCAGACAGGCTAGATGTTTGTTTTTCCGGTCAGTATCATAAAAAGAAGATATAAAAGCAATGTATAATTGGTAAAGTATACTGGAGATAAAACTGATATCCGGTAACTATCCAGTATCCGGCCTATTCGGCCTTGTCTTCACTATCCGGCCGGATAACGGATAGTAATGCAGTGTCCGGCCAGACTCCGATAGTAAAATTTAAAAAAAATCTCACTATTTTATACAAGGCAAATTATACCACAATAAGTTAGGACACCGTTTATTTTTATAATCGCACGTCAAAAATGTTTGTTTTATTAATTAGTTTTGTACTCAAAATTAACAACTGGCAAATTGTGGTGAATGAATACCAAATTTTCCGCATTTGTTGGTAAAAGGCGACTCCGCTTGGCTTCGTACACCAGACCAGACCAGCTTCTGAAAACGTACGATAACACCCGAACGCGCCCGAATATTAATGATCTCGTTCACCGCGCCTATATTCAAATCAAACTGATCGCGTCATGTAACTCGATAAGGGGCCGAATATCCGGTATCCGGCCAAACCACTATCCGTTTCATCTCCACTGTATACTCACAGGTGACGAATACGATGACGGTCCTAAGCAGGTACTCCCACACCAGCCGGTGCTTGCTGTTGAGCATGCGGATGCCGATGTACTCGTTCCACAGGATGTCGATGGCC
This sequence comes from Eudonia truncicolella, assembly GCA_949315975.1. NCBI lineage: Eukaryota > Metazoa > Arthropoda > Insecta > Lepidoptera > Crambidae > Eudonia > Eudonia truncicolella. The sequence continues at coordinate 7,911,202 of OX438825.1, read as the reverse complement.
ACATAGCAAGCGAGTCCGTGGGTGATGAAGATAGCGAACGCGAGCAGGCACTGCACCACGCTAGCCAATCTAAGACAAGACAAAAATTTGTAAGACGACTTTTCACGTTAACATTTTTGGTGTAAAAAGTACAACCACACATCGCATGTAGGTATACTTACATTTCCTTGTCCGAAGGGAGGTTAAGGGTGATGCTGCCCTTGGCCTGGTCACCATACTGGAGGTAGCCAAACAAGCCCATGCCGACATACAGAATGATGATGCTAATCATAGCGCGGTTCAGCACGCCGAATTTGCCAACGAAGTCCTTCGGGGTTTTCATTTCGTTTTCCAAAGGCAGAATCTGGCAGAACACATTGATTTATTAAAACCACGATAGCTCAATTGGAAGAGCACCTGATCCGGTATGTCAGTAGGGTGCAGGTTCAAATCCTGCTCATGGAAATTTTTTCAACATTGTGTTTTTGTAATTTGTATCGCAACAAAATTTGCGTTAAAATTATATAAACAAAACAAAAACATTTTATTAAAACTTGTCAAATAAATAGGTACCTACCTATAAACAGTTATTAATCACTACGAAAACAATTTCTACCTATCTCGTAAGACCTAACTTGTATCAGTTTTCATAGTTTTCAATCAATAAATAAATTTCAATCTTTATAATAACATTAGGAACTAAATAATGTTCGGTTTTTTCTGTTGGTATTTGAAATCCACAATAAAGTTCAAATGTGTGTGTAATTGTTTGACCATAATTATTTGTACAGACATCCACGAAACAAGACTTTAAACTCCTACGTGTTAAAATCGATTGTATGTCACCAAAGTTATTTTATCCCTTCCTTCTATCTTAACTTTCTATTTCTGAGTTAATGAGTGCTATATATACTAACCACGCCTATAGCTTCCAACGCAAACAGCACAGTTCCAAAGAACAATGGGAAGTTGCCAAGCTTTCCCACCGGCGCCTTTCCTTCCAAAGTCGGAGCCACACGGAAGATGTAGTAGAGAATGATGCCGAAGCTGACGATGGTGACCGCGTTGGCGACGGCGGAGAAGGGCGCCAGGTACTTGAGATCGCGCACCCAGTTGATCAACACCAGCGGCAGCAAGATGCAAGCCATGACGTGAAACACCTCCACTTCGAGCCCGAACTGGTTGGTCAGAACGTAGTGGATGTTCTCGGCGACGAATACCACGTATACGCAGCATGTACCGATTTGGTAGATCAGCAGGAAGGCGTTAACAATATGCCTGTAATATATAAATAAATGTTGATTAAGACGTCAATGACAAGTTTATTTCGGCAGGTACGATTGGAGATGTTGGGAGGCTTTTGCCCAACAGTAGAACAAAATTAACTACGAGCATTTAAAAAACGGCATCTTTTATAAGGTAAACAGTACTGTAGATATTAAAAAACTATGACAGACTTAGTTTTACTATTAAATTGGTAATTGACTCGGTCTTAGATTAAATACTCTTGACTCAGTGTTATTTATTTATTTATTTATTTATTTATTTATTTATTCAGTGTTACTAAGACTGAACAATTATTAACAGAAGTATTAACATTATGTAAAGGTAACATAATAAAAGCTTGTTTTTAAAAAGTTTTTTTCTTTTAATTTAATTTTTAACTTTTAATTTAATTTTTAACTTTTTAGTATTTTTGTAGGGGGTAAGGGTTTCAGTACAACAGGGTTCGCCCTGGTACCTTGAGGCGCAACGCTTACGTTATGACATGTTTATACACCCTCATACCATTCAGCCCTCGGCACGTGCTCACCTTGGCATTGAGTCATCCATCTAATCAAAGACAGATCCACATTCATAACAAACGGAACGAACGAACGAACGAACTTATTTTCTCGTATTCCTATGACCATCTTCCGGCTCCATCATCAGACCCTGGTTACCATCTAGCACTAAACTACTCGTCAAAACGTATAATACGAGTCCAAACTCGATGGGGTTGTGTCGTTTAATTACCGAGTTCCTATGGCCATCTTCCAGCTCCATCATCATACCCTGGTTACCATCTAGCACCAAAGTACTCGTCAAGACGAATCAAACGAGTCAAAACTTTTTTTTTTATATTAGAAGGAGGCAAACGAGCAGGCGGGTCACCTGATGGGAAGCAATCACCGCCGCCCATGGACATCCGCAAAACCAGAGGAATCTCTAATGCGTTGCCGGCCTTTAAGGAAGGAATAGGCTCGTTTCTTGAAGATCCCTACGTCGTAATGGTCCGGAAATACCGCCGCCGAGAGCTGGTTTCACAGCACTGTAGTTCGTGGTAAAAAATTACGTGAGAAACGAACAGTAGTAGACCGCCATCCATCAAGATGGTGAGGATGGAAAGACAGTCGATTGCGTTGTGATTGTGCCGTTTAACAACCGAGTTCGTATGGCCACCTTCCGGTTTCATCATCAGATCAGCTCCATGTCATAATAATTTTGCATTGTCATCCGATTTACACATGCATGCAAAATTTTAGCTCAATCGGTAACCGGGAAGTGGATCAAATTTGCAAGATTCGATCACAGACAAACATCGGGACAGGTGAAACTAAATAAAAGCTTGTAAAACAGAAAATATATTTTCAGTTATCTATCAATCATAGACTAATAATATTTATCGCCAACTATGATTTATGTTAATACCACTTAAGAGCAATTAACTTGAAATACATTTTCAATTCTTGTAATTAACTTCAAGTGTTCAAATTATCAGAACAGTGCCTCTTTCACCTACTTTACAAGAAATGGATTAATTTATAAGCAAACTCCGATTACTGTTATAACAATCACGACAATGCAAGAAAAATATTAATTCTAAACATGAAGATATTGATAAACACTTTAATTAGCGTATCTACCTGGAAATAGTTCAAGCATAATTATTTTATGATGTGAGTACTTTTATCAGTGAACTCATAATTGACTAAGTTGAATGTGCGAAAGAAAGAAATATATTATCGAAAAATTTTTTTTGCGTAAACATATTTTTCTTAGATATTTATTAGACTTTACTGTTTAAGTGTTTATAAAGGGTCTATAATAGGTACAGCGGAGAAAGTCCTACATAACCGTTTGCGTCACCACAGGCGCAGTGGTATGCGTAATGCTTTTTCTCTTGTACTTAAAAAAAGGTACAGTCAGCAGCTAAAAAACATGATTTAAATCGCCTCTGTGGTTGAGTGGTACCACTGGTCGCAGACCCAGCGGTCAAGTACCTATCATATTCATCATCAGCTCATTTTATGTCCCCACTGCTGCGGCACAAGCCTTCCCTATGAATGGATAGGGAGAACGGTCCATAAACCACCACGCGCGCCCAGAGCGGATTGGTGGTTGTTAACGATTGCTAATGCAGCCGGGACCAACGGCTTAACGTGCCTTCCGAAGCACGGAGGAGCTCTAAATGATACATTTTTGTTCATAACTGTTGCATAACTTCAGCAATCGCAGACCGAGCGCGTTAACCACTGCCATCGAGCTTTCCTTAACGGAACCTTAATACACTGGAATAAAGGTAGAAACTTACGCAGCGTAGGGAGCACAGGCCTTGCACCAGTCAGGACCCTCGGAGAGCGCGGCTTCAGCAGCGGCGGTGTAAGTCAGAGATGGCACCTTTCGCCGCTTGCACAGGACGTAGCAAGAGTCAATGAGCACGTGAATGCAGTAGGTGCACAGCACGCCGATCACGATGGTACCGATGGCCCCCACCACGTAGCCCGAGTTGGAGAAAGCGTGCGGCATAGCCAGGATGCCGGTGCCCAAGCTACCCTTCATCAGGTGAAGGAGGGTCTCAGTGTTACTGTTGAAAAAGGTTTTATATAAGTAAGATTTTGATTGTTTTTTTTCAGGGCAAAGAATGTCCAGTGCATGTCGTTAGAGCCGACTAAGGGACAAGGGTTCCAAGATTCCAAGATGCTCGCACATCAGGCGATCGGCTTGCAACCTGTCACTGATGGTATCTATTCCACCTCGGAATTAATTTGATTATGATTAATGTGGTCACTAACGGCGAGTTTATAAAAAATTGGTGACTCCGATAGTACTCTACACCTCTTTGGGAGAAGGAAGAGATATTATGTATGTATGTATAGATATATGAATTAGAGTATATTCTAAGCGTAGATAATACAGAACTGGGCCTCAAGTCTGCTAATTCAAAATCGTCTCAATAATGTGTCGGTAGTCTTGATTTAGAAATTTGGAGTCAAAATTTTGGACTGTTAGGAAAATGTTTGGTGTGCGCTGTGTTTAGCGCAACAAGAAATAAACATAACTACTATATTTCGCTATCAGGAGGTCCTGACGGGTTCAATACCCAGATTGCGCAAAGTGTGTTTCAAATTTTATGATGTAATAGCACGAGTTTGTGATCATCAACCCGCATTTGAGAAGCAATTATGCCAAAACCCATTCCTAGCGATAACTTTACCCAGCTGTGGGACCGAAGAATGGCAATTTACTATTTCGCCGTGTTCTGTTCGTCCCCGTTGTTTTCGTAAAATGGTAGCCGTTAAACCTAATAACCCAAAAAATGCAAACATGTCCCTTAGTGTAAACAAATACCTATGAGATCCTGAAACTACTATCTAAAAGTGGTTGAATTAGAACTGTGAGGCAACCGGCATATATTTAGAAATATCTTTAAGCAATAAAATCTCTCACACTCAGTATAATCACGTCTACTAATTAGTTAATAAAAAGGGTTCTTCCTTGAAGTCGACTTATTTAATTCCAAGTAAATTGAAAGGAATCGTAAAACTCTGTATTAAATCTGGGTCAAGTACACATTTGAACGTTGAAAATTGAAAATCTTTCGCGCTGTTAGTTGCAATATCAGCTCATTATTACCTACTACACTACACTTCCGAATGCAAATAAAATTTTATATATTCTTTTTTTGTGTATAGGTACATAATATAAAATGTAGTAAGTCTAATGACATAGTAATCAGTTTTTTGTAATGAAAGCTTTTACGGAATCACTAAAATAGCTTAAATTATACCTACTTAAAGTTCCTCATTCGTTTATTACTATTAGGAAAAATTGTAGTTCGTCTTTTAAGTTAAAAGACGAATAAAATTGTGAGGAATTTAACCTACTTGAAGTTATTGCTCTGGGTATTTTAGCTACGATCAGGACTTTTCTCCATTTTTAAAATCTTTCTCAAAATTAACTTATTATCAGTAAATTGTAGTTTTAATCAATGAAACTGTTCTCTTAGTTTAGTAGCAAACAACCTTTTCTTAAAGTCAAGACTACGGTTAATAGACAACATCCCGGCCGGACGCTTCTCAGATATCTTCAATCTAGGACGAATCTAGGAGAACTAATAGGGCAGGGCATCCCTACGTGTCGGATTAATTAATTGCTTTAACGCGCTCGTAATGCGTATTGGCTAACCCGATCCGCAGATAACTACGTCAACCAACGGTGCGGAAAGTTGGGAATCCTCTTACATTTCGTGTCATGATGTGACATACCTATGGCATGAAAACATGACTGCGGGGCGTTTTGAGGATAAACAAGTTTAGATGTTTTTGAGATTGTCACGTTCACTCATTGGCATTACGCTTTTTATGAACCACTATCTATGGTCATGTCAACTAGTTAAATTGTTAATGCACGCCACTGGTTTTATAAATCTGAAGATTTTCCTCTTCGATATGCCCCAAGGCTTTCACAAGGACACTATTTGGACACTAATCAAAACAGCGGTAGCATTGCCAGTCTTAACCACATCTACTACTTGCCTACTTATTTAATTCTGATGCAAATTTAAAGGTTTTTATATTCAATCGGCATTGGCGAGTAGAAACAGGTAAACGGGTAAATGGTTTAATTAGAAGTTGATGGTTATACATGTGCCTACTTGTTCCGGTATGTACCTATGCATCCTATTAAAAATATCTACATTTATCTAGGGTAGTGACCATCAGTGTCCGACTGGAACCAGTAACCGACATTTTTTCCATTAAAAATAGGGACCAGCAATCTGATTTTAGTCTTTAGCAATGATTGAACACAGACCAGCTGCTTTCTAGCTATCGTCTCGTAAAACTTAATTTTTTATTGTTTATTATTTTTTATTATTGCTCAATAACATAATTACGCCTTAAAATTAGTACAGCATTTAATATCACTGAGGTTTGTGTTAATGCCGTTTTATCAACATCGATAATATAATAATTGACATAGATTACATTGTAAAATATATATAAGTAGGTATATAAAATCACAATATAAGTACCTACATAGTTATATACACTTTTAAACTTTCGCGTTCCATTATAAATAAATAAACACCTGACGGGGATCAACGCCAGTCATCCATTAAAGGCATCCTTTTATATTAATACTAGCGACCCGCCCTGGCTTCGCACGGGTGTACTTTTTTTAATATAGCCTATGTAACAGTAGCTATATTAAAAAAAGCGCTACTATAGCATTGTAATGGTAAAAGAATTTTTTAAATCGGTCCAGTAGTTTTGAGTTTATTCGTTGCAAACATACATACGTACATACATACATATATACATACATACATACATACAAAGCTTTCCTCTTTATAACATTAGTATAGAAGTTAACCCCTGCCTAAATGGCCATTCACAATGTACTTGCTATAGGTTAAAGTAATTAACTAACTATGGTTAAACTAACAATGAAAATCAATGTTATTTAATGGCGACGAAAATTGTCTCGAAGACTGCACCTAAAGTGTCGAACGCTGGTGCTGGTGCATGAACCCTACTTGTTATATTATTATGTCGTAAATTTTCTCACCACTCACGTCACGTTACGCCTTATATTGTATAACTAGTGGTCGCCCGCGACTTCGTTAGCGAAGTCTACACTATCCCACAGGAACCTGTTACCGGGATAAAAGTATCGTATGTCCTAGTCCGGGTCAGGGTCTGTCTATGTGCAAAGTTTGCATAAAAATCCGTTCAGCCATTTTCACGTGATGCGCGGTCAAATAAACAGATAAACTGACAAAAAATCTAAAAACTGTTGGAACGTGTACTGTTATCGATTCTAAGTATCCCCAACCAACATTTTTTTAAATATCTTCCATGTACAGACTTTCTATCCTCTTTAGCTTTATTATATGTATAGATGTATAGATAGATAACGTGACGTAAACTCTTAAGTAACTAAAACCTGCCTGATAATAAATATAGAAAAACAAATAACAAGTGTAACGTTTTTATTGCCACTTGAGAGCGCAATTTTCATGTTATTTTATAAAATCTTTATTCCCTAGAAATGGCTTAGTAGTCCTTCAGTCGGATCAATGGCGTAAGATGGTGTAGGGTGGCCGTCTGCATGCCACGCAGCTATAAACGCAGAAAATTTATCTTATAAGGTTGCTACAACGCGATTTTTAATTTACAATATTTAATAATATATATATTTTAATTTCGTTCTTTATTAATTAAAAAAACTAAGCGTTTATTCAGTCGTAAGAGCTGCTGTATCCAAATGTGGCATTATAATGTTTGTTCAAGATCTTGAATCACTGAACAAAACACTGAACAACTATTCGGGCCTTATTCTTTATTTGTAAGGGGGTAGGGATTTAAAGTTATTATTCATAACCAGTGTATTATTGCAAAACGATATTATCGCTAACGTTGTCAATGTCGTGGTACAGGAGATTGAGAAGTTGTGTCCACCCATAAATTGTCAAAAAGACGTTGTCAGATCAGAATGAACTCAATCGATCGAGTTGAGCGGAACTATTGCATTGTTTGCATTACATTGAATTTACTATTAAGTTTGTTAGAAAAAATAAAAAAGTAAAGTTTTGATTTTATTAGTTGAGACTTATGGTCTCAACTAAATGGCTATGGCTCAATTACTAGTGACCTATAGAATCTCTGTTTTCAATATTATCCCCGGTTCTAGGCCATACATTGTAGAACTTAGAAAAACTTTTTAAACAATGCTACAGGAAAAAGGGCTGCTTTTGAATATAGTACATACAATATTAATGTTTGAAAAGGTAAGTATTACGTAACAAAACTTGTAAGGAATGATTGCAACTCACGTTGTCTGTCGCCATAGGAGCTAATGCGACTTTTATTTGCCACTCGATCACGTTAATAAAAACGAGGACGAACAAGAAAAAACCCTGCAGGTGCTGCTTAAATTCTTGTTTTTGTTAACATGACGAATAAAACTCGCACGCGGCACTCTCGTTAGGTTAAAATATTTTATGTACACATGATATTTACTGAGTTAACGTAGATAGATAGATAGATACTTTATTTTTCACACAATTGAAAACAAAGAAATAGTATTGTATCGTATTGTGTAGGTACAGACGCCTGCACATCAACCTATCCAAAACTGTCAAATTTCTTCAATACATTTTCAACCGTATGCCTTAGTAATAAAATTCAAAGTCATAAAAAAATCGTCTTAAATAACATAATCAAATGTCATAGGCACCTTGATGATGATGCTGCGTGGCCGACCTCGTCACAGACAAGGTCCAGTCGAAACTAACCGAACGAATATTTTACACATCTTTTTTACACTATTTTTTTTATGTGTAATGGGTTGAATCGAAACACTGTCTGAGGTTTTCAAGAAGGTAAGGCAAGCTTGTCGGCGTTCCCGGTGCGAATCAGATCGGATCTTTACACCGATATATAAGAAAAACCTAGGTACTGAGTGATCCGGTCGACTCTATCTATCTAAGGTAAGGGACCTTCGTCGGTTAAAAATAAAATATATGTTATGACCTCAATTCATGCGCCCAATATTACAACGCGTTCCATTTATATAATTTATAAATTGAGCCTTTTGTTTCACTCGCTCGATTATAATAAAAAAGTATGCTTTTTTAAAATTTAATATAATTCGCGTCAATACCGCGTTTCGCTGGCTGACAAAGCTAATAAAGCTCTTCATTGTCTGTTCATAAAATTGGATTGATTTGCCGTAATTTTCTGATGACGGCACTCCCATTGTTTGTATTTCCTATAAATGGCATGCCAACACCAATTATTCTGTTAATTAAACAGCACATTGAACTGCGGTGCAATGCCCCTTATAGCCGAAATTCACTGCAAAGGGATTAATTAAGCATTTGCAAATAAAAAAATTTCGTTAAAAGTTCCGTTAAAAGTAGCATGAGTATAATTATAATAGGTTACTAATAACTAAACATCAGTTAAGACTATAATCAATACCCATTGTTGGACTTATAATCGTTTCACGTGGCCAGTATATAACACACCATATTTACTGTCCCAAAAATCAAATCCAAGAAAATAAATTGTTAAATATACACTTTCTATTTTAACATTACGTTCGCAACCTCTTTATTTACGAAACATTTACTTTATGTACAAGAAATCTTTAAAATCTAGTCTGCAGACATAATCCTTTCAAGTCGCTCCACGGCTTCCGGTATTTGTAGTCATAGTCTCAAGACTCTCGTGCCAATCCCCGTGGATGGTACTTTAGAAAAGATGGTATTTTATTTAGTAGTTGTTATGCGAATAATCTCTAAAATACCGTCCCTTGTAAAATAAAATCATATTTCGCTCGCCCACCCGTCTGTCGAGCTTCACCTGTCTGGGCGGGTTAGGGGAAGGGGGTCCATCACAAGGGTGGTGGACCCCGGTGTGCGTCACGTCGCGTTAGACAGCATTACCAATAGTAAAATAATGATGCTCCATTGAAATATTATAAAACGCTTATAGGTAAATTCTACTTCATTGTATCGGAAAAGCGCCTAATCTACAGGCGCTTTTCCTGGAAAAGGAAAACTCGAAACTAAAGATGAAAAATACAATAATGAAAACTTGATGTGAAACATTCTTTCTGTTTAATATATTGTTTCCGTTCGAATGCAATTCGATATTTTTGTTGCAGAGCTTAGCAATGGTAGTAGGTACTTGATAGGGGTTGTAAAATGAATCTGAGATAATGGTTTTTCCTGTTTACAATCAAAAGAAATGTCTAAAACTATAGTTCTCATACTTTTTGCTTGCTTATATTTTTTTTTACAGAAATTTTTAAAGAGATAAACATATCATGAACCACCAATCCAAATATGAAATACTATTATAAAAATTGTAGGTAGGAGTCTTCGATCAACAATACACATACGAGTAGAACACGAATTTGAGGCATTCTATCTTATAGGTGCTTAAGGTGCGTTCAGACTATATGACAAAACATTAACATTAACTGTTTTATTAGTGTGGGCGATAAACGTCAAAAACAACCTTTTACTCATAGTTTTGTAACATGACAAATAACAAAAGTTATAAAGCATTAAAGTTTTACTTAATGTGGACTCACTTTTATATTGGCGTAACAAGCAAATTAAAGTTTAAAAGTAGGTAAGTAATCTTAAACGACTTTCATTATGAGAAGAAGGTTTATGATTATAAATAATACCTTTGTATTTTTTACGCTAACTAAATTCTGATATGATTATTTATATATAATTTTACGCAAATATTTTTGCGAACAAATTACGATTTGAAAAAAGTCAAAGTGTTGAAAAAATTCCACGAGCGGGATTTTTCAACATATTGTCTTTTTTCAAATTGTTATTTGTTTGCAACAATATTTGCGTCAAATTATATGTAAATAATCATAAATGTAGCTTGCCTATTTCTTAACTGCTCTTTCAATATTTGTAAAAATATTAAGATCGGATGTTGATGATGTAGTTGTCGACATTGAATAGGGCTCCTTTGCCTTATAAAGTAAGAGTAGATGTGTTGATTAATTTCGGCGAGTTGGATTGAGCCACGATAGCATAGTTGGTAATGCACCTGACCCGGCATATCATGGGATGCGGGTTCGAATTAGATCATGGAGTTTTTTTCAACACTTTGTCTTTTTCAAATTTAATATTCTATCATGGTATAAAAAAAATATTATTAATTTCTCAGTAAAGTTTATTCTTTTATGTCTATTTTTGTAACTGATACTCCTAAATAAAAGACGTTTGCATGATTAAAGTTTTTTATATAAATCCTAACTTAATACTCGTAGAAAACCATGCACTGTGAACGCCCTACATCCGGCGCGAATCATGACCTATCCAACCGTTAATACATTGAGTGTCGCTTGGAGTACGGATAACGTAACTGACCTACGTCTGTCTACGACTGCGCACCCCGTACTATTTCAAATGAACGTGTGTCAAGAACCCTTTTGACTTTACACGAGTAGAATACATATCCGGAACAGTTAGTGCTGCGTCTCCTTAATTATTGGCAATGCATTGACTAAATATCTGCTGTGCTCTCATTTGCGCTTGCCATATCAGCTATTGGAGCAATGCTTTGCCAGACATCAATGGCGGGACACACCCGAATAACCATGTAGACATAGCCCGAGTATCACACGCTTTGTGACGGAGTTTCATAGTTCAGCCGAAACATTAACTAACGATTGATCGAATAATATTATTGTGAAAATGGCAATTGTAAAGCTTGTACGTTGACCCCGACTGAAAAGCTAACGATTTCGTTTTTGTTTGATTTGTTGTAGCGGTTGACGCAAACAATGCAAATTTTATATAAGTAAATAATAAGTTTTAAAAACCGACAGACCAACATAGAATTTTTTAGTAAATTTTGAAAAAAAAAGTAAAGCAGTGATGTGGAAACCTAAGAGAAGAAGAAAATAGATAGAAAAAATTTACTCAATTCTACCTGAAAAAGCTATTGTGAGTGTGGCTATACCGTGACGTCATGTCGAAAGTTTCTAATTATATCATAATTATCGTATATAGAGTTATACCTAAATAAATAATAAATAAATACTTCATACATTCACACCAATTAGCCTAGCCCGAAGTAAGCACTGTAAGGCTTGTTTACGGATACTAGGGTTACGGATAGACATACATATTATGATACATGTATAAGTATATTTTTATTGAAATACACATAATATATAAACAGCCATGACTCAGGTACAAATGTGCTTTGTATTCATCACACAAACATTTGCCCCTACCGGGATTCGAACCCAGGACCTCAGAGATGGCGACACCTTGAAACCGGTGTGCGAGCCAGTCCGCTATGGAGGTCGTCAAATCACTGACCTGTATATAATTGAGGTCAGTGAACTTTAATTGAGCGTAGCCACGTTGATTTTCCGTCATTTAGGTAATCCTAATAGATGATGACGGCTAATTATCAACCATTATTAGGCTGATAATATATAACTAACCGTTTCTGATAATTCACTGACAGGACTTCTTGAAAAGCGTAATTAAGTATAGAAATTGGCTTTACTTTTCTTAACACATTATTTGTAGAAAGCAAAGTCCTTTGAGGCAGGTCCGAAATGAAACATTTTTTTTTGTATGTATGGCAATATAAAGCTACAAAGCTTCATACACGGTTTACATACAGCCTGCTACTTATTATGGCGTTACAAAGCTTAAAAAAATATTGGCCATAGCTTAAAAAAATTTATGATTATAACTACTGACCATAATGATTGAATGATTGATTGAATCATAAGAGTAAAACCATATAAAAAAAACTGTAAATTATAACTGAAAACTAATAACAGATAGGTATTAAACTTAAGGGTTATATTTAGTAGTTTATAAGTTTTATGTGTCAGCTATTAAATTGACCTTACAGAGGGGTGATAGATAATATGATGAAAATGATAACCAGGGGGCTACCGCCTAACTCTATCGCTATCGATCTCGCTATCGCGCTCTATAGTTTATGGCGTCATCTTGTCATTTCGAAAGCGATATAAAAGCAATATCGAAAGCTATAGGCTCTAGCTTTCGATATTGCTTTCATATTGCTTTCATATCGCTTTCGAAATGACAAAATTACGCCATAAACTATAGAGCGCGATTGCGAGAGTGATGGCGATAGAGTTAGGCGGTCGGGGGGCAGATTGTCCGATACTTCATGCCCCAGTTAGGCAGGAGGTCAAACTTGAATTCCAGGCAGGATATAACGGTCAGCTAGGCATCATGTAAACGAACACAAATATTGATGCCAAGGAGTCCCATTTTTTTCCTAGCCAGAGAGTCACAGTCACACAGTAGGTGCTGCATTGACTCCGTTTCCTATCCACATGCTCTACACAAACTATTTGTTGAAAGGTGCATTCTGTAAAGCATAGTATGCCTAGTGCGTTAACGCTTACTAAGTAGAGTAGGGTAGTCCCTACTCTACTAAGTAAAAAAACTACATTCAAAACTTTTAACTTTTCCGCCAGGAAGACTTTTGTTTTTTTTATCCAAACTTGTCTCCAAAACGGTCCGACCACTTTTGGTGTAAAACTTAGAACATGTGTTTTAAATACGTTTTTTTAATACTCTAAAACTAATAAAAGAGTTCACTTGTCATTTTTAGTATTTTTAGAAAGAAAGTTAAAGTTACCAAAATTTCTAAAATACGATAAGTTTAGCAAATTCTAAATACAAATTGAAACTGACTTTTTAAAAAGTTCTAATTTCAAAACTCACATAATTTGGAAAAAACACAGTAAAAAAAGTAATAGAAATGTACTTACGTCGTAGGATGTTCCACCACCCGGTTGTCATACGGCTCGTACTCCTCTTCCTGGGTGTTCTTTTCTTTCATATTTATCATAAATATACTTTTGTTGGAGTCATGCCCCTGATTCTCCTCCTTCACCGGCGACAAACTATAAAAAAAAATAACATGTCACAAAACGCTCCCTTTACCAATCACTAAACGTGGGACAAAAGAAACAAAGTCATAATATGTAACATTGAGAAAACTTAAATTTAAATGCGTATGGACGAAGTTCGAATATTTGTTATTACATAATGAAAATAATCCAATATGTTAGACAACAATTTGCGTGTCGCTGGCAGTTATTATATTAGGTAACTTAATTTATATATTCGCGTAAGGACAAGGCAGCTTGGCATACGAAAAACTCGACAGAGAACACGTACAAACAACTAATACGCAAAGCACTGAAAACTTATCAATAAAAAAAATTGTGAAAGTGATTTTAACAAAAACAGAACTTAAGTTTTCTTGAAACTCCTACCTCGATAAGGAGATGCTTTCGAAGCTAAGCTCAGAAGTGGTGTCAGCGGGTAAAGCGTCGATTTCCATATTGAGCTCCTGCATTTTAACGACACGTCTGCTTCCGGCGCCCGTAGTGCAACCAATTAAAGGGTGTATCACTAGTTCACGTAGAAGGCAGATTCAGTGGGCACAGTGCAGGTCGCGTGCAGTAGATCAACCCTACGGTGCGCAGCGCAGGTGGCCCAGCTGTGGGTCTACCGTACCGGCCGCTCCGCTCCCTGCGAGGCATGCTCCCAATGTTGCTACGAAACGCGCATGATTGATTTCTCCCAGCTTGATACGTAAAACACTATTATTATTTTTTTTCAAACTGATTTATGTAAGTAAAATTCTGTTGTGCGCTATTATTTTTGGAATTCAGACAGTATACGCCGTAGCATTTCTTTTTTCACTAATACGCAGTTTCCATGGTGAATAACGAGCGACGTAGACAACGCAGCATTGATAGGAAGGCTGTTTTATTTTCACGTTTAGACCAATCATATCTGAAGTATCTTGAATTGAACAATCAATCAGATAAATATGTAAAGGATTATTATTTTGTTTATATAAGAGTACTACAGATTAGTACTATTATGAGAGTTTTAAGTCTATATAGTGTTGTAATGTCGGCTGAGAGTTTTACTCGGGTTTGACAAAGCCACCTGTCAATCAATAAGGTGGAACTAAGGGCTGTCAGTTGGTTATTGCAGGCAGAAATATACCTTATAGCTTATCACGTGCCTGCTTGCCAATATAAGGCAGTAGACGACATTTTTGGTCGATGGTACCAACGCAACGTACCGACGAGGGACGACGTTATGCCATGCGCTACTGGAAGAGGGAAAACGTAGTCTCCACTAAGAAAAGATTTGCAGCCTGACGCACTTTGTAAAGACTTGGTAAAGGCAAGCTTTGTTAGAGCACGTGTTTTTGTTTAGGGTTATAAAAACCTCTTCTAATTCCAACAATTATGCAATAATTTTCGGCAACATTTGTTGAAGCTTTACTTCTGTATGGTATTGTAGAGATGTTACTAGTACTTTCATAGTAAGGAAATATAATGTAATTCTATACGAGTACGTCTAATACAAAATGTTGTATATGTGTCATATTGATGTACTTACTTAATTAATATTATTAAATATTGAACTGGTAATGTCTTACTATATAAAAACAGAAACAGTCTATTACAGCTCTGTACAGTACCTATAGGTTAGAAACAAAATTTGGAAATCGGGCCGTATAACCCATTCGATGAATCAATGCAGATTTTGTGGTGTCAAACAGGTACCGCCTCAATAAATTAACTAATAGAAAATGTGTAATGTAATATTTTACAAGTTTAATACTACTAATTTTATCTAATTAATAAAAAAAACTTTATTATTTTTCTCAAACAATTAATTCTCTCATGATACAACAATAGACATAAATATTGTGAGTGTTTTTTACATATTTTAGCGTTTTTATTAACGCTTAAATATACTTAAGTAAAATTTAAACACTGAAAAAAGACGACAACCTCAGGCGGGAATCGAACCACGCACCTTCCGCATTCCGGGCGGCTGCCTTAACCACTTGGCTACCGAGGTCTGGCTTTCACCCGTCGAAATTTTTCAGTGCTTGATGCTTATGTTTTTTAGTCAACATTGCTTCATCAATCTTAGAAGTTTTCACCTCTGAGATCCTAAAAAACATAAGCATCAAGCACTGAAAAATTTCGACGGGTGAAAGCCAGACCTCGGTAGCCAAGTGGTTAAGGCAGCCGCCCGGAATGCGGAAGGTGCGTGGTTCGATTCCCGCCTGAGGTTGTCGTCTTTTTTCAGTGTTTAAATTTTACATAAATATTGTGATTGGTATGTATGTATTAAATTTACTACTAAAACCTATTGGGTAGTATACCGTATACGTCTAACTGCCGCCCTAGACCTGGTGCGCTAGAAATCGAAGTAGCACAGAACAGCTACAATTAACCGACAATCAAAGGTAATATGTAAGGTATGTAGGTGTATGTATATGTAAGCCGTTTCGATTGGCTGTAATTACTAGTTAATACGAGTATAACTCAGAATAATAACTAAAGCTATATGTTCTAAGGAGTTTAAGCAAATCTATTTTTTTTTTCCTTCAGTTGATAGCTTCGTGCGATTAGCACATTTAGCAAGTGTTAAAGTAATTTTTCTTACAAGTACTTAATACATAAATAAACAATTATTTCTTCCAGTATGATGATGATTAATGATAATAGAAATGAGAAGTGAGAAATGATAGACCCCCCAACCCCTCGAGTATCTCAGTAAAGATGTGGGGCTTTACTAAGTCCTCGGGCGGACTTCTTAAGAGAATTATAAGACAAAACCGCAGACATGAATCCTCACTTTCCCGCCAAGAAGTCCCGCTTCATTTTAAAACTTAAAAAAAGTTTTTTTTTTGCGAAAAGAGTTTGCTGATGGATTCGGGATTTTCAGCGTCACCGGACTGTTTTAGGGCGGCAAGAAACTTAAAGGGTTCCTCAAGCCGTGTAAGTCAAAGTCAAAACTATTTATTCCAGTAAACTTAAGAAAAGTGCTTATAAATTCTCCAATTTTTTTTACTTACTACCTAATTGAGGGCGTCTATTTTTTAGCTGTGGTCCCTATACTAGATTCTCAGAGGTGTTCAGATCGGATCGGGTAGTAAATGTAAAACCAAGAAAAAAAGTTTTTTGTATGGCAAAATGGTGACTAACCACTTTTACCAGCAGGAGGCGATGCTTCGATGCCGTTCAAATTGTCGTTTTAATTAATGTAAATATTCGAATGAAACTCAGTCTGAATGCAGACCGACCTATTGATAGTAATTAGTGAAAAATAACTGATTTAATTTGTAACCGAATTGTGAAACCAATTGTAGATTGGGCATCGATTAAACTATTTCCTGCCCACCACTAGAAATTTTGCATTCCCTGTATCGCGTACAAGCGGGAGCTAAACATTTTCTGTTAATTTAAATATTGAGGTTTATTGGGACCATTTCACATTTCACTGCATGTTACATAATAAACTTTAAACTCTAATAAACATTGAAACTGGTTAAATTTTGATTTTTCATTCTATCAAATAAAATTATGATCAGAAATGTGACGCTGATCGGATGTCGGGAAAAACTCACTTATAAAAGCGTATTCTAAGTCGAGCAAATTATTAAAAAACACACAAATAGTAGGAGAACCGCTATTACCGTACAGTATGCCATTTTCTTTAAGAAACTAATCAGTCATCATTTTTTTTAAATTATACTTACTTCCAAATATTTAAATATTAATAAGCTTATTTAACTAACAAGTGTACTTAATGATAATAATCTAGATGCAATCAACTAAAAACCTAAGTAAAATAGCACTAGGATGAAGAGCTCGATGCGATTGCTGAAGTAAGCAACTTTCTCAAAGGCCGGTTACCAGATGGGTGACTAAAAATTGACCATCTCGAGCTCCTCCGTGCTTCGGAAGGTACGTAAAGCCGTTGATCCCGGCTGCATTAGCAGTCGTTAACAACCACCAATCCACACTGGGCCCGCGTGGTGGTTTATGGCCCGTTCTCCCTATCCATATATAGGGAAGCCTTCGTGCTCCAGCAGTAGGGGCATAAAAATTAGCGAAAGTAAAATAGTCAAAAAAGATAGATGGGAGACTGTGACTGTGATGGTCTGCGCTATGACCACACACCATGCGATGGGTGCGAATCGTCATTATCAGAATCATCATGCGCATGCCCTGCTTTGTTAATCTTATTACTCCATTCATTGACAAAGTCTATTACTCTTCCTTTCAGTTTCCATTTCCCAACATAGCTAGCTGTCAACTTTTCCACTCTTAAAATACTTTAAAAAATATTTTCAATACTTTAAAAAATCATATAAAAAAATTTAATCATGTAATATGACTCAAACAATTCGAGGCTCCATCAACACTAGTTATTTGTTTATCTACTTCCGCTCGTGAATGAAAATGGTACGGGATCGCACCTATTTATTATTCAGAAAAGGTTTCGACTGCCGTCGCCGGCCGATACAATAGGTTATTAAAATAATGACGATGGAACATTATTAGTACGACTATAGCTTGGAGTGCGGCAACGGTGACGCCACGTAACCACAGTGTTTCGCACTTACCTATACCACAGTTTAATGAGTACTACACCTATTATAAAGAAGGTTGCAAGTCACAGCTTTTATTTCTATTCAATGTGCCAAAAATCCATTTTCATCCCTTCTATTCGAAAAGTGTCACTTCCAAAATAGCTCTTTTCCGATAGGAACTTTTTAGCGGGCGGAAATGAGATTTGAATTTGGAACATATATCATTCATAGAAATCGTACGTCGGTACGTGTTGGCTGCACGGCGGGGGGACCCGCGCTAACTAAAATAAAAACAAAAGCGCGCGAATTACGTCTCTGTTCTTGTAATCAGTACATATTTTATTGTATTTTGCAAAAATAATGAGTTCTACGTCGAGTTATGAAAGTGACAATAAATAACTAGAAGCTAACAACGTCGTTCAATACTTATTACCCACGAAATCCCGGGATAAATATTTAAGGGCCTACGACAATTTCATTCTATGGAAAAACATAAAGGGAGCGGAAACGTTTTCGGAAAATGTGTTTTTGGCCTATTTTCAAGAATTGGCCAAAACTAAGCAACCTTCTACCCTTTGGAGCATATACTCTCACTTAATAATCTCACTCAATGCTTAAATCTACAGTAAATACCAATTAAAAATATTAAAATTGATAGCTACTCAAAATTACAGCAAATTATTTAAATTATTTTTCCCTCGGGCGATGTACTTTGAATCCCTCGCTGCGCTTAGGATTCTATGTTAGAATCCCGAGCCTTCGCTTCGCTCGTGGTTCAAAGTGGCGGCCTCGACGTAAAAATACTGTTTTGTTCCCTTCTCATACAATCTACTATTTTGTCTCCCTGAGTTTCCTTAGTAGCTACTGTCGCTGTCGTCTGAAAAGTTCCTGGCCGCACTATAAAATAAGAACTTTTTTATAAAATCTCTTTGGTACTACAATAATACTTTTTTTGAGCGTTATTTTTTAAATTTCTGGCATGTGTGATGGTTAGTTTTTGCTTGACAGTCGATTTTGTAACCCAGTATCTGTAATTTTTGAAAAATGTATAAAATTGAATACAGAGACGGCTCTCGGCGTATTTATTACCTTTCAAATACAAGAATTTAATCACGGGATTAAATTCTTTTATTTAATAGTTAATACGCCTACTCAAATTAAGACCGAGGTGGATTCTGTTTACTGTGAGTCCGCACTATCGTTTTCCACCATTTTATTTACGTACCGCAATTAAAACTATTGTAACTGGCATGTCTTGTCTGGCACATAATTGTTGTTTTTATGATATACTAGCTTGTGAGTTGGTACCTAGTAATAAAAGCCGAACTTATTAAAGGTATCTTCACACGTGTAGGAATCAGTAAACGTATGATTTTTACGTAAGCTGCAGCAAATAAATAGAAATTAGAAACTTAAAGAAGTAAGTGGAAATAAAGGGCCGTGTCAAGTCTAGTGATTAGACTACCGGTTTCAGATCCAGACAGTTTGGATCCCATTGTGTTTACTGTATATTTTAATAATTTTTGTAAGTGGCAAAGAAAGTTTTTAATCCGCCTATCTCTATTTACACCATCTTTTCTAAGTTTGTCGCTGATTAGGGCGTTAGAAAGGTACTCAGAAATCAGGGACCTATAGTCTCTGATTTCATTCCCAGCATGGGGTACAAGTTTGAACTCTGTTTGGGTGGTAGGTCTTAGATAGCTACCACCATCTTATCTAAATATGTCGCCATGACATCAATGGTGTGCCGTGTGTTCCAATAAATAGAGATAAGATAACCAGTGCCTTATTTGATGGGGATCCGGGTGGCCTTATCATCACTTAAGATCGAGTAAAAGTCAAGAGCTTGTTAAACATCATTTATATATTATTAATTACTTTTCAAAAAGCCAAATACCAATTTTCATGTATTTTACTTCAAAACTGACGGACTTTCATCCAAATTTATATTTCATACAATTTGACTCCCTAACGGGATGAATTCCGTAAGATCCTTTCTAAATGGCAAATTTCATACTATCAGCTTAAACGGTTTCGGCTCTGCGTTGATGAATCAGTCAGCCAGGACAAGTCATTGTTATTTTTTTAGATTAACACTCGTTTTAGATACCGTTTAACCGCTTCCTTGTACTAATAAAACCACTAGTCTTCAGACACACTAAATATCTCAGGTTTGATTCCCAGCAAAACCTATTGTATTGTGTTCTTGGTGGTTGTTGGATGGTTTGTTCAAGTCCGCCTGGCATCCGACCCGATTCGAACCCCTCAGAGAATCTAGTAGGGAACGGGGAAACACACTACGAATAGGGAGTGATGACATTTCATCTATTAGAAAAGCTCTGACGGTGTTCCATTTCACACGGCCGGAGCCCTTTAAGTTCCTTACCACCTTACCTTACCTAAAAAAATCCGGTGACTCTGAAAATGCCGCCTGAGACAATCAGCAAACACTTTAAAAAGTAAAAAACCGCCGGGCGACATACAACCATCCATCGCAAATTGTCGTGTTGTGTTCTGCGTGCCTAGTGTGGATTTCGTTTACTATCCATTTCATTCGGTTTAGTCAACTTAATTCACCTGGCTGATATCACTTGGGTGCATTAAGTCTACCAAATAGTATACCTTAATTCACCTGCAAACGTTAACCTTTAGTAGACTTAATTCACCTATTCCACTAAGTTCAAGTACATATTTTTTTACAATTTTAATAAAAATACAATGTACTTATGTGAATTTCGGAAAAGCAAATGAGTTTTGAAAAAACAAATAAATGTCGGGAATCGATTACGAAAACGTAAATTGGTTTGGCATGGAAGCAGCGACTCCTGGCGACACACGAGAACAGTTAAAAAGTTGCCATACAAATTCTCGTTTTTGTTAACGTGATCGAATGGCGGATGAAAGTCGCACTAGGCCCCCTGTTTGTTAGATAAAGGTGCGTGTATCAGATACTGTTAGGTGAGACGAAAGCCAAGCTGTCCCATCGTAAAATAATGAAAGAGGGAAATACAATCGCAAAGCTATTCTTTTCGCAAATTTAATAAATTAAAGAACGTGAAGTGGAGAAAGAATTCGTGGAATAAAGCTCTTCTATTATATCTTTTCACAGCTACGGTAGTTTTTTTTCACTAGAATATCAAGTGGAGTTAACTACATTTTGCATGGTAACGAACCACTGCCACCACTACGAATTGTTAATTGGTTCCGTAAATTCGTTATAAGTTCGTCTGGTACCCAACCTTAACTCGATCAAATAGTGAGAAATTTCGACATGGCACGCAGAGTAGTGAGTGCAAGCTTCACCGATCGGCCACGTAAACGAAAACTTTTGGAATAATGGTGAAAATGATTGATAAAAAAAGTGTTCACGCGCGGGATTCGTATCCGCACCCTTTGACACTGACAAACCAGCCACCGCACCTAATCCGGGTTCGAATCCAGCTTGTAGATATTTTTTCAACACTTCTTCAAATCGTAATTTGTACGCAACAAAATTGGCGTTAAATAAATTACAAAAAAACTATTATTTTATGGCATAATTGCAATGTGTATCACAAAAAAACATTGCATCAATACCATATACATTCTATGTTTCTCTATGTTATCTATGTCTTCGATAACGTGATCGAATGGTAAAATTTCGTCCCTAACACTGATAATTAAGTAAGTATGTGAATTTCCTAGCTATGGCGACTACACTTAAAGAACCTTTAAACAATAGTAGGTTCATATTGACTGCATACATCCCAGGGTTAGGCTGTTAGAAAAAGAACCACTCAACAATAAAGCGGAAAATCGCGCAATGGATGAATGCTGTTCAACTAGTATCACGGTTGATATATTTATGTAACACTTGTTGGTAGAATTCTTCGCTTTAGCTTAAATCAAGTTCAGGGGGTTGACAATAAGATTTTTAGCGCAAGCGTCTGTCTATATTATATATTAATAAGCTAATAAAAGTCCCATTGCTGAGCTAAGGCCTTCCGCTTGAACAATCGCACATGGTTAGTTAGAAATATGAGTTATTTCACTTAGTATTTTACTGTAATTTGTAGCGAACGCACAGCGAACAGTTGATTCACATCAAGCGTAGCAGTTTGACTATTATGCATTTCCACTGCAACACTTGGTATGCAGCCGACTGTACAACATTAATCCAATGGCTCACCGCTCTGCAGACAGAGCAACTTTGATTTCCGATTGCGGCTACAGGCAACTCGCAACTAGCTGTTTCCATATAACCTAAAGAAACTGCGCAGACAGAGCAACTCTAGTGGCGAGTTTCGATGATCGACAAAAGTTTTCATTTGCTGAAATTAGCAACTGTTAAATTTGTACTAGTTGTGTTAAGTTGCTAGTTGTAAACACTGACTGATGACTATGGATTAGAAAAAAGCTATAGATTTGCGGCAACCGTAAAATGGCCCTTTGCTAAAACCTTTTAAAAAGTTGATAGTTTTTTTTACTAAATAGATAGGTCCTTCAACTAAGGTTGCTCTGTCTGCGGGGAGCCTTAGATGTGTATGATAGTTACCTTTGTGGTAAGAAATCGTCGGGCTCGAAGGACGGGTTGATCATGGGCCCACTATGCCGCCGCGCCCATTCTTCAGCTTCCTGACAAGACACACAAAAAATTTCGTTATTACAGTACACTTTTTACATCAGTTAGCGTCATATTGATCGAAGCTTTCTTAATTCTTAATGATAAAAATGTCTTCGCATTTAAAATTCTTCATACATTTTTAAGTTTCAAATCGCATAATTTTAGTTGAATAAACTGTAAGTACAAACAAACAGTAGTAGTCTGTTTTAAATGTTTTCTACTAACTATTACAATCTTTATATTTAACTTCAAAGTTTCATTAAAGTTCGATTATTGGTTTGAAAACATTTATACTTTTAGTGGGATACCGAAATGTCTAAAGGCCTCTAAGCAAAATAAGTCTTAACTTAACACAGGTACTTTGAATCTCTTTGCCTGACTTTAAAATGTTGACAGTGATTCCAAAAATACACTTATCAATGAATTATATTGAAATTAGTAATTAACAAATGCCAAGCACTTCTGTTGCTTCAAACAATATGATGCACACTGTACACAATGTGCAGCTTGTTCAAAGTTTACCTTACAAAGTACTTTTTTATAATATACTATCGACCCGCCCCGACTTCGCACGGGTGCAATGCTGATACATTCAACCGCTATGTCCCTGCATTTTAAATTTGTAATATCTTCGAAAATAATAATTTAAATTACAAGCTGTAAAGGGCCATACTGATCTATATTAAATGCACAATGTATTTAAGGTACTTAATTGGATAAGGATTAATGCAGTATTGCTTAAAATCGCTACGTACATAAGCCATTATTTTTCGTAAAAAGGAAAAGATAAAAAACTATTATTGTGGGTTATCCTAAGAGATAGACATATACCATCGCGAACTTTTTGTAGACCTTTTTAAGGTGTACAATACTGTAGTAGGTACATTATTTTGATCTATCTCGTAGGGTTCAGCCAGTGTTTGCAATGTAAGCGTAAAAAAATGTGAAACCTCTAAAATGATCAATGTTTCTCTACTATATTATGCATGTATTTATACATATAAATCTTCCTCTTGAATCACTCTATCTATTAAAAAAAACCACATCAAAATCCGTTGCGTAGTTTTAAAGATCTAAGCAAACATACATACATAGGGACAGCGGGAAGCGACTTTGTTTTATACTATGTAGTTATAGTTTAACCTGGCGAGATAATTAAATCTGTTGCTGTAGCAACAATTATTGTAGCTTTAGTATGTAGGCATGCATCCGCAGCGCAGTCTGGCAAAACTACAAAAGTTTTGGTCTGTGCAGTCGATGATTAAATCTTAACCGTTTTCAATTTCCAAAACTAGTAACATTTGTTGCTGTTGCTGGTTTCCCCAACAGGCAGCCCGCCTCGGCTTCGCACGGGTGTACATTTTTTTGTAATATAGCCTATGTTACTCAGCGCTAATGTAGCACTTTAGTGGTGAAAGATTTTTTTAATCGGTCCAGTAGTTTTTGAGTTTATTCGTTTCAAACATACATACATACATACATACATACAAAAATACAAAGCTTTCCTCTTTAATTATTATAGTATAAATAATATGATACCTAAACTTAGACGTAATATAAATGTGTTTGTTAAAATGCATACGTAAATGTTATTCATCAATTGAGCTAACATTGTTGGCGCCAATGTTATGTATACGAGTATAATAACTGTAAATAGTTTAGGCAAAACAAAGTGGTCACAAATATAGATTGGACAGGTGCCACGACCGGGAGCGGCCTGCCTGTCGGTGTGAAGACGATTCCATAAACTGTATTGGACTGATTGAATCATCGTTATATTTAATGTGATTTGTTGTGGTTTTACGACCGTACTATTAATAAGTATGAAGCCGGTGAAATTTTGCCAAAATTATTAATCAATCAGTAATGAGTTGTAAATAACATTTATTTATTTATTTGTTACATGTACAAAATATATCAGATCTTTGTATAGGTATAAGGTAGGTAAAGTACATGACCCTGTTAGGGTATTGCAACACAACACAACACTTTAACACTACTCATAAGGTTATAACAATAAGGAAATATTTTTAAAAAAATACCACATTTTTTCGTACATCAGATACAAATAAAAAAAGCTTTTGTTAAGTGTGAGATGCGGTGTGGGTGGGACGAGATCATTTTAGCGCCGCGATCCGTAACGTTTTGACATGTCACCGATGCGCCGAAAGTATTTGCTGTGTGTAATTACTCTCACAAATCGGCACAATTCATAAATATACACGGGAGTTACAGTAAGTATATTCCGTTTTGCAAAC
This sequence comes from Eudonia truncicolella, assembly GCA_949315975.1. Lineage (NCBI taxonomy): Eukaryota > Metazoa > Arthropoda > Insecta > Lepidoptera > Crambidae > Eudonia > Eudonia truncicolella. The sequence goes on along the minus strand of OX438825.1, from coordinate 7,886,132 downwards.
AGCATTCTACACGAGACTCTTGGTGCTGTTAAATTATTCTCCTGAGACATCGTTTTTGTGCGACTGATACTGCGTGTACATCGGACGTGTTGCCCCAGAGGACGGATACCGTATCGTATCCAGGCGGCGCCGGCGGCATGGCTATGGTACGCAATGAGAGCGCACTCCTCATTTGTGCTTTTACGTTGTTCACGCAATGCGTATGTGTAAAGATACTAATCACAGTCACACAGATCACAGTCTCTACGTGTTGCTTCCACGACAGATTTGAGTCCATAGTAATTCCCAGCAGTTTGAAAGATTTAACTTCCTCGATCTGTCACTCCTGTCGGGGTATTCTTAGGGGTAGTTCCGCTCTCTGGTACGGTCTAAATTGCATCACCTTTGTTTTATCCAGGTTCGACGCAAGACCTATTTCTGACAGGTGCGTTGCTACTTTATTTAAACAATCTTTTAAAACACCTTCTAACCTGACATAATCTTTTTGTGCAGACCAGGAGGGTCGCGTCATCCGCAAATAAAACTACTTTACAGGGTACCAATGAGGGAAGGTCATTGACATATGTCAAAAATAACAAACAACCGAGCACGCTGCCCTGGGGTATAGATCCAGATATGGTATCAATAGAGGAAGTAATTTGTTTAAGCTCGCCCGGGTTTCTTCATTTAATAGTCGCGCGACTCTTACGAATAATTTGCAAAAGACTCCTCATTTCAATAGGTATCCCCAAAATTGTTATCTTTTTGACTTTTTCATTATCTTATCCACGCAGCCAATCCATGGGTGGGTATTATCAGAATGAGCGGTTTTAAATGCTTTAACTCGTCGTCTGTCCGTAACGTATAACAATGGTGAAATCAATTGTTACGTACCATAATATTGCGTTTCGACAGCATTAATAAAGTATAGATAAAACCATCTTGGCTTTTAACACTTAGAGCATATTTTCGAGTCATCATCAATTCATTATATGTCCCCACTGCTGAGGTACGAGCGTTCTCTATGAATGGATAGGGAGAACGGGCAATAAACCACCACGCGGGCCCAGTGACGATTGGTGGTTACTAACAACTGCTGTGGCACGGAGGAGCGAGTTAATTTATTTTCAAAGTAAAACCTTACCATGTTTTAATCTGTGGTGTTCCAGATCCTAATTTAATAAATATATACTCGCCAGTTCTGAATTATAGGTAAAACTAATCACTATCGTAAGTTATGGCGATAGCATCTTGTCATATTTGTGCCTTTAATAACAATTGCGAAAACCGTTAGACAACCCAGGCCGCCCCCGCATTATCTGCTCTGCCTCTGAACGTCATCAACACAAGGTGCGACAAATGACAATCTGTGCCGACTGCGTTGTCTATGATCACCGCCCACCACGACCACAGACAATGATCAATGTCATCGTCACAATTACTTTTTTTTCTACCAACGGTCTGGTCCCATTCAGTTTGTAGATTCTGGCCTACTTCTCGATCTCATCGGACAACAACCAACGGTGAAATGACGGTTCTCACGAATATAACTGACGATTTTAAGTATGCTTCGTAATTTTTATTTTTATCTAGGTAGTTGACACAAACCGAGTATCGTGCAAAAATATCTTTAGAGCTATTTATAATATCTAGCGTTTTATTGTAGTTTTCTTCTACGAAACGTATTGATGTATGTATGTATATATATATATATATACATATGTATATATGTATGTATTTATACATGTGTCAATTTTACGTTAATTTAGAATCGGATCATTACAACCAGCTCAAAAGCAAATACCACTCTCAATAATAATACTATATTTGTGAGCAAATATATCAGTCGCAATGGTAACATACAAGCTAAATTTTACTATATTTATTTTTGCGTTCTCATTGTGTACATCGGGAATTCGAAAATTAAATAACATTGGAACAAAATGGTTGATTGCTTCAGATGGAACACTAACTTACGACTTTAATATGTAACATAATTATGTTTGTTTCCAACATTGGGTCTATATGTCGTCAACCCTCGTCGAGTAAATGAAGTAACACCTAATTTATTCACCTAATGTGAAGTATCTGTTATTCTTAATCTGCTTAAGGATGCCCGTCGCGACTCATGTATTGTACACGCATATAGGTATAACGATCGCTTTCCTGTCAGATTCGCGGACAACGGCGAATTCACTCGTATATAGGAGGCTCAATCATGTACTAAAGAGATGATATCCACTTACACTCCACATCCTGCCTCTGCTGTGGTAGGTCGATGTTCCGTGGCATTTGATTACTGTAGCTGTGCAGCGGACTTAGCGCTTTTATTTACATAATATGTTCTAAATTTGGATTCTGAAATTTTAATTTGGAATGTGTATCGATGAAATTTTATTCACGTCGTCGCACATACGAAACACATTGATTTTATGTAAATGTCTAAAAAAAGTTAAAAAGAACAATATCAGTACCTAAATGTTCATTGAGTACCATTAGCCCTGCTAAGTATAGTTATACTGGTGTTAAGAGACCTCACATGTCCTAAATCTTTAAACAATTTCCTGATTTAAAGAATTATATAATAGAAAAGGTAAAGTATGTGCGCATTAAATTATATACGACTGTATCCCCGAAAAGGTAGTCAGACCCAAGAAAACAATATTATATTAATATTTCGCCTTTACAGCCTAATCAAACTTTTATGTGCGACAGGAAACCAAAGATTCCTCAAGCCGTGATGATCGAACATCCTAAGAGTGTTTCTAGAGGGGATGGCATCACGCCAGCTAGCGTGTATCAACACCCTACTACATTTTCCGAAGCGTTCCAATCGGAATTAAGAGCGAAACAACCCGAGGGCGCCTCTAATGGCCCTCATTCCCAGGCACTACATCACTTCAAATCTAATCATCATCATCAGCCTACACTAGTCCACTGCTGGCCATTGGCTTCTCCAAGTGCACGCTACTGAGCATGATCCGCGACTACTATTGGCCCCTATACAAGAGCACTCCAATCCATCGCTTCACTCCATCGCTCCAAATTGAATCATAAACTACGTGGATTGCGTGGCATTGCTCTGAGCGTCTGAAATGATTGAGTGGCGTGAAAGGAGTGCCCATGAATGGGGGCCTTAATGGCCCTACCTGGACCTATGTCCAGGTACCAGCCACCTTGCGAAGATCGTCGCTCCCCCATGGGAGCAGTAGCGGATCGTGCTCACTGGCGTGCGCTTGTTTGAGAGGCCTATGTCCAGCAGTGGACTAGTATAGGATGATAATGATGATGAGTAGACCGGGTCGAGGGGGTGGATTATACCAGTTTCACTGAGGGCCTCAAATAGCACCGGCATAGGCATACCATTTTCATGGACTTAATTTTGCTTTGTAATTTTATGATGAAAAATAAATACTATTTAAAATTATTATTATTTTAAGCAGATTAGTTTCTAACACCAACTAAACCAAGAGCATTAATGCATAAACAGAAAACATTCATATGTACTCGCATATTTAGTACTATTAGTTATTCTGTGATAGATGTGTAGTGGAGTAATCTCGGTCTCATGGCCTGTGATGTGACCCTGTGAGTAATGGGAATCAAAACCATTGGATTTCAGACTGGCCACATAATAGCAACAATTGTATACCTATGTGGAAAAACACTAAACAACACTCTGCTAAGTGGAGATTTATTATCTATCTATTGGAAGAGGCGTCCGTGAGTCACTGTCAACAAATGCATTTTTAATATTGCTGCCATTATCTATCTGTGTTCCACATTTATAACAACCATCGCTTATTTATCTTTTTTACCTTGTAACTAAATAGGCGTCGAGTGTGTCTCTTCTGGGTAAATACAGTGGAGGTGAAAAACATTATTTTTTTGCGCAACACATTATATCCGTGTATTCGTCTCTTACATCAAACGTAAAAATCAGATGGTTTAATGATTAAAATAAAATAAAAACAATGTTAATAACTGGTTCCTTTAGAACACTGGTGTCCCTGTCATAAAATAAATAGAAAAAGGCAGTAATATATTAAGTCTAGGAGCCGAATGTATAGAGAATACTTGAAAATATTAATGTGTGTTGTTTTATAGGAGCTTATGTCGTACCCAACCCTTGCAATACTATGTATAAGAACTTTCTTTGTAAGTTTCTGAATTTGCGTACAATTAATTATGAGCTTATGAAATATCAGAAGCGAAACGTAAGCCACTGCAGCACTGCAACTAGCCGTTTATAAGTATTCTTTCCAACCGCCTCGGCACGTTCGCATATAAACGTCAAGAAATTCATACATTTCCAATATTATTTTCATGAAAACAAAATTTGTGGCGTACCTAACGTACTTTTAAAATGATGTTGTGACAGAATAGCTGCCGTGTAACCACAAATTAACGTTGGACAGACGAAATAAAGTACAGTGCGTCTGTTTTTTTTTATGTCTCTCGGTAATCATCGCATTTCCCAACATATGCTACCGAATATTAATTTCCATGTCCATACATTATTAGATTTATCCTGCATAATTATTCGAATTCAGAACAACGAACTTTATGGTTATTTTGTTTTTGATTTTCGTGTGAACTACGTATATAGAGCTGTAAAAGTATAAATCTAAAATCAATTAAGTTTGAATATTTTACTTTTGTAAATATTTGTAGTAGTATATTTGTTGTTGTAGTAGGCAACTAGTTGCGAGAAAAGAAAAATCTATCGTCTTTGGCAACTGGTTGAGTAGCAAGAATGTTAGTTCTTCTTTGGCAAATAGTTGTGAATCTCAGTTGCCAATGTGGCCGGAGGGGTAAAAATACTTTGCTTATACGTAAAATAAATTATTAAGTGTTTTTAAAATAAATTAATAATAAGTAAAAGGAGTATAGTAGCAAATCTATAACTGATAGACAGCCGAAACACGAAATTTGCCGAGAGACAATAAGAAAATAGATGCACTGTAATGTTAGTGTACGCGGTCAATTCAACTGCACATTTAACAACAATTAACATACGAGGAGCTAATTACTGTGATAGTGCAGACAAAGGGTGCTCTAAACTGTAGATCTCTGCTTACCAACTCCAGCGAAGGTGGATACCTGACACCAGGTCATTTTCTGATTGGTACAGCTCTGATTGGTGTAATGACCTGATAAAGTATCGCAATACTCAATGGGTCCGTTCATGGTAGCCTTTGACCCGTTATTATGATGTTTCCAAGCCATTATGAATTAATGGCCATCTTTTAATAAGTATTATAAGGCTATGGTCACTGATGCGTAAAAAAAATATTTTCCTTCAATTTATTTGAGGGCTGTTTGCTTTTAGGTTAATTGTAATGTAACAACATATTAAGAATTTATCTAACACTAGTGGCCCGTCCCTGCTTCGCACGGGTGGACGTTTTATAGCCTATGTTACTCAACGCTAATGTAGCATTCTAATGGTGAAATATTTTTTTTAATCGGTCCAGTAGAGAGTGGTTTGTATGGGAAAAGAAAATTGTTGCTTTTACTATTTTTCTTGTATTTTTTACGTTTCTTCTCTCCATAAGAACCATCCTCAGACTTCATAAATCACAACAAAAAATAAATCAGCCAAATCGGTCCAGCCGTCCTCGAGTTTTGCGATTAGCAACACGTTTAGCGAATAATTTTTATTTATATAGATAATTTTATGACACCTAACCAGGAATGATTAAAAACAATAACTAACAAAACGGCAGAATATTTTTTAAAAACATTACTGCGATTTTATTATATATAATATGGTTTTTTATTCTCTTGGCCACCTGTGGCTTTTACAGTGTAATCGTTCTATGATTTACTAAGAAATTAATCAGTATTTTCATTACGTCTACCATCTAGGTGGAAGATTTAAAAAAAACCCACTTTATTCTCAATATTTGGTTACAACAGAAGCGCGGTGTCGGACGGAAGTCTAACTTCAATATTAACCGTTAGAGGTTATATTCGCAGTAGGTATGTACCCAAAGCTAGACAAACACAACACAACGGCCATTAAATCTAAGGAATATTATTCACCATACCGATTTGTTGTTGTGCCTCAACGCTTTGGTGTATTGAAAAACAATTACCACTGTTATGTGATTTAGGAGAAACGAAGTATTTGCGGCGTGGAATATTGGGAAACATCCATTGTATTCGAAGGTTTCGTCCACACGTTACCAATACATCTAAATGCCCTGGCTTAGTCACTCATTCATCTCGTCCAGCCCAAGCCCTAACAAGAAAGCTGAAACTAGGGACAGTGGTTTCCTTTATGTTGTACACAAGAGATGACAGGGGATTCTCCCAAATTCCGTCGGGATCGAGGCGTTACGTGATACGATACCGGTGCTTACGCGGATGAAGTCACTGGTGGTCGCTTATTGTTATAAATTTTCATGGTAAGCGTTACTATAATAATCCTGACATTCACCCAAGAGCCTTTAAAATACTGGACCTTACTTGTCTAACGACTCTTGCAAACTGACTTTCTTTTATTTGACAGACGTTATGAAACACTGCGTTTCTATACAATTAGGTGACGAGTGACCTAATGCAAATTTACTATTTGAACAATTGTGGAAGCAAAGCTATCTAGCAACCAATTTGTATCACCAAGGGATTAAACAGTGAAAGAAACAGACATTAGGTCTTAGAACATTTTTGAAGCTTCATAAATTGCTCAGAAAACATCTAATGACAACCGAACAACCGACTGTGCTACGTCGAATAAATGTTTTATGAATTTGAATGGTTTTAAACAACAAATTTAACTGAAGTACAATTAAATCACCTTACATTAATTAATTAATTAATCATTTATTAATTTTAATTATTTATCATCATTATTTAATAATTGTATGTGTAGGTCCGAAATTTTTAAAGAACTTCTACACTTAAAGATATTAAAGTAAACATGAACATACGAAGTAATCTTCTTATCTACTAGAACGATTTAAAACACTTGGAAAGCTACACTATCCTACGGTAGGTAATATATACCAGGCCTCAGGCATATTGATCCATCAAATATAAAGCCCTCAGGGGCACACGAACACCACTTCAAATTACATGCGCGCAAATCCACGAATGGAAGATAATAATTATTACTTAAGTCTAATTGATTTAGTAAATGTTCCTCAAATACATTTCACGCACATCACATTTCAATCACACTTCAAATGACTAAGAGCGACAAAAACGTACCCACCTATTTGACCAAACATGTTTGCGCATATAGCTGGTGGAAAATCACCGAACCCGTAGTATTTGCATTCGGGTAGCCGAGAACTCGATACGGAAGTGAAATACCACTCAGTTTTTATACTAAGTTTGGTATGTATTACAGTTCTATTTTAATAAATACTAGTATAAGACAATTAAAATCTCAATCGTAATCAGCCCGTACCAGTCCACTGCTGGACATAGGCGTCTCCTAAATAATGTCTCTGACCCCGATCTTAGGCTCTTCATTTATTTATCCATCCCTATATCGTCCCTCCATGAAAAGCTCCACTGTGGTTGCTATTTAGCATGAAAAGCAAATTAGTAATTGCGGGTCAACGGACAGATGCCTAAATTAAAATATCTTAAGTTCGAAAGCAAGACACATGACACATCCCATCATCATTTGGGGTTAAAGTTACTCGCATCCGTAGGTTTACCCTTGAGACCCTACACGTGACCCCTGGGTGGTGCTAAATGAGTGAAACTGTCTGAGTGGTAGAGCCACGCTGCGTTGCAGCACGAAATGGGCCGGCTCGCCCGGCGTAATACCACCCTCTCAGAATATCGGCGTGAAACAAAGGCACTCGTTGCTGTTGTGTTTCGTCCGGTGAGTGAAAATACCGGAGGCCCATCTCTCACCCCTTCCCCCTCCCAATTCCTACTCCCTCCTCAAGATCCAACTCCTTCCTCAAGGCCGGCAACGCATCTGCGATTACTTTGTTTTGCGGGTGTCCATGAGCGGTGGTGATTACTTTCCATCAGGTGACCCGCCTCGTTTGCCTCCTTTTAACAAAAAAAAACCAGCCGTTGATCGCAGTTGGCTTGGTTAAACCCACCAACCCGCATTGAAGCAGTGTAGTAGGAGGCTAAGGCCTGATCTCCCCAAGTGCTATTCTTTAGAACTGGGACGCTTCTATTATGAGAGAGTAGACCCCAGAGTAGACTTACGAACCGATGGCATAGTGACATTCACAAGAGCTACTTGTAGCCTAAACTGAATAATTGATTTTGAATTTTGAATTTTGAATTTTATGCCGCCTATCATGATGAATGTAGATGAGCTATGTTCAATGGAAATCGACTTAGTTGATTGCGTTTTGTGTTAGCAACAAATGTGTAAATATAGATGTTTTCGATCGTTAACATGATGTGTGTATATTTTTAACGACTTGTAAAATCGTTTAAATATTTACTCGCTGATTTAGGAGTATGTTACTACTACCTACATCAGCATCTTGTAGATTTGTTATCTATTAGATAATAAGTAGATTCGTAAATCTAGACATGACACTTATTCTGCTTTAAACCGAACCGAAGATGAAAGCGCACTTCACCCGAAATCCTGACTAAAGTACATTATCTTATCTCTAACTCTAACTAAAAACAATGATTCTAACATTGTAGTTATGGTGACAGACGGATGAGATGTAGTTTAAGAATAAGAAGAATAATATAATTCAATTATGAAGCGCGCTTGGAATCGAAGCCAAGACTTAAAAGATCGGGGATCTAATTACTAGATCACAGAAAAGGTGTTATATTTGTGATCAAAAGAGAGTGAGAGAGATAGATTCAAAAGCAGGATTAACTATCTCGATTAGCCTTCCCGAATGCAATTTAAACTTGCCTTATTGGCCTTCCGCGATGAAATTTTTTGAAGGCAATACTAGACATGTGAACACGGCCCAAGCGGACGGCAACCGGTTCGAACCGGCTCGCACTGAGAAGCGCAGATGGCCGGCTGTTTCGCAAATTGATCGCAATTATACGACTGTGGGCAAATCTCGACCTGTCGGCGGCGGCCGGCGGTTCATCTCGATTTAAGAAATGATTTATTATTTTTGCACAAGATTTTTTTCAAATATTTTGATACACTCGTATAATCGTATTACATAACGGCGTATTGGTACCGGCCTACTGCTGTAATTGGTCATTAAAGTTCTAGTTCATAAAATTTGTAGCTAGTTTTTTAGTGCTTAATGATTTAAAGTTGTTTAATGAATAATAGCTACGTGTTGAAACTTATTTTTATGTTATAGGCAATTACTATTTTGTGAATAAACGTAATTAATCATGAAAGTTTTCGTTTTGTTTTATTGTGGACACTGCAACTTTATATATGAATTTTATTTTTCAAGAAACTACTCATTTCATTTCATTTTTAACTTCATTTCATTTCATTTCATTAAAACTAGTAGTATGTACTTATATATAAGACAAGCACGAATAAAATATGGTCAAGGAATATTTCGTAAAGATTTAATAAAGTTTTGAACGATCGGTGCAAGCCATTGAGCACACGTACCAATATATTAAATGCAGTCTTCTCAATACCGGTAACTCAATTATGGGCACGACACAATGTATCCTCCGGTGTTCTCCCGCACGCCACCTAACTGGTTTCAGACTCATCGTTGATTTGCAAAACAAACTTTTAATTTCCCTTCTACATATATGATTTGGCTTTGTATTTGGCTGGCAGTTTGTCATAGTTTGTAATCGCGTGGCTTTAAGAACATTTTATATAACCGGGACAAAAGATAGCCTATATATAAAATCAAGATAAAACAAGGATAGTGTAGTTTTATACTAATGGAATATTTTTTTGCCTTGGTTAGTATGTAACATCAAATTCCAACAACAAAACAAAAACTTAAATTATTGGTGGTCATAAATATAGGAAACGTGCTTAGGAACGATGAGATAAAAACATTGTACAGCAAAATCTCTTCTAAACCCTGTTTAAGCAACTTTCAACAGTTGTATTGTTAACATAGCATATTTTTTCTAACACAATAAAACAGCAGGATGCATTTATTGTAATGAGTGACAACATTTGTGTTATTTTACGGTAACTTTGTGTAGCATGACGGACCGGTAATTTCTTGTCTTTTCATAAAAGTGAAATTAAATATACAACCAGTATTTTATACCAACTCCATATTGAACAATATATAATAAAATACATGAAGTAAGATTAAATTTATAGATTTTTAGCTTAGTAGTTAACAGAAAGTTGTAATTATTGTCGGAACGGGGGCTTTATTTTTTCCCAAAGGAACTATAATATCTTCATGTTTATGACTGACTGTTTAGTCATACATAAGAAAATTAATACCTAACATATACAACGTTAATCAAAACAGGGGTACTAAGCCGAAAGGACAAGACAAAGTCATTCACTATCATGCAACTTTACCCAAGTTGCATGATAGTGAATGACTTTGTCTAAGAACCTTTCCTAAAAAATGGATAATTTTAGATTAACAGCTTTTATAAGATTTAAAAAAAAATTACGCTGTGGTAGTCCTGGCGGTCACAAAAAAAACAAATTAAAAGTTAATATTATTGGATACATTAGTCCAATTATGGAGTGAAAACTCGACTCTTTGCAATGCCCGTATATTGACATTAGAGGTAAACCTATTTGCTGAGAACCTACGTCAAAACCGTAGCCTACTAGATTTTTGTAGACCAATCAAATATAAATAAAAAAAAAGTTATTCATAAAAAAAAAAAGTTATGTATACTTTACCCTCCTTGCGGCTACCCACACAGTACCCCCGTTCTGATTAACGTTGTATATGTTAGGTATTAATTTTCTTATGTATGTCTAAACAGTCAGTCATAAACATGAACATATTATAGTACCTTTGGGAAAAAATAAAGCAAAAAATAAAATATATTTAGAAGATATGTATGATATGGCTGTACGGGAATACACCGCCGCCGGAGCCAGCAGCCAGAGCGCTTAGTGCGAGTTTTGTTTGCTATCCGTATTCATTCGATTACGTTAACGAAAACGAAAATTAGTATGACATTGAAGCAGCGCCTCCTGGCGACATAAGTTAATATTTAGCCATACAAATTCTCGTTTTCGTTAACGTGATCGAACGGCGAATGAATCTCGCACTTGGCACCCAGAGCGCCGCAATTGCTGGGAGGATGCACACCAATATTAACCATCCATTTTAAAAGATGGTATTTACCTTGCAAAAACGTTGCCTTAAACGGGGCTGCCGATGACCTGCCGTCATTGTGGTAAATGGCTTCTTGAAAGATCGTCCTTTTTTTCTGATGGGTCCCTTCTGGAGGTCGATGTCCTTGTGGATGTTTGCGGAAGGGAAATACCTTGAAAATTGTCGACTCAAGGGCATTGAACCCTCACACATCACAGTGGTTAGCATACAATTTTGGGTATCGAAATATTATGTTAATTAAGTGCGATGGTTATCGTCGACTATCGGATGTGAATGCTTTGACAAGTCATGTAAACAACAAATAAGGTTTTTTTTTCTTTAAAATATTGGACAAATAATATGTATGTACATACGATACATGTGTTCATGTAGAGAGTATTGTGTGTGTACACCGCTGTACAATATACCTATGTATAATCATATTAATATTTTTTTGTAAAAACAAAGTATTTGTTCAAAAAATATGTCAATTTTCTTGAATAAACATATTTTATGACACAGAAAGTAAATTGACAAACTAAGTTGCACAATTAAAACATTTGAAAAAATCAAGTTTCAACCAAGAGCGGCGGAAATGTAAAATGTTCGGCTTCTTTGGAAAGGAACCGCTCTTTTGTATTTGTTTTGCGCAACTTATTTTCTTTTACTACAGTTATGTTTATTTGTCATTGTAATAAAGGCATTAATTAAATTCAGTAAAAAATTGTTAAAAGAAATGTGGGAATTATCGGCGGTAAAGTTATAGGCATGTTAACGATTTCGTTTTGTTTTGAAACAATTGTATTTTGCTAATAAGTACTCAACCTTGCGAAAACTCTACGTTTGAATTCCCGCTACCTACTTTTGCTGAGACTGACAGACGGACCCTGCAAAAGATTTAAAGCATCAGCCTGGCCATAATAGCATCGTTTTACCTGTAAATAAAGCGCTTATTAAATACTTACCTTATTTGAAACTTTATTATATGAGATAGGGCCCTATCTGTTTCCTGGCTCTTTATCTCTCTATGTACCACATAGCCCTCTCTTGTGTCACTCACCGGCTCCCACCAGGCAGATGCCATGGGCATTGCTAGTTTGCATCATTGAGTCGACTAACCAACCAGGCAGAGTTGAAAGTCAAGTTCAAATAAGGTAAGTATTTAATAAGCGTTTTATTTACAGATAAAACGCTACTATTAAACACTTGACCGTTATTTGAAACTTTATTATATGAGATATGTTTGTTATCGCCTGGTGGAGAAGAGAAGGACGCCAATGTGAAATAATGTTAAGATTTAATTACAGGTTTTATCATTATTTATTCTGTACTTATATATAATTGTACTTGATGTTTATCAGAGTACCTATGTATATAAAATAATAAACTAGGTATAATTTTATTAAACCAACAAAATTAATATAAACGACATATACACCTTAAGAATGATTAAAATTAAGTAAGTTTTAGCATCATTAAAATCAAGTGATCACTCAAAACATGAGTAACACCTCCTATCCCACTAGTGGGCAAAGGCCTCCATCATAGGGATTGACTTAATCACCGCTCTTGCCAATTGCAGTGGTGATTACAAAACCGTAGCATATCCATACATGCATTGCGTGCATTTCTATTCTATTTTATTCTATTAAAACATCAAAAACACACTTTGCCCGACCTGGGAATTGAACCCAAGACCTTCGGATATCAGGCTGAGTGCTTAGCTTCTCGAAGTTATTTGTAACAGGAACGAAGTTATATTTATTTTAAATATTATTTTTATTGTTTCAGATGTTATAGAAATTATGCCATTTCTAGTTTACAATTTTATTTATTTATTTACTTTATTTAATAGGACAACCAACAAAATTAACACAAATACAAGCAAAATTGTTTTCGTACAAAAAGCTTAAGCTAAGGTGTCATCTTACTTATAGGCTGCAATGGCATGCAATGTGAACTAACATATAATATTTAAATACTATTCTTATTCAATAAAAGTATACAAGTAACGAAAAAACAAATACAATTTATTGCAACTGTTCATTCATAATTTGGCGTTACTTCAAGGGATATCGATTATTATTATTATCGATCGGCAGATACAATTTTCAACTATATGAAGCAAGCAACTGCTGAGTGAACACTGCCTTTGGAAGTATCAATGACAGCTTCGAAAAGTAATGACTCCAATCATTCCGCAATGACTGTTCGGGAGGCAGGTCTCGCTTAACCTTTTTAAGTTTACAAATAAATGTGTAGTTTTGCAAAATTACGCAGATTTTGTAAGGAGAAGAAAAAACTCAAACATCGCTTTAGCCGATATACAGGATCGAGCTTATTAATGTTTACACTTCTTTGATATTTTCCAACGCCTGTAAACGGAATACTGAGATTGAAATCTGAATTTAGGTCATGAAAATTTACGTCATCATGTAGGTTTTATATAAAGCGGTAACCATCAATCAAACCAATAAAAAGATCATGCACCCGGCGACCGACGGGTTGAGCAAACTAAAATAATATTACAGTTTGTCTAGCTAACTGAAATAAGTTACGGTATAGATTTCTAAAAACTTGAGGGCATCATATACCAAATAGTGATTTTATGAGTTGCTTGTTCCTTTAAAGAAATAGGTTTTAAATAGTGTCATGACATGTGAGCCTAGTTAACAGAAAACACTGTTTCATTAACTAACGTTAACGTCTATTCATTCATCGTTACATATGCAATAGTTTTCGCATTGTATAGAACGTTTGCAAAATGATGGGCTGAGATTATCCTTAAAATAATCTGGTAGATAAAAATTAAAGGTGTATTGATTTAAAAGGCTGTAACGATATTCGTTGCCTGAAAGCAACAATGATGTGTTTACTCAGTTGTCGACACTGTAATCGTTGGTCTGTTATCTGCAATAAATGATTAACTAGTCATTGCGTAGATATGGCAGGCCTTAACAAAACGACAAACAATAAATATATTGATACTATTGCTAAATAAATAATTAAGTCATGATTAATGGATAAGGTTTTATGTGTCTACTTGCGTGACTAAGGGCCGATTTTTCAATCGTCAGTTTCAGTTAATTCATTGAATAATTTTGACATAATGACAGATTCTCCTTAGAAAATATGTCATAATGACAATGTTATTCGTTGGATAAAACTTATCTGAGAATTGAAAATTTCGTTTTTAAATTAGATTTAAAAACGAAAAGTTATAATTTATTTAACTTATACCGAAGATTTATTTTAATAGTTGCTGAGAGTTTTACAATAGTAATAAAGATAGCGAAACCCATGAGCTCGATGGCGCAGTGGTTAACGTGCCCGGTCTGCGAATGCTAAGGTTAAGCAACTTTCGTAATGGCCGGTTATCGGATGAGTGACCAAAAATGTATCATCTCGAGCTCCTCCGTGCTTCGGAAGGCACGTAAAGCCGTTGGTCCCGACTCCATTAGCTAGCAGTCGGTATCAACCACCAATCCGTCCTTGGTCTGCGTGCTGATTTATGGCCCGTTCTGCCTATCCATCTATAGGGGAGGTTCGTGAAAGGTAACATAAATCAAAAGGAATCATAAGTTTGTAACAAATAAAGCTCATTAAATATTTGAGTTTCATTTCAACGTAATGTTAATTAATTAATTAATTAATGTAATTAGTTAATTAATGTTATTTAGTTAATTAGCATGATAATTATAGGCTTTGTCTAACAGCTGGCGTGGTGGAACTCTACGCTAGCATGGCCCAAGGTCAGGGTGACTTTGTCTTGTTGTTTACTTTAACAATATATAAAAGTAACAAGTAACAATATATACTAGCGGCCCGTCCCGGCTTCGCACGGGAGGACTTTTTTTTTTAATATAGCCTATGTTACTCAGCGCTAATGTAGCATTCTAATGGTGAGACGCTCGCCATCAGCACCAGGCTCGCTAGGACAAACTGCAGGCTATGTTTTATTTGCCATTCCAAGTGTCATGAAATACACTACGAAATATAATACAGTTTGCATTATTTACAATTTAGTTATTGTGATAGATACCGTTGAAGTATTTTCGGTGTCAAAAATATGGTAACAAATTTTTTGTGACTTTGAATTAAAGAAAATGCGTGACAGGCCACGCGCAGTGTAGGGTTCCGTAGCCCATCTCAATAATGCGGACTCCGAGAAAAGGGGTTTTATCAACATTTATTTAACGATGGCTCATATACTTAAATGTAGATACTACCGGTTTCACACACCTGACAACGTTATTGAAGTAGTTCCCAATGCGGAATTTGTACTGCGCCAACTAAATTTTATAAGTTGGTCAACTGTTACTCGTAAACTTGTAAAGCCTACTTAGCTGTGATAGTTTAATTTTTAACTTCGTCATATATACAACTACTACTAGGTAAACAAGAAAAAAAATTACATCCCCACTTCATGTGTAGGGGAGGAAACCTAAAAAAAATATTTTTAAAAATTTCACTTTACCACTTTGTCGGCGTGATTAATATGTATATCCATGCCAAATTACAGCTTTCTAGTACTAAGGTCTATGAGCTAGACTGGGGTTAGACAGACAGACATACAGACAGACATGGCGAAACTATAAGGGTTCCTTGTTGACTACGGAACCCTAAAAAAGGATAATTAGTTACCGATTCTAAAATCGCCTCCCAGTATAGCACAATGTTTAACTTTCCTCGTATGACTAGGAGGCGCTAGGTACTCAATACTTTAAAGGCCGGCAACACCCATCAGGTGACACGACTGCTCGTTTGCCCCCTTCTAATATAAAAAAGTACTAATTCTTTTTTGGTTAAGTGATCGAATAATAAATAAAACTTGCATGCACCAGGCCACCCAGAGCCGCCTGCCACAGCGAGCGCTCAGCGTGACTCAGCTAACCAAACGAACGCTGTGCTGTGGGACAAAGTCTTAACGCATCCTTCAACATTTCTAATGACCTACGTATTTACAACAAAAAACTTGCACTTTCGCAAAATGTAAAAAAGATTTAGTTTGGTTTCGCAGTTTAGTCAGGTCAGCTTAGGATTCTTTTAACACGTACTCTATAAAACTAGCTCATGGGCTTAGGCTGTCTAAATGTGAGCATTTACATAATGTTTGTCTCCGCAGATTAGAATGTTAGGTGTGTCAAAACTATAGCTGGGCGTTTGAGGTCACTCCAACTTCACTGGCCAAGGCAGCTTGGTTCTTTGTTTAATTTTTTTTCCAATGACAAAAAGTCGTAGAGTCATTATTATGATGGTGAAAACAGTATCTACTTTGCCGGTTGTTTATTTATTTATGTATCGACACCTAACGAAGACACACCGAATACATTTACATTACAAAGATTATATATTTCGTCATCGGATGGGTAACTAAAATTTATCATCTCAGCGAGGGCACGTAAAGCAGTAGGTCTCGTCTGCATTAGCAGTCGTTAACAACCACCAATCCACGCTGCCGGCGTGGTTTGTCGCCGGTTCTCCCTGTAGTGTTTTCATCCACAGAGAAGGCTAGTGCCCTAACAGTGGGGACATTAAATGGTAATAACTGGTAATGTGTGATGTGTGGTGAATAATTACAAATGTTATTCAGATTTTCGCAAGCGTAATAATTGACCAACGGGAACGAATTGTCAGAGCTAGATCACCCTGCGATGCCAATCCTCGAAACAAGAAAAAATATGGTAAAATGGTTCATTTAGAGCTTAACATTTTATGGTTTTGCGTATTTAAAAAAAAAAATTAAACATATATACTTGTACGTACATTGTGTCATAAAATAAAAACTATTTTTAATTGTTTTTTGACAAAAATTGCATTCGTTACATAAACAAGGGGGAAATTTTATATTTTACATCTACGATTTTTGTTCTCATGTTTTTGTAAGCGTACTTACAGCTGTCTTTAGGAAAGAAGTTGCTGTGTTTTCTCAAGCAGGCAATACTGAGAAGTTTTCTAAAGTATCACACAATTCTGATCCGATCCGAATTCCACGGAGAATCTAGTAGGGTACGGGGACACGCACTAGTGCGTGATGCCGTTTCTGAGCTGTTCTAGGCGGAACACAGGTGAGAAAATCCGAGGGCGCCTCTAAAGATTATAACTAAGACCTTGGCTCGGGTTTAATTAAAAAAAGTTTTATTCAAGTACTAATTATCAAACCTAATCGAATGGTCAAACAATCGATCCCACTACCGTTCGTAAAGTCGTTTTCCATCGAGAAGACCTCGCTTTGAAACTCGATGGCATAATATGCACGTGCGTATATATTTAACAACACTTGACAATCTTGAAATTATTATGCATCTTTGTGCCTACTGTTTACTTATCCTGTCATGTAGGAAAATTTATAAATTTATAAGTAAGACGTCAACAATGAACTGGGATTGTAATTTGTTTAATACAAGAACTATTAGCAAACAATAATATACTAGAACAATAAAATACATGTAAGTAACACTTAACTACATGCAACCACCTTATAGATTATAACACATTTACATTGACGTCACTTCCTGTAAAGAAATAATAAGCGTGATTTAATCAAATTAGAGAACAAATTGAAAAGCACAATATCCAGATATATATGCATAAAACGTAATATCTATCTATTTATATAAAAATCAATTGCTGTCCGTTTGTCTTGCTAAAACTCGAGAATGGTTGGACCGATTTGGTTAATTTGGATTTTAAAATATTTTAGAAGTTCAGGGAAGTTTTAAACGGTGAGAAATATAAATAATAAGCAACAGAAAATACTTAAAAACGACAATTTAATTTTCCAATACAAAATGTTCCACTTGTTTGTTTTGTTGTCATAGAAACTGACAAAGTGGTACGAAGTCCGCCGGGTCAGCTAGTGTAACAATAAAAAATATCTGTGTAAAATGTTATGCTTTTTCAAAGCATTTAATTGCAGTGCTGTGTGCAAATATTAATAGGGTTGCACTTGTTTTATGGTAATCAAATAACATAATTTAGAACACATAAAAATAATTTAGAAGTCACGTGGATTGTGGGAGGCAGAATAATTAAAGCCCAACCATGGGGAATTCAAGCCGTAACCCACCACGCCGACCCAATGCTGGATGACGGGCTTAAAAACTACCATCTACTGTGACCAACTGCTTAACGTGCTTTCCGAAGTTCTAGATATTTGAATTCAGTCACCCATCCGGCATTGGCGGCGCCAGCCGCTGCGCCATAGAGCTCCGACCATACGAACTATTAACAATATTTATTGTTATTTTTTTATTTATGATAGCGTGTGTTCAGCCATTAACCAGGGCTGCAACGAGCTGCGCGATTGGCGGGATGCCTGTGCGGGCGCACGTGAGCGGGCACGTGCGAAAGCTCGCATTGTTGACGGGACATGCGCGTGCGCCGGCGCAGCGCCGGCCGACTCAACGTCAAGGGCAGCTTGGAGCGGTGAGTGCGGTGACGGACGACGGACAATCGTACCCGGTAATAATTTGTCTATGAAAAGGATAAACGCAGACCAGTATCAGTTTTATACTAGAGCTTTTACTGACCGGGCGAACTTTCGTATTGATATAGAAAAGGCTTGTTTAACTAATCTATACATCTATACATACATATAATAATGCTAAAGAGGGTCGAAAGTCTATACTACATAATGAATGGAGGAAGATATTCCAAAAAAAAGTTGGCTGGGGATACTTAGAATCGATAACAGAACACGTTCCAAAATTGTTTTAAATTTTTGTCTGTTTGTCTGTTTGTCTGTTTATCTGTTTGTCTGTTTATTTGTTTGTCTGTTTATTTGACCGTGCATCACGTAAAAATGGCTGAACGGATTTTTATGCAAACTTTGCACATAGACAGACCATGACACGGACTAGGACACAGGATACTTTTTAATTTGGTAACAGGTTCCTGTGGGATAGTGTAGTCTTCGCGAATGAAGTCGCGGGCTACAACTAGTAAGTAAATAAAAGCAAAACTAACAGCAACAACAAAACAACAACATTCAACATGAATGCACTTTTACTTTGGAGGAATTCGGTGACCTATAAATGATCGCGCTATTTGTGATTATCACCAATAACAAGTTGCAGGCCACTATTCACTAGATTGAAACTATTAACTCTTCCAAGTTCGTAGGTTTTCGAGATTTGCCGATTTAAGAACCTAAATAATTTACTCGAGAACTTAAAAAACTATGTACTTTGACGAAATTTAAACGTGTATTGCATCAATGGCTTTAAATGAAATGTTTTTATTGGTAATTGTATCATTACGATCAAATATATTTAAAAATATCTATCATTCAAAGTTGATGTTAAAGCTCTAATTTTAACTGAGATATAAGAACACTGAGATGAAGGAGTTGTTTAAACAAAAGCAACTCAAATAGTTCTTGTATGACACAGCAATTTTATTAATATATCGACGTGTTCTATCATTGGTTTTTAGGATCACGCTTAGATTCGCTTGCGCCGTTCTCGTACAGTCGCAAAAAAATAACAAAGTAGACGTTTTATTAGGCGACCTTAAAAACACCATTGCGCAACAAACACGCACAAAAAATGACAGTAGGTATTTGGCAACGCCCGCCGTGGCGCATGGTGGCGGCGTTCATGAAAACAATTAGGCGCATACGCATACATGTCTGCTGTATTACAAGATGTTGACGTTCTCATCTGGATAACCCTCACCCGACACCAGGCTCGAACCCTAAGAAGAGTCTAGTAGGGTAAGGGCTTTGCGTAATGCCAACCCCTTAGGATAGTGTGGCATGTGTCCTATAAACAAAATCTCTCCTATAAATGACTTGTTCATAAAACTAAAGAAAGTTTTTTCTTATAACCAAGTATATAATTAAGTGGTAGGTATGTACTAGTTATACATCTATATAGGTACCTACAAACACGGTAAATTCCTTGCGAAAAACACTTGACGTGAGTAGCCGAGTAAACGGTGACGTTCCGCTTAAACTATGCGTTCATTATTAGAAAAAATATAAAAAGTGTCGTATAAAAGTGTCTATAGCTACATCTTCCTGAATATTCCAATTTTCTTCTTACAATATATAAAAGGTAATAAAAACATATTGCACGCTTTCATTTTAAATCACAACGACGTTACATATAGCAGTTACAAAAATAGCTACAAAGATAAGCACAGCGACAAGATTAAATCGCTTTATACGAGGGGAGCGGTGATAAATTAGGCAATGATCTTCCACCAGAAATATGAGGACGCGGAACCTCAGGTGATGCTGTGGTCATTGCTGGCAGCGCCGCTTGGCACCGGCCCCGCCGACGCGCCGCCGCCGCCGCCAGCCGCCGACGGACGTCTTAACGGAACCCGCTAAATCCGACATTCCCGAACTGGCAAAGCTCCGCACGTTTTACATCGCGGCTGACATTATTTTGTACTGGTTCCAGAATGTACCGTATTAGTCTAGTTCTAATGTAATGATAGATCGCGACGAAATTCCGCACGTGCTATAGTTATCTTTAAATTAAGGCACGGGATCGTGAGCGTTGGCACAGTAATATAATTTTATTGTGAAATCTGAAGTGAAATGCATTTGTTCATTTCTAATGTTGAAATCTATAGATTTTATCTATTACTCATTTTAATAGATCACCTAGAACTGCATCGCGTAACGCGCACTGACGTTTCGTACCGCGTCTAAGTCGAATACTTAAAAAACAATCCAGTCCAAATGCTACGAGTGTTATGTTATGTATAATTATGATTACATATGTAATTTTTGATTGATCAAGCACGACGCTTGCCAAATGCGGGTTGGTGATCACAAACCCGGACTATGCATAGTAAAATCCGAAATAAATTTTGCCCGATCTGGGAATTGAACCCGGGACCATCGGGTATCAGGCCGAGCGCCACTCGGCCACCGAGGCGTTCGCAATCACAATGCTATATGCTTTATCAAAATTACTTCTATTTTACCTCTTTTTTATTTCCGTTAGTGGTTGTAAGTGTTAAAAATATCAATAACAAATAATTTCGTAATATCAGCTTCACCATAAAGCAAAAACAGTACATAAAAGTTTGGTTAAACAGATAATATCAATCAGACGATGATCACGTCGATGACGACGATGATAATATAATATAATCAAAGGGGGAACGCTGCCAGTATCTTCGGAACCTTGCCTAAAGGGACTCCTTTTAATAATATATTTTAGGTAGTTAATATATTATATTTTTTTAAGGTTCTTAGTATTAATGTTTTCATATTATTAAAAATTCATACCTATTATGTACATAATCATTAAACGTACATCATACATACAAAACTTAACTTCAGAGGTAAAGGTAATTTTTGTAAAAAAAACTTTCAAATTAAATAAATTTTATATAATAAATGATCATAGTAGATCATAACTGGGTGAGCGAGTTGGCTTGCTGTTGCGGCAGGAACCATAGGTTGACGGCGCAAGGAAAGCGTGGAAATTTTCCGCGCGGACCGGTCCGGTCGTACGCCTCCGCCAACCGCCCTCTTAGGCCGTAAGCTGGATGTCAGCGCCAGCGGTGGCGGCTGCGACAAGAGCGGCCAGCGTTCAAATGCGTGACATCGGATGACAAAACGCGATAGCCCAAAAGCTAAGCAAAGGTGAGAAAAACGGGTTTAAAGGGTATTACGTTTTGTTAAAATATTTTAAGGAATTTAAAGTTTACATATGCCGTATTTTTCTGTCATATAGATCAGGAGCAGCAGAACCCGCAGGAGCGAAAGGCGTCTGAGAACGGGCCATTAGATAATATCTACCGCTGCCGCTATCATCCTGTTTAAGACCCAAGGCATAGGCAGCAATGTGGCCAAAATGGGCTCGGTGCCACGGTCATGATCATTTGCGGTTTGCGACGCGGCACGCGCTTACTCTATTTATTTCTATTACCGTTGACTAAACTTTCCGAGAATGAGGAGCTCGATGACGCAATGGTTAACGCGCACTTTCTGCGAGTGCTAATCGAGTGATAATCGGATGGGTGACCGTGTTTCGAAAGCTCGTAAAGCCGTTGGACCCGGCTGCATTAGCAGTCGTTTACAACCACCAATCCGCAATGGGCCCGCGTGGTGGTTTACGGCCCGTCCTCCCTATTCCGTCCATAGGGAAGGCTCGTGCCCCAACAGTGGGGACATGAAAATGAGCTGGTGATGATGGAACTTTCCAAAGTATAACGCGCAATGAACTAGAAACTCGCTGACCGAGTCGTAAAACGCTTGTGCTCGTGGCCCAGGAGTTTAGAGAGCGGGCCATAGCCGCCGCCCGTGCCGCATGCCGCTCTCCGCTGCCGTTGGCGTCCAATCCGTGGCCTTAGGCTTCCTCGCACCCGCCGCTGTAACCGCGCTGGTGACTTAGCGTCGCTAGTTACCGTAGGCTAGTCGACAATTGCGACCTAGTTCACCTAGCCGGTGTTCGGCTTCCCGCATCAAATCCGATGAACGGCTATTCAATAGATGGATGTTGAAAACCACAATAATTTATTCCAAATAAATATTTAGCTATTTTTTATTTGACGTAAGCTTAAATTTCTGTAATCTAAGAAGTTATAAATAAACACTCAGTTAACTAAAACAATAGTGACGCCACAGTTTCCATTCCCATTCGTCACAATTACTATTAAAAAAAACGTTTTGACAGATTTAAAAAAATTCTAGTCAGCTACACAATTCATGCATTTATTTACTAAGTATTTAAAATTATTGTCCTATACAGATAGTTTAACAATGGATTACTAGATGACTGTTTTATTAATTACTAGCGGCCCGTCCCTGCTTCGCACGGGTGGATTTTTTTAAAATATAGCCTATATTACTCAGCGCTAATGTAGCATTCTAATGGTAAAAGAATTTTTGAAATCGGTCCAGTAGTTTTTAAGTTTATTCGTTGCAAACATACATACATACAAAAATACAAAGGATTCCTCTTTATAATATTAGTATAGAATAAAAAAATTAAAAGGAGGCATTGCGAGCCAGGAAAACATTTCCAAGAAAACAACAGAGATATTGTATGCAACTTTATACAGTGCGTCATGATCGGGAAATAAACCCTGCCGGGTATAACGCGAAGAATCAGCAGTGGCCACAGCTTCGCATCGACTTTTAATTAATTAGCTACTGATTGGCCGTATACAAACTTATTTCTACGCGTTAGTGGTGTCAATGAATTCAGTGATGTGGTTCAGCAGGAGTTGACTTTGTTTTTTTTTTTTTTTTCTTTTAGTTGATGGCTTCGTGCGATTAGCACATTTAGCCAGTGTCAAAGTAATTTTTCTTACAAGTAATACATAAATATACAATATGATGATGGTGAATGAAATGAAGTGAGAAATGATATACCCCCAACCCCTCGAGTATCTCAGTAAAGATGTGGGGCTTTACTAAGTCCTCACGCAGACTTCTTGAGAGAATTTGAAAAGTGACGTTGCACTGTTTTGTTTCATTTGCCAACACTCATGCACACTCACGAACAATTAACGGTTAATAATCCACCATTATTTCACATTAATATTCGATATAACACAAATTTTAGAAAATAAAACAAAACCGCAGACATGACTCTTCACTTTCCCGCCAAGAAAGTTTGACTTTGTTTTATTTTGTTTATTTACTGTGCAAGTTTTTGCGGAATTAGGCAAAGTCGTTCTAATTATAGCTACTATATATCTCAGTCGGGTGGGCGTTTCATTTTTTCACTGTGTTTTATAAAATTTTATAAATATTTAATTTAGCTTCAGTGCAATAATTAGCACTTAAAAATAAAAAGTAAAAATTTACTATATATCTATCTAATATTATTAAGATATTATATTTCCAAAATTCGTCTTCCAGAAGAAATTATTTAAAAAAAATTTATTATATTTTTTTCTACCTATCTTTTCTACGTCGAGATCTTATCTCCGAATTATAGGTTTGTGACCTTTCGGTTAGATCTATTTGATTTGAATATAAATGCTTTTTTGATATTAATTATTGTAGCATAATGTTTGACATTATTTTTGCTATTATGCAAACTCGAAAGTGAAATTCTAAACGCCTGTGCTGTTGCAGTTAGTTTTATAGTTGCAAATTAATCGATTAATAACCTAATTATAAAACAGAGAATCAACAACGACGGAACAAGGATTCGAGAAATAATTTGTACAACAATACACCCGCCCGATCCTCTAAATGACAGCACACATTTACAGAATACACTAAACATGCACACCAGTTTAGGCCCAAGACACCGTACTCGTAGAACAAGGGTACGAAGAACCGGTTCACACACGCTCTACACCAGGTACAGACATGTACCTGGTCGGTTCTCTCCTCCTCCACGGCCCGGTCAACCCGAGCCGAGGTCCGTGCCTTTAGAGGCGCCCTCGGGTTGCTCCGCTCCCCGATCCGATCCGAACCCTTCGGAGAATCTAGTAGGGCACGGGGACGCGCACTTGTGCGCGATGCCGTTCCCTCTAGATAACCTCTGAAGGTGATTCGTTTCACACGGCTTGAGGGACCCTTTACGTTCCTCGCCGCCCCCAAAAAGCCCGGTGAAGCTGAAAATGCCGCAGCGGCAATCAGCAATCTCTTTCCAAAAAAAAAAAAAAAAAAAAAACAACAATACAGTACATTATATGTGTTGTCATTACAGGGGCGGTAGCCAAAAGTAACATTAAGAAAACGATAGCGATGTTCGAAAAGAATAAAATGTTTGGGATTGACATAAGATTGACCACGTGATTTAGCGCGGCTTATGTCAATCCCATACATTTCATTCTTTTCGTACTTCGCTATCGTTTTCTTAACGTTACTTTGGCAAAGCCTACAGTGCAGTACACGCTCCCATTGTTTTATAATTTATAGGGACTGGTGCGTGTTGACTCGCACGTGCAGGCTTAGGTACTTTTATTGCATAAGTCGGTTTTTTTTTTACTTTATATAACTATTTTGTTTTGTTATTTTGGAACATGATGAAGAACTAGTATGAGTGTTGTTGTCTACTGCCCCCTAGACATGCTAAAACGCTATTAGAATATAAATCAAATATAATGATTACCGTGGTACGGGATTGACATAAGTCAACGATAAGTATACTTATATGACGTGCATGTCAATCCCATATAATAATCATTCTATTTTAATTTCAATTCTATTAGCGTTTTGACACTTGTTTAAGGGGGCTTATTTTTAATTACATTAATGTACATGGATTTAATAGTTTTTTAAAATTAGTTATGTATTACATTTGCATGCTTATCTTAATGCCAATAACAAATCGATAATTTTTAAAACAATATTTTCGACAAACGCTCAAATACAAAATAGAATTCAAAATTGACTGCCTATTAAGCAATGTATAACAATTTTAGCTTAATCCAATGATAAAAATTGTACAACACTAATTCAAATTCAAATCATTTATTGCTTAGCACGTTACTATATAAAAGAAGGTGAAATATTTATTAAGGTATTCATGCGACCCCCTGCAAGGGCACAGCAACAGTATCAGAGGGCTAATTAAAAAATGTACTTACCTACTTATCTAGTTATAATTATTATACAACATTATATAAAGTCGATTCATAGTAATATTTTTTTTTTATAAATTGTATTTATAATTATTCTATGTTATAAAGGTTACTTATTTACAATTTCAAACCATTTAAATAATTTAATGGAACAAATAAAAAAGAAAAGAAATATAATTAGGTATATTTTTGATAATGCTATTGATTTATAAATATTAATGTTATAATAATAATTGTTAAGTAACTATTAATATAAATAATTATTTTAATTAATTAATTATTACAATAACACAAATGTTGAAAAAATGTCCACGAGCAGGATTTGGTCCTGCACCCTTCTGACATTCTGAAACATTTTATAAATAGCTTGCCTACTTCTTAACTGATCTTTAGTATTTCTATAAAATATTATGATCGGGTGTTAATGACTGTAGTTGTTGACATTGAATGGGCGCCTTTGGCTTTCAAAGTAAAAAGTAAATAGTGTTGAATAATTTTGGCGGGCTGGTTGGAACCACGATAGCTCAATTGGGAGAGCACCTGACCCGGTATGTCCGAAGGGTGCAGGTTAAAATCCTGCTCGTGGAAATTTTTTCAACATTTGTGTTTTTGTAATTTGTTTCGCAACAAAATTTGCGTTAAAGTTATAAAAACAAAACAAAAACATTTTAATTAATTATTATTGTTTATTGTAAATGTAAACTAGTTTTGTTTAACAATATGCCCGAATGACCAACCAATTTTAACACCAGCCATATTCTTAGCAAATTAGCAAATAAATTATTGAAATATTCTGATTTTATCTATATACCCAATCTAGAGCTATTAAAGTATTATTGTGTGTGAGTAAGGTGTTAATTTAAACCTATTGTTAAAAGACACGACAGGAAGTATATGCGTATTAATTGCTTAATAAGAGCGGCAAAATAGTAATATTAATATGGTAGATATTCCTTTAAAATAGTACGAGTAATTTTTTTCTCGCGGAGAAGACAGACAAGAGTAGTAATTTTAAATGGTTGATTGATGTTAAATATTAAGCAATACTAAACCCTTTATTGCTGATTGTACATACAATAACATTAAAGTAAGTTTGGCATGTAAAAAAAATATGGGCCGTAAAAAGAATATAAAATGGGACGAACCTAGAATAAAATAATTTAAATTATATTTTGGGACGAAAGAATCATATTGATTGGGACGAACCAGGATTTTTTTATGTGGGACGAATCTCAGTGAGACAAACGAAGCATAAATCAAATATTCATTTAGACTATAGAAGCATTTTATAATTATATTTTTTTTTCAATTCGTTATTAAATAAAGTTGATTCATCTATGTTTTTTATGTAGGTCGGTAAGTGGGTATATATTTCACACTTCCCAAAAACATTATACCAAAACAGGTGGATTAGTGTAAGTCTCTATTCTATGAAACAGCGTAGATGGGGTTTCATTATTTTTTTAAAGTGTTTTCATGTAGTTGTAATAGTTAGCTCCACATTTTTTCGATGGGGTCTTGTGTCACTATGCTTTGTTGGATACGATGGCTTATGGTCTGCGCCAACGTTCTGCTTCGTTATGTATCACGAATGTCTCTTAGAACTGGTGCGTAATTGTAGTCCTTGGACAAAACGAAAGTTGATTTATCGGGGCCTCGCACCGCACACTGCAGTGCCCACCCGAGTGCCCAATGCGAGTTATATTAGCCATTCGATTACGTTAATGAAAACTAGCATTTGACTTTTGAGCAGCATTTTCTGGGTGCCTAGTACGAGTTTCATTCACTGTTAATATTTTGGCACACTAAATTCACGGTTTCGTAAACATGATTGAATGGCTAATAAAACTTACACATGGCACCCAGAACGAAATGGTTTTTTTTTTTGAGAGAGTTTCCTGTTTGCCTCATACGGCATTTTCAGCTTCACCGGGCTTGTTTGTGGGCGGCGAGTTGAAACGAATCACCTTCGGAGGTGTTATAGAGGGAACGGCATCGCGCACTAGTGCGCGTCCCCGTGCCCTACTAGATTCTCCGAAGGGTTCGGATCGGATCGGACGAAATACATGCGGTTACATGTTTATGCATTTAGTAGTAGGGCATATTTGACCGTCTTTAGCTACCACCATCTTATTTACCTAAGTATGTCGCCAAAAAATCAATATTACTAGCGTTGTTGTGTTCCCGCTAGAGATGAGATAGCCAGTGCCTCAGTAGTTGAGGATTCCGGGTGAGGATCCACTTACGCATTCGGCCTTATCATCACTTTACTTCAGGTATGATGAAGGTCAAGTGCTTGCGAGTAAGTAATAACAAAAAAAATAAAAAATGTATCGTTCGTAATATCGGCCCGATTTTTCAATCCTCAGATAAGTTTTATCCAACGAATAATATTGTGATTGTGACATATTTCCTAAAGAGAATCTGTCATTATGTCAAAATTATTCAATGAATAAACTTTAAGGGCCTTACAAACAAACAAAGAATAAGGTCCAAATAGTTATTCAGTGCTTTGTTCTTGTCATTTTAAATTAGAGTAAAAGAGACAAAACACAAAATAACTATTCGAACCTTATTCTTTGTGTGTTTGTAAGGCACTAACTGACTACTTTCTTTTCATCTTAAGGGCTGATTTTTATTGAAAAATCAAAAGTTAGGTATCCTATCTTATTTAACATCGTGCATAATAACAAATTAACACGTACACTGACCTCACAGGTATGTGAGGACCTGTAGACTGTCATTGGCATTTTGTGTTGCTAGTTTTAAGTTTCTATTACGTTCATAAGCTGTTGGTTTTCTAAATAACTAAAAAAACAAATACTAGTAGGCAACTGTTACGAAAGAGATTGATTTATGTACCGAATGGTGTTGTTGAGTCGACATAATTAAAAAAATTAAAATAATATAACATTTATGGTAGGATAGCTGCTAGTTAACTTTGGAACTGTTGTAAGTCTGGACAAATTTGCATTTGAATATGGATATTCTTGAACATGATTGTGTCCAAATAAAATTGTAATAGTAAAATCCGAAAATGCACTTCACAATTTAGCAATAGTTCCAAGTGATTATTAAGAAATAACTAATAAATCGTTCCAATTATGTCTCTCTAGCTCAAGGAGGACCTACCTACAGTGTCTGCTACATCAGACACTCCAAAATAAGCTGAAGCGTGAACATTAATTTACGATCATACAACTGTGACTTTGCCATTTATCAAATTCATTGAGGAAAGTTATTAGCTCCAAATTATTTTTCTAGTCGCAGTGTTGTTTATTACCGATTTACATAAAGTTGCTTGACCTTACGATTTAATTAGTAGTATAATAGAGTTGCGTGACTTATTTGTAAGAGTTCATGAATACCTTTTTTTTTGACAGAGGTAAACTTGTCGGGGAGGCGCAGATGGTTATGTGGGGTTCTCCCCTCCAGCTTCCGCCTCCCTGCTAGACCCGAGGAACTCGACAGGGATTCGGGAGGAGGAGGGGCCTACCCACTAAAACCCACTGTACTTCCCCTTCACGTGCCGCTAGGATGACTGGACCTAAAACCTTATTATATTCCGCTTGCTGGTACCTGAATTAAAGTTATTAACTTAGTACCCGTGTGTCACCAGTTGATTGACACTAGTTTTTGTCACCAAACAATTACACAGACTTTTATTAAAACTTACTGGATGGCAGCTAGCTAGGAAGTCACTAGATGGTCTGTATTCAATAGGGGTGTTGACAACAATTAAAAACATTAAACAAATAAATAAAATCACGTACTTAACTGTTTTTTAAACATTGACTTATTTTTTATGTTTGACCTTAGCGTGAATTTTTGTACTATAAAGTAATTAATAAACACTGAATTGACGGAACAAAATAGTGACGTCATAGTTTACCATTCCCATACAGTTACTATTTAAAAAAATCGTTTTGACAGTTGCTAAGAAGTTTCTCTATTGACTAACCAGTCAACTACCCAATGTCGCTATTGTAAAAAATCTGCTGCTGTTGCTGACCCCCTTTTAATTAAGCAAAGGAAAAATGTGTCGACCGCTGGTTAATGTCGAACACTGGTTACTGGCCACTACCATAAAGTTTTCGTAACTTTTTTTTAGTGCCAGTTTAAGGATACCACCATCATATATTGCGCTCGCTGGCCCTAAATAGATAGATAGATAGATAGCTGGCCCTAGATACCCTACATATTTATAATTTCTACTCACATTAAAAACTTTTATAAGTTTTATAAATATTAAAAACTTTTTAAATTTTTTTAATTAACTTTACTTAGTGAGGCATTAGGCCCCTGGGCACGTTCACTTGGCCCTTTTTAACCCATTAACCTTTACCTTTTTACCAATAAAAAGCACAAAAGAATAATCATTTATTATCAATAACATATAAAACCTATTACGCAATTATATTAACCGTATTACATCTATGCCGTTTTACTTATTAACTAAACTTAATATACAATCGAGACTTCTGTCCGTTACAGGCTCCCCCCGGCGGGCGCAGCATTCGCGTAGCCTCTTCACTCCATTGCATCGGCAGGACAGCCAGTCTCGTCGTCGGTCGTCGGAACGTGCCGCCCGGCGCCCTTGGTGGCCAGGTGCGTAGGTAGGTGCGTAGTTAGGTACTTCGTTGTCAGGTCCAGAAAATATCTTCGTAACGTCGCCTCTGGGCCATACATTGTGAGGCAGTGTGTTATCTTAATTGTCACATTTTAAAAATACATAATGCAAAGAATATTATTCATAGTGCAGGTAGGTATATCTTATCACTTTTAATTTCAAAATCACCGGTGAGATTCCGTAACCGCTTCCCGAGCGAGAGTTCTTGCGAGCTATTATTATTATTATTATATTATTCAGTTTTTTTCGGCTTATCCTAGTTTGCGGATCCTTACTTGTATTAAAATACGTCACAATTTAGAACATGTAAGTACGTAGTCAAACAAAATCTTGTTAGTGTACAACCAAGTATAAAATCATAATTCATCATTGTGTAGACTTTTACTGCGTCAAGCGAGAGAATCCATTTTGACACTTTCACTAGTGCCTAGTTGCTGGCAGTCGTTTCGCAGTTTCTCTCGGTCCGGCCCGTGCTGTGTCGCGCGCATCGAACATAGCAGCGCCCTATATCCGAAGTACGAAAGCCAAATGTTCGGTACAGGGCTTTGAATAGGTAGGTACCGTTAAAATATTTTATTTTATAACAAAAACACGAATGTTGAAAAAATTTCCACGAGCAGGATTTGAACCTTTGTTTTGCAACAAAATTTGCGTTAAAATTATATAAACAATAAACAAAAACATTTTATTTTATTTTATTTATTTATTAGGACAAACACTGATACAAGCAACAATTGTAGAAACAAATACATACTAAAAGCTAAGTGTCCTCTTAATTACAGGTTGCCACGGCATGCAATGTGGACTATTATTTATATTTAAAAAAACAATTTATTTATTATTTTTATTTATTATAATATTGTAATGGAATCATTTCATAAAAGTATATAATGCTTCCCTTACAGGGCCAACTAATGCAACAAAAATAAACTAAATGAATAATTGAGTAAGTACTTATATATATAAAATCAAAATCGAAAATCGTTCAGCCGTTCAGTCACTAATTTGGCGCCATATCAAATTACTTTAATATTTCCTGTCTGAACTTCGAAGATATCGATGTTACTAACTTTGCAGAGTTCGTTATATTGCCGCTGTAGTCTATTCATGGTGGCGGGGTGACCCACATTGGTCCTGCTGCCCTTAACAGAAAAAGGCACATATCTTTTGACCCGTGCCAGCTTATATGGTACATTAAGATTTATCAATCGTAACAGAGAGGAACAATCCGTGGTGCCGTTGATTATCCCTCAAACGGTTTAATCTGAAATAAGCCATTCGTTCTTAAAATATGTAACGATACGATACTTTCTGTCAAACGAATATATCGGTAAAAGTAAAGGTGACGTTATGCTTCGTATCGTTACCTGGGTGGCTTATATACCGGTAAATAAACTAACCGCTCTACGCGGATTGGCTAAAGCACATTAGGTAACGATAAGGTTCTAGATAACGTTTCCTGCATTACCGCTACCAATTTCAATTTATAGAAATAATGTTACTTAACGATGCTTATAGTGGGAATTTAGTAGCCTGGTTCGGTAGCCAACGAAGTGCCGAATGCGAGGCTTGTTCACCATTCAATCAGTGTTCCATCACGTCAAAGCAGACGAGTATGCCATCATTGTAAATCTCTGCGTTTGTCACCAGGGAGACGCTCTGCTTCAACCACATAAATTCTAGATAATAAAACTGACACGAGCCATTAGCGTGCGGTATGCATCCTGAATATCATTGTGTTATAGATATATTTTTTGATTGAAATTTGATTTGATTTAATTTTTTTACTCTTTGTATGGCGCCTCCGGTCACAGTGAGGGCTATGAGGGTAAAAGCATAGATTACCTAATGTAAAAGGTCGGTCTTCTCATAATTAATTTATAACTTGCATACCGTTCACTATAAAGTCTTTCATCAAAATGTGTGATATTCGCCTTTAGAACACATTAAGCGCTGGACACACAGAAAAGACGTAAGACGCAGACGGGGCGCGGACAAATGTCTCTTCCGCGTCCCTTTCATACAAAATGTATAGAAGCGTCGTGACGCAAAACATATAGAAAAGACAGGGCGCGGGCACGACGCTTACTCGTCTGCGCCCTATTGTAAAACATCCAGAAAGGACAGGGCACGGGCTCGAGTAGACGAGGGAGGGGAGCGGGCGGGACTCACGCGTCGCTGTCACTCACTAGGGTTGCCACCCGTACTTTATTATAAACTATTGTACGATATTTCGGGTAATTGTACTCTGTACTTTACAAGAACAATAAAGTACGCGAAATTCCTTTATTTTACATATTTTATTTCACTTTGACTCATTTTACATCATTTGTTTAATTTTTAGTTTCCATACCTGCAACTTCCGCTTTTACGGAAATATTTTTTTCCGTAATTAATATAAAATGGCAAGAAGAATAGAATAGGGCCTCTATTAATTTAATTGTTGATTTATTTTATTATGGATCGAAATTACTCAGATGCCTATAATCATTTTTAAAATAATAAGACTTTGTTAACCAAAGCTAAGACTAATAACAAATACACATGCAAAAAAAAAAATTACTTACTAAAAATAAATGTGTACTATTTTTTTTCTTGAGTTTCCCAATAGTACTATATTTTTTGGAATGTTTTGAAAAAAAATACAATTTTACCTTCAAAAAAAGGTGGCAACCCTATGCGGCGCCCTGCGTCACGTCCGTGCCTCGTCTTTTCTATATGTTTTAAAAAGTCGCGACGGCGCGGCGCCGCCGCCGGCGCGCCCAGTTCGCGCCCCGTCCGCGACTTACGACTTTTCTGAGTATTAATCAAGCACTTATTTTTGTCTCTTACTATATATTTAATTCTTTTAGTTGTATTTTGTTAGATGTGTTTACACTTGTTGGTTAGTGTATATTTGTAGAGAAATAAAATTTAAGTATTTTATTTTATTTCAATTGTCATCATACCTATTATGACAGCACTGGATTAGGTGCTACCGATCTAGGCCAAGCTAATCCGTGCGGAGGAAACTCTCGGCCCGTAATAGCTGTGGCCTTGGTCTGCCAGACTCAGTAGTTAAACTGTAGTCGTGATGCAAGTCTGACCCTAGAAGGAAAATACATTTTTACTTTTATATTGCTAAGATTTTTTTAAAGCTTCCATTGAGCTAAATCTAATTCGTAAATATCCTTTGTTAGAAAAATAGTCGTGTTGTGATTAAAACTCTTTTGTATTTAACGTAAGTATTATTATATTATTACGTAGTATTTTACTTTCGTATTTGGTTTTCGCCAAGTCATTCGAAAAGGAATGTTGGTGGAAGCTTATATGTTAGAAGGAAAGTTTTTTAATAAGATTATCTGTTAGTAGGTTAGTATATTGGGGGGATCGTCTTCAGCAGATAGTCAAAAGAAAATGATCTCAGTTACAGACAAACAAAACAATTATAGAAATATTTAACCGCTAGTGTTGTCTGGTAGTTAAACCTCCAGTCTCAAATCCTGAAGTCCCGAGTACGATTATCTGCGGGTTAAGTTTGTGGTATGGATTGTTTTAAGTCCCACGACAAAACCTGTGACAAGAACCACCATCTCTAGACAATAGAGGGCGGTACCGCAGGTACATTGGTCAGTTTTGAATTAATCGAAGCAACATAAGTAGTCATAAATAAGCACATTTGAGGAAAACTAACGTTTCTTACCTTCATATACTAAGTTTGACTGTAAAAAAAAACTTAACCCGTGTCATTAATTTACGCTTGCCCTTAAAAAAATAACTGATGTTTTTGTCAGTTCAAGATGGTTCTATCAATTTGTTGTTGCCTGTAACTTGTAAGTGTACATTGCATCATAAGGATCGTGATAATGTAATCAATACAGTTAAGTGGGACTTTCATTGAATGCAATTGATAATCGAGAGACGGATAAACAAATGCAACCGGCAAATGTGTCAGATTCCATTTTGCGGTCACTTTAATTGAGTATTAACACAGTGCGAAACTGGATTTGCACCAACCAATAAACTTGGCAGTCAAACTCAGAGTAAAATCATATATTCGTATAAGCCCACATAGGCACTTATTGACTTTGAAAACAATAAAAATGGCCAATATTAATAAATTTTAACTAAACCTAGTTTAGGCTGCACTACTGATTCTATACACCAGTTCGGACTTTATTGCGTTTATTTCGAATTTAATTAATAGCCAAAGTAGCAATTAACGTAATGTAGGAAATTATTAAGGCGTTAATAATTCTGCATTTCAAATTCCAGTGCCACAATCACACCAAGCATATTTACTTATATTTTTTTTTACATGTTGTGGTTGTCTTCTATAACTTTGTGTTTATTTGTAATGGAAAGTGTCCTGCTATGATAGGGCATTTTCCAATATTTTTGACGCTGTAAGGGAGAAAAGAGCTGGACACTTGCTGAGTTTCTTGCCGGTTCTTCTCAGTACAAGATCTCCCGCCCAGAGTAGACTTACGAACCGATGGCATAGTGACATTCACAAGAGCTACTTGTAGCCTAAACTGAATAAATGATATTGAATTTTTGAATATTTTACTGTGCCACGGAGATAAAAAAAGCTCCCGAGTTTCTTACCAGCTTGTCTCCGCTGCAACGAAGAATAGCTGGCTCTCCCAAAAGTAAATTGTAAAAGTAAAAAGTCTGGCAAAGTATCACTTTACTATGTTTAATAAAATCTTTACAGTAGAGTGTAGGAATTGTATGTTGAAGGTTACAATTTTATTGTACCCGCGAAGCGGTGTGTGTGATATACATACATATGAGTGTATGAAATTTATGAAATGTTTGTTCAATTTACGATTTTTTACTTGTTTCGTTTACCTACGTTTAACGCGTTATATGCGTACCTATTCCTTTATTATAATTGTCATTG
Organism: Eudonia truncicolella; assembly: GCA_949315975.1. Lineage (NCBI taxonomy): Eukaryota > Metazoa > Arthropoda > Insecta > Lepidoptera > Crambidae > Eudonia > Eudonia truncicolella. The sequence goes on along the minus strand of OX438825.1, from coordinate 7,850,926 downwards.
CTGTGTTAAAAAAATGGTTTCGATAAAATTTATATTATTTGGCTTTCTTTGGCTTGCAAAGGATTCTTTTAGTATATATAAGAAAGATGTTTCAAACACTGCACGAATATACTCGTGTAATTATTTTACATTGTTATTATTTGATTGAGAGATAGACAAAAAACATGATTTGTTTGTCTTTTCTTGATACTGTACGCACGTCAATCACCCAATAAAGAGTTGTAATGAATTCTTATGCATGTATCAACATTACTGGTAATATAAATACACGTTACTACAAATATATGGTTAAAAGTACTAAATGCACATAATCGAGAGTGATATACAGCGGAAGTAGAGTGGTTGTCCTTCGGCGCCGCAGGCTGCGCGCGCGCGAGCCTTTGTCCGTACTCTCAGGGAAGCGAATCAGTCCACACAAAGGAGGATAATCTTGCGCTGTACTCATTTTTAAAGTCAGTTACAACATCATTTAACATAGATGTTTGGAAGTCATATTCAAAATGGTGGCTCAAAACCGTGAGGAGTGGCGGGAATCAAGATGCCTGCGCCCAAATATGGGATGATGCAGTCTACTGTGACTGCAACATTCATTATTACAATACATTATCATTAACATTAATTAAATTGTAACAGTAATAACATATTTAATTTAATTTTAATGACAAATAGTATGCTAGTGTAACTAGTAATGTTTAGAAAAGGCAATCGAAGTAAGGTCTACTATGCAAAGAGGAAGGGTAAATTGAAGTAAAGTGTTCTCAACAGCAATTGAAGAAATTTTATGTCAATAATATAATGTAATTGAAATGCCCATTGACACAGTAAATTTAAAAAAAATGTATATATTAATTAGAGGCAAACAACTTCCTCGGAAACAATAAATTTATATAGTTCATAATCATTATCATCATCATCATCATCAGCTCATTTATGCCCCCACTGCTGGGGCACGAGCCTTCCCTGTGGATATCCCTATCCCGAACGGGCCATAAACCACCACCAGTGCGGATTGGTGGTTGTAAACGACTGCTAATGCAGCCGGGACCAACGGCTTAACGTGCCTACCGAGCTCGAGATGATAAATTTTTGGTCACCCATCCGATGACCGGCCTTTGTGAAAGTTGCTTAATCTCAGCACTCGCAGACCGGGCGCGTTAACCACTGCGAAATCGAGCTCCTCGTTTCGAGTTTGTAATACACATAGTTAAATAAAGGGTTTTATTTTCCGTCGTAACAAAACAATGATAGGAAAAACATTTGCAAAAGCGTAATAGTTTTATATTACTTACATGTAATATTTACTACTTTTTTAGACTTTTAATTAATGTATTAAAAATACGAACCATCTATAGTTTTATATTGTATCGGCTAAGTGATGAGAACATATTCAAAATATTAGTTACGCGTGTAAAGACAATGGCTATCGCAAACAGTAGTTCACCTCAGTCAGATTGTTTCTTGTTATTTTAATTAACTCCTGCAGTAGCGGTATGTTTGTTTTATCTATGACATGACATATAAGGATGATTTTGCTTTAAAAAGACAACGTCACCTGTAAAGTATAAGTAAATCTGCAGCAAGCTGATAATGGAATGCGGCTAAGCCATCAGCTGATACGATGCTGATATTGGAAATTATGAATGAGTTATTTAAGTATGTTATTATTACATGAGACAGACGAAAGTTATAAACTTGTAAGGGACAACAAATCACATACATAATTAATATGTTATTATTACTATTTTTAAAAAATTGTTCTTTTGTTATCATGTTAATTTTTTCAGTTCTTTAAATATATATGTTTCATTTAAAACTCATAACCGGTCAAAAGTACTTTTGATCGATGCCCTTAGTTTGATCGTCGTCGTTTAGGCGCGCAAAAATAGATAGGGCTTCTGGTGCTTCGCCGGCCGCTGCCGCGGCACGCGCACAGCTCGCGCGTTAAGATCGCAATAATAACCTAACGTAATTTGTATTATAACTTGACACCATCACACAAAGAAATGCAGTCAAAAGTACTCTTGACTGCATTTCTTAGTCAAAAGTACTTTTAATCGGTTATGAGTTTTAACTCTAATGTTTGTAATTATCTCTTTGTAATTAGATCATCAATTAATGTTTTCTTATTCTTTATTCCTAAATCTTATTAAAAGTTATTGTGTCATTATGATCGATTTTTATAATTGAAATTGTCATTCTTTAGACTATTTGTTGTCTCAGTGTGTTTCGGCTTGGTTGCTCGCGGTGCTGAGTGCGCTCGCGCTTTCTTCCGGCCCGCATGCGTATGCGCACAATTTCAAGATCAAGGTCGTTGCCGGCCACCGACCGCTAGGCAGAGTTCACAGATCAACTCGTTTTAGTAAGCACTTCTGGTAATTGTATAGTGAATTCTATTTAAAATCACTATAAATAATAAGATACGCATTTGTTCGGATTTTACGTTGTCCATTTTCCATAAAATATTTTATTTAATTATAAACTAACGGCCCGACCCGGCTTCGCAGGGGTGGACATTTCTTTTTTTAGTATAGCCTATGTTACTCAGCGCTAATGTAGCATTGTAATGGTGTAAATTTGTTTTAAATCGGTCCAGTAGTTATTGAATTTATTCGATACAAACAAAAATACAAAAATACAAAGCTTTCCTTTTAATAATATTAGTGTAGACAAAAAATTGGCGTACGAAACTGGCAAATAATGTATGTAAAATCATGTAAAAACATGTTTAATTTTTTAATAATATGCTAAGAATAGGTACAATACTGTAGTGGGTAATTATTTCAGAACCTAGAATTAAAATCGAAGGTACCTAGACTAGTAGCGTGTTCCATATGCAGTTATAGAGGCCACTCCGCGAATAACATCTGTGCGCAATTTATGAGTTTCCATTTATGATTGAATCGCAATTCGTTTAGTGGGATGATAATACGGCTGCTAAAGGGGGAACTCTTAAAATGTGATAATATAGCTTACTGTTGCACCTACTCGGTGAGCTAATCATTAGTCATTACATAATTATCTTAAGCAATTTTACCGGACGCTCCCCGGACGCCCTCTAAACTAGGAAAAATCCGGGGAAACCATGGCAAGCCTACTTTTATAAATCCCATATTTTGCAGGTTACGTTCCGTTTAAATCGCATATCTTAATTTAAGACTCTTTTAAAATATGTTATTATTTTAATGTGTAGTACCTGGATGACCGAGCAAAGCTCGGTATTTTCTAAAAATGAAACCTAGCTAGATCGATTTATCGTCCCCGAAACCCCTTGCATACTAAATTTCATGAAAATCGGTGTAGCCGTTTTCGAGATTCAGATTATATACAAGAATTTGCTCGTTTATAGGTATTAAATAGAGATACGAATAGATAGCCGACGGGACCCAAGAAGACGGTGCGGCGGGAAAGCCGGCCATCTTCAAATTCGCGCACGGCCCACTCGATTATACGTATATTACGCATTTTCATTTTATTATTTAAATAACAAATTGTATTGTAAGCAAAATAAACCAGCATTTGTTTCAAAGTTATTAAATTTGTCGTTGAATTCGACCTGTCCAACCTGTAGACGAATTTAATCACCAACATTTGGTACTGTAGTATAAAAATTACAGCTGTTTTTTTTTACCGTTACGAGTTTGTTGTGTCACAGCACAGCTAAGCAACACTTGTTTTCAACACAAAATTCAATGGCTGTTAAAAGTTTAACATGTTCCACGAGTAGGATGTGCTCTTTCTTACCTTGTGTCAATATGAGCGGATTGTTAGTTGTCCAGTTTCTTATAAACCGATTAACAATCGCAATGCCACATTCGCGTAGGCCAACTTTCGCTTTGCACATTTAAATAAAGATTAACAATTGGAGCAGCAAACGTGATGTTGCATAATGGGTGATAGATAAAATATAAAGAACCAATCGATGAGGTGATTAAAGAATTCAGTTTATTTTATAGTCATAGGTGAGTATTACGCACCTATCTACAAAAGAAATTATTTATGTAGGCACTTATTGAGTAGAATAATGTTTATTGCAGGTACTGTGTAAAACTGTGTGTAAAATTATAATTAATATAATAAACAATTTTAAAACATACCTATTTTATTTTTTTAGTGTGTGTCCGCCGAAGAATTAAAAAAATATTTTAAATTAGTTAGGTTAATTTATTTATTACCTAAGGTAGTTAAAACTTGTAGTAGTAAATAATATGTATTATATTAAATTAGACCTCTTTCTGATGAAAGGTGCGTAGTGATCTACGCGTATGGATAAAATGGCTTATGAGGTAGAGTAGATTCGAGTGTTATTCACCGTTCGTTCATGCCAATAAAAAAAAAGAATTTGTATGGCATTGAAGGTGCCTCCTGGTGACTAACGAGGTGAGTTGCGAGTTTACTAAATCTTGCTTTTGTAACGTGTCGCGTAACGTAAATGGTCTAATATTGAAATAAAACAACTTTTACCAATCTGAGCAATCCTGACGCTTCGGACCATTTATATTAAAGTTTATACGCTATTCGTAAAAAAAAGTCTTTTAAAAGTATGTAATTGTATCACGTGCGAAAGATGGTCACAATTTGCGAAGATTGATAATAACGCGGCTATGACCAAGTGCGTAGAGTTGGTAGCACATGAGTCAATTTCATGTGGTTGGTAGTGTGATGATATGACAGCCGCCCCGCTATGCGTTGCATAAGGTATGCTTTCGTAATAATCACAGTCATATCTGCACGCAAAGCACACGGGCGCGCAGACTTATTATCTAGCCGCTAGTAAGATCGGGTAGTAAAATCGTGAGCTTAAAGTACAATATTAAAATATTGTGGCAGATAGAAGAAGGACAAACAATTTAAAAGAAAAGAAACGCCATTTTTTATAGAAATAATGCAAATGACTCTGCACGTCCACATGCGAGGACAGCTTAGAGCAGGATCCTGCCTCACCAGCGGTCCTCACGTTGCCTACGGTGCAAGTTGCTTCTCCACACCTCGCTTTAAGGACCCCATATGTACAAGCAAGATTTGAACCCGCGCTCTCTTATTTTAAAACTACAATTTATAATGAAATAGAAAATTTTTCTTCGTTCTCATCTGTGACGATTTTGTCAGCAGAGTACCTATTAAAGGAAAGGTTTTTTGTTTTTAAATATTGATTCTACGTTTAAAATTTAAAAAAATCAGTAATAGGTTAAACTTGGTTTTAATTACTCCGCCCTTAAGTGATAGATAAACATTATAAATAATGCCCGGACGATTTGATTATTTCAATAGTCGTTATCAAACTGCCCTCTCATTTTGGGCACTTTTCAATCTGCGCGGTCATGTTTTATAATGCCCTATTTAATCACTTGGTCCATAACATATATACTGATATCAATTAACACTAGTATGTAATTAAGATATTAAATTGGATATTATATTATAATATCTCAAGAATGATGAATGAATTCATAATATCTATTATGAATTCATTGATTTTAAAGCTCCCAACGCAAATGCGATAGAGATACGACATTGGCGATCGGCTGTGTGTGATCGCTAACAGGTGATCGCAATCGCGAGGCTAGCTAAATGCGTCACCTCTCTATTTCAGAGGCACTGAAGCTGCGGCTAGTTCCGCAATAATACTCCTATAGGGCAATATAATGTTTAAATGTTAATGGAATATTCCAAGGTACTGTGTAGTGTAGGTTGCAAATTAAGACGTCACGTGATCTAAAGTTTTAATACCCATAAGTTTTAAAATAAACAATAGTTAAATTCACGTCTCTAAATAACACGAGTTTTTTTCTTCCTTTTTTTTTTACTTTTTACCTTAACCTGGAATTTGTGACTTATCATATGAAGTCTCAAACACCAGATCAAAGCTTTATCAGTAAGGATATTTTTAAATATATGACGCTGATCAGAGAAAGGAAATGCTGTCGCTTACTTTTTTTTTGCGAGTTTTTCTCAGACGGTCTCTTGTCCTAGACTCACCGATGGCGTTTTGACATAAAACATTTTGAATTTGAATCATCGATGATTACATTAAAAATGCATTAACAGTAACTTTAACTTTATTCTTATCCATTAGTTTTACGCCTGCCCTTTTAAAGCCTTTCTAAAACTATCAACAGCAGATTAAGTCATTGCTGTAGCACACTACAAGTTCTAGCGCTGGTGCTAGCTTGGTAACTTTCGCTCTTGACCGGTTCTGTCGTTGTATTGTGGCCCGCGACTAGAACATAATGTTCCTTAAGCCTTATCCTGTTGACGAAGTGGGGGGAAACCCCATTCATGGCCCGCTGGCGTCACGTGCCGCGGCTCCCGCGCGACGACTGGATAGAATATCAAACAGCGCTAAATTCATTTAACGTAGATTGTAAATACCCTGTTTACACACCGAATACCCGTAGTAACCCTATTAAGAGCGCAGTGAACGTGTCGGTGCGAAAGGTTCGGTATTAATACTGTATTATTTACTATCCTGTCCTACTGATGATAACTGCAAATGAGACAGAATGTTCTAAGTTTGAGGAAGTGGAGATCTCTAACGGATGAATTTCAAGATGATTTGTATCGAAAACTTTGCTTATTAGGTACACGCATGGGTCTTAGTTGAGTCTATGGTTACAAGTGTGGGCGGTTTCAAACTTACATTTTCGTAACTTTACGAAAAAGTAAGTTTAAAAAAATAATAATTTTATAGTCGTAAGCCAAACGGGAAAATGCTCATGTTGAACGCGACACGATTTCGCGCATTTAAATATTCACGTGAACCTATTCCAAACACAAAAATCGTGTATAAATTACCATTACGCACACACTAATCTATAAAACCGCAATAACAAAATTAGACAAAATAATTAGCTAATAACAAATTTACTAGCAACTTTCCTTATTTAACAGGAAGTCAATTCGTTCATCATTCGTTGCCAATCATCATCCCATACTTTCATAATGGTACTGAAATCGCGAAATAACAACTACCTAGCAAAATGTGCAAAATAATTCAGTTTAGACTAAATTATTTTGTCCATCTGAAATACATTCCAACGAGTAGAGTAACCAGGCGGCCGGGCAAAGCCGGACATTTTAGGGAAAGTTTTTGATTGCTGGTCCGGCTCAGTGAAATTTTACTCGGCCTGTCTGATCTTCGACAGGCTATTGACTTCTGTTTTGCCTTACTAAGTTTCAAATACTAGCTCACACTACAAAAACTGATCTGCTATGTGGAGCTCTCTACCCAGCAGCCACCTCTGTCACAGTTTTAAAAGCATACAGTTGGGCATCAAAGGTACTTTCGCAGAGCAAGGGAGGGGAACCCGCGGGGAAGCGGGCGCAGCGGCCAGTGTCCCACAAACAAGCGCAGTTTGAGGGAGCTACCGTGAAGGGCAGCCACGTGAGCGTACTGCGTGTTTTAAACGTTTTTTGAATTTACGTTCAGTGATTCCTATTGAATATAATGGTGCATACACATTGTTCTGTATACGGTTGTAAGTCGACGCAAAACACAACAAGAATTAAAAAATTTAATTATAATTTCCCCGTGACGCAAGTAAGTAAAGTAAAGTAAGTAAAGTAAGTTTTTCCTATAATTTCGTAATAACTTGTACTTTGTCTTTGTTGGAATGTATGTAGCTACATGGATGGTAATATATATACTGTTGGTGAAGTGCAGGGTACTCCAACTACAAGAATAAATAACCGAATTCTTGTGCTCCAACAATAGATGACTAAATAGTTTTTTTTTTGCCAACTTCTCACTAAATAATAATGAACGTTTTTACTACACATAACTATTAACTAATACAATTACAAATATCGAATTCTAATTCATCACAAACACTAAAATTTTCACTTGTTTTTATTTCGTATATTGGCACCTCTGACAACAGCCTCCTATATTTTATTAGGCTATTTCTGTGTTTTTTATTCCCAATTATTGCTTGATCGAATTTTTGTTAACGAGAACATCAATTTTTTTTGCTCAAGTTCTTGTTTCGCCTTGGCATTTATTGAGTATTCTGTTATTAGTAAGATGGGCTCGTAAGCATCTGTACTGTATCACAGTTGCACAACGGGCTCTCCTTACTAAATAGTAACTTCGTAATTCTAAGTCCAACCTAGCGGGGTTTTCTAGTATAGGTAGGTATATGTATTCTTTACGGCGCATGCTCTTGCGCAAAGTATAATTACTATGTTTACAACTTATTAGAGTAGTTGGGATGTCGGACACAGAAGGAGTAGTAGGTATTTGTCTAATATCCAACTGTTATGATTTTATTTAAACCAACAGAAAAAGAGGAGGTTCTAAATTCACCTATTTTTTAGGATTTATATTCCATACTTTTGAGCTTGTTTCTTTTTTTTTCATTTCTTAAGCAACCCGAAAGCGAATTAAATTAAATTAAATTTAATAATAGAAATTTAAAATCTAAAAATAAACCTTTACGTAAGTTTTAGTAAATATGTATATAGTTAATAAATGATTATTTTATAAAAAAAATAAACGATTATTTGATTTCGAATTTTGTGACAACCCTTGCATATCGGCGAACGATCGCGTGGATACCTACGCGGGCGGCAGCATCGCCCCACATCAAAGGCGATGCCCTACTGTATGAAATAGTAATACTGTGTCCCTGTCCAGGTCCGAAGGCCTTGGCTGGGATTACCCATAAAAACATATACTATATTCCCTCTAAAAACTCATTTACATCCCCCCCACAAGCCTATTTAAAGAAAATATGCCGCTGCGCCGTTGGGATGATCTAGGACCACCTTTTAAGCAGTCCCGCAAATGTGTGGGCACCCTACCCATGAGTGGAAATACGCCGCGAACGAGCATGAGCAAGGCACTTATCGCCTCGCCGGCTCACCGCGCCTGATGCAACCTCTTACCAACAATTAGCAGCCTTCAATGTTTTAGCTCTCATTGGATAAGGCTCATAATAATAATAATAACAACTGATTGGTATAACATACGTCACTTTGCAATGTTGTGGAACTTTACCAACTTAGTTTTAACAAACATAATGCATACCCCAGTTTACTTTTGAAAGGTTATAAAATTGAATCTCACCGGTCGGTCAATATGAAATGACTACAAAGTTTTATTAAAAAAATTACTATCTGTAAATTAATCATATTACTATAATATTTGTACCTACTTATCTTTCGGTTTGTGATCACAAACTCGGGCGTTGCACCGAAAAATACGAAACACAACATGCCTGACCTGGGAGTTGAACCCAGGACCTTCAGGTATCGGGTCGAGCGCTTACCCAAATGCCACCAAGGCGTTCGCTTAACTTTAAAAAAATATAAATCGTTGGTTTTCGTTATTAGTTTAAAGCTGTTGCTACAATCGCAACAATAGTTGCTAAAGATTTTTTATTGTTTTCCTTTGCATGTAGTATTTACAAGATTAATGAACAATACACATGTTTTATGTAGTTGTTCATAAAGCTTTTGTTTCTGAAGAACTATATGAAATATATAAGAAGGTCGTCACTCAAACACACGGACTTCAACGGACCGCAACATTTCAGAACACAGACTCGTCGAGGCAGAAATAAATGAAAAAGTTAAAAGGTTATATGAGGAACTTACCAATAGCTAACATAAGTATATATCTTTTTATATACGCTTCATTACTATTTAAAAGAGAACTTTAAATCTAATCAAATAGGATGCAAACATTTCAGTACGGTATTTAAAAAAAATTGATAATAATGTAATAAGTACATTTTAAACAGCTAAATCAATAAAATAGACTATCATACATTTTAAACAAGTATACCCTCCGCTGGGAATAAACTTGGGACCTCTTCTTCCGAGACCGGTGCGGTAGTCTTATCACTAGACATACTGCAACGCCTGAACGCGTATAACTAGTAACATTTTACCAACAAATAAAATTAAGGACACAGCAATTACAGTACCCACCTACATATTAGCATGCCCTCCCTTAACATAGTGAATCAAATGTTATGGTTATTACGGATAGGGAATTATTAATAAAAACGGTGTCAAGTGCTGCAAGGAACGCCGAGCGGCCGTGACACGGCCGACGCATCTATAATTGCAGCCACTTATTATGGGGACTTTGTCAATGTTTTGAAGCAATTAATCTTGTATACTCGCCTAACTAGCGACCGCTCGCAACTTTGTCCGCGCAAACACATACCTACCTACCCCGTGAGCAAAATCCCGTCATAACTCTTGCCTATGTAATGAAGTGACCTGCATGCCTCAGCGTGCTAGCTGTATGGGCTCTGCAACGCAATCATGTTATAAAGTTTTTTACGTTACATGCATACAAAACTACCGCAAAAGGTTTTACCGCAAATTTCGAACGAAGCGACATCGACAGCGTGGCGGCAGCTAACTTATTTCAATTAATATTTCAAATGATGTTCAGGGATTTTGAAACCAGAACTGTCAACTGACTCAGTTGTCTGTCTCGTTCTTCGAAAGCGACTGAGGCCAAAGGATAAAGCCTTCTCTTGATCAGAGTAGTGAAGTATCAACCGTTTTTATTTAACTGATATCATTGCCAGATCCGTGAAAATGCTATAAGTACTATGCATTTATGCCGTAAAAATGAACTACTAGTATTTTTGGTTTTGGAATGTCAACCTCCTACAGGTAGGATTCAAACATTTGTATGTGGTTCAAAGTAGGTTATTTAGAACCAAAGAGATTTAATATTGTAGGTAATGTCTTTGTTTAGAACTGGTATAAGGGATTTTTGTATGGTCCCCTAAAATTATAAAAACGTTGATACTCCTGTCGTCTGCAGCAAATACAGACAGACACAAAAGAATTTTACTTGTTTGTAGGACGGATCTGCCAGTAAACAGACGTAAGGTTATTTTATTTTACCTTATTTTAATTTACTTTTTACTTTACTTTAACTTTTTATTTACAAGTGATGGTGCTATCGCGCATTTTTATTACATTACCATTTTTCGATATTATTGATCATTGACAATAATATAAATTACTTTACTACTGAGAAAAACAGTTTGTCTGTATAAGATACAAGATTAATACCATCTCACTAATAGCAAAAATATGAATAACAGTTCTACATAAGTACGGAATGCGCTAAGGTCGCATAAATACATAAATCGACACGAATCATGACCCGTTGTTAATCTCACGGACACCCTCATGTCAAAAACACAAACTGTGATTGGTAATGTCAAATCCGAACTGTTTTGCATAAGGTCTTCTTCATTTCTGTTAATGGCTTGCAAGACATGCTTGACATTAGAACTTCATGATAGCCTCAAATCATGGTCACTAAATATTGCTTTAAGATATTTACTTAGTTTTATTAATTTTTAAATATTTAGAAAAAGTTGAGAAGTTAATGTATTTTTTTGTTGACATTATGCTGATGGCCTCAGTTCGCCATTTCAGAGTCGCCAGAATTGTTCCTCAAGCCGTGTTGTGATCGAAACACTATCAGAGCGTTTCTAAAAGGATTGGCATCACGCAACCTGGCCTCTTTCCCTACCCAGATTCTCCGAGGGGTTCGGATCGATCAATGATACTTTAACAAAGTGCCAAGTGTGAGTTACCGTAACACCAACGTAACGTAACGTAACGTAAAACCAACGTTTGTATGTCAGAATGGCAACTCGGCTTGTTTTCTCCAGGGGCGTTGCTTAAATAATACACAAATTTTCGTTTTTCGAATCAATAATCAAAAACTCTTGCTAGTCAGTAGTCACTCAGTTTCGTTATAACTAACATCAAACGCACATGTTGGTATAGGTACTCTTTTAAAAGTCGTGGCTGTTACTTTTCAGGGAGTGATTGGAATGTCAGTTTCGTTCTGAGTTTTTCAGAGTCGAGAATAAAGTGAATGAAGAATGTCTTGACCTGTTTCTAATACAATTTAAAACAGTTTATATTTTTAGGAGTCGTTAATACATTTTGGTTTTCTACAAAGTTCGACATTATTAAAATCAACACCTGCTTAATGTCATTTTCTAATGAAACTTACTACAGATGTTTTTTTGATAGATTTTTGATATTCGAAGCTTTTCATAGTCGACTTTAAATCGCCTAAATTCAGCTGTTTCCTTTAACATTTGTTAAAACAACTGAACTATTTAAATGGTGTCCACTGCATGACCTACACACACTTACTCATGGATCTTTGTATTTTCAATAGAAAGTTTATTTAGTATTGACTTCATCATCTACATCATCAGCTTATATTAGTCCACTGCTGACCTCTCCAAGTGCACGCCACTAAGAATTCGCGGCTACCTGGTTAATTGGCTAATTGGTTTGAAACTTATCGAACTTCAAAGTTGGTTTGGGTTACCAAAATATAGGTAGGTAAGAATTTGCGGCTACTTTATTGGTTTGAAACTTATCGAACTTTCAAGTTGGTTTGGGTTACCAAAATATAGGTAGGTTAGGTATATAAAGACAATTTCTTTAGGTGAAATGATTGGATTACATGGGTGATATTAGGTAACTTCAGTTAGATCAAAACCCGTAGTCAGCAAGTGTTAACTGTTTCCAAATCTTTATATGACCTATGATTATTTAGTTCATCATCAATATAATAATAATCAGCCGCTGTCTTATTTATTAAGTGACATAATGTTATATTGTCAATCAATATCATAAAATATTAGGCAGATATCGAGGGCACCACACCATGTTCTTTGCAAGTTATTTTTTCTTCAAATCCTTTTTTTTATGCTAGTTAGTGATAGATTTACTTTAATTTCCTGAAAAATAGTTGGCAACCCTAATTATGACTGACGCGATTCTCACATACCGCGGAATAGCCCGTTACACTAACTACCCTTCAAGTAATTGTTATTGTAATCAAGAACTATACACACGAAATACTGAAACATTAAATTTAAAACTACCGTTGAACGCCCAAATGTAGTTTTAATGTTTTCGTTATTAGTTATTATAACTATTATCGTAATCACAACGTGTTTGATATTGTTTAATAAATTATATTATTTACACCTGCCTAATATAAAGAAGAGCTCTGTCTGGCGTGGAGTAAGAAATAATGTGAAACGCGTTTCTGGTGTTAAATAACGTCGCCGTCGTGAAATATTTACAGGCAAATAAGCAACCATTGGCAGCCGGCCAACCCCTCTTCCCGCGCTCCCGCGGATCCGTAGAGGTTTCTGGCCCTGTGATATTTCCAAAGACCCGACTTGCCAAAATCTACTTTTTATAATACTTTATAAGACTGTTGTGCGATTGCGAATATTTTAAAAACCATTTTCATATATCGGAGGGTACGCGATATTGACATTGTACTAGTATATGACGTGTGGGTAGGGTTTATTTTTGGCCGGCCGTGAGACCGGACCATTCATTTGGCTCATAGTTTATTTTGAAGAGTAACTCCAAATAACTGCGCCAGCAACTTTAGTGCATGTTTCTATGAACTGCAGAAAAGTTCTGTTTACTTTCATGAGAAATGGCGCGAGCGCATGCCGTCTAGCCTACTATGGTTCTATGCGGGTTTCCGAAGCACGTTAAATCGCGGGAGTAAAAGTTTTGAACTACTCACCTTTTTGTTTTGTCTGGCGGGCGTGAGCCCCACCTGGGAGCCCATCTCTGCGAGTATGTTCTTCGGCATTTTGCACTTAAACAGTCCACACAGGAAATAAATAAAGTCGTGATTAGTCCGACTTTCACAGGCGGTGTAGACGCGAAGTGCGCGGCGTGCGCGCGGCGGATCGAATGAGCGCGTAGCGCACGCGCACAGTTTTATGAGAGGAGCGACCGCGCGCCGCGCCGCCGGCCGCCGGCCATCGCGCCGCTCGACGCGCGCGGCGCCGGCCACCCTGGCGCTGCACCCCAAAATGCAGGCGTTTGTTAATTCGTATGCTTTTTATCTACCAGCTGTTCAGCATACTCCTCGTTCAACGACATTGATCATTGTTCCCCGTCATGACTTACGCTAGTGTAGTTTTTGTACATACCGCGCCCTCCTATTTGCATCCCTTACAAACTGTCCAAAACCGTTTCATGCGTGGTGCCACGAGTTGCCCGTGGTACTATCGCAATGTAGACCTCCACCGTGATCTTGATCTTCCCACTATCAAAGATTTTATCAAGGACGTTTCCATACGTTACTTTGATAACGCCCCCCACCACCCTAACCCGCTTGTTGTAACGGCTGCCAACAATAATATTGGAAGCCTTCCCACCAACAAGACGGTTCACATCTAGGCTTCCTAGACACGTCCTAGATGACCCGGACGATCCCATATCCTCTAAATGCCACTACACATTTACAGAATACACTAAACATGCACACTAGTAAGCCCAAGACGTCGTACTCGTGCACTTCTTACTTGTTTGCGTCTTGTGAAATAATGTAATGACTTCATAATTAATGACAAGTTACCTACTCAATATTAAGAAGAAATACAAAAGGCTAACTACATCCATTTATGGGGACAATCCTTTTACGCATGCATTTGATTATCACGATGTTTATTTCACTTAATAAGACTTTTTTCTGTTTATAAATTGTTGAAAAATTTATATTCTTTTTTTATATTGGATTTCAATAAGCGCGCTCGCTTGCTAACGCATCGTCAGAGATTCTGTGTTATATAGAAATATCAGTCCAACTTGCTGCAAGGCCGTAGCAAGGAAGTTCCTAGATCGCAATGATTACAATTTTAATGTCTGCCGGTATTTCACAACAAACGTACTAACATTTATATCATCATAACAGAGGATTTTCCAAAACATCTCTCAATAGAGGGAAAGAAGATACACTAGGGCTTCCCCATAAGCGGCTTATTTCAAATAAAGATTTCTTATTCTATTATGGTAACTAATGTAGGTTAATGTGCTTCGCTTAGGCTTTCGATTGAACATTTTAGAGACAAACAAATTTTGCGAAAATAAAATAGGACAACGACATTTCTTGTTTATTGTGTACTAGTGGTCGCCCAGTGGTCGAAATTCGACCGTAATTATAGTAAGGCTGCACGGATTGTATCCTAAGCAATGAAAAATTAAAAAAGATAGAATGTGGGTTTGGATTGGCATTGACAGATTTCAGAAAAGTGTAGGTATATATGCGTGTGTGTCAAATACATGGTCAGTGTGTGTGTAATGTATTTTTTAAGCATAATTTAAAAAAAATTTAACATTCTGCAATCCTTCTCTCTCTCTCTCTATTTATAAACTATAAGTGTGTGAAATTTCATACTCCTCTGTCCGCGCAATTTTCGTACAATGTTTTTGCTTCACGTATTAATATATAGATATAACTAATCGAATGTTTGCGGAATCGGAGTAGGAGCTCGATGGCGTAGTAGTTAGCGACCCCGGTCTACTGTTGCAAAGGTTAAGCAACTTTCGCAGAAGCCGGTCATCGGATGGGTGACCAAAAATTTATCATTTCTAGCTCCTCTGCGCTTCGGAAGGGACGTAAGCTCTTTGCTTGGTCCCGGCTCCATCAGCAGTCGTTAGCAACCACCAATCCAATATCAAGGACTGGACCCGCGTGGTGGTTGTTAGCCCGTTCTCCCTATCCATCCATAGAGAAGGTTCGTGCTTAAACAGTGGTGATATAAAACGAGATGTTACTTGTTCTGCTGTAGGTTTGAATGTCGCCGCCGCCGGCATGCAGGCCTGTCGTTCGAATTCATACTGCGTTGATTGCTTGTGGAGGGCCCGGATCACCTTCGCGACACATGAGGAGACGATGGCATTCTTCCTTCCCCCTCCCCTCTCCGGCGGGACAGTCCCACATAACTAATTTGGACACCCTAAAGCAGCGGTATGCCTAAGGCATTTCCTTTGAAAAATAAAAATATCCGATTGTACAATTATGTTGGTTTTGCTGGGTAATACCTATAGCGAGCTTCAATTCTTCTATAGTTATTAAAACGTTTCCAATCGTGACTAAGTGGAAAGATTTTGAATTTTTTCCCATACTCCAAGTTTCAAAATGAGGCCGCTAACAAACGATGGTGGACGTTTTTGAACAGCAGAATCGATAAATTTGGTCTCCTTGGAGTTTATCGTGGGTATTTCCCACCGTCTCGCCCATAGCGTCGTAGGTTCACACAATCCCGCGCCTTAAACCTGTACTTAGATGGTTGGGTTTTCTCCCAGGCTTTATAAATAAAACAATAAAAATCCTTTTTCATACATAATCCTGTTTCAACTGTACCTATGAAAACCTATGAAAACTGTACCTGTATTGTATGAAAGTCTAACTTGTCTTGCCTCATCCTTATCACGTTGAAAAAAACGAGAATCTGTTTGGCATAATTGAAACCGCAAGATGCTACTGCAACGCCATAAAAATTCTCGTGTACGTTAACGTGTTCGACTTCGAATGCTAAATAAAACACGCACTGGGCACGATGCAGTACACATAGTGCGTAGTGTGTTTTGTTTACTATCCGTTTTTATTCGATTACGTTTGCGAAAATGAAAATTTGCATGGTAAAGTTTTAACTCTTCTCGTATGTCGCCAGGAGGCGCTGCTTCAATGCCATACTAATTTTTTGTTTTCGTTATCGTGTCCGAATGTCAAATTAAACTCGTAGGCACCCATAAGTACAATTACAAGAACAGTTATGTTAGCACGTGTTGTAGTCAATAACTCTTATGCAATGAAAAAAGACAAGGGTAAATCGTTATTCCTTACATACACATTAATAAACCATAAAAGTACCAATAAACTCACATCTACAAAAAAACAACTTATTAATGAAAATAAACGCTACTCTTTTTTTTTTTCAAGTACATAATATATTACTATATTATGTGATATTGCTAATGGTTTCTTTTTAATAATATTTTTTTATATTTATAAATTGTATACAATTAACATACAAGTTTACTTAGGTTAATGGCACCAGCGTCCGCGACAGGTAATTGTGATCGATTTTTTTCATTTTAGTAATTTAAAATAGAGGGCAGCTACTGATTCTAGTCTTTACCAACAATTGAATACAGACCTCCTGCTTCTTAGCTAACATCTCGTAAGATTAAAAATCCATATTATTTTTTGGTGTAAAAATCTGTGTCGAATGCTGATGAATATAATGATGGGCTTAAATTGTCGAGCTCTGGTATTACTACGGTAATTTATGCCAAATAGCGTTTAGACACCAAGCTTTATAAATATAAAACGTACCTACGTAGTGTTAGTTATTTAGATACACCACAGACCTCACTCACTCATTTGGTCTGTGAGTTACACCATGGTAAAAAATGTATACCCAGCGCATCTGGTATTCTCTTGCCTTGACTATGACCTCATGCTTCGTCACTATAAATGTGTCATCCCAGTGTTATATCCAGCACTTCAAGCTGATGTCGTCGACTACGCCTTCACACCCTAGCCGCCATGGGAAGAAATAAGATATTCAAAGTTCAAAATAATTTATTCAGTTTAGGCTACAAGTAGCTCTTGTGAATGTCACTATGCCATCGGTTCGTAAGTCTACTCTGGGCAGGAGATCTTGTACTGAGAAGAACCGGCAAAAAACTCAGCAAGTGTCCAGCTCTTTTCTCCCTTACGGCGTCAAAAATATTGAAAAAGACCCTATCATAGCAGGACACTTTCCATTATAAATAAACACAAAAAATATAGAAGACGTAAAAAAACATGTAAAAAAAAACAATAAAAAAACTAAGTTAACAAATTTACATCAGGTAAAAGTTTCAATTTCCACAATGTCATACAGTACCACTAGAGTACTCTATAGTAAAAGTCAAAAATTGTTAAAGTGATAAAAACAAAGTCAAACTACAGTGAATAATACTAAAAATAAGATAAGTATGCAAGAGCAGACCGCAGCCTCAAAAGGCGGCACCCATTCACGAGTATGATATATGAATCAACCATCGTTTCGCTCAACCATGTTTTAGGGAACGTAACGACCCGACGCACACGCCACCACCGCTGAGACAATAAAGAGAGTATGACACACTCAAGATACTCTAAATGAAAAGAGAATGGCTTGTATGTTTCCACCTGGACTTTATCTTGATTTGACTATGTCCAGTTGAAAAAAGTGTTGAGAATATTTCCTATTCTCATACCTACCGAATATACATTCATAAAAATCGATCGAGCCGTTTCGGAGGAGTACGGCAACTAACACTGTGATTTGTGACACGAGAATTTTATAGTATTTTATAGTATACTCGAGAGCCATGAATCCGGGTCACTTAAAGAAACCTATAAATCTCGGAAACTAAGAATGCTAGCTTAATGAAATAAATTGTGTTTAATAGACAATTAATTATTCCTTAAATGAAAGTAATAAAATGCATGAGTCACTACATTTTATTTACAAAATACTACATAAAGAATAAAAACTGCTGATCTATTTTTGTTTTAATATAGGAAACATGACATTTTTGAACAACATTACGATTTTCTTGAATTTTTAATACTTCGTATTGCCTCCTCGTGCTTCTATTACTGTGTTAACGCGGTTTATCATGCTGTATACCAAGTTCCTTATACGATTTTGGGGTATTTTCTCCATTCCTCTGCGAGAACAATTTTAAGCTTACGAAGCGTGATTGGGGTTTCGTTGTTTTACGCTCTCCCTAGCTCGTCCCAAGCATGCTCGATCGGGTTGATATCCGATAGTCCTATATTACCTAGTACCTACTTACATTTTCCACATTTTTTGGTTTTACAATATTTTTCAATATTCTATGTTACAAAGCTTCTCTATTAACAAAGTTAATTGTTTCTTGTTTTAGTACAAAAAGTATGATAGCACTCGGGTTAAGCCAAAATAGTTGTTCGGAACTATGCTTCTGAAAATCAGAAAAACACATTGCCGACCTGGAAACAGAACCTAACACCAACATAACCCATCTGGATGATACTTGACTTCCGACGCTATAGGTATTGAGATATATTGCGTCTATAAGATGTTCCATACCTACTAACTTTTAACCGCCTCTGTGGTCTAGTGGTTAAGACCACCGGGTGAGACCCAGAAGTCCCGGGTTCGATTCCCAGCGGGGTGTACATGTTTGTGTACTTGGTTTGGTTGGTGGTAGGGCTTGTTTGCCCGCCTGGCTAGCTACCTCCATCTTATCTAATGTCGCCATAACATCAATGTAACATCAAAGCCTAAAGATGAAAGTGATCGTATGGCAAATAAAACTCGCAAGCACTCTGGTGATAAATAAGGCAGTAATCATTTTAGCGTACAAACTCTCGTTTGGCAAATTAATATAAGACTCGCACTATTAGATGCTATTAGGCACACTGTTATGTAGTAAGTACCTGCCACTGATATTAGTAATAGATATTACGAGTAGTAAATAATTAGAACTCTCAGTATTTCACAAAATGGTCACGTTTTGGTGTCCCGAGTGATTAATGTGCAATGAACTCAGAAGCTAATGGTTTTTTACGTTTTTACATACAATGTGCACACGCACGACACTCGATGTAGTGTAGGTAGGCGGGTCAAACCAAACGTAAACCGCGTCAAAAGGAAAACTTACTACCATTGTCGCTCGTGTTACTAAGCATTGTTACTTCATTAATTCATTAATATCAATATGAC
Source organism: Eudonia truncicolella (assembly GCA_949315975.1). Lineage (NCBI taxonomy): Eukaryota > Metazoa > Arthropoda > Insecta > Lepidoptera > Crambidae > Eudonia > Eudonia truncicolella. The sequence continues at coordinate 7,831,358 of OX438825.1, read as the reverse complement.
CTGCGATTAAATCACCAATTGATTGTATTTTGAAACATGTATCATCACTATCTAGTCTTACATTGTACTTGAACAGTTATGTCTAGGTATTATTAAATGTCAACCCTTATTAAGTACATACGTCATCGGCATACAATGGTATTGCATGACGTAGTTTCTGAGAGTGCGTGTTCGAATCCTGATCGTGGAAAGTTTTTCAACAGTTTCTTAATTTACTTGTTTTACAAAAAACACAAATGTTGATAAAATTTGTTGACATTGAATAGGCGCCTTTGGCTTTCAAAGTAAAAAAGTAAATAGTGTTGAATCATTTCGGCGGGCTGGTTAGAACCACGATAGCTCAATTGGAAGAACACCTGACCCGGTATGTCAGAAGGGTGCAGGTTCAAATCCTGCTCGTGGAAATTTTATCAACATTTGTGTTTTTGTAATTTGTTTCGCAACAAAATTTGCGTTTATATTATATAAACAAAACAATAACCTTTTTTTTTTACTTGCTTTAGCTGTCCACCATGACGAACCGGGGTTACCGGGTAGATACCTACGTGACTAAATTAAAATATCGCGAGCTTCTCATTATGTCGGAGAGCTTATCAAGCTATAAAACAGTCATTGTTTTAATTTTATCGGTCATTTGAATTTTAGCTGTTTGTTTCGTTGACGTGTCGTCGTCTCACTCAGGGCCCTGTCAGAATAACAGCGAACCAAACAGAAACTCCAATAGCACTCGGCACATCTTTGTGTGTCGTGTCGTGGGTGGGGGTATTAATAATTATATTAATAATAATAAATTCATTTATTCAGGCAACATAGGCCCTCATTAATAAGGGAAAAGTACCAATTATCGGATACGTGCGCAATATTGGATACATAAATATCTAAAAATGTATCCACCGCCATCTGTCGTAACAGTCTAAAAGTACTTCGTCAATGTTTAGTCTCAATGCTTTCTCCGACAGCAGCGCCATATCTAGCTGCAGTCGACTGTCAAAATTCAAAGTGTGAACGAAAGTTCTTCGAATTATTTTTGTTATCGTGCTGCTAAGTGTTTTAAATAACGGTAAGTGCATTTATTTGTTGTTATAGGGATACACACTAATAAGACACATAGTTATTTAGACATATTTAACGCTTTTTCTTGATAAATTTGGTAGGCAAAGAGTTCGTGAACAATTTTCGCAAATGTAGGTACTAAACTCAATACTGGATACCTTGCTACGCCTAATATTGGATATCCAGTATTGGGAACGGTGGATCTATTTATTTGTTGCTAAGGTAAAAGATCTTTTGCTGACCCCTGTCTATACTAATATTATAATATTTATAAAGAGGAAAGCTTTGTATTTTTGTATGTTTGCAACGAATAAACTCAAAAACTAATGGAGCGATTTCACAAATTCTTTCACCATTAGAATGCTACATTAGCGCTGAGTAACATAGGCTATATTAAAAAAAGTCCAACCGTGCGAAGTCGGGACGGGCCGCTAGTTTTTAATAATTAAAGGGAAAAAAAATGACGATTACTTACTGGTACCCTACCTTACCTACTTACAGACGAGTTGAGAATCTCCTACATTTTTGAAGACTGTTGACTGAAGACATTGAATAAGAGTGACAAGGCGCACTTGTTATTGATATCATAGCGTGAGAATTAGTCGCCTTTTCAAAAATCTCACCTGGGGAGATTTTAAGTCTCATTTCAGCGGCTGACAGTGGGGCGGTCCCAAAGTAGGAAAATTTTGAGCATAATTAAGCATTTGTGAAAATTGGAACTGTTACGGTTAAATGTATGCTGAAATTGTTCATGAACTAGTAATTCTGATAGGAATTAATTGCGTTTAGTGTAATTATGGTCCTCATATTATTCGGCACTCGCTCACGAATATTCCGTCTTTATGGATTTCGTTATCCCATAAAGTAAAGTAAATACCTATGAATGTCCCACGGCTGGGCATTTGCCCCATCATTGAAATCAAATCGTCATTACAATTTATGGGTATCTAATGGCTCAATCACCAAGCTTGCCAAATACGGGTTGATGATCACAAACCCGGGCTACACTTCAAAAGATCCGAAACACACTCTGCCCAACCTGAGAATTGAACCCAAAAGAAACCTTCGGGCATGGGGCCGAAAGCTGTGCCACTCGGCCACCGAAGCGTCGTTATCTCATAACAAAGTTATTTTTTAAAGCTACTAGCCAAATCTAATGTCACTTTATATGCTTAAGGAAAATACAGAGCTCTAGTTTATATAGTTAGCTAATTTCTTAATTAGTTTCATGATGTTGACAATTAACTACTTTAGTTAATCTCTGTATTTCCCGACATTTTGGCTTATTAAGTTTAAAATACGTGTAAATTAAATTGTTAATACCGTTAAGTTTAAAGTAAGCATACGAAGTATTAGCACAGATTAAATAATGTCTAAAAAGTAGATATAACAAGGGTTTCAAAAGCATGTATATAAGTATGTATATAAGTCGTCTTTAGCACCCAATCGACAACAATAAAAATGCCTCATGCTTAATGATTTGGGATACCACTCTCAATATCCAAATCAATGTTTCGGTGAATTCACCAAGGTTTAGGATTGAACAGCCAGAAGGATTCGATAGCGTGATGCCGACCCCCCGAAAAACGGGGTTTAATTTTGTTTTGTGCTAGTACGAGTTGCATTTGTATGGCGAAAATTTGTATATCACAATATTAAATTTTCCCGTATGTCGCCAGGAGGCGCTCCTTCAATACCATACTAATTTTCGTTTTCGTAAACGTATGGGAATGAATACGGATAGTAGGTAAACAAAACTCACATTGGGCACCCAGAACCAAATCTCAAAAAGAAAAGAACTTAGAACTTAATAATAACGTAGGCATACGGCTTAAGGATAAAACAGTCAAACATAATATGTAATATTTGATGCATAGTTAACCGTGATTTTTGAATATTAATCTGTAATATCCATTACTTCTGTAATGGATATTAATATCGTCGAAACGTGGAATTGATGAGTGCCGTTCTTTGGTTTTAAAAGAAACTTTGGAAGAAACGGTATTGAATTTTAAATTGTATGTATGCTACACTCGAGAGCAACGAATTCGGGTCACTTAAAGAAACCTATAAATCTAGCTTGATGAAATAAATTGTGTTTAATAGACAATTAAATACTCCTTAAATGAAAGTAATAAAACTTCTTAGTTATGGTATAGTTATGTATACAAAAATCAAATTTGAAAAAGGGAGACATTCGAAGATGGAACTACGAAATTACTGTTTTTGCTTTTGTTTCTAATCTGTCATTAAAGTGGGTATATACACCATGTTGAGTGTTCAATATTTCAACCGCGCCTCCCAGCCTCCGGGGGGCGTGCGTTCCGGTAGTCTTCAAGGCCCTTTTTAAGGCCAAAGGCAAACCCCGGGGGTTTTTACCGGGTCGGTCTTAATCCTTTTTAGAAAAGGACAAGGCCATCCCCGGATCTACGGAATCTGCGAGAAGATTTTCCTCTGGGTCAAAAAAAAATGTTCAATATTTATTATTCAAGGTATAATCATTTCGCTTACAGGTAAGTCTTCTTCAGGTAAGAATGCTGCAGAATTCTCACAACGCTGGAAACCGGCCGGAGTCGCGCGATACAGCCAGGACTGTCGGTGTGTCGCTGTCAACAGTACAAAGAGTTCTCCGACGTTACGAGGAAACTGCTCTAACCTACGCAGACCAGGAACAGGTAGAACCAGGTGTACCATAGCACGAGAAGATCGATACTTGGCGAACACCATGCTTCGTAATCGCTTTTTCACAGGAACTGAACTTACAAATCGGTTTCGACGCCTAGAATTAAGTAACCAAAGCGCATGGACAGTAAGACGACAACTTGCTGAAGCTAACTTGAAATCACTTAGACCTGCAAACGGCCCTAAACTGGAGCGTGGGGATCGTATTTAAAGAGTAAGATATGCCCAGAACCACTTAAATTGGATTAATGAAGATTGGTCAAAAGATAAGTTCTACGACGAATCAAAATGCTCTACAAGCACGATGGAAGACACAGAGTGTATAGAAGACCAGGGGAAAGATTCAAGCAAGCATGCATCGAAGACAAAGTAGCCTACGGTGGTGGGTCTGTACTTGTGTGGGCCGGAATTTCTTTAGAGAATCGCACAGAACTGGTGTTCATAGAAAACGGCTATTTAACTAGCGTAAAATATGTGGAAGAAATTCTTAATGAACACGTTGGTCCATTTATGGTCAATTTGGGTGAGGATACTATTTTTATGCATGACAATGCCCGACCTCATACAGGTTGGATTATGAACCTTCAAGAGATGAACATTACGCGTATGGAGTGGCCAGCAAGCTGCCCGGATACCAACCCGATCGATTGGGTTTGACGCAGACAGAGGGGTTTGAGACAGAGCATGCTTAGGACGAGCTAGGGAGATGCGTAAAACAACGAAACCCTCCCCCAATCACGCTTCGTGAGCTCAAAATTTCTCTCACAGAGGAATGGGAGAATATTTCCCAAAATCGTATAAGGAACTTGGTGTACTGTAGAGCCTAAGGGGCTGTACTTTACAGGGAAGACGTAGTCAAAGAAACAAACAATCGTTCAGTAATAAACTGAATTTTTAAAACGAACTCAAGTTAACATTTTATTGCCCTGTCGCTGCGACGGGCTGACGTAGAAGCCCCCCGATCCTCTTCTGTTTCCTTCCATGCATGTCTTCTTAATCAAGATGAGTTTAAACGCGACGGCTGCCATTAGGCTCGCCCAACCAAGTAGTCCTGATCACTACAGTACCTACAGCATGCCAAACAGCGTAAACGCAGTAATGGAAGCACGATGAGGCAGTACGAAGTATTAAAATTCAAGAAAATCGTAATGTTGGTCAAAAATGTCATGTTTCCTATTTTCGTTTTATGGTTTCTTTATGTATTTTTTTGTAAATAAAATGAAGTGAGGTAACAAAGTTTATGACTTTATTACCTATTTTCATTTAAGGAGTATTTAATTGTCTATTAAACACAATTTATTTCATTATGCTAGCATTCTTAGTTTCCGAGATTTATAGGTTTCTTTAAGTGATCCGGATTCATTGCTCTCGAGTGTACTTAGTGATTGTAGACAGCCTAGTTACCTATCTATTTCATTTGGTATTTTTTAAGAGAGGTTCAGTACACACGCCTGCACTGCACATCAACCTATCCAAAACTGTCAAATTTCTTCAATACCTACATTGTCAACCATATAGTAGCCTTTGTTATAAAGTTCAAAGTCTATTGAGGAAATTTGATAGTTTGTGGTAGGTTGAAGCTCAGAAGAACAATATAGCTTTAGTTATTATTCTGAGCCTTTTTTACGCTTTTTAATTTTGCAGACCGACTGCGCCATCGAGCTCCTCCAAGCACACATAAGTTTTCTTTGTATCCTCTCAATTCATGGGCATGAGTAGAGATAAAGTGGGGCCGCCATTTTATGGACCTAGGTATATTCCAGTAAACTTAAACGGAATTCCTTGATGCTGCGAAGTACAACACCAAGATTTCGTTCTTGATTCTTTTTACTAGTATTAATTTATATAATTATTAATGCTATATATGCTATAATTTATTAATGCTCAAGTCTCGTATTGTTTCTACTTTGGCTAAAGCAGTTTAGTTAATTTTGTATGTTCGTTGTTTATTTAGCGTTGTATACTTTTCTTGTTACAGGGATGAGTCTTGATTCTGTCGTCTTGTAAGGCATCAGCATCTCATTATCTTTATCTCAAACTATGACAGATAGTGAATCGTTTAGCAAAATCCCAATACAAGGTAATATAGCGTAAATTAGCTACTTCTTTTTATTATTGATCTGCGTTGTCTCAGCGGGTCTCGACTTAACTCGTCACTTAGAGTTTCGGAAGCAATGCGCTAGCGTGCATTCGTCGCACGCGCTGTGCCTCTGCAGGAAAACTCTCAGCCTGTTTGGAAGGCTCAATGTCGAGGGCATACTTACACGGCTTTATCGAGTTCCGCGTTCGTTAAATTTTGCATCAGTTACGTTTATAATGGCAAGGCCATCTAATACCCCTTCAAAAGTTTAAGCGTTCGCCTTTTCCAGCACACCGCAACGCACTTTACCGGTATGTAACTGTTTAATGTTATTAAAACTGTATAATTTCTAATGCCCCACATAAATTGTTTTTAATTAAGTTTTCTTCATTGCACATACTAAGGTGTCATTGTTTTTGCTCAACAGTTCAACGCTATTATATGTATAACTTGTTAAGTGGAAACTTCTTTGGCAAGTGTAACATTTTATAGTTGTATTGTATCTATTCAAATGTACCTATTTATAACGCTGTTTGTTTCCCAAATAATGAAAATAAAAAATAAAAAAATAAAATGTGTTTCTATTCTATTCTGGGTGCCAAGTGCGAGTTTCATTTGTTATTCGATCACGTTAACAAAAACGAGAATTTGTATGGAATATTTTAACTCTTCTACGGCAGTGAAGCCATACCTACTAATTTTTTTGTTTTCGTTTTCATAATCAAATGAATACGGATAATTAAACAAAACGCAAACTAGGAGCATAACGGCATCAACTCGCAATTATATAAAGTAGTTTACATCAATATTGAACTACGTAAACGAATACCTACAGGACATTTTGGCATTACATTATTCAAATTCGTATTTACCTTACTCGTTCAACCAGGTATGTTAGTTAAACTAGCAGGAAAATATTTGTTGCATATATTTGGTCACACCGGGAAAATATCATGGTTATGTCAAAGCTGTATAACATGTATTGTGACCAAATCATAATGAAACTGCCATTTATTTGGCTCATTATATACGTACTAGACTAGACCTCGCATACGAAGTACCTACGAGCTCTGGTTGCCTATTGCGAGTTTCATTTGCCATTCGGAAAAGCAGCGCCTCCTGGTGACGAACTCAGAGAGTTAAAACATTGCCATACAAAATCTCTTTTTCGTAACGTGATCGAATGAATTCGAATTGTAAATAAATCTCAACTATGTACAGACGCCAACCTATCCAAAACTGTAAAATTTCTTCAATACCTTTTCAACCGTATACCGTAGCATTAAAATTCAAAGTCTATTGAGGAAATGTTACAGTTTGTGGTAAGTTGATGTGCAGGCGTGTACTCTGAGATCACGTTATCTTCTTCTTCTTTTATTTATGGCATGTTTTGTGTTTACAGCTGACCACAATTCCGCCAATATCACGTAGGTAGCCAATACACGGAAGGATTCGTATGGAATAAATTATAACTTTGCGTTTTTGAGCATTACCAAGAACAATTAAATAAATATAATACACACACAAGAGTTATTTATAACTTGATATTGTTTACTGACAAAAATTTATCAATAACGAAAATTTCGAGTATAACATGAAACAGCGCCTCCTAGTCCTTTGTCCGACGAAGGCCCTTCTCTATTATTACGTACGTAGGCCGTTTTTCGCTGCGGCGATCTCGAAAGCAATCACCTTCGGCAGGTCAATCACTGCCTTCCTGTTGATGCCCCATATTCAGCCTCACCTTGGGTCGAATCAGCTGCTGCGCCTTTGTCGTCGCCTTGTGACAATATAATAATTGTCCTGGGAAGGATACTGGCCATTCTTGTATACCAATCGACGTACTAACATTAGCGAGTTTATTTTTGTTTCCTTTTACTAAACCCATGTTGAACTATGGACTATAGATACGGACAGATGTTATATCTATCTAACAATCTAAATGGTTCAGTGACCATTCGATCACGATATGCGATAGCGATAACCAGAATTTGAATGGCATTGAAGCAGCACCTTCATTTAGCCATAAAAATTCTCATTTTGTTAAAGTGATCGAATAGCGAGAAAGTCTAAAACTTAAGAGACGTAAATTAAAACTAAACCTAAGTTAAACTTTTTAAAAATCTTAATAGAGGCAACTTTGAACTTGACTCGTTATTAGCTATGTATATCTTTATTTAATCTACTTGTGATAGGTAATAAAACACAATAAATTATAATCACAATTATTTATTACAAACCCTAGTAAAATAATTACAATAATAAACAGTCTCTCTAGAAATTTAACGCATTAAAGTTAACCACGTCATCGGTCGTGTGCTAGATCTAGATTTTAATTTGAAAATAAGTTTACTTTGTATACAAAAAAGAAAACTTACATTAAACTTCTTAAACAATTAATTACAGTAATGTTTACAATCCTTTTGTGACGTAACTTTAACAATAACTGCCAATATTTTGCAATTTGGCCTCTAAGTACAATATAGTGAAAACCAGCATTAAATTGACGTTTTAGTTTTACACAGAATATCACGATTGTTGAGGTAAATTATACTATAGTTAATAATAAACGTACATTAAGAATGTTAATTTTGGAATGTGTAAAAATGTATACGCGTATAACTTCTATAAGTACATCAATCGTATCAATTTTTTAAAATTTATATAATATTTTTATTTACCCAACGCTGATGTTGTACTATAACAAATTTATTTATTACAGAACACTGGGATATCATGATTAAGACAACAGCATCGGTTCTTAAACGCGTACGCACCTTATTTAAATGACACTTTCCAAAGGTAATTTTACATTACGTGTATTCATAACATTCATTTATTTCCACATTTTCAGTTTGCTAGTTACAATTTATTGTTTGTTTCAAGGCGTTACATATAGAAGGATAAGTGAAAGGATTAAGGTGAAAGCACAAGAAGTATTTGATAGGAAGACATGTTGTTGCCAACGACAGATAACAGGTACTTAGCTCAGATATTTATAAGAATATTTCAGAATAATTATTAACAATATGGGGAATACTGCTCTATAATACATTATCATCATTTTACTATAATATTTCTAAACAAATAAATTATGTTTACCTATATAATTAGTCACCCCATTCATTAAATATAACATTTAAATATTTTTCTATTAAAATCTCCTTTGCCATTTACATTTATACACACTTTATTTATACATGATACTTTCTATTGTGCAGTTATAATCTAGCGAGTTGACTATCACTACCTATTTAATAAAAAATAAGAAACAATTCAAAAATTATTATTATAACATTTTTTATGTCCAACTCCAACAATTTTATTTAATTTCTACACTCTTTAAATGTTCTTATTTGATTTAACGAATGCAAAAACGTTGTTTTTTTTTGGAGTAGACAACTATTACAAATCTCACTAATGACGTTTTAATATTTATAATATTTGGCAGCACGAGGGAATACTCGCTATATTTTCATCATTATAATATAAAGTCATTCATATTTTTCTGAACATTATCCAAATTGCTAGGAAGTAGTTTAGCATTACATACTCAGATAAAACGGTGGTAGATTGTATACAATACATACCCGAATCCAGAACCGAACCCAGGATCACTAAGCCCAGAAGCACTAGACCAAAGCGCGGGTCAATAGCCAAAGCTGGCTGGCTATACGATTGAGGAACCCAAACACAACGAATAATCGTATCTGATTCTTGTACCGATCTAAGAGATTCTGCTACCGATCAGAGGTGCTGATTTCTCTTTTTCTCATTTTATTATTTGCAAAGATTTTATTATTTGCGGATGATATATAAACATTTTTAGGGAAATTACAAATGTATATGAGTATATATTACTCCAGGGAGATTAAAATATATTTAAGATAATTGTTGCATTAATTAATATTGTTGTTGTTAATTGTTGCTAGATTTTAATATTTCTATTTTTAAACTTCTCCCGGCAATACGTCGTAATTAGGTTTTATTATCAGTTAGGAGGTCAAATCCTTAACAACGTCGACACAATTGTGCGGAGTGTCTTGGAGTACGGTTCGCAAGTCGGGAGCCCACGTTATTCGGTATACTAAGATCTTTTAAGAGTCTATATAAAAAAGGTACATGAAATATTTGGAACATAAAACTGGAGTTCATGACAATACATATGGTGAGCGGTGTGCAAGACACTTCCTGCTTCATTTCAAGGTCCGCAGAGATTGCATACGTTACTCACTTATCTAAAATATTAGAAGCTAATTAGATAAAATTTGGACTGTAGGTTAACTGAGTGACGTAACCAGAGAGAGTAAGAAAAGATTTTTCGGAAATCACACCCTAAGGAGCTCAAATAGGGGGTGAAAGTTTGTATGAAAGTCCGTCTGTTTTTAAGTAAAATACATGAAAATTGGTATTTGGGTTCTTGAAAAGAATTAAAGAATGACATGTCTCAGAAATTTTGTTTATTTTTCTTTAAATGAGTAAAAAAGGGAAAAGGTTTTTTTGGGGAAATTGTTATTTTTAAAGTAATAACTATCAAAATGAATATTTTAACCGATCTTTAGATTTTTCAACAAATTAAGTGTTTTAGTATTTTTCGTAAAACCTCCCTTAGAGAGGTGAAATAGGAATGAAAAGTTTGTATGGAAATCTGTCATTTTTAAAGTTTAATCCACGAACTGACTAACATGGACGTACCTTTAATAAGTTTGACTTGTATTACAAATAATCACACGTCGTGTAGCCTACGAGAGCGAAGCCACGAGCAAAAGCTAGTTAAGTATAAAGTAATATAGGTTGGTCACATATATATGTTGTGTAGCGCGGGGTGTTATAATTTGCTTGTTCGAGGCCCAGTGATTTGTGCCAATATCTCTCACATTGGGTATTCAAAACAACGTGCAATTTCATTACAAAAAAAATTGCAGCAGACTATGTCAATAATACGAAAGTATTGTTAGACTGGCGCGCTTGCTTCGTTTCGTTGTTTTCGTCTTCGTTGGTTTGTAACAGTACGTTTGTAAAGCGTAATGTTTGTAAAGCGATCTCCGGAAATAATATGGTCACCATAAAATTAATCAAAGTGCCCTGAATTATGAAAGTATATTTTACATATCAGTAAAATAAAATTTTGATGCGTACATTTCAAATATATTTTTGCTTGATTATATAATGTTGACAATTATTCAAAAACATAATCTAAAATAAAAACATTAATTTTGTTTCTTCGTTTATTTGCTTCGTTCAATTACTATATGCTGGCAGTACGCTAAACAAAGCGTTATTTTAATTCTTCCAAGTCCTGAATAAGTATTTAGGCACGCGATTCAGAATTCATTTTTAATTTTTTATATTACAATCGGGAATGGTAATTGAGATAAAGGCCTAGAAGGCCTTTATCTCAACTGATGTTAAGTAACAATAAGGGCAAACGACACACATCAACGCTACTAACACATAGATGTGATGGCGATAAACTTTACGAAAGTCATGAGTCGAATCGCGCAAGCGGAGTACGCGGCTACGCACCGTACAAATACTCAACAGACGAACTTGGCCGAAGTGCGAGCGGGTTCCACTGGGGAACCAACTGCGTATTCATACGTTCCGCTATCCGCATGCGCGATGCGTCGTCATCATAGATCGAAAAGGATAGTTTTTTCTGGAAATAATTACATAACGTTATCAATAGCATGGATAATCCGATAAAATGATAGGTGCAAATAAACAACTACTTCTTTTGTACGAGAAACTTATGGACACATTGTGTTTCTTATAATAATTTAATGTTCCTTTATTTCGGAAATGGCAATACCAGTGTTATCCACGTTACCCAACATTGCAAGTAAAATTAAGAAAATTCTTCATCCATTCCGATCTATGGTCATCGCACGGAACGCGTACTTAGATATGAACATGTTATAGCGTTACATATGTGTTGTAACTACAGCAGCGGGAAGTGCGCGTCGCAGTTGTGGTGCACTGCGGCGGCGAGCGCGGCGTGGAGCGCGAGCGCGCGGCCCGGCCCCGGCAGCAGCGAGAGGGTGCGCGCGTCGCCGCCGCTTGCACCGCCCCCGCAATTCGCGCCGGCGCTCGCGCCCTCTGCGCCGGTATAGCGCGCCACGCGAGCCATTGCCGCAGTGCTTACCTGCACCAGCAGAGCAAACATTAACAAATACTTATAATACTAACATAGCTATGTGTTATTGACTAACAAAAATTGTATAATATAATAGGTATGTTGGTATTTAAGGTATATATTATATAGGCCATAGTTACCTGAAATAAAGGTATTCTATTCTATTATAAAAAATACGACAATAAATATAACTATGACTATGGCAGTTTATGTTGCGTCAATTAATAAGTTGTTGTGACAAGAAAAGTACAAAAGTTTAATGATTTTATTAATTCCACTGTACGCACTTGTACGCAGGTCATTAGGAAACACAACATGACATCGACAAAACGTAGGTTCTTGTGTCAAGTAGTAGTTCTCGACTCCATGGCAAGAAGGGACGTTAAACTTACTTGGTACTCGTCGTCCTCGTCGATAATCCGAGCCTCCGTGCTTCTCGACATTCGTTTTTGGGTTACACAAAGCTGCACATACAACAGAAGATACGTACAACATCACATCATACACTTTTGAACTAGGCCGGAATACCAGACCTTGAACACCGGACATTCAATTCATCAGCATGAATGCATTGGAAAATGTTTCATAATTGTAAAACTTGCGAAATTTTGTACAACATCGAAATATTTATTAAACAAATATCAGACAAATATCATCATTGATGATTAGGGAGCTTAATAAGCCTTGAAAATTTCAAGGCCTATTGTACTAAAACAACAGTCGGTAACACCCACCTTGACACATTATGACGATATACAATATCAATTAGGCAAGACGTCATATCGCGCGGCTGCGTCTATAGCCGTATGAGTTAATAAGATTGTTATTGATCTACAAATAGGCCCAATGAACTTGGTTTTCTCGTTATGATGCGTACAGTTTCTACTGTTTGCACACAGCCGCGCTGCGTAAAAGCACCTTTGACCATGCACTTATGACCATCAACTCTATTACCGTAGTACCGCACCGATTCAAACGATCATAATTATCATCGAACAGCTGCGCTTCCATCTCTCTCTAGCGTGTAGCAAGTAGAACCAATACCCTTGAGTGCATTGAATGCAATTACGGATCATGTACAATCACAGGCCGCACTTGACATAATTTAGCGATGCGATTATTTTTCATCAAAATCGGTCACGGACTCCATTACGTATTTTTTTATATCGAATACTATAAGATTTACGGATTCGGAACACACAAAAACTTCCTTTATAGAATAGCTTATATCTTAGAATGGATACGCTTTAGGGCTAGGCTGCTATGTAACAATAATAATATAATGATTAAGAATTTATTTCTCTTTAAACATATGTTACAAAAACAAAATACATTATTTCAGACAAAGCGGTCTTTGACTAAGGTGCTGCAGATGTTTACGTCAACAGCACCATAATCCGTATACTCGTAGAAGACCTATACCACAAAAGCTTTGTTCGTGCGCAAGCAGTTACAAAAAAGGTACCAAAAGTGTAGTGGAAGGGACTCACCTCAATAACTTGCCCTCCGTAGGGCGCGAGCGTGCAGAATCTTAAGTCAATCATCTCCACTATTCGCTCCGAGTCCGGTTCAGCCACTACTAGGAGCTGGAGGAAATTGGTCACATTTAAAATGAGATTTGAGATGATTTGAGTCACAGAAAAATAAAAGACTTTATAATAATGAACAAATGTAGCACCAAAATAGGTTTCAATGTCAAGAAACTACGATCAAAATTGTTATTTAAATCGTCCCTAGTGAATTTGAAATGTTGGTGAACAGGTGTGATATTGTTACAGAGTAGAAAAAAGTAAATAGCCTATAACTGTCCCACAGCTGGGCAAAGGCCTCCATCATCAAAATCAAGTCATCACTACAACTAATGGTTAATCACCACTTTTGCCAAGTGCGGGTTGGTGATCACAAATTGGGGTTGGCTATACTTACATCGAAAAATACAAAAAACATTGCCCGACCCGGGAATTGAACCCGGGACCTTTGGGTATCGAGCCGAGCGCTTTGCCACTCGGCCACCGAGGCGTTACTAAGTATTTTGTTTAAAGTTAAATACCCATTTCTGAAAAATTATATAAGCTCCGTCAGTCAGAAGTGAAATGCATACATTTTGGTAAAAACCAAAGGTAAATTTATAAAATGATAAAATGCGTATTCATTAGATAGAACACTCAGCAACGAATATTATGACATGGTACCAACACATTCTATCTAACCTCTTCCTTACAGTCGTCCAACGGTTACGTATAGACAGAGCAATCGTGCGAGAGTTGCAGAGTGAGAGGGGAACGGTAGCGATCCCAAGATGCCATACACCCATGGAGGGAAACACAATCTAGGGCTGATTCATTTTAGTTTTAATCGTTTCGCTTGAATATTAAAATTTAATAATTAAAATATACTATGATAATGGTTCATACTAATCGTCCTGTGAGAGACTGCATGGTCATCGTGTCGCATAAATAAGAAGTTGAAATTTCACCAGTTTCCTCACACAGAAGAAAGGTAAGTCTAATAATATTTTACTAGTGATCGCCCAGTGGTCGATATTCGACCTTAATTTTTATTAAAAGATGTTTACTATTTCGGCTGATGGGTTTGTAGCTATAAAAAGCCATGACAATAAAAAAAAAATTGTTTGACATTGACAGATTAAATGAATGACCAAACAAACAAACAACTTTACGCTGTAATAGTAAAATATTTAGTGACTGACAGTATTCTTGATATTTTTATTGCGAGTTTACAGTTAAAATATATATCTATATAAAATAGATTATAGAATTAACAATGACGTATTTTTTTTTACAAATCATAAAGAGAATGCAGTAAATACTCGTTAGAAGACATTTGACATACTTTGATTCCTTATCAATGATCTGCACTTTATTGAGACATATTTTCAACAGTAAATATTTATTAATATACTTTAAAAGTCTATTACACACGAAATGGATGAAATCCATATTACAATAGAAAATAGAAATTATAAAGAGAATACAGTAAATACTCATTAGAAGACATTTGACATATCAAAATGATGACACAATATGTCACATAAAATAATCATGTTCGTAATATCGATTTAAAATTTACAAAATGGCGCGCGCTTCCGCGCTTCTCCGACTTCCTGTTACACACTTCCGTCCCATTTCTACGAAATTACTCCCACAAATCAGTCAAAACAGATAGATAAAATTATCCATAGATCACGCTCTTAAACTTACTACTTCCCTGGACAGATTGTATACAACGTGTAATCGTTAAGTGTGCACAGGCGATTATTCCGAAACTATGAGAGACAAATTAAAATTGATAACGAAAGTACGTTATCTAATGAGTAAAATGGCATCAATAACTTTTTGAAAATCAAACGAGAAGTATCCAAAATTTTGACATTAAACAGTCACATACATTTAGTATGAGATTAGTAGAAAGGTTTTAGTTTCCTTGTTTTAAAAGGTTAATTTAACTTTATTAACATAACAAAATAATGTATATCAAAATTAATAATATTATCTTTGAATTGAATATTTATTTCTTTCAAGGCTCATCGAAGCGGGCGGGTGACGGCTAGTAAATAAAATATGATGTTGATGGTGTACCTTGTGCGTGAGCAGCAGGTTGAGCGGCGCGTTGTTGAGCAGCACCTCGAAGCCGGCGAGCGCGCTGAGCTCGGCCAGCCGGAACGCCCAGCGCACGCAGTCGCGCCGCCACCCCGCCGCGCATAACGGCGCGCAGTCGCAGTGGCGCGCCAGCCAGCGGGACTCGCGCGGCTAAGCGAACAGCCACTTGTATGTTACAACGTGTGTGGACGGTCACGCGGATTGACGGGTAGCAATATCAAGTGTGTATACGCAACTTGTTTCCGATGTTTGATGAGAACATGGAATGATAGGTTATCACAAATTATTGTTTTTTTTTAAAGTGTTTTTCTTACGTCCTGGTGATTCAGGAATTCAGTAGCATTGTTTTTCTTATGTCTATATTTTTAGTACGCTGAGGTTTATTAACCTCATATTCAAGATATTATAAATAAATATAAAATCATCATTCAAAAAATTAAGTTTTATATAAAAGTTTATTATAAAGTGTCTGATTATGATTACACAGAATACATAGGTTTGAAATCCTTAAACTAAATAAAATAAGGTTTGAAATTCTAAAACTAAATATATTTTTTTTCCGAAACCAAATACTCCTAAATCTGTAACAGGTAATTTTAAGTTTGTGGGTCTCTGCAAAGTGATTGCACATAACGTTTTGTCTCTTATCTGTACTCTGCGTATACCTCTGTATATTGTGTACTTTTGTTAAAGGCAAAGTTATTTATTATTAGTTATAGAGTAGTACGAGAAGCATTACCTGCGGCGCGGGGTCCCAGCCCGTCTGCGTGAGCAGCCCGCGGCCCGCGAACGCCACGAGGTCGGCGGTGGCGCTGAGCGGCTTGGTCAGCGCGCCGACCAGCCCGCGCCGCAGCGCCGCCGCGCCGCTCTCCGTCTCGCCCACCGCCACGCCCACCAGTGGGTGGTGAGCTAGCCCGCCCACTGCCCCTGGTAAAAAAATCCAACATGGCAACACTTACATAATATGGTAATGGGTAAGTGCTTGGTAATTGTGAAGCTGAGAGCGCAATTTATTTATTTATGTAGGTCCACATAGAGTTTATGTATTAAATCTTGTAACATTAAAGTAGAAGTAATAATCCTGTTTTTATAGTCTTATAAGGTCTTTGTCTTTAGAACAAAATATAATAAAAATAATAATATAACTTCTATAGAAAAAGCAGTAGAAACGCAAAAAAAAAAACAGAAAAAGAAATTAAAGCACTGGCTTTGTATTGTAGAATTTAATTGTAGAGTTTGATATCAAATTAAATTTTTTATTGCCACTCACGTGCCCTCTCCCCGTATGCTCCTCGTCACCCATCAAAAAGTCTAAGGTCCGTACCGGCAAGCGGACTTAAGCAGCCGCCACGCTTCGTAAAACAAATTGTCGGTAAAATATAGTTACCCAAAATGTTGATAGCGAAGTTGGTGATTCCCGCCAACAGGCCAGCTGCGAGGCTCGGAGGATTGCTTCTCCTGGCAGCAGCAGCTCTTCTTGCATGCTCCTCATCACCCGCTAGGAGGTCTAGGTTTCGAGCCAGCGAGCCCGCGCAGGCAGCTAGCGAGCGGACTAATGCAGCCGCCGCAGCCGCCGCCACGCCCCGCACTCCGCCCCCCGCACCGCCGACCCGCGCCGCTAACGCCCCGGGCGCGCCTAGTAGCTCTAGACCGCCTACCACCCAACCTAAATGGAAACAAGGTTGCATTTCAAAGCAGATTGAACAAAGAAAGGAGGTTGGAGAGTGTTGAAGACAAAGCCTATGGTTCTGCCTGGCCAGCCTGGTTTCCCCATCAAATCTGAGCGCTGTGTACGATCTGATTATGCAGAAAGAAGTTTCAAGAAGTCTGCTATCTAACTGGAAGAGTCAGTAGTATCGTGAAATAGATTCTGAGCAGTTGTTAGTTCAATACTTCGCCTCATAAAATTGTAAATTACTAAATAAACTTTATTATTACTAGCGGATCGCCCGCAAAACTTCGCGTTTATTCAACAGATTTTTTAGGAATTTCGAAACCTAAGACAGGTTTCTTTATTTTTCTGCACATCTACGGCTGGAGTTCTTCAAAATGAGACCATAACCGATTTTTTATGTGAAGCTATCGTCCCATAATCACTGGGACAAAAATCGGCTTACGCTATTAATATATATATTATAAACTTATACCCCCTTACAAATAAACAAAGAATAAAGTCCGAGTAGTTATTCCGTGTTATCTCTTTCACTCTAATTTGAAATGACGTTTACATGACAGGAACAAAACACGGAATAACTATTCAGACCTTATTCTTTGTTTGTTTATAAGATGGATAGGGTGATAGTAAGTACATGAGCAACAAAAAAAAACAAAAAAAAATGTCACAAAATTAGAATAAACATTACTTAAATCTAGGCAGGTTTTACAAATATTTGAGATGCATGGCAAAATTATCTATTATTCATTATAAAAAACCTAATATGCTTTTATACCTAATATGTAAATTAACTACGTAACCTTATCAAACGTTACGTTACGTGGGCACGTAACAATACTACTTACTGCTTTTCAAAAGGATTGCAAAAACGATTGTAAGTAAAACAGTGACTAAATGAGAGAAGTGCAAAACTGAAATAGAAACTAGCAAACCAGATACAATTGAAGATTAATGAGTGACTATTTTACTATAGAAAATCATGTGTAATTTGAATAGTTCAAAACCCATTATATTCACACTCTTTGTTTGTTTTTTTTCTTTATTACTCTTTTTGTTTAATCTTAATTTTTTTCTCTTGTGTTATACTCTCTGCCTCTTTTTTTGTATTTATGTGTGTTGTTAATAAATATTTTTCTATTCTATTATATTTAAAACGTGCTGACCTGCGCCAAGTATGGCGGCGGAGAGGTAGTGCACGGTGAGCGCGTGCGTGAGGCGCTCCACCGACGTCATCACGTCCTTCAGCCGGAACGCGCCCAGCCGCAGCGGGCTCTGGTCCAGGGCGATGTACATGCGGACCTGTGTACCACGCAACCTTTTGAGATGTGCTTAATTTTATTACATTTTAAAAAATACGGACACGAAATCCTACGTAACATTTGAGGATGTTTAATTTTGGATAATTAAAATGAAACTACTATTACGGATACGGATCTACTCGCGGTTATTTTACACATTAATTTGATTAATGTTTATCCTGACGTTGCAGACTGCCAGACCAAAGGATATTGTAAGCTCTTACTGCGTGAAAAGGAACGCACGTGATTAAATTAAAATGAGGATATATAAGCTACCAACTAATTATGAGACGACCAACACCTCATTCTCCTTGTGACCACGGACCCTGCAAAGGGTTCGAAGTACTGTGTAAAATAAACGCAAGTAGATTCGTAAAAGTAGTTTCATTTCAATGTGTAGTGTTCGCGTAAACTTTAGAAATAATTTCGTTAATTAATCTATAGCTCATATTTTGCCACCACTGCTGGGGCACGAGCTTTTACGAATACCAATGTACCCGGGACCAAAGGCTTTATGTGCCTTCCGAAGCATGGAGGAGCACAAGATGATAAATTTTTAGTCACTCAGCCAATGACCGGCATTTGCGAAAGTTAACATTAACATCAGCACTCGCAGACCAGGCGCGTTAACCACTGCGCCATCGAACTCCGGATAATTAATAATTTTGCCTAATCTTTTCCTTTATCTCACCAAATTTACTGCACTTTACCTGGAATGCTGAATTACATAGTAACCTGGCTACCTTATCTCTACCTGTCGGAGCACAACAATGCTTCTAACATTGATGTGTTGGCAACATATTATTAAGATAAGATTAGTAGTAACTTGCAAAACGGAAATAAGCAAAAACCGAGTATAAACATATACCCCCTTCGTCCCAATCGAACCGTCCCCCCCTACGAATCGTTTCCAAGAAAGCGTATTCATCTCAGCCAGGAAGGACTACTTAGCGTCACGGTACAATCACATAAGGGGACTTCAGAAGGTAAGCTTCATACAAATTCGCTCGAGCAACCCACACAAAGACAATCTCTCACGGAGACGGCTTCTCGCAACAACTGCGCTAGGATTAGTTTGATGTGGTTTGAATTCCGTGTCCGTAAGGGGGTCTCCGGTCCAATCCGAACCTTTCGAAGAGTCTAGTAGGAAACGGGGACAGGCACTAGTGCGTGATGCCATTCCGTCTATAAAACTTCTGACGGTGTTTCGGTGCTTACCGTCTGGAGTGACCTTATTTAGCGGTGCAGTACTCACGGCGGTGTGCAGCGTGAGCGTCAGCTGAAGCGGGTGCACGAGCAGCGCCTGTAGCCGCAGCGGCCGCTCCAGCGTGCGTATCTCCGCCAACACGGCCGCCGCCTCGTCCTGCGGCGTCGCGGGCAGCGCCAGCCGCGCCAGCTCCACCAGCGCGCTCACGTACGCGTCCTCTACGTACAACGCTAGGGGGCTCACTGATAGTTCCACCTCGGTTATCTCTGTCGACAAAAACAAACATTATTATTCGCATAACACTCCACAAACACTCCAAAAAAGGCCCTTTTGATAATACAAAAGGCCGTCAGGTTGTGGAACTTACTACATTCACCCGTAATTTTTCACATTTAACATAAAAATCTCAGACAGTCGTTCAGCTTATACTCTGTCATTGATGCCTTCAACAATGAAAGAGAAGCAATGATATTTTAAAGTTAGGATTTTAGAATGTGTATATTTTATGGTATGTTATACCGGCATGCTAAGACCGGGACAATAGCCTGAGGTAAGCAGGAGCTCGCCTTCTAGTCAGAGGCCTGTCAGTTGAGTCGCTCACCGCTAAAGGTGTGGTCGAGCAGTGTCCACCAGTCGCGGCGCACGTGCAGCAGCGCGGTGGCGTCCTCCGCGCGCATGCTGAACGCGGCGTGCTCCACCAGCATGCTCCACACGCTGGGCCAGCGGTCCAGCTCACGCTGCACCACCGGCGTCGACGCCACAACCGCGAAGTCGTACTGCCCGCCGTCGTATTGTAGGTTGTCGATCTGTACGCCCGCTATCGATAACGTCGTTTTTGTGCCCTGTGTATTTAACAAGTAGTCAACGTAAAAGTCAAGTCAAATAATTAATACAGAGGAAGATGATGATCCGAACCCCTCGAAGAATCTAATAGGGAACGGGGACACGCACTAGTGCATGATGCCGTTCCCTCTAGAAAACCTTTGACGGTGCTGCGTTTTACACGGCTTGAGGAACCCTTTAAGTTTATCGCCACCCCTAAACAATTAGCAAACTCTCAGGAAAAAAGGAAGTATAATATTTTAGGCTTGCGTTATAATGAATGTAACACGAGCTTATAACTTAAATTATAACTTAAATTGGTGCTTATATTCCATAAACCGGGTGCGCTGTTCAACAGCTGCAGTTGACATCTTCTTCCCATGGATATGAGGTCTTTTAATCGAGGCTCAAAGTTGCAACTTGTGGGTCGGCAGGGTAAGTGTGACTGATGCTGTTTTTTTCACGCTGCACCAGTAATTGTCTTCGTGTCTGGACTCCATTTCTATTTTTATCAGGGGAGATTTTTGAAGCGGTGACTAATTCTCACACTATCAATCAATAATGAAGCTTTTTACCTGTTTATTTGTAAGGCCCTAATAAAATAGAAGCACTGTACCTTGTCGTCTGTTGTCAGTAGCAGCGCGGTGCGGTCGAGGTGCAGCGCCAGCAGCGGCGGCGCCTCCGCGCTGGCCCCCAGCTCCAGCGACAGCGACGCCGCGATGAAGCGCACGCGCTCCGACGCCGGCCAAGGCGCGCTGCACTCCTGCCACTCTACGAGACACATTTTGTGACAAATTGTACCATCATAGATTTTTATTTACGTTCACACTTAGATTATACATGTATTTCGTAGATAGAGCGCTGACAGCACGAAAACAGCATGATTAGACCTGGCATTCCTAATCACGCACACAGTGAAGTTTAAAGGTAATACGTACACGCAGTCAACGCACACATTGCATGAAATTCAGGCCGCTTTTTGCGTGTCCTTTAGTTGCAATGCCGTATCTAGACATATATATAATCTAAGCGTCCATATCGTGTACCTTTTAATGTTATGCCCAATTTGTATACAATACTTTTATTTGTATAGCTGTTTTTGCTAGGCTCAATTAGTAAACAAAAACTATCAACGGCTCTGTGACACATCTGCGCAGTCTATTTTAAAGATTATCTCTAAATAAACTTCTTTATCCAATACTGTAGCAATATCAAAAGTTCTAAATCGTAGTAGAAGATTAACTGTACTCGTAGTTGTGGTTAATAGGTATAGTAGACAAATAACTTTCCTTGCAGTCTGTTCTACTTAGCACATAAGTTATTTTTTACTACTGCAAAAGTAAAATTACAATCTTTTTATTAAACAGTTAAGGTGATAAACTATTTATTGGAATTTAATAAAATTACCAGGCGATGCCACTTCTTGAAACATGAACGATGCCTGTGAGTCAAAATTGGAGTCTCTGCCAGGCGCTTTCAGTTGATCAGCGTCTGAGAATAGATAATTAATATAAAAAATTAATGACCAAGGAATATATTTGCGACCAAACCAAAAATGGATGAATTGTGTGATTTGATAATATGAATGTAAAGGGACTGTGCGAGTGACAGATATGAGAGGCGAATGGAAGAAAAAAACATTTTGCTCCGACCCCAAGTAACATGGGACCAGGACACGAAGGTAAAAACAAATCATATGCATAACACATGTAAACTAACCATTCATCAGCAAACCATTAATAGCTACAAAATTTTAATATCAATAATAATTGATAAATAAGCTAAATGCTTTTAATTTATCCTCATTATCATCATTATAACCATCTCAGCCAAAAGACGTCCAGACTTAGGCCTCCTCTAAGGATCACCACAACGACAGTTTTTTGTCTTGCTTTCATACAGCGGCTTACCGATTCCACGCTTCCTTAACTAGATCATCAGTCTTCGTTGTTGGGAGGCATGCCTACACTGCGTCAACCAGTGCGCGGTCGCCTCTAAAGAATTATTCTATCTCAGCGGTCAACAGGTCTACGAGCGATGTACACAGCCCACTGCCTTAAAACAAATAATTTAAGAAAAGACGAGCTCACCTTCGTCTTTCTCCATAGCAAGTGAAGGAGTTGCCGAAAGTTCCTTGATGACTCCCAAGTTAACCGGCTGCCGGTCGACAGCATCCGATGAATCTGGTTGCCGGTCGACAGCGTCCGATGAATCCGGTTGCCGGTTAGCAGCGTCCGATGAACCCGGTTGCCGGTCGACAGCACTCGATGAATCCGGGTGCCGGTCAGCAACGTTAATCTTACTCGCTTTCCGACTATCCGAATGTGTTCGCGAGTGGTTTGACGTGGCAGACCGACGATCATCAGACACGGTACGTGAGTTGCCTTTAAAGCCGATGGTCGAGGTCAGCTCACTCTGGCTCCTGTTTAGCTCCTGTGTGTCGATCTCTTCTTCGTAAACGTCGAGCAACTCTTCGCCCGGCTCATCAATGAATATAGACTTTTCCATTACTGTAAGAAATACAATCGATACTGTATCATCAGATCTCTAAATATGTTTTTTTTTTGAGAGAGTTTACGCATTGCCTCTGACGGAATTATTAGCTTCACAGGGCTTTTTTGGGGGTGGCGTGACACTTAAAGGGTTCCTAAAGCCGTGTCAAACGAAGCACCTTTGGATGTATGAGTTCTTGCTAAACCCATACACCTTGTATGATTGATGATAGGAATCTGTTGTTGTTTGTATGAATGATTTAACTTGAAGAGAAAATACTTCTAATAAATCTTCTAAATAATAATAATGCTTATGAGCGTGCGATCGGTGGTGATACCTGAATACACACTAAAAACAATAATTTAATTATTGCTACACTATAAAAATGCTGATGAGCCTATTGTGCGGTTGACCGTACCTCGGATGTTTTCTAGAGAGAACGGCATCACGCACTAGTGCGTGTCCCCGTGCCCTACTAGATTCTCCGAGGGGTTCGGATTGGATCGGGGAGCGGAACAACCCGAGGGCACCTCTAAAGGCTCGGAACTCGCCCATATACATGTCTGTGCCTGGTATACAGCGCGTGTGAACCGGCTCGTAGTACCCTTGTTCTACGAGTACGGTGTTAGAGAACCGGGCGGGTCTAAATATGATTTGAAATAAATATATTGTTTATTAGGTTGAAATATTGACAGTAAAGGTAGTTTATTACTTCAAAAGAAACACTTACTATTTTCATCACCGTGCGTCCGTTCTAAGTTGCAAACACTTTTCTGGGATTTCGGGGATTTACTCTTTTTCTGAAAGCAATGAATAACATATAGAGAGTATTGAAATATAACATTCATGTAAAGCAGACACAGAATTAAAATATCACCTGCTAGAATACTTACACGAAGTCGTAGTTTTTCTTTTAATATGTAAGGTTCGAGTAAACGCTTCCTGATGTCACTTGCCGATATATCAGTCTGTAACAACAAAAAAGTTATAAAGTTATGTATATTATTTAATTTTAATATACATGTACACATAATTATCAATTATACTTTTTTTAGATTATATTTATAATTTAAATAACACACGTTAAATGTTTGTAAATTTGGATGTGATTCTTTGGATCTAGCGTCCGCGTTTGGCTACTGTAAGATGACGATAGTGTCATAAGAAACGATTATGGGATTGCTAAACGTAACAAATCTATCTCTAACTTCTAATAGGCGGGAGGCACGATCAACAATTGAATACCAATTTCGTCGACCTCCGTAGTCGAGTGGCTTGCTCGCCGGTTTCTGGTGTTGCCATCTACGAGGTCCCGGGTTCGGTTCCCGGTCGAGTCAATGTAGATTTTTTTTAAAGAAATATTTTCTCTCGGTACCGTCGTTGTTCCAATCACGACATTCCCATAATAAAAGTGTATAAGCTACTGTCTGTTAGAAACAGAGAAATGTATGCGATGTTATGTTGTCTAATACATTTGGGGAATAGGAGTATACATCTAATATCTGTCTGTACTAAGTTACTTGTAAAGGATATGACTCAAAACAGTTATTGAGAATGGTGGTACCACCGTGCAACTACAACCTGCCTCCAAGTAGGTATGCTGCTTATGATGCGCGAGTTGCAGTACCTAAAGTTTTAGTTCTTATGCATCTAAGTCCTTTAAATAATAACTAAGTACAAAAGTTGAGCACAAACATTTTAAAACATTGACAACTGTATTATGAACTGAGACAAAGCTGCCAGCGCCTCCACCCAAGGGCGTTTTACATATTTTGTTATGATTAGAATAATGTTTCAAAAAAACTCATATTATAAATGCGTAAGTTTGTGTTTATGTGTGTATATTTATTGCTTCTTCACGCTGCAAGGGATAGATGGATTTGGATGAAATTCGGCATACAGACAGTTTATAACCTGGATTAACACATATGATAGTTTTAATTCCGATATTCCTACGGGAATGAAACTCACACCTTTTCTCTATATTTGGTTCCACAATTTACTACTTAGCTCTTGGATTTGATGTTGGGAATTTGTTTGTTTTGTTGTCATAGAAACTGTCAAAGCAGTACGAAGTCCGCCGGGTCAGCTAGTATAGAATAAAATAGATGTACATATATAAAGGTAACATTAACATTTACAAACTGACATTACAATCATAAAAAGATAAAATATATATTGATAAATTTTGGTTACATAGAATCTAGTAATAATAATATCAACTCGCCTGCGCCACGTCCTTAAGCTCGAGCAGCGTGGAGTGCGGGTGCGTGCGCACGCGAAGCTTCAGCGTGGTGCCGCCATGCAGCTGCACCAGCTGCTCGCCGTCGTTGATGGCTACCGGGGGGCACCATAATGGATCCGAATCGTCCACTGCAAACAAAACGTGATAAATAATATAGACTCAATGTGAAATCGTTTAATATGAACTTTCGCAATGTCAAGTCACTTTACCAAATAAATATATCTCGGGCTCTTCCATACTTCTAAAGGCACTTTAAACCGGTAGTACCGGTTGATGGAATAAATGGAATCAACAGTATTATACTTTATAAATGAAGGCAGGCAAATATTTAATAAAATTATTATTAACAATAACAAATCATTAGCACAATAAATTAGGAACATTAATAACGATATTATTTTAAAAATATGGTACAGCAAATATGTCAATGTGTCAATTTGGATTAATTAATTATTTGTCATTAAAATTTTAGTACTTAATAATATTATAATATATATAATAATAAAGGCATTTATTTTCTCTTCACAAATGATTGCACATTTAGATTTATGAGACAAAATTGTGACACAGGTAAAAATCATTAGTGAGAGACTGGTGTTTGAACAAGGCAAAAACCCGTTTTACAAATCACCAGGTTCCCACCCCACATACTAAACAGCAATGCTAACGTAATGAGCAAGAGGAGAGCTTATATAATAATAAATTTTTATCTTAAAAGTAAAATTACATAAAATTCAATGTTGTGATGGTTGGGTTGTGTGATGTAGGTTACATGTATGTGTGAGTGTGTGATGTGCATAAAGGATTGGTATGTATTATGAAATGGTAATATGCAGTTTTTCTGTTTCCTCATAGCTTGATGTTAGTAGCCAAGTAGTTAATTTCTGTTTGCAAATTTTAGTTAAAAGAGGATATATGGAGATAATTGAATTAATTTTGTTATATACTCGTAGGTAAGGGCCTAGATGCATAGTAAAACGATTGGAGAATTTCGTTTTGGACGCGTGAACAAGACAGACTTTGGATTTTATTCGTTTATTTTTGGTCAACTCGGAATCATAATTCATTGGGAATTGTAGCCAGCAGTATAAAAAGCTGCCGAACTGTAAGGATACTACATATTTGACATAGATCTCTGGTGGGGTGGTAAAAAGGGAGAAACTTTTGAACTTTGAGAACTGCTCTTTGAGCACGTTCCAAATGAATGAGGTAAGACTTGGCAACACCTCCCCACGCAGTGACGCAGTACGTTAAAATCCAATCGATTTTAACGTACTGCGTCACTAACGTACAGAGGGCAAGATACGTAAGTCGTAAGGTCTTTTCATCTGCAACATGTCGTAAGTTCTTAAAAATAAATATCAATTTACGAACTCTTGTTGTCATAACTATAATAATATTAAAATATTAAAATAAAATTAAAATTTTTAAAATTGAGGTTCTTATCAATGGTGACACCTAAATACTTAATAGTATCAGCGGATTGGAGCCTAGGACATTGACAGCGGGAAGATGGGTCTAAGCAGGAGTGAGCAATGATATTTCGAGATGTGTTGTTAGAAATGTTATTGTTTTTTATGGAAAAGCAGATATATTTGGTCTTGTCTATGTTAAGGGTGAGAAAGTTATTGGTAAACCAGAACATCACCCAATTGAGCAGATTGATATACTTCTTCCCACGTATCACCATGAAAAACAAGTGCTGAGTCATCCGCATAAGTTTTCCATGTATAAAATTAATACTACTGAGGTTGTTAATGAAAGCTAAAAACAGGGTAGGGCATAGAATATTCCCCTGCGGATCTCCCTCGACGAACCCACCGATGGGCTCAGGAGCGCCTTATCGTCCGCGTAACTGATGTTATTGATCATTTGACCATCTATGGAACATCCCGCATGCATACTACTGAGCTCCTCGATAAGTTCATTGATATACAGGCAGAACAGCCTAGGAGACGTTAGTCCCCCCTGCCTGACACCACATTCCAATCGATACATGTCAGATTTTTCTCCAGCCCATCTAACACAATTTTCTTGTTTATCGTACCAAAAACTAAACATATTTACTATTTCTTTGGGCACTCCCGTAGCCAACAGCTTCTCCCATAGGATAGGATAGGACACCATATCGAAGGCCTTCGATAGATCGAGAAAACAACCGTACACGGCCGTTTTCTAAGTAAGACGTGACTTTTTTGAAGATCGATTATTGTTGAGCGGCTTTTAAAATGTAACCGTACGTTTTGTGGGCGGCGAGAAACTGGGATCCTCAAGCCGTGTGATCGAAACATCCTCAGAGGGTTCCTAGAGGAGATGGCATGACGCAAGAGTGTCTCTGCCCCCTAATTGATTCTCCGAGGTGTTCGGATAGGATCGAAAATATGAAGAATCTGTTGAGAGGCGGTTCTTACCGCTAGGGAGGGCAAAGGTAAGCTGCTGCATGGTGTCGGGCGGGCGTGCGGGCGGCGGGTAACGCGCACAGTGCTGCGGGCTGGAGTAGTGGATGGTCTTGCCGGCATCCACCACGAGCCACCAGTTGGCGCCAGGGCACTCTTTCTCCGCCTACGAAGAAAACACTAATGGTGAGTGATAGCAGTGTGAAGTCAATTCAAATTACTCAAGTAATGCATTCAGGGGCCTTACCATGAGCTCATGAGCATGAGCAAGAACAGTACTTGTTATAATAATATGTTGCAGTTGTGAAAATGAGACGCGTAGAGACCGACTCTGAATCGCTCCTGAAAGATTGGCTACTGTGTTAAAAATAACTTTACATATATGCCGCGCGCGGCTATGCGAGCGTCAGCTGCTTGCCCGTGTCGTTGTACACCAGTAACTGGTTAGGGGTCACCCACCGTCACCGGCTATTTCACTCACCACCGTGTAGGAGATAGAGGGTTCGCTGGGCGCGTTCAGCGGCTGCGCGACCATCAGCTGCTTGCCCGTGCGGTTGTACACCAGGAACTGCGGGCAGGGGTCGCGCGCTACCGTCACCAACCACCGCCCATCGTGCTTCACCTGCGTCACTATCACGGGGACCTGCAAACGTTCAAATTACAAATTATATTTTGCTGACGTTGCAAACCTATGGACCTATGAACCTATGGAACCTATGGAACCTATGGACCATAATTCGTGGTCATATATTGTGATCATAAAAGGTTTTTATTTTAATTTTGTTTTTATTTCGTTACGGGAAACGCTTGGTCCTACCTGATGTTAAGAGAATATAAGATCGAAGGTGAAAGACCTCCTTCACCGCACTACACGCAATCGACTGTCATTCCATCCACATCAACTTGATGGATGGACGTCTACTACTGTGCGTTTTTCACGAAATTTCTTGCCTCAAACTACAGTGTAGTGGAACCAGCTCTCGGCGGAGATATTTCCAGACCGTTACGACCTTGGGATCTTCAAGAAATGAGCCTATTCGTTCCTTAAAAGCCGGCAACGCGTCTGCGATTCCTCTGGTTTTGCGGGGGTGTCCATGGACGGCGATGTTTACTTTCCATCAGGTGACCCGCCTGCTCATTTGCATCCTTTTATATAACGCAAAAATCACGCAAGTGTGACCCTGACCCTACTAGAACCGTTCGATTCGTTCGGATTAGCCTTCCGATTCCCATAACAAAAACCGTAACTTATTTTTTCTTTTAATACTATCATCTAATTTAAATGTCGTTCAAAGTATCGAGAGTACGTACCGACGTGTCGTCACTATTGACCAGTGCGAAGCTACGCCTGTACGGCGGGCACCCGAGCCGCACGGGCACAGGTGCGGCCGGGTACTCGGGCGACGGCAGCGCGACGCACAGGAAGGCGGTCAGCTCGGACGGGTCGTCGCCGTGCCACCGGTTGCTCAGCCAGAAGCGGCACAGCGGCGTACCGTAGACGCTGCACGATGTTTGTATAGTGAATGTAACGTTATAAATACTGATCAGAATGATAGGGGCTAATTTATCTAAAGTTGCCGACAACATAAGACTAACTGCCGTACTCAGAAACGTGAATTAAGTTTAATTAGTTCTTTAGGCATTTTAGACGAAACCGTTTCGAAAAATATACCGGTATCCGACCCCTGGTTTTATAGCTATTCCAATGTTTTTTTTCTAAATATTCATTGCTAGCTGACCTGGTGGACTTCGTACCGCTTTGACAGTTTCCATGACAACAAAACAAACAAATCGTTAAATATTTTACGCGTGAAAGCGTATCAAAGAAACAACTAAATAAGCTCACTTTTTTAATAATAAGTATTCTATTTCTTTGATGATTCTATGATGATCAGTTGAATAGTTTATGCGTGAAAGTGTAATAAACAACAAAAAAACTCACTTTCGCATTTATAATATTAATTAGGGATTTCACAATTCACCAATCATTTCACCGAAATAGGCTAGTCTCTTACTATATCGTCAAGTTTACTACAGCCTATTCAGTTTGTTTGTAAAATCCACCGGACACCAACCAGGTGCCGGTTTCCACTGCTTGCCCGCCTGCCAAACACGTGGTGCCTACTGCAGCTTGCTGGTCAAGATATTGTTTCTCTTCATTTTCCATTCGAACTGTTTTACAGCATAGTGTCAATAAAAAAATCTACTCTAAATTATATCGCCTGCGCCACTGATTTTTATAATATAATATTTTGACAAGATTATATCAGTTTTGTCGAGAAAGAGCGACAAGATCAAGTCCATTGTTTATTTTATGAATTAAAATAGTTTTTTTATAACTTACGTTATCTCCTTACTTGGTAACACAACTTTAAACGTCTTGGGTTGCAGCGGTAAATTCGTCTCCGGCTCTTTTGGCACAGCAATCGGAGATACCTGTTCATACACAAGAATATGTAAACAGTCAACTATGTGTTTTTAAGTTACCGCATTGTCAGAAACGTCATCGAATACATTTAGAGTAATTTCACGACTTTCTTTTCCCATGTCAGTTATTTGACGGATATTTTAAACCAGATTTGAAGTATAAAAACTAACTTTTTAAAAGGCAGATCATGTTGTAATTTTTTGTTGGTTTTCAATGTTATTGATAGCGAATATGGTTTAAATGACATTTAGGGGGCTTTGCCTGCCTAAAGGCCTTTTTAAAATATGTCTATATGTCACGAATAAAATTTTGTTATAAGTGCACAGGGCATCCATACGAATAATATTTAAAATGACAGCTTAGCCTAGCTTAGCGATTTTATATAGTACAAGTTTTTGTATAATCCGACTCCGAAAATCCGAAACTCGATCAGAGTATTAGAGCCAGTTTTGATACAAAACAAAAACATATCATTCATTTAATGGAGAAAAAATATTTTACCTACCCGGGAAGCGAACCTATTTTTTTTAAAAAATACACCTGTACCAAATTTTTTCAAGAAATATCTAATGCCGAACTTCAACTTCTTAGTCGGTAACTTCAGTTGTTTACTTAGAAAACATCCAGTATAGATTCGCTTCAATCTCCGAAAGGTTACGGTTTCGCTAACTAGTCATAGCAATCATTGTTAGTCTAAATACAGATCATTAAAAAGACCCGTTTCTTGCGCAAGAATTTTGATAAGGGCAACAATCCTTCATACAAATCGCCCCTTGCCCTTTATTGTGTAATCATACTGGCCACTGGTTGACTTAATATGTGTATGTCGTACCAGCACATTCGTGTCCAGCATGTTGATCAGCTCGTACGTCGTGCTCGCTCCGAGTACGTTGATTTCTTGTTTGATCTCGTAGTACATCGTAAGCAGGGCCACCTATGAAATTGAAGTTTAACATTATTAGTATTAACTAGAATACATTGTTAAACAGAAACCCGCTTTTATCTCATTTGATATAAAGTGAAGAGAAGGTCAATGGTGGAACTCCACTAAACCTGGAATCCTCAACTACTAAGGTTACATCTTAGCCATGCTACCAGCCATACCAAGTACAATAACACGTACCCCCGATGGGATCTATTCCCATATATACCAGAGTCCTCTCCATCTAAAACTGGTCGGTGGTCTTACCACAAGACCACAGTGACGGTTAAACGATAATATAACAACAGGTAGTTACAGTAGTGAAGTACGATAAGATTCCAACAAGATCTGAACATCCAACAGAAAAAAGAAAGGCGCCTTTGTTGTCGATGGCCAAGATCCTCTTAGGGTCGCTATTTATTTATTTATTACTTATTACAACGGTTAACACTAATTACAGTAAAAAGTACAAAGGACAATAAAAAAATAACAAAAATACAATAACAGAAAAAAAAGTAACAAATCACCGACAGGTAGTCGTCTTTCTCGCAAAACAATATACACCTAATCTTCACAATCAGGCTGATCAGCCAGGAGTGCACCATTTATTTATTATTGTTTTATTCAATCTTAACTTTTACCGTCTTACAAACAATCACGGAATAAAAGTTATTCTCAGCGTAACGTAAGAATAAGCAAAATTTCTACAAATAAACTCGGAATAATTTACACCGGGCAGAACGCGTCTCGGCGTAACTCTCCATGTTAGCGTTATTCCGACCCTCACCCTTGTTTAAGGTCGGAATAACCTAGTTGTTGTAGTTAATTTCATTGTTACGTATACGTATTTTATTTATTTTTATGATACTTCAGATTAATTAAATCACATACAAAGTGCGACAAATGTAATAAAAAATTCGATTAGAGAAAACCTATTAAATTTGTTCAATTATGATCGTTTCGCATAGAATATAGATTTTCTAAGGATGCATTATTAGTTTATGATGGTGTTAGGTTTATAGACCAATTATTAAGAATTATTTAATTATGTCAAAGAACCCATATCCATAAGAACTTGCAATAAAATAACGAGATGTTTCGGTATATTAAAAATATTAACCGATAACCCAACCCGGGTTTAGAACAAAATTATCCTTCCCCTGGATGGAAACACCTTCTCACTAGTGGTTCAGACCACCGGTTTCAGACCCAGGGGTCACGGGTTCGATTCCCTGCGGAAGATACATGTGTGAACTCGATTTCGTAGGGCTTGTTTGTCAGCCTGGCTAGCTTGGTTTAAGTACCGCTAGCTCCAAGAATTGTGTCCCATCAACTCCAAATTTATTTCGATCTAGTACTGTCAACTCCAAAAACGTTAATGCACCCTATACCACCAACTTATCTATATGTTGCCATAACATCAATGTTTGTAGCATTGTTGCGTTGCAGCCGAGTCCATCTACTTCATTTGCCTACCAAATCGAAGCTTATTGTTCATTCATCGGTTGACCGGTCTTTGTGAAAGTTACTTAACTTCAGCGATCGCAGACCGAGCGTGTTTACTACTGCGCCATCGAGCTCCTCACCAAGGTGGCTTTGGCAGTGTTGCATAACATAGATATAAAATTGAACGAACAATCATTCAATAATGTAAATATATTATATTAATACCTACGCTACCATCACAACATAACTCATTGCATGAAGTTAAGAAAATAAAGTTTAAGATATGTAATAAAAACATATTTTGGGAATATATTACTCATTTTAATATTTCAATTAGGTATAAATGAGAATGACTCAAATATTTGAAAAAAAAAAAAATTTATAATTTTTTTTATATTTCAAAAGCTATATTATATCAAATTTTCTTGTGTAAATTTTTCATGACTTGGTTATGTAGTTCAGCTAAAATGTTAAATCGAATATAATTTTCCTTTTCATGTTTCTAACACGAAAGCTATTTATTTTCACATATTAGGTGTTATGAGACTTCCCCGAAGTTAAAAGAATCTTTATTCAGTAACAAACCAGAATATATTTATCATCTCGAGATCCTTCGCGGAAGGCATCTAAAACCGTTTGTCCCGGCTGTATTGGCAGTTGATAACAACTACCAGTCTGCACTGTGACCGCGAGGCGGTTGAAAGCCTGGTCTCGATGTGGTTTCTATACGTAGGGAAGGTTAGTGCCTCAGCAGTTGGGATATAAAATGAGATGGTGATGAAGAAATTATTATACTAAATATTTTCTTTTCATAAGTGTTTATGTTTGGTTTTGTTTTTTTTGTAAGACCCTTAGTGAGTCATAAAGATTTGATTTGATTTGATAAGTAAATAGTGACCTTGTGGTTGCAATGTATGGCGAAAGGCGCGGGGTGGTCCAGCGCGAGGTGGCCGGCGGCCGGGGTGCCGTAGCGGCCCGGCTCCGCGCTGCTCACCACCAGCTGCCCGCTCACGAACGTCTCGCGGCCCACTTCCAACGACATGAAGAACGGTTTCTGCACGAGACAACGGCCATGTAAAGTTCAACCATCATCATCAGCATTCAAGTATTATTTATCCATATTAAATTACAGTTTCTGGTCTTCTGGTTACTTTGACAGGGTGTTTATACGCATAACACATTTTAATTTGAAAATATTCATATTTACAGCAACCGTTTCAATACTGTTGGATTCTAATACTAAAACAACATGAAGTAAGTTTGACATATGATAAGTGTAAATAACTTAATAATCACTGCCGCTTCATCCTACATTTTTCATTGGTCTCCTCCATGTTTCAGTTACGCCATTCCTTTTTGTTATAAGCTGATTAGCATCCAGATTTTTGTCTTGCTTTCGCTGCCACTGCCACTTAAATACTATTTAAGACTGCTATAGGTTCCTGACAAGTAGTAACAGTGCTACCAGTCACCGAGAGGCACGTGAAGGAGATAATAGTACAAACCATTAGTGCATAAATATTGTATTAATAGATGACAAAAAGTTTGAACTTTTTAATTTCACCTTGAACGCGCCCGTTCTGCGATTGCTGAGGTTAAGCAACTTTCGCAAAGGCCGGTCATCAGATGGGTGACTAAAATTTTATCATCTCGAGCTCTTCCGTGCTTCGGAAGGCACGTAAGTAAAGCCGTTGGTCCCGGATGCATTAGCAGCCGCTAACAAACCGCACTGGGTCGGCGTGGTAGTTTACGGCCCGTTCTCCCTATCCATCCATGGGGAAGGCTCGTGCCCCAGCAGCAGCAGTGGGGACATAAAGCGAGCTGGTGATGGTGGTGATGAATTTCACCTTGATATACGTAATATAGCTTCAGCTTGCAGGGCGGCACGGCGTTAGCGCGATAGGCGCCGCGAAGCACAACCGCAGCTCTTGGCATTACCACTGCCGCTTAGGTGCTAAAGGTCACTATAGACACAAAATAAGTAGACCCCAGACAGAAAGCTTGATACATACCGCGCTCAAGTAACGCACACATAGACCCTCTCACGGGACAGAATCTCGGACCATCTCAAGCCAGTCCGAGCGCACTTGTTACGAGATTCAGTGTTCGTGAGAGATTGTCTAAGTGTGCGTTGCTCGAACGCGTTTGTGTGAAGCATGTCTTCTGCAGTCACTTTGTTTTGGGCTATAGACGCCGGGCTTTACCTCGACCACGGTTGAGGGCAAGGAGATGGTCGTGCCCGACTCCAGCTTGCAGGGTGGCGCGGCGTCAGCGCGTTTCAATAACCTGTACCTTTGAGTTTAATAAAGGACCGGTAACGATTTGATACCGGTATTAATAATACAGGTTAACCGATGAGTACCGGTATTATACACCATAATACAAGTACTAACACTGGTACCAGGACTACCAGGTAACGAAATTTATTAGTGCAAGCGAGAGAAACTGAGTAGATTGATGAGAGTGGCGCTTGGATTGGCTGCACGCGTTGCGCTCTCGGCTCGTTAGTTTGCCTGTTTAAGTTCATTTCGCGCGGCTGTAGTGCACTGCATATTGCGTGACAAACCGACTGGCAACGTCGCAGGTAGGAACCGGTATTTTTGAGATACAATACCGGTACTCATTGAAGAATCGGTATCCAGGAACTGAAATGGAATAAAGAACCGAAATAAAGGTACTTACCGATATATTTGTATTTTTGGTACCAGTTGCAAGCCCTGGTTGTAGCAGCAGCTTTGAGCATTACCACTGCCGTTTAGGTGTTAAAGGTGACTATAGACTTTACCTCAAGCACGGTGAAGGGCGGGGAGATGGCCGTGGCCGGCTCCAGCTTGCAGAGCGGCGCGGCATTAGTGCGATAGGCGCCGCGATGCACAGCAGCTGCAGCTCTAGGCATTACCTTAAGTGCTAAAGGTAACTATAGACGCCGGGTTTTACCTCGAGCACGGCGGAAGGCGGGGAGATGGCCGTGCCGGGCTCCAGCTTGCAGAGCGGCGCGGCGTCGTGCGCGCGCAGCGTCAGTGCGATGGGCGTTGCATTGCACAGGAGTACTATGGGGCACAGCTGCAGCTCCAGGCAGCAGCCGCCGCCAGCGCGCACCGCTTGGTAGCGCACCTGAGACAAATGAGTAGGTGACTGGTTAGTCAATGGAAAACTTTTAAAATTAGAAAATTTTAGCAACTGTAAAACGATTTTTTTAAATAGAAATTGTATGCAAATGGAAAACTATGACGTCACTATTTTGTTATGTCAATTAATTGTTATCAATAACTGTTAAGGTTACATAAATTTCTGCTTAGGTCTAATAAAAATAGGTCAATGTTTTAAAGAACTGTACGTGCTTTAATATACGTTTAATATTCTGGAATTAATTATTGTTGCTGTCAACTTCTATATTGCAGTGCACACGTGAGTTTAAAGAGTAACTTTATCGTGCGTGAATAGCAAAACAAAAATCTTTTGTTAGGTCGCAAATAACAGCGGCAGCAGCATTCTCTTGTTAAGTTGTTCTCGATGGCAACAGCTCTAAGAGAAAAGAAGTTTGTGCCCTTTGTGAAGAGTACGGCCACGAGCTCTTGGCGTTACGTTCAGAACGCTGCAACCTGCATGGAGGAACCACTCACGGTGACGTCACAGCGCGGCTGGAGCATCGCCGGCTCCCACACGCCGGGCCAGTGTGCCGCCACCACTGAGTACGGCCACGAGCTCTTAGCGTTACGACCGGAACGCTGCAACCTGGGTGATAAAAACCAGATTTATTACGCGCTCCATTCAAAGTCAACCAGCAATCAATGTCATTGATTCATTTGATTGGTTGATGCAAGGTTAAAATAATAATTTTCTTTTTAAAACTATAAAAAAATAACACGTTAAATGAGACATTATTTATCCGTAGTCTAGTGGAAGACGAGGCGTCCCTAATAATAAAGCTTAGTAAAATAGTAATTATGTAGTATTTAATCAAATAAATGAACATCTACAAAAACCAAATAAATAACATTTACAAATGAAATTGTCGTTTTTAGGGTTCCGGACCTAAAGGGTAAAACTGGAACCCTATTACTAAGACTCCGCTGTCCATCCGTCTGTCACCAGGCTGTATCTCATGAACCGTGATAGTAAGACAGTTGAAATTTTCACAGATGATGTATTTCTGTTGCCGCTATAACAACAAATATTAAAAAATTTAATAAAATAAATATTTAAGAGGGCTCCCATACAACAGACATGATTTTTTCTACCGTTTTTTTTTAAGATTAAGTGTCAAGATACCATGTTACTTTAAAAAAAGATTTATCGCCCATCTCACCAGCCGAGTATGTCTTGCATGACCTCCTCCAGCGTGTTGATCGGCGTCCGCTTGTCGAACACAGACGTGTCCGTCACGCCGTAGTGCAGCGGCACCTCCTCGCGCGTCACCGGGCACTCGATGTTCCTGTACCGGAGTATTTGCTTTAACAACTGTGTGACAACCACATATTGGTCTCTAAAGTTTACGCGAACACTGCCGAAATGACTTGAGGATAAACATTAAATTAATGTGTAAAATAAACGCGAGTAGATCCGTAGATTTTCGATCCGTTTCATGTCAACTCCGTAGATGCGCACGATATACGGACTACGTGGCGACGAACTCAAGCGATGTAAATATATTTTATAAGAGGTATTTGTAGTTTGCAGCCATTAAAGTGTAATTTTGTGAGAATATTAAGTATTCAAAAGCATCCTAAAGCTTGTGGGTTTTACAATGTGACTGGGTTTATGTGCGATGACAAGCTCGTGGTTTCCTCAAGTTATGGTGACGGAAAAACCTCGAACGTTAGCAGCTGGGATTGCTTGAGCTTTGGCATCAAAGAACCGTGCCCTACTTTCTAACTAAATTCTTTAAGGCTTTATGAGTTTCTGTAGGCAAGAACCATTTTATTATACATTGCTCATTACTCTATTTTTAATTTTTTTTAATCTAAATACTGTTTAAGTGTAAACTCGCTAACTAACCAACAGCAAAAACACCAGATACCTAAAAATGTATTCCTATAATTTGTCAGCGTACCATCTGAGGTTTTACCATGAGCTCTTCAGCTCTTACACCACCGTCTGCACCAGCGGGGGAGGTTACTGCTCAGAGAAACTCTTGCCTTAAGCGCTGGAAGGCTCAGTCATAGCGGCTGCAATCCCGGCACAACGTGAATTTTAATTCATTTGTGGTGAGAGTACCAACCGGCCATCTGTCAACCTACATGAAAGAGGACTATTGACCGAAAGGTATCATCCGGCGCCTCTCACTCTTGCCTTAAGCGCTGGAAGGCTCAGCCACAGCGGTTGTAATCCCGGCACAACGTGAATTTTAATTCATTTGTGGTGAGAGTACCAACCCGCCATCTGTCAACCTACATGAAAGAGGACTATTGACCGAAAGGTTCCGATGCCGGCTACCGGACACCACGCTGCATCGCACGTCGCCATCTTTACTTGTAGCATAAATTAAATGTATTTATTATATGTTTGTTTAATACGCCGCAATCTGCATGGAGGAACCACTCTCGGTGACGTCACAGCGCGGCTGGGGCATCGCCGACTGCCACACGCCGAGCCAATGCGTTAGGTATCTATTCTATGGGCCTCTTTGTAGTTTACCATCTTAACATTGTTTGTTGCCTGAAATAAATACAATTATTCTATTCTATAGTTACTCACTTGTACTGGAACGAGAGGCTGTGCCTCGCGGCCGTGGTGCCCGGCGCTATCAGATGCGTGGTGGTGCCGCGCCCCGCCGCCGTCTGCACCAGCGGGGGCGGCTGCTCCTCAGAGGTGCCCTCGCCCAACGAGTTGGACGATTCAGTAGTGATCAGCACCTACCGCACGTAATGGTTTATGCTGACGAACTTCTGTTTAAAGCACTTTCAGTTTTCACAAAATAGAAAATGAAAACTTGTTGATACTTGAATCTGTCAAAATCCAAACGCAAAAGTTATAAATGTGATATAATATAAAACTAGCACTTTCCCTGCGATTTTGACAACGTTGAATTCGTATTTTTTATCAAAATAAAATGTAGCTTATAATACCCGCATGGAATGTAGCATTCTATCCGTGAAAGAACTATTGGAATTGAACAAGTAGTTCCAGAGATTACCCCCCGCAAACAAATAAAGTCACATACTTTACCTTTTAATTAATAGTATAGATAACTAAAGAGTTAATAAGAAATAATACAAATCAATAAAGGAAAAAGGAATAGATTTAAGAATATGAGTAAAATATATGTATGAGCAAACAATGACATGTTGTAAAATAAATTTCAACGTACTTATTTATTATATTATTTTACATTATCAAGCATAAGTTTTACCTAGTTGTCAAGATTATAATTTGCCAGTGTTTTAGTTCGGTACTCACGTCCGTGTCCAGTGGCAAGTGCGAGTACAGCACGTAAAGCGGCCACACGGTAGCGAGCACGCGGCCGTCGCTGCGCGCGCGCACCACCCGGCACCACACCGAGATGTACGGCACTTCACCCTCGCTCGGCACTGGCACCAATACATTATAACAATATGAAACATTTATTACAACATAGTTAGATTTTTATGCTAATTAGCCGAAAAACTAGCATACGGCCTGCTCGATTGAAAGCGGCCACTGAAGCTCATGGACGTCAGCGCAGCGCCAGGGGTATCGCACGTATGTTGTTTTATTAAATAAACACTGTTACAAACCAAAGGCGCGCGGGCGCAAGGGGAATCTGTCTTGAGCGATCGGGATGATTGGTCGATGACAGTGTGAGCGACGGTTGCGTGGTCCCGTTCTTATTACGTGCTTTTTGGATATAATGTGGTTTTGGTGACCTAAGTAGAGTCCCCTGTGTACCTAGTGTATCTAGTGGTGATAGTTTGGTGCGAGTGTTCCCAAAATTAAAAAGACCAGGCCCAAAGCTGGGCTTTGACAGGCGTGATCGATATAGGGGGAGCGCTCCTCTCACCGCCGCCGCTGTTTTGAAGCTGCTGATGGGATACTTGCTGTAAGTGATTTTCAAAGTTATTAGGCATCATCTAACGTGCCATCCCAAGTGCCGCGAATCGCGGACATAAGTGCGCCCCGGCGTGGTTTATGAGGTTAGGACAACGACGTGGTTACTGTCCTTCACACGATCGGCTGCGTACTGAACAAACACTTTATACTAAACATATGTGAACTGCCCTCATATAGGATTTTAACCCCGCGTTACAAGATACAGGTTCTTCCTTAAAATAGTGTAAATTTAATGTTAGTACAAAGGACATGAGAAAAATAAAAATTTTACATTTACCTAGTTTGCCGGAAAACAACAGTAATTAATAATATGTCATATTTTAAATTTTTTGTGTTACGTCACCTTTGGCTTTTACCTTTGACTAACCACGGTACGTTTTCTTTCGGGCACTCTTTCAGAGGTATGTCTCCGGACCAGCCGGTGTCGCGTGTTGTAAACTTTATTCTGAAATTAAAACAGAAAAACACATTTCATTTTAATTATAAAACACATTTTTATGATTTAGCATTTAGCAGCCAAAAGTGTCGCTTGTAAGAACCAAATTCTCTTAAGTAACGCTAAATGTCAAACTCAAGGAAAGGGCTATTTTTGACTTTTTACTCAGTCAATTACACTTAACACTTCTACTCATAGTATAGATTCGCTCATATCTTCGGATGGAGTTGAAAAAAACGAGGAAGCGCTTCGAGAAAAGGTAGATAGTGTCCTTGCACTTCGCTTGGCTCGTTTTGGCGGGGGCACTGCCGTGCCCCCAGATTTGGACTATCCAAAACAGCCTTCAAAAGTTTACTTGAATAAAATATATTTTTTGTTTGTTTGTTTCTTCTTTGTGCAGGTTTATACATTTCATCTGACTGTGGTAAATCTTTGGTGAGTTGAGCTCGAGGTCCGAGCCAAGTCCCAAACTAAGTAGACTTTGTGCTATAGATAAAAAAATATGGAAATAATCTATAATGTCGCGGCTCTTGGGATGGTCGCCGTCAAAGAACATCGCGTACGAA
This sequence comes from Eudonia truncicolella, assembly GCA_949315975.1. NCBI lineage: Eukaryota > Metazoa > Arthropoda > Insecta > Lepidoptera > Crambidae > Eudonia > Eudonia truncicolella. Next base: position 7,790,824 of record OX438825.1, on the reverse strand, counting down.
AGTACTTTGGTTCTTTGGCCCTTTTCACCAATATATATCGAATGTTTTTGTTTTGTTTATATAATTTTAACGCAAATTTTGTTGCGAACCAATTACAAAAACACTATTCAACACTATTAACTTTTTACTTTGAAAGCCAAAGGCACCCATCCAATGTCAACAACTACCGTGTTAATGACGGTATCATGCTGTCTAATAACTTAACTTAATAATTAGTACGTCATAAAATATATAACAACTTATTTAAACAATCGGAGATAAATACATGCGCTTACGCATATGCAAAATTCACTAAATAGAACAAATTTGTGCAAATAATTAATGAAAATCCTTCCTACGACAGTACACGTCACCGTCGTTATTGCACAAAATAAGAAGACTGCAGAAGTTAAGCTTCATACAAGGGCGCTCGAGCAACGCACACATATAGACAACCTATCACGGACACGGAATCTCGCAACAGCTGCGCTCAAAATGTTCCGAGCCGTTCCGAGATCCGTGGTTGTCTATGTGTGCGTTGCTTGAGCGCGTTAAGTATTAAGATTATCTTCTGAGTCACCTTATTTAGTGCCACTGCCTAGTTGATGTATATGTGTACGCGCGCACACTACAACACGATTTCGAGATCGCGGAGTTTTTGACTTACGCGAAATAGAATGCACGCTCTTAATTGTTTTTGAATAATCCAATATTTGTTTTCCTACTATGGGTAGTCCTATTCAGGACGTCTATTTTTTAGCTGTGGAGAACAGGCGCTAGGAACTGCACAGCTCTAATAGAAATAACGACATTTAAAAAAAAGCATGTCGCAAAATGTGTAACATTGTATAAACATTACATATTTTGTGAATTACGAACACGAATTAGTTAACTAATGAGGAAAGTTACTTGAGGGCCATCTCGCAGTCGGCGCCGCACACGACGCTGCGGCCGACGCCTTCGGACTCGAGCTCGCCCGAGCACACCGTATGCCACTGCAGGGACTCCGCGCACCGTGCGCGCACCTATATGAAAGATTTTATTAATAGCTATACAGAATCAGAAGTAGGTAAAAAGAAAATCTTCCTTCGGTTCTTCAAAATCCAAGGGCACATTTAGCATGTTATTTATAGAAAAAAGGTGAAACACACACAACGAAGGCATATAAAATTTTGATTAATGTTTTTATGTGTTCATCAATTACAAACTCCAAACCAATGGCTAATAGTTGCCTTCTCTTAAATGCCTTCTCTAGATGCTGACAGTACCTAAACAACTTAGTCAAACCTTCTCCCATAATAGTTCAAATCGCACGATACGAAACGCTGTATGACATTCTAACAACAATCAACACTCATAGGCGTTTTAACATTTGAACATCAGCGCTTCCCATGTATAAACTCGAGTCATACTCGTAACATAGAAATTAAATTAAAAAAATAGAATAGACGGCACTAGGCTTTTTAATAGGCCTATCTTAATACCAACATAAAAAGGATATACGCGGGAGCCCCAAGTTCGTATAAACAAGCTAGCTGAAAGATGTTTCGTCATCTTATCTACGTGCTTTTTTCAGCATCCCCAAAGATATCACCTAAAAACGACATACGCGGGAGCACCAAGTTCGTACAACAAGCTAGCCGAAAGATGTTTCATGCCCTTTTAAATGAGTAATAATATTTCTGCATCAAGTAAAAAATAAATACCTTGTACAGCAAATTGAACCGCAGCATGTTGGCTAGCGCCAGCCTTCCCGCCAGGTGCATGGTTCGTTGCGCGCCTCGCGCGTCGACGCGTATGTGCGCGTACACGCCGCCGCCGGGTCTCGACTTGCTGCCCAAAGCTTCGGCATCTTCCAGGCGGACGCGGTACGAGCCAGCGGTGAACGGGACGCCTGGCCGTAGACGTGGAACGATTAGTTTGCAAAATTAATATAAATTAACATATTAATAAGTCGGTTAGGTCAGTTAAACATCAAAATGTTTCAATAGAAGCTCGATGGCGCAGTGGTTAACGCACCCGGTCTGTGATTACTAAGGCTTAAGCTATTTTCGCAAAGACCGGTTATCGGATGGGTGACCAATAATTTATCATTTAGAACTCCTCCGTGCTTCGGACGGCACGAGAAGCTGTTCCGGCTGCATTAGACGCTCTAATCACCAAGGGTCTTACAAATAAACAAAGAATAAGCTACGTATAGTTAATCCGAGTATTGTTCCTGTCACGTAGACTTCATTTCGATTTAGGGCGGATTTCACCAACATCCAATTTATACGAGAATAGCTATCCCAGTATAACTTTACTCTTATGATTTAATCTACGGCTAGCTTTGGTTTCATTTCGCCAGATTAATCTATGGATAACTTACTCTCGCATAGTTACTCCGTGACGGTGAACGAATGAAACGAACGAAAATATTAACCACCAAGCATAAAAGTACATGCATACCATGCATGAGCAAATGGTGCTGCGTATTTCTAACTAACCAGGGTAATATGTCTGCTTGACGTTTTGAATAACTTCAAATATTCTGTTGTGTCGATTGTTTGTTGACAGAGAATTTGTAAAGCAATAAGAAGTCATGAATAGTAATTAATAATAATATAATATAATAATATATAATATAATAATAGTAATTCTTTAATACGTGCAGCACGAAAATACAACGAGCGCATACAACTCACCTACCTATTTGTTGCATACTCCAGACGATGCTCAATTTTTGTAAGCAAATTATACACAGACGCTTTTGACAAACGGAATCTTATATGTCGAAGTCGTAGTCGTCGTTATCTTCAAAGTATTTTCGTCGTTATCCTTTCTTTAAACCATGTTGGGCGAGGGCCAAAATAATCTTCATCGTAATAGTCAATAAATTGATTCAAACGGAATGACCTTTTTTAGGTTATCTATAAAATTTGTCCGTGACAGTTACTGTGACGCAACTTTATATACGAATAACGGCTTACTCGGCCGACATCGGCGGTATAAGAAGTTCCTCTAGTATAGTAAAGGAGAATGACCAAAACCAGGCTATTTTTTCTTACATTGCGTCTAAAGCCTTTATGCATCAAAAAAAATCACCTAAATTATGGTATTTAATATTTAGAAATTCAGTTTAAATAATGCGGGCTTTTAAAACTATTACAAATAAATGGTGAACTGATTGTTAAAGTGAATATGATCATTGACCAGAGTTTATTATATGGTCTGCTTAATAATCTTTTCGTTTCTAGATAAAAACACCGAAGCATTATTTTCTTTATTCTGTGGCATCGATGTATAAAATTATCGATGCTATAACATCGATTGCCTCGAATAATATGATTGTTTCTATTTTCGATCAAGTTACTCTATTCTACTCATACTTATCAGATGCATTAGTTAAGTAAATAAGTACATAAGAAAGTATTTAAATAAATTCATAATGAAAAGACTGATATATTACAACCTATATACATTTTAAATAAATAATTCTTGACAAATTAATACAGTTGTACTTGCCATAACCTCAAAATACCTGCTAAAAATAAAGATTGCTCTAAATTCCCGCTTAAAATTAAACTGAAATTTTTTCCTCTTAATCCAGAACCATTTTGCTATTGTTTACTACTGATTTCATTAAAGTCCCATAGTAAAATGGTCGTTCTCCTTTATCCTTGGGTTAAACGTTGGTGAAATGAAAGGTTCGTTTACTCTCGAGTAATTAGCGATTTACTCTCGGAATAAGACTTATTCTAAATCCTTATCCTTGGTGAAATCCGCCCTTAGAGTAAAAGAAACCAAACACGGAATAACTATTCGGAGCTCATTCTTTGTTATTTGTAAGGCACCAAAGGTACGCGCATTTTAACGACACTGAAGTTTCAATTCTTATGCCTATTTGCTCTTTAATTTCATCTAGGATCTAGTACTCTTCAAAAAAGGAGCACAGCGATGGAAAATACTGCAGCTTGACAGTAGAAATTTTCATTTAGCTGATCATCGATCGATGACCGGCGAAATCTAGGCAGAATATTACTGGCAGACTTATTTTATTTCATTTTATTTTGTATTCGGCGAAACAGATCAATTTAAAATTCTGTGAAAAAATACAACTGCGTTTGGCAGCACTTACTTGTTGACCAGTGCCAGTCGGTGGTTGGCCCCGCGAATGCTACTCTCAGTTTCTTTTGGGCGCTTGGACTCCTCCATCTAAAGGAATAAATAGATTAACAGAAAAAAAAATTATCCTGCGCAATGGACCATATAAAATTCTCATAGTTTTTAAACTACTGTTCATAAAACATCAGTTAATGTAGCGACCTACGACGCGCAGTGTCAGAAATGCTATTCACTTGAAGTTGTCTAGATTAGACCTCATTCGTTGTTAGCTTCTATAAAACTTCTCTATTCTCTTCTCTTAGATAGCCTGTAGCCTGACAATAGGTTTTGTTCAACTTTTCGTCGCGTAGTGGCACAAAATCTGCCGTCAGCATATAGAGGTCGTGTGTCGGTTGCCCAGTAGAGAATCAGTACGACATGCCTACTTACTGCGCTGAAACCTACCGACCCCTGAGAGAGCTTACTTAGCCGTTACGCGCCTTCGACGGTCAGCGTCGTACTGTTGTATTTCATAAGCGAGTATGTATTTAAGTATTCGCGTCCGTCGTCGTAAGCACCGCCCACGGTCAGTTAAGCTCTGTTTTAGTCCTTAGTTGATGAAATGAAAGCTCCTGTCCTGAGGAGTTTGATGGCGCAGTGGTTAACGCGCTTGTTCTGCGAGTGTTGAGGTTAAGCTACTTTCGCAAAGGTCGGTCATCGGATGGGTGACCAAAATTTATCATCTCGAGCTTTTCCTTGCTTTGGAAGGCACGAAAAGCCGTTGGTCTCGGCAGCAGTCATTAACAACCACCAATCCACACTGGGCCTGCGTGGTGGTTTATGGCCCGTTCTCCCTATCCATCCGTAGGCAAGGCTCGTGCTCCAGCAGTGGGGACATAAAATGAGCTGATGATGATGATGATTATGAAAGCTCCATGTACCTGTAGGCGAGCCTGGCCCCTGGCCCCAGCGGCACCAGTTCATCGGTGCCTTCCTGGCCGACGCGCAGCGCGCTCGCGCAGCTGTTATGAACCCACAGCGAGATGCGCCCCTCCAGCGCCGTCGCCGTCATTGCCCACAGCTCGCGCTTCGTGTTCATGTGCGGTGACGGCAGGTCCTCTTCGAATGACGAGTCCTCCAACGGCCTCAAGTGCTATAATAAAATTTTAACAGTTGACAAATAAAAATAATAATAAAAATTATACAATTTATTTGGAGCAAAATCAAAGTACATTAATATTAACGAAGCCCGATTACAACTGCAGAAGTCATAGACTGTGTTGCAGTCATTAATGACAGAACGTTAGCTGCATTAGTAGTCGTTAACAACTAATCCACACGGGGCCTGCGTGGTGATTTGTCTCGTACCCCAGCAGTGGGGACATGAAATGGGCTGATGATGTGTTCCAAAAGCGTAAAACAAAATGGTTTTTAATATAGGCTACTATGCTCATTTAAGTCACAATCTAAATGAGTAAGAATACAAAAATAGTAAATAGTCCGCAGCCGAGGCACGGCGATGTCGCTAGGTAAAATAGATTTATAAAGGTATGAGCCAGCTATAAACTAGTCAACCGCGCCTCCCGACCTTCGGGGGGCGTGCGTTCCGGTAGTCTTCATAGTCCTTTTAAAGGCTAAAGGTGAACCCCAGGGGTTTTTACCGGGTCGGTCTTAATCTTTTTTAGAAAAGGACAAGGCAATCCCCGGGTCTACGAAATCTGCGTGCAGATTTTCCCCTTAGCAAAAAAAATACTATAAACTCGCCTGCCGCGCAGCTGCCTGCCAGTCGGCGACGAGCGCGCGCACGGTGCGCAGCCGGGGCACGTGCAGCGACAATCGCACGGCAGTGGCGCAGCTGCGGACGCGCGCTTGCTCCGCCTCCCCCTCAGGCACGGACAAAGCCAACTGCAGCCGGAACTCCTCCGCCAGGAGCTCCATCGTACCCGTCGCGCAGTCCAGTATGTCGGATCTGGTAATGAGGACATCTTTTTCATTATAAAGAATTAGAGAACCTACTTTAGCACTTCATAATAAATTGTGGCGACTGCATCGTACAGTCACGAACATTAACATGCATACACTTTAGACTAGTTTTGACTCTTATTCCTTTGCATGAAGAGTTGTATTGTTACATGTTAAATACTCGTGACTGTACCAGCAGCCGGCAAAACTGAGTCTCGGAAGTTTCGTGCGTTCGTAATTACGTGTGCAATTAAACTATTATTTAGAGAAAACTTTCATTCAACATCGCCACTTATTATTTACACTACTATACTTTTACAAAAACACAAATGTTGATAAAATGTCCACGAGCAGGATTTGAACCTACACCCTTCTGACATACCGAGTCAGGTGCTCTCCCAATTGAGCTATCGTGGTTCTAACCAGCCCGCTGAAATTATTCAACACTATTTACTTTCTACTTTGAAAGCCAAAGGCGCCCATTCAATATCAACAACTATCGTCATTAACATCCGTTCATAATATTAGAACCACGATAGCTCAATTGGGAGAGCACCTGACCCGGTATGTCAGAAGGGTGCAGGATCAAATCCTGCTCGTGGAAATTTTTCAACATTTGTTTTTGTAATTTGTTTCGCAACAAAATTTGTCTCGGTAAAACTCGAGAATGGCTGGACTGATTTGGCTAATTTTGATTTTACAATATTTGTGGAAGTTCAGGGAAGGTTTAAGGTGAGAAACATAAATAATAAGTAACGGAAAATACTAAAAACGACAATTTTATTTTTTAATACAAAATTATTTGTTTGTTTCGTTGTCATTGAAACTGTCAAACTGGCACGAAGTCTGCCGGGTCTTCTATATAAAAAAGGTGGGTCCGGTGATTTTGATGGTTTTTAGTGGTCTCTCCTCCTCCCGAATCCCTGTCGAGATCCTCGTGTCAAGCATGGAGTCCCCTCCATGGATCTGTCAAGCATGGAGGGGAGAACCCCACATAACCTCGGCGCCTCCCCGGGCACGGTGGTACTCGGGCGACGAGCGTTTCATTACATTTAAAAAAAAGGTAGTTTACTAAAGTGTTGTGTACTCACGTGACGCTCGCCGCCAGCATCAGCTTGTAGCCGGCGGGCGCACCGAGGTGGCCGTACATTGTCGCGTCGCGCGCGTTCACCGACAGCACGCGGTGGCTGCGCATCAGCGGCTTCGACACGTAGTAGCCCTCCAGCACCGTCGCTTGGCTGCACCAATTATCGCAACATATATTTCATCAATTAAAAACTACATTAGATTCAAATTCAAAATATTTATTCGGCGTAACAGTTGGGCTTAGGTTCTAATAAAATTAATACATAGAATTAAAATTAAACTGCTACGACGAACTGGACTCCTCTCAGCATAAGTTAAAAAAACTGCAACGCTGATTTTTAGATCGGTACTTATTTGTTATCTTAGTGGAAGACAGCTTAAAAGTGGTCTTTATAAAAATTCAACTTTATTTAGCACTGGCTATGTATTCTTAGACTCCTACCGTCTTATTACAAGATGTGGACTATCTTTGGTACGGGGTTTAGTTCCAGCTTTAGGTCTTGGACTAACGAAAACTTTATTACGAAATCAAGTTTTTCTCTAGTCCGTGGGCTTTCTATGGTACCAAAGATAAACCTACGTGACCTCTAGTTTATCAAACAACTTAATATGGCTGACTACAATTATAGCTCAGAAACGTCAAACTATCTGTTTTGACGTTAGCGTTGATTTTATTTTTATGGATTGTACTAAGATTTTAATTATTATAACAATAATAGCATTGACAATGATTATTATTTTCATTCATCGAAGTAAAGATCCAAAACATTGCAGGAATAATTTTTAATGTTTCATAAACGTCAGTGTCAGTAGCATAGAGGAGTATATAATGGGAATAGAGAGCTCTCACGGAACTTTTTTGCATGTTTTAATTGGTGTGTCAACAATCGCCATCTATAATGACATAAGTAGTATCAAAAAACAATTCTGATTATTTGTATCATATTTTAATCTTGCATAATGATTTCTTTACTCTAAAGAAAGTATCAACATTCTGTGAAACAAAACGGTGTTTTGAATGACGCTTGTATGAACGAATGAAAAGTGGTTTATTATCTGTTGATAGCATTCAAACCATGGACGAACTATGGTACTATCTAGTCCTTGGAAGGTCTTAGAATTGTAATAAAAACACATTTTGATCCTCGAACTAGCTTTGATACCGTAACATACCCAGACCACGTAGTCTTGGTCTAAACCACGACCATAGTAGATTTTTATAATAAGACGGCTAGAGATTTTTGTTATTTATAGGGAGGGATTGCCAATGGTTACCTTTGGCATAACAGCGTAACCGGGGGTGGCATCACAAGCACATGCGTGCCCTCTACATCTACAAGATTCTCAGAAGCGTTCTATAGGTTTTAAAGAAAAAATCCAGAGAGCACATCTTAAGTAGAGGTTCTCGGCTCGGGTTAAACTTATCTTGTACCCAAGAAAGCGTGCGTCTGTATTCATGTTCGCCTAGACCTACTGAGTAGTGGTGTCTGATTGTATAGAGAAGCATAAAGTTCATACTACTTAGTTTTGTTTTAGCCAACTGACAATAGCTGGTATTAAGAGGAGATGACATCAAACAAACGCATCGCCGTCTCTTACTTATTTCTCCAATACGTTCGAATCGGGTAATCTGAATATGTATTGACATTGGTGAAGAAAGGCACTAGCTGGGGGAGCAAGAACCACCATATAACTTCAGTCCCCTTAAGGGCTGGAGTATCCCAGTAATAAAAATTTACCAAGTCGAAAGAAAAGACAAAAAAGCGCCTACCTGGAAAGTGCGGGCAGCGAATTTTGCAGATGCAACTCGAACGCAGCCAAGCGCACGGCGAGGCTGGTGAGTGGCAGAGCGCGCGGCGCGAAGTACGAGTCCACGCGCACCGCGCCGGACAGCTGTTCGCCGGACACAGGCGCCTTCGTCCGGGGGCTGTCCATGTCGGGCTGCACCTCAAACAACTACACCACAATATAAGGAATTGTATTACATACAGTATTCTCTCTTCATACGAAACGGCCGAAACGACGCACTTCGAAATGTCGGTTGGCACCGGTTCGCAACATTCGCGAGTGCACCATAATCACGCTTACGTAGCAGACAGAGAGACAGACCGACAGAATGTCTAAGTGCGCACGTCTAGAACTACCAGTCGGATTTGAAAACAATAGTAAAATACATATTTTATTAAATCATACGGGTATACACTTGGCATGGCGTTAGTAAACATATACATTCTAGCAGTGTCAACACGAAGTTTTTTATAGCAACTGAAAAACTCAGCAGCTCAGCGAGACCACCCACCGTCGGGCTCAGCTGAGTCGTCCACTAGGATCCCCTAACCCGATCCCCCAGGGGATCCCCGTGAACTCATCTGTTCATCAGAATCCCCTTAAACAAAAATAAGTGAAAAAAGATGCTATCACACTGAGTCCGATTTATATTAAAAATACGTAGGTATTTTGATCTATAACTTTATTTTAACTGGCTAGTGCAACTAAATGCAATCTTTTTGTTTATCAAATGACGTTATCAATAATAATGTCATTCCAATGACATGCATATCCTGTATTTTTTCATTGCGTTGTTTATTTCTACATAATAATTTTGAAAATTTTCAATGATAATGGAAGATAAGGAAAATTCCATCCGTATAATAAAAAAGCATGGAGAAGTGATGCTTCATGATGGACGTAAATACCACAAGAAGAAAAGTTATAAAAATGGTAATGTTTTATTGAATTTATGTTTTTGAAACGGAAAAACCTTCGCCTCGTATAATAATTTTCTGTTGAAACGAAAACAAAAAAAAATTATCCACAATAGAACATATATTTTGTGATGGAACTTTCCAGTGTTGCGCTCCACCCTTTGAGCAATTGTATGTTATGCACGGAGATGTTGGCAGCTCTCAAAGTTCAACGAATGTTGTTCCTTTACTTTACGCATTGTTGAGTGATAGAAAAACGGAAACATACAATTTATTTTAAATCAATTGTATCTCAAATAAATAATTTTAACCCAAAAAAAATAACAATCGATACAGAACTATCGGCTGTTAATGCTATCAAGATGAATTTCCCTGATGCTGACATAAAAATATGCTATTTCCATGTCAAGCGGAATATTCGTAAAAAGGGGAAAGCTCTAAATTTACTTCAGCGAAAGTTGGAACTCGGGTTTAATCAAAATGATTGGTCAAAAACGCCCCAACATTGTACAGTTACTGAACGCATTAAAAACAGATGCTGAACAAAAGCGAAGGCAACCGAAAAAAGCTCGCAAAACGGATCAAATCGCAACTGATAAGTTTATACAGGAAACACAGTTATAATTATTAAATAATGATATAACAGTAGGTCATTTCTTAGAAATTGTAAAATAAGATAAATTATCTTATCTAATTTAATTAGTTTCCTGTTTGTTTTTTAATTTCATTAAAAATACTCAGTGTGACATTGACTTTATGTACTTTTATTTAAAGGGGATTCTGATGAACAGATGAGTTCGCGGGGATCCCCTGGGGGATCGGGTTAGGGGATCCTAGTGGACGAAACGGGCTCAGCAGCACCATGTCGTCAGCGTAGCTTATATTATTAATACTAACGCTATCTATGCTACAACTGACGCGCATGCTGCTGAGCTCGACGATGAGGTCATTGATGTACATATTGAACAGCTTGGGAGACGTCAGCCCACCCTGTCTCACCCCCACTCTGTAACCTACATGCCACTGAAAGCGAATTTGCCCATCTAAAAAAGTTTGGTGTGGTTGTCTTCTATAATTTTGTGTTTATTTGTAATGGAAAGTGTCCTGCTATGATAGCGTATTTTCCAAAATTTTTGACGCTATAAGTGAGAAAAGAGATGGACACTTGCTGAGTTTCTTGCCGGTTCTTCTCAGTACAAGATCTCCCGCCTAGAGTTGACTTACGAACCGATGGCATAGTGACATTCACAAGAGTTACTTGTAGCCTAAACTGAATAATACTTCACTTTTAAGTCAACTCAAAAAGTTTTAGGCTCAGGTCAATGCTTTGGAGAACTGTTTAATGCATCAGTTTAGACTTTAAATTTAAAACTTTCTGGATTTTTAAAACTATATTTATGTTTATAAAATACTCAACTTTACATATTACAGATAATAATTAACATTTATTTTAATATTTACTTATATACGTATCATATAAAGTGTCGGTACTCAGACCGAATGACTCACCTGTGGATCAGTCCGTGGCGTATAGCGGGTGATATCAAACTCGAAGGGCAACTTTTTGGTCTCCTGTTCGCTACTCGGCCGGAACCGCCACATCTGCGCGAAGACAGCGTCTGCGCAAACCATATCAATATACCTTAGGGTAGTTATGCCAAGTCTAGTCTCGTATTTTGTTATCATCATCATCTCAGCCAAAAGACGTCCACTGCTGGACATAGGCCGTTGGCCCACCTTGTTGGAGGCTTGCCCTCACTACTTTTTTTTTTCTTGAACGATAAAAGAAGATTCAAAAGAATAAACCAAGCCCAGAAACTAGCTAAAAAAAAAAAGTATTCATTAAATAATCCGTACTTACATTCAACATTTTTCGGGTACATTAAAAAAAGGATTCTTACCTGGAGGCTTGATGTAAAGTTGCATTTCTGTAGGGCCGCCCAAAGGTATGTTGAAGAAGGAGTAAGAGTGCCAGTTGGCCAGCATTGGGCTGTAGAACTCCAGCACGCATTCTATTTCTTCGTCCTTAAAAAAATAATTTAAAGAAGAGAATTATTTAGTCCCACAGTTCACACAATATGTTATAATTGCTAAATCAGTCAGACCATTATTCATTACGAGGAAACATGGCGTGCTGTCCCATAAAGTAGAAGAAATTATAATTATGTGATCTTGTTGAGCTCTTTTCGTTTGAACCTTTTTGGTCCACAGTGCGTGTTGCAAACGTTGGCATGCAACACGCACCAGCAGCACTGCTGGTATCTCCATTATTTGTATTGACAATAAAGGAGCATTCTTGAAAAAATATAGTATGTTTATATCAAAAAACAAAATAAGTAAGTTTTAGTTTTTAATAAAAAACAGTACAAACTACTTAGTTTGTACTGTTTTTTATTAAAAACTAAAATAAATCAATGTGTGCTTTTTGTCAATTAATATTAGACATGACAAATTAATATTAGCCATGACAAATTAATAAAGCAAAACAGTGTCAAGTAAATTGCCACATCTATAAGGGAACTCATGTGATTTGAGGGACCTACATTAAACAACAAAAACTGATACAGTGCGCAATCATGTTTGAATGTGCCTAATGGTTCCTATTCACAGGCACTCCACTCCTATGTTCCAAATTAAATCATACTACTTGGATTGCGTGGCATCGCTCCGACCGTTGTATGTCCAAAAAATCCAAAATCCATTAATTTGGTGTTATGGTGTGACGTAAAGGGGTGCCCGGCAACACTACGTGAGTTGAATGGGAATTGCTCCGAGAGTTGTATTTCCAAACATTCCAAAATCCTTCTCTAATTTGGAGTGATGGAGTGTATGCTAACACGCAGGTGACGTAGCACAGCACAGTGCAGATTTTGCAGGGCAGGGCAGTTGGGGCAGACTTTGTGTGCGTCCACAGTGAATGCGCGGTGACCAAAGACCAAATATCTAGATAGACGACGCATGTGTCACGATTTGTATGAAAACCAAGCGTGCCACATTTTTTTGGCATACTATGATTTGACAAGCGCTATTTAGTGATGGAAACCACTTTATACGCCAAATCGATTTAAAAATGACACGTTGCGAATGGTTTTAATACATAAATTCGGTCATCGATTTATATCGAAAGCAAAGCAAATATAAATTATAAAATTGAGAAGTTTTATTTTATTATTTAAATTTTATTAATAAATAATTAATAGCACAATCTATGTGTGGTGATTCAACGAATTGTTGAATGGAAACGCTATGTACCTAGATTATTGCAGCGCATATGCCGTCAGGTCTATAGTTGTAAAACAGTGGTTGTTATCGGGTAGTTATTCAAAGCAGCCGATAATAACGTTTAAACAACGGCTGACAACCGGCTGCTTATCTGACTCAATACCAAAAGGTCTTATAATTTTTACAGTTCCTGCTGAGTCGAAATTTTTATAATATACGAGCCGTTATATACAAATACGGTTATTATCGGGTAGTTATCCAAAGCAGCCGATAATAGCGTATGAACAGCGGTTGACAACCGGCTGCTTATCCGACTCAATACCAAAAGTTCTTATAATCTTTACAGTTGCTGAGTCGAAATTTTTATAATATACGAGCCGTTATATACAAATAGGTTGGTGGTGTAAGATATAAAATGTTCAATATTATGAATTATTTTGCAATGTGCTTCAACACGACAGATAATAAACAATGTACCTACCTACCTACTTATTTATACCGTACATAATTGGTATATAGTCTGTAGGTATGAGACTCCGCTTCGCCACTTTTATTATTATTATTGTACCATCGTATTATGTAGGTTAATGCAAGGCTCGCAAATAGTTCACACAAAAAAGACCTAAGTTTAGCTATGAATACGACTTACGATATCCAAATAAATAAAAACTTGAAATAAGTACCTAATCGTATATTTTAAATTGAAATAATAATTAACAAATTGTTGTAAGATGATTTTTTAAACATTAATAAATCTCAAACTGTATTTATTGGTTTCATTGTTTGTTTTGGTTTCTCTTTAACCATGCGTATTACAAACCATGGACGAGGATTTGCTATTTTTACTAGTCAGCCCGATCCTGAAAAAAATATTGTAAACGCGCGTACGCCGAGCGACAAGACCGAATTAGTTTGATATCCCTGCCACCCGCGCCTTAGATCGCTTGCTACCTAGGCCCGTATTACGGCCATAACGCGCGGATACAAACGTTTGAAATCTCCGTGTGCTATCACGCTCAGGCCCGTCGCGTTAGGCGCCCCCCTTAGTCACTTCACTACGGACGCAAACGGTGGTTTCTAATGTGCGATATTTTACGCCCGCCGTCGCCACCGCGCTAGCCCCTCACATGGACGAGCACATAGGCCGAGCACATAGGCCGCGAACGCATACTGCGACGCAGCTAAGTGACATAGCACAGACACTTCATTCACGTCTTAGCTAGTACAAAGGATAGATGTTTTGGAGTTGATGAACAAAATGAGTTCAGAAACAGAGTCTGATAACGAAACTAATGAGTTGTTGCTACTTTACAGTTTGGTAAAGCGTAGAAAAACTATTTGGCAAAGTGATTATCGGATAAAACGTTCTACTAATGGAGAATTATACTAAAAACCAAATTTATAATAAAATGGTATAAAAACACGTGTCGACACACACGCGTCGCGCACAAATCTGTGACGGCAGGCGGTAAAACGAGGTGCAGAGCACACCAGACACATATCTGCGTCGAACGTGCCTGCGCCGCTGCGTCCGCAGCTCTCAGCACATCCATGCATTACAAAATCTGCTCTGCTCTGCGCTGCGCAGAACTGCGTCGCCTGCGTCTCAGCATACGCTTAGCCAAAGCCTTCGACGTAAGTTACCTGGTCGGGCAGCGGGAAGGCCACGATTCTCGTGATGGCGCGCGGGTGCGGGTATCGCCAAGCCACCGACTGCCCGTGCACCGTCACTTGGTACGCCATTGGCAACTGCCCGCCGCTTACCAGCTTGAAGGCGCCGCTCCTGTTACACACATTATCACCCTTACAAATAAACAGAGAATAATCTCTGAATAATTATTCCGTATTTTGTTTCTATCATGAACACTTCACTTCAGGTTTGAGTAAAAGAGACGAAAACACGGAATAACTATTCAGAGCCTATATCTTTACCAAAATCACTCATAATTTCTGATTTTGTTGTGGTCTGGATTAAATCCTACATTATTATATTTGTCTTTATTCTTATTCGCCTCTTAACATCTCATTTATTGTGGCTATATATTATTATAGTGCTATGTATACTGTCTGTATCTGCGAGGGATTCCTAGTGACCAGTATTTGAAGTTTTCTTATGAAACCTACATCAGGCACCAGTCTCTCACAAATGATAGAATGCTGTTTATCATATAGTATATACCATTATCATTAAAATCGAAAATCATAAGGCATAAGTACCTCAAATCGTCCTTGTAGTAATGGTCACTAAGCTCGGCCTCGAATGAAGTGTTGGATGATATCTTTTGCGTTGACGACTTGACGCCCTCGTCGTGATGCATATGTTTCGGACTGTGGTCTGTCGCCAGGGGCTGTAAGCGAATGTTGTTGACCCATTTAAAAGAGATGATGATAAAAAAATATAGAACATTTCAATAAACATTTTGATATAAAAAGAAAGATTACTCACTACTTATAGCTTGCTACACGTTCAAAAGTGTAAAATTATGTCAATACTTAAAATAAAATCACGAAAGGGTTATTGCGTTAGTGATCACTGATGATGGGAATAACAAGAATAATAATAATGGATATGAGGCTTATCTGGCTAAAGTATATAGAGCTGATACAGAGGGATCGTCATACCATTAGATACCATCTCTATTACCTTAGTTAGGAAAGGTTAGACTTTGGATGCTTTTTCGTACGAATTTGACTAGTACGAACACGTACGAATACGCACGACACATCCCGATACTGCGACTACTTTTGCACCTTGCATACTAATTGCCAACTAGTAGTGTACACGCGTGTAGTTTAATTACAACTTGTTCGGATTTTTTATTCGCTCGCACGAATAAACCTGACTTGGCTGTGTCACTCAGGCATTGCAAATGAGAAAAACCAATGTGCGCGTACGCGCGAATTCAATGCGTACGTTATATATTGTATGTCTACGAACAAGTAAACTTCGTACGAAATCGCATCTAAAGTGAAAATGTCCTTACATCGGTAGCAAGCGCTTTCTTCAGGCGGTTGAGCGCGGCCAGCTCGCAGGGCCGTATCTCCACTATCAGCCGGTCTAGGTCCAAACAACACTTCACCGTTGGTTCGCACGACGAGGCGCTGCGTTCCGCGCGCCGCCACGCATCCCATACCGCCTCCAAGTCAGTCCTATTGTGAGTAGTATCGTTAATACGTCATATTATGTGTAGTCAGCACTAGTAAGGTTACGGCTATTTCAATTTAGATGGTTCGTATCGGTTTCATATTTAACGCCAATTGCATGACAGCCGCAAGACTGTTTTAAATGGAACGCAGTGAAAATGTGCGGCAACCAACATCTAAATCAAAAGAGCCCTAACAGAGATCGCGGTCCTACCGGGACTACTGATTTATAAACCGTTTTGTCTTAATTTGTAAATCTGTATAACCTGTTATAATATACAGGGTTATTGGAAATACGTAGCGATCTCTTTAAGGGGTGATAGTAAATATCATTAGCTATCAATTTGCACTCGGGAAGATGGGGCAAAAATGTACCGATTAAAAAATAAATAAATATTAATTATATTTTTTTTTAAAGAAAAGTGGGTCACGCTACTTTAAAGTGGATTTAAAAAAAGAACTCACGTATTTAATGGTTGTGTTTTTAGTTTGCTAACACTCTCATACGTAATAATAATACAAAAAAGAACAGAAAAAAAAGAAAAATAATTTTATTTCTAAATCGGTACATTTTTGCCCCATCTATCCGAGGGAAATTTGATAGCTAATGATGATCTTTACTATCACCCCTTAAAGGGATCGCTACGTATTTCCAATAACCCTGTATATTTACTAGCTGACCGTCGGACTTCGTACCGCTTTGACTGTTTCCATGACAACAAAACAAAAAAATCATTCGTCCGCTTGAGAACACCCGTATCGGCCGTATCTCATGATGGTAACCTATAGCAGCGCCACCTACCGGGTCCAATTGTAAATCTAAACCATTCCCGAATCCCCTTAAACACACACAGAAAATTTCATAAAAATCGGTTAAGCCGTTTAGAAGGAGTTCAGTGACATACACACGCACATAATATTTATATATGTAAAGATGCTCAAAAAAGATAAATAAACGATTTTATTACGCAGCGTCAGCACAGTAACACCATGCCAAATCTGAACCAAACAAAAACAATCTAAAATAGGGGTTTTGTAACCTAAACTAGACTTCTTTTGTTCGGCTAGTCTTCGGGGCGTTTTTAACGTACCGTTAACGTACGTTTTTACCTTTTTCACCTATAAAATGTAATAGCCTGACTCACCCCAGGGTAGTGGGCTGCAGCAGCAGATGCCGGCGGTCGCCGGGCGGGCCGGCCGCCACCAGCAGCGCAGTGAGAAGCGCGCGCGCCTGCACCCGCTCGGGCCGCTCGGGCCGCCCACCCGCCGTCACCTGCGCGCTCAGCGAGTCGCAGCCGACAGTGCCTTCGCTGCCGCACACGCTCAGCTGGCTCGTCTGCACCGTCATACTCTCTAATGACTGTACCACTGCGGGACAAAAGGCATGATAACAAATTTTTGAGTCCCGTTCTATATCGTAGGTACACGTCCACTAATTCCGAAAAAATATTATTTTAGCAATAAACTAAGTTTTAACGCAAATTGTTGCATTTTTCTACCCACTTTGAATTATGCGCGAAAACACTAGCAGGTGTCATGGCGTCCGCTTTATTGAGGCGTGACTTAACACGCCTCAGTAAACATAATTTATGCTCCACGAAAGTCAGCAGAATATTGACACAGCACAGTGACGTTTACTGAGGCGTGACGTCAGTCGCTCAGATTGGTGTTTCAGTTAACATGGCCGATTGCAGTATTTTATACTTTTATTTTATTGAAAATGTTATTAATCTCTTAAACCTGAGTCATTTTTAACACCCTTTCAATATATTTTTTTCAATAAAATCATTTATATTTTGATATTTGAATACTCTCATCATGCCTATTACTCGTTCGTTCGTTCGCTCGTAACTAGTTCAAATGGCAGGTCAGGGTGTGTTTCGGATTTTTCGATGCATATATCTCGGGTTTGTGATCACCAACCCGCATCTAGCAAGCGTGGTCATTAATCCAATACAATAGATGGAGGCCTTTGCCCAGCAGTGGGACAGTATATAGGCTATTTACTTTACTTTACTATTTATTTTTACAATTTATCCAAAGTCGACATCTTCCTTATTTTTCGTGTGACAATACGAAATACGTATTTGTTTTAATCAATAGGTCACATTACCCAACAACAGCATAAAAAAGGTTCAAATAACTTTGCTCGGGCAAACTATTATAACTATTATATTTATGGAAAGCCCTCAGTCCAACTGCTTTACCAGCCCCCCGATTCCCATAACAAAAACCGTAACGATATGGTAAAGATTAAATACATATAATTTTACGCAAATATTGTTGCGAACAAATTACAATTTGAAAAAACACAAAGTGTTGGAAAAAATCCACGATATTATATATAAATAATCATAAAAATAGTTTGCCTCTCAATATTTGTAAAAATGTTAAGATCTAAAGTTGATGACGTAGTTGTCGACATTGAATAGGGCTCCTTTGGCTTATAAAGTAAAAAAACTAGATAGTGTCGATTCATTTCGGCGAGTTGGATTGAGCCACGAGAGCATAGTTGGCAGTGCACCTGACCCGGCATGTCATGGGGTGCGGGTTCGAATCCCGGTCGTGGATTTTTTCTTTTTTAAATTTGTAATTTGTTCGCAACAATATTTGCGTAAAATCATATGTATCTAATAGCAGTTGCAACGATATCGTTACGGGAATCAGGGCACGGTGTATTATTTATTGTAAATGTTATATTACCGACGTCGGACATCGCAGCCTATTAACGCTTGCCACACCATGGGTATAATTCTTGGGTAATATCTTAATAAATAAAATTTACAAGCAACGCTAAAGTTTCCTTACCTAAAAATTGTCGTAATCTATACAAAAAAGGCAGCTCTACTTCCATCGGTTTTTGATGCGATGGATCCGATTCGTTTTGCATCAGGTGGCTTTTGATCTGTGAATTTTAAGAAGTTATTTTAAAATCGCTGAAAGAATACAACACTCAATAGCATGGAGCTGGTCGCTGGAAAAAATTGGTTGAGAACAGCTCAAAATAGAAGGGAATGGCGTAACATGGAGGAGGCCTATGCCCAGCAGTGGCTAAAAAAGTGGATGTTGATGATGATGATGGAGAGAATCAGAGAGAGAAGATGGAGAAATCGAATAAAACAACCTCGGTAATAAAGAAACTTATATGTGTAATTAAACGAGCGAAAAAAACATACGCAATGAGTACAACATGGAATCAATATAGCTTTGATAATTTTTTTGAATTTGGAAGTTAAACGAGCGGCTAATCGTCTGTAGAATTTGTCTATGGAATAACTGAAACGGATAAAAACACTCCATTTCAATCATTTAAAATCCTACCACAAAATGGTTTACGACCACACTAATAAAATAATAAGCAGAGTATAGCGTTTAGGCGCAGAATGTTCAATTCGCAAAATGTCCAACGGTCGCAAAATGTCCAGTTCGCAGAATGTCCATTTCGCAGAATGTCCAGTTTGCAGAATGTCCAATTTGCAGAATGTCCAGTTCGCAAAATGTCCAATTCGCAGAATGTCCAGTTCGCAAAATGTCCATTTCGCAAAATGTCCAATATTCATCGTAACGTGATCAATTTACTAATTGAGTTCAAAGTTAGATTCTAATGATAAGTCAACTCGTTTAGGCGCAGAATAAGTCAAGTTATTATTTAAAATCAGTTTTTATTTTCCTCACATTTCTTTCAATACAATGTATATTTATAAAATCAACATATAACATAAACATAAAGAAGTCCGCTGATTGGATTGACATTTAAATATATATAATTAACAGTCCCTAAACATTTTTGACTTTAAAATTACAATCAGCGGACCACTTAATGGTAATGTTATATGTTGATTTTATAAATATATCTTGTATTGAAAGAAATGTGGGGAATGTCATAATAACTTGACTTATTCTGCGCCTAAACGAGTTGACTTATCATTAGAATCCAACTTTTAACTCAATTAGTTACGATGAATATTGGACATTTTGCGAACTGGACATTCTGCGAATTGGACATTCTGCGAATTGGACATTCTGCGAATTGGACATTCTGCGAATTGGACATTCTGCGAACTGGACATTTTGCGACCGTTGGACATTTTGCGAATTGGACATTCTGCGCCTAAACGAATCTAATAACTAATAAGTGAATGATTTACCAGTGTCGCTATTTCTTTGAGACGACGCAAGCGATCCGTGCAGACTTCCAGCTGCACTGGCCGTTCGACATCGAGCCGTAATAAGCCACGGGCGTTGCCTGTCAATATGGAAAAAGCTTTGTACAGATCTAAACATACAAATAAACTCAGAAACTACTCAGTTTAAACTAGCGTTTTATTACGTATTATGTACTACGTATTATTACCTATTATAAATAATTTATGAAAGACCTTAGGGTCTTGTATTTCACGAACAATACTTTGCGTCATCAGTTCCTCAAAGAACACACATTCACATTCAGGACTATTTTATATGAAAATACCTTGTATATAAAGTCCTGCAAATTCAAATGTAAATGCTTGCTATAGTTTTATCGCGTTTAAATGCTATATAATTACAATGCAACGTATAGATCACTTATTTCGATTAGTTTTTATGTTAAGCAGTCATTGCCTAGACAAGAATCCTTGCATTATGACTTAACGTTGCCACAGAAATGACTTACCTCCGGCGGGTGTGGTAAGTTTCATGGTGGCGAGCGCTGGTGGGATGTCGGTGACGGGATCTGGCACACCCTTGGTGGTAGTAATCAGGGGCGCGTTCCAATAGCCTTCAATCTGGCCGTAGCCAAGCCCTACCCATGCGTTGAACAGAGAAACCTGTATGTGAAATACAAGCAAAAAACGATTTTAAAACGTTTAGCAGAAATAAAAAACATTAACCTAATGATTGTAAGTAATGGGTAAACTATTAGCGAACAAAAATATAAAAACAAAACAAAAAGACACGGCATAAAAAATATCGGGGGTGTATGTAGTTTTTAATGTACAGACGCCTACGCATCAACCTATGCAAAACTGTCAAATTTCTGTGTCAAAAAAAACAACCATATGTGGTTGAACATTAATTTAAGAAATTTGACAGTTTTATGTAAATGGCATACCATTTACATAAAGTTTGAAGTCTATTGAGGAAATTTTACAGTTTGTGGTAGTTAAATGTACAGGCTTTTGTACAATGCGTTGTACACAATGTCATTTTTAACCTAATTAGTGGTCGCCTAGTGGTCGAAATTCGACCGTCATTTTATTAAGGCTGCACGGATTGTATCCTAAGCAATGAAAAATTAAAAAAGATAGAATGTGAGTTTGGATTGGTATTGACCGATTTCGGCCGCTACTCTTCCATTTTTTGGAATTTTTGAAAAATGTATGAAACAATGTTTATTTAATTTAATGTATTTATTATAAATATTAGGATTCTGCACTGCTTCTCTATATAAATTATAAGTGTGCGAAATTTCATACTCCTCCGTCCGCGCAATTTTCATAAAAAGGGGTACAAAGTTTTTCTTCACGATGCCAACTTACCTGGAAGCTCTTTTGTGCCCTTCGTTGCCAATAATAGAGGTTAGGCTGGTGAAGTGTGATGTGTAGCAGTGGGACGTTGCCCTCACACAAACTGGCTCGTGGTAAATTCTGACAATAAAAATAATACCGCTTCATAAACAATTTGACTTGAAACGAGTAAGTATGTCGACTTATGGTCTAGCTAAGACGTCCTGTAAAACAAGAGATTTTTAATTATATAACAACTAATGCGGTCAATCTGGCTGCAATTTAGTTAGGTTTAGCGTATTTAGGCGTGTTTATCAAGGCGGCTGGCAACGTACTTAAGTCTTTTACAGTTTTTAAATGTATCATAGAAGAAATAAGGAATGAAAAGAAGAAAAGAAAAGTATTAAACTGCATTTAGTTGTTTTAAAGTAAAATAAACCGAAATCAAGCTAAACCAAATTAGCATTTTGCTTTAAAGTATTATCATACGTACCCTAAAACCGATTCTAGATTTGCCGGCGTCGTGGGCGCGAGTGGTATCCGTCAGACTTTTGGTGCAGCTGTCGCCGGAGGTTATGGCATCATCTCTATCGGCTTTGGTTTTTTGGGTAGACTCTTCAAATATTACCTGACATCATAAAACTTGCTCTCAGATATAAAACTTCAAATGATTTTAAATCAGATCATTTTATTACATTGTTACATAAAACCAGACCGATCTTGACTTTGTATATGTACAAATCGAACCATGCTAACAAAGAAAATTATATCAATATCAACTTTCTTTTCCTTGAATGTGGTTTTGTAAGAAACAAATAAATTGTTCCAGAAAGGTGTTGGAAAAAAAATCAGGTATTTTTAACATGTCTTCTGAATTTCCATTTGCCCGCAAAAAAAAATGCATACTACATTTATATGCAACAAATAACGTAATAAACGTCCACCTTAAAAGTAGTTTCCTAAAATCGGCTACTACATCGATTTTAGCTATTTAAAAGAAGGAATTTAATTATCATATTTAAAAACAATCATGATGTTTGTGTTTGCTTTCACAATTGAATTCAATGACATTAACTCTGGCCGTTAGCATTATTGGTGGTTGGTACTAACGTTGATTTGGGCGTTGGGCGTGGCCTCCGCGGGCGTAGGCGGCGCCGCGTCGGTTTCGGGCAGGCGGAGCGCTACCACCTCGGGGCTGCCGTCGTCTGCCACGTACACAGATATATCGATCACGCCCATAGTCACGAACACCTCCAGGTATTCAGAAGGCTTCGCCCTGTAATGGATTCAGCTAACGATATAGAAATAAATTACATATAAACATTTGTACGAGCCAGTTTCACTACGTACACTAGAGGATGCCGTTAGTTGATGGAAGTAGTGGTAGTTGCAGCACAAAGAGCACCAGAGTTAAACGGACGGAGCACGGAGGGGAAGTTCAAGAATTTTGGGTGGGTATACCCTCTTTCGATGAGACGTCCCAAATCACTATATGCGTGTCTCCGAGCGCAGTGGTATGCAAAATGAGATGTCTGCTGCTAAAAAAAGGAAGTTAAAGTCCTACTCACGCGATATCGGCGAACGCGATGGAGACAGACTTCTTGACGGTAACGTCGTCGTGCCGCGAGTTCTTGGTAGAGTGTGACGTCACCGTGTCCACGCCCGAGTCCGTCGCAACGCTTGGGCCCACATCCACGTGGCTGCTCCTAATAGTATCTGTAAGGCAAGGCATCACAACCAGCTCATTTTATTTCCCCACTGCTGGGGCACGTGCCTTCCCTATGGATGGATAGGGACATCGTGCCATAAACCACCACGCGGGCTCAGTTCGGATTGGTGGTTGTTAACGGTGTCAGCATTACATGACATGAAGGCCAAGACTTGGTATACATTTTACCTGATGTCAAGTGACTACAAGGCCGAAAGTAAAAGCAAAGTTATCCGCCGAAAAGTTCGTTTTTAGTTTTATTCTGCAATGCTGTAGCGCTTGGCTAAGCACTTGAAAGCGCACTTCAATCGGACAACTAAATATCAAGAAACTGGATATCTTATCACTATCGGAACACAACAATGTAACCAAAGTAACATGGGTAACAGCGCCAAACTTAGGTAATATGGTGGCAGTAAGCTTAGAACAAGTAATTTTAAGATAACTGATTCAATAAGGCTCTCGCATCCGTAAAATATTATGCTTGGTTAAGATGTAGAGGAGGTAGCATTATGTTGTAATAAAAAGCTTTATCTTGTTAGTGTTAAAGATATCTATAGATACGAAATTATAACGGTTCCTGGTCAACTCAGGTCTTATTTGCCTTTTGAGACAATTTCAAAGCTATACGTACGTCGAGTAGGTTGAAAGTTGCGTACTGACCGTCAGTGACCACGGACTCGTTGTAGAGTGACGGCAAGTCGTCAGCGGCTTCCATCAGCAGTGTCGCGTAAGGGCACACGTCGCACTTCTCTTCAAAAAACAGAGTAGGCCTGGGAATCACGATGCAATTATAATAACAAACAAAAAAAAGTAATAACCTATATATTGTCCCATTACTGGGCAAAAGCCTCCATCACTGAAATCAAATCTTCGCTACAATAGACGGGCATTGGCTTTAATCAATGTGGGTGAACGTTGGTGATAAAAACCCGAGCTATGCATCGAAAAAAAACAATACAAACTTGCCTGCTCTGGGAATAGGGTATTTAAGGTTTTAGAAAAATATGTCTAATGGTTTATTATAGCTTAATATATTTGCAATTTGATAAATTTGTTGTAATTTTTTTTTTAATAAAATCGCCTTTAAAATTAAAATTAATAAAATGGCCACCAAAACGCTGAGGACGTCATGCATGCAGGTTACGCGATGTCGTGACGTCACCTGCTTGTAGACAAACTTTTAGCTAACAAATCACACTGCACAAAACTTCGAGTGACATTTACTGTAAGCAAGCAGGTGACGTCACTCCAGATTCAGCCAAATCCCGTGCATTTTTGATTACGTGGTCAATCATAAAAATTTAATTATTTTATTATTGATTTTGTATAAAAATCATACTTATTTTAAAATTATGTGCTGGCTAAATTGGTTTAAAAAAATGTTTACTGTTAAGTTAACAATAGTTTGATCTATATTTTTAATGTAGTCAAATACCCTATTGAACCCAGTATCTCCCGATATCGGGCTGAGGCTGAGCGCTAAAAACCATTTAAACAGACTTTAGGTAGATTGATTGATAGCTTTTACAAGTCCCGTTTCCCGGGCTTAGTGGTACGCACAAGGAGTTTTACCTAGCTAAAAAACCAAAGGCAGTACTCGCCTTTCCCTTTAGACATTCTGCAGCACATTTTGCAGCACGTTCTGCAGCAGCCTTAGCTGATGCACGTTCACATCGAACGCGCAGTGAGACATCATCGCCCTAGACGCAGTAATAAAACGCAGTACTCTGCAGCAGCCCCAGCTATTGCACGCTGTCGGATACCATTCTGCCTGGACGCAGTAGTACGCGTAAGGAGTTATCGTAACTAAAAAAACAAAGACAGTACTAACTTTTCCCTCAAGAGATGTTGCAGCATGCTCTGGCAGCCTCACCTGGTGCACGCTATCCTCGAGCACGAAGTTAGACACCATCGCCCTAGTCGCAGTAATACGCACAAGACGGTTCCTCCAGCTAAAAAACGTAGTACACGCCTTTGTCTAACTCTTTCACAGTCAGAGAGAGGGATGTATATTCCCACCACATGTTGAACTGTATGTAATTGAGATAAGATTGAAAATCAATGAAATATTCAAACAAATTCTGTCTGGGGTTAAGAGATCCTGCAGCACGGATACTTTTCTCCTAAGACGGAATGGTACGCGAAAGGAGTGTTTTCTAACTTAAAACCCAAGACAGTACCCGCAGTACATCCGGCAGAACGCTCTGCAGCAGTTTCAGCTATTGCACGCAGACAGATACCATTCTCCCTGGACGCAGTGGTACACGAAAGGAGATTTCCCTAACAAAAAAAAAACAAAGACAGTACTCGCTTTTCTCGTAGTACATTCGCAGCACTGCATGCATGCAGCTCTGGAGCAGCCCAAGCCGGTGCACGCTGACCTCGAGCACGAAGTTAGGACACCACCGCCCTAGACGCAGTAATACGCACAAGAGGGTTTCTCCGGTTAGAAAACGTAGTACACGCCTTTGCATCAAGAAATCCTGCAGCACGGATACCATTATCCCCGGACGCAGTGGTACTCACTAGGAGTTTTCTCAAACTTAATAACCAATGGCAATACTTGCCTTTCCCGCAGTACATCCTGCAGCACACTTTGCAGCAGCCCCAGCTGTTGCACGCTGACCTCGAGCAAGCAGTCGGACACCAGGTTCAGCTCCGCCGCGTGCCCGCTCACCAGCACGCCGTTCACGAACATCGCCGGCGCAAAGACGCAACCGATGTCTACACTATAGGGTATATGTTTATTTATTACTACGATCAATAATAGCAACAAAAATGCACGGCGCCCCCGGTTACTTATACATCTAAATATTACTATTAAACAATGTAAAAGAGGTTATATAGTATCAACTTGTTATCTATATATAAATACGTGAAGCAAAAACTATGTACCTCTTTTTACGAAAATTGCGAGGACGGGGTCTGAAATTTCGCACACTTATAGTTTATATAGAAAAGAAATACAGAATGCTAATATTTTTTTAAATTATGTATAAAAAATACATTAAATCAATAAAAACAACATTATACACACTAACATGTATTTGACACATACGCATATGTATTTGACACACACGTATATATACTCTTTTGAGAATAGATTCATAATATTTGTCTTTAATGCGGCCGACAGCTGTCAATGCCAAATATTTGTCTTTAATGCGGCCGACAGCTGTCAATGCCAATCCAAACTCACATTCTATAGTTTTCAAATTGTCATTGCTTAGGATACAATCCGTACAGCCTTATATAAAAAATACGGTTGAATTTCAACCAATGGGCGACCACTAGAAAAACTCAAATCTCGAACATAAAGGTCAATTCAATTATGAGACGACCAACATCTCAGTCACCCTATGACCACGTAGAACCACGAAACATCAGGATAAAATAACATAAAATCAATGTGTTAAATAAACGCTAGTACACCCGTAAAAGTTGTTTTATTTAAACATAGAAAAACCATTAACAATGAATAGTTCCTTATTAAGGTAAGATACTCTCCTCAAGGTAGGTGTAACACAAAACACTGCTATTAGTTGAAAAATATATAAGACTAGCTTTTGTTCGTGGCTTTGCTCAGGGGGTAATAAAAGCCAAACAACTAAACATGTCACGTCATTTCAACATTAAAATTTTAATTTTTATCATTAAAAAGCCCATCCATGAGAGCTAGAATAAGTTAAAAAATTTCTAACACAAAACAACCTAATAAAGACACAAATGTTGAAAAAATTTCCACGAGCAGGATTTGAAAATGCACCCTTCTGATATACCGGGTCACCTAACACAAATCCTGCTCATGGATTTTTTTTCAACATTTGTGTTTTTGTAATTTGTGTCGCAAAAATATTTGCGTTAAAGTTATATAGATAAAACAAAAACATTTTATAAATAGCTTGCCTACTTCTTAACTAATCTTTAGTATTGGTAAAAATAATATGATCGGATGTTAATGACGGTAGTTGTTGACATTAAATGGGCGCCTTTGGTTTTCAAAGTAAAGAAGTAAATAGTGTTCAATAATTTCGGCGGGCTCAATTGGGAGAGCACCTGACCCGGTATCACAGAATAATATATAGACCAGAAGACGCACTTTTGACACAATGGCAATACAATATCAACCTTCCGTGCGCGCCAATTTGGTCCAAAATAACTCTGCACCTGTATTTGTACCTAACTCTTTCAACGGTCGAGACAATCGAAAGTAAATCTTATATATAAGGCGCTACGAGCACGCGCCGCTGCTTTCACAAAACCCTGCTTGGCGACCTTGACGTAACCCGGCTGCGTGTCGCTCATAGGGTTGAATGCAAATACTGCAATATGAAGCGCTTGCGCCACGTAGGTACCTATAAATACTGTAAGTAAACACATAGGTACGCTTTTTCGTGGTTTGATTGTTAATGATCAATAAAATACAATATTATTAAGTAAGTAAGCCTTTCGTAGTTAGCCTTTGTCCAACAGTGGACGTCTTTTGGCTGAGATGATGATGATAATCAAGTAATACTTAACCACCAAAAATTTAAGTAGGTGGTTATGCGTACCTACGTATTGATACTCTGTTATATCTACTTATGTTACTATGTCTTACTATGTGCTTATGTTAAGTAAGTACAGACGGCAACAGATCAACCTACCCTATTCTGTCAAATTTCCCCGACCGATTTTCGACTTAATGTCCAACATTATACAGTTAACATAGTGTTCAATATCCATTGAAGAATTCTTGGGAAGTTTGTTAAATGTTAAATCCTTATCTTTAAATTTCGTGTTAGTGCATCTGAATGCAGAACAGTAACGCTTCGTTTCACCATCCTGTAAAATTTCTACTTGCGAAAATAAAATAAACGTGACACAAACTGCCGCGTCGTCGGCGTCTCGGTCGCGTCCTGCGTACTGCGTGCGTGACACTCGACTAAATTGTCTCCGCGCGCGGACCGAGCGTGTAGGTGAATAAGTCGACCGAATTACGTAGTGACACAGGCCTGCCGGTATGTCAGAAGGGTGCAGGTTCAAATCCTGCTCGTGGAAATTTTTTCACTATGTGTTTTTGTAATTTGTTTCGCAACAAAATTTGCGTTAAAATTATATAAACAAAACAAAAACATTTTATTAACCTAATAAAGATCACTCTGATAAGTAATTATGGTCCATTTTAAAACCTCCTGTACAAACTGTCATCCCCTACCTAAGTGATCATTTTCCAAAAATCCTGAAACACTTCATAATGTCTAACCTGGCCAAATACCAAAATTTAAGGAATGACAGATTTCCATAGAAACTTTCCACCCACATTTCACCCCTCTAGGGGAGATTTTTCGAAAAATGCAAAAACATGTTATTCTTTATTTTTATTGAAAAATGTATAGGTCGATTAAATATATAAATTATTCATTTTTTTATAGATAATACTTTAAAAATAACAATTTCCCTAATTTTCTTCCTTTTTTTACTCCTTTAAAGAAAAATAAACAAAATTCCTTAGACAAGTCATTCTTTATTATTATTATTATTATTTCTTTTCAAAAAAATTAATACCAATTTTCATATATTTTTATTCAAAACTGACGGACTTTCATACAACTTTAATCTATTTGACCCCCTTAGGGTATGATTTCCGTAAAATCCTATCTTAGTGGCTTGTTACGTCACTCAGTTAACCTACAGTCCAAAATTCATCTAATTAGCTCCAGCGGTTTCGGCTCAACCATGATGAATCAGTCAGTCAGGACAAGTCATTATATGTACGGTCGCGGTCAGAAAACGTTTACCACCTTAAGTATCACAATTGCATGCACACATTTAGGTCACAAGATCTAAATGTCTATTTCATAATAATTTGATTGTATGGTCAATCAAATTAATATAATTTTTAAGTTTATAATCTTTTTTCTAATGATATGAGAATCAATCGCTCTAGGAGATGGACTGACTACGAGCTCTCGACTCTTTGAAAAAGAACCTATTTATTTTTGTTTCTCAACTAAGAATATGAAGAAATAATAAAATAGAAACTTCAAAAATCTTTATTTAATATTTAGTATCTCCCTCAGCAGCTATGACGGCACGTAGTCTATCTCGCATAGATGCAACAAGGCGCGCGCATAGATGCAACAAGGCGCGCGCATAGATCAGTCCCTCTGATATCATCCCATACTCGAGCACAGTGTAATCTAAGAGCATGAGGGTTTCTTTCATTTTGACAGTCCCAATGTTGAACCATGAGCCCCCATAAATTTTCAATAGAGTTTAAATCAGTAGACCGAGCGGGCCATTGAATGGGACGAATGTCACGGTGCAGGTTGAACCACGCCATAGTAGCACGGGCCGTGTGTATCTGTGCATATTATCTTGAACGTAAGTAATGTGTGGGAATTCTGTTACAGGATAAACTACGCGCACAGTAGGCAGCATCACTTCTTCCAAAAGCGACACATAATTAATGGCAGTAGCCCTATTCTCTAACGACGCCAGTTAACCGACGCCGTCGAGGCTCATCCACCCCCATAAATTTACTGCTAAGCGACGGGACTCGTTTTGAGGCACGATATGAGCTTCATCATACCGAGTTCGACTCTAGCACCATAAAGTTAATCTTCCGATTTGGCTTGATTTAAAAGATTTTTTATCGGTAAATTCGACCAATCAAAATCAAGATGTTGTCGCGCAAAGTTAAGCCGGGCTATTTTGTGGTGAGGTTTCGGCTCCACTTTAATAGCATGGTGTTTATAGCGAGTTCGATTATAGCGGCATAAAGTTAATCTTCCGATTTGGCTTGATTTAAAAGTTTTTTCTTCGGTAAATATAGTGTTCGACCAAGCAAAATCGAGATGTTGTCGCGCATAGTTAAGCCGGGCTATTTTGTGGTGAGGTTTCGGCTCCACTTTAATAGCATGGTGTCTATAGTGTAGTCCGGCACAGTGCGAAACTCGTCGGATCGTCCGAGCACTCACATCATATAAAGCAGCAAAATAACTAGTTGGTGTGAAACCGTTCTCTTCGTAACGACGAATCATTTCTGTTCAAGAGATCAATAATCTCTTTGTTATACTACTCGATGCGTCATATTGAATAATAACTTTTGAAAGATAACAAGTAACTTGATATGGCATTTTAGACTAGTGAAAAAAGTGTGATATAGAAGCTAAACTGGTAAACATTTTCTGACCGCGAACGTATATAGATGTATTTATAACAGTGACCTTTGCTGAGTTTCGTGCGTCTTCTTTTCAGTACAAAGTCTCCAACAGAGGGTTACGAAGCCATAGCTTACGTTGTTACAAAAAAATAACATTGCAAATTTGAAATCAAATAAAATATTTTATTCAATTTGTGTTTCTAGACCATTTGTCGTGTCTGGTAGGATACTCACGGGTGCAGCATTGGCGTGATGACCGGCACGACGATGGGGTGTGCCCACTTGAGCGCGGGGTTCTCGCCTCTCGTGCCTTTTATCAAATCCTCACTGAACTACAAAAGAAGCTCATCTTTATTTTTATATTTTGCACGGCAAATGACTCCACTTCACCTGATAGAATATATAATATATAAATAGTAGAAATGGAGTCCGGACGCAAAGACAACTGGCGCAGCGTGAAAATAATGCAGCATCAGACACAATGCCAGTTACGGTCAACTTGTAGGGTGAGGTTCACGATTAAGACGCTTTTAATTTGTTGCATTAGAATTCGTTACCATAATAAACAGAAACCTTCAAACATGCAGATAGTAACAGAAGTGGTCACGACCACCGATTTTAAACTCAGAGGTCCCGGGGTACGATTCCCCGTTCATTTTAGTGTACTCGGTTTGGTTGGTGTCGTCAGCTGGCGCACCCACCGCGGGTGCACCAGCTGACGCTTGGTTCACTTAATAGTAATACGAGATCTGTTGAAAAAGATGGCAATCGATCAGCGTAAAGCACTACCTAAAATGCAACGCTACCTCCCGGACTAGGAGGAGCTCGAGATCATAAATTTTTGGTCACCCATCTAAAAACCGGCCTTTGCCGAAGTTATTTAACCTCAACACTCGCAGACCGGGCGCATTAACCACTGCGTCATCGAGCTCCTCATCGTATTCCTATGAATATGTATAATACTTGTTTTTTTTTATATGTCATGATAAGGCCAATGGTGGAAGCGCACATCACCCGGGATCCTCAACTACTGAGGCACTGGCTATCTCTAGCTGCCGGAACACAAAAATGCTTCAGACATTAATGTTAAGGCGACATACGAGTATTTAGATAAGATGGTTATAACTAGCCAGGCGGACAAACAAGCCCTACCACCAACCAAACCGAGTACACAAACATGTACGGGGAATCGTACCCTCTGGGTCTAAAATCAGTGGTCGTAACCATAAGTTGTATAAACATTGTACTTTTCTGAGCGATCACTAGTTGTGTATACTTCGTTACGTACCTCCTGGGACACTAACTGCCGCAGCTGCGCCGAGCGCAGGGCGCAGTTCTGCACCAGCACCTCGTACTGACGCCCCTCTAGTAGTCCGCCGCCCACCCAGCTCGTCTCCACAGCGTTCACCGCCCGTCTGAAAACAGTCACCATCTATTAAGGCGTGGATAACCATGAAACAGCGACGCACAGTGTCGCACAAGCGAAAGGGATGCTAACGAACTAAAGCGTTCTTCTAAAAAGTATTACGAATAAGTATATACTTAAATTAATCGACGTACTACAAATAATAACTATAAAAATATCACGTAAATAGATATTATTTTAGTTATTAGGTAACTTTGATTTATTCGTTTCTATCGTGAAAATTTCATAATTCTGCATTCCGGAGACAATAACATTGTTGCAAATTATAATTTGCAACAATGTCATTCCCTATTGTGTCTGTCTCTAATGTGTCTGTCTATAATAGACTATAGTCTATTATGACACTTGGCGTTGTATGTTGTTGTTGTTGTTGTGATACATTTTATATAAACCATGCATAAGTGAGCGCATTTCACAGTTGTCATCGCCTTAACGAGGAAGCGCTTGTTCTTTATCGCACTTTACAATATTTTTTTAGTTGTTTGGCAAAACAGTGAGGCAGTATATTAACTACTGGGAAAGTCACAGCGGAAGCCCATTAATTATATCACTATACAAGCAGTAACAGAATGAAAAACTTACCTGCAGATAGGATTCTCCGGATGCGGACTGACAGTTACTTTGCCCATCTGTAAATGTAAGTTTCATTATGATTCGGAATTAATAATGAAATGTAATTAGAGGAATTGTGCAAAAGCACATCAGGGTCCATAAAACAAAGTCTGTCTTAAGTGTTACATAAACATAGCGAGACCAGCTGAGCGTGCGAACCGAACTTCACAGCGGTATAGGAATACCGTTGTAGAGTAAATACAGGCGCAAAACTGTAAGACAGGTAAGTTCGATTTCCATTGGAGCGTATACTATGTAATGTACTTGATTTGGTATGGTTGGTAACACTCGTTTTAAGTCCACACGACTACCATTAGCATATCTGAATTTATCGCCACAACAATTTAGAGAATTGCTAAAAAAAATTGGATTTGTAAAATTATTATTATTATTTGTATAATTATTAAAGTATTGAAATGTCTCACAATCAGGTCTACTTAGTTTGAACTCGCTTTAGATATTTTTTGTGTAAATATAAATAAGGTAAAAAAGAATTAAAAAAAAAGATTTGCTAGCCACATTTGCATGCCGTGGCAACCTGTAAGTAAGACAGCACTTAGATTAAGACTTTTTTATGTTAATTTTTGAATGTAATTGGTGTATGTTTTGTTGGTTGTCCATATAAATAAAACAAAATAAAATTTACACAGGCGATTTTCTTAGCCTCAGATTCTGTGCTTCAGTATCCTGGGTGAAGTGCAATTGCATCTTCGGTCTTATCATCACTTACCAACAGGTGAGATGTTGAGATCCTATGTTGTACACTAAAGAATGAACCTTACCTGGAATATGAATGTGTCGTCGCGTTCTTCGCGCTGTTCGTCATCGCTGGTGAGCAGGAGCCGCAGCCCGCCCGCAGTCACGTAACAGAACGGCCACTGCCACGTGTCGCACCTGCGATCATACATAGTCGTACAACGTTCTATGCGCAATGTGCGGCTCTAAAAATGTTTCTTTGAGAAATAGTTCTACTTAAAACAATAATTTATGGAACTCTTGTCAGAACTGACTAACTTAACTTACTTTCGGTAACTGCGTTTTAGGCTTGCAAGCCTTGTTTGGTTGCCTCTGTATACATTTACATTGTTAACTGTACTTGTCAATCAAAAAAAATACAAACTTACTTACTAACTTTAGCAAATCCTCTTAAATTTTCTTAAAATAGTAATTCATTAATGTGAATCTTTTTAATTTCATTTATGTAATGATTCTAAGACAACAACTCAATTACTTTAATCATAATATGAATTGTTGAAAGTAACCACTATGTTGTAACCCCATGTGTGGGTGTGTGTGTGTGTGTGTGTGTGTGTGTGTGTGTGTGTGTGTGTGTGTGTGTGTGTGTGTGTGTGTGTGTGTGTGTGTGTGTGTGTGTGTGTGTGTGTGTGTGTGTGTGTATGTATGCGGGCACACCGTTACCTGTCCTCTTCCTCCACCTGCAGTGGGCAGAAGGAGCGCGGCGCAAACTCATGCGCCAGCCTCATTACATTCTCCAGCACCGCCGGCTGGACCAATACCTCCAGCGGCGCAAGGGTGGCGTAAATCTCCCACATAGTGTCTACTTTCTACCAAAGAAATGACACTATAAATTTCATGAGTGATGTGATGCGTCTCACGTAAAAGTTATGTCACGATACGAGCATCAAATAGAAAATAATGTTAAAATCAATATAACAGCCAGGGTATAAAAAATGGCGATTAGCGGCCTCTATATACATTAACAGAGGGCTTATGTGTTATTTGAACCTCGATTACGATAGGATCAAAGGTATAAAGGTATTTACGCTTGTCATTTTGCAGAGACTTCCAAATAAAATTGTCAAATTGAATTAAAAACGCGTCTCGATTGCAATCACTGACACTTTTAAATTTGTTTAAAGTTCTTGAGTACGTTTCAAATGTCAAATTGAAAGTTATTACTATAGGTATTAAAGTTAGACAATAAACCCCTAGATGCTGGGAAAGGAAATAAGGATGAACACACTTTTGTACACTACACTACACTTACCGATTTGTCTTCAATTAGTTTCGGGTGCAACTCTTCTTTCCAATTGGCAGGTAAGTTGGAAATCCTATAAACAGGTTGTTGGTTGTATACCTCCAACAGTAACGGAATACTTAATCTATAATCTCTCTCTATCTCTCTCTCTCTCTCTCTCACTCACTCTCTTTCTCTCTATCACTCTGTAGTTTAGTATCTACTGTACTCTATGTTTTTTGAAGTTGGTTAAAAAAGAATTAATTTTAAAACAGGATTTAGCTTAAATTAGATTAAATTGATTCTAGCCCAAGTGGCTCGAAGAGTTTGACATCGGGAACACTCCTATTCATTCATTACAATTTGTTCTTCATTGCTTGCAAGTTCATGAACTTGCAAGCAATGAAGGAACTGCCTATGTAGCTAAGCCGCCCATTTTAGACCCAGAGGTGCCGGGGTCAATTTCCATATGGATACACACAAATTTCCATATGGATACACACATGTTTTGCTGAGTGTAGTTAGTGGCAGGGCAGACTATGAACCGCAGGGTAAACACTGGTGATTGCGAAACCGGTGATCCCAGTCACCCTGGGATCGCAGCACGTGAAGGGGATGTATAGAGGTTTTTAGTGGATAGGCCCCTTTCTTCCGAATCCCTTTCGAGAATCTTGGTCTGGACAGGGAGGCGGGAGCTGGAGGGGAGAACCCCACATAAAAAGGGTAGACTACGAAAAATATGTTTGACTAGTTGAGCCATATATAGCCAGTTCATTCCTCGTTAAAGATTTCTGGTAAAATGCGCTTTTAAGCTCGTCCTTATTATCATTTATGAGGCTTATCTAAATGAGTGTTCCAGTTCAGTAATTTAAATATAAAATAGCCGCCAAGCCTAAAAACAAGAGTAACAAAAAGGAAATAAAAGTAGTTTTGTATACAGAGATACATAGCTACGAAATGTACTTACTGCGCCTGCGTGACCGTGATGGACATGAAATGGTTGTCTGCCATGGAGTTGGCGGGTTCGCGCGCTTCCAACACGCGCCCGCCCAGTATACCCGCCACCCACTCGTTGCTGCCAACCCTAGGTCAGACCAAAAGCAAAGCTAAGTCGACCTTTTTTTAGACTAGTGAAAATGCTAGTTTACACATACATAAGGCCGGTAAGTGGGACCTTCTTTCGCTCTCCCCACTTAACGGACAGCTACGTAAAGTTCCAGAGGATGGGCAGCTGCGTCTCTCTGTGATTATTCTTACCTTACTGCGATCGCCAACTCGCCTACTAAGCGTGGCGATGATGATTTTATCCTTGAGGGAGGCCTTTGTCCAGCAGTGGACGTCTTTTTGGCTGAGATGAGATGATGATGAGATGACGTAAAGTTAATAATAAATTTCACCATTGACCCCTAAGTTTTAGGTAACCCCCAAGCAATGTTACGTGACAATTGTTGGAGCAAAACCGCCACCTAAAATGGCTTAGGGGTCACCTAAAACTTAAAGATCAATGGTGAAAATGGGCATAAATGCGACTACATATTTACAGAATACACTAAACATGCACATTAATTTAGGCCAAGACACCGTAATAGTAGAACAAGGGTATGACGAGCTGGTTCACTCGCGCTCTATTCCAGGTACAGACATGTACCTGGGCGCTTCTCCCCACCACGACGGCTCGGTCAACCCGAGCCGAGGTCCCAGCTTTAAGGGACGCCCTCGGGCTTGTTCCGCTCCCTTCGAACTTCCGAACCCCTCGGAGAATGTAGTAGGGCACGAAAATACGCACTAGTGCGTGATGCCGTTCTCTCTAGAAAACATGCGAAGGTGATTCGTTTCACCCTCTAACTTACCACCCTTTAAGTTTCTCACCGCCCGCCCCCAAAAAAAGCCCAGTGAAGCTGAAATTGCCGTGTGAGGTAATCGGCAAACTCAGAGGACTCATGGAACTCGTTCCACCCCACACAGTTAAGTTGACTTAAAAGTAACTGCACTTCAGTTCAATTGAGAAATGTAGGTACAAACTTGATACTTAAATGTGACTATCAGATATAATAAATAAATTATAACAGAAAATTTACTTTTTAAATCCAATTTTAACGTGAGCGTTACACAAATAGAAACCGAAATCTTAATTACTAGAGATTGAAGATTAAAGCTGGAGATGGCGCAGTGGGTATCGAACGCAAAGGCCGGTTATTGGATGGGTGACCAAAAATTTATTATCTCGAGCTCCTCCGTGCTTCGGTAGGCACGTAAAGCCGTTGGTCCCGGCTGCATTGGCAGTCGTTAACAACCTCCAATCTGCACTGGGCCCGCATGGTGTTTTATGGCCCGTTCTATTCATAGGGAAAGCTCGTGCGCCAACAGTGGGGACATAAAATGAGCTGATGATGATGATGATGATGATGATGATGATGATGATGATGATGATGATGAAGGCAAAAGATGGCCGACCTTTCGTAGTGGCGCACAGAGGCCGAGGCGATCTTGACCTTGAGTTGGTTGTAGTGCGACTGCAAGTCCACCGTAGAGATGATGTCGTCCACTTCGAAGGCGAGCTTCACGCTGTGAGTTGCTACCACCAAGGTGGTGCGACTCACCACCCATTGGAACCAGAAGGACGTCTTTATATCTACAACAGCTGTAACGTATACATATTTTCAATGTAGTAAGTAAGTTTTAATAAATCTAAACCTATTGCTCAAAGATAAAAATGTAAATAAATATACAAGTATGATGCAAGAACACAAATATAAAATATTAAATAAAATAGATAAAATATATGGTAATCGTACAACGTCCACAACGAATACTATCATATCTATAGCAATCTGAAAGACAACAAATTCAAAATGGCCTTGATAGATTCTTCCATTTCGGATCACCGACAAATATTCCTAAAAATGCAAAAATATACACCAGAACCCCACCAGCGAACACAATACGTAGCAAATAATTACGATACTTTATACAACAGTTCAAAAGGAGAGTGCTTTCTGACTGAAAACCACACCTACAGCGAATTAGAAACTATTATAAAAGATGCTATAAATAAGAATACGACAAGAAAAACTAGTCTTGAATAGACCACAAGAGGAATGGATAAATAAGGATATAATAAATTACATAAATGATAGAAATGCTAGCTGGCAAGAACACAAAAAGAATCCGAACGATATCAACCTAGAAACGGTATACAAGAATAAACGAAACAATACTACTGAAGAAATCAACAAGACAAAAAGGGAATATTATCACAAGGAGTTTAATAAACACTCGAACGATCCTAAAAAAATGTGGGCGCTTATTAATAAATTATCCCAAAACAAAACATCTACGGAAATTGCTCCCTCAAGGCTCATGGGTCAACTTGTCGAAATCACAGACGGTTATGAAATACGCAAGGTATTTAATGATTTCTTCCCATCGGTGGGAACACGACTAGCAAATGAGATTCCATCAAAATACCATCATAACAATACCACCTACACCCAGACTCATAACAATTAAGATATCACGCACTTTTCAACTCTACCCCCATGCACTGAAGATGAAGTGGAAAAAATCATAAACCAACTAGACTCCAATTCAAGCGTGGGTATAGACGGAATCAGCACAAAAGTGGTGAAATGTCTGAAACCTTGCA
The DNA here is from genome assembly GCA_949315975.1 of Eudonia truncicolella. Lineage (NCBI taxonomy): Eukaryota > Metazoa > Arthropoda > Insecta > Lepidoptera > Crambidae > Eudonia > Eudonia truncicolella. Next base: position 7,752,637 of record OX438825.1, on the reverse strand, counting down.
TACTGCAAGAGATCACACTTTGCATAAATAAATGCCTGCATGATGGTGTCTTTCCTGACCAGCTGAAGGTGGCAAAAGTCACACCGATACACAAATCCGGTAAAAAATCTGATCCTGGAAATTACCGACCAATATCAGTTTTGCAGGGAATTTCCAAGATATTTGAAAAAATAATTTATACTCGTTTGAACGAACACATGAATAATATTGATTTTCTCTTTGATCGCCAATACGGATCTCGTCCAAAGGCGCTCTCTTTCGTCCAAAATACTCTTGCTGCAACAGTAGACTTAATTACCACCTTAAAGAATAACATTGATGCCAAAAATTTGGCCTTGGAATATTTATTGATTTGAAGAAGGCATTTGACATAGTAAGTCATAGTATTCTTCTAACAAAGTTAACTAGTATTGGCGTATCAGGAGCAGCTTACAAAATTTTGGAATCCTACCTAACAAATCGTTTGCAAATTGTGAAATATGATAAATATCAAAGTACTCCTAATCCCATTGTTTGTGGCATTCCACAAGGTTCAATCCTTGGGCCGTTGCTATTTTTAATTTATTTAAACAACATTAAACAGCTCTCGCTAAACGGGAAAGTTATTTAAAGCCAAAAATAAAAGAATACTAGATTATCCAGTCCTAACTATAAATAATATTGCAATAAAGCAATCATCAGAGGAGAAATATCTTGGTCTGATACTTGACAGTGATCTAACATGGAAGGCTTACGTTAGCAGAGTGAAGAATACACTGTCATCACTCCTGAGCTCCATACGCAGGATGATAAGATGCATGCCAAGACAAGTTTTTTATACGGTTTACTTCTCTCTAGTTAAATCACACCTAGACTATCTAATAGAAGTATGGGGTAGTGCAGCAAAATCAAATTTAAAAGAACTCCAAGTAATCCAAAATAAAATAATTAAAGTACTGTTCAAATACGATTTTCTTACGGCGACAAACATAGTTTATTCTAACTTTAAAAAAACCTCAACTGCAAATTCTTATCAATAACACACAAAAAGAGCCCGTTAATAGAATTGATGAACTCTTAAAAGCCCATGGGCTTACAGTATTGCGTTTACCGCCGTACCATCCAGATCTGAACCCCATCTAGTTGGTCTGGGCTGATGTCAAAAACAATATAGCGCTAAACCATATTAATTCTTCTCTAGACGAAAAGATAAACGTACTGAATTTATTGTTTTCGGAGTTCACGGCAGAAAAATGGCAGAGATGTGTGATGACCATGTCCAAATAAATGTAAACGATTACTGGGATCGCGACGATAGGTTCGATGATATTGTTGAGCCATTAATAATAAATCTGCAGGATTACTCTGATTCAAGCTCCGATAGTCAAATGGAAAGTGAAGTTGAAACTGAATCTATGTCAGAATAGTCAGTGTAATTTATTTACCTAAAAAATAGTTTTTAATTTTTTGGTTTGAATGTCAGTCACTTTTTCTTTTTCTTTTTCATGTAACAAATGGCTACAAAGATTTTATATTTCCAAGAATTAAAGATTTATTTCATTTATATTGGTTCTTTAATTGTACTTATCTAAAAATCATATTGGACAAAAACGGATTGGATGTAATTATACTCGTAAATATAAAGATTCAATAAACTGTGCTTCGATATCGTAAGATCTGTCTGACACTACGAATCTCATGTGAGTTCATGCTCTTTACTTCCCACACTTCACCTCCCCGAGCATACCTAAGGCGCGGTACAGCGGTTGCGGTCAGGCTATAGCAATATTGACTACTAAATAATTGTTTAGCTGTATAAATTATGTTAAGATAGGGTAGATTTAAGTTGATTGTTTTGTTTTGTTAGCTTATCTTATAGATGGCAAACAACATCATGACAAAATATAAATTAAGTTAAAATATAAGCTTTTAGCTATTTGTTTAAGTACATTTTTGCTCGCCGAGGCATAACATTTTACTAGATTAAGTGCATGTTTTAGCTCAGTAAGTGAAATGTAAATTTCTTATGAATTAAATAAATTTCTTTATAATTAAATATGTTTAATTAAGAAGCAATTACAGTAAGTTACTTACGCTCAGCCACAGAGTAGGACTCAAAAATCGATATAAGTTCCGACTGATTCTCACTCTTCGTCTCTTCTGAAGGGGTTCGGACTTCTTCGATTTCTGAGACCGATCTGAAGTAAAAAGCTTTACTTATTAACTTATTTTTGTGATGTGTCCACTGCGTTTTGCCGTAATGATATCCCCACTTCTATTGGAAAGTGGTAATTTAGGTAATAGGGCACACACTACTCTATACTTTTCTAATCCTTTTAGATTTCACAATCGATTGGTGATGTTTCCTTGCACACCAGGGCGGCGATTTTGAACCGGTGACTAATTCTCATGCTATAATATCAATTACGAGTGCTCCATTTTCTTTTATTTAAGGTCACTGGTAAGTTACTTTTGTCAAAAACTCTCAAACGTTTTTTATCTTAATAATCAAATTGTTAATAATGCACAAAATATTATACTCGTAGTGTATTTTCCGTTTGGTTTCGAGATCACCGGTGACATTTAAAAATCGCCCTCCTGTCCGCTGTTACAGCTTTGTTAGAAAGTCGGCCTCATAATAGAGTTACCTTATAAGCGAGCGATGTGACCCGCCCTGCGAGGTGAACGAGGTCCTGTTGACGTAGGACTGCGGGCGCTGCAGCAGCGTCAGTATATGCTGCAAGCCGTGCACCGCGGCCGCCACCAGGTGTACCTAGTAAAGTACAATCAAAGACAAAAGTCATATTTTTTATTTAAGTATACTTAAAAATAAGTACTGTTAAATCGGCTGAACATGTATTACCACAGAACACAGAAAGAGGATAGAAATATAATGCATACAATTTAGTACGGGAACCAGTGTCGCCTCTCGCACACTAATAAGCGTATATTCACATTGTTACCACATATAACGCTGATATGCAATTCGTCGCTCACTACAAAAGGAAAACTTTAAAAAAAGAACTAAGTAAAAAAACTATACATTGAAATATAGGCTTTATTACATAAAGTCAGGGATTAGTTTACTTTATGCGTCAATATTTAGCCGTTACGTCTTGTGCAATATTAGCACAATGTTACCAGAAAAATAAGAAATTGTGCATTTAAATAATCAATGGGACGGTATTTTTTTTAATTATTATGTAAAATTTAAAGTTAATTTAATTTTAATTTTAATTTTTTTTATTTTATTTATTATTTGCTTAAAAAATTGTATAATAAAAATAAAAATTTACTTATAAATGTGAAAACAAAATTAATGAATAAAAATACAAAATCGATTTCAAATTCTTTAATTATTTAAAAAAAATCTCCTTTGTCCTCCTATTGTACCAACATACCGGTAAAGGACTCTTCAGTGAATACCACTTTACATGTTTTTTCTACAAATAGATCGATTTTTTATGAAAGTAATTGACATTAACCAATATTTTTCTATGTATTTGACACTGAAAATCCCAAAGTACAGACATATTATTCAAACTTATTATTGCAAAAAAAATTACAAACTAAGTTTAAAAGAACAAGGTCTTTTTACTTTTTTTAATTTTTGTATATATTTTTGCAAAGTATTCCAATGGGTCTGTAATTAAATAGATATTATATATTGCAAAGTAATAATTATATCAGACATGGTTAAAAATGCGCGTATGTGGCGAAATAGCAGTTTTTCAAGGGTGGGTAAGGAATTAAAACATTACAGCTAATTAATATTTTATAGCGTAACATTCAAATACCTGGTAACATTCAAATTGTGGAAAGTTAGTGATGTGTAACATTATCGATAATGTTGATTGTAATGAAAGGGTGCGCTGACATCTAGAAAAACAATTATGCTCCTGTAATAGCTGATTATTGCAATAATCATCTGAGATATGTATTGAACAGATCGTGTTTAATTTGTTGGGAACCCAATCTATTAAATAAATAAATTCTAACCTCTTCCTGTGTTCTGTGTGTATTACCTACTATCATTGAGGACGTCTATCTTCTAGCTATGGAGAAGAATGTGGAGGAGTTAAACTATTTCCAGGATCCGGGATTCTTTAACAAAATGATGGTGGTTTTAGCCACTCTTAGTCATGTCTTCTAAGCAACTTTAGTCAATAAGACCCTTTCATTCCGAATACTGGTGATCAGTCAATCATGTTTTAGGTAACATGCAAAGCATGCAAGATAAATTTATGCAGCAAGATCTTATTGTTATTCTGAGAATGACATAGTTTCGTCTTTGAATTTAAAATTAAAGGACGCTCTTACAATTAATGACGGTAGTTGTTGACATTGAATTGGCGCCTTTGGCTTTCAAAGTAAAAAAGTAAATAGTGTTGAATAATTTCGGCGGGCTGGTTAGAACCACGATAGCTCAATTGGAAGAGCACCTGACCCGGTATGTCAGAAGGGTGCAAGTTCAAATCCTGCTCGTGGAAATTTTTTCAACATTGTGTTTTTGTAAATAATACTGATTCTACGCTTGGAATAGTTATTCAACGCTTTGTATCACTCAAATATAATTTAAAATCGTACGAAGAGAAACAAAACACTGTATAACTATTTCAACCGTATACTCAGTTTGTTTGTGAGATCACGTCGATCTTCACGTTGATTTGAAAAGGGTTAAAAAGATGTTAAAATCATGAAAAATATATATTCGTATTTTTTCCACCGTACAATAGTGTCTCGATAATAAAAGTGAGTTTGCTACCTGCTCTTGGTCGAGCCGCACTACTATGGGCGGCGTATCCGCGTGTATATGCACACCGAGAGACACCATCGGCCCGTCGGTCACCACCACCTGCGGCGTTGGCGTCCGCGGCGGCGGCGCGGCGGGCATATCCGACGACTGGACACACACAGGCGAATACACACTTAAAACATTTATACCTGAACCCAACTATGATTTCTTAGAGCAGAATTAGAATAGCACAGAATAGAAAACATTTAAGTGAAATTCACACATAAATTGTCAATTACAGAAATATATAAAAAATTACATAAAACAACAGTAGGTCTTACATGCGCCCACTGCTTGGACACCAGCCTTTCCTATGGGTGAATAGGGAAAACAGGCCATAAACCAACACGTGAGCCCAGTGCGGATTGGTGGTTGTTAATGACTGTTAATGCAGCCGGGATCAACGGCTTTTCGAAGTACAGAAAAGCTCGAGATGATACATTTTTGGTCACCCATCCGATGACCGACCTTTGCGAAAGTTGTTTAACCTTAGCATTCGCAGACCGGGCGCATTAACCACTGTGCCGTCGAGCTCCAGGTGATGTGGTGACAGCATGTAACACACAACGTGTAGGTAACTAATCACTGCAGTGTTGTTGCAGTTGTGAAAACGAGCCACGTGTATAAACGCCGCTACATGTTTTTTTTTGCATTATTTACAATTACATTTTAAGATTATATACTGTTCGAGAATTTTCGGTGTCATAAATAAGTTAACAGCGACTTGGAATAAAAGAAAAAGGAGCGTTCTTTATTGATATCATAACGTGAGAATCAGGCACCGACCGGTTCAAAAATCACCTACCTGGTGATACATTCTACATTTTCATGCATTAAGTAAGTGAATCTAAAAGAATATGAATAATAAACGCAAATAGATCGGTCTGAAGCGTTTCATTCAATGTAGTGATTGCTTAAGTAGTATTTAAAAACTAAGTAGGTATATGAAAACTGGCTTGTAGAGGATTTTGTAATAGTTCATAACTAACAGTTTGAACGTGAGATGTATATTACAATAAGAATCAACTTACGTCATCAGTTGACTTTTTTCGTCTGTGAACAAAAGTCATTACGATTATTTAATGTAAAGTATATAAAATTAATTGACAAAATAAATAGTTAACAATCATACTTAGCAGGTCCACGAAAGAACTCTTTGAGAGTGGACGGCTTGAAGTCTAAACCAGTAGTGAAATATTTCGTTTTCTGTAAAGGAAATTGACAATTAACTAAATACTTTATTTTGTTCTCATTAACTGAATGTGAGTCTGTAACAAAACAAACTTTAAGACCTTTACAAAAACACAATGTTGAAAAAATTTCCACGAGCAGGATTTGAACCTGCACCCTTCTGACATACCGGGTCAGGTGCTCTTCCAATTGAGCTATCGTGGTTCTAACCAGCCCGCCGAAATTATTCAACACTATTTACTTTTTTACTTTGAAAGCCAAAGGCGCCAATTCAATGTCAACAACTACCGTCATTAACATCTGATCATAATATTTTTACAAATACTAAAGATCAGTTAAGAAGTAGGCAAGCTATTTATAAAATTGTTGCAGGGTGCGCCGTCCGTAAGTGACAGTGTCATATTTTTATTTGAAACTAGCGGCCCGTTTCTGCTTCGCACGGGTGGACATTTTTTTAAATATAGCCTATGTTACTCAGCGCATTAGCGCTGAGTAACATAGGCTATGCTAGGCAATGCTAGGTAGCATTGCAATGGTGAAAGAATTTTTTAAATCGGTCTAGTAAAGAGTGGTTTGTATATGTTTTTATTGCGTTTTTTTCTGTCCATAAGAAACTTCCTCAGACTTCATCAAACACAACAAAAAGAAATCAGCCAAATCGGTTCAGCCGTCCTCGAGTTTTGCGATTAGCAACACATTTAGCGATTCACTATTATTTATATAGATGTCTTCGTCCATATTTACTTGATGCCGCGCGTCCATACTAATTTTGTATGGGGAATTTAAGGTTCTTAATAAAAAATAATAATTTAAATTACCGCTTGATAAATCGAAAATGTGAGACGGACGATTTGTAGTTAAGACATCGGTGATTGCTTAGACATAATTAGAGTTACAATAATTTAGATAAACTATAAGATATCAACTAAACGCCGCCACTCTTTTTCATATTTTTTGCCTAACTTTAAATGATATTGTAGAAAAAATTATATTGTGTTATGAATTTATGGGTCAGACTAATTGTAAACATGTTCCCTTTGATACTAAATATATATATTTTGCTTATGTAATACGATAGTTTTTTCATCGTTTGGCTTTTTTTTGGTCGGCGCATCCTTAAACAAATCGAGATAATTTTGCTATACTAAATAACAAAAAAAACACTAACAAATCGAGATAATTATCAAGTTTGACACATTCCCTCCAATAAAGAGGACTTTCCCGCAAAGGAGTCCTTCTGTCTCCTTCTTCGAGAGCGACTGAGTGTGGCTAAAACTGTAAGGATACGGCTGCCTTTTTTTGTTCGAAACGCCTTGAGGGCGCTAGTAACGTCTCTATCTTTTTCACATAAATAATCTCATTGTTTTACGTTATCATACGGATACGATAGTTGTGCGTGCTAGGCGCCCAGTACTCACTTCATCGGTAGTAGGGACGCTCTGCGACGCTTTCTGTTCTTGCTTCGCGGCGGTTTTCATTTGCAGCGACTTGGTAACGACGGAGAGAGTGACCGTGGTGGTGACCATTTCGAGCACGGTCTTCGGCATAGAAAGACCGCTCGTCTTGAGCTGTGAGCGGAGTCCGCTGGCCGAGCGCTCGGCGCTTGAGCGGTCGGTGACATCACGTGTCTGCAGCGTGTAGCAAGACACGTCGGCGAGACGCAGCTTCCATGGGAACGATTCGTCGTTGCCTATCGAGATAAAACACGATTTAAAAGACATTTAGCTGTTAATACGTGGTTAATACTATTATTTCTCATTGGGGTTTAATCTGATTGGAAGTGAAATGGTTAAATAAAGCAGTATGTTTCCCAGTTAGATATATTATAAAAAATAATGTAATAAAATTGATTGAAATTATTGTATGAAAAACTAAATCGTCGTAAATATGATTTTGCATCTTGTCACTGTCTTTTTTATACTTTGCATGGCTATGTTTCAGGATTATAACCTATTACCAAACACCCTGTAAACTGTATTGTACTGCGTTTACTTAAAGTGTACAATATTTTTAGTTGTATAGACTAAATAAATGTGTACGTGGAGTAACACTTTTTTATAAATAACAATTAACTTACTATTTGAAGAAGAACGGATAACGAACGTAGGCCCATCATGTCTGATCTCATGCCAAAGATGCTTCTTTGCCGTGTTCGAATGCATTGAAACTCGGCCCAAGCTGTAAGAATAATATTAATTTTGATTTCTGTTTGTACGATAAATTATCTATTATTATCTATTTATAATACCTGAAGCAAATTCTTTGGATTCCTTTCTAAGCTAATTGCGCGCATAGAGGAGTGTGAGATTTGGTATAGTAAAAGTTTATATGGAGTATGGTCTCACATACGGTAAAATATATGTATAATACGTCTTACAAATACATTCAATTAAATAACAATTCTTTCATGCATTTTCAAAAATGGAAGAGGATCGGCCGATATCTGTCAATAAGAAAAGTTAATATGGGTATCGTTTTTTTTGTGGGTGACGATTATAAGTATGACCTATGACATTATTTCGAGATCTAAGATGGCGGACGTGAACTTTTTAGGGTTCCGTAGTCAACAAGGAACCCTTATAGTTTCACCATGTCCGTCTGTCTGTCTGTCCCCAGCCTAGCTCATACTTTTAGTACTAGAAAGCTGTAATTGGGCATGGATATACATATTTATCACGCCGACAAAGTGGTGAAGTAAAATTTTGAAAAATATTTTGTTTACACGTGAATGTAATTTTTTTTTCTTGTCTACCCATTGTGTGGTGTGTCGTTGGATAGCAATTTAAAAAATATTTCAGGTTTGTGGAAACAGTTTTTTGATTGAGGCATCCATTTGTGAACTATTAAGCTTTAAAGTGCAAAATTTTGTTAGAGTCAAGTGTCCCCCCCCTGCCAGCCAAATGGTTGTTTTTGGTTACGAAAAAAAATTCACGGTAGTTGTATAAATGACCAAGTGAAAGGGAAAACTATCACAGCTAAGTAAGCTTTACTAGTTTACGAGTAACAGTAGACCAACTTATAAAATGTACTTGGCGCAGTACAAAATCCTTATTGAGAACTACTTCAATAACGTTGTCAGGTATGTGAAATTGGTAGTATCTATATTTAAGTATATGAGCCATCGTGAAAAAAATGTTCATTAAAGCCAATATGGGTACTACCGTTTTTAAGATTTTCTTGGGTGCCAATTATGAATATGTTATTTTGAGATCCACGATGGCAAACGTGATTTTAAAAAAACAGTATGGGTATCGTTTTTAAGGTATTCATGGGTACCAATTAAGAATCTGACATCTATTTCGAAATCCAAGATGGCGGACATGATTTAAAAAGCCAATATGGGTATAGTTTTTAAGGTTTTAGTGGGTTCCAATTATGAATACGACATATTTCGAGATCCAAGATGGCAGACGTGTTTTTTTTTAAAGAAAGTTAATATGAGTATCGTTTATAAGGCTTTTTTGGGTGCCGATAATGTATAGGACATCTGTTTTGAGACCTAAAATTGCGGCTGTGATCTTTTTTAAAGTAAACATAGATAGTGGCATTTCTCATTTTTCGAAAGCTATGTCACACTGTTAGTTTTTCTGCTGTTATGGTCATACAATCCCTGTAGTCAAAATATTAAACAGTTTTTTCAAGTCTTCTTTTAAATGCTGGTGTCACAAATTTCAATGACTCTGGTAGACTCTTCAGTCAAACTCACACAGAGCAAATGGCCGACTTAGCATCCTGGTCGCATGAATTTACTAATTATACCTACAAGTCAAGCGAGCAATAAAAACCACTTTCAGTTCAAAAGAAAGTCGACGTGAAAGACGACGTGATACAATAATTGTGACTGCCATGTTCTTTAGGCGTGAAAGACTCCAAATTGGCCCGTGGTCAAACATAGGCGACTGTGTTGAGATTGTCTTAATGGAAATTATGTTAAAATTTATTTATAGTCAATGACACACATTTTTTTTAAATTGTCGAAATTATTTTTTTACCATTAACCAGATAATGTATTGACATTATCTGGTTTATGGTATGGTGGTGTCGTGCTCAGTGGCGTGCACTTGGAAAGGCCAATGTCCAGCAGTGGACTTGATGAGTGTAGCAGCTAAACGCATAAGCCTGACCTTAGTTGCAGCACCGGCTCGCGATGCCGCTCAATAGCGTCGCGCACGGTCTTGGAGTCGAGCGCAGACGCGCTACCGCTCCACAGGTATACCAACATCAGACCGAGCTCCACGCTCACCAGCGTGTGCCGCAGACGGTTGTGGATGGCGGTCGCGCGGTCGCCGCACCACCACGGCGTTTGCGACTGCGCCTGCAACACAAACAACTACAATTCATCACGTCATAATCACCAGAGTGCGTAGTGTGAGTTTTGTTTGTTTGTATTGCTTAAAATTTGTATGGCTAACTTTCACTCTACTCGTATGTCGCCAGGAGGCGCTGCTTCAATGCCATACTAATTTTCGATTTCGTTAACGTGATCGAATGTCAAATGGAACTCACACTAGGTACCAACCGTATTATTGCGGTTGTGAAAACAAGACGCGTGGAGTGGCGCACATACGAGTCTCGTTTTCACAACTGCAATAGCATTGCAGTATAGAGTGAGATCCCAGTCACCCTAGACTTAAGTGATTTTAGGAAAGATGAAATTTTTAGGATCGTTGGTATAACATAAATTTAGAAAGGAATGGCTACTCGCTAAGCTGAAAGCGGGGCCGTTTTACAGGTAGCAGGTATCAAATGTGAAAAAAAACATTAACTTACTTGAAAAGTGAAGTTGCACTGTTTTGTTTTATTTGCCAACACTCATGCGCACTTACGAACACATAACGGTTAACCATTATTTCACATTAATATTCGACATAACACAAATTTTAGAAACTAAAACAAAAACGCAGACATGACTTCACTTTCCCCATCCATTCCTTTCTAAGTTTATGTTGTACTACCGATTCTAAAAATTTCTTCTTTCATAAAATCATGTAAGTCTGGAGTGACTGGGATCTTGGACTAGTAGTATTGATCTAAGAGCTCAGGCCTCAGATTATTTTATACCTCCACTGCTGGGGCCCGAAACCTTCACTATAGATGTGTGTGTGGTGTTTCCACATGGATAACGGGCCATAAGCCACCACGCTGACCCAGCACGGATTGGTAGTTGTTAACGACTGTTTATGCAGACTGTTTATGCAGTAATTTTTTAAGTAATTTTCCTGAATGATATAAGTTCAAGAAAAAAGCGAAAAGGCTACTTCTTAGCAAACATGTTCTAGTGCAGGCCACATCTTCATTTAAAATCAAGCGAGATTGTAAACAAATGTTTGTAGGTCGATGCATGCTTCTTGAAAGTCCTATCGCAGTAACAAAAGATGTCAACCAATCCGCAAGGTTCGTGCGTGCAGTTGCTTAACCTGCTCCGTGCATGCGAAGTGGGAGCTCATAGCCGCCATAACTATGACATCAATAACTAAATGGATACTTGCCCCGGCTGTAGCGGTCTTGTTTTCCTTTATGCCGGTTTCTGCGCTCGGCTCGCTGCCCGAGCCGACGCTGCGTGGCCGTATGTGCACAAGCTCTGCGCCCGAGCCCGAGCGGCTGCCGAACTTGCTGCTGGACTGACAAGCAGAGGCATGTTAGTACCAAGAATACTAACATGTCTCTTCATCACCAGCTCACTTTATGACTGCTGGGGCACGAGCCTTCCCTATGGGTGGCTGGGAGTACGGGCCATAAACCACCACGCGGGCCCAGTGCGGATTGGTGGTTGTTAACGACTGCTAATTATGTCTCTGCTACGAGTTAATAACCAAACATTCGCGTCCAACGAACTGTTCAACAGGAGTCACTTGTCAGCTTTAGGCTTAAGAAATTTGACGCTTAATATGTGGCACATCTTTTTTTATCATTTATTACTAGCCACTATTTTTTGGGATTCCAAACGAGTCTTACTAATTAATTTCATAAAAAAACTATGATAACAGCAAAATATCATGATGACATTTTGAAAAAAAAAAGTAAAGCTAATTATTTTATTTTTTATTTTATTTCAAAACAAATATATTTATTAAAAGTCTACATCTATCCTCTAGCGATTACTTTGTAGAACTCTAGAACGGGCGTCAAAAGTGCATTGAAGTCTCAAAAGACTAAATTGAAAAATAAATTTTATTTAGATAGAGATTGCCTTAGGCTCAGAATTTGCCGGCCCTCGTACCAATATCAATAGCATCACAGCGCAACCGCGTGATGATAAATAAAGAACAAATTCAAGTAAGTACATATTGTAGTAACAAAAACATTATTACACCAAACGGCATAACTCTTCGTTGTATCGCTGATGTAACAATTCAAGTAAACTAAATAAGCTTACCGGAGGTGTGGCGCGTCTCCGAATTAAGTGCGATGATATGCTTTTTGATAAGCTGCTTGATAGGGATTCTGTGAATAACCAAGAATATTCTTGAATGGGTCATCCTCACTATTCGCAAATAAGGTGGGTGTGTTCCTATCATCAATAAGGTGTTCAGGTTCTTCGTAAGACACACAGATAAATTTCATGAGGAATTGTGAATTGTAAGCTGGGACGATAAAAGCACTTAGCGTGTAATCCAATCCTACAAAGTGGCGAATGTACTTCAGCGAGCTAAAGGGTTCATGCGTCCATAACTAGACAACTTACCATAATTACGCTTCATATTGGGTCTATACGCGAGCCAAGCTATGAACAGGGGATCCACGCAGAAGGATATCGGCTCTGTCCACAAGCCAACGTAGTCTAGTGAGTTAGGCATGGGATGTTTGCACCATTGCACTGCGAAACGGAGATATGGACTGGAAAGAAAACAATATTAATATAAATTTATATACATAATCGACCAGGCCTCAATAAGTAGTGAATGGAGACCGAATGAAATTCCCGGAAGCTTTTTTATCATTGAAAAGAGATTTAGTTTGAGATTTCCGTGTATATCAGTGGCGAAGTGTCGACATCAAATGTATAAAAAAACACTACTATATTCTTTGAGTATGTGTAAATTAAAAATATGCTTAATTAAATTAGACTGTATTTCAAACATTGGATATGGGTCATATTTTAAATATTCATATTTACGTGGTGGAAGGATCATCGGGTGCCGCGAATAGCCAAGCCTGCTTCACTTCGCCTCCTTCTGAAATAAACATATAACGTTATTTACATCGATAAAGCTGATGTAAAAAATTACATAATAATAATTTTAAAATGATTTGTTTTGATTTTATGACAGTTTTGAGAAAATCTAGAGTATGTCGCACGATTCGTCATACATTGCGGCTTTACTTAGCTCTATATTTGTAGGTAGTGTATTGTGTAAACAGGCAATGAACATCAAACTATCGTTTCATACGTACTCCGCGTCAGTTTCGAGGCACAGTCGCTTTCGTAAATTTTCTGTAAAATTTTCTAATTAGTGCCGTTTACTCAATATAACGTCTACTCGATTCTAATCGCTTACGAAATTATGATGATTGGAAAGAAATTATATTTTGAAAGTAATAAATCTCTGAGATAGGGCTTTTTTAAACCAAAAATTATAGCGACTTTGTCTACACACACACCAATGCAGTATAATTATTTAGGTAAAAAAATAAAAATAAGGTCAAATTAAAAGCACGTTATGTATCAAAACTGTTTTATTTCCGCAAGAAATATACAGTTAAAATCGGGAAGTTTTTTTGGCATCGGCATAATTTGTCGGTCGTTGGCCTAATGACGGTTTTGTGATTATTTCCTAATGCCGTAGGAATATATTTTCGTTGAACACGTTGTTTACACCGAAATGTCTGTAATAGTTATATTTAGGTACTGCGGGGCGATTTTTGATCTCGAATTATAAGTAAAATGAAATCCATTATGAAATATCATAATTTTTCCATTGAATACAGTTTGATTACTAAGACACATACCGTTCAAGAATTTTCGGTGTCAAAGATAAGTTACCGTGACCTTGAATAAGAGAAAAAGGAGCACTCGTTCGTAATTGATATCATAGCGTGAGAGTTGGTCACAGGTTCAAATTCAACCGCTGGTCTTTCTTTTTATTGAACGACCTGACGGCATATGCTCTGCAAGAATCTAGGTAGCGTTTCCATTCAAAAAATCGTTGAATCACCACACATAAATTGTGCTATTGACTATTTCTTAAAAAACTTCTTAATAATATTTTATATTTGCTTTGCTCTCGATATGAATCCATGACAAAATCGACGACCGAGTTTATGTATAAAAATCGTTCGCAACGCGGCATTTTTAAATCGATATGGCGCGTAAGGTGGTTTCAATCACTAAATAGCGCTTGTCAAATCATAGTATGTCAAAAAAAAGTGGCACGCTTGGTTTTCATACAAATCGTGACACATGCGTTTTGCATGCACTGAAATTTTGCATGCATGTGTGAATCGGATGACAATGCAAAATTATTATGACATGGAGCTGATCTGATAATGGATCCGGAAGGTGGCCTTAGGAACTCGGTAGTTAAACGACACAACCCCATCGAGTTTGGGCTCGTATGATTCGCCTTGACGAGTACTTTGGTGCTAAATGGTAACCAGGGTCTGATTATGGAACCGGAAGGTGGCCATAGAAACTCGGTAGTTAAACGACACAACCCCATCGAGTTTAGACTCGTTTGATTCGTCATGACGAGTACTTTGGTGCTAGATGGTAACCAGGGTCTGATGATGGAGTTGAAATATAGTCATAAGAACTCGATCGGGAAAATAAGTTCGTACGTTCGTTCGTTCCGTTTGTTATGAATGTGGATTCTGTCTTTGATTAGATGGATTAGATGGATGACCCAATGCCAAGGTCAGCACGTGCCGAGGGCTGAATGGTATGAGGGTGTGTAAACATGTCACACATCACTACTTCCTCAATATGGGTATCAAATGAAAGGGCTTGATTAGTAAAATAGTTCTTTATGAAAATAAAATGTAAACTTAAAAACTAAAAACTTGAAAATAAAAATATGAGTAAAAAAAATGTTTAAGTTAAACGGTTTAATTGAAAAGAAAAATTTTAAAAAAT
Organism: Eudonia truncicolella; assembly: GCA_949315975.1. Classification (NCBI taxonomy): domain Eukaryota; kingdom Metazoa; phylum Arthropoda; class Insecta; order Lepidoptera; family Crambidae; genus Eudonia; species Eudonia truncicolella. The sequence goes on along the minus strand of OX438825.1, from coordinate 7,737,599 downwards.
TTAAAAATTAAAAAAAATAAAAGATATTATTTTTAAAAAACAAGCTTTTATTACTTGTTAAAAAAAACTAAAAAATTAAAAATAATTTAAACCTGATAAGTAATAAGAAAAAAAAATTATAAATAAAAGCGTGTTACATAGTGACTGCAAAAGAAAAATAATGAAGGTGTATTAGGCTAAATGTTTTTTAATGTTCCATCACAACGTAACACGCTTTTATTTATATTTTTTTTTCTTTTTATCAGGTATAAATTATTTTTAACATTTAGTTCTCGTTTTTTTAACAAGTAATAAAAGCATGTTTTTAAAAGTTTTTTTTTCTTTTATTTTTTTTTCTTTTATTGGCTTCGTGCGATTAGCACATTTAGTTAATCTTTACATTAAATTAAGTTAATTTATCTTACAAATTATACATAAATAAACAACGTTTCCTTCCTGTATGATGTGATGAATGATAATAGAAATGAGAAAGAAAGAAGAGATTATCTGATACCATTGCTTTTTTATTTTATTTGTGTGTCAAAAAATCTCTCTCGGTGGATGAAGATGCTCAATCGGACGCGTGACATCGCGACAGCAGCGGTGCAACTTGGTTGAAACGTCAGTTATAAAAGTATGCCTTTAAAACCTATAGTTTGCGTTAAAAAACTTTGTTTAAAATGGAACACGAATGATAAAAAGTGTCTGCTTTATAATAGTTGCACTTACTAGGAGCATGGTGGGCGGTCGCGCGAGCAGACTGCATCGATAGTATATGAGTGTTGATGTTCTTCGTTAAGTATCCTCTCACGGATAACTCTTCCAAAGTCATCTCGATGGCTACCGATTCTGTTAAAAGACGCAAAACTTCTTTAAAACTTAAAAATATTAGAAAACACAGTACAGGGAAGCGATTTATGAATCCCACTGTTACTCGGTGTTGTCACGAAATTAAAAGTGACATGAATGAAATAAATAATATTTGTATTTCGACATTTTTCAATAGCAAAAATTTGTTACCAATGACTAGAATATGAGTGAGAAGACACACTCGTAATTGATATCATTAGCAAGAGAATCACCGGTTCAAAAATAGCACCCCTGGCCATAAATATACAAATGAAAGCTCTAATAAACGCTATATGTCATGTCACTATATATCAGTGGACTAAAAGAAAAAAATATTTACAGTATTTAGGTATGCTAACTTTTACATAATTTTATTTATTTACAATTTTTGCAACATACATTACATGGCGGACTTAATGCCTGAGGCATTGTCTACCAGCCAACCATAGGGTGGATATTATCTTGATGCTCTCATCGGTACCAGTTGGTTTTGTAATAGAATGGAATGTAGTATTATAATTATTTATTGCTTTTCTTCTTTTGTTTTTATTGAATTTTGTGTTATTTACAGTTTATTAATTACCTTCATCGTTGAGCGCATCCTTAGCGAGCGTGGTGTGCTGGAGCGCTATGGACGCTCGCTCGCTCGTCAGCGAATTGGCCACCTGTGTGGCCGCCTGCAGACGCGCCAGCGACCCGCACAAGCTGGCCTCACCTAGGATCAAAGATCATCATCATTACCCCTTAAACATCCCACTACTGCTAGTGATTTTGTATGATAGTCTCCTACCTATATAGGTATTTTATAACATGTATTTTCTTAGTCAATATAAAAAAAACAATCTACTGATATTAAGCGATCGATATCAAACGCTGTCATCAATACCCCAAGCAAACCTGTAACCTGTAACCTGATGTATAATAGTGCAATTATTTATTTATTACTATTTTTGTCGCCTCATCCAGTTGCTGGGCAAAAGCCTTTACCAAACCCTTAACCCGTTGTTTGTGGAACAGCGAGTGTATGATGAAGCGTAGATCAACGCTTGCATGGTATCACGCTGTGGAAGTTCATTGCTACTTAAGAAATTTGAGCGAGTAGCTGGTATGAAGCTTTTCTTTCTTGCTAAACATTTGTTGGTGGCGCAACGAGTGTATGACGAAGCGTTGATCAACGCCTGTCGGCTGTGAAAGTTGCAGTGCTACTAACGAATCTTGAGCGAGTAGCTGTGTATGACGCTCTCCTTCTTGCTTAACATTTGTTGGTGGAGCAGCGAGTGTATGGCGAAGCATAGGTCAACGCTTGCACGGTATCAGGCTGTGATAGTTGCAGTGGTACTAACGAATCTTGAGCAAGTAGCTGTGTATGACGCTCTCCTTGCTAAACATTTGTTGGTGGGGCAGCGAGTGTATGACGAAGCGTAGATCAACGCTTGCACAGTATCAGGCCGTGATAGTTGCAGTGCTACCAACGAATCTTGAGCAAGTAGCTGTGTATGACGCTCTCCTTGCTAAACATTTGTTAGTGGAGCAACAAGTGTATGACGAAGCGTAGATCAACGCTTGCACGGTATTGGGCTGTGGAAGTTGCAGTGCTACTTACAAATCTTGACAGAGTAGCTGTGTATGACGATCTCCTTCTTGCTAAACATTTGTCGGTGGAGCAACGAGTGTACGACGAAGCGTAGATCGGTGCGTGCGCACGGTTTCGGATGACCATCGCCCCTGAGCTGCACCTGCGCCGCAGTTACTGTTCCGGTGACGTGGAGACGCGCTCCTTTCCATAGAGGACCACTCTCTAACGGAAGCTGGCACGCTGCCGAACATACCCTGCAGTCGAACATGAAAACACTGGTTTTAATCGGTGTAGTTCCACTAATGGCGAAGAAAATATTATTGTACTATAATGTAACATTTTTAGGACAGTGAACCTGTCATGATTAGGTCAAATGTAAAACACGCAGAAGATACAGAAGACATCTTTTCAGTGAGCAGAATTTTAAACTAAACTTTTAATTATACCTAAATTCGTCTTTTTAGGATTCCGTACCGCAAAAGGGAAAAGCGGAACCCTTATAGGTTCACTTTGTTGTCCGTCTGTCTGTCTGTCAAAACCCTTTATCTCGGGAACGCGTGGAGGTATCGAGTTGAAATTAAAACCATATACTCAGGTCTGCGGTCCCTTGAAGCTGTGAAAAAATCAAACTTCTAAGTTTGGAAAAAAAAATACGGCCGTCTATGTCGCAAAAATTGTATATTTCGACACTCAAGAGAATCAAAATTCATAGAGTACTTGCCGTTGACCTAGAACTATGAAGTTTGGTAAGTAATTATCGTCTTATACTACAAAAACAGGGAAAAGTCTCAAAGCTATACATATTTAATTAAATCACAAAAAAACAGGGTATTTATGCAAGGGACCCCATTCCTTTCCTGTTTTTTGTGTCCAAATTTTGAAGTAAGATAACCGTGTCATTGGGGGGATGTATATACTATTCGATTTATGACGAAGAATGAAAAAAGAAATACCTTTTTCTTCTTTCACATGTATAGGTACCTAATAAATTTGGTGTATGTAGTACCTAACAGTCGGGAAAAGTTACTGAACTATATAATATGTACCCATAAATTTGTACGAAACCCTCGGGTGGGTGAGTCCGACTCGCACTTGTCCGGTTTTTTATGATACCAAGCCGGAACTTGGCTCTGATATTGCTATGACTTGTAATATCACTGTATCTGGTAACCGTTAAGCCAGATAGCAATACAAAACAATGCTGCTAGGTGGCAAACATAGGTATCAAGAGTCAAGAGCGGGCTCTATCAAGTCGAATTTTAGGCTGTGCCCTCACACAGAATCTTTGTAGATATTTCCATTATAATTACTGTTTAACAGTTACCGACAGTACTAATTTAACCTTGCTAATGAGTGTTATTGGGACTTCTTGGCGGGAAAGTGAAGAGTCAGGTCTGCGGTTTTGTTTTATTTTCTAAAATTTGTGTTATGTCGAATATTAATGTGAAATAATGGTGGATTATTAACCGTTAAGTGTTCGTGAGTGTGCATGAGTGTTGGCAAATGAAACAAAACAGTGCAACGTCACTTTTCAAATTCTCTCAAGAAGTCTGCCCGAGGACTTAGTAAAGCCCCACATCTTTACTGAGATACTTGAGGGGCTGGGGGGTCTATCATTTCTCACTTCTCATTTCTATTATCATTTATCATCATCATACTGACTGGAAGGAAATATTGTATATTTATGTATTGTAAGAAAAATTACTTTGACACTGGCTAAATGTGCTAATCGCACGAAGCCATCAGCTAAAAGAAAGAAAGAGAAGAGTGTTATTGATTTGTATTAATTAATTTATTTATTCATTTGTTTGCTATCATGTAAAAAATACTTTAAAGGTGCGCCGACCAAAAAAAGCCAAAAGTATAGCAAGGTTAAGTTGATATATGATGAAAAAACTGTCGTATTACATAAACAAAATATATATTTAGTAGCAAAGGGAACGTGCTTACAATTAGCCCGACCCATAAATTCATAGCACACTATAGTTTTTTCTACAATATCATTTAAAGTTGGGCAAAAATCTTGAACTCGAGTGATATCTTATAGTTTGTCGTTCAGTTGATATCTTATAGTTTATCTAAATTGTTATACCTCTAATTATGCCTAAACAATTACCAATTAACTTAACTTCAAATCGTCCGTTTCACATGTTCGATTTACCGAGCGGTTTTATAAATTATTATTTTTCAAATTAACACGTTAAATATCCCACACAAAATTAGTATGGCCGCGCAGCATCAAATAAATATGGACGAAGATATTTCAAATAAAATATATGACACTTGTCACTTTCGGACGACGCACCCTTAACTTTCATAGTCTCAGCGAAGTAAACAATGAAAAACCTAAAAGTGTCTGTCACTTCTAACTGCTTCATCATCATTATCAGCTCATTTTAATGTCCGCACTGCTGGGGCACAAGCTTGGTCTATGGATGGATAGGAAGGACGGGCTATGGCCCGTCCTTCCTTCCTGGTTTATGAACCACCACGCGGGCCCAGTGCGGTAAACAAACTAACAAAGTTAAATAAACAATAAAAGTAGATTACCTGTGCGGGTAAAGCGGCCCAGTGACGACGAACTGAGCTTTAGGCAAGTCCAGGTCCAGCGTGAGCGGCGGCTCGCCGCTGGCGCTCTCGTTCGCCACGTGGTCGAATGGCACGAGGCGCACGCGCAGGTCTTGTACGTCTATGGTCATGCGCCGCTGCGGCAGGTTCTCGAGGAGAGCGTCGCACTCCTCTATGGTGAGAGTGCGCGTCGGAAGTTCTGCATTATAAAAAATAACAGCACATAATAAAGTGCACAAATGAACGTCGAGTACGTCTTTAAAATAATATATTGTTATTCATTGTTAATAATATATGGTTTTAATAATAAAATTAGTATTTTTTGTAGTATTGTAGTCATTATTAGCGTTTATGTTTTAAAATAATAAAACAAAAAATAAAAAAAACAATTTAATTCTATAATACTTAAGTTCTCGACACTTATCTCCTTCAAGTAAACATGAAATTAAGTTATGAATGTGCTTTACTTTTAGGTAACGGTTACAATAACAATTGTCATAAGATTTTACAATAAAAATATGCAGCTAGACAACATTTGCAACGCGTTAGCACGGCGATCGGTAATCAAATAAATGTGTAAAATATACGCGAGTAGATCCGTAAAATTACTCGTAGTTTCATTTCAACTATCACTTGTTCCAGCTGCCTGCCTGAATTACCAATAACACTAATAATAGTACAGGGGTTAAGACTATTTGTAACTGAATATGAACTGTTACCAGCGACTGGCAGCGACGGCAGCTCCGCCAGGATAGTTTGCAGCGCGGTCAGACGGTGCAGCAGACCGGTGCACAATCGCGCCGTCATCGGCCGTAGCTGCACCTTCACCGTGCACACCTCCACCCAGTCGCTGTACACACCACGAGTATAAATATACACTTTTAAACTTTCGCGTTCCATAGTTAATAGCCAGTTAAGTATACAAGCCTTATTCTGACTGTTATAACCAGAATAAGACTTGTATACGTAATAGGGACACCGTTAGTGTTGTGTGTGGCAGTAGTTGGCAGAATAATGTGACGGTGGAAGACTGCCGCGCAAACAAAGGCGCAACATCGCGACTGCAGTCAGCCCGTGACAACGGCCGGTGTAACTTGGTTGAAACTTCGGGTATAAAAGGGTATAAAGAAGGTATGATATCTTCCCGATCCGATCCGAACCCTTCGGAGAATCTAGTAGGGCACGGGGACGCGCACTTGTGCGCGATGCCGTTCCCTCTAGATAACCTCTGAAGGTGATTCGTTTCACACGGCTTGAGGGACCCTTTACGTTCCTCGCCGCCCCCAAAAAACCCGGTGAAGCTGAAAATGCCGCAGCGGCAATCAGCAATCTCTCTCCAAAAAAAAAAAAAAAAAAAAAAATATGATATCTTTTACTAAATCGTTTGCGTTAATCCCCGTTTTATTTGTTTGTAACAGTATTAATACGAAATAATTAAATGCCTACCCGAGCCAGCCAGGAATCGAACCACAGAATAATTAATAGTACCAGGGTACAGAAGAATCACTTCGCAAGAAGATTTAAATAAACGCGAGTCTTGCTACGACGCGATACATTGGAATTCAGCTCGCACTGCACTACATACTTGCAATTTTATACACCTACAAGTTTTGTCTTTTTCTATCGCGTACCTCTTATCTCTTCTTACGCTGTTAGGGTTGCTGTCTAGTGATTAATCTACTTATTTGTAATGAAGTATGTACCTATGTAGGTATTACTGTTATTCTACCTTTGTAATCGAATATTTATAAAAAGATTTATTAAAAATGTATTTAAAAGGGAAAGTATTAATACGTATACAGTATTTTAACACGCAGTAGGGCTGCCTGTCTTGGCTTACAAGTCAGTATGCCAACACATACCATGGGGTCTTGAGAGGTATGCGCAGCGATTATTACGCGAATATATCAAAATAATATTATTTATATTGACATACTTACCTTGATAATTCAGTTAGTAAAAAGGTTATCTCACAACTTTAGGAGGTGGTATAGAATCAAATCTACTTTACAGGAAAAATAAAAAATAAATACATTGATTTCAGAAAAAAAATTAAAGTCAATCAGAATGAAGTCTCGTGTAAAGAAAAAAGGATACTATCCCTGTATTTTACTCTATTCTGAACTACCTCCTAAGCTATGACATTTTTATAGCCTAAGTTTTTTGTTTTAGCCTGTATAGTTGTCTAATAATATTAATCTAACTGAATTAATTAATTAAACCTATTCTTCTTTCCTTTTTTGTTGATTTTTTGTTAAATTATTTGTATGTATTATAGCATGTTTGATTCTGTTTTGTATGCTTTAGTACTTAATACTTAAACTGCAATATTATTGGGATGTCACTGGCTCTCATATTACGGTAAAATAAAATAAGTATAATATAAAATAAAATAAGTATATATAAAATAAAAAAATAAACAATAAAAGTTACCTGTACTGGAAGTTAGTGGGCGGGTTGTCGTAAGGGTTGGTGTACGGTATCGGCGGCGAGCGCTTGTGGCAGAACTCCAAGAACAGTACGGGCTCCATCGCCACCCACAGTGGGTCGAGCTCGACCGTGCTGCTAGTCGTTATCTCGGCGGTGCCTTCCACCTCCGGCTGCTCGGTTAATGACTGGAACTCCGGCTAATGAGAAAAAATTACGGCATTTTATTCAACTCGTACTATAACCGTCCCACGGCAGAGCAAATGCCTCCATCATTGAAATCATGTAAACTCTACAATTGAAAGGTAATGGCTTAATCATTACGCTTGCTAAAACTAATTAACGTCCCTTTACAATATTTTTTTTTTAAATTTGTTTTTTTTTGTTAAATTATATGCATTAAATACTTATGTGATACTTGAGTGATAATTGTGACGTAAGTGATAATTAATGAAGTCTTGCTCTGTATTTAATTGAAACTCTTTCTAATACTCCTACAAACTGATTTGTTGCGTGCTGTACAGATGTAGATATTTACATGGTACCTACTGCAAAGAGGGCGGGGGCGACGCCCCTCTCGTGAGGCGTGCGGTACGGACGCGCAACTGAGCTCTGGAATCTGGATCATTCCGGCGCGGGACGCAGTGGTACCCAGTAACTTGCGTTTTGATAAGTGGCAGTTAGTGATTTTTAGCAAAATGGAGGCAGTGTGCTATGTTATCAATACTGTTTGTGTTTTATTTTACACACAAAGATGAATAAATGAAATCTCTTAATTTTTAACCGCCTTCTGTATTCTAGTGATGATACCATCGCCCGCCGGTTCCAGACCCAGATGCCACGGGTTCCACTTCCAGCTGCTTATCGGGTTTTGTTTGGCGCTGTTGCTTGTTTTCAATCTGGCTGGTTTAGCTAACACCATCTTTTTCTAAGTCTGTTACATAACAGTAACGTTAGCAAGCAATGTGGTGTACTATGCGATGGTAAGTGATAAATAGCATCAGTAGCTGAGATTTCTGGGTAAACCACGCTTCCTTGAAGAGAGACCCTCCTTTTCAGGTAAACTTTAAATCCGAGCACAGCGCACAGACTCTGATGACTAGGTCACGAGAGGATGGGAACAGAGCGGAACACCAAACGAGCCTATCTTTGTAAAGTTAGACGCCCCCGTTACCGTTAGAGGGACGTGGTGGAGGGCGACCTCCCTTCGTGAGCTTAACGCGAGGGTGATCGCGAAACCGTACAAGATCGAGATAGATGGCGAGCTCTCGTCTCGGAGGCCAAGACACACGAAATAACATTTGTTTTTGTCTTATTTATACATTTTTGTACATTAAAATAAAATATTTCCGGTAAGTATGAGCAAAAAAATCCTATTATTGTCAAATATCGGTATGACTACACATCCGAATTTAAAGAGCTGAATGTATCAAGTTCAGCTACTTATAATCGGATGGGTAGTCAAAATATAAACCTTCGTAAGCGAAAATATAATTACACGTCAACAGAATTAAAATACAATAGTTACCTACATGTTAAAAAAGCTTATAACAAAAAATACCCATAACAAAAGCAAAAGAAAAGATTTAATAAAAAATTGCACAAAAAATATACCCCCTGAATTGCATCATTGGTATCAGAACTTACCAGATTAAGAAGGACCAGACGTTTTGCCAGAAGAAGAATACTCAGATCCTGAAGATGTCGAGTAGTAGTAGACAATAAATTGTTACTGCCTGCTACTTACTCGACATCTCGGTATGAGTGTTCTTCTTCTGGTAAAGCGTCTGCATCTTCTTTATCTTCTTCTGATCTAAGTTCTAAGTTTAGTGCTCTGGTAAATACTGGAAATAAGTTTCTGAAATAGTATTTTATGTTCACTGCAATAGTTTTGTGTAAGATGTAGGTGATATTCTCAATAAAAAAATGTTGTCTTGATGAATATATATTCATTTACTTCTTACTGGATAAATACTTTATTTTTGCAATTACTTTAAACGTGAAAAATAGGTTCTTACTTAATTTGTACTTAAAATTTAAGAAATTGTTAATTGATAACTAGTACTATCTATTAATAACAAAAAGTCACTATGTTTTTAAGCTCTAAAAAACTGTTAGTCTTAAAAATTCATTTTTTGTTGATGTCAATAGTAATAATATAATACTATTTAATAGCATTTCCTATTTTTTCCTATATTTCGTACTTCAGATAGTTATGGCATGATCAAGTTTGAAAAAGTCCATTAAATGATTTCTCAACATTTGATTTTGGTCACTTAATTAATGAGTTCTTGCAATAAGTCGACGATATATTAATGTATTAATCATTGATGAATCTGGAAGAAAAGAAAAAAGGTTCTTTGTCATAAGAAACTCACGGGGATAAGGGGTGAGGCGCGTAGAGCTTCGTCGGCGTCTTGAGCTACTTCTATCTTGCAGTCGTTCAGGTTCTCATCAGGCCATGACCACTCCTCTTCTTCAGCTACTTCTGCCTTGCTCAGGTATATAGTGGGCTCCTCTTTGAGCTGAAAACAAAATTATAATTCGTATAACGTACTGAAAACTACATTTTTTTATTGTCTGATTAGTGTTTCAATGTTGAGAAATAACACGTAATCATAATTGCAAATGTAGCGTAATTGATACAGCGCCACAACGTCCGTAAATAAAACTTAAAATCGACAGAAGCCATTTCGTAGATAACTTTATATTACGATTTCGATAGAAGTTCGTGCTAGACTTACAGAAAGCAAAGAGTATTAACTCAAAGCATCGACGCCGTGATAGCCGCACAAGCACTTGCCGACGCACACGCGCGTCATGTTCGGCTCTTGACAGAAAGCTCTCCACTAAAGTATGTCTTGTGGCATATTGTTGTGTGTGTACACCGTACAAACAACACTGCAAAAGGACTACGTACATAGGTCACATTGTAAATAAAGAAAGCAAAAAGTATGACTCACAGTTTCGAAAGCAAGATGGCCACACACGCACTTGCCGCGCGAGCACAGCACAATAGTTCTTAGGCCGACGCACAAGCGCGTCATGGTCGGCGCTCGCAGGGAGCTCTTCACCGCCGCGTGCGACGCGCTCAACTCGAGTACGCCGCGAGCGCGCTTGCGCATGTTGCCGTCTAGCTCATTCACCTTTGGTCAATCAATAATAACCTTCAGTTAATGTCATCATAAAGGCTCATAACGCCCACTCATGTGTTGTTCATGGGGAATGGCTTGAGCTCAGTAGAGTATTTAGAAAACTTTTATGATGATGATGCTGATGATGATGACGATCAAAGTTTCGCACTGAAAATATCTATGAAAAGGGTTTTGGTAAGGAAAGGGTTAAAAAAGTTTATAAAGAGAAATGATATTGAACAAACCGACCTTGAACACAGCAAGGCGACCAGGGCCATACCAGTGCATGGCCGTGGGCTGCGTGGGCATTTCCTCGGCACGCGGGCAGTCAAGAACCCACCCACTCTTATCACCCCACATTGGTCCCAATCTCCCCATCAGTTAAATTTAGAACTCATTGAATTTAGAACTCGCGAAACATGTCCCTCGATCAGTAATCAAACGAGTTGGAGTGCAGAAATAACTAAAGTGTTCTTTAAATATTCGAATCGCTGTAGATGTTTTTGTGTCTTTAACAGAACGAATGTTAATAAATTTTGTGAATGCATCGATGATAACTAATATGTACACATTTTCCTTTTTAGAGCAAACGAACGGGCCGAGATGATCTGCGTGTAACGTATGGAACGGCATTTCTATCTTAGGTATAGGATGGAGCAAACCGTCTCTGCGACTAGACGGCGCTTTATGGTGGGCACATTGCAAGCATGACGAAACATACTTCTTAGTAAAGCGTCGCATCTTCGGAAACCAGAAAGTACCTTTCGATCTGCTCAAAGTTTTGTCAAAACCGAAATGTCCTACATCGTCATGGTTCATCCGAAGCACTTGCCACCTAACACTACTTGGTACCACCCAACGAATTCCATCACATAAAATACGACACACGTGATCCCCTTTAGTTGATAATTGTTCCTTATCTCAGCTATGAATTTAGTCTGATCATCTAATAAAATATCTTTAATTCGTTTAATCTCCTCATCATTACTTTGAACCGTAGCGATCCAATCTTTAATTTCTATTTGCAATACATCTATCACATGTGAAACCGGTTCAACATTGGCTTCAGTTGCAGGTGCACGACTGAGTGCATCTACATGAGTCATGCGAGCACCTGATCTATATTCAATTGTGCAGTCGTACTCCTGCAACTGCACCTGCAACTGCAACTGCACCTACCAGCGCGCAATTCTAGGTAATAGGTCTCTTTTTGTTAAAGTTGTCCGTAACGCTTTACAATCCGTCACAATTTTAAATTTCGATCCCAATAAATATGCACGGTGTCCAGTGTAACTCGCGGCGCCTGTGGCGGCATTTAACAAAGGCCCGCGCGGCCTATTGTTTGCACATGCGCCTAGGCGCGCTACTTTTTCAACGAAATTTGGATAGTTTTCTACTCCGCGACATGCGAAAATACTGGGATGCCCATTTTTCAAGATTTTTATAGGATAATTTATTGATCTTTTGTTTTTCGCTTAAACCTACATATATAGCATCAGTTGTCGATACTGATAACGCAGTTAAATTTTTTATGGTGATTAAAAAATAAGGGTGAATAGCTAGACGTTACGTTACGTTTATAAATGATGAACCTTGCTGTAAAGAGGGAATAAAACAAAAATGATTAAACCAAACTGACCTTGAACACCACCGATACGTCGTCCAGGAAGGCGGTCAGATGCACAGGTATGGGCGATGGCTGCGAGGGCAACTCCTCGGCGCCGCCCTCGCGGTCCGCCCACGCGGGCAGCCACGACCACGCCCATGCTGACCAACTCTCTTGGCGCGCCGGCTCCGCGGTGTTGGACGACGTCGTGTCTGCGCAGTATCAAATAGAATGTTGGGACTTTTTGGCGGAAAAGTGAAGAGCTGTCTACAGTTTTGTTTTATTTGGTAATATTTTTGTTATGTCGAATATTAATGTGAACTAAGGCGCTTCGCAAATGGCGGCGGCGCCGCGGTCTTTTTGCCCTCTGTGTGTGTTGGTTGCATTGGATATTAACCGTTATTTAATCGTGAACGTTCATGAGTGTTTAGTAAATGAAACAAAACAGTGCGCCGTCATTTTACGAAATCTCTCAAGAAGAGTGCGTTAGGTCTCAGTAAATTTTTACTGATACTCAAGGGGTTCATTTCTAATTTCATTAAAATTAACATCTAACAAAGTAAATATTGTTTATTTATAAATAACTTGTATGAAGATTACTTTTTCCAAAGGCAAAACTAATAGGGGAAAAAAATGGAATTTTAATAACAACAGAGGGAAACAGACATGTAATACTACCGCTGCCTGGGTGCGTTGGAAGAACTATACTGATCCCCACGCTATTAAGTAACTTTTGAGTTAGGTATTCTTATGGCCCTATTAAGCAATGACTATCTCTATGACTATGACTATGACTCAATGACTATCTTTAACAACAAACTATATTGGTCGCCTTTTCACATCGATGCAAAATATGTATGTTTTACACTGCCACTGAGACCATAGCTTCTGTAAACACAGAACTTCGCACCATAAACATGGTGCGAAGTTCTGTGTTTCTCTGTAGTTCTGAATACTCACGCAGCGGCGCCACTTGCGACACGGACGTCTTTACCTCGACCTTAGAGCTTTCCCGCGTTAGCCGCAGCAGCCACACCAGCCAGCTGCTAATCACCCCACGAGTTTCTACGACTCTGTAGTTCTGAATACTCACGTAGCGGCGCCACTTGCGACATGGCCGTCTTCACCTCGACCTTAGAGCTTTCCCGCGTTAGCCGCAGCACCACACCAGCCGGCTGCTAATCACCCCACAAGTGTCTACGACTCTGTAGTTCTGAATATTCACGCAGCGCAGCGGCGCCACTTGCGACATGGACGTCTTCACCTCGACCTCAGAGCTTTCCCGCGTTAGCCGCAGCAACCACACCAGCCGGCTGCTACGAGCTGCGACGAGTGTCTACGACTCTGTAGTTCTGAATACTCACGCAGCGGCGCCACTTGCGACACGGACGTCTTCACCTTAGAGCTTTCCCGCGTTAGCCGCTGCAGCAACACCAGCCGGCTGCTACACCCCACGAGTGTCTACGAGTCTGTAGTTCTGAATACTCACGCAGTGGCGCCACTTGTGACAAGGACATCTTCGGCGGCGGCGGCGGCTTCACCTCGACCTTAGGGCTCTCCCGCACCAGCCGCAGAAGCAGCAATAGCTGGTCACTAGACACGCCCCACGCGAGCTTCGACGATCGAAGTTGAACGCTCAGGTTGCTTGCGCGCCTCGTGCTTGCAGACACTAAACGAGTTAGGACTCTGTACCGAGAAATTAGAAGATTTAAGAGTGTCGTTTGATTGTTGGTTATTAACAAAACTTCGTCATATTCGTGTTTCATAGTTTCAGACTATTGTTATATACATATATACACATACAATGATTATAACTAAAAAAATAAAACTACAGATATTTTTTATATTAAAGAATAAGATACAGAAAATAATGTAACAATGGAACAAAATACCTTGAATTCGAATTCGAATTCGAATGAATAGCAAAACAAACATTTGTTGTTTGGTTTATAACTAACTTTATACATGTACTGCTTGATAATATTAATAATTAGGTATTTAATTAGACTATTGAAACCTTAACAGTATAATGGTGACCTCACCTGAGGTCTAGCTGGCAGCGGTAAAGCAACGGCTCTTGGTAGAAGCGGATCTTGCCATCGGCATCGGCGCGGTCCAGGCACAGAGTCAGGTCGTCCAGGCGCACCAACCGTCGCAGCATAGGTTCTGCCTGCTCAATGTCTGAGGGGCGCAAATAGAACAACATTAAACACAGGCATTACGGACAAACAACTACACTGAACAGTTATTTTCTTCTATGCTTTTTAGGGTTCTTGGCCATTGCCAAAGGGGTGGAAATTAACGTAAGTAGAACCGTAAAAAGTTTGAAAAGTCAGGTCGTCCAGACGCACCAGCTATTGAAACATGGGCTCGGACTGTTCGATGTCTGAGGGGCGCGGGCGCTTCTTGATGCTGGCAGCAATTGATATTGCTATTATTATAATATTATACGTATTGATAGAAGATTTTTATTCTTATAATAAACTAAATTTATCAAAAGAGGAGGAGTTCGAGCTCCTCCTTTTTTGGTGCCGATCTGCAGTTGCTGACGTTAAGCCACTTTCGCAAAGGCCGGTCATCGGGTGGGTGAACAAAAATGTATCATCTCGAGCTCCTCCGTGCTTCAGAAGGCACGTAAAGCCGTTGGTCTCGGCTGCATTAGCAGTCCTACCAGTCCGCACCGGGCCCACGTTGTGGTTTACGGCTCGGCATCCCTATCCATCTATAGGTAAGGTTCGTGCCTGAAGTGAAGGAACATAACGAGCTGGTGATGATGGTGATGAAAAAAAAGTAGTACACTCACCAGCAAATGTCGGCTCCCAATTAGGCCCCGCGCTGTCGACGGCCAAGTGTTTCACGTTGAGCGACAGCACGATGTCGTCTTGCACATACTTCACTATGAGATGGTGCACGCGCAGGGCGATGTTGCTGACGATGCGGCGGACCAGCGCCTGCATGTAGCCCGGCGGCGCTTCCACCACTTGGTTCCTCCTGCGCATACACAACAACCAACGGCTTGGTTCAACTGCCACTATCTTCTTGTATGTTGTGTAAAGTCACATTGGTGTGACTAACTATAACTATCTTTATTGCTAACCAAGTGTAGGTACATACGCCTGCATTTCAACTTATCCAAAACTGTAAAATTTCTCTAGAATAAGTGTTCAACCATAAGCCTAAAACAAAATTCAAAGTCTATTGAGGATAATTTGCAGTTTGTGGTAGTCTGATTTGCAGGCGTGTGTACACTCTAATAAGGGGCTTATTAATAAACAAAATGTCAGCTTGGAGTAGTTACTCCGTGTAACCGACTTTATTTATTATTAATCTTTTTATGTTTTTTTTTTATATTAGAAGGAGGCAAACCTGATGGGAAACAATCACCGCTGCACATGGACATTAGCAAAACCAAAGGAATCGCAGATGCGTTGCCGGCCTTTAAAATGTGTGTTCGCGGATAACTTCGTCGTTTATGAACCGATTATAACGATTTACAGCAGTTACCTTTTGTTGGGCTTACTTCATATGGTTAAATATGTCAAAATGTTCAGTTCGTACAAAAATAATACCTCATTAAGATTGAAGTTTTACATAGGAATACCACTACCTACTAGGCCGTCGTTTCCTTATCCGAGAAGCATCCTTGTTAGGTCTACCCATCACTAAAAATCGTAAAATAAAATATTTTTTAACAAAAAAAATCCGACTTCAATAAACATTAAACTAAAAAAAGTAAAACCAGCTCTAAAAAGCAAGAAATAATTGAAATCATATTATTAGTTACCTAGATACGCATATCAGTTTTAAAGAAGGTCTATTGAAGTCGGGTGGGGCTTTTACAATAAAAAAGTGGAGATAATGGAACAACTATAAAAGTTTAAATGAAACAAAATTATCCCCAGCCGACCACCAACCACCCAACTTCAATTAGACCTGCTTTAAAACTGATATGCGTATCTAACTAACTAATAATATGATTTCAATTATTTCTTGCTTTTTAAAGCTGTTTTTATTTTTGTAGTTTCCTGTGTATTTTAGTTTCCTGTTTTTGAAGTCGGATTTTTTTTTACTCGAATATGAAATGATGTTTACATGATGGGAACAAAACACGGAGTAACTACTCCAAGCTTACACTTTGTTTATTAATACGGGGGAAAGGTGTTAACATTGTTAATGTAAAATAAACACTTGATCGCCTATTTCTTCAACTAATCATTACAAAGTTCAAGTTAAGAATTTGCTCAAGCTGTGTACCAAAAGACATTGATAGGTTTTGGGCCAATTGCTGCTTAGACGTGATGTGACCCAGAGTTAATAATAAAATACATTCATTATTATCGTGCACATGTTATGTACCAAATATTTTATAAAGGGAGATTTACCTTTGCGGATCAGGAGGTGCACTGTCACCTTGCGGTGGTGGATTCAGGCTAAGAACACATTCTGAAAAGAAAACAATGTTTGAGGATATTGACTACAAACAACTGTTGTAAACAAAACTTTACCACTGGCGTGCATTATTATGTCTACTATTGCAGAAATAACCACTGCAGAAACACAGAAAGTATTGAGGATTTTATGACGAAGTTTTGTTTACTGCAAATATTGTTACTTTATTATATTGTATTATATACTACTCAAAACAAAATAAGGGCCACGAGGTATTTTTTCATTTTGGTGTAAATTATTAAACATTTACATATTGAAAGTAGTTAAATATTGAGTATACAAACTCTTTGATACCTAAACTTTTTAATATTGTAGTATTCATCTAATGCTGGCAACAATTTAAAATAAAATTTGATTTAAAATTATTTTTGAAAATTTTGATTCCATTTTCTTTGACGTTTTGCTTTCCTTAGCTTCTTGGTTTATTAGAAATTATCAGAGTTCATTGATATCTCGAGTCAGAAACATCTTTTGCAATATGCCACAAGCACGCAGGCGTCATATGGACTCGCTGCCACCAATGCCAGCAACCAGAGCCGTTACAATGATTGAAGAAGGTCATTCGCAGCGATCTGTGAGTTTGCAATTGGGATTTTCTCGAAGAGCTATTCAAAATCTATGGAATCGTTTCCAAGAGACCGGCAGTGTTAGAAGAAGACCTGGTTCGGGCAGAGTTCGCATTACAACAGCTCAAGAGGATCGTTACATTCGATTAAGTGCGCGCCGAGATCGCACAACGACGGCCCGCAAGCTGCAAAATCGTTTACGTCTCACAACGGGTACTCGTGTCAGTGACCAAACTATTCGTAATCGATTGCATGAAGACCAGCAGGCATCAAGAAGGCGAGTTGTCCGTATTCCATTAGCCAGAAATCATCGTGCAAATCGTTTAAGATTTTCCCGTCAACATTTGGACTGGGACATAAACCAATGGGGCATGGTGCTCTTTACAGACGAATGCAAAGTTAAATTTTTTAACGACGATCGGCGTATTAGAGTATGGAGAAGACGCGGCGAGAGATTTTCAGAAGCCTGCATCCATGAAGTCGATCGTTTTGGTGGTCCAAATGTAATGATTTGGGGCGGGATAAGCTTACACGGCAAAACTGAGCTCGCTATTTTAAATGAGGGTACTGTTACTGCTCAGCGGTATATTGAGGAAGTCGTCAGACCACATGTGATCCCATTTGCCCAGCGAGCGGGTCCTGGATTCATCTTGATGCAAGACAATGCTCGTGCACACACGGCTCAAGCGACTCGGTTTGTACTGGAAGCGTCTCAAATTCAAGTCTTGCCGTGGCCGGCGAACAGTCCGGACTTAAATCCAATAGAGCACATGTGGGATCAGTTGAAACGAAGAGTTAGAGACGGTGATCAGGAAATCCACAACCAACAGCAACTCATCAACGCTGTTAAAAGGGCCTGGGAAGAGATTCCAATGGAAAATGTCAGGCATTTGATTGAGAGCATGCACTCCAGGCTTCAGGAGTGCGTAACGAAACGAGGGGGGCATACCCGTTACTAAAAGATGAGCATGGAGTATTTTCTTTTGTTTTCAGTAACTTTACATTGTTTTTATTTTTAACCTTAAATGTGTTTTTCTTTCAAAAGCAAATAAACTTTTTAATCATTATTATTGGAATAAATTTATTGGTCTACTCTACACGGTAAAAACAACATTAGTTTTCGTAATGGAGTCAAAAAAATTAATATTGGTTTTATTATTTTCATGGTACAGACAAAATACCTCGTGGCCCTTATTTTGTTTTGAGTAGTATATATATTTTCAATGATTAGAAGAAAAATGGCTATCATTGATTCTTATCGAACATTGGTGCCTCTACCCTACATACTGAAATGTTGTCTGTAATATTTTTTTATTTGGCCTTTGCCTTGCAGTGGGTAACTAACGGCCGAATAAATAGATAGTTAGATAGATAGGTATATTTTATTGTATTAGATGAGGGTGCTTAGTGCAATGAAAACAAGTGTCAAACGAGGATGATAAAAAATTGCCATACAAAGTCACGTTTTCGTTAACGTAATCGAATGTCAAATGAAACCCGCAGTAAGCACCCGAAGATCTTGCCAGTTCTGCACTCACCGATGGTATCTATTGTGATGATTATGGATTCGGACATGATCTTTGTCCACGGTACTTGAATAAGTAGCTCGTGGATGCGTCCAGACACAAGCGTGAACGGCAGCGCCACCTCCGACTGCAGCACATCCGCCTTGAGCACCAGGTTGTGCAGTACCACGCCTCCGCCCCATAGTGATACCTAATCACATTCACAATTTTAAAAATGAGGAAAATAGGGAAAATCTTTTAAAGTTATAGTTAATTATTATTGTGCATTTGGTATTTATAACCAGTCATCCAATGGACCAAAGAATTAACAGAATAATATCCAAGAGATGGAAAGAGGCAACGAGGAAGGCAGGTAATGTGATGGGAGGATGACCTTCCACACGGATGGCAATAAAGTGCCAAAGATAGAGAGATTTGGAACTCCATGGAAGAGGCCTATGTCAGTCTGAACACCTGACTGCCGATGTACGAACAACAATAACTTTTTTTAGTTATTTATTAATATTATGTTTCATATAAAGTCAGCAAATAAAGTTATTTTATTTATTTTTATTTATATCCAAACTAAAAAATTACTGTAATTTAACATACATACATATAATCACGCCTCTTTCCCGTAGGGGTAGGCAGAGACCACTTCTTTCCACTTGCTACAATCCTTACATACTTGTTTCGCTTCGTCCACTTTCATTATTTCCTTCATACATGCTCTTCGGTTTGGATATTCTTGACCTGGCCTTTTTTCAAGACGTCCCTGATTTGGTATCGAAACATCCGCCTAGGTGTAGACATAGGCGGACGTTTACCCTACGAACACTTTCATTCACACTCGCTTTATACACTTTTTTCGTCAATCGTTCTTCATCCATTCTCTCGACATGGCCAAACCATCTCAGCATACCTTTCTCAATTTTTGTCACTACATCTTCTTTCAGACCACAACGTTTCCTTATCTCACTATTTCTTATCCTGTCACTCAGTTTAACTCCTATCATACTTCTTAATGCTCTCATCTCAACTGCATTTATTCTGCTTTCATGTTTCTTCTGCCATACCCAACTATCACTTCCGTACATGATTGTCGGAACCAACACCCCCTCATGCACAGCCAAACGAGCCTTGTTAGACACCTTCCGACTGTTCATAAAGGAGTGCACAGCTCCATTCACCATGTTTCCTGCATTCACTCTTCTTTCAATATCACTCTCACACTTTCCATCTCTTGTAAACTTTGAACCCAGACACACAAACTCATTCACCTGTTCAATTTGCTCATCCCCAATCACGATATTGCAGTCTGTCACTGCCTCATCTCTTTCAAACACCATCACTTTTGTCTTTTTTACATTTATCTTCATTCCCTTTTTAACAAAAGCTCCACCCATAGCAGTTACCATCTCCTGCAACTCATCGGCCGAAGACGGAAGTAGTACTTGGCCATCTGCATAGAGAAAACATTTGACGAGTAACTCATTCATTCTCAACCCACTTTCATTGTTTTTTAAATCTGTCAAGCAATTGTTCATGAACAGCCATGGTGACGCTACACATCCCTGTCTAACACCTTTTTCGATATTAAACTATTCAGTGTATGCCCCGTTGATCCCTACACAAGCACTAGAATCCCTATAAAGAGATTACAATGCTTGTATAAGGACACTTCGTTTGGCTAACAGTATATATAAGTATTGTCCTTAGTCTTTTAAACACCAACTTCTTGTAGCATATAGTGTTTTAGTTATTATTTTATAAGGATCTATGCAGTCATGATACAATCACAAGTAAATATTATCTTTGTTGTGTAGGTATCTATAGATTAAGTTCTGAGAAATAACAAGCAACTGATTGATTGGTAATTTATATGCTACAATAAATAATTTGTGTTTCTGATAGACATTTTTTAATCAAGCATTTATAGATTAAAAATGTTTGGAATAACAAATAAAGATAATTTCAATTTAAGGATTTTTTTAACATTAATTGGTTGCTGATCGTACTTTATACACCAGGCCTAATTAAGCCCACAATTTCTTAAGACAGTGTTATTTTGTAATCACTTTGTCATAATTAATTAATGTTACCAATATTTATAATAAATTGTCTACTTTGACACAAGTTGGGGCGAAGAAGAGAATTTGCTTGTCCCAACACCAGACCCCTTAAACATGGAAGAGCAAGCAGAACTAAGATCCCATGTCTCATTATTCAAATATTTATTTATTTATAATGGAATAACTATAGATATGTAAGTATTCCTATAGTTATAGATGTTTTCCTAAGTTTATGCATTTATTTATTTATTTGTAAAATTACTACACAAATTGCAATCAAATATATGATACATTACAAAACAATAAATAAATAATAAATCTGGATTGTAATTCAAAAGGATGTACATTCAGAAAAATCATCTGATTTATATATTATATACTAGCTGACCGGCGGACTTCGTACCGCTTTGACAGTTTCTATGACAACAAAACAAACAAATCATTTGTCCGCTTAAGAACACATTTGTATCCCATGATGGACCCCTATAGCAGCGCCACCTACCTGGTCCAATTATAAATCTAAACCATTCTCGAATTCACTTGAACACACACAGAAAATTTCATCCAAATCGGTCCAGCCGTTTAGAAGGAGTTCAATAACATACACATGCACAAAAGTTTTTTATATATAAAGATAACCATGATGATAACATACCCATAGGTTGCAGATACGCAATTAAATCCTAAGAGTAATATTCTAAAAAATGAAACTAAAGGTAGAAATCTATTTCTAGCGGCACCATTTAGTCAGAGACAGGAAAGTCATTGTCTGAATCAACTACCACAGGATGGAGGATACCTTTCACAGACTTAGTATAAACTTTAAAATTAGGGTTAAAAATGTCTAATATTAACTGTACTATTGTATTGCTTATCTACTTACTTGGGCATCAGCTGGTTTAAAGTCCCGTACATATTTGTCAACATAGCTCAGTAGAATTGGTGCGACGTAGGATTCAATTTTAAACATTTTAAAATTAATCAAAGATTTTTACTGTTTATCACATATTTCTGGTAAGTAGGTAAGTATCTAAAAATAAATAACAGGTCAGAGTGTTGCCTTAAAATTTATATTTTCATTAGCCGAGTCACACATCTAGTTACTACTTTACCAGGCTGTCTATAGTAATCTAATATTATTCTCTTGAATTCTAAAATATAGCTTACTATTAAATGTTACTATTCAATTATTTTACATTATTTTACTACAAATTAAGAGTGAAATAAAGTTTAAGTAAAATATAGTGGTGATAACGCATAGCTGCAAATATTATAGCTACACTGCTCAAAGTATCAGCCTGTAGAAAAAAACAATTACCACATAGCTGAGAAACAAAATCATAGCATGTAAATCAACAATACGAAACACTCAACAGTACCTACCTATCCCTCGCTTTTCTTACCTATCAATACTCGATATTAGACAGCAGTAAACAATAGTAAGCCAAAATTACATTATCACAAAAAATTTACAAGTTCTTCTAGGAGCCTACATCATATCATAATAGGAAATTATAAACACCGGTGGATAAAAATGAGAAATAAATAATATAGCTGTCAGCAACACAGACAGAATACAGATTCTGATGTCAGTGACAGTCAAGTCAACAAGCAATTTGTTGAAAAGGAGTAAGGAATGGTATTTTTTATTCTATCTGTTTTTTTGACACTAAAGTGATGGATGGAAGCTGCCAGCTGGAAAACGTTTAGAAATAGGTTCAGTAGATTCAAAAATTCTGGCGAAGACGGTCAAGCTAAATCTTCATGTAAATTATACAATTTACATTAACGGACACATCTCTATAGTATTATTAAATATAGTATTATAGAGATGTGTCCGTTTGACATTGTGTAATTTACCTTTTTTTGTTATGCCCTTTTTAGGTGCGTAATTAGTGAGTAATTACTGCAAACATATAATTAGTGCCTCCTTAGTTTAAGAAACAAAGACCTTTTTTAGTGTGTACGCTGGCATCATGATCAAGCTGGCGTACACGTGAACGTTCTCGAAAACTACTTATAATAGAGTAACGAAATTTACACACACATTTAGTGCCCCCCCTATGCAAAATTTCATGAGGACTGCTTTTAAAGGAACGGAGATATTGAACAAGACTTGTGAATGACATTTCGAGATGGCGTCTATACAACGTACCCTATTAGTGCTTACCGAACGCGAACTTCTTTTTTTTAATTGTTACATGTATAATACGTGAAATTCTGACTCTGTCAGTAGAAATAGTTTATGTGAATTCGCAGTAGAACTATGTAAAAAAAATATGTAAAGTTCTAGGAACAAATGTGTGGTCATACAGTCGCACTTAAAACTAATATTATTAGTGACATATCATATTAAGGGACCTTTACATTACTTAGCGTATGTGAACGATATGGAAAACGTTGTCAAAAGCTGCTCTGTTATGCAATTCGCAGACGATACATGTCTTATTGCAGCAAATAATGATTTCTCTTTTCTCTTTGCAAGTGGGCCCATGATATAGGACTTGCAATAAATGTTAGCAAAACCAAAATTATGCACGTCCGTTCTAATCACATATTTAATGTTGTGAGACCTCTAAAAGTACTTGCTTATAGTCACGACTGCTTGCATGATTATTCCACATTAGGTTACGCTTGTCGATGTGAGAGGTTAGAACAAGTAACAAACTATAAATATTTGGGCGTAATTATTGACGACCGATTCGATTGGAGTAATCACATTAATCAAAAGTGTCAAATCAAAAGCTTTGCGTATTGTAACAGGAGCCATGAGGTCTAGTCCTATTAATGCGCTACAAGTTGAATCCTTAGACCCTCCTATAAAACTACGAAGACAGTTTCTATGCGATAAATTCCCTTTTCAAGCCCTTCAATTTGTAATCACCCACTTTACCAAAAACTTTTAACTCTTTCACAAAAAATAGAATGCTCATCTCATTGATGCCATAAATCTCCTCCGTGTTTCTTTATAAGTTTCCGTAAATTTACTTCACTTCAAGCTCCCACACACCGCTCTCAGTTTCTTCCCATATTTTCTGTCAGTTACGAAGCTCTTGCTATTATTTTCCCCTGTAGTTAATTATAGTTTTGAATCATCAAAGAGTGACCCTAATGCTGACACTAACTTAAACTTCGTAGTCGATAGGGGCTGGGCAGACAGGCATTACATTTACTGTGATGCTTCCAAACATTTAGTATCAGGCACAATCGGTGTAGCGGTTTATCATCAACAATATAATTTACATCAGAAAATAAAATTACTTCCTGAAACATCAGTTTTTTTCCGGAGAATGCTTTGGAATTTTTAAGTCCTTAGAATACATCCTTCTATATTATTTTCTAAAGTTTACGCAAACACTACACATAGAAATGAAACAACTTTTACGGATCTACTCGCGTTTATTTTACACATTAGTTTTAATTAATGTTTATTCTGACGTTTCGAACCCTTTGCAGGGTCCGTGGTCACAGGGATACTGAGGTGTTGGTGTCGTCACATAATTAGTTAGTACATAGCTTGTATACCCTCTTTTAAATTTAATCAGGTGCGTTCCGTTTTACGCAGAAAGAGCTTACAGTATCTTTTGGTCTGGCAGTATGGTGTTGGGGCTGGGATTTAATATATTGTATGATGGGATCCCAGGCTGGTGGTAGATTTCAACCATCTTCTCTATTAAAATTTGGATGTTTTTTTAATTTCAATAGCCTCGCGTATCATCCTAGGGATGAATCGTTGTTCTCTAGCGAGTATTTGTGGTTTATCAAATCTGATGTAATGGTTGGGAGTTCCTCAAGGGAATGTTCGCATACTGCAGACTTATTTTCGCGCCTTTGCTTGACGTTGGCTATGTGTTCTTTAACACGGGTTCCTACACTTTTCTTTGTTTGCCCGATGTAAGAGAGCCCACAGTCGCAATTCAGTTTGTACACGCCTGCATCTTGAAGGGGTATCCCTTCTAGCCAAACTCAGTAAATCCATCGTTTTTTCTGATTCGAAGAGCGCTTTACAAGCCCTACAAAAATCCCCGTGGGCAGGTTTAAATAGTCTCTATGTAATAGAATCCAGACAACTACTATTTAATTGTAAATTAAAAAATGTAGACGTTCTCTTGGTGTGTATACCTGGCCATCATAACATTCGCGGCAATGAAATAGCAGACTTTGCGAAAGCTATTATAAAAACCGGTGATATACGGACTTTGTAGAGGCAATCTAAGGACTTCTACGGATGCTTGAGCGTAGCCCGAAGGATTTTTAAAAATCGGATCTGGCAACACTGTCTGTACTTCTGTCTGTCTGTGCTGTGCTAGTGTGCTTACTAGATACGCATGCACGTACGCATTCGTTTACATTTACTCGTCTCTAATGTGGTTTTCATTTACCTACTTTAGTTAAGTATTTGTTGGTTCTATCCTAAATTTGGGTAAATTCTTATTTCGTTGTACAGTTTATTGACATTCTGACATAATGTCGAAAGGTGATGTGTAAATATTGACCAACGAGGTACTGTAACACAGTACCCGTTACCCGTAGCTTAGCTACCTGCGGACGTACAACAAAAATTTTTTTTTATTATTTACTGGAAAGCTCTCTTGGAAGGTAAGGCAAACATTTCTGTTTTTATTTTTTTTACATCTGTTTCATAATTATGGAGACATCAAAAAAAAATCCAAAATACATTTTCAACTAGGTACTGAGTGCGACTGTAACTTTCTAAGGTACTGAGCATATGAACACGTCCGATAGATTTCTAAAAATATGTTAGTCATCGATATTATAGTTTACTAAGTTTTGTTTAAAAACTCATCAAGAGCTATGTTTCTGAAATTAGACTTTGCACCAAGCTTGCATGTGTGCGTGTGCTGTGGCGAACGCGTATATTTATATCCTGTTCTTAGACTACCTAGGTATATGTATATGCTGCGAATGTAAATACTATAATACAATATTATGATTTTATTAGTGAATCAGTTACAAGTTCATCTAAGCCACACATTGAAAAGTGTGTCTACCTCATTCATTAAATTTGTTAATTTATTAACTTTATTGAGAAGATTATAATGTTTTTTTTGGTAATACATACCTTTCCCATAAAGTTGTTATTAGGTCACAGCTGTGCATATTAATAATTATCTGACCAATATTTGCCCTTGATTGCTTCCCTGTAAGGTATTACTGATTGCACAATGGCAATATAACGAGCCAGTTTCACCACTTTCTTTCAGGGACTGCATATTGGTATAAAATATCTCTATAGTAGGTACTAGTAAAAATATGAGTACATAAATTTGGTATCGAATGAACTTCTGTACTCATATTTCTCTTTTCTACAGTTACTTATGTAATTTTTTTATAAAATTTTTGTGATATTATGACGGTGCGTGAGTGCGGTACGCGATACGAATTAAATAAACTACGAAAGTTTTCATTTCATACATCACAACAAGCAAGGAAATGAATGCTCTGAAATGAAAATGGTGTGAGCTTATGATCTATTTCATTAAACAAACTCAATACACACCCGAGGTCAAAGTTTCGTAACAGTACTGCAATCAATAATGGTATAATACATATTTGTATTAAAATTTTACTTTCTCTATACAGAAAAAAGTATCTGTACTAGAATTTAATGCTACCCAAATTTAAATGTATGACGTCATACAAAAAAAAAATATACTTATATTCATACCGGTATACAGCCCCTGCTTTCTTTTGTGTCTGTCCATCCACAAGTTTCAACTCTGTCAGTAGATATTAATTTAAAAAATGATAATATGTAGCATATTTGTAGACACTTTAAGAAATGGTTTTTCTGGTTAGTTTTAAATTGATTTTAAAGTTTTTACTTTATTTCTTCCTTCAGAGAATTTATGGTAATTGACTGCCTTAAATGTTGCTTCTTGACCCTCTATTTTTTACAAATGTCCATCTATTCTTCTATTTTTATAACATTTTTATTTTGCCTAAAATGGTAACTTATTTATTTTTTTATACAAACGCCTGCACACCAACCTACCACAAACTGTCAAATTTCCTCAATAGACTTTGAACTTTATGTTTAATGCTTAAGGTTGACAATGTATTGAAGAAATTTGACAGTTTTGGGTAGGTTGACGTGCAGGCGTGTGTACATTACCTAGGAAGTTGATAGAGTAATAACATTATAATAATATAACAGGTACCTACCTATAATATTTTTTCATCTCTATTATTGTAATAAGTGTGCAAACCTATGCTTAGTCATCATTACTTATTGTTATACTTAGAAAAATAATTATACAAGACTGTATAAATTCAAATATTATATAAATTTGTATTCATCATCATCATCAGCCTAAAGGATATCAGACACATTGGACTCGAAAATGTATAAACTTATTTCTATTATTTCTAAGCACTATGTGTCATTGTTATATACCTAAATCAGTATAAACTTTATTTTGAAACTCTTGTAATTGGCTGAAATTAATTAATTAGAAAACAAAACTTCAACTATGAAACGGACACTTTTGTGGCCGCCATTACTATGTTGTTTGCGTAAGAACACTCTGAATATGGTAAGAACAAGGCGCATTACATGAGATGACAAGAACATTGACAGAAGTTGGCTGATAGCTGTCACTGACAATATCAATCACTGTCAACTAAAGCGTTTGGTTACAACCACATGATTAAATGAACTAAACATAATTCCACACGCTCCATCCGTATCATGTTTTATGTTTTAGATCTTTGTATACAACAAGAAAGCCTAATAAATAATTTTAATTTGAATCGGTATGCCCACTTTTAGTCCATTTTTTTCGAGAACACTGGTGTTCATTCAGCACTTAACGAAACATTTCGTTTGAATTACTAGTGTTGCTTGCTGTACTAGTGTCAGTGTTACCAAAGAAAAATATTTCAAACGTGAATAACTCTTATAATAAAAATCTTTGATAAATTCTGAATAGTTTCTACAATCCACTATTTACATACCCACATTGTTGTATAAACAGAAATGCTATAATTCTTGGGTCTATTGTCAAAGAAATTTGCCTGATGTCCTTTATCTACAAACCTCTCCAAGTGCATGTCACTGCTATGCATGCTACTCTCATTCAGCTCTAGCCAACTAAACAAATCTTTATATAATTGTTTATATTTGACAAGATTATTTGTTTTAGGTACCTACCTACCTAGTGAATAAAGATGGCTGAAGCTCACTCAGCTGTTGCATTTTCATTTGCAATCACTCACGATGGTTGGGATGTAAATTTTGACCGAGAAGTACTTTATTTGGTCTGGGAGTCTGGTCTCCGTTCTTGGAAAAAGCGTCTAGCGAGATTTAGAGTAAGTGTCTTTATACTTTACTTGTGGTCACCCAGTAGTCGAAATTGAAACTTTTTTTTTTTTGAGAGATTGCTGATTGCCTCAGACGGCATTTTTAGCTTCATCGGGCTTGTTTGGGGGCGGCGAGGAACGTAAAGGGACCCTCAAGTCGTGTAAAACTAATCACCTTCGGAGGTTTTCTAGAGGGAACGGCATCGCGCACTAGTGCGCGTCCCCGTGCCCTACTAGATTCTCAGCAGGGTTTGGATCGGATCGGTGAAATTGAACCATAATTCATAATTTTGTATAATACATTTATACAAAATTATGAATTATGAATTAGTAAATTATGAGTTATGAAATTTTTTAATAGTAGGTATATCACTAATATATCATCATCATCATCATCTTAGCCATCAGACGTCTACTGCTGGACAAAGGCCTCCTCCAAAGATATTTGGCATTATTTCTATCATCCACATTTTGTATTTTACTTTAAAGATTATTTTATATACCTATTTTTTCTGCTTTTCCTGCAGGACATACACTTTATCTCTCTCACTCTTTTTCTATTTCAAAACCTCCAATGTGTTAGCAAAATGCTTTAAAAGAGGTACAAAGTTTGTTATTACATAAAGATTGCATTACAGTAATGATTGAAAATAGTTGATAAATCTAAACACCATCACCTAAATAAATGAATGATTTACACAGGACTTTTTTTGTTTTGATATAGCATTAAAATAGGCACATATATGTTAGCTCATCTGTGGTCTGCCCTATATCAATTCTATACTACTATATAAATCTGTAGGCTCTGTCTGTACATGCAATTTTTCTGACAAATTTTGGGATAAATATTCGTTTTATGACTCACTGACACCAAGTCTAAGATTTTTGAAATGTTTGTCTGTGTCTGTCTGTCTGTCTGTCCTCAAATAACTCAAGAGCGGCTTGACCGATCTTCCGATGAAAATTTGTATGTAGTAAGAACATGAGATTGTGCAAATGATAGGATATAATTTTTTTAAAATTTTATTCTTAAATTTTCGCACAGCGGGCGGGTGATGGCTAGTAATAAATATATATTTTTTATTGCATAACGTAATATTGAGGTAAAGTATAAACTAAGCTACAGTAAAATTTGAATACGACATAACATTGTCTTTACATATGAGGTTACTTTGTTGTCATTTGTATTCTCTTTGATGGCTTCTTCTTCTTCTTCTTCTTTGTTTATGGCATGTTCTGTGTCAACTGCCGAACACAATTCCGTTCAACAAGTATCAATTAATTACCTACCTGTGACGTAAACACTTTGTATTGTATTCCCTTTGACGTAAACTACAAAATATTTGAAATGTCACCAATTTAATTAACATAAATCCATAAGTACAATGAAAGTAACATCAGTTTCGTTCATACATTATACGTGACTTGACGTGTTGAAGTGTAGATTTTTGGATTTTTAATTATAATTATAGATTAAAAGATTGGAATACGTGTTTATAATTTGTATTCTTTCCTATTATTTAATTTTCTCAAATAATGTTACCGCATTCATTACTGTATTGTAAAAAATCCAAAGAACTATTTTATTACATAATAAAGTGGTGTACAGGAAGTGATGTGCTGACTGCCAGTTCTCATCCGCAGAACAGTGTCCACAATGGCGTTTATCCAGGTCATCTCCAATCCCTGTATGTGCTGTGGACTCTCCTGGTGGCTGCCCATTTTGGTGGCTTCAACATACCTTTTGGACTTGTTCAAAAATCCTTAGTCATATTACCTGGGTACATGTTTACATTGTTTTCTAAATAATACTATTTATAGGTACAGTCACCTTGGTAACTTAGGCATTCTTTATAGCATCGTTCATTAACTCTTCAATGTTTTTTTATTTTTTGTTTTGAAAATTGCATACTGGTTTTATTTTTGGCCTTAAAAAGTAGCAATTGTTTCCAAATGAGAATTTCGTTTGCCGCTAAATCTGCCACAGTTAATTTATTATGTTTTTTAAAAGTTTTCTTTAGCTGGCAAATTAAATTTGATATTGAAATTTGATAAAAAATAGTCTCAAGAGTTTATTACAGATGGTTTGCAGGGGTAAACTATGTTTTATATTAAAGATTTTAAGTTTTAAATAAACTAAAATTAAAGAATACTGATAATTTTGTTGAGAATGATTTTAATAGGGTCTTGAACATTTGTACATTGATTAGGTATAGCCAAAGAAGTTTAACTACTTTGGGTATAGCCTAAATAAATACCAAAATGCGAAGTTCCTAAAATAAACTGAATTATTTATTACTAGTAGAACATTTAATGTTCTACTAGTAATTTTTAAAAATTTTGAAGAGTGCTTATGACATGAAAGTAAGCTGAGTGGGCAAACAAAGCATTTTTTATTTAAGTTAACACAACCCTTTAAGATTCATAAACCATTGAAAATCTTATCCAAGTTGTTACAATGTTTTCTAGTCTTATGGCTCCGAAGTTACCAAGGTGGACTGTAATATAAAATGATTATTTACATATAATTTTACGCAAATATTGTTGCGAACAAATTACAAATTGAAAAAAGATAAAGTGTTGGAAAAATTCCACGGTTCGAACCCGCACCCCATGACATGCCAGGTCAGGTGCATTACCAACTATGTTATCGTGGCTCAATCCAACTCGCCGAAATTAATCAACACTATCTACTCTTACTCTGTAAGCCAAAGGAGCCAACTCAATGGATTCAATGTCGACAACTACGTCATCAACATCCGATCACAATATTTTTACAAATATTGAAAGATCAGGGGACCTAAAAAGACCGCTTTGCGCAATTCTCATTAGATTCCTATTATGATTCAGATTCAAAATCGCAAAATGGCCATTTAGCCAACAATTCATATGATTCGGACACAATTCATGCTCGGCAATTTATTAATTTGACAGTTTTGTATGAAGATTCCTAAAATAGACCACAAAATAGGAATTGCTCGTGTGTCAATTGCCAGAATCATAAAATGTTACTCAAGACTAACATCTCGGGATTCAATTTTGGTTGAATTCATTTTAAGGAACGAATGATGGCAGATTTAGGCATTTATGAAAACTTTTTAGAGCATGCGCGTGTGACTGAAGGTATTTTAAACAGTCTGCGAAGTGCGGCTCTAAGAAAATTGGAATTGGCTTTTGAAATACCGGACGCCGAGTTATTGGACTGTTTGGCCTGAATAAAGGCTTGTGTCGCGACCTCAGAGTTTTCTTTGCCAACACTCATGCACATTCACGAACACTAATCTACCATTATTTTACATTAATATTCAAGGTAACACGAATTTTAAAAAATGAAACAAAACCGCAGACATGACTCTTCACTTTCCCGCTAAAAAGCCCTTCAAGTTTGCTTATAGGAGACTTTCCTCCTCCAATACAACTAGGGCTCCGCATGTACCTAAGATTCAAAGGTGTCAAAATGTAGGGAAAAAATCGTAGATTTAAAAATATATATATTATATTTTTTATTACATCTGTACCATCCAAAAACATCATTAGAAAACTTTGATGACATGCAACATTGAATTAATTTAACTGGCAAGCACAACTCTTCGCTGTCTGATGAGTTTCGTTAGCTTACTGTAAGGATCAACTAATTATTAGATATAAGTCTTCTAATGCCTTATTTTTAGATAAGCTTATCGAGTACAAACAAATACATGAAAAATAATATCAAAAATTATTTTATGCGTTTGATTGTTTTGACACCCTGAAGAAATTTTAAAAATACTTCATTCCAGAGCCGTAAAAAACGAATTTTCATACTCATGTTTTGGCCCTTTCATTGAAATATTTTAATGTTGAAGGTTTTTTTCATTGATTTAACAAATAATAAAAATCTAAGAGATTTAGCGCTTAAAATAATAAAAAACTATATAAAACAATATCCGGTAAATTTCGATCAAGTACGGTTGTTTATTATTTGCATGTAGCGACCATGGTGGCGACATAACCACCAAGTATGAATCTGCTATTGAATTGAATTGCGGCAATTCTGCTAAAAAAATGTGATAATTTAAAAAAAAAAGAGGAATTGTTTCAAATCTGCAAGGAATTCTGTAAATGAATTAGTTTTAGCAATATTGCACAATTCGGCCTTTTTAGGTCCCCAGTTAAGAATTAGGCAAGCTATAAGATTTATGATTATTTACATATAATTTGGGGTGCGGGTTCGGATCCCGCTTGTGGATTTCTTTTTCAACACTAGACAGTTTTTTTTTTGTAATATAAAATGGTTAACTTTTTGTCTTTCATATATTCATTATAACCTTATATTTTTTAGTAATTCAACTATGTGGCAAGTGATAGCTTGCTTACTGGCAGCCTTGACTATGTGGTTGTCTGTCATTTTCCTAATGAGATACTCACTCAAACTACTGCTCATGTACAAGGTAAGTTTGCAGTTGTGTTATCATAAGAACAAGAGGCTTTTTTATAAATTGAATTTATTTTTAGCTGATTTATTTACCAATTTTGCAATCATATTCAGGGATGGATGTACGAGTCTAGAGCTCCAGGCTCAAACATAACATTGAAAACAAAGTTGTGGGTCAGTATTGTAAAAGTACTCTCAGGATGGAACAAACCGAAGCTATATAGTTTCCAAGGATCACTACCCAGACTGCCATTGCCTTCTGTCAAAGACACCATGCAACGGGTAATTAAATATGTCAATATATAAAAAATCTGGAATAAGTACCAGATGAAATATTTAACATAAAAATGATAAAGTGAAAAAAGTAAAGGAGTCCTATGTTAACTTTACGTTATTTATATTTAGATTTGATAAACTTCAAGTTATGACTCGCGCGTCCCATAAACTTTCAGTACGCTCGTTTGCCTGTTTAGTGCAACTCAGTGTAATATTACAGGAAATTGCTTGAAATCGAAGCCTGGGTCTGAGGTCGATAGTATGGTAGCACTAAACTAGGTTAATAAACGGTTGATAAAAATAGGTAATCGTATTTTCTTTCGCTCCTTACAGCTGTAATGTATTTATTTGTATTTTTTTAGTACTTGGTTAGTGTTCGACCTCTGTTGGACGATGAGAATTACAAAAGAGTGGAAAGATTGGCAAAAGAGTTTGAAGAGACCATTGCAGTAAAGTTGCAGAGATACCTTGTTCTTAAATCATGGTAAGTATTTGAAGCAATATCAACTTTATTGTTAGAGAGAGAGACAGACCGAACAAAAACTTTATTCGCCGGTATACAGGTTTATTTGTTACAAGTGAGATCTGATGATTTTTGTATTACATACAGATGTAACAAAAACCTTGAGGCTTTGGTTGGAGGCGAATATGAAATATGCTAAAGATCATCAAAGGTTTCATGGTGCCCTCAGGTTCGTCGTTATCCACAAACAAATAATCGACGAAAAATCGACAGTTCATCGACAAACTTAAAAGTGATATACAACGAAACTACGTAATAACTACTAGATCTTTTGATGTACACCCTAATAAAATATTGTATTTAAAAAAACAACAATGCCACTTCCACGGCTGATACCACAAATTACAATAATATTCCGACTTACATCGCGTCTTATAAACAAAAATATCTTCTTACTTATGACGCGCATCGCTTACCTCTTTAGTGCATTTTTATAACACGTAGAATATCACTATCAAGGGCAAATCTTAAGGCCCCCACACACCAAAAGCAGCGCGGGTTGAACGCGGTAAACAGTTGTAGTACAAGGAACGATATGCACCATGTCACATTAAATATGATTGCAAGCCCGCGGAGAAATCGCTCCTCGATTGCCCTGCTCTAGATGTGGGCGTCGACATAAGGCAGCGCGCCGGCCGCAGGAGTTGGAGTAGCTATTTTATTTTACTTCCTGAGAACAACCAACAAAACATTCACCAATTAAATATTACAAAAAAAGAAACATAAGATTAATATAAGTGCTGTGGCTGCTTTGAAACTGCCGCCTGTCTGTAGTCCGTATGCTTTTACCCCGTGTTGTTCATGACCTGCTTTTGATGTATGGGAGTCTTTAAAACTTGGACCTTACACAGTTGGCTGTGTAGTAGAAGAGAAAAATCACCGCTATATTTTTTATAATAGGTGGTCCAGCAACTACGTTTCTGATTGGTGGGAGGAATACGTGTACCTGCGTGGGCGCTCGCCCCTCATGGTCAACTCCAACTTCTACGGCACCGACGCCATCTTGCTGCGGCCCACCACCAACCAGGCGGCCCGTGCTGCCGTCTTCATATACCTCTGCTTGAGGTTTCGGAGGCTTATCGACCGACAAGAGTTGGAACCGGTGAGAATTTAGAAAACGCGGCAGTATGTTGCTAGTTATTTTTAGTTTATATTTTAGCTCTATTTTGAGTCAATAATGCAGTATAATGTGACGCAAAGTTTTGTAAAGAAAAGTTAAGGTCAGCGTTTGTGTTTCGAAACTTTCTAAAGTGAACTTTAAATTGCGAACATTGGGTAATAAAAATAATTAGTCGTAGCACAAATTATAATTTAACGTTAAAAGTTGTTAGTATATTTCGAAAATATGTATTGTGTTCGAAATATTTTATATTATGCACAAGCGTTTTGTGAAAGCAAATCACAATGTGATTCGATTGTTTTGGTGACACTGTTTTATTTACTGAACAGATAATGCTGCAAAGTATGGTGCCCCTATGCTCATGGCAATACGAGCGACTTTTCAACACGGTCCGCGTGCCCGGAGTGGAGACTGATAAGATAGTGCACTACCAAGATTCCAACCACGTGACCGTGTACCATAAGGGCAGATACTTCAAAGTGATGGTGTACTCCAGAGGCCGTCTCTTGAAACCGTGCGAGATACAAGTGTAAGTACGTCGACACTCATATGGGTTCGATCATGTAGTGGGAATTCCTATTTCTTTACCGACTAAAGTAACACAGCTAGACCTCATACATATTTACTTATTTGCCATAAGTTGCCTGTACTCTGAGGGTTCCATAGTCAAACAAACTAGCCGCATGTTCGCGTATTGGTCATTTCGCATGAAAGGTTAGTCGGTCATTTCGCGTGTTAGTCATTTTGCGTATCTATAATTTCTGTTCTTTTTTGTCGGAAATTGAGCGTTTAAATTTTGAAGGCAAACATTGAAAAAAAAATGGCAATTGTTATAATGAACTTAAACTTATTAAAATGAACTAATAGAATACTGTTTTAATTTAATTACGCAAAATGTCTCAAAAGATATTTATGTAGATGATGCGTTGTATCGGTGTCGCATCGCGCCGAGCTATGAAGGAGTTCCTATTGAATATTTAAGGATATCGGCTCGGTATTTTGATCGTATATTGTGTCGTACTGAGCAATGCGGTAACGGCCTTAATTGCAAAACAAAAGCAAACTTTCTGCGTCAAAAAGGCAAATAATTTTACACCGATATTGTAAAGTTTTTTAATAGACTCGTCTGTTGAAGGACCTTCGAAATTTCACTAAAAGCGTGCAGTAACAAAATATAAGTTCATGCGCTTATTGTGCAATAAACATCAACTGTCTGTAGATTGCAGAATACACATATCATTGTTCGTCGTTATCCAATGTACTTTAATTGTAGTAACATCTTAATCCCATGACCGTCGCGGTACATCGCTGACGCATTTAATGTTGTAATTGGTGCTCTTATGACATTGTATATGCTGCACTCAATTCAATTATTCCTCCGTAGCCGCGTGGCTTGCACGCCGGACTTTGGTCGGCGCTAACTTTGAGGTCCTGGGTTCGATTCCCGGTCGGGTTAATGTCGAAAACGAACTTTTCGATATTGTTTGGGTCTGGGTGGTTGTGGTACCGTCGTTGTTTCTGATTTCCATGAAACGAGTGCTTTAGCTACTTACCTTGGGATCAGAACGATGTATGTGATGTTGTCTCATAGATTTTTTTTTTATCTAATTTGACTGTAATTTGAAGTATTTTACTTTTAACAAGCAACTAAGTTATATACAATGAGAATGTTTTCAAACTGGCCCAATATATTGTTAATGGCACTAGGTAAAAGCGAATCACCCCAACTATTTAGCATTTAGATTACTCTCTGGGGTTGTCTCACAACAAACGATCTGCTATTTATTGGGAAATTATGTCACATACGAGTAGTACGCAGTAGTTACGATTCGTCTCGAGGCAGGACGTGATAAGATAATGTATATGGTCGCACTTGCTACCGTGTCTGCGGTGCTCTAAAAATAACGAGTTCAATGCCAAAGTCCTTTAGGCCTTAATAGTCTGGATGTCCTCATTCCGCACTCACTGGGGCGCAGCGTGGCTAAGCCCTATTAACATACTGCCGTATCAGAAACATAAACCATGTTAGTAAATTTCATACATATTAATTAAAGTGCATAGTAAAATAAGAAAGTTAAATCAGGAAACACATTAACTTTGTGGGCCGGCAGAGTGAAGTTGACTGATGCTGCGTTGTTTTCACGCTGCACCAGTTGTCTTCGCGACTGGACTCCATTTCCACTTAACATCAGGTGGTGTGGAGTCATTTGCCGTGTTAAGTATAAAAAAAAAACTGAATTTAAGAAATACCTTGAGTATAAAATGTTATGGAATGTTTCAGCAAAGCTTAAAAGCAAACACTTTTTTTATTCTGTGGCGCTTTATCGCTTATTGCGCCCTAAACAGTAATACGCATATCAAAAATTAAAGCATTAAAATAAAATTCATGAACTGTTCTGAAAAATTCTGGAGACGTGAAGTTAAACTCTTTACTCAACGCCCTTCAACGTAACACACTTCGCTACAAAGTACGCAGTTACAAAAAAACAAACAAAATATTTTAATATGACCCTGAACTCTATACTCGCTCAGACCTTTATCAACATATACTTGGGAAAATCTTATTGTATTGGGATCTTGTCGTAAGAAATAAGAAGGATGTACACAAAGTGATAACAACCTCACAACTTGTGTGATTTATAGGGTGCTCTAACAGTAACTGATATTCAAAATCATAATGACCTACCTTTACGAGCGGCAATTATTAATTTATCCGTATACTAAGCTGGCTAAACATTTTAATAGGTTTGCGTAGTCAATATTAATTATGACTGCTATTGAGTTCTGACTGTAACATTTACTAGACTGTCGCACGGTGGGAACATAATTACTATGATTAATTGATATTGCTGGTATGTTGCTATCGCATAGTTACTATGGATTATTATTCTGCAATGTTAAACGATTAGTACTGAACGCATTATTGCTTACTACAAAAAGAGGACCTCGTCAATATACATAGGCCAAGCAATCGCAATGCCAGGTTGTCTGCGACTCGAATTTGTTATATTAAAATGTTCACAGTCGTGTATCAGTAGCTGGATTCTGATGTTCTCTCCATAGTCCCCAAATACAACAATTACTACATTTTAATGTCGTTTTATTATACATCATAGTTCTCAGCTGTCAAATCGCTTTACGATGTATTTTAAAATGACATTCCAATACCTCCGTAACAATGTAAGGTATATATACTACTCAAAACAAAATAAGGGCCACGAGGTATATTGTCTGTACCATGAAAATAATAAAACCAATATTAATTTTTTTGTCTCCATAACGAAAACTAATGTTGTTTTTACCGTGTAGACCAATAAATTTATTCCAATAATAATGTTTAAAAAGTTTATTTGCTTTTGAAAGAAAAAACACATTTAAGGTTAAAAATAAAAACAATGTAAAGTTACTGAAAACAAAAGAAAATACTCCATGCTCATCTTTTAGTAACGGGTATGCCCCCCTCGTTTCGTTACGCACTCCTGAAGCCTGGAGTGCATGCTCTCAATCAAATGCCTGACATTTTCCATTGGAATCTCTTCCCAGGCCCTTTTAACAGCGTTGATGAGTTGCCGTTGGTTGTGGATTTCCTGATCACCGTCTCTAACTCTTCGTTTCAACTGATCCCACATGTGCTCTATTGGATTTAAGTCCGGACTGTTCGCCGGCCACGGCAAGACTTGAATTTGAGACGCTTCCAGTACAAACCGAGTCGCTTGAGCCGTGTGTGCACGAGCATTGTCTTGCATCAAGATGAATCCAGGACCCGCTCGCTGGGCAAATGGGATCACATGTGGTCTGACGACTTCCTCAATATACCGCTGAGCAGTAACAGTACCATCATTTAAAATAGCGAGCTCAGTTTTGCCGTGTAAGCTTATCCCGCCCCAAATCATTACATTTGGACCACCAAAACGATCGACTTCATGGATGCAGGCTTTTGAAAATCTCTCGCCGCGTCTTCTCCATACTCTAATACGCCGATCGTCGTTAAAAAATTTAACTTTGCATTCGTCTGTGAAGAGCACCATGCCCCATTGGTTTATGTCCCAGTCCAAATGTTGACGGGAAAATCTTAAACGATTTGCACGATGATTTCTGGTTAATGGAATACGGACAACTCGCCTTCTTGATGCCTGCTGGTCTTCATGCAATCGATTACGAATAGTTTGGTCACTGATACGAGTACCCGTTGTGAGCCGTAAACGATTGTGCAGCTTGCGGGCCGTCGTTGTGCGATCTCGGCGCGCACTTAATCGAATGTAACGATCCTCTTGAGCTGTTGTAATGCGAACTCTGCCCGAACCAGGTCTTCTTCTAACACTGCCGGTCTCTTGGAAACGATTCCATAGATTTTGAATAGCTCTTCGAGAAAATCCCAATTGCAAACCCACAGATCGCTGCGAATGACCTTCTTCAATCATTGTAACGGCTCTGGTTGCTGGCATTGGTGGCAGCGAGTCCATGTGACGCCTGCGTGCTTGTGGCATATTGCAAAAGATGTTTCTGACTCGAGATATCAATGAACTCTGATAATTTCTAATAAACCAAGAAGCTAAGGAAAGCAAAACGTCAAAGAAAATGGAATCAAAATTTTCAAAAATAATTTTAAATCAAATTTTATTTTAAATTGTTGCCAGCATTAGATGAATACTACAATATTAAAAAGTTTAGGTATCAAAGAGTTTGTATACTCAATATTTTACTACTTTCAATATGTAAATGTTTAATAATTTACACCAAAATGAAAAAATACCTCGTGGCCCTTATTTTGTTTTGAGTAGTATATAAGTAATAAAATAAACTAATTGTTTTGTCTGTTACAGACAAATCCAACAGATCGTAAACGACAAGTCCGGACCGATGGTGGGCGAGGAGCGTTTAGGCGCGCTAACAGCCGGCGAACGGTCCCACTGGGCGCACATCCGCCAGACGGTGTTCAACCGTGGCCACAACCGGACGTCGCTGCACTGCATCGAGCGAGCGGCCTTCAACGTATGCCTAGGTAATACAACTAAATTCAAGATCAGTGTTGCCAACTATAATTTTGAATTTGCGCTAAACATAGTGAAAAATTCCCTCAGAATTCCGTCACACCGATATAACGAGTTCACACCATTTATAAAAATACCGCCATTTTTAGGTCGAAATCTATACATAGTGACACTTTTCACAGTGTAACAAGATGGCGCTGCACAAATTTCAGAATACACACTTAGATGCCTAAAAAATGTACCTAATACAATATTATTTAACATTTTGCCATACCATTAGAAAATATGTTGGCCGTTAGACGACCAGTTTGTCCGTTTTACCTCATCCCAATCCGCTAGATATGACGGGAAATCTTCAACTTCAATATGTTTTATTCAGTTTTTTCTATAATTAGCAGCAAGTTTTTTCTATAATTATATTTAGCGGCAAATCCACTCCACTTATGTTAAACGGAAATGGAGTCCAGGCGTGAAGACAACTGGTGGAGGGAGATAACGACGTAGTATTAGTCACCTTCACGGCTCGTTTGAGGGACCCATGTCATAGGAAAAAGAGAAAATGTTTGCTAAAACCTGTGTGGGAAAACTTATGGCAGACTATTTCATCCTTTGGAGATGCGACAGAAATCAGTCACCAAAATTTTATTTGCTGCAAAAAGTTAGCTCTAACGAAAGTCACTACGCCATCGGTTCGTAAGTAAAAACACACGGCAAGGTAATTTCTTTTTTCTCAGTTTTCTACAGTGACATATATTTGAAATAGCCCTCCCTACATAGAC
Source organism: Eudonia truncicolella (assembly GCA_949315975.1). Lineage (NCBI taxonomy): Eukaryota > Metazoa > Arthropoda > Insecta > Lepidoptera > Crambidae > Eudonia > Eudonia truncicolella. Next base: position 7,697,442 of record OX438825.1, on the reverse strand, counting down.
TAACACTTTTCATTGTTCTTCCCGGACGCAGTGGTATGCGAACGGCGTTTATGTTCAGTTTAAAAAAAAGGTGATTATTAGGTGTCATGTCAATTTAATTTACTGATCTTATCTTTCAACAATAATGTAATATAGTATATCTATGTAATTTAATATGATTTTATACGTGTTGTGCGAATCCGGTTCTGCTATCGAAAAGCATGATTAACTCTTCAGCCGAGAGATTGCCACACCGAATCTAGCGCCATTGAAAACAAACAAATTAAATTATCTTTTATAAAATAATTGTTCTGGATTTGTGGTACGTAATCGAAAGTGGAAAATCCGAGGTTTCTCTAAACGCTAGATAGATACTTGGCAAGGGTGGCGTTTGCACTATCACTAGCTGTTATTGTGTTCAGGTACATTCACGTACAAATAGATTTACTAGCACGTGGTGTCTGGTATCTAGATGGAAAGGGAATATGCAAAAAGAATTTACTGCGCATTTATGAACCGGACCTTTGAGCTCGACGATGAGTACCGGTGACTAGGATAATGTGCATTTGCAGTGTGTTTGGGTTATGTATGAGTGTTTGTCTGAGTGTGTGTGTGTGTAACTGCACTGGAATCGGGAAGAGAGGACGAGCTAGTTAATTGTCACAACCGTTCTTATACGTAGATATGTAATTATTATCGCGTCATCGCTGCGAATTTCCATCTCGTATTACAGACAATAATTTCAGTTATCACGGGTGGTCTCGGGTCTTCGATGATAAGAATGTGTGAGATTAGAATGTACGTTTTCGTTTTTATCGGGTCCCGGATTCGTATACAATCACGGATATGAATATGACACATCCTCGTTTGCTGATAATATTGCACTGAAATATTAAATTTGAAAAATACAGGACGTACTACTTAATTCTTCTATGTTTACAAGTACTTATCTTTGTTACTACTTTTAATTATTTATAATAATCACTTTGCGTAGAAGCTGGTACGTGTTATTGCAATATTCACTTAGCATCTTATCTGAATTTGAGATAAACCTAAGGCTTGTCATTCATACACGCGGAAACAATTTAAAGCCACTGCACATGTGCAGAAAAACAGATGCGTGTGTTCATGCGGGCGTGCTTGCGTGCGTGCGTATGTGTGTGCATGCGTGTGTTGCAAGCAAGCACGCTGATTGAAAATGCCATTTTCTATAACGTTCAAATGAACGGACGTTATTCGTAACTAAAGAATGTGTAAATACTAGTTTAGGTCACAACTCAAGTCTTTTAAGTCTTTATGTTGACTGGACTCGTTTTAGCATAGCTCGCGGCACGTTCCGAGTTGACTTTTTGAGGTAAGTAGTGTAAAAGTGATGACTTACGAGTCTTGCCACTTACAAAAAGGCTGGAGTTCTCATTTACGAGCCCGAGTCCCCAAAAATTTAGTCTAGTCGTTTTAAAAAGAACTCGGAAGATTCTTGTCAAGCTAATAAAAAAAACATATTTAATTTTATTAAGTCTAATATTGGCGGCCGATTCTTATATAATTATTTTACATCCAACACTTCCCCTGCTTGTTGCAGATGATCAAGAGTACGGCTTTGATGAAAACAACCTCTCTAAATTGGACGATTACGGACGCATCCTGCTGCACGGAAAAGGCTACGACCGTTGGTTTGACAAATCCTTCAACCTCTGCTTCAGCACCAATGGCTTTGTAAGTATTCTATGTAGGTATTATTTAAGTGTAATGAGGCCTTCCAAATCAAAAAGACCCTTATGACGTAATTGGAATAAATTCCAATTTACTTTGATATAATGTAATAGACATCTAGTTATAATAATATATTCTACGCGGCTCTTTGTCGTATTTTTATATTTATTATTTTTATATTACTGTCTTGTGGTTGGTTTATTTTCGTTTTTATTTTCTGAATTTATTTATACATAAATAGCTGACCGGCGGACATCGTACCGCTTTGACAGTTTCCATGACAACAAAACATACAAATCATTCGTCCGCTTAAGAACACCCGTATCTCATGATGGACCCCTATAGCAGCGCCACCTGCCGGGTCCAATTGTAAATCTAAATAATTCTCGAATCCACTTGAACACACACAGAATACTTCATCCAAATCAGTCCAAAAAAAAAATTGTTGTTTTTACTATTTTCCTCGTATTTTTTTCGTTTTTTTTCTCCATAAGCACCTTCCTTAGACTTTATCAAACAACAATAAGAAATCAGCCAAATCAGTTCAGCCGTTCTCGAGTTTTGCGATTAGCAACACATTTAGCGATTCATTTTTATTTATATAGATAGATATATCAATTTATTATTATTATGGTGCAAGAGCTGAAGTAATATTTAACAACAACTAATGTTTGGTTTTTCTATCAGGTTGGCTTCAATGCGGAACATACATGGTAAGTAATTTTGTTGACTATTATATTTCATTACTTTGTGTCTACAGTAAAATACCACTTTTGAGTAATGAAAGAGCAGATACACAGATTGCGAAAGGACCCCAGATAGTGCCAGACGTTAGAGTCCCCATCTGAAGCAGTCACTTCTGTTTTATTAAGATATTAAGTTTCGAACTAGCTTTAAGTCTAACGATACTTATTGAAAATGTAAAGATAAGATAAAAGAAGAGTTCGATAACTCCGGATTCAGTTATATCCACAGGTATATTCAGGTAGGTTCAGGTATATTCCACTCTGGTTCTATATTGTATTCTTCCGTTTCTACGGCATATTCTCTATAACATATATTATAAAATAAAATTTAAAATAATACAATTTTAATTTTAATTTTTGAATAAAATGATATAGTTATAATGTCTAGACCGTATTGTAAATAATCATAAAGTTTATTGGAATTAGAAGAAGATCTAATCCAATTATTCTTATCATTAGATATTATGTTGGTAGGTTTTGTTATCGTATTTGATTAAAGAAAAAGTATACATCTACATGATGAAGCTTCATTATTACAGTCTCAAAGATTTTGCACTAAATCTAATACAGTCATATCTCAGCTCTAGAACACAAACTGTCGAAGTAAATGGTACTAAATCTGGTTTTCATGTAAAAATGGGAGTTCCACAAGAGTCGATTCTTGGTCCTTTCCTATTCTTGATTTATATTAATGACTTGCCATTCTTTATAGAAAACTTCTGTGAAAATGTATTATTTACAGATGATACTTCCGTTGGTTTACTATTAATAATTTACAGCTTAACGCTAAGAAAACAAAATGTATTAAATTTATATTACCAATGTATTAAATTTATGAACCAACCGATATAATAAACGGTGATCAATTAGATTTGGTAGATTCTACAGTCTTTTTAGGCATAACCCTTGACTCAAAACTTCAATGGAATCCTCTTATATCGAAATTGGCCGGTAAACTCAGTTCCGCTGCTTATGCCATTAGAAAAATTAGGCAGTTAACAGACGTTGAAACTACTAGAACAGTTTATTTTAGTTATTTTCATATTGTCATGTCGTATGGCGTCCTACTGTGGGGAACAGCGGCAATTTACAGAAACGAGCAATAATAACAATCTATAAACTAGGATCACGAACTTCCTTAAGAAATCTTTTTAAGGAGATTGGTGTCCTGACAGTTGCATCTCAATATATTTATAATTGTATTGTTTTTGTACGTTGCAATATCAACTCCTTTACTAAACATGGTGACGTATTGTCTCTGCGGTGGCGTGTGCGTCGGGTCGTTACGTTCCCTAAAATATGGTTATATGGTACCAGTTTTTCTTCAGATCCTGGTCTAGCAAACAGACAAACAAAGACAATCAAATTTGGTTGTTATTTTATGGCTGATCTGTTTCATTGCTGACGGGTTTAGCGAGGTTTCAACCCGTTATATTGATTATACCCGTTTATTTGCGGATGAAGCTCCGTGCACATCTTATTTTGACCAAATTCCTTCCTGACTCCGACAAGACAATAAGTAGTAATAATTTTCTCAAAATGACAAGTACATCTCAATATTTAAATATGTTCCATACATTTGTTATTTTTAACTCAATCGAATTCCAGCCAGTAATAAACAGACATAAATTACAAAAACACAAATGTTGAAAAAATTTCCACGAGCGGGATTTGAACCTGCACCCTTCTGACATACCGGGTCAGGTGCTTTGGTCAGGCGGGCTGGTTAGAACTACGATAGCTCGATTGGGAGAGCACCTGACCCGGTATGTCAAAAGGGTGCAGGTACAAATCCTGTTAAAAACAATGTACATGTTAAAAAGTTAAAAGTGAAAAAGTTTTGAAAACAAGCTTTTATTTAAATTTTATCCGCTTCTGACCAGACTTCGACCCAGAGGTCCCGGGTTCGATTCCCAGCGGGAGGTACATCTTTGTGTACGTACTCGGTTCTAAGATGCTGTATGTTTTCGCAGACACATTAATACGTAGGTACCTACTTACCTGAAGCAAAAAAATATATAGTTTTTTTTAATATTTTGATTTATTTCATGTTTTGTGTTTGTGTTTTAAAACTTTTTTACATTTATTGATTATATTAGCGTGTTAGCTAAATATTCTGTAAGTTAATAATAATTTTGTAAGTAAATAAAATAAATAATCCTATCCGGGTCTATCTATGTGCAAAATTTCATCTAAATCTGTTCAGCCGTTTCTGCGTGATTGAGTAACAAACTAATAATAAACATTTATCCGCCTCTGTGGTCTAGTGGCTAAGACTTAGACTTAATGTCCCGGGTTCGATTCCCGTTAATTCGAGGAATTAGCGGCATGGTTTAATGTAAGTAAGGCCAACAATATTGACTCATTTGCATCAAGTCAATAAAATAAAAAAATATGAGAAATGGTTGCCTCATGATTTGATTGATCTGCAGAAAGAAACGCGTGTTGAAACTTGTGTTGCCTTGTTGAATCGATACAGAAATGAAGGAATATTGGATCGAATTGTGACATGTGATGAAAAGTAGATTCTTTACGAACCGTAAGCGAAATATGCAATGGCTGACCCTAGGTCAAACGCCGCAACAGTTTCCTAAAGCAAAGCTTACCAATAAAAAGGTAATGGTAACTAACTGTTTGGTGGTCTCAGCATGGTGTTATTCACTATAGCTTTCTCCGATCTGGTCAAGCAATAACGGCAGATGTCTACTGTGCCGAACTTCGAACAATGATAGCAAAACTAGCAGTGAAACAGCCCCGACTCATGAATCGATCTTCACCATTATTGCTCCATGATAACGTGAGACCTCATACAGCACGAGAAACCGTTTTAACTCTACAAGAACTGTAATTAGAAACCATTCGTCACCCTCCGTATTCGCCAGACCTTGCTCCAACGGACTACTATTTTTTTCGTGATTTGGACAATTTTCTACGTGATAAAAAGTTTTCTTCTCAGGAGGCAGTTCAAAATGCTTTCACACAGTTTGTCGAATCTAGATCACGAGAGTTCTATCGCAAAGGCATAAATGACCTTCCTATTAGATGGCAGCAATGTATCGATAATAATGGTAATTATTTTGATTAAATAAACATGTTAAATTAAAAAAAACTAATTTCAATTTTTCAGTACAAATCGGCAATTTCATACTTTAACCCCTGCATCGATTTTTTCTTCCGATACAATAAAATTATTCTTACATAAAACGGAGTCACTCTGCTATAAACAATTTTATGATCAAGTTTACTCATTTCTAAGTACAACTCACACTTATCCATACTATTTTCTATGCCTAAATTTTTTTCACAAAACAAGACCTTTATCTCTTATGGGTTTAGACTTCCTCATATTGTCACAGTTAATATAAACATTGTGTTAATTATTAGATCGTATTTAAGCATGTGCACAATAGTAAGGATGCTTATTTTTTATTGATTAATCATTTATTTATACACACTCTATATTATTCAGCTTATTACCATATTGATTTATCAGGAAGTGTCTGCTACAGATAAGAGACACAACCAAATTTTTTTGCTGATAAGTAATAGTTAAAACAAACTCAGGGAGTCTGCGGTGTGATAACTCTGTGTTTACGTTTCGTCAAGGTGTTTACTGTATATTATTATATTTGTTTTCCAGGGCCGACGCGCCAGTGATGGGTCATCTTTGGGAGTATGTGATCTGGTCCGAGTTAGAAATCGGGTGGGTACTTCACAATTCCACATCTTCACAATCGCGCTGTTACATAATTGGTTTTATAAAACTTTATGAGGTGTACGCAGTTTACATGTCCATTAGTTAGTTGCAGGTAGTGACATTGTGGTTTTGTTGCTAACATATCCACCAGACAGCTCCGTATTCTTATTTTGAGTGTTTAATCCTTTCAATAGGTGCTATTTAGTTTTATTGTTAACTTGACACAGATGAGACAGTAGGTTATTCGATTTTTTTGTTTTAGATAAAGCGGTTAATGTTGACTTTTTTCAAAGCAACTCTTTGTGACACTGTAAATATTTAAAAAAAAACATGTACAATTATACTTAGTCATTTAATGGTTACCTATATATTTTCATTATGTAATCTAATATTTTGGTACTTTGTGCTTTTCCTCCGGTTGTATATACCAAACAATAACATAATTTGTATGAGCGGCTCACGGCAGTATATATGAGCAATCGTTTGTGTAGTATGATCGGCACGTGTAAGCATATATTTGCAACGAAGTAGATTGAAGCTATTTATTGAAGTAATTATAAGCATAATGTGTATACATTGGTCGCCCGCAAAACTTCGCGTTTATTCAACAGATTTTGTAGGAATTTCGAAACCTAAGACAGGTTTCTTTATTTTTCTGCACATCTACGGCTGGAGCTCTTCGAAATGAGACCAAAACCAATTTTTTATGTGCAGCTATCGTCCCATAATCACTGGGACAAAACGGCTTACGCTATTAATATATATATTATATTATTACTTTTTAGACTAATTCTAACCACGAATTATTTAACATAAAGTGCCTTACAAATAAACAAAGTATAAGGTATGAATACGTATTCCGTGTTTTGTTCCTTTCATGTAAACGTCATTTCAAATTAGAGTAAAAGAGACAAAACACGGAATAACTATTCGGACCTTATTCTTTGTTTATTTGTAAGGCACAAAATATTTTTAAACAATTGTCGGCCCTTTGACCTCCATTCTCAATACCGCTGCCTGTCGGCAGGAATGACGATTATCCCAGCCATTGTCGCAATGGCATCAAAACCGTATCTCTATTGGTTCATAGACCATTTGATGCAAACGTGAGTCGCCTCAAGTTTAAAGGCTACTTTTTATATAGGCCATAAAGCAGCTGCTTGCACCCGTTCGGTCTGAGATCTTGCAAGTTAAGCCAGGGTTATGAGCATGTTTCGGAAGGCACGTAAAGTCGTTGGTTTCACCGGCATTAGCAATCGTTTATAACCACCACTAGGCCTGGGTGGTGGTTCATTGCCCATTCTCCCTGTGGGAGAACTCCCATTCCATCTATAAGAAAGCTCATGCTCTAGCAGTGGGGACATAAAATTAGGTGGCGATGATGTTGACCATATGGGCCGTAGTGTCACACTTCACGTGACAATTAGGTTGGCTGGTTTACGAAGATAATAATGTTGGTAATGATGACAGATACGAGGCGGATGGCAACACCAAGGGCACCGTGGAGGCGCCGCCGCCGCCGCCCACGCGGCTACAGTGGGAGCTGGACAACGAGGAAGCGATGGCGGCCATCGACGTCTCCAATAGCGTCGCGCAAAAGCTGCTCAATGACGTCGACCTAAGGATACTCATGTACACCAAATACGGAAAAGGTATGCCTGTCACATACAAATTTGTTCGCGATTCGCACTTATATTGTATTTCGACGGCGAATTTGAAATCTAGATCTTGAAATTTAGAATACATTATTGTCATGTATTCAGGGTTGTCTGGAAGAAATCGCTTTAAAGCGATTAGACCGCCAAATTGTAACTTTGTAAGTTATTATTCATGTTTATGTTTCATAGTGTTGCAATAAAAGTATTATCTATCTATCTCTACAAATGTTTTCTACTAACTATTTAGATCTCAGTTTCTTCCTTAAACATAGAAAGTTTCTTTAACATTACCTTATTGGTTTGAAAAATTTTTAACTTGTAAGTAAGTTTTAAATTTCTAAATGATAACTATTTACTTACATTATTATAATAAGTATACTTATTACTAATAATTAAATTTAATTAGGATTTGAATGTAGTGTTTGCTTTATATGCGAAATATATTAATTTAACTAGTATGATTGTGTTGGTGAACGTCAGGTTTCATGAAGAGCTGCCGCGTATCCCCCGACGCATACATCCAGCTGATCCTGCAGCTGTCCTATTACCGCGACGCCGGCCGCTTCTGCCTCACGTACGAGGCGTCCATGACGCGCATGTTCCGCGAGGGCCGAACCGAAACCGTGCGGCCCTGCACCATCGAGAGCTCCGAGTGGGTCAAGGCGATGGTCGACCCCACGGCTTCGGTATCTATCACATTCTATCACAAACAAACTATTTATTAATAGTAATCAATCTAGGTTACCGACATAGCCCGAAGAGTTGCTTAGTTCAAGTGGCAGTAGGCAGGGCACTTCGCTCGCAAGACTGATGGCCGCTAGAGCGGAACAGTTATCGAGTGGCGACCGCGTACCGGAAAGTGCAGTGTGGGCAGGCCTCCAACAAGGTTCATCGACGATCTGGTAAAGGTCGCGGGAAGCCGCTGGATGCAAGCAGCAGCCTGCAGCACAAAACCAGTCGTGTGGAGATCCTTGGGGGAGGCTTTTGTCCAGCAGTGGACGTCTTCTGGTTGAGATGATTATGTTGATGAATCAATCTACAAAGCCGCGACTGCTCATGCACGAGGCGTCCATGAAATATATAAAGCGCAAAATGCTAACAGAATTTTATACCTATGTATTATTAAAAACTAAATTAACTTGTTTATAAAATGTTTTTGTTTTGTTTATATAATTTTAACGCAAATTTTTTTTGCTAAACAAATTACAAAAACACAAATGTTAAAAAAAAATCCACGAGCAGGATTTGAACCTGCACCCTTCTGACATACCGGGTCAGGTTCAGGTCAGCCTCTTCCAATTGAGCTATCGTGGTTCTAACCAGCCCGTTAATGACGGTAGTTGTTTACATTGAATGGACGCCTTTGGCTTTCAAAGTAAAAAAGTAAATAGTGTTGAATAATTTCGGCGGGCTGGTTAGAACCACGATAACTCAATTGGAAGAGCACCTGTCCAGGTATGTCAGAAGGGTGCAGGTTCAAATCCTGCTCGTAAACATTTTTTAAACATATGTGTTTTTCTAATTAACTTATTTATTTTATACACACAACTGATTAATAGCTAAAATTTGTTAAATTCAATTTAGACGTATTACGTATAACGATACTATTATGAAATAGAAGAAGCACCACTTTGTAACAAAATACCCTCTTATATAAAAGGTTTTGCACTCGTTCAACGCATTCAAGAAGCAACTGGTTCAATATCTTATCGCAGATGAATGCGTTGTACCGGTGAAATTGTAATGTAATCTTGGTGAACTTTTATTGTGAATAAAATTTCGTTTTTTATAGCCTATTATTTGCACAATCTCATGTTCTTACTAAATACATTCATCGATATCGGTCAAACCGTTCTTGAGTTATAAGAGGACATACAGACAGACAGACAAAATTTTTAAAAATCGTAGAATTGATGTCAGTTAGTCATAAAACGAATATTTATCCCAAAATTTGTCAGAAAAATTGCATGTACAGTTTTTTTTTTTTTTTTTTTGGAGAGAGATTGCTGTTTGCCGCTGCGGCATTTTCAGCTTCACCGGGCTTTTTTGGGGGCGGCGAGGAACGTAAAGGGAACGTAAAGGTCCCTCAAGCCGTGTGAAACGAATCACCTTCAGAGGTTATCTAGAGGGAACGGCATCGCGCACAAGTGCGCGTCCCCGTGCCCTACTAGATTCTCCGAAGGGTTCGGATCGGATCGGGAGCATGTACAGACAGAGCCTACAGATTTATATAGTAGTATAGATTATCATTATGCGACGAGAGTGAAACTCCGTTAGCGCCATACAGACGGCTGCCGCACAGCGCCATCTCTTGCCAGTTGGCACAACTTTACAAATTTACTTTAAGCATCTACTATCTATTTTGACAAACGTGAAGACCTGTTATTGGCCTTCTGCTACCTATATATCAAATGTATACTGTTTCATGTGCTGTTGGTTTTCCATAAATAAATAAATTAACATACAAACGCCTTGTTGGGCTAAATCGGTAACGTGACCTGTTCCGCCAGGTGGAGGACCGCATGAGCCTGTTCGTGAAGGCTAGCCAGCGCCACCAGCTGGGCTACCAGGACGCTATGACGGGGCGCGGTATCGACCGCCACCTTTTCTGCCTGTACGTGGTCTCCAAGTACCTGGAGCTGGACTCGCCCTTCCTCCAGGAGGTGTTCAACGAGCCGTGGCGGCTGTCCACCAGCCAGACGCCGCATGGTGAGACAGCCTTTACTTTTTTAGATTATTTTGCTTTAAAAGGGATTTAAATGTTTTCCAATCAAACGGCGCGTGGTCACACAGTCCTACTTTTTTAGATTTCTGTACTTTAAAAGGGATTCCAAATTTTTTGTTTTGAGGGTTTGAGGGGTTGAGGGGAAGCACAGAGGTTTTCTAGAGGGAACGGCATCACGCCCTAATGTGTCCCCGCGCCCTACTAGATTCTCTGAGGGGTTCGGATCGGGTCGGGGAGCGGAACAACCTGAAGGTGCCTCTAAAGGCTCGGACCTCTACTCGGGTTGACCGGGCCGTGGTGGTGGGGAGAAGCACCCGGTACATGTCTGTACCTGGTATAGAGCGCGTGTGAACCGGCTAGTCGTACCCTTGTTCTACTGTGTGGATGTTTCACTAAACATCCACACTAGTTGTTGTTCTGTAAATGTGTAGTGGCATTTAGAAGATCGGGCGGGGAATTACAATGTTCACCAATCAGATAGCACATGGTAAACATAATCGTGTCATATTTTTAGATTTCTACACTTTTTATGGCAAAACAATATGCCGCATGCTGAGTACATGTGGCTAGTTATCTAAGGCCCGATTTATCAATTCCTATTTCTCAGATAAGTTTTATTCAACGAATAACATTGTCATTTTCTAAAGAGAATCTTACAAAAACACAAATGTTATAAAATTTTCACGAGCAGGATTTGAACCTGCACCCTTCTGACATACCATATATTATAAACCAAATATGTATATACCATATACATATTTGTGTTTTTGTAATTTGTTTCGCAACTAAATTTGCGTTAAAATTATATAAACAAAACAAAAACATTTTAAAGAAAATCTGTCATTATGTCAAAATTGTTCAATGAATAAACTTATCTGAGGATTGAAAAATCGGGCCTAAGTTATATAAGCGTTCAAATTACCAAAATATCTGAAAATTGACGAAAGCAAACTTTATGGCTATGAAAGTCGGGTACACTGTCAACTGACCTATAAAAAACTTAAGTGCACCTTAATATCTTGTGGTACGGTTCATTTTGGAAAGTATTCAGAGTTAGTGGTATTTTCGAATCCTCAGATAATTTAGATAAAACAAAAACACATGTCGGGCTGGGCAGGGTGGCTGATCGGGCTTCCCATGTGTCACTGCCTTTTGATAAACCGTTCTAGCGTTTGTACCTTCCATTACAACAATTTTATAGAGCAAGTTCTGTGCTGTCAGGACAAAATATCTATACTTGGGTCACAGTTTACAACCGCATATGCGGCTGTCATCAATGTTATTAATATAATGTAAGTATATTTAGTAAAACTTAGTAATTAATATAAATTTTATGTAACTAACTATAAGTAGCTTCTTAAGCAATATGTATATTTTATAAAAACCTTAAGCTTATTACAATTTCATATTACATCAAATAAGAAAAAGCATTTAGTTTTTTGTTATACTTACTAGTAAATACAAAGATAGATGTATAAGTTTTTGTCTATATAACATAACCTGCAGTGAGGTAGCTAAGTCTATGTATTTTTTAGTAAGCATTGTGCTTTAAATGATAGTACAGTTCCTCCCAACAGTGTTTTAGTAACAGATAATGCACCATACCATAATAAATTGTAAGTCAAACCAAAAACGTAGCAATGAACGATACTACAGTCAAAAGAACAGATTCAAGAAATAATTGCTATGACGGGACCGGAAGCCTGGAAGAAAATGTGTGAGCATGCCATAAAATGTGAAGACGAATACAGAAAGTTTGAACCACAGTTTGACAATATCACTGACACTTTCTCATAAATGGGGTTCTACCAGTGAGGAAAGTGAAAGTGAATGTTCCGACTCGGATATGTCAGGAAAAGACTTGATACTAGATTCTGAATGATCCACAGTATATTAGTTGAGTTACTTATTTTACCTACATATTAATCTTTATAATAATCTATTCAAAATTCAAATATATTTTTATGTATCCATATCGAGTTATGTAATATGACAGTTACAAATCACATAAATATCTTACAAATCACAATATCATTCTCTCTCGTAGAAAACATAATCGTTAGGGCAATTTAGTAAGAGCAGTCCTATATCATGTACTGCCTAGTTTCGGTAGGCCATCTTCGGGAACACGAAGTTAGTCGATGTCCATTATTTACCTTGAAGTAGGTACTGTACATATATTATAATGATGCAATTGAACCAGGTCAAACGAGCCTGATCGACCTGAAGAAGTATCCGAAATGCATCAGCGCCGGCGGCGGGTTCGGGCCCGTAGCCGACGACGGCTACGGCGTCTCCTACATCATCGTCGGCGAGGACACGCTCTTCTTCCACGTCTCCAGCAAGAAGAGCTGCTCCATCACGGTAATTGGGATTTTGACAACAACAATAATAAATTCCAGAACATTAAACGTATAAATGAAATCACGCAATAGTTCTTAAAAACATTTATTTGACCTAAGCATGAATTTCTGTAACCTAGCTTTGAAGTTATTAATAAAGATTCAATTGACGGATAGTTGGCCATTCCCATATAATAGATGATCAACCGAACTTACAAAGTGAAGTTCGATCATTATTATATGAGTACGCTTCATTCGAAGATATAAAGTCACAAATGTAGTACCTTTAACCTACAAGGCAACTTCGCACATGTTAAAAGAAATCTATCAATTTCTGAACGAACCTTTTTATATATCAATCGTTAATGGCTAATTTTATAATACCGTCAACTTATTTAATTTTGTTTTATTTTTATTGAACTTTGCAATAGTGAAAATTCTTTTTGAATTTTGGTTCCTCTAAAGTATGAGGCGAATGGCCGCCGCGCAGCGCAGGCGCTGGCCGGAAGTGGTGAGGGTTTTGTTTTTGGTTCGTTCAGAAATTAATAGATTTCTTTTTCTTTTAACATGTGCGAAGTGCCTTGTAGTTCAAAGGACTGGTTTGTGACTTTATATCTGAAGAATGAAGCGTCGAAATATAATTACCATAAATACAATAAAATACTATTGAGTTTAATGCTGACAAAGCAAATATGTCAACGATTTTTTACCCGACTGCAAAGGAAGGGTATTGTTTTTTACTAATATTAGTTATCATCTCCGATTAGGATGTTGATTACAACAACAGTTAATTATAAAACGTTAAAAGTACACATTACCATTCAAAATTATAACCATTGTTTTTGATAAACTTAAGTATTCCTGTCGCCCAAAAAATAATTGTAAACACTCAATTGATGGAAAATAATGAAATAGAGACATTAAAGTTTAATATTTCCATACAATAATTATGACTATTTCTTTTGGTAAGTGTTAAAAATATTGTCTATTGACTTACCTGTCCACCACCCTTAATGTGTGTTTAAGGTTTTTTTATGTAATAATTTATAAATAATAATTATTATTACTAGTTAGGTTTGTACTTTTAATGCCTACCCCTTTAACAAAGAACTGAAACTATTTGTTGTTTAGCTGTCAATGGATGATAGAGTAAGTTTGTAATAACTTTTTCAACACACCATGATAGATTACCTCAGCAAGAAATTGCCAGATTCTATAGATGTTAAAATTCATACTTCAGGTTTTTTTATGCAGCTAAGGCTACAATAATTAAGCTCGCACGAACGTCATTACGCCATCGCTTCAAAAGCCTACAGATTAGAAGACCACACAGTTCTAAGAAGAACCGGCAAGAAACTCAGCAAGGGCATTTCTTTTCTCTTTTTTTACAGCGTAATATTTTGTAAAATGCGTCTTTTTTTTATGGCTTTGCACAAGCATTTAGCCAATGAAAAAGTATTTTTTCTTACAAGTAATACATAAATAAACAATATTTCCTTCCTATATGATGATGATGAATGATAATAAAAATGGAAAGGCGACACTCTGACCGAGAAATGATATACCCCCAACCCCTCGAGAATGCCAGTAAAGACGTGGGTGGGACTTTACTAAGTCCTCACGCAGACTACTTGAGACAATTTGAAAGTGCACTGTTTTGTTTCATTTGCCAATACTCATGCACACTCACGAACACTTAACGGATAATAATCCACCATTATTTCACATTAATATACGACATAACACAAATTTAAAAAATAAAACAAAACAGACGTTTGTGTCTGTTGTGTCTAAAATTTGAAAGCATTTGACATGACTCTTCACTTTCACCCGCCAAGAAGTCCCCCCCCCCCTTTCTTGTCAAGAATACTTTCCATTTATGTAATTGTAATGCCATGTAGTTGTAATATGAAATGTAATGGTTGTTTGTTTGCAGAGCTCTTCCAACTTCGTGTCGGAAATAGAACGGTCGCTCAAGGACGTGCAGGACCTTTTCGTTGCGTACAAGAAACTCAAAAACAGTGTCAAAAATAGCAAATAATGGTTAAGTGTAAGTTGTGCGATTTCCGTTGTTTTAGTTTATTAATAATTATTGTTGTTGTTTAATGTAGTATATAAATATTATATTCTTACACACTGTTTGTTAGGCTAAGCAAAGACTCAAAGTATTCTTATAGATGTCTTTTACAAATATTCTTTTGTTTATACAAGTATTCTTATAGCAATCATTTTTTAACCGTTTTACCATTTATAATTTTTAAACATTTAAATGAAATGTATATTATGGTCTTTATTTATGGCAAAGATGAGAATTAAATTAAATACAGATACCTATTGATTAGTACGCTTATGTGATGATAATTGGTACAAGAAAATTAACTTAATTGTTATAGAAATGTAATATAAAATTAATATCCAGTAAGTGCTTCATTTCATGTGTCGGTACAGTACTTTATTGGATAACCTCCAGAATAGCTGATAAATCTGCGTAACGTTTAATACTTAAGATAAATCGCAGAGACAAGTTTAATTACAATAAATAGTAATTAATAAACTGTGTACTAGAATACATAATGTTAAGTAATAAAACAGACCATCACTATTCTTCTAAACGTGATATTAATACTTTGTATTGAGAGCTAATTATACTCTGTCGTCAATTTGTGCAATCAATCAAAGAGTGCTTAGCGTTCGTGTCCGGCGATGTTTGCTTTATTTGTGAAATGACTTAATCGTGACACCGCCGGGTCCGTGAGACAGCAGCTACCTCCTTTACCCGTCCAAGTACATCTATAGAAAACTATATTGTCTAATCTGTTTCTAGAAACTTCAGTTAGGGAATGCAAAGTTCTATAAAAATTTATCAACTTGTTTTCCTAAATAATTAAGGATTTTTTTCTATTGCTTTTCAATGCATTTTGATTTTTAATATAAATAATTTGTAATTGCTTTATTGGAGAATCATGTATATTTGGTATAAGGGTAACTTTATTTATTGACTATTGAATTACACTGATCCATAATGTGTAAGTACACAATTTTATTTAATAGTTGTGTTTATTTTTAAATCAATACTCTTACTTATTCTGTTCTGTCCATTATATGAAATATTTATGAATTACAATATCGATGGTGGAAAGGAAAAACAACTGAAACGCCATATTGGTCGTAAATGCGTTTTATACACAGTTCGTTTTTTTTCTCTCTCTCATGAACATCAAAACCAAACATAAATAAATCATAAATATCAAAAATAATAACTTTTTCCTTAATACTTTCGCGCGGAGTTTCGAAAATTTACCTGTTTTTTTTAAGTCACTGGTGCTAGGCGCTGAATAGGTCTTATACATTAAAAGGACTAGTGTAGGTTAGCTTGATCCTTTCACAAGCCCATGGATGTCTTTGAATTTGAAAGAAACACCCAGAAACTGCATGAACAATACGTAAAAGTAATGATATCTAAAAACTTATTTCTTCAGAAACTTTGTAAATATAGCACATGAAACAATAATCCGACATCAAAATGTTTGTATTGATATTCCGCAGGCCACTGTTGTCTAATTTTTCATTTAAAAAATATGAATATGAAAATATTAAGACTTATTATTTTTTACCCTAACTCCTATGATTATACGAAAGTTAACATTGCTCCAATTAAATCACCAGCCTACTTTGTACAGTTATAAGTGTGCGTACGTATTCATGTTCAATTCATCATCAATTGATCAATCAAATTCATCCGATCGCTACCTATATGCTAATCTCGCAGTTTCGCGTCCGCGCGGCACCCTCTTAATATTTCAAACTTTAACAGCTCTACTGAACAGTTGGTAAAATGCGTATCAGTTGTTTTTCCTTTTACTATCGATATTGTAACAATGTTGATTCTAATAACAACCACCAATATTTCGGTATTTTCCCCACTCGTGCCTTACGAAAAATGTGTAAAATTAAAATAGATAAATAATAGTTTTGTGAATAACTTTCCCCTTAACCTTTTTTACTTACCAATTGAAGATATTCTATGTTGAATACTATCTAACTGTTTGGATATTATATTTGACCGTTTTTCACCACTTACTGATAAGCAAATAAGTGTGACAAAAATTTCTGGCTGGAATACGTACCAATTCGAAGCGGTAACCGGTCACAGAAGAAACCACTGACAAATTGAATAATACACACTCGTGCCTTCTTCTTACTAATAAAACGATGGTTTATCATTAATGTAGAACGGATATGGTGAATGACTTAACATCTTATACATTAAATATCTTCTAGTAGTATAAGGACATAATATAATATTAACGTTTTAAAATTTTGAATTAGATTACTTACAAAACTTACTGTAAATAAATGTTATTATAACATGGTTTTGTCTTTTATTTTATCAGAAATATAAAATCATAGCTTCTGTCATTATGATTGTGGGGCTCACCTTGGATGGCATGGCCACCATCACCAACTCTTAAATTTGACTGTAGACTGTATGTTGAAATATGTCCTGGCATGGCCACCTTGTATCTCGAAAATTACAGGTCGTAATGCAGATCTGATTACACCAATAATATGTTGAGAGTATGTCGAAGTATGTTGACAAAACTCCAGTGTTTGTCGGTGCTTCTATGGAAAAAAAAAATATTTTTCATTTTCACATAGTGAATGTACAATCGCGTGCATAAAGTTTATTGATAAAGTGAATAAATAATATTATTCTGAAAGTTGTTTTGATATAAAGAGTGCAACTTGATTATTAATGTGTATATGAGTGATACTTAATCGGATGCTTGGATAAAGACAGTGACAAATAGTTTAATAATTATTGGTCTGACTGAAATCGTTTATGGCGATCACTTTCCAGTCTATACAGCGCTGGTGTGCGCCCGAAGTTGGATAACATCAGCTGATCTTAGTAAACTGGTTTACCATTATTTTAATGAATCAAACGCGCCGGAGATATTAGGTTGCTTAAAATAGTGGAATGAAACACCGCTACCTCTAGTACTAGTTCAGGGTTCAGACAGTGAAGTGTGTCATGCCACGATAGGCATTGCCTATACTTGTTCATTACTTTGAGTGGCCTGTCTATACTGTCCATGTAATTGTAATGTAAATGGTGTGTAAATCAATCAACACAATCATCCCATCATGCCGTTCAATTCAATTCAATTTCTTGTAAAATGGCTCTCGCTACGATTTAGCCAGTGTCTAGTTTTAGGGCAACTCATAATGCCGTTGCTTGCCGTTTCTTTCTGTGTTGTCATGTCAAGTGTCATTAATCATTATTGTCATCCTTTTGTTTGTTCCAACCATCCATAGTGCAAACTTTTGTTTTTTTTTGCTTTCAGCATGGGAAGGCAAGCAAACAGCCAAGATATTACTGAGTAGTTAAATGTTTACTGTCATCATAAATCATTATTGTGTATTTTTATTATTTTTTTTTCTCTTCGTGTGTTTTAGCGTTTTATTATAATTGTCAATATATAATAAAATATAAATAAAATTATTATATAACCTTCTGTTTTTTATAATTAATTTAACGCGTTCCTATTGGTAATTTTATTTTCTAATTTTAATACAAATTTTAGCATATTTCACAATAAATTATTCCATCCTGAACAGTGTTTCTATTAACCACTACCAAGCTCCTCCATATCTATCTGATTCTGTTATATGTATATATTTTATTTGTGATATCAGTATCCTCTTTTTTCTCTTTTTTTTAAGATGATGATGATGATCCTCTTTTTTATATAACCTCTTGAAATTTTCGTAACTCTCCACTCGACTATCACTAACAATGGTTTTATTCGTTAATTAAATCGCCTTATAAAAATATTAAATGCTTGTGTATGCGATTGTACTATGTTGCTGTTGTATGTAAAAAAGAAGTTGACATAACTTTTCTGATAAAACTGGAGTTTTGTCCACATATTTCGACATACTCTCGACATATTATTGGTGTGATCAGATCATCGCTACGACCTGTAGTTTTCGAGATACAATCCATGAGCCTCATTGTAGCATGGCCACCTATGACCCCTTAGAACTTTTGAACGGTAGACCGACAAACTTTGATATTTGGCGACATATTTCTCCCCCTTACAAATAAACAGAGAGTAAGCTCCGAATAGTTATTCCGTGTTTTGTCTCTTTTACTGTTATTAATATTGTAAATGACGTTTAAATGACGTAACACGTAAAAACTATTCCGACCTTACTCTCTGTTTATTTGTAAGGCACCTGTGCGTCAGCACAGCCGTGGAGAACAAACTTTTTGACTATGCCAGGAATTAGTCGATAATTTATTTTTGGTGTGTAACCTTTCCGCTTGCCTTCTATATATACAATTTGTTGGAGTGATTTCGTAAAAATGCGACGGAAGTACCGTTACATCTAGTAATGTGACAGAAGTAGTGTAACAGTGTGATCCGCTCATATACACGGTGTTACAAATACCCCGTAAATAATATAATAAATTATCAAAGCCAAAAATATTGTCAACCCTAGTAGCTAGCTGCAGCTAGCTGTCATGTCAGGGAACCGGAGTTAGCATAGCATACATTTTTTTTTCCTTTAGTTGATGACTTCGTGCTATTGGCACATTAGCCAGTGTCAAAGTAATTTTTCTTACAATACATAAATAATACAATATTTCCTTTCAGTATGATGATGATAAATAATTAAATAAATGAATGATTATAGAAATGAGAAGTGAGAAATGATATACCCCCAACCCCTCGAGTATCCAGTGAAGATGAGGGGCTTTACTAATTCCTCAGGCGGACTTTTTGAGAGAATTTGAAAAGTAAAGTTGCGCTGATTTATTTCATTTACCAACACTCATGCGAACTTACGAACACTTAACGTTTAATAATCCACCATTATTTCACATTAATACTCGATATAATAACACAAATTTTAGAAAGTAAAACAAAACCGTAGACATTACTCTTCACTTTCCCGCCAAGAAGTCGTATAGTGATAGTACGGTTCTCAAATATTGTAAATGGACTTGTTATAAGGCACCAATTAATCCTCTTTCGGCTTCCTACAAGCGTCTACCTGTTGCATTTATCAATATCAAGCAAATACGAGCAAAAAAAATCACGTTTGTTGAATGAGAGCCCCCTTCAATAATTATTTTATTTTGTTTTTTAGTATTTGTTGTTATAGCGGCAACAGAAATACATCATCTGTAAAAATTTCAACTGTCTCCAACTATCACGCACGGTTCATGACATTACAGCCTGGTGACAGACCGACGGACACCCCGCTGCACACGACTTTAAAGTTTATACTGACACCCCCCACCAACCTAACGGTTATAAAGTTGGTGTCAGACATCCTTGCGCAAGCACAAGGGACCATCTGCGTCAGGTCATAACGCCAGATCAGAACGCCTTGAAGCGCATTCTTCATCCGGCACTTTTAAGACTAGTGTCTCGAGCGAGTTTGCTACGTGGACACGTATAGTCCACTACCTATATCCAGATTGGTTATCGGAGCTGTAAGCTTGGCTCAGTTCTCGTTGCACCAAGAGCAAAACACGCAGTTCCACTGCTCGGGTCGTCAACTCTAGTCGACTACCAAATACCCTTATTGGTGGCGAAGTTGTAAGCCACTCACTTCTCAGTACCCATCCAGGCACCTCATCAGTTCCAAAATCCTACGCGGCTGATTAGGAGGGTACGGCACCTTAAAAATAATAAGATTGATACAATTTTATGAAAAATTTGGGGTTTTTCCCTGATAAAAACCGGGTTTTTTTTCACCGCCCATCTTTACGCCACGTATGACACACTATCTATAGTCAGATTTAGAGTCGATGGTGGTTGGGGATGAAGATGAGCAAAACGGTCCCCGCGCCGCCGCACACAGTGCATCGTTTGTATGGGAAAATAGGAAAAGTCATAACTGATGAATAACCTCATTGTTGTATTGCATATTGATTGTAAAGAATATATGTTTTGATAAATTCTTCGATTGTTTGGGATTTTTACACAGATAATAGAAAAATCATAAGTATGGATGGTGGATAGATAGGTTGAAGAATTAAGCACAACTAAAGGCCCGCGTCTGTATCCATCATATAAATATCAGATTCAAGCCATTCCTTATAGTCAGTCAGGAATCGATCTTTTTTCCGAGCTGATTTTTGCTCGTCCAGTAAGAGGCAAAAATAAAGAGCAATCGGGTTAAAATGCTTTTCTGCCTCTTGAAGGTTGTTACAATGTTCGAAAAATTACATAAGTTTACTTAAAACATTTTTCTTTTTGTTGCATTTTTTTCCAAAATCCATGCCTCAAAACAGGTCATTAGCCGGCTCTTGCACTACAAATGAAAAATACATATATTGGCGCAAACCTGCGCAAAATAAAACACACGATCAGATTGTAAAAACATTCAGCTACAAGATGGCATTTAAATTTAGTGGCTAGTTCAATTTATTTTATCTAATAAGTCAAAATTTGACTTTTGTGTATGGGACGTATGGGACGAGACCATGACGATGCACGCCGCCGTGCGCCCGCTTGCCGCAGTGGACGCCCCCTTGCTAAGAGTACGTTTGTGACGTGTCACAGGAGAAAATAATACGTGTGAATAAAAGTTTTTGTACCTACCTATTATATTTTGGTTTGCCTTTTTCGCTTATTAAAAAAAAACCACAATTACTTCCTAAAATATTTATTTCAATATACCAAGTTCGTTTTACAATCCACCGTATGGTATTTTTTATTTTAATGTCTGAATAAAATTTGATATATGTCTCGGGAAGAGAGGTAGGTTTTTACACAATGTAAGTACGAAAATGTAATATTGGTAGAAAATAGACGTGTAGCTACAGACGTGTAGGTACTAAAGTAGTCATAATATATTATACAAGAGATACTCCAAATAATAAAGACATCCGTGCTAGCCTTATACGTAATGCTACGCTAAATCAGTAATGTATTCAGTGCATTGGTACAAAATATACAATCTATGAAGCAAACAACAAGACAAGCTAATTAACATGAACAATTGCTACATAATCAACACAATTTAATGATATTATGCTTGTTAATAAACGTGTCATTGTAAATAAATAGTGAAATATAACAACAAAATATAAAACTACAAGATTCAAAACTGTAAAAAATCATATCACTAATAACAATTCACATTATTATAATTTCATTATTATATGTAATCCATTCATTTGATACAGTATAGTCATATAGTATATTTCAAGTTTATATTAGTTAATTCTGTTAATAGAATAAGCAAACCATTTACACCATAACTAATACTATTTAATTTTATTATGATATTCATGATCGCTAGGAGCCGTGCTTTTTAATGTTTTCGTTATTATGAATCGTCATGTCACTTACGTGCGCAGGATCAATACATACGATCTCTAATCTCCCGCCACTTTCCAGGGCCCGGCATATTACACACGCAATATACAAGGAAGTCGATTACAATTTAATATATATTATCGACACATAATATTAACATTCACAACATTTATAACTCTTCAAATAATGTATGATTATTATTATAACTTACTGAGAATTTTTATGCAAACAGATTATGATCATCTTCTTTTTCGGAAGGCAGTCACATTTAGGACCATGTCTCTTTCCAGAAATGAAACATCCTTAACACGGTTTATGCCTAAACCCTGTTACATTACATTTACACAATAGAGGAAGAGAATACAATATAATATTACACATAGTTCTATAATTGTACACACAATAATGTATATATTATTATACAGCAATGCCCTGCGGTAGGACGACATTAAATCTAATTTCACTTCTGACAAGGGAGATAAGTGTATTATAATTGTCTTTGTTGCCTTCACAGAAAGTCAATAACGAGATTGTATATGATTTTTTCAATGTGGGGTTCCGTACAAGTGGCACAATGGAGCTTATGCGATGGTAATGCGGTGGCATCGTACCACGGAAGCTCGCGCTAGCGACGCGCACCGAACTCGGCGGCGTCGTCTTCGGTGATGTCCCCGTGCCGCCACAGGCTGAGGCGCGAGCTCTTCGCGTGCTCCTGCGCCGCGCGGTACTCGCCCATCAGCCCGACCAGCCGGTGCTCGCGCAGGTATTCCATCAGCACGAGGCCTTCTTTGATCAAGTTCTGACAAACAACAAACAATTATATCACTATTCATTTGTTATATGTTATACTTAGTTAATATTTCTAGTCCTTCACTTTTGCATTAGGTTAAAACCTGTAATGATAGATGTAAGTGTTAAAACATCAAAACAAAACGAACAACAGAACCACTAAGACGTAGTAGTCAATAACTATATACCTTTCCGAGGTCGGCGTTAGTGGCCGGGTCGAGGAGGGTGACCGCGGGCGGGGAGGCGCGCGTCTCCACGTTGAGCAGCAGCTTCTTGTTGAGCGTGTCGGCCGAGAAAGCGGCCACCGCCTCGGCGCGGTCGTCCGGGTCGACGGGGAACTTCACGCACGCGAGCACATACTCGGTCGCGTAGCCGGGCTCGCACTCGCTGCCGGCGGGCAGCGGCGCCAGGCGGGTTATGCTCACTACCTGATGTACACACATTTGTGTAAGTCAAACAATTTGATGGAAAGGTTAGCTGCTGAATAAGCATAATCAAAAGCTAAGTCTTTGCCCAGCTCCGAATTAACATTTTTGTTATTTGTTTTCTATGAGTGTAAATCGCACGCAAGGCTATTATAGTAATTTCATAATAACAAAGTTAAATCCTAATTATTAGAAAGAGAAAACACACTAGATTTAACACAGCTGACTAACAGGCAAAATAGGAAAAAAATACTAATCTCGCATTTGTAATGTAATTACTCTTTGGTCTTAAATTTTATGTAGTTTTATATTCAAGTAAATTCAATTAAAGGAAGTCGCAAATATCTTTATTTATAGAATAAACTATAGAATAAATATCTTACCTCGCGATTTCCATAATCAATGTAGAGGATATGGGCTTTCTTATCTTCAGTGACCTTCTCTACCTTGGCTCTGTACCACTGGTCGTCCATCGTGAAGCGCGCGGCGCAAATGTTCCCCCGCCGGGGCATGTACGAACCGGCCAGCTGCGGGTTCGTCTTGAACTCCTGGTGGATTTTGTCCATCAAGCTCTCGAGCTTCGTGCCCAAGTCCACGTGCTGCGCATAGAAGTTGCCCTCAGGTGTAATCTCAGTAATAACAACCTTCTCGTACTTCACAATACGGTCCTGAACGGGCGCGTTCTTTTCCTTCTCTGTCTCCTTTTCGACTTCGACGTAGTCGCGCCAGATGCCTTGGCGTTTCTTCATGGCGTTCTCCTCCGCGTTCTTAATGGCGCGCGCGAACTCCGACGTCTCGGCCGTGTGGTGCATGGTGGCGAGCCCGTGCTCCACCAGGGATACAGACAGGTTCTCGTTGTCGATCCACAGCCAGCCGATGAAGTTGCCGGCCTTGTCCATCTCTTCGATGGTGACGTTCACGTCATGCTGCAAGCACTTCTCCTTGGTGAACTGGAGCGCGTCTTCGCCAAAGGGCTCGGCGTCCTGCATGCCGCCGCCGCCGCCGATCGCGGGGCGCGCGGCGCGCGGGCAGTTGATGCCGGCCAGCAGGAACGTCACGAGCACTGACTCCTTAGGGATGTAGAGGCGCATGCGCGACCCGCTTGCGACAAACTCAACGGTAGCGTCTGTCTTTTGAGCCCTCTTGAGAAACGGGAAGAACTTCTTGGCCTTGGCGGAGTCCCCGCTGGTGTCCTGGATGCGGTGCGCGGGGATGTCCTTCTTGGCGTGCACGCCGATGCCGGCCTTCTGGGCCTTCACTTCGGCCTCCAGCAGCTTGCCGTAGTGTGAGCTTCGCTGGTCGTTATCGTTTCTGTACCTCACTACTGAAGCGTAACCTTTGGAGACTAATACTTCAGCAACGTTTCTGTGAAAGAACTTTCATTATTTTCTCATACATAAAAATAATCAGCCAGTAAAACTTCCCACTGAAGCAAGTTGGAAGAACGGGGCATACCCCACCACAGTGGCCCTATACGTGCGTACAACTACTTATAATAACAACTGAGACCAAAAGCTTAACGGAAGCCCTCGGAAGGAGCTTACAATATTCAATCAATGTAATCTTTTCATAGTGAAGAAATTTGTACACGAAAATGTTGCGTAAGTAAAGTACTACATAATGCTGGACTACCCTTAGTTATTTCATTTGTAAGCTAAGAAAAGAAACATTACTTAAATTAGCTTAAAAAAAAATTATTTTTGATTATAATAGAAATTTAAAAAATAAAGACCTTTAAATAAAAGATGTCCTCCAACTGTAGGCTCATGGGAACGGTCCCGAGAATGCTGGCAACATTGCCCCTTTGGATAAGTATAAGTTAAGTTTGAAAGAAAGTTATCGGAAATCATATGCAGTGGTCCTGACATTGCAAAAACTTCTTTAATTTGCAATTAACGCGCAAACGAACTCTTCCCTACAAATAAATATGGGTTACACAACTACAATTGACGTTCTACTCACGTTCCACTAGCTATCACCGTGCAGCAAGTCTTTTCGGGGAAGTTCTCCTTGGCGGGCTGAATGTAGTCGACGGTGACGTTGACCTTTTTGCCGACTAACTTCTTCCTGAGAGTTTCGCGAGCTTCAAGCATCCACGGGATATCGTATAGCGGCTTGAATCCTTTCGGCCTGGGCGACTGTTTGCCTTCTTCGTCAGGGCTGTTCCTGTAAACAAACACGATGGTATAAATATCAAGGTATTTTTTCTGACAATTCATCTAATTTAGAAAGTCATAAATGAAAGACAGAAACGAAGAGAAGGGAAAGGAAATAGGAGGAAGTGCATACTTTTTATTTTGTTATGTTACCACAGTATACTTAATAGTCAAAGATCTTTATATTTAAAATAGTTAAAATGCGTAAATATAAAGTTACCAAAGAAATTACATAGTAATAGTGAAAAACATACTCTACTAACAGCATAATTAGCCTATACACTGTCCGTCTGCTAACCAAAGGCCTCTATCATCACTACGGTAGCCAAATGCAAATCACAACTTGGGCTATGCATAAGAAAATCGGAAATACACTTTGTCCAACCTGGAAATTTACTGTCAGGTTGAGCGCACACTCGGCCACAGAGGCGTTCAGTGCTACTGACTGCCTTAAAAACTTACTGACTTACAAAAATGCCAACAAACCTTTAACAACCTAATGCTGCATCAATCAATTTTGATTGCTGTACCATTAGTTAAAAGAACATTTAGCTGTACAACACTACTGTACTGTGTGGCAAAGCAAAATATATTTTTTTAGAGTTCCGTACCCAAAGGGTAAAACGGGACCCTATTACTAAGACCCCGTCGTACGTCCGTCTGTCTGTCCGTCTGTCACCAGGCTGTATCTGATGAACCGTAATAGTTAAACAGTAGAAATTTTCACAGATGATGTATTTCTGTTGCCGCTATAACAACAAATACTAAAAAACAGAATAAAATAAATATTTAAGGGGGCTCCCATACAACAAACGTGATTTTTTTGCCATTTTTATAGATAATGGTGCAGAACCCTTCGTGCGCGAGTCCGACGAGTGGGAGTTATATATTCACTTTAAAAATAAATAATTAAATTAAAATAAAATTTATATTTAAGGGGGGCTTCCATACAACAAACGTGATTTTTTCAAATTTTTTCTCGGTCTTAATAACGATAACAGGTAGAAACTTGAAATATTTTTATAGATAATGGTACAGAACCCTTCGTGCGTGAGTCTGACTCGCACTTGGCCGGTTTTTAATGTATATATTCACTGACAATTCCAAGTTTTAGATAAAAATAATATATAATAATATTAACATATTAATTTATATTTTTTTTATATAACAGGCTATAAGGTAACATGGGACATCATAGCCTAAAAAAATTCAATGGGTTTAAGGTTTATACAAAAAGATATATTTTGAGTTTGCAAACACTGATAATATGTAAGCTGTTGTATAGGATTTTAGTTATTTCTTACTTTTATTGTCTTCAATTGAACTTGTTAAACCTCCTTATGTTATTGTAAAGATAATCCCTTTTTATCATTTTGAAATTAGTATGTTGTTAATAATGCATTTGTTACTGTAAAATAAAGAAATTATTTTTCGTTCTGCTAAGATAATTATTGTTTTTATATGAGGCATGTGTATAAAGAAAAAATATGTACAGCGCGACACCGCGCACATTCACACAAAACTGTGGTCTCCAGGAAAGACCATCCTTTATTTTCACTTTCTCAAGTTTTATTTTTCTTTTAATGTAATCATTATGTTATATTTAAAAAACATTTGTATTATGATAGTTACTACACTATGGCAAATGCTGTGTTTACCTGTTATCGGCGAACATATTAGATTTAAGACCTTTGTAATCCGTATAATGAATGTGTAATGTGTATTGATGTTGGTGTGTGTGTACCTCTTAAATTATTTATTTATTATAAATAAAACGAGTTGTGATTAATTCACTGCAACAAATGTTGAGAGTCCCTTTAGGACACATTTTTACCTTTTTGTTTTTTTACATAAGTATGTACCTAACTGTGCTCTAATAAATATATTTTTATTTCATTTAATTAAAAAATAAATAATGATTTCTATTATTAATGCCTCACTTTTCACGCGGCGGACGGATGCTGGCTAAGAATATCTTCTTGTGCGTGCCGTTGGTCATCTTGACAACGAGCGCGTCCCCGTTGACCACCTCCAGCACGGTGGCGGTAAACTCCTTGTCCTTGGCGGCGATCACGGGCGCGTTGTTGATGTAGTTGGCCCAGATGCGCAGTCGGGCGTCCTTGGCCGCGCGCTCGGCCAATCGCAGCGATGATGCACCTGTATCGATTACCAACCTTGTGTGTCTAGTCAACCTAATTTTAAACTATCTATAATTAAATTTTCATTGATTTACATTGGCCTACAGTAGTAGGGTTTGATAATACTTGATTTTTATCATTAGTGCGAGATAAATAATTTGTAAATTTTTTTTAAACATGCTAATTCGGGAGATTCAATAAAATAAAATAATGTTTTTTATTTCGAAAGTATTTTACTACATTGACAATTGATGCAGTTACTGCAGTGATCTTTTAAAGCTTTAGCGAGAACCGAGCGAAAGCGAGAAGATACTTAAGGTGCGCGTCCACTGCATCGGAATCAGAGCGTGTAATTATTAGGTACGGATTTGCCGATAGGGTGCATAAAACTGTATCCAGATTTCGCATCGGCATCGGCATTTTTATAGCAGTCTAGTAAAGCAATAGTAAATTGAATGAGCTACCCGTGAAAATTAAAATGCGTGACCGCATTTTAAAACTCTTTATAGGTTAAGTATTTAGTTTTGATTGCTCTGTTCATACATTGCCGCTGACACCCAGAACTTATAAAACGTTCTGTCCTTAAGCAGTAATGTATAAAAAATATGCACTTATAGAAATCAATTCAAAGTAAATTAAATAAATTAATAATTAATATCTTATCTTTGTTTAATTATTATCTTGTTATTGTTTGTAAACAAATTGCTATAAAAGCTTATTTAATATGCTTCCTTACTATTCAAAGCAACAGCTAAACCGTCCGCTTTGATTCCGACTCAGTGGACGCGCACCTTTATATTTTCCATATTTTTTTTGTAAAACGGAACGTCTTAATCATATCTACGGTATCTGTGTCAAACAAACTATAAATTAAACATGTTAACATCTTTTAATTATTGATTTGTTTACGTAAGTTCCAGGAAAATATTAAACACGTTATTATTATTTAATCAATATTTGAATGGTTCTAGCTAGTGAGAAGTTCATATCTATTTTGAGGGCAGTTGCTTAGCCATGTCCTTTCATAAGATTTGAGAGTTTCAAAAACAGATGAGTTTATTTAGAAAAACCTCTTAGCAGATTGACCGCCGTCGGGCCTAGACACAATAGAAATTCAATTGTTTGTCAGTCAAATGGCGTTTAGAGTGTTTAGATAATTTAGTGTATCATTTATCTTAGTACTTTACAAATGCATCAACCTAACAAAAAAACAACAAGATGTAAATGCACAAAAAAACAGTGTGTAGTTGTAGTTGTTGTTCGTCATATAATAGTGACTGACCTGATTTCATGACAGCTAGTGACCAGTCGACGCATCTGGCGAAGCCCTGCCTAACGAGGGCCTCAGCGATGTTGCCCTGTGGGTGGAGGATGGTGCCAACAAAATTGTTGTTGTTGTTCACGGACTCAAGGACCACCTCCACGTCCTTTTGCAGCAGCTTGGATTCCAGGAAGAACCGTGCTTCCTCAGCGTAAGGCTCAGATTCACCATCTTGCTTCACAGCGTGGCACTAAATATATTTTTTTATATATAAACATAAAGATGTAACAAACAAGTAAGCAGATAGATATCATGATAGTTCATAAAGTGTAAAAAATTGTTAATTTTCTTACCCTAATTCCTGATAGCATCAATGTTATTTGGCAGAATTCAGGCAGGAGGCAAAGTCGTACAGTTGAGCCATCTCTAACATACTCAATGATAGCTTTAACAGGTTGCCCATTGAACTTGTTCATAAACTGCTTTGGATTTTCAACACTCCATTTGATGTCACGAATATGATCCTGCATTATATACATTATTAGAATTTTGCATAAAACTAAATAAAATAAACCCAATTATAACTGTCAATACACACCTGCAGGTCGGATCCCCAAATACCCTTTGCTTGTGACTTGGCAACATCTTCAATCTCCACAAGTTTTTTCAGCTGCGGGATGTTTCTTCCTCCATCTCTGACCTTCACGAGACCTTCTGCAAGCAAACTCTCAGTGACATTCTCATCTTTAGTAGGGTCCTTGCCAGCCCACACCGAGCCATATTCTCTGGTCGTAGAGTTTGGTGGTTTTTCAGCCGTGAAGATGACCTCCTTGCCGACGAGTTTCTTCCTGAGAAACTCACGCGCCTCCCATGCGTATGGTTCATCTTTTGACTCTATGTCACTATAAACAAAAGAGAAAATATTTAATTTTGAGATACACATACAATTTAGTTAAATAGAAATACATACAAAAATAAATAGTAATCACACAGATATACAAGTTATTTATAACGACACAACATAGAAATACAAGCAAGAAGTAGGGGATATCATATTTAAAAGAGAACCTCACGAGTGAAATTGTACAATTTGGTAATTGTAACATTATATTATTTGGGTGGTTGAGCCCTGCCCCGTTGCCGGCGGCACCCTAGGCTAGGTTTTTTATAATATTTTTATGTTTTGTATGTGCTTTTGTATTTTACTTTTATATTAATATTATAACAAACCTAGGCTAAGAAATAAAAGAAATATAGATAATAATACTGATAATGTAGTATGTTCTGATTACAATTAGCTTGACATGCCGACTTGACAAACGAATTCATTGATGTACATTTGTGGTTTTCTTCTGAAGAAATGTGCCGAATACGACAAATGTTCAGCCTTGAAATATTACATTCGGCCACAGGAAACTGCTCATTTTAGTGCGGAGACTCGGTACACAAGATACAGAAGTTATTCTACTGATAACTTAAACACTATTTTGATAATACCTCCCGATGATATTGTACACTTAGTAAAAATAATTGAAGAAATATTCAGAAATTATTTTACCATAGAAAACTGTACTACCGGCAAAATAGCCAAAACTATTTTTGATAATTTGTCTGACCTTAAGTATGCACCTCCATGTACATGTTTTCCAATAATATCCTATTTAAAAATAAAATATACATTTGCAAGCGGATATATTACGTTATTAAATTTAATAACGCAGCTTTCGAAACTAGCGTAAATATTTTGCTGTGTCCAATTTGTAAATTAATATACGATTGTGCATTATAATGATATAAGTATTATATAGTGTCCACCTAAATTGTGTTTCATTTATAATTTAAAAGACCCAAATTCACACAATAATTAATTAACTATGTGTAGCTCAACCCTAGCCGGTAGGAACAGCTCGGTAGATCTAGAAAAGTTCGCTGAAATGACGCGCCCCACTACCGTATATACGCTCACAAGCAATTTAAAATATGGACGCAATACATATCCAAATGCCATTGTAATTGATCATTCAGTTGTCGGTTAGACTTTAACGTAGGATCACGCGTCGTTCGATCGCAAAAGTACCGTCAGCATGTCGACCAAAAAGCATCTTCGGAGTCAGGTAAGTAAGATATTGCTTAAAATGAAATTAAATATTGCTTAAAAACTATTTTAATCACAAATTGTTTTTTTATGATGGCTTACATGTATTTATATCAACTACTTATGAAATTTTTACAGGCCAAAGAAATTATCGCGGAAGTGTACCACCGAATGAAGTATGAAGCAGAAAATGGAGTGGACAAAATAAATGATGCTAGATAACGAACTGCCCAAGCTGTTGGTGTTAGTGAATTACGCGACGCCACGATTACGCGAATTTTGAAAGAAGATACATACTACTAGCACATCTAGTACATCAAATATTACGTCACAGAATCTTGCAATTAAAAAAATACCGTGACGAGGACCGCTATTTCGTATTCACAGATGAAAGTTACGTTCACACAACGCATCTTTAAAACATGTGCTGGAAACCAGTCAAAGGAGTATCAGCAGTACAAAAAAGTTATCAAAGGTACTCGGGTCATAATTGTACACGCTGGTGGATGTGAAGGATTTGTTCCAAATGCTAATTTAGTGTATAAAGTAAACTCCACCTGTGGAGATTATCACGACAACA
This sequence comes from Eudonia truncicolella, assembly GCA_949315975.1. NCBI lineage: Eukaryota > Metazoa > Arthropoda > Insecta > Lepidoptera > Crambidae > Eudonia > Eudonia truncicolella. The sequence continues at coordinate 7,665,794 of OX438825.1, read as the reverse complement.
TGAATCTTGATAATTATAAAAAGTGGCTCACCACACAATTACTGCCTAATCTCCCGAAAAACGCTCTCATCTTTATAGATAACGCTTCTTACCACAACGCTTTATCAGAAAAAGCTCCTAACTCCAACTCAAATAAGCAAGCTATGCAAACGTGGCTTGCAGAAAAAAATATTCAATTTGAAGAAATAATGAAAAAAATTGAATTGTACGATCTGATTTAAAAAAATAAAGATAGATTCAAAAGGTTCGTTATTGACGAACTGATTCAATCAAAAGGGTTTGAAATTCTACGATTACCCCCTCCTTACCATCCGGAACTATTTTTTTTAATGTATTTAGGAGTATTTTATTAAATATAAAGCAAAGTCAATTATCAGAGCGATATTATCTTTTGCAGCACTAATTGTCTGATTTATCAGACATTGACGTATGCTTGCCACACAAGCCTTTAAGTTTTAGTGAGGTGACTACTTCCGGTAATAACATCGATAATTTTGTAAATATATTTGAAATCCAATTTCAACTAAATATTTAGTTAACTTTTAACCTCCATGATATACTGCAAAATAGTGTATCTCTAGCGCTAAAACGTATATTCCATGCTGAAACTGCAGTATTATATATAACACATCATCACTATAATAAAAACATATAAGGTTGAAATAAAGATTTTTATGAAAAAATAATGGTTTGCTATCTAAATTTCAATCTAAGGTTATTCAAGGGTCGTGAGTTCGATTCCTACTCGAGCTTCCTGGTACTGGTTGATTTTTTCTAGTAAAATACCTGTTAAACATTCAAATTTAATTCGTCACTTACAAGTCATACTAGTCTTCTCCCTCTAATATTCGAATGAATTCATCGGTGGTAGTCGTTTTTGCAGTTACAAGTAACACAAGACTAATGCGATATAATAATATCAACGATTATGTCATTAATATGTAGGGTAAGTTTTAAAAATAAATTTTGAAAATTCCTTCAATTCACATCACTAAATAAAACGGTAAACACTGATTACAAGTTGTAACAAGATCGTGTTGGGAAATACCTGGATTCTTAAGCAAAATACATCATATATGTATGGAGCAAAACTTAATAGTTTTACATTTAAAATTTTATCTTAAATAAGCTGGTAATAAGGCTATTCTTAAATATCAAATGAGTTTAAAACTACTAAGCGTTTAGGGCGCGGTAGACGTTGCGAGCTCGTGTTCACATTAGACGCCAGGCGTTTGCGCGTGTGTGACGTGTTGTCAGAGGTTGAAAAGATGGACGACGATATTTTATTTTTAAACGAAAATTCATACCTAAAGTGGGAGATGCTAAAAATTAGAATTGGTGTGCACGAAATTAATAAGTTATAGCTTAAACAGCACTAAAAATTCTTCTGTATTGAACGACATGACATGATAAAAACGTGCTATTGTTTCTGGCGACAAGTTCAAACTGGTTGAACTTACCTTACCTGACGTCGCGAGTGAATCGCGCGCTCCGCCGCTTGTTCGATGTGAACACACACAAATGTCTCACGCGTTTGATACGTGTGTTCCGTCCAGGCCCGGCCACGGCGCCAAAAAAGGCAATGGTTTTGTGTGCAGGCTGTACAGGTGTGTACTTCATGTACCCGAGAGAAAAAACATAGTACCTCAGTAATTCACCAGATATACCACACTTTTTGTGGCCGGGACCCAACGTATGTGACCCAGCCCGGCCACGCTTATATCTAATAAGCTAGGTAACTTTGTTATTATTTAGGTATGTGATGATTGTACGCATCATGTACTTCCGACAAAACGTTTTTTTTTTAAATATTTGATACTTTATTTAAGGATCAAACTTTGTATCATAAAACGCCTGACCTTGAATGTTAGAGCAAAGACGTAGCTTGACCTATTTGTGTATGAAATCCGATAAGGAGTCTCAAGGAGCATATGTACTTACGTAGCGATAGGCAAAAATGTAGACACAGGTAATATTGTTTTTCACATTTGTTTATTCTGTAGGTATCTTATATATTATTATTATAATTTTGTGAACTGATTTATGTTATTCGACATTTAAGTAATTATTTTTATTAAGTGTCTCACATGGTCTCAAATTATATTTTATTATACCTACAAATCTTCGTTTTTATTGTCCTTGGGGGTACTACAAACCTGCATCAACTATTAGAGGTTTTTGCTCTAACATTCAGGTCAGGCGTTTTACGACACAAAGTTTGACCCTTAAATAAAGTCGTTATTTGATAGACTTTATTTAAGGGTTTTTTTTTTTAAAAAAAGGCATGTAGTCGGAAGTACATGATGCGTACAATCATCACATACTTAAATAATAACATAAAGTTACCTAGTTTATTAGATATGAGAGTGGCCGGGCTGGATCACATACGTAGGGTCCCGGCCACAAAAAATGTGGTATATCTGGTGAATTACTGAGGTTACTATGTTTTTTCTCTCGGGTACATGAAAGTACACACCTGTACAGCCTGCACACAAAACCATTACCTTTTTTGGCGCCGTGGCCAAGACGGAACACACGTTTGATACTGCCGCGAGGGCACCGCGCGCGCCAGTCGCTAGTTTGCCCGCTATTTAGACAGCACGTGCGTTTCGTACACACGCCTGCACATCAACCTACCACAAACTGTCAAATTTCCTCAATAGACTTTAAACTTTATAATTAAGGCATATGGTTGTCAATGTATTGAAGAAATTTGACAGTTTTGGATAGGTTGATGTGCAGGCGTGTGTACGTGAACACTTGGATATCACGTCATAATTATGTTTGATATTTCGTGACCGCGCCCGCGAGTCAACGTGAACAAGCACTTAGAAATCGAGTAAACACGACTAAAAAAGTTACGATAATTGTCTATTGGTAACATCACTGTTGGTCTCATATATCCGACTTTGTCGCTGGATACTAAGGTAAAAATCACTTAAGTTTTGGCTAAAAAAAGCGTTTGAATTTATTAGAAATTATAAGGAAAAGACGTAAGGATATTTAGCTAACTTAACTTTATTTTATGCTTTAGATAAGTATTAAATGTTTGGAAATACCAACAAAAACTTTAATAAATACTTTATGTAAAAATAAAAGATTGGTTTCTACTACTTTATTTGTCTGATATATCAGTCGCTGAAGTGGTGGGCCCGGAAATGGTTTTTCTGATATATCCGTCATTGGCGTTGAAAGGGTTAAAGATATTTAAGTTTCTTTTTCTTTTATATGGTTGATGATACATTCCGAAACTATTTATATTAGAAAATATATTAGCAAGGTAAGTATTAGTTAAATTTCACATTAAGATAATAGAATTCCAACTTCCAAGTCATTTACTTGTAATTTTTAGATGACGTAAGCTGAGCTCAAGTTCAAATTTCAAAATTAATGATATTATTATCAAATTGACATAATGACTTTAATAAGTGCATTTTACACATTTCTTCTATAGCTACATTCGCAAAGAGCCATCACAGAACAACATAGTTAAAAAATACAAAATTAAACATTATATGAATTTACTCAGTATCAATAAAATAATATAATATACCTACATCAATATCGCTAAGCCCCAAACTTGTCATTAAAATCAAAGAAATGTAATAAAAAAAAGATGGTTTTTACAAAATTTCTATATAACATGTAACATGATACTGTATATACATATGTGCAAAAAAGAAATAAATTCTTCACCTTGTTAAGAGCGGTTAATAATGGTCTTGTGATAGGTATCAACAAATGCTTACACACTGAAATTGTAGACTGTGCTTAGCTCACAACATAGGTGGATTTAAAGTATTTTCATTGTGCGGATTCCCTGATTTTGCGTGTTTTATTAATTAAGAAAACTACAAAAGAATAGCTACTGGAGTAGTAACTCACATACCTATCACAGGTGTAAATATATTTTACATTCAGTAAAGGGTTCCGTTGATATGGGTTACTTACCACCACGTATGGGACCACACCCTAACAAAGAGATAGTCATCTAACAAAGAGTTAGATCTTCTAATTTAATAAAAATGTGATCTAACAAAATAAAAATAATAATAAAATATTAAAAATTTATTGCTGTATAAACAACTTGGCCTCGATAAAAAAAAAACTTATGTTAAGTAATTGGGGTTAGTGTATATAATAATATTATGTAATACCTATGCTAAGCAAACAATATTATGCCTGTGTATAGGTATCTATCTATAACAGAATGTTAGTGCTTATTCTACAATAGAACATTTACACAATAATAATGAGTAACTATTTTAAATGCGGGATTGGAAAGTACTCAAATCATATTATTAATACAGCACCATTATCATAAATATTTTAAAAGTACCATTCAGGGATGGCAATAAATGTTACTCATTAATTTCATAATATCTATAATTATTTAATATTTTTCGTTTAAAAAACGGCTCAAGTCTGTATTGATAAATAATAATAATAATTAAAGATCACAGTTGCTAAGTTATGTTATGATTAATGTTCAATATGTTTATTCATATCTCCAACTGCAGCAGTAAAAGTATTGATGATTTCATAATTAAGATTTTGGCAACAAATAAATTATTAGGTATTATTGTCAACCTTGAAAATGTTGAACCAGCCCACACAAAGGGAATCACTAGCACAGTTTCAAAAATATTGGTCACAATGTAACAATTAATACTTTTGCCATTGTTTTGTGAGTCTAACAGAAGACTTGAATTTAACCAGTAAGAATCATAGCAAGTGCTTTCTGCTGCCATAATTATTTCACTAAAGAATATTATAACAGATTAACAGTGATCTATTGCACAACCTATTTACTAACTTTGTGATGTTTTTTGATTCCAATTAAAAACTGTTAGTTAGGCATTTAGTTTTTTCACTGTATTTTATAAATATTTAAAAACTGTTATTAGATAGAATCTTGTTTTAACACTTATTACAAAAAATCCTAGTTATAATTTATAATTTTAACCAAGCTGTTTCTCAGTCTTTCTGTTTTAGCTTGAGAGATTATACTAAATAACAATAATTTTAAACCACCAAAACATTATTTATGCATATGAATAATAACTTTTTAAGATAATGTTAATATGCACAAAGCGATGCTTGTTGATTTTATTATTACACATTTATCAGTTAAAATAAGTAGCAGAAAATGTAAGATTACAAAAATACAATAGCTAGAGATAATTTGTCAGATAATGAAAATTCGCAGTGGCAAATAGTTTTGTTGATCTAGTTACTTAATTTGATTGGAAATTAATGAATGCCACATAGCACTTTCACTTTTAAAATATTTTATTAGGTTTTTAAACTTTACATAGAATTTATGGATGGCTGATGTTAGTTTGTTTTTATGTATTATAAATCTTTATGTATTAAAAGAGTTAGCATATGCATTTCAAAAACACTTTTCTATTATAATATAGGTAACATAATTTATGATAAAACAAATTTTACTAATATGAAATAAAATAAAATAAAATTTAGGCATTAAATTGGTAATAGATGTCACACTTACTTGTTGGCTGTTCTTTGACGAGCAAGCTTAGGCGCGGTGATGCCAGAAAGTGCAATGACTTTCTCCGGTGGAGGGCCGCCCTGAGGCTGTCTTCTGATCACAACAGTGTCTCCCGATAGTACCTACAGACGAAAATGCGCATAGTTGAGACTAGGGTTAAAAAACATTTCGACATAGAAATCACAAGAAAAGTATAAAGCCGAACGATATATTTGACATTCGGTCTGCTGACCGACCCCATTTTTTACAAACCAATATATTTTTGAGCAAAACATTCACAATAACGATTGCTATTATCGACACAGGTTTAAAAGCCTTATTAATAAAAGACCGACGCGGACATTATTTTGGTCGAATAGTTGCAGGGAGGTGCCAACAAGGCAAAAGTGAAACCAGCACGAGGCATGGCAACTGGTGCAAACCAAATGAAAAATAACAAAGGATTGATGTATTACCTGCTTTACTATTCCAATTTTGTAGGCAGGGGTGGGTGCTGGAGCACTCATTTTTAAAATTAAACAACTCAGTCAGCGTGTTAAATGGATATGAAGTTAAAAATTACTGACGACTGGACCACCAAGACTGGCGAATAGCGATGGCGATTGGCGAAACGTGGCGCCGCTAGTGTTTCCACATTTTAAAACTTACACTCCCACCCACAGATAAAGATTATTTATATTCTTGAAATATTTATTTCACTGTTATGAGAAACAACGCTAGGTTTTAGTTCTCTGCGTATTAAATAACTATAAATTATTTAATTACAATACAATTTATTTCATTCGTGCAATTAAACAATTAAAGATTTTCTAATAGAAACTGTATCGCTGTCCGAATCGCGCGCCCGAGCAGGGAAGTTGATAATTAAAACACAAACACTTATTAATTCAGTTGATTTGGTAACAGTCTTTTAAGACTCTTTTACATTTCGAGATCAACTTAAACAAAGTTTAACATTTTGTAAACGTTTTCTAAAATTGTATGTTTTCTGTAGTAACATTAACTATTTGACAGACTGTCATTCACATTCTATCAAATAATTAAATCTGCAAGTTTTAAATAACTGAGACACATTGAGACTTCATTGAATATTTTCCTCGTTGGCATTATAAAGTCCATCTCGTTTCTTGTTGCCAAATTGGGGCTCATCCAGATTAGTAATAACATTACTTATTATTAAAAGAAACTTTGTATTAAATATTATAATAAATATATTACATAAACTAAATATTAAACTTATTTGGGAATCTGGTAACGGTATTTAGCCCTACCCCAAAATGCATATCCGAACATTTTATGTTCTGTTATTTGCATTGCGATTGCGATTCGGACTGCAACCTTTGCAAAAAGGGAGGTGACGTAGAAAGAAAGTCGTCGTGGAGCATCGAGTTACTTGGCTCCTCTTTTTATTTTTGCGTATGGCAATCCGCTGCGGATTGATTATTTGTTGGAGTAGGTAGGTACCTAGGTACTGACTGTACTTTTGCGTTGCCACTTGCAGCTTTTGCAGCTGTGCAACACTGATTTGATTTTGTTCGTTGTTTGCGCTTCCACTTTGATACATAATAATTATTGTTGTTATGCACTTCGAATGATAAGTTATTTTATCACATACTTTTTAAATCAAGTTTATTAATGTATTTAAAGGCATGAATGGCCATCCATGTAGATCCTTGGGAGAGGCCTTTGTCCAGCAGTGGACATCTTTTGCCTGAGATGATGATGATGATGATTGGCATAATATTACTAAGTATACCCATTTATTTAAAAAAATAACATGAAATAAAATTTTATAGGTAAACTACTTATTATCACTCAACTAATGTGCGGGATAGTAAATAGGCAGTTCTATAAAAGTTGAGGTTTAATTAAATGCGCTGATTCACTTCTATCGCTAGCCGCTTTGCGAAACAGCGCTGTTGCTAGGCTTGCCAACTGCCAAGTGTCGGGCTCGAGGAGGGCCGGCCGACCCCGAGTCCCGGTATGGTGACCGTGTGAACGATTACCGGCGAGTTATTACCGCTGGTCACGGGAAAACCGCCGGAAAAGCTGCCGGGCCATTTCCGCGGATTGTCGGGGAATTCCGCCTCCGAGTTGCGAGTGTTGGTAATCGATCACCAAATGTCGAGGGTTTGTAGGGTAGTGTTTGTGGGGGTCGGAGTCCGAGTCGGAATCAGATTCGTGGTCGGAGTCGGAGACTGAGTCGGGGTCCGGGTCGCCAAAGAAGGTAAGGCGGGCTGGGGGAAGGCCGCGCATCTTTGTTTTATGTCCTTTGTAGGGAGTGCGGTGACTTGTCTCCTGCTGGACCGTAAAGTGGGGCGCTTGCTGGTGCAAGTGCGTGTGCAGATGGGCTTTGGTGTGGGTATCTGGCCATACCTCCCCAAAAGCCCAAGGGTCGGAGGACCATTGTGTCTTTGTCGTGTGTTGTCATGTTTTGTTTGTATATGTACTTTTGTGGGGTTGCGTGCCCATTAGAGGGTGGGCATGCTGTTTGTGTTGTGCCGTGCGCGTAGTCGCCCGTGTGTCGGCGCATGACAGCTTGCGGTCATAGGTTGGCACACGGGCGACGGGGTGGCCGCTGCGTGGTTAATCCCCAGTGGACTGTACCGTTGCAGCCACCTCAGCTTTCAGCTTCGGATTGTGGGCCCCCAGGGGTTTAGTGGGTATTCCCCTCCGTCTCGCCCTCTCAGCCGGGACTTTGTCCTGGCAGCTGTCTTGGAGCCTCTCTCCCTGGCAGTGGGTGTGGAAAGGCGGACGGGCGAGTCCCACATAATCGGTGCCTCTTCAAGGCGCCGGTACTCGTAACGAGTTCCCCTGGGAAAACAAAAAAAAAAAATAAAAAAGGCTTGCCAACTCCAAAAAAGCATTCCCGGGATTATATCCAACTCGACATCCGGGATTTGGGTATATTACGCGGGACACTAACAACACACCACGTATAAAAGGGTTAGAAAAAAAACTACATATATTTTTTTAATCAATAAAATAGTCAATACAAATGTATGACAAACGGGGTCCTGCTGTTTGACCAAAAGTCATTTGGCAAAATTACACTTGACAAACAACGTTTGGAAAAAAAATGGTTTTGCCGATTGATCATTTTACTACTAATCATTTTACAAATGACTCACTTTTCCAATTGATCAACACTTAAATTTACATTTTATAAATAATTATTTAACACATTAAGGGCCTGTTTCACGATCTACAAGTAAGTTCCCATTAGCGTTTACTTGACAGATAGTCCATACAAAACTGTCACTTTATCTGCCAAGTAACTCCTAATCAGACATTGTGAAACAGGCCCTTAATATTTAGCAAGTGAGTTATCAGAATGAATTGGATTTCGAGGTTATATTTTTTATTAGACAACAGAAAGAGTCTAAATTTCTTTGAAGTAGTGGATATTATTCAAATGATTGAAGATACTAGCTGCCCTACTCCTGTAGGTCACGTGATAAGTTAGAAATTTAAGACAATCGCTAAGCACAGCGATGCGTTGAAAAAAGGTCAATTGACATTTTAATATTTAACACATTTAATTTAAGTGTAGTGTTTGCAAATGGATCATTTGCTAAGTGAGTTTTTATAAGATGATACTGTTGTCAAATGTCTCGTTTGCCAAATGAACATTTGGTGAAACGTTGTTAGTCGAATGACCATTTGTCAATAATTTTTGGTCAAATATTAGTAATGCATGACAAACATTTAAAAATAATTAAATTAAATTTATTTTTTAATTTTAAAACTACTTATTTTGCGATTTTGCGCATATAAAAAAAAAATTGTTTTGCAATACGTAGTTCTAAATTTTGCTGCATTTTTGGTCAAAATTAATTTTAATCCGTAGTTCAGCCTTGACGTGGTCGACAGACAGTTTGTTACTGCTATCTGTCCATTTCCACAGAGAGAAAACACTCTCTCTGCTGATGCATTTGAATGTGATATCGAAGCTACCATCTGAAAGATGTCTGCACGTGCGGGCGGACTCGGGGCGACTCGGGCGGACGAAATACTAAGTATTAGCTTTCTTCTGTATTAAGTATTAAGTAGTGAGCTATTCGTTGTCAAAATTTAAAGCGCCTGATAATGCAAAGCGGTAACTATTAAGTAATCTGTGGCAAAGCGTTAAACAAAATTACGCCAAATTGTATGAGCTATGCTGATTGGTCAAAGCTACGATGGCGAATACTGCAGGTGTGCAGCCTCAAAGTACAGGGTAGGGTACCTTACACCATCCTTCCACTCTCCCCGCATAAACTCGTCAACCGGGGGGTGAGGCGCCTTGGCAAGACACCTGTCTAAAAGGACCACCGTGGCGGGTCGTGAACGGCTCCTCAGAGTTCTTGGGATCCTATCCAAGCAGTAGGTGGGTGTCCTCGGTATTCAGGGGTTCGGCCATCAGGCTTACCCCATATTATTTGGAAATGAAATTACCTACCTAGGCTTAAAAAAAGTCCCTGAAGGTACATTTTTGCAATCATGTTTTAAATCATGTTTGCAATTTTAATTTAATTTATATGTACTTACCTAAGTATACTAAATTGACATATTTCGGAGAATATTAATGTGTTTTGAATATAAAAAGCTTGTAATAATAAAATAAAAACAACACACCCCCCGTTAGTCACTTCTGCGGCATATTCGCGACTGTTGGATGCCGAGCGCGTAGGTATAGCTCGCGCTTCATCTGTTTATATGAGTTTAATAAGAGTAAATTATGTTTTTTCTTCTTCGTCCCATTTTGTAAGCAATGATTATGCACCGCTAACTATAATAGGTAACTAATAACCACTCGCGAAGTCCCAATAACAAGAGTTAATACAACCACAGCAGGCAAGCGCATCGGAATGACTGATGTAATAAAATGAAGCCGCGTGGCAGCATAAAACAAGTCCATACTTGTACCCGCACACATGTCCCGCGCAGCTCCGTCCTGCTGATTAAACCGGTTTTTGAAAACGTTTCCATTTCGTTTTTGTTCCGAACGCAATGCAAAGAACACAATACAAAGAACTGTTAGAAACAGTTGTTTTAAATAACGTTTCCGACCCTTGATTTCTTATGCTGAACGATTGTATAATTCTGCTGATCAAATAATAATTTTGCTGACCAAATATTTATTATGTAATTACAAATAAATTGTTTCCCTTACTATTTCATACAGTAGGGCATCGCCTTTGATGTGGCGCGATGCCGCCGCCATTGCCGATATGCAAGGGTTGTCACAAAATTCTAAATCAAATAATCGTTAATCTTTCTTTCTAATATATAAAATGTTATTGAACTCCTCTGAAACGGCTCGACCGATTTTCGTGAATCTTAGCGTGCATATCGGCTAGGGTGGAGAATCGGACAACATCTATTTTTCATCCCCTTAAATGTTAAGGGTGGCCCACCCCAAAAATTTTTTTAGATTTTTGAAATTTTTCCAATACAAAATGATTTGTTTGTATTGTTGTCATGGAAACTGTCAAAGCGGTACGAAGTCCGCCGGGTCAGCTAGTATTTTTATAAAATAATCATTTATTATCAAGAATAAACTCCCCGCCGTTCCCTCTAGAAAACCTCCGAAGGTGATTCGTTTCACACGGCATGAGGGACCCTTTACGTTTCTCGCCGCCCACAAAGCCGGTGAAGCTGAAAATGCCGTCTGAGGCAATCAGCAATCTCTCTCAAAAATAAATTTTTGTTTGGGTTCAATTATTGTCTATTTATTGTCAATTTAAAATGTATTTTTAATAAATATAGTGACAAAACAAGTAGGTACTATATTGTTGATTTCAATTATTTATATCTAATATAAATAATAAAATAAATAAATAAACTTTCCTACACTCACACCAATTATCTAGCCCAAGAGAAGCTTCGTTATGAAACTCGTTAAATGGTTACTAGACAACGTATAAACATACTTAAAATACTTAAATACATACTTATTATACATAGAAAACACCCAGACCCGAGACAATTTAGAAAAACAATAATTTCTAAATTGACTCGACCGGGGATCGAACCCGGGACCTCAGAGATGGCGACACCATGAAAACCGGTGTACAAACCACTCGACCAAGGAGGTCGTCAAAGGGTATAGTAATATCTATACTTCTATACTAATATTAATAAAGAGGAAAACTTTGTATTTTTGTTTGTTTGCAACGAATAAACTCAAAAATTACTGAACCGATTTTAAAAGTTCTTTCACTATTAGAATGCTACATTATATCTGAGTAACATAGGCTATATTTATTTATTACTAGAAAAAAAATTGCTTAATCTATATATATATTTTTTTTTTTTTATACTTAGCACGGCAAATGACTCCACACCACCTGATGTTAAGTGGAAATGGAGTCCAGACGCGAAGACAACTGGTGCAGCGTGAAAACAACGCAGCATCAGTCAACCTCACTCTGCCGGCCCACAAGGTGCTTCTTCACGCCTCGTTTAAAGGACCCCATATCATAGGAAAGAGGGAAAACATGTGCTGGTAGACTATTCCATCTTTTGGAGGTGCGACAAAGAAACGAGTCACCAAATTTCTTTGTGCGCGATGGGATATGTGTGACAGTGAAGCGGTGACACCGGAGACCGCATATATTAATACGTGAAGCAAAAACTTTGTACCCCTTTTTACGAAAATTGCGAGGACGGAGCAGTTTTCGTAAAAAGGCCCGCCGAAATAATTCAACATTATTTACCTACTTTTTTACTTTGAAAGCCAAAGGTGCCCATTCAATGTCAACAACTACCGTCATTAACATCCGATCATAATATTTTGTTGCTTTTTAGGGTTCCGTACCTCAAAAGGAAAAAACACTTTGTTGTCCGTCCGTCTTTCTGTCTGTCTGTCTGTCTGTCAAGACCCTTTATCTCGGGAACGCGTGGAGGTATAGAGTTGAAATTAAAACCATATACTCAGGTCTGCGGTTCACGAGATACAGCCTGGTGACAGACGGACAGACGTACAGACGGACGGACAGCAGAGTCTTAGTAATAGGGTCCCGTTTTACCCTTTGAGTATGGAACCCTAAAAAGTATAAGTTATCTTTCCCTACACGAACTTTTTTTCTTCCGTTCTGGTACCATTATGTTACTTTGGGGTCGGCGGAAAATGGACGTTGTTAGGGTTCTATACCCAAAGGGTAAAACAGGACCCTATTACTAAGACTCCACTGTCCGTCCGTCTGTCACCAGGCTGTATCTCATGAACCGTGATAGTTAGACAGTTGAAATTGCCCAGATGATGTATTTACGATGCCGCTGTAACAAAAAATACTAAAAAACGTAATAAAATAAATATTTAAGAGGGCTCCCATGGAACGAACGTGTTTTTTAGATAATGGTACGGAACCCTTATTGCGCGAGTCCGACTCGCACTTGGCCGGTTTTTTCCACTCTCTTCTATCAGCCGTCACCTCGACGGACACTCCTTTTTTTGTATGCTTTTATTTAGCTTGCAATGTACCTTTAAGTAATTTGTTCGGGTGGAATCTTGCAACTCAGTTTTGAAGCAGATATCTTCAACCGATTGAGCTGAAATTTTGTATACATGTTCAGTTCGGATGACAATGCATGATCAATTGTGCGACGTCATTCTAAATCCAAGATGGCGGGCACACTCAAGATGGCGGACTTATTATTTTTATCAAATGAAACCGGCTTTTTTATATTCACAACAACATAATTTTTTCGTACAATGGGGCTATGTTCCCAGACGGGTGCTTGCCACATAACACAGCGATCACGTTTACGTAAACGAGAATTTGTTTGTCAAATAAAAATTAAGGAGGGCTGCTATAAAGCCTTACAAAAGCTCGTTTCCCAAGTTCCCAACACAATGGTAAATATAACTCGCTTTCAACAGTCCGGTGTTCAGGCGTTGCTAAACTTCCTCAACTTGCACGTTTGTTAGGCAAACACGTTTTTTATTATTGCTATGGCGGTCCCGGATCACCCTGGCGACACGTGAGAAGAAAGTACTGAAGATTTTACAAGCTTTTATTTAGCTTGCAATGTAGGTATGTATGCAATTTGTTCGAGTGGAATCTTACAACTTGCAACTCTATTTTGAAACAGATATCTTCAACCGATTAAGCTGAAGTTTTGTTTACATGTTCAGTTCGGATGACAATGCATGATCAATTGTGTGACGTCATTCTAAATCTAAGAAGGCGGCACACTCAAGATGGCGGACTAATTATTTTTAATGCATTTCTACACTAAGGGTATCAAATGAAGGGAATCAGATGAACAGATTGAGAAATGTGTCCAACGATAACTAAAAAGTAAAAAATAAATTAAAAGTAAAAAAACCTGTTTAAAAAACACGCTTTTATTTAAATGCGCTAAAAAGATTTACTTTTATTTTAAGTGCCTTAGTTACTAATAAGGTACGAATAGTTATTCCGTGTTTTGTCTCTTTTACTCTAATCTGAAAGAAGTTTACATGACAGGAACAAAACATCGAATAACTTTTCGGAGCTGATTCTTTGTTTATTTGTAAAGGGGTAAAACTTTTACTATCGACCTACATTACTACTACTCATTATCTATACAATTTATATTTTTACAAACCAGAAGTGAGTTGATTTAAAAAAACAACCGTCTAACAACAACCTAATAGTTTAATTATTTTCTTATTGTCTTAATTACAATTTACTCTAACACACAATGATCATAATAACGACCCAGCCAGCGAGGCCCAGCGAGCGACCTACGAGCTAGCGACACGGTGGTTTCGTTAGATGTTGTCATGTCCGGTGACCACTGGCGAAGCGTGTGCCTGTGAGCCAGTGGTGGGGGAAATCTAGTTTGGGGTGGGGGGGGATTTTTGCGGGGAGGGTAGTGCCTGCGACCCGGCAGGGGTGGTGGGTTGGGTGTGGTGGGTAAACTGGGATGTGGTCTCTAGGGAGGGTCTTTCGGTCAGGGGGTCGTGCGCGATGTGGGGCCAGGTTGCGGATTTGCACGAATTTTGAATATTCGGCTTTATCAAACAACCTTTTGGCTAGGTGGGCGATAAAGTCGCCTAGGGGTTCGATTTTTAGGTCTCTTTGTTTTACGTCGTTTCTTACTTATCGTGGGGCGTTGATGATGGTACGTAGTGTCAGCGACTGTTGGCAAGTCATCTTCCGCTTATTGCACTCTCCAGTGAGCGAGTACCAGGCTGGGGTTGCATAGGTTAGGCGAGATCTGATGTAGGTTTTGTAAATACCTATATTTGCCCTTATGGGTAGGTTGGATGTTAGTATAGGGCGTAGCTGGGCTCGGGCCGTTCTGGTTTTGAACCCCCATGAGTTCCAGTGGCTTTGGCAAGTCTCTAGCTAGGGTGATGAGGACGGCTTGGGTCTTACCCACGTTTACCTTAAGCTTCCAGTCATTCAGCCATGTAGGGAGCAAGTCCGGAGTGCGCTGTATCTTCTTAGCAGCGTAGTGTCTGTTTATTGAAGAGGCGATATAGGCGGCGTCGTCGGCGTAGAGTGCCTACCTAGAGTCACCTACCGGGATGTCATTGGTGTAGGCACTGTAGCATATTGGAGACAGGCAGCTGCCTTGCGGTACTCCCGCTTTGATTTGTCGCTCCGTCGAGACGGAGTTCTCTACGACATGGAAGCGTCTGTCCCGGAGGAAGGTGGCCTCGATCCTGACTATTCGGCGGTGAGTAGTGAATGTGGCTAACTTATAAATGAGGCCTTGGTGCCAGACTCGGTCGAAGGCCTTCTCCATGTCCAGGAACACAGCCACAGTGTGCTTCCACTTATTGAGTGCTACGGCCGAGTCTCGCACCACTCGGGTCAGCTGGTGGGTGGTGGAATGTTCCTCACGAAACCCAAATGATTCTTCGCGTGGGGTAAAGAATTTGCATAAATGAGGTAGCAATAGGCGATCGTATATCTTAGATAAGTGGGAAAGGAGCGTTATTGGACGGTAAGCGTCTGCAGGCCGGGTGATTTTTCCCTGTTTTGGAATCATAATTACTCTTCCCAGTTTCCAGGAGCGGGGGAAGTGACCCGGACCCGGAAGCTTCGTTTGGGATGCCGTCCGGGCCGTCCTAAATATTCAATTTCAGTGTCTAAAAAGGTAATTTTTTTTAAGTTGATAGAAAAGCCGGTTGTTTTTTTGTTTTTTGGTTGTTTGCAAATTTTAAGGACGTCTGTTATTGTATTTAGCCCTTCCTCAACAGTGTTTGCCAAGCAGAGCACATCATCTACGTAGGTTAAAACTTTACCTGCGTCTATTAGTAGCTTAAGTGTTTTACTTATGATCCTTTGGTATACTATCGGAACATTGGCTAACCCATAGGGCATTTTGAGGTTCTCATAATGCCCTTTAGGTGTGACAAAGGCCGTTTTACTGATGGAATCATCATCAGCTTTCATAGGCACCTGGAGGAAGCCAGTAGCCATGTCAAGGCTGGTGAAATATTTGAATTTGCCAAGCTTGTCTATGTGGTCATTAATAAGCGGCAAGGGAAATCGAGAGATTTGATGAAATCAAAGAGATTTGATGGTGATGGCATTAAGTGCACGATAATCGACGCACATCCTATCACTCCCGTCCTTTTTCTTGACGAGAATGATAGGACTAGCGTAATCAGACTAGAACTCCCTGATAATGCCCTTGTTAAGCAAATCGTTAACAATGTCACGAACCCTATTTTTCTCGTCAACGGAGAGCTTTTAGCGATGATAGATTGGAGAGTTTGAAGACAACTTAATCTCCATGCTGCCTGTGTTCACCGTGTACGTAGCTGTACCGGTAATAAATGAACTAGAAAATGTTCGAATTATTTCTAAAAGCCGTTCTCGATCTTGCCCCACTAAGAGCATTTTAATATTTCCAACTTCTACAGTGTTCACATGCTGCACTATTGCGAAGTCTTCAGATCTAACAAGCCGTTGCTCATTGTTTGTTCTGTCGTACGTTAACCCCTTCCGGTTTAAAACATCCGTGCCGATTAAAATGGGTGCACTAATACACTCATTAGGTACAACATATAAATCTACTTCCAACGATACCTCAGGAAATTCTAAAATCGCCGTAATGTAACAAGTTGCCTCAATCTCCTGACTGCCAATGCCGCGAATAAGACGGTAGGTTGGAATACTTTTAAAATTAAAATGATTCGGAAATAAGGGAAATGACAAAGCCGGCATTACCTCGGACCACAATGGCGGTTTTATGTTCATCCGATAAACCTCTTACGATATTAAGGCGTAATAGTGACTTGCGAGCGTGTTCAGCGTAGGTTGAATATTTATTAGAATTAGTACACATTACTTCGTATAGAACGGTTGCAAAATCTTTTCTTCGTGAGCACAAGGATCGAAAATTAGTTTTAAAATTAGTCCAAGTCCTATCATGTATATAATCCAGTCATTCAGCCAGGATTTGCCACACCTCGCAAGCAACCTCCAATACACCCGAGGCACTCTCGATTATCCCAATTATTTAAATGCTGACCACGGTCTACCTCCGCGCACCACATGTCAAAATCGTGTAAGCAGCAAACTTCAATGCCGCACAATGCTCGCAAACTACGTCCATTAGACCAATGCTAACGAAAGGATGCGAGCTGTAGTCAATTGTGTAATCGTTTAGAAACGCTGCACGATTCAAATCAACAATTGAAGTATTTCTTCTTGCACTTCGTAGACTATCTCGTTGTTGATCTGTGCGATAAGCTCTACGATTTCTCGTTTCTAATCTAGCCGTTTCACGGGCTGCCTCTCTTTGCTCTTGTGTTTGAGTAGCACGAAGTTGGGCCCTACTTCGTGCCACACCAACGCGGCGCTCTTCTCGTACAATTTGTCGTTCTTCATCAGTTATTTGGTTCGCAATGTTCCTAATTGTATAACGGCTCCGTTGGGAAAGATTTGATCTTCTTGGTCGCAGCATTATAATAAACACTTTCGCGACGTAAATGATTCATTAATTTTACTTTTTTTTAATTAAGTCAATTGTTGATTTGTCATTTGTTGTATATTTTAAGTAGCTTGATATATTTTCCTTAGTTTACACAAAATAAATTTCTGAACGCACGCATAAATATTTGACAAACAATTTGTAAAATCTTAAATACGCCATTATCCAAATATTGTGGATATATCTTGTCGATTCAAAACCTTTATTTAAATACGTTCTTTAATTTGAGGGGAGAGTTTACCGTATCGACGGGATGAACATTTAATGTTAGACAGTTACGAAACCCATGAACATTTTGTATTAGAATTTTTTTTTCTTTTGTTTTATTTTTTCGCCAATGTTTTTAATAGTTACTCTGCTATTCGGAACGGAGACAAATACAACAAATGAAAATCTATGAAAATCGGTCCAGCCGTTCTCGAGTTCGAACAAACCCGACTTTATTTTATACACTCGGCGTCAAAAAAATCGCACCTTTTAAAAATCATCTTTAAAAATTCTTAAACCTTATGTAGAGGATAGTGTTGGGTATCATTAGAAAGGTAACAAAAAGGAGTATCAAAAAACAATTAAATTTAACTTTCTGTTTAATTATAATTATACAAACAACATTAAAATTAATAAAATAATAAAAATCCTTAATTAAGTCCTAATTAACAACAGATAATTTACAAAGAAAAATGTACAAAAAGTGTCTTAAAATTAACTTAAAATCTAGTGTTACCCCCCCTTGCCCTGATCACGGCTTCCATACGGTCCCTCATGGACCTCACCAACTTCAGGAGCTCTTCTTGAGGGATAAGCCCCCATTCTTCAATCACCGCGTCTTGGAGCTCCTGTAGAGTCGAAGGAGCTGGATCCCGAGATCGAACCTTACGTTTAAGATGGTCCCAGAGGTGCTCTATAGGATTCAGATCCGGACTTCGCGCTGGCCACTGCATCACAGAGATTTGGGACCTCTGCAAGAAGTCGCTCACGATGCCTGCAGTGTGAGCGCGAGCGTTGTCGTGCATTAATGTGAACCCCTCGCCAAAAGATTCGGCAAAGGGGACCACATGCACTTCCAGGACCTCAGTGACATAGCGGCGAGCAGTCAGCGACCCTTGTCCGCGAGCACCTCCAGTCCGGGAGACGCAGACAAGGTCGGTTTTGCCGGCAGCAGACATACCGCCCCAGAACATGCAGGATCCGCCACCATATTCCACCGTCTCCTGGATGCAGGCTTGGGCGAAACGTTCACCCTGCCTCCGGTATACTCTTCTCCGTCGGTCGTTGCAGAAAAGACACACTCGCGTCTCGTCTGAGAAGAGAACAGCTCTCCACTGCTCAAGGGTCCAATCGACGTGGTCACGAGCAAACTGCAAGCGGGCTCGCCGATGCGCTGCAGTCAATTTTGGACCCGTAGCAGCTCTGTGGGCCGCTATCTTCTTCTCCTTCAATCTTCTTCTAACCGTAGATACGCTTATGGTGCGTCTGCGAACTGCCTGGAGCTGCTGTTGCAACTCAACAGCGTTGGAGAAACGATTTCTCAAAGAGTTCGACACAACGAACCGGTCGTCTCTTTCCGAAGTGCAGCGACGTCTACCCGAACCGTGTCTGCGGATATAGCCACCGGTCTCTATGAAGCGCTGGTACACTCTTCGAACGGAATAACGGCTCAGGTTCAGTTGCCGGGCGACATCACACTGCCGCACCCCTGATTGCAGTAGTGCAACCACTTGAGCGGCTTTATCAGCTGTGGTATCCATCAAAATCTGTGCGTGTGTCCTCTTCAACGGTTGAATAGCGAATGACCCACATTGATTTTTTTTTTTTTTTTTTGGAGAGAGATTGCTGATTGCCGCTGCGGCATTTTCAGCTTCACCGGGCTTTTTGGGGGCGGCGAGGAACGTAAAGGGTCCCTCAAGCCGTGTGAAACGAATCACCTTCAGAGGTTAACTAGAGGGAACGGCATCGCGCACAAGTGCGCGTCCCCGTGCCCTACTAGATTCTCCGAAGGGTTCGGATCGGATCGGGGAGCGGAGCAACCCGAGGGCGCCTCTAAAGGCACGGACCTCGGCTCGGGTTGACCGGGCCGTGGAGGAGGAGAGAACCGACCAGGTACATGTCTGTACCTGGTGTAGAGCGTGTGTGAACCGGTTCTTCGTACCCTTGTTCTACGAGTACGGTGTCTTGGGCCTAAACTGGTGTGCATGTTTAGTGTATTCTGTAAATGTGTGCTGTCATTTAGAGGATCGGGCGGGGGGGCGTTCGCAACCGTTATGGGATCGTCGGGGTCATCTAGGACGTGCTTAGGACGCCTAGACATGAACCGTTTTGTTGGTGGAAGGCTTCCAACATTATAGTTGGCGGCCGCCACAACAAGCGGGTTAGGGTGGTGGGGGGCGTTATCAAAGTAACGTATGGAAACGTCCTTGATAAAGTCTTTGATAGTGGGAAGATCAAGATCGCGGTGGAGATCTACGTTGCGATAGTACCACGGGCAACCCGTGGCACCACGCATGAATCGGTTTTGTAGCGTTTGTAAACGATACAAATAGGAGGGCGCGCAGTGCGCGAAAACTACGCTAGCGTAAGTCATGACGGGGCGGATGCAAGCTTTGTAAATTGTCGTCTTATGTCTAAGAGACATTTTACTCCGCCTGCCTATAAGGTGGAATAATCGACCTAATATGAACGCGGCCCTGTTACGGACGATTTTAAGGTGAGGCGCAAACGTCATCCTTCTATCGAGGGTGACACCGAGATATTTCACCTGCTTTACCCAAGGGATAGCACGGTCAAATAAACGTATAGGAGGGCGACGATCGTCGTTACCTCGAGAAAAGAACACTGCGGCACTTTTCTCGGGGTTAACTTCAATCCGCCATTTGCGAAACCAAACGCCGAGGTTGTTGGCGGCCGTTTGGAGACGGTTGGAAACCGCGACTTTATCTCTACCAGTGGAATATAGCGCGGTGTCATCCGCGAATAGAGCTAGCTCTACGCGTGGAGTCTTCGGAATATCGTTTGCGTAAAGCGCAAACAGGATTGGGGAGAGCACGGATCCCTGTGGAACACCGGCTCGAATGGGACGAGGGGCGGAGAGCGTTCCCTCGACGCGGAAGCGAAAGGAGCGATCCGACAAGTAGTCTCGTAAGATGTGCACGAGTCTGTCTGGCACGCCAAATTGGTAAAGCTTATAAATTAAGCCGTTGTGCCAAACTTTGTCGAACGCTTTCGCAACGTCGAAGAAAAGAGCTCCGGTGCCCTTGGGACGGGCCCTTTTATTGAGGCCGGATAGAATATGCTCCGTGAGGCGGTGCAATTGATGGGTGCACGAGTGTTTGGGGCGAAACCCAAACTGCTCGTCTATGAGGATATTGTTAGAGGACACAAAGTCCTTTAAGCGGGATACTAGAACGCGTTCGTACAGTTTTCCCAGCGATTTGAGAAGACTGATGGGGCGATAACTAGAAGGGGCGTTACGCGGTTTACCGGGTTTATGGATACCTATGACAACCGCATCTTTCCACGCAGCGGGAAAGATTGCGTTTGACATGGCGCTATTGAAGATAGCTACTATTAAAAGGATAAGCTGAGCGGGTAAGATCTTAAGGATCTTATTTGAGATGCCGTCTGCCCCGGGGGCACTACGGGGTTTGAGTCGTCTAATGAGCGTTTGCACCTCATCCTCCGTAACAGGCGGGAGGGTTGCGGTTGGGGGGAGGGACGAGAGTCTATCTACTTCCCTATCGACCATGTCTACATGGTCCTGAGGGACTGGGAGAGTGCTAGGCGAGCATTGAGACTCGAGACTGTCGGCGAGGCATTCGGCTTTCTCGTCGTCGTCAAAGGCGATCGAGTTGTCGGGTTTGTTAAGCGGGGGCATAGAAGTGACTGTATCCGACTTAAAGGCTCTCGCCAACTTCCAATAAGCTTGGTGAGAGGGCGAGATCTCTTTAAGTAGGCCATCCCAATTCGTACCGCGGAGCTCTTGAATGCGCTCCTTAGCAGCGCGCTGCAAAGAGCGCATACGAACTCGGTTGTCCGAAGTGGGATAGGAGTCGTAAGCGCGCGTGGCGGCGTTCTTAGCCCTCAACAGTTGCCTCACATCGTCTGGCAGTTTGAAGCGATGGTCACCCGTCGCAACAACCCGCCGGGACGATTCGCTTATAGCGTTAGTGAGATGACTACTGAGGGCGTCGACCGCGGCCACTGTCTCGTGAGGCGAGACAATGCTATCGGGGATTTGGTTTAGTGACTCACTGGCGGTAGGCTCGAGTAATTTCTCAAGCTTATCCCAGTCAGTCACCACCTTAATAACGGGGGTGGGGTCGGTGGGGGGGCCTAACTGTAAAACCACCGGCCTATGGTCGGAGGAGAGCGCGTGGATCGTTTCTATGGAACGCAACCGTAAGGTTACGTTCCTTAGCAACGCCATATCTAACGGGTTAGGGGAGTAGTTGTCCACTAACGGATAGTGAGTGGCCTCCATAGGCACTACGATATCGAAGAGCATCGACTCAGCGAGGTGGCTCATCACCCGACCGTTACGGTTGGTTGAGTTGCAACTCCACTGAGCGTGTTTGCTATTGAAATCGCCGGCAATAATGACGGCGTTATCCATAGCAAACAGCGCCTCGAGATCGGGTTGCGTGAGAAGCTTATTAGGGGACAGATACGCGGACGCGATAGTGATAGACGGGTGGCCCGTCATGCCTAGCCGACAGACCGATACCTCCATATCGGATAGCTGCGGGGGATCGAGCGGGACACAATGAATCGACCGCTTGTAATAGATAAGAGTGCCGCCACCGCGGCCGACTCTATCATTACGGACAAGGTTGTAGTTAGCCATGCGAGGGTCTCGGATGGATGGTTTTAGGAACGTTTCCTGTACTAGAAAAACGTCGACGGCGTGTTCGGTTAGAAAATCGGACACCTCGTCGCGTTGACTACTGAGACCGTTCGCGTTGAAAAACGCAACCGTTAGAGAGCGGGGCTTAATTCTTTGAGGGGGCGTATTATCCATTTATGATTCTTTAAGAGAGTCAAGAAGGGACGTGATCTTGTCCAACAGGGGACCGTGATCGTTAAAGATTGTCGCTATGATCATAGCGGGACAAGCGTCGGGGGAAGAGGCGGCTTCGCGCAACTTTCTTTCCACCTCTGCGATCTCGTCCTTGTAACGATAAATCTTTACAAGTTCGACAACCGTAGACATGGAAGAGAAGGTTACCGGAAGGGAACCTACAGTCGCGGCAAACGAATGTTGCGCGCGAGCTTTGGGTGCCATGACTGCCTTAGGGGCGGGGGTTTGCCGTTTAGGCTTGGTGGGCTGGGCCTTAGGGGCCTTGGTTTTAGTGGCCTTGGCCTTAGGGGCCTTGGCCTTAGGGGCCTTGGCCTTTGGGGCTACGGCCTGAGGGGCCTCGGGAAGGCTTAGCTCCATTGGAGTTTCAGCCGGAGGTGGCGGTGGGACACGAGCCGGGCCAGTCGCGGGAAAGTCGACTAGCGAGTCTGACGCGGGGGCTACCGCCGCGGGCTGGGAAGCCCGCGGAGTGGCCCACGGATTGCGGGGCGGTGGTAAGGGGGCCGCGGGGCGGAGCGAGACTTTCGCGATCTGTGAAGGCGGCGGAGCTCGAGTCGCGGGGTTACGGCGCGGTCCCGACCCGCGGGTTGCGTTACTACGCGGAGCTCTGGGGCAGCCGCGATAATTCGCGGTGTGTCCCAAAGCACTGCAGTTCACGCAACCGGGCGGGTCGACGGAGACCGGCGCCGGCGCTTTAGGCCTAGAGCACGCTTCCGTGGCGTGGTCGCCCAAGCACTTAACGCACCGGGGGCGGGCAAAGCAGTTACGGGCGGCATGCCCGTAACGTTGGCATTTGTGGCATTGACCAACAATGCCACGCTTGTGGGGGGTCTCAATCGAAAGGCGATCGAAGCCTACGATCGTCTTGACGTTGAAAATGGATTTACCCTCGGGGGTATTATCTAAATTTGCCTTTAGGAGGCTCAACGGAGATTTGTCCTTGCCGAGCATACGGGTCACGTCAAGGACGGGGTAGCCTTGCGACTTAAGGTCGTCAAGGACTATCTTTGGGTCCCAATCCGTGGGAAGGCCGCGGATTACAACTGATAGTACTCGCTCCTCGGGGAGCGAGTACGTGTGGAACGGCACGTTATTAGCGCGTAAAAACGCCGTGCATGAGCGGAAGTCGGCCACGGTAGCGAGCTCCACCTTGACCATCTCTGGGTCACCTTTAGCGCCTTTAATAAGGCGATTCCTTAATGGGATGACATTGTGTCGGGCCTTCAGAGATCGCATAATCTCGTTAAAATTTTTTGTCTCTTGGACAAAAATCGGAGGGATCTTTTTCTCCTTGCGCGGCTGGCTCGGCTCGGGCCTAGGGGAGCAAGGGCGGGAGGAAGGCGCGCTATTCGCTTTAGCGGCCTTAGGCGGAGGGACGGAGGCAGGGGCGGACTTGCGGGTCCGTTTCCCTTTACGGGTGACGGTCTCGAATTCCGAGTCCGATGTAACTACATCGGGATCGGAGTCCGAGACGGGAGGGCTATCTTGTCTCGCATTGGAGGTGGAGGGGCAAACCTCCATCTCAAATTCGGGACCGGACGGGGACAAAGGTTGACCTAACCTAATGATAGGCCTAACTTCGGGACACGCGTTGGACGTGGGGGCTAAAGAAGCGGCGGGCGCTTGGGCGGGTTTCGCATAAGGCGAGTAACGCGGGGAGGGCGCGGGGGAGGGCTTTTGTAAATTGTGGGCTATCCTAAGGACATTGAAGACCTCGGGGTGATTTTGCCCTATCAAGGACTCAATCACCTCGAGCTCCATCCTAGCGCACGGTCTAAAACCATGCACTAGGATGCGTGTGTAATGTCAGACCCTCCCCGTCACAGACAGGGAGGCGTGAGTAAGAAAAGAGCCTACTGCCTGAATGGCCCTAGGTGTTGTCCTCCGGTGAAAATCAATTCACCGTAGGGTGTGTACCTAAATTGGTTAGTGTTAGAGAATAGTTCTGAGTTGACTAGGAGATCCCCCAAGGCCAACTTTGCCAGAACTCTTCCGGAGTGTTTTCCCCCCAGGAGGGTCAGGAGGGCAGCCGGGTCAGTGCCCCAACTGGCTTCGTTGGCACCGTTAAGTATCCACCAGTTGGCTACTAAGCGTAGTCTTCCAAGACAACTACCGTTGTGAAACAGTGAAAGAGCGCTCCCGCAATGAAAATTGCGTCGAGAGCGCTACACGCGACGTACTATGCACCGGAGCCGTACCGGTACACAGTAAAAGGAACCGAGACAAACAAACGGAACGCGGCCGAGCGCGCGAGAGAGCACGAGCAAGACGTGCGTCCTGCGCGGCGAGCGAAACGAGACTGTAAATTCGACCCACATTGAACACGTGTTGACCGTTTTATACCCACAAAGGAAGCGCAACTAGCAACTCTCACGGGTAGCAAAATTTGCATCGAATTTTTGTGACACTTTATTTGTTGCATTACGTTTTATTTGATAATGAAAAGTAATGTTTTTTATTAAGTTAATTAAGTAACCTTGTAAATAAAATCATAATTAATGCGACTGCATGTGCATATCAAGAGTAAATGACATTTGAAAGTGATTTTCTAAGAGGTGCGATTTTTTTGACGCCGAGTGTATGTTATGAACATATGAAGATAAATTGTGTAGGTAATGACGTTATAAGTTGATAGTAAAAGTTTTAAAGTAAAAGTTTATTTTTATCTTTTTTTACTTTTAATTTATTAATTTTTATCATCTCACACACAATCCATTACGTATCCCTACAGCGACATTAACCAAATAAATAAATTACTTCTATATTTATTTTATAGCTTTGTTTACAATGTTAGCTTATTAATTGTAGGCTTGTGACTTATATTTTTATTTGTACACTACATGGGGTAGCGCCTGGCCTTCACTCCACATGATAGAAACTCACGATGTCCAAAGTCCCAAGGTGGAAGCGCACTTCACCCACTTTCCTGAACTACTAAAGACCACCGGCTTTCTGTTGGCACACAACCACCACACAACACATCATGCTAGTAACAGTGTTTTTTTAAAATTGCGACATAGCCATGGCGGACTTATAACAAGCTCTACCACGTTCTAAAACGAGTATTATAGGTACGATAATAATTTATGAACTTTCCTCTGGGATTCCAATTCGGGGCTGGGTCTGGGATGGGACCGATAATTTAACCACAAGACCACAGACGCGGTTAAAAAAACATTAATTAGCCTTCTTTCGCAAGAAGTTGGCTCATTAATAAAGAATGAATTAGAGATAGAATGTTGTTCTTTTTAGCAATAAATATTGCTTTGTGCTAATCTAGTCGGTCACGTCAAGTCCATGACTTCTGGCTGGTCTGGTAGGTACCGATTATTATTTAACCACTTGCCACCACTTTCGATGACAGTTTGTTCCTTTTATTCATCAACTTTCAGTAAACTACGCTGTAAAAACAAAGTTGGTTTATTACTAAGCGTCAAGCAAAAACACAAAACTTTCAACTGTTGCAAAAGAGGTTGATCACAAAAATATGTAAATTAGAAGGCCATCGCCGCAGAGAAGAAAATAAAAATTTTGAACATCGAATAAAATAAATGACAAATGACTTTTCCTTTACTTTCCGACCGTGAAGTATGATTTATATTATGTAGTCACTGTTGTTCATATATTTTTAAAAATAGTGAATTAACCTTATCAGTTTTAAGTTGAAGAAGTGTTAAAATGGCTAGCGCAGATTTTCGGAAGGACGTGACTATGCCAGTCCGCCCAAGAAGCGTGTATACAGCACATTCTTACAATCAGGTAACATTTCACATCGATATCTACTTGCTTGACTATGTCATTGAACCCAGAGATTAGAATCTCTGATAACATAGGTAGTCCTCGTCTCGAAAAGACAGAAAGGTAAACAATAATCTTGCAATATTTTTTGTTACCCTATCATGCCAGACATATTTAGATGTCTACTACCTGAATAGCGTTGTAAAGTCAAGTAAATTAATAGGTTGATTATCTACAATCTCAGATGAGGATGTTACTTATCATTTTGTTAGTATTTCTCTTTTTATGCTGAGATAGTACGCGTCAGCTTAGTTCTGAAAGCTGTCAGTTGTAGGGCTCTACAACTGACAGCTGTGTGGCTACACAGCAGGAGATAACTTGCTTTTGAGGTTTTCAAACACAATCGTAGGACATTTAGACATAAAAAATGCGTTACGAATTGTCTCCCTCCCTCCATACTATGTAAGGGGTGTTGCTTAGAGATACACCTGCTATAAAGTTTTGCATTTGAAAAAGACCATTCGTGAGTGACGAGCTAATCGGGGATCGTCAAGGGGTGATTTTAAAGGGGCATTGCACAATTTTTTATGTTGAGATCAAGTACGGTGGAGGGTGGCATAAAAGTTATCAGTCACAACGCCACACAGCTGTGGAATAATAAGGGTGTAACGATTTCTTGTTGCGGAGGTCCTGAGTTGATTCCCAGGTCGGGCAAAACGTTTTTCGCATTATTCGAATGCATAGCGCTGGTTCATAATCTGTTTAAGCCTGTAATAATCCTAACAATTCCAACAAATAAACAACCTATCGATTAGTGTAGTGACTTGATTGTAGTAAAAGAGGCTTTTGCTCAGCAATTGGACAGAATAGGCTGTTTACTTACTACCAGTTGGGTTCTGTATAGGAATCCGATGTAACAACGGTGGCGCTTCATCTGACAAAAGAAATCTCATCTTTAATTTTAGGTTCAACATCGTCTAGTGACACAAAAGGCTCAATGCCTGGAATGAATCACCAGCTCATTTTATATCCCTACTGTTGGGGCGGGACACGAGCCTTCCCCTAGGATGGATAGGGAGAACGTGCCAGCATAAACCACCACGCGGGTCCAGTGCAGATTGGAGGTTGCAACCCGGCTGCGTTAGCAGCCGTTAACATGTTAACGACTGCTAATGCAGCCGGGACCAACGGCTTTACGTGCCTTCTGAAGCATGTCTCTCATCTAAAGGCTTATCCATTAAAGCTTTCCTTTTCCATAAGAGTCGACTCTGGACGATCAGCAAGGTCCAGGATAAGACATTGGAAAGAAAGTGAGCGCGCATATATATACACCGTTACATTGTCTACAATGTAAGTAATGTAAGTACTTTTGTCCACATAGGAGGAGTCGAACCTCTCCGCCTTCCAAGACTACAGCAAGTTCCTGGAGGGTGGGTTGGGGCAGGCGGAGCTGGTGGGCGCGGCGGGGTGGCAGCCGCCATGGCGCGCGCCCCTGCTGCGCAAGGCGCCCTTCTACCCCGGCGACGACATCTACCACGCTGACACGTGGAGGGAACTTGAGGTAGCCTTGACAGGCGTGCTGACTCTGCCACTTGTTGAGTCGATCTTTTATTTTTATTTTATTTTATTTGGATCACTAACAATATTTACAAATATATATACAGGCAGTTGGGCATAATAACATGGAACTTAAAGCTAAATATAAATGGGAAATAATTTATTTGTATAACAAAATAAATATATAGAGCAAAATTATTATTTGGTCAGCAGAATTATACAATCGGTCAGCATAAGAAATCTTTACTGTTGGTTAGGTTAAGTAATTTTTTTTCCCGAGAGAAACGCAGCGTAGCGAATTCCAGTCACGGAAGGGGGAGCGGCATAAGACTGCTGTTAAGAATGATATAAGTTGCAGACTGATTTAGAAATATTTGCTGACCATAAGTTGCTGCCCAACTAGCTTTTTTGCTCCCCAACTACCATTTTTTTGCTAACTTAAATACGAATACTTTGCTAACAGTTTAAATAACACCCAATTTAAATTATTACTTAGAGGTAACCTCCGCATGAATAAAATAAAATAATTATAGTTTTATACTTAAATTAAATCTAAAAGATAACTATGAAATGGTTCTTTTTTGTTTATATAATTTTTAACGCAAATTTTGTTGCGAAACATATTACAAAAACACAAATGTTGAAAAAATTTCCACGAGCAGGATTTGAACTTGCACCCTTCTGACATACCGGGTCAGGTGCTCTTCCAATTGAGCTATCGTGGTTCTAACCAGCACGCCTAAATTATTCAACACTATTTACTTTCTACTTTGAAAGCCTTTGGATAGCTCAATTGGAAGAGCACCTGACCCGGTATGTCAGAAGGGTGCAGGTTCAAATCCTGCTCGTGGCAATTTTTTCAACATTTGTGTTTTTATAAAAGATAACTTTTACTAGTTCTTTGAACTTTAGACTGGGAATCGGAATTAAAATCTAGTAAATCACGAAGACTGTAGTACGTCATTATCGTTTAATGCATATTTGGGTTGTGTGTTGGTCAGTGTTGGTCATAACAGTAGAATAACAAAGCATTTTGGTAAATGGAATTAAAAACAAACACAATTAAACTTAATTTTATTTTTATTTTTTTATTATTTACTATTGGGCACTGTTCCTTGAATTAAAAACTTTAGCTTTGACAAAAGTTTACAATAACATAAACATTGATGTTTGTGTAAGCATATTTAGCCATTTGAGAGATCTGCAGCTCTCCCTACTACATATATTCATTAATTTCAAGGTCCCAAGTCCCCTCGGTGGGGAAAAGAGGATGTCCACTATGCGCCACTTTGACTCACTTTAATCCGATGCTCTGTTGTCCTCACGACTCGTGTCACATCACGGCGTTAAGTGGCCCAAGCCCACGATTTCATTAGGTCCATTCAAATCCAATTCTAGTAAAGCTTATAAATATATACTAATATATATATAGCTTATTAATATAGCTTATAATAAATACTAATAAATAATAATTACGACATAGTTAAAACATAGTTATTCGTTATATTGTAATTAGGCTTTTTTTGAGAGAGTTTTCGGCGTCACTGTATAAACGTCTCGCTGAGAGCAGTGTGATTAAAGCTCGCACTTAGCACCAAGCTTATGTGAATATTTACGTTCATCTATACTAATAATAAAGAGGTAACGTTTGCGATAATGTTTGTTTGTTTGTTTGTCGGGGCTAATCTCTGGAACTACTGGTCCAATTCCAAAAATTCTTTCACTGATATAATGCTACATACCTTGCGGGTAACATAGGCTAAGTATATTTTATTTTGATAAAGATTAGTCTTCTCTAAATTTGTAAATCAAGTCTGTTTAAAAAGTGCTACTTAAATGCTTCATCGGCGTACGCTGACCAAACGGATGGGTTTACATGAAAATATAGTACTTCATCAGTTGATGAAAAAAAAGTCAGCGACACAGTAAACCCAGCTTTTATAGTACAGCCACAAGAATGTTATTCATCTACACTAATGTTATGGGAGGGATGTTTGTGAATTTGGGTTTGGGAGGTTATCTCCAAAACTACTAATCCAATTTAAAAAATTCTTTTACCAATATTTGGAATGAAATTTCAGAGTGGATATCGGCTATAATTTATGTTGATAAACGATAGTTTACACTTTCAAATCTTAACATTTATAAATAAAGTCGGAAAAAAGAAGCGCAACTTGGCTGCTTTATCGTCGTGCGCTGACTAAACAGTTGAGTATACATGATAAAGAATACAAAATAATAATTCAAGAGAAGATCAAAAAAACCTGCTTAGGTTTAAAGAAACTTTATTCTCATAAGAATACAGAATTCACTTACATGAGATTCATAATTATAAAAAGTAATTAAATTGCCTTGTGACGAAACATGCATTTAGACTAGGCTATATAATTTTAATAATACAAAACAGAACAAAAACAAAAAGTCAAATTAAGTGGGTAAAAAGTTTTTGTAACAAGTACAAGTACAACAGTACTACAAGTAGGAAAATACGATATTTAATTTACAATTCATTAGTGAAACCACACATTGAATACTTAATTGAAATTTGGGGTACCACGGCTAAAAATATATAAACATGATTCAGGCAAAACAAAATAAAATAATAAAGATTATATTTAACTATAACTATTATACATCTACAACAAAAATATACGAATAAACGCAAATAATGAACGTCACACAAACATATACGTACCTGACATGTATACTCATAAGAAAAATACTAAATAACGAAATAAATAGCAAATAATTACCTTCATTAAGAAAAAACCCGAGTACAAAAAATAAAATTACGCAGTGCCAACAATCTAATTACTCGTAAACCTAGAACTAACTATGGTAAAAGAAACATTGAATTTGAAGGTGCTCAGCTATATAATAAGCTTCCAATCTGGGTTAAAAGTGCACAATCAATGGGTTCTTTCAAAAGACTACTTAAAACATACATCAAGAAAATGTGAATATATAGATATATATAATATGTTGTATGTGTGTATATATGTTTATGTTGCCAGTATGTATATATGTGTATATGTATGTATGTATTTATATATATATATATATAAATAAATAGAAGTATTGTATAAACCTACCATTAATTTAAGTAAATAATAATACAAGTAAATCTACATAAATAATTTAACGCTTGATTAATATACATATTATATATTTCTATATGTTAGTATTATACTGGACGCGGTGCGCCCAGTCCTTAACTACTGGACCAAGCGCAAACATGGAGCGCTAACATTTTGTCTGGCGCAGGTACCGTCGGGACACGGATGTTAATTGGCTCCGTTCTCTCGCTTGCCAACATTAGCTAGCTAGCATTGCTATGTGATGGGTAACTTTGGGAAAAGTTTATTTTTTTTTATTTAAAAGCTAGATCAAAATTTAAAAGTTTAAGCTTATTGGATGTAATCCATCCTTAGTTTTGGGGGAATTGACGTCTCACATAACCGCCGCGTTTTCGCAATCGCGGTATTATGCGGAATGCATGCAAAAAACAGTTTCTATGACTATTTTTTGATTTGTAAAACGTAGTATTGATTTTTGTACATAAAAAAACGGAATCTACGTGGACGAAGTCGCGGGCAAAGTGCTAGTCTCAATTAAAGGAGTAAAAAGTGTCTATTACAAAACAACGTAATGAACACTAATGAAGATCGCTCACTTTATTTTTATCGAAATATCTTAATACCTACCGAATTTCTAGTACCTACCTTTTATAGTTTTTACTTCAAAAATAATAATGTTGTTTTGTTGGTGTGTGGTTAAGGTTCCACTGGCAATAAGTAGCTATGGAACGCTTCCTTAGGTTATAAAATAAAACCTAAGGGGTGGATCTCTTATTGAGCTGTAGTTTAACTAATAATTTAAGATTATGATATATGAGTGGACTGTATTTTTTAGAGGTTTGGTTCAGCTCGGATCCACAACTAAGGTATTTAAGCCTCGTTCAGTAAAAACCTAAGATTAATTAGAAAACACCAAAATATCATGGGCAAGGCACTTGTACTAAGATTTAAGGGAAGGGTAAGTATATGGATAAAACACTCACTGTTGCTGCAGATGAGATCCAGTTCACCACACTTCACAATTACCACAATCACAAGCAGGCCTGCTGTATTTAGTGTATCGAAATATCCAATTATAAGAATAAAGTGTTTTTGGAAGAAGATTAGCTTGATTTACTTAGATTTTAAAACACTGTCGCGTAGGCGAGGTCAGCCATTACAATATGTTGCACACGGCGTGTTGCTTCAGCGACGGACAGAGACGTTCCTTTTATTTGTCAGGAGAGGGTAGGAAGAACCTCGTACAAGTGCGTAGTATAAAAATATAATTAAAATGACGGTATGCTAAGTAATATATGAACGAGACTCAACAGTTGGTTTGTTTTTATTTAGTAAATGTAATGTATTTTTTAACAACAACCCATTACATTTGATGAGCTTTGCGTTTTCGAGCATTCGGTTTCGTGCTATTCGGCATTCGAACTCTTTATTTACTTTATTTTCTACATAACAATTGTTTCTTGAAACTACATATCATCTACGTATTATAGAAATAATCTTTAAAGTGTAGTGCAGTGTACATCCACAGGAACCTATGATCGACATGTTTGTGGTGTCATTGCCCTATCTTTTTGTATTTCTGAATAGTACTTAGTGGGCTATTGTGGACATGCGCAAACATGGTCCTCCTCCCCACTTCCAAAAATTACATCAAAGATGAAAACGATATTGATTGAACGTGTTTTTTTTTGACCCATGGGTAAATCTGCTCGCAGATTCCGTAGATTCGGGGCTGACCTCGTCTTTTTCTAAAAAGGATTAAGACCGACCCGGTAAAAACCCCTGGGATTTGCCTTTAGCCTTTATAAGGGCTGTGAAGGCTTCCGGAACGTACGCCTAATTGGACGTGATGGGCGAAAGCTTTTTAAAGAAAGCTTAAGACCAAACGATAGCGCGAGCTTGGGTACGTAGTGACATCTGTGATGTCGGCGGAAAAACGAGCACCCCTATAGTCTGTTCAAAGCTCCCTGAAATGAAATGGGGTTGGAATGAGCATTGAACAGAGGGCGCTGCCCGCAACTTGTTACGCGTGGATTTGGTATTTTTCCGTGCAATAATCAATATAGTTTCCCAAATAAAAAATAAAAACATTATAGAAACACTGTTCCTTTTTCTTCCCTTTATGGTTTTATGTTTTAGAAAAACTTTTATTAATTTCATTCTGAAATCTATATAAATAAAAATGTTAAAGGTACTAGCAGCCTAGCAATCAGAATTAATAAAATCAATTGTGATATACAATTTGGTAAAAGAGGCCCCCCAGAAGAAGTAACTTTTGAATCTATATTATAAATAAAAATGGATGTTGCTAAGCGCAAAACTCGAGAATGGCTGAACGGATTTGGATGAAACTTTGCACATAGACAGACCATGACCCGGACTAGGACATAGAATACGGTTCCTGTGGGATAGTGTAGTCTTCGCGAATGAAGTCGCGGGCGACAACTAGTAAATTAAATAACTACTATGATGGCCCAGTGAAGGTGGTAAGAGAGGTCCAGCGCCAAAGAGTTACCCTGGACTACGAGGTATTAAGGTATAGGTATAGACAGAATGCTCATTCCGCCCTGCATGCTAGTGGTTAAGACCACTACACCGGTCTTTACCACTAGAATATATGAGTATAATACATGTTTGTGTTCTCGGTTTGTTTGGTGGTAGCGTTGTTTTGTCCGCCTGGCTAGCTAGCCAGCACACTTTCTTCCACCCACTCCTTTGTTCATCCCCCAAAGTAAAGCGACCGCGCTTGAACTCGCTATACCAACGGTAGATATTTTTGAAGACTGATGTTTTTGAAGGTCCTTCATCCATAAAAGCCATTTGGAGTCGATCAAAGGACTCATCAGGTTTTAGGCCACATTTAAAATCGTAGAAAATCATCGCACGAAAATATTCTCGATGCAGATCCATTTTTAAATGAGACACGATAATTTAATTTGGCTCTCGAAAAAATGTGGAGGGAAATTCGAAATTCGAAAAATGGTATTTTTACTTTTAAATAACCAAATTTTTCAAAATAATTATAAATGGCCAGCGCCTTAAACATAAAAACTTTTTTCGCATAACTTGGTATGTCATCAAATTATCAATGTTAGTAGCATTATTGTGTTCCGGTCGTTAGAGATTAGATAGCCAATACCTCCACACAGCTTAGGATTCCGGGTAAAGCATGCTTTTCGATCTTCGGCTCACTAATCATCACCTTATATCAGGTGTACGTAAGGAATTTAAAAAACTTTGCGACACTTACGATTAACAAACAAGCTACACGAGGTGCTAGCCACTGCTCCAGCGCCACCTCTATCATTTTGGATGTCAAACCACATCCAATTTGTGTTCCATAATTTAAAACAATTACGTGGTTTGTTTGTGGTACCTGTAGAGACATTTTATATGCCTCGATTATTCCCAAAACGTGTCTGTAATTAATTTAACTCCTTTTTGTCGTAATCATCGATTACAAAACGTTAGTTAGGCGTGTCATGGGGTGCGGGTTCGAATCCCGCTCGTGGATTTTTTTCAACACTGTCTTTTTTCAAAACGTTAGTTTTAAGCCGCGGCTTGTTCTTGAGGTAAGATTTGATAATGCTATTTGATATAAAATCGTATTTGTTTGTAATTTGTATTATATAACTAGTTGGTCGCACGACTTCGTTCGCGAAGACTACACTGTCCCACGGGAACCCGTTACCGGGATAAAAAGTATCCTATGTCCTAGTCATGACCCACGGTCTGTCTATGTGCAAAGTTTCATCCAAATCCGTTCAGCCGTTCTCGAGTTTTTATTTATATAGATTTAAAAGTTACTTCTTCTGGGGGGCCTCTTTCACCAAATTGTATTAAAATCACAATTGATTTTATTAATTCTGATTACTAGGCTGCTAGTACCTTTAGCAGAGTATGATAGGCCCGGCCGTGAACTCTCTCTGCATAAACTATTTTCCCTCACCTCTTAATTTCGTAAAGCTATCAGTAATTTTTGCAAATCGTATTCTATTCAATATCTCACCTACTAGTAATGATACAAATTTAGTATTATTCCATGGCTAACTGACTGACCGAGGACCTAAACAAAGTTTCGCGTAACTTCAATACGTTTCATAGTCGCATTATTTCAATTAATTGTATTATCCGGTGTCAATAATTCTCACACTATGCTAAATTTAGGTACGAGTGCCGCCCACTCGTATTCGAATCGATGATTAATATGACACAGAAAGGTCTCATACGGAGTGTAGGTACTTATATGAACATGTCATCATTTTTATTTTCAAGATTTAAAGAATTGTGTTTTTCATAAAATCTAATCATATCAAAACATTAATTTCAGACACAACTCCATACAGCAAGAGAAAAAGATATATTTAGTCAGCGATTTTAAACAAAATATACTACTCAAAACAAAATAAGGGCCACGAGGTATTTTTTCATTTTGGTGTAAATTATTAAACATTTACATATTGAAAGTAGTAAAATATTGAGTATACAAACTCTTTGATACCTAAACTTTTTAATATTGTAGTATTCATCTAATGCTGGCAACAATTTTAAATAAAATTTGATTTAAAATTATTTTTGAAAATTTTGATTCCATTTTCTTTGACGTTTTGCTTTCCTTAGCTTCTTGGTTTATTAGAAATTATTAGAGTTCATTGATATCTCGAGTCAGAAACATCTTTTGCAATATGCCACAAGCACGCAGGCGTGATATGGACTCGCTGACAGCAACCAGAGCCGTTACAATGATTGTAGAAGGTCATTCGCAGCGATCTGTGGGTTTGCAATTGGGATTTTCTCGAAGAGCTATTCAAAATCTATGGAATCGTTTCCAAGAGACCGGCAGTGTTAGAAGAAGACCTGGTTCGGGCAGAGTTCGCATTACAACAGCTCAAGAGGATCGTTACATTCGATTAAGTGCGCGCCGAGATCGCACAACGACGGCCCGCAAGCTGCAAAATCGTTTACGGCTCACAACGGGTACTCGTGTCAGTGACCAAACTATTCGTAATCGATTGCATGAAGACCAGCAGGCATCAAGAAGGCGAGTTGTCCGTATTCCATTAACCAGAAATCATCGTGCAAATCGTTTAAGATTTTCCCGTCAACATTTGGACTGGGACATAAACCAATGGGGCATGGTGCTCTTCACAGACGAATGCAAAGTTAATTTTTTTAACGACGATCGGCGTATTAGAGTATGGAGAAGACGCGGCGAGAGATTTTCAGAAGCCTGCATCCATGAAGTCGATCGTTTTGGTGGTCCAAATGTAATGATTTGGGGCGGGATAAGCTTACACGGCAAAACTGAGCTCGCTATTTTAAATGAGGGTACAGTTACTGCTCAGCGGTGTATTGA
This sequence comes from Eudonia truncicolella, assembly GCA_949315975.1. NCBI lineage: Eukaryota > Metazoa > Arthropoda > Insecta > Lepidoptera > Crambidae > Eudonia > Eudonia truncicolella. The sequence continues at coordinate 7,629,555 of OX438825.1, read as the reverse complement.
GGAAGTCGTCAGACCACATGTGATCCCATTTGCCCAGCGAGCGGGTCCTGGATTCATCTTGATGCAAGACAATGCTCGTGCACACACGGCTCAAGCGACTCGGTTTGTACTGGAAGCGTCTCAAATTCAAGTCTTGCCGTGGCCGGCGAACAGTCCGGACTTAAATCCAATAGAGCACATGTGGGATCAGTTGAAACGAAAAGTTAGAGACGGTGATCAGGAAATCCACAACCAACAGCAACTCATCAACGCTGTTAAAAGGGCCTGGGAAGAGATTCCAATGGAAAATGTCAGGCATTTGATTGAGAGCATGCACTCCAGGCTTCAGGAGTGCGTAACGAAACGAGGGGAGCATACCCGTTACTAAAAGATGAGCATGGAGTATTTTCTTTTGTTTTCAGTAACTTTATATTGTTTTTATTTTTAACCTTAAATGTGTTTTTTCTTTCAAAAGCAAATAAACTTTTTAATCATTATTATTGAAATAAATTTATTGGTCTACACGGTAAAAACAACATTAGTTTTCGTTATGGAGACAAAAAAATTAATATTGGTTTTATTATTTTCATGGTACAGACAAAATACCTCGTGGCCCTTATTTTGTTTTGAGTAGTATAGTTACAATAAAAATAAAAATTAAATAAACTAACTAAACGTGGAGTCGAACCTAAGTCTACCTCTAACTAGTCTAGTCTCGTCCAGCGAGGGCAGCCACAACGCGCAGAATGTCATTGAGTTGCATTCTAGTAATTCTACTATTCAGTAATAAATAATGCAATGTGATATCGAAATTATAGTGACATGAAAATACCCTATGAAATGTTAGCTTAGAATTATTTACAATTTGATTATGAAGATTCATACTATTCGAAAATATTCTGTGCCAAAAATAAGTTACCAGTGGCTATGAATAGGAGAAAAAGGACCAATCTTAATGATATCATAGCGTGAGAATTTTGGAGCGGATTGGAGGACTCAATCCGATACGAAATCCTTCGGAGAATTTAGTAGGGAATGGGTACACGCCTGCTTCATGCCCTTTCTAGAAGACGTCTGACTGTGTTTGGATCAAACGGCTTGAGGAACCCTTAAAGTTTCTCGCCGCCCCCAAAAATCAATCAATCAACAAACTCTCTCCAAAAAAAATAAAAGTCTCTGGTTCAAAAATCGCTCCTTAGACTATTCCACGTTCGGCACGGCAGTCATTTGTTTTGCGGTATAAGGGAGTGTCTTTTATTTGTGTCTAGGTAACTGACGTGGTCGGAGGTGCCGGGTACAACGCTTCCGTGACGCCGCACGGCACCGTCTGCCTCAGACTTCGAGACAGGGTGAAGTGAGTTGGCACATTCATCATGTCAACATGTACCTACCTACACTTGTATGCTTGTAGACTGTTTGTAAATAGTTCCTTAGACTCGTGTGTAAATCCCAATTTTATTATGTGCTTTATATGAAACTAACTACATAGTAATATTTTATACCAATATCCTAAATGAAAATCGATCCTTCTATTTTTAAAGTCTACGATCATCTCTCTGTGTTCTGTTTCTGTCATTTTCATAGTCTAGGTAGATTGGAAAATCGGGCCATTGAGATGTATGATTATGGCCAGTATTAGGTACATTACTTTTTAATTTGTCCACGTTAGTTTATTTTACATATTTAAAGAAAATCTACGATAACTAATGTTCATATTTTTTTAAGAAAATTTTGAGCTCTCACATTATCACCTATTAAATTTTGACGTGAACATCTAAGTGCATAACTCTTTACGCTCTGCCTGGGATGCGTTTCTTACAACTGCAATTATATTGCAGTAACTAGGTGGTATTGCTTTAAGAGCTCATGGTAAAGCCCCTTAGGTATTGTGTATCGTCGAAGTACTATTATTTCTTGTGTGGTTTGGTGCAGGGTGGACATGACGATCGACGGCGCGGTGCGCGTGACCAACGCGAAGAACAACATAATCCTCGCGCTGTCCCGCTCGGGCGCCGCCGCCGCGCTGATCCACCCCAACGGGCGCGTCTACCACTACGGCTCGCGCGTCGAGATCCAGGCGCGCCACCAGCAGGGCAACAATAAGTTAGTCTTAGATACTTACACTTAATACTTATACGAGTAGCTTAAGGTACTGTGGACATGTAACCGAACCTTCAAGACCAGTTTGGCTTTGCAAGTCACATTAGAGCGCACTATAGGAAATGCCGTCAGAGAGCCGCTGTCGTCGACAAATACACAAGTTCTTCACTAGGCTACGCTGTATCGAACTCATAAAGCAGTTAAATAGAATAATGTAGATAACTCACTTAGCACTGGGTAACCTAATTTCTACATTGAAATAACTCAAATTAAATAAAGTCTACTAACATCTACAATTGCCTAGCCGATCTTTGTATAGGTACCTATAGCTGAACGTCCAAATCCTTTCAGGTACGCCAAAATGTGGTACAAGGGCGTCTCGTTCACCGCGGAGCAGTGCGCACTGGTGTACCTAGTCGACGCGGCCGGCACGCGCACCACCACCGACACCTTCCTCGACATGAGCCAGGACTTCACACTCAACGTCTTTTACAAGTAAGCCTTTAAGCGGAGCAGAGCTGAGTGTAAATCAATCAATATAGTCCCTTTATTTCAACTGTTCTCCGCTCCGCTCCAGTGGACGGTGTTTAGTGGAGCAGACATGAGCGGCGTGTCGTCGGGATTTCTGAGGGAAACCTTCACGTTACACGAGCTGGGCGGTGCGGGGTATAGCCATAAATGTAAAAGGGCTATTGGTTGACTTCCACACAACTCTGCTGCTCTGCTCCGCTCAGCTCCGCATCAAATCTGCTCCTCTCGACAACAATGGAGTTTAATGCGCATAAAGCTGCTCCGCCCAGCTGAGCTCCTCTTCAATGGATTCGGTTGGGCGCATTATGTCCAATTCGCAAAATGTCCAACTGTCCAATTCTCAATTGGTCCAGTTCGCAATTAGAGGGCCGTCCATATTCTAAGAGTGGTTTTGATGACACCCAACTTGAGAGTGAAAAGCATATTTATTTTATAATCAACTATTTTATTAGAAAAAAATACACATCTGTATAAATAATTTGGGCTGGTTCTGGTTCATCATAATATCGGTATTAATTAAGTACAATAAAATGCATAAATAAATCACATAATATAGTAATGTAGTTAGTCATAAGTATTTTAATTTTTATGTATGTATATATATGTAAATAAGTATTTAAGTTATTATACAATTGAAATCAACATAAATATGGGTACCTACTTCCATATTTAGTACCTATCTAGAAATAATGATAATATCGCTATAAAAAAGAACAAAAAATAATCACATAAATCACGTAGGTACGTGTAGGTTATTAATGTAGGTGGGTACATAATTTTAACATCAACGCTTAAACAATGTAAGGCGAAGAAATATAATCTTTGTGATAAAGCTTTTAAGGCTAAGTTTACCTTCTTGCAGTTCGTAATTTTCATCTCTTAATTTTCTCCTATTTCTTTCCGTTTTTAATAAAGAATCCTGAAGGCGATTATCACAATATTTGGCTTCTTTCAATAGTTTAAAAAGAAAATTATAGAAGAATTATAGAATTGTTACGTGATTTCATTTATACGTTTATTGTTCTGAAATTAATTGTTGTTGTTGTTTCTACCCAATTGCGGATACCACTGTTTCTCAAAATATATACGAATCTGTCCCATTTCTTCGCAAGTCGAATATTTATCTAAAATATATCGCCATGCAGCAGGAATCAGATTCACAGGTATTAGGGGGATTAGCGCAATCATTCTTGAAATTTTTTTTATATCTCTAAATTGCCTCATTATAATGATGATAACATCTACTGAATGAGACTGACGGGACAACGAACGAAATCGCATTGATTTGAGCGATTTCGTAATCGCACTTGAATTTTGTTATTTCGATGTAAAATTTTTGTTATGAGGGTAAATAATCGCTCTCTTTTTTATTTGGTAGAGTGCAAATATTACATGGACGACGTTGGTAGACTTGCTAGTTGAATTACAATCATTATGCAAAACATAAATTTGGTAAAACGGCTTAGGATATACTCTAAACGTACCATCAGCGTAGAACCTCTTTTTTTTTACAAATTTTCGGGCCGTTTTTGTGGAAATAAAAATCTTCTCTTGTTCTCCATCATCACACATTAAGAAGTGTCTTGTCGTCTCTGGGATTATGAGTGATAGTGAGAGATATAGAGTGTTATGCATATTTCCTCGTGTAAGAGTGCGCCGCGCCGCCGCGCCGTCCGTAAGTTACAAGTGCCAAACTGTCAAATAGGTTTCTGCTGCGGCGGCGTTGTAGTAAAAGAATAAAGACGGCTGATGATATAGAAGGGTGAAAAAGACGAGTTTGGAGTTTGCTATGACGATGGTGAAGTGAGGTTAAAAAGATGTGTTAAGACGAAATTATAATTAAGTATTTATAATTAAATTATGTAATATCTCTATTGTGTATTTATTTTGTATGTTCTACTTAATGAAGTGACTTAAATTATAATAAACACAAGCCGCTGAAGGAATATTTTTATGATTTACAATCGAAATGGACCTAGAAAGAAACAAATATATTTTGTAAATATAATTAACCTAGTAGCTACTTTAGCGACATATTTTAGATATGCTATTTTTGCCGTAGGTAGGTAATTCTAACGTGATGATGATGTATTTTTTTTGTATTTTGTATGTATGTATGTTTGCAACGAATAAACTCAAAAACTACTGGACCGATTTTAAAAATTATTTAATGAATAAAGATAATAAATAAAGTATCTACCCTAGTTTGCATTTTTCCGTCAGTGATTTTTTTAAATACCCTCAAATAAAACATCTCAGTTACAGACAATTAGACGGCAGTACATAATAAACATTAAGTAGTAATAATTGTTATTACAATTATTACTACTGCTACTACAGTATTTATTAATAAATTAAACAGAAACCGATTTCTATACAGGCAAAGGAGATTTAAGCCCTTACCTCGTGCGAATTGAACCATTTGCTAATTGGACAATTTGAGATTTGGACAATGTGCGAGTTGGACCATTTGCTAATTGGACAATTTGAGATTTAGACAATGTGTGAATTGGACAAATTGCTAATTGAACAATTTAAGATTTTGACGTTGTGAGAATTGGACATAAGCCCACTAGACATTTTGCGAATTCGACATAATGTGCCCAACCGCACCCTAATGTCGCGGGGGGACGTTCGGGTTTTGTTTTTGTTTTTTTATGACTGCGCCGGTGAAAGCAAGTATATATATAGTTGTCTTAATTTAAACCCAGCTCATGGAAAATTTTTTGAACACTTTGCCATACCTAACTCAGAAAGATGTTGAATCGGATCTTGTTACTGATAATGAGTTAGAATACAAGATTGCTGCTGCAGACTTGTTGGTCCCCGCTTGTGAACTCTCGCTGTATGACCTCCTCGCCTCACCCAAATAGGGATTTTGTGGGGTCCCTAAACTTTGTTTATTATTGCATAATTAAAGCTAAATTATTTATTCCAGTGAATCCCGCCATGGGCCATCTTTCGTCAACGAAGCTCTGTCCCTGCTGCAAGCAGCGCAGTACTGGCAGACCGATGACGGCATTGACAACTGGATCATCAACAATGTGCGCGTCAGCCAGACTGCTGACGGATTAGTTAGGTACGTCTACATGGAAGTGGTCGTCGTCATGTTGGAGCACGAACCTTCCCTTTTTTGATAGCCCTTTCTGGCTATAAACACCACACAGCCCAGTGCGGATTGGTGGTTATTAACGACTGCTAGGTAATGCAGCCGGGACCATCGGCTTAACGTGCCTTCCGAAGTACGAAGAAGCTCGAAATTATACATTATTGGTCACCCATCCGAAGACCGGCCTTTGCGAAAGTTGTTTTACCTTAGCAATCGCAGACCTTACATGTCATCCACTGCGCTAACGAGCTTCTTAGTTAGATATGGTGGAAGTCATTAGCGTACTAGCTGCCTCGATTGGGTTTTGATTCCCGAAATCGAAAAAACCTTTCATTACATGGCATATAAACGTTAATCGTGCGATGACATGTCCTTCTAGAATATCTTCTGGGACGGACTGGATTTTGGTAATTGATTGTGATTGATGGTCGAGATTGACTTAAATGTCTTGAATAGCTAAAACTTTAACAGAAATTTTAATTGGATTCTGGTTTGTCTAAGTTGAATGGATGAATAATATGTAATCTGATAGTACAAGTTAACGGCTTTTTTTCTATATGACCACGAAACTTGGTTTATTGTTTCAAGAAGTTTGTATGCCATTAAAGCTTCAAGGTTATTAGATTAAACAGGGTTTGGTTTATAAGTATCTTCTTGATTATAATGATGCATACTTGCACGATTAAGCTATTGTAATGTAAGCATCTAATGCTTGCTAAGAAGATAATGCTTTGAAAGTCGATAATGTGAATCCATATAAGTTTATATTACTGCTTAACTAGGTATTTAAACTTTAAAATCTTTTGCTGATACGTATAAAATGGTATATGTACTTTCTTTTTAACGATCGTTTAGTATGATTACAATTGATACAAATCAGTTGATACCGACAGATACGTTACTCACTGTGAAATGTGTATTAGAAGCCGGTGGCCATAAAAATATCCAACATCACGGTGACTCTTCACATTCGTTAGAGACTTCATGGTACAGATCGTTCATTTAAACCGCCTTTGTAGTATACCGGTCTCAGACCCAGAGGTCCCGGGTTCGATTCCCAGCGAGATTACATGTTTGTGTACTTGGTTTGGTCGGTGGTAAGGCTTATTTGTCCACCTGGCTAGCTATTTTATCTAAATATCTCGCCATAAGAACAATATTTGTAGCATTTAAAAGCAGGAGCATTTGTAGGATTCCGGGTGAAGGCGTAAAAAAAGAAATGAATACTACGTTAGATTCGTAAATACCATACCATTACCATACCAGGTATTACCATTGGTATGGTACCAAATACCATTCTGCCATGTAGATCATAATGGCAGAATGGTATTTATGATACCTATGTTTAATACGAGTATACTGTCATTGTTTAAAACCTTACTAGACACGTCGGAAACCGTGATGGGTCTAAAAGTTAGGGTTAGGGTGTATCCCACTATTTCCATGGAAATACAAAATAGAAAAAGTGGGACTAGCCTTTTTCCAAATTATATCCCATTACTTCTATTGCGGCAAAAAAACGCAGTTGTGTTATTTGAGAATCTGTTTCCACTTTAATATTTATGACGGCCTGATAAATTACTGATAAATAAAATTAAAAAAAAAAATAAAAACACGACTTCTCGTTAAATAAACAAAAAATAAATAAATGGAGAACAAATTAGTCATCTTCCATTTTGGTGAATTATTCTCCACCACATACTCTACCGTACAAACTACACAAAGCCACCTCGTCACTACGCAGATGTATGGATAAGAGGTGGTGCAGTGTTTATTTTGCCGCCGCCAGCAATGGAAATAGTGGGAAAATCAGTCTTAGTATTTCTATCCGTTTGTTCGCCAACGATCAACTTAGCAAAACGTCCACTAAACTTCATTACTTCGCTATTAGTAAATTTAGCGATCGGTCAACTTAGCTACTAGTCAACTTCGCAAACGGTCCACTTCGCAAACGGTCTACTTCGCGAATGGGACTGTTTGCGAAGTGGACCTTTTGCGAAGTGGACATATTGCGAAGTGGACATATTGCGAAGTGGACATATTGCGAAGTGGACATATTGCGAAGTGGGCCGATTGCTCATCTTCTACAAAAACTTTTAGTGGACGTTTTGCTAAGTTGACCCTTGGCGAACAAAGCTTTCTATCAATAGAAATACCTAATGGAAATAGTGGGATACACTCAAAAGTTTTGGTGGTGTTTACTATACAATGTACATACAATATGGGCGCTGTAGATTTATTTTGTTACTGAGCCGACAAATAAGTGTTAGGTCTGCCTGATGATTTCCTTGTAATTTCATTTCTGTGCCTTGTAATTTCAATCTCTTAAACCGAACACAGCTATGCAAAGCAACGTTGATTAGCCGCAGAAATAGGTATTACAGTGATCTGGGCAGAATACTACCGCCAGGATTAAAAACGATTTCATTATAACAAGGGTATATTATATAAATGATACGCTACTTTTTTATCCTTTTTTTTATTATAATCTGGAGAAATCTACATGCGCATACCACGCCTTTGGAGGCGACGCAGATGGTTATGAGGAATCAAAAAACTTGGCATGGCAGGGGGGAAGGGAGGCAAACCCAGTCATAACCTCAAGCGCTGGCCCTCAGCGGTGTACTGGGACCGTACTAACCGCCGCAAATGCTGCTTATGGTTTTCAACACTTTTCCGAATTATGATGTGGTTTGCCTGCAGGATCCACCGCTGCAGCCACAAGTACCAGCTGCGCACCAGCCCCAGCAACGGCTCCGCCTCTATCACGAGCCCCTTCTTGCACTGCACTGCCTCACTCGGCCAGACGCAACATCTTTTCGTTAGGTAAGTAAATTTTAGATTCTCTATTTAGTCCCATTGTTGGGTAAAGGCCTCCCTCAAACCTTTCTACGTAAAACTTTCACATCAAACAACGAGGCTGAGGATTAACCCAATGCAGACCTGGTGAGGTCTGTTGCTGGATCAAGCAGCTTTGTTAAAGATTGCAACAGTGATCAGGGTAGAACGAGAATTAAATTATAACGCGATATCGCTCATTCATAAAAAAAGAGCTAGCCAATTTTTTTCCTTGAATTATGTTTCGTTTTTTTGCAAATTAGCGCCCCTTGCCATCGGGGGCGCCTAGAGTAAACCCTCCACTTACTTTGCTCTTGGACCGCGGCGGCGCCGGCGCCGGCGGCGCGGGGCGGCCTTGGTTTGGAACTAATATTGTCGACTGGCTGAATACTTGATTATCTAAAGCAATTGTTTTGTGCTATTCAGTTGAAGAATAATATCCCTATCAATAATTTAGTTCGAAAACCTTGGTCCATTGTGTAGTTTATGTCGAAGTATTCAAACTTGAGGCGACGGCGGCCGGCGGCCGATTGCCTATTGATAGAACCAAACAAGGGGAAGTGAAGTTGTAGGTGTGATATTGATATTAATATTATTTTTGATATTTAGGTACAAAAGGGGGCCAAAACAAATAAATTAACGTTAAAACGCTTAAAAAGTAAAGTGTTAAAAAGCTTATATTTGGCGTTATTATTCTAAGGCGGCAGGTATATTTTTATTACATAGTTAAATGGAAATATTGTGACAATACTCTCGGCCTCGACTCTTTAGTTTGCTAATTTATGAACCTAAATTATTGGGAATCGAATTTGTTATCACAGCACGGCTGCAATAGTTTATTTCTAATAACTATGCAGTCACTTTTTAACTATCGACTCTACATAAATCGTTACACTTCTTATCCCACATCAAATTTTGATTAGTTACATATCGCTAATGAACATAGCGAGTGTGTGCGCATGTACTTAGTAGATTTTGCCGTGCGCAGGCGCGGCGAGCGGCGGATGCATTTCGACGGCAACTCGTTCATAGTGCGCAACGCGGGCCACTCGGCCGGCTTCGACGACAAGAACCAGCTCAAGGTCTACTGAGCCGCAGCGCCCGCCCTGTTGTACAGAACTCAGCTCCACCCGACACTGCCGTCCTTTCTTCTATTTCTTTATTCATTTTAGATTACGAAACACCCTGGACAAGTCCCTCTCCAACTTGACTGTGAACTCGACCCTATCATAATCATAGCAGTGTGTAAAGCTTCCCAGAAAGTTTTTGATTATTTATTTCTAGTCCCATATTTATACCTATAGGACTGCCAAGCTCCCGTGTACCGTGAACTACGACTAGCCGTCTGAGTCATAGTAATTAAGATTACAGTTTCATGATTAAGTGTTTTAGATCATCAACTACCCGCGATGTGCCCGCCGCCTTACGATGATGTATTTATTTTATAACTTTTTTACGATTTCATGGCTTCACAATAGCCAGGTAGAGAGCAGTGTATTGTCATCGGCTGCTTTGAATGTTTATTTTACATTGTGACGATTTTTTGTGTACTTTATTCGATGTGCTGTTTGCTCAATTAATTTTATAATTCAATTTCAAATAATACACTATTACTTAGAGTTTGGTGAAACTAAAGAATTGTTCAACATAATAATATTTACGCACTCACAGCGCATTGAATTAATTATGGGTATCCATAAGATCCATCAGCTTGTTTTCAGTACTATTCCAACCATTTTTATCATTTTGAAGGTATTGCTTCGGTTGTATATGACGCCTAGTCGTGTAAATAGCTTGGCAGCATTAAAAACCGATATTCTTTATGTAATTTTTGGTATATTCGACTTGTCCGATTTGTTTCTTTGTGTGAAAAGTGCAAGTATAAGTTTGTTATGAAATAATAAAGCAATTTATACTTCACTTGTATTTTCATTTAATAATTATTTCTTTCAACTTTTATACATACTCCTTAGAAAAACCTCAATTTTTAGTGTTCCGTACCTCAAAAGGAAAAACGGAACCCTTATAGGGTCAGTTTGTTGTCCGTCTGTCTGTTAGTCTGTCAAGACCCTTTATCTCGCACTTTGCCGGTTTTTTTTGTTTTCTTTTTTACTTTCTTTTTGTTGTAATTTTTTCATAGAACTATAATGTAGTCTTGAGGTTTGGATGGGTATAGTATGCTAGCTGTCTATTGTTTGTACACCGATCTCAGACCCAGAGGTCTCGGGCTCGATTCCCAGCGGGAGGTACATCAAAATTCAAAATCATTTATTCAGTTTAGGCTACAAATAGCTCTTATGAACGTCATTATGCCATCGGTTCGTAAGTCTATTCTGGGCGGGAGACCTTGTACTGAGAAGAACCGGCAAGAAACTCGGCAAGCTCTTTTCTCCCTTACAGCGTCAAATGCCCTATCATAAAAGGACACTTTTCATCACAATTAAGCTCTTTTCTCCCTTACAGCGTCAAAAATATTGGAAAATGCCCTATCATAAAAGGACACTTTCCATCACAAATAAAAACACAAAATACACTCCCGGACTCCTTAATCGAGCCACCTAGCATTATGAGTTTGTATCTATACTATTAATAAAGAGGTAACATTTGTGATAATGTTTGTTTGTTTGTTTGTCGGGGCTAATCTGGTCCAATTCCAAAAATTCTTTCACTGATATAATGCTACATACCTTGCGGGTAACATAGGCTAAGTATATTTTATTTTGATAAAGAGTCTCCAGCTCGAAATCTCTAAATTTGTAAATAAAGTCTGTTCAAAAAGTGCTACTTAAATGCTTCATCGGCGTACGCTGACCAAACGGATGGGTATACATGAAAACAATTTATTATAAAAATGTTATTCATTAGTTGATATAAAAAAGTCAGCGACACGATATACTTAGCTCTTATAGTAAAGCCACAATAACGTTATTTATCTACACTAATGACAAAGTTCCTAAATTTGGAATTAACTTTAGAGGCGCCCTCGGGTTGCTCCGCTCCCCGATCCGATCCGAACCCTTCGAAGAATATAGTAGGGCACGGGGACGCGCACTAGTGCGCGTTGCCGTTCCCTCTAGAAAACCACCTAAGGTGATTCGTTTCACACGGTTTGAGGGACCCTTTACGTTCCTCGCCGCCCCCAAACAAGCCTGGTGAAGATGAAAATGCCGTCTGAGGCAATAAGCAATCTCTCTCAAAAAAAAAGTTTAAATTTAAATTCAAAGTCCTGCATAAAAATAAAGTTTGGGGTCTACAAACTCGGCATACGCCATTACAAGAGCCTCCAAACATTGGCGTATATAACGGTCAGCATTTGCACTGATGGCATCCGAAGCCCAGACATAAACTCGAGTGGAGTTTTGCCTACGGCGAAAATGCCTCCCCAGACGGTCCACGACCCACCACAACTTACTTTTTCTTTTATGCAACAATGCACGAAACGTTCTCCCAGCCTTCGGTAGACCTTCCTCCTTCCATCGTTATCTTGAAGCATGCAATGCAAGCATTATAGTTAGCTGGATGGGCACCAAGACATAGAGCACATTTTGCTGGAGTGTTACGATCAGTCTTTGGACAGTCAGCAGTTCTGCATTACATGGCAAAACATTCTCGTTATTAACACTCATTTTCATAACGGAGGTTGGGAGGATAGTGTGATGCTTTCCCAAGGCACCACACATCATGATTTCGGGATGATTTCGGGCCCTAGCCTGTGATAAGAATAACAATAATAATAAATGTATTTGCTGTGTAAAACCTAAGACTTATAAAATAACATTTGTCTACATAATAATACGAGTTTAATGCATTACAAGAGTGCCGCTTATTGTAAAGTTTTAAAATTAAGGTTAGTAGTGCAAAATAACCGAAGTGATACCTAAACTAAGTAAACTAGTTTACCCGTATCTCAGGCATCTGATGATCCAACATCGCTCTACAAGGCAGTAGGTGCAATTTTTCTTTTAGAGTTAGCAATTCCTAGACCTATTGCCAATCCAAGGCTAACGAGGCTCCCCGGGTCCGAGCTTCGATTTAAGTGGCGGCTCATACTCGCCACTGTCGTCCTCTGTCATTGGGTTTGGTGCTTTTTTATAGAGAAATATCAGCCATGACCATTTTCCAACACCCTCGAGATGGACCGCCATTGTCCGCGACTACATAAGCAGGTAACCTCCATATCTGAAGACCGTTACGCTATCCGCAACCTGCGACGCGGTAGGTGGCACAGGGCAATGCTTCTGGGAATGTTCACCCAGAACCCACAAATTTTTATTTAAATTACTTTTCTTCTGTTTTCTTCCAGTTTTTTGAAAATGAGTAAGCAATTCGCTTTCTTCTTACTTTTTAATTCTCTTTTTTCACATTCTAATATCATCTATCCATCTCTGTTAGATATGTAAGGAACTCAAAGAACTTTTGTGGGTTCTTCAACCAATTAAAATTAATGAAATGAGTAGGTATCTTTAAGTTTCTACCGATGTTATACCTCGATCTGATACAGTACCTACTAATTAATTATTGTTAAACAGGTCTGATAAAAGGTGATTAGGGGATAGCATGCACTATTTACATTAATCACTGAATGCTTGAATGAATGAATGGTAGGTGATTTAAGTGTTGCTGTGGGTATCTAAATTCGTACTAGGTATCTACCTAAACGAACATAAAGAGCTGGTTACTTAGTAACTGAACATAATTATTATGTACCTACTTAATAATAATGTTTATCTACTTAGATAAACATTATTACGCTTGCATGTTATTTACAGATGAGCGCTTTAGCTACACGATTGGTTTGTAAAGAGCTTATTTACCATTTCAAAAGTGGTTCTTTTGTTTTACAAATGAAAAAATGCCGGCTTTTGAGGTTATGTTGCAACACGATGCCGCCAGGGGGCGCTATGCGACGAGAGAAGCGGAGAGGCGTGCGGTTAGAGTCGAGTTTCGCGTCTACGCGTCTTTGCTTATTGATCGCGGCGGCGCGGCGCGGCGTGGCGTCGGTGGCGCCGCGGCGCGGTCGCCGGCCGGCGGCGGCGGCGCGCGTTTCCGTCCTCGTGCGCCAGCTGTCAAAAGAGTGTGACGTAACCGCGCTAGGGCGGCGCACACACGGTGGCCGCCAGCCGCTCGCTGAGTACGTCCGCGCAGTACGCTCCGCTCTGACCAGTCCCGCTGCACTCGCGCGCGTGGACCCGTGCACTGAGCCCCACGCCGCACAGTCGCGGCAGGTGAGCCGGGTTGGGGCCGGGGTGCCCCGGCCGTTGCAAGTGCTCGCCGCGTTATTGATCGCATCGCATCCCATACCGTCCGACTAGTTTAATGTTTATAAACAGTCGACCGCATCTATTCGGTCCCTCTTGTTTTTGATACGTTTGTCTGGCAGCGAGCGATCCGGACGGCTGATCCTGAATGCACCGCCCGCGCCGGCACCGCACCGACCGGACCTAGTATGTATGCACTTGTTTACGTCGATTTTCCTTCATGTCTACGCAACATTTTTCTCACCGCATCACGTACATCGCTGTATCATCACGTACACGTATCAACGCTGTGGCAAACTATAAATATGATAATTTTAGAATGTTTGCTTGTAAACATTCGCATGTTGTCACTGGACTCTACATAGACAGCCCGTAATTTGGCGTCTATTGCGATTCGAGAACTGCCGGCACTGAAAACGTAGCATGCGTCTGCTCTACCGTTTTTTACACTTATCGTTACATGCTAGAAGGTACTTTGCCTACACACTAGGCACTGCATCGCAAAGCCTATGCGTTTGTTGCGCAACTGAATCGAACCTGTTACTAGGTGCTTGAAACGAAATATCATTAGATAGGTACCTATCTAACCTAACAGCCTAGTTACAAATTTTATATTCTCAGATGTGCGGGTGTAAGGCAATTGAAGCCATTAAAATTGTGGCAACATACTTACTGCCTATTACAGCTAAAATGTGTTGAAAGGGTCATAGAGCAAAGTTCATAGAACAAACAAATTTATTTATTAACATTTTTTATGTTTTGTTTTCATTAGACCTATTACAAAACTTTCTGTCCCTTAAGCTTAATACTTATTTGGTACATATAAATAAAACAACCTTGCGAGAATTGTAATTTATATAATATGTGAGTTTAAGAAATTGATCAAATATTGAAATAAAACAACTTTACGGATCTACTCGCGTTTATTTTACACATTAGTTTTAATTAATGTTTATCCTGACGTTTCGAACCCTTTGCAGGGTCCGTGGTCACAGGGAGACTGAGGTGTTGGTCGTCTCATAATTAGTTAGTAGCTTGTATAATCTCATTTAAATTTAATCAGGTGCGTTCCGTTTTACGCAGAAAGACTTACAGTATCTTTTGGTCTGGCAGTATGGTGTTGGGGCTGGGATTTAATATTTTATATGATGGGATCCCAGCCTGGTGGTAGATTCCGACCATCTTCTCTATTAAAATTAGGATGTTTTTTAATTACAATAGCCTCGCGTATCATCCTAGGGATGAATCGTTGTTCTCTAGCGAGTATTTGTGGTTTATCAAATCTGATGTAATGGTTGGGCCCCTCTAGGGAATGTTCGCATACTGCAGACTTATTTTCGCGCCTATGCTTGACGTCGGCTATATGTTCTTTAACACGGGTTTCTACACTTCTCTTTGTTTGCCCGATGTAAGAGAGCCCACAGTCGCAGTCCAGTTTGTACACGCCAACATCTTGAAGGGGTATGTTGCACTTGACACGTCGTAAAAATTGGTTGATCTACTTCGGCGGCTTGAAGTAAGTATTGATTGAAGCTCACTTTAAGATATGTCCAATCTTGTCAGTGACACCTTTCATATATGGAAGTACAGCAGGTTGGCGCTCGAATGTGGTTGGTTTATTGCGTTTTCTGTGACGAAGCCGTGGTACTTTCAGATTATTGTAGTAGTACGTGCTTGACATGCTGAAGCTCAGCAGCCAGGTGTTGGGTGTCACAGATACCGCGTGCTCTCTGAAACAAAGATTTCCCTACAGTAGCCAACTGTCTAGGATGGTGGTGAGAATCACCATTGAGGTACCTATCTGTAAGGGTTACTTTACGATACACAGTGTGACTCAAACTATGGTCCGGATTCCTGATGATTAAAGTATTCAAGAAAGCTAGCTTACTGTCTGCCTCTAACTTCATTGTGAATTGGATTTTTTGATGTATTTTATGATTTTTTGCTGTGTTCAGGGCTCTCTCCTCGAAGTCTTCCATAAAGATAAACTAATGTGTAAAATAAACGCGAGTAGATCCGTAAAGTTGTTTCATTTCAATGTATAGTGTTCGTGTAAACTTTAGAAAACAATATTTAATCAAATATGTTTCAAAGAGACCATTAAATTCTGTAACAAAAATATACTTAGCAGCGAGCTTTTTAACATTCGAACTCAGTAGTGGCGAATATTTCAAATTATAGCACAAGTAGGTGTACAACAAGGAAATTAATAAAACCCCAAGGTTTCCATCGGAAACTAAATCACGAGCGGAAACAAGCGATTTGGAAGCGGAAAAATGTCACGATTCTGAATTTCTGACACTGTAGGTGAGCAACAAATAAAAAAATTGTTTGCGTTCTGTCTGTTTCACTGCAAAGTTCACGCGTTAATAATAACCTTTCCGTCCTCCCTATGACATGAGGTCCTTCAAATGAGGCGTGAAGAGGCACCTTGTGGGCCGGCAGGGTGAGGGAGTCTGATGCTGCGTTGTTTTCACGCTGCATAGCAGTTGCCTTAGCGTCTGAATTCCATTCCCACTTAACATCAGATGGAGCGAAGTCATTCGCCGCGATAAATATTTAAAAAAAAACTCCGTTTATAAAGTGGAAGAAATGGTGAGAGGCCTTTTCCCAGCAGTGGGACTGTGAGGGCCAATAATAATAATAGCTCCGTTCATGTGCAAGCGGAAAGGTTAAGTTTTATTTGCGGTTATCTAGCTCAGCATCGGCTAGCTAGAACAATACGTTGATGCGGGCTCTACGGAACCGCACATACTGCGACCTAGTTTGGGCAGTCCCATTAGGTGAGGTCATGTCCCAGACGTTTCTGGGTCTGCGTGGTGGCAGGAAGCTCGCATTTCTTTACGTTGGCACGGCTGCCAGATAAATAGTGGATGTCCTGACTCCTTGCAAATCATGCCGGAAGCCAATGAAATGCAAGTGGGACAAAATGCTGTTGCAAAAGTAGAGCAGATTATAATATCTAATAGGTTAGGTATATTGTAGCGCTGTGTTCTTGCGCCGATGGCTAATCGAGTCTGCCTGGCTAGATCACCGGTTACAGACCTATAAGTCGATGGTGCGATATCAGTGGTGGGTACATTTAAGTACAAAGTCCGCCTAGCTAGCTACCACCATCTTATAAATCTTTCATCATCTCAACAGTGTTAGCAGCATTGTTTTTTTCTGTTATAGAGATCAAATAGCCAGCTCCTCAGTAGTTGAGGATTCCGGGTGAAGTGCGCGACCACCTGCGACACTTAGTAAAGATGATGAGCGCTTTTTCGTTCTGAAATAAAAATAATACTCAACTCGTCCTTCTAAAACGAGAAGAGTTTTATTCTAATATTAGCGCTGTTATAATGAATGGGTAAAGAAAAGAATTTTTTCCTTATTATCAGTAAAGGTCAGGGCCATAGAGATTTTGGCATTAGAGCCATTCACAAGAGCCGTTCATTCATTGCTAAATCTCATGCTAAATGCTAAATCTCAGAACAATAACTAAACCTTAGTTATATTAATTTTCTTAATGTAATTTAATTTTATAACTTTATTTTACCTAATTTTATTTTATTTTATGTAATTTGATTTGTTTCTGTTTTGATTAACTTTATTTCAACTTTTCAATTTATTTTATTTTATTGTTTGATTTAAATTTGTTTTAATTTATTTAAATTTAAACTTATTAACAAGTCACAAGGGTTGGAGCAAAGCAACCCCAACACGATTATTTCACAATTACTTACCTGGGGTTGTTTCTCATTTAATTGAAATGTAAGATTTTTGTTAATAATAAACAATTTTTTTTTATTTTGAAAGCTAAATTACATTTTAACCGACTTCAAAAAAAAGGAGGAGGTTCTCAAATTCGACTGTATTTTTTTAATGTTTGTTACCTACCTCAGAACTTATCAGAACAGTATCGACTGGGTGAACCGATTTTGATGATTCTTTCTTTATTTGAAAGCTGGTGTGGTCTCATTCTAATTTGATCCAGTTCTGACGATGGAATCCTTAAGGAATTGAGGGAACTCCTCAAATATTGTAGGCATACCTATAGCTATTTTGGTATTTTCAGCAATAAGTCAAGCATTTGCATTCAGAAAGTATCATTTGTGAAGTGTAACTGATGAAAAAGACCACAGATTGCCACCGGAACTTCTCAATGATAAGTATTTCACGGGTGGCGATAAGATATTTCGTTTAAGATAGTTAAGCGACTATGACGAAGCAAAAGAAAGCGGGCACCGGAACTCAGTTTTTGATTTCCTACTTTGAGATAGGCGTTTCTCGTTTTCTTCATTTGTCTCATTTAAATGGCGCTGTCTCATACGAGCAGCGCGTTTAGTAGGTCTACCCATATTCGCTTTTGATAAATAGATCAAAACGAATCACTAAAAAGCGAGTAATAAACAAAAAAATTAACCAAAAAAAATGACTCCAAAAATTTTTACTAATAAAATTGCACTAAAAATTCAAAAATAATTGCGAAGTTTAGTTTGTTCAATTTACTTGCAATTAATCTTTATTATACCTTTATTAAAGAAACAAATAAAAAATATATTTTTAGACTGCGTATATTATAGACAATCATTTTATTAGGAAAATATATAGGTACAATTATTGTTATTTTTTGGAGTCGGTGCCAGTGCCAGCCAAGGTAACTTTAACATAAACATTTAACGACATACTATATATAATCATAATAGTACATTCAATATAATGTTATGCATGAAATTTTGACTACAGACGCGGACTGGCATTGGGTCCAAAAATAACAATAATTGTACCTATATATTTTCCTAATAAAATGATTGTCTATATAAGTAGTCTAAAAGTATTTAAGTTAATTGCAAGTTAATTGAACAAACTTCGCAATTATTTTTTAATTTTTAGTGCAATTTATCTGTCTAACTTTTTGGAGTCTGTATATTTTTTTAGTTTTTTATGTCTCATTATTGTTCTAGTTCTAGCGTTCGTAGATGAACAAGCTCTACAAACTCACATTTTAATATATCATCGTAAGTTCAAAGAACACGCTATCTTCATGCAAAGACCTTTACGTGGTCGTGTTAGTATTTCCTTTGCTTCTACAAGTGAATGTGGACTGCCATAAAGTTAGAGATGTAACAGAAACAGCATCTCCCACCCAGCCGTCTCACTGTCGACAATTGATTTATTCGACAATAACTCATGGCAGATAAAGCATCGCGGGTCAAATTAACCGCAGCCCGAATCTTCTTTGTAAATAATTGCACGATAACGCCCCATGACGCCAAATAAAAGTGCTCCGTCGATCTAGAACGGGTATATGCCCAAAGAACGGCCAAGACGCTAATCGACGTCACGGAATCTGTGAACACTTGGCTCGTGATTAAAACTTAGAAATGACACGATCCCCTTTCTGTGCCGCCGATGCAGTGAAGGTAAACGCCGATCAACGTCAAACTTTGAGTGTTGCAATTTGTTAGAGTGGAGCGCCCAACGAAGTGGAACAGTTTCTAAATGTGACTTTAATGTTGGCAGTGAGGTGTGTGCTCTTCTTTCTCGCCCCCTGACCTGAACATTTCCTATTGTGTCGCTAAGAGTTTCGCGAACTTTGGAAAGTTGTGACAGTTTCACACTGGGCTGGGACGACATCGAGCTTGTCCGTGGTGGGAATTGGTTGCTCCTTTTATTTTTCTTTCTTGAGTCTTAACGCAAGAAAGAAGCCCATCAATTGCACCTTTGCAACGGTGACGCTAGCACAAGAGTTAGATATTTAGACGTTTGATGATTAACGTAGTGTGATGGACTGACAATCTGCACAGGGCGGCTGGCTAAAATTATAGGCGGATAACCAAAAATAGGGCTCAATTACACTCCTTGGCAGATGCCTATACCCAGCAGTGGACTACGATAGGCTGGATGATGTATGATGGATGTTTAGACAGAGAGCTTTTAAAATGAACAACTTTTATGGATCTACTCGCGTTTATTTTCCACATTAGTTTTAATTAATGTTTATCCTGACATTTCGAACCGTCACAGGGAGACTGAGGTGTTGGTCGTCTCATAACGAAGACCAACACCTCAGTCTCCCTGTGACCACGGACCCTGCAAAGGGTTCGAAACGTCAGGATAAACATTAATTAAAACTAATGTATAAAATAAACGCGAGTAGATCCGTAAAAGTTGTTTCAATTCAATGTGTAGTGTTCGCGTACACTTTAGAAAACAATAGAGAGCTTTTAAAGAGAAAACTTATTTTTTCAAAGAAATAATAAAATATTTCGGAACTTGTTATTGTTTGTCTTCAAGTAAACGAGTAAGATAACTTTTGTTTGCGGTCTGAAAAAGTAAACTTTAACATTGATGGATTCAAAAATTATATAGTAAAGTTCAAACCGATTAAATAAACTATAAACTAAAGGTCGACTGATTAAGAACTTGATTAGTTCTTTTTGTTTATTTCTGCTACATTGATAAAGCGAACCGAACATTTTGCGAACATACCTTGTAACATATTAATATAATAACTTTATGATAAATACAAAGGCATAAAAAGAAATTTATGTATACTATTATCAAGCCTGCCTCGTGACTCCCTTTATGGTTCAACCATTACTTATGAATCATAATAAATCCGGTATATAAGTAAACGTTATTGCTTATCGGTAGCCATTAATTTTCACAAGCTAAAATTTTGAAATGATGTATGAAACTAATTAGGTTTAATTAAAAAAAATCTTATAATATCTAATATTGTGAAATTATTATTGGTCTCTAAAGTTACACATACACCACAAGTTAAAATTAAACTTTCACTTTGCATTAAATATAGAGACAAGGTGTCAATCTCCCTGTGACCATTAAATCTAGACATAGACCTATATAAAAGGCAGTCTAAAAGTATCTTTGTGGTCTCATGTATCATATATCCATTGAGCCCTATTAAAAAAAAAAATAGTTATTAATTGACAGGTCATACGACACGCCGACGCATAGCTCGCCTAAAAGTTAAGCGGATAGGAAGTACTCGACTTTAGTTATGAAAACTGTGTACCTAAAACACTTACAAAGTCACTTTTACTTTTCGCTTTCTGACGTAGAAGCATAAGTGAGTTGACTGTGTTTATACGATTGTGCTAACAGCCGACGATTGTTGAGTGCGGAACTGCTGAGCGCGGATTCATTCACCATTCGTAATGCATAAAAGCAGTATTGTCTATTTTTTCACCAAGAGGCGCTGGCTGCTTCAATGCCAAATATATTCTCGTTCTCGTTAATGTGACCGAATGCCGAATACTAGCACTAGCACTTAGTAAATAAAACTGGCACTTACACACCCGGTTTTATAAAGCCAATTTACATCAATTGTCAATCGTCATCAATTAACAGTCATCACTGCTGAAATGTATTTTTTGGCTCAGAACAATGATTATTCTGAGACATTTTACAAGTGTCAAAGTATGCGCTAAATCAGATTTCATCACAATACAAAACTTATTGTAATGTATTGTATTGTAATTGGTCATCGCTATCAGCTACCTTAGATATAACAAGGCGGCAATATTGTGGGAATGTTATTGTCACGCCCTTGTATTGTAATGAGACAGACGCAGGACGCAAGAGACCTAGAACAATTATTCTACAGTTGACCTAGAGGCGCTCATGACCATCCCAAATATAATTTGTACAGACAGCGACGAAAGTTAACACGGCAATTTGTCAATGTGTAGCGCAGCAGACTGTATGTTGTTTTCTAAAGTTTACGCGAACACTACCTACACATTGAAATTAAACTACTTTTACAGATCACTGTCTGTGACAACGGACCCTGCAAAGGGTTCGAAACGTTAGGATAAACATTAAATCAAATTAATGTGTAAAATAAACGCGAGTAGATCCGTAAAAGTAGTTTCATTTCATTGTATGTTGTTGATTGTAGGGACTTTTCAGGCTTAAATAAATATGGCGAGGTATGGCTAAAACTTGTATTCAAGCAAAGGGAACGCAACCGAAGAGATAATTGCCACATGGCAAAAATAAACTTCCAAATAAATGTTGCTAGTTACAACACAAACCAACCAAATAAACTAAAAAGAGTAAAAAAAGCAATTTTGAAAGCTAGAATCATACATTAAAAAGATGAATATGCATAAAAGAAACAACTACTTAAATGAAACTGAAAAAGAAACTAAAAACCAGCTAACAGCGCATGCGCAAGAGTTCTGAGCCCCAAGTCCATTACTAATAGTGACATTTGGTTGTCCGCGACTGACGCAAGGACCAAAAGCTGCCTATCATGCTGTGCTGTTATGCCCAGTTATACCACTGCTATTAGTGTATTATCGAATTGCAATAGTTAAAGTCACGGCAGTCCAAATAAACTTTGAACCAGCTGTAATGACACATAACGACTGATCTTAGTTCATCACCATCCTAATTGTATAGTTACATCCAGCAACCAAACAATCTAACAATCGCCTGTCAACAAGTCAAATAGTTCCCAGCATCATCTGTTCTATTAATTAGTCAAGTTAATATGACTTGGTCCTAAAGCGGTCAGCGCTTTCGTCGTTAACCGTACCTACATGTCATGTTTGGGCGCGTTGCAGTGGCCTTAGCCCTGACGTCGGTCGCGCAATCGGACAATACAAACGGTGGCCAGCTCCTATGCTGAACTGCTAACAAAAGCCAGCCACGTCACCTGGGTGCGTCAAAGCAGAGTATAGTACACCTTTCATTATTTCATTACGAACAAGCTAATGCTATGCTAAACTAAAACCAAACTAACTAGTAAACTCTGTGCTTCGGAAGGCACGTAAAGCCGTTGGTCTCGGCTGCATTAGCAGTTTATTAGCAGTCGTTAAAGTCCACCAATCCGCACTGGGCCCGCGTGGTCGCTCGGAGAATCTAGAAGAAAACCTCTATCGGTGCTTCGTTTCGCACGGCTTGAGAAGCCCTTTAAGTTTCTAGCCGCCCCCAAAAAGTCCGGTGACTCTGAAAATGCCGTCGGAGGCAATCAGCAAATTCTCCCCAAAAAAATTGAGTTACACTCTCTTGCTTCTTACCTTACCTACTTGTTTACTCTTTAACTAACAGGAATTTAACAGGTGGCCATCACCTTCAAACAAAGCTTTCTCTTTTATCTTACGTGTAAAACGTCTAAACGTCTAAAACGGCAAACTGTGCTTGCCGTCTCACCTGATGTTAAGTGATGATAAGACAAATGATGGAAGCGCCCATCACCCGGGATCCTCAACTATTGAGGCACTGGCTATCTTATCTCTAACTGCCGGAGCACAACAATGCTACACACATTGTTGCTATGGTGACATACTATAAGATGGTGGTAGCTAGCCAGGCGGACAAAGACGCCATAAGAAGCGCTGGGAATCGAACCCGGGACCTTTAGGTCTGAGACTGGTGGTTGTGACCACTAGACCGAAGAGGCGGTTAAATAAAGCTATTGTGACACCATATAGCTAAAATGTTAAGTTCGCTGGTACTTTTACACCTCCAAGCAGACATGTGGCCTTGTTCATCGTCACTTTGGTACTTCTAACACAATATCTTCAGATTTTTTTTTAATTTATAAATTGCACTACGTGGTGACTCAGGGATTGCTTCATTGCATTACTTCTAGAGTCACCACACCCATAGCGGTAGTAGCTATTGGTCGTTTGCTAAGTGAATCGTGCCGGTCTCCCATCAGACAAATCAGGCGGTGTTATTATTCAACTAATACATTACCGGCAGGGTTGGTGCCGTTGATTGGTCAATGCAGTAACGATCCGGCGGCAGATGCTCCTCGTAGCTATAGAGATGCCATTAATGCCTCCTTCCGTCAGTTACTGGCTCAGTAATAATAGCACAGCGAAGTGATAGATCGTCAATTGGGATTAGACAAAGGAAATTGTTACTGAGCTTACGTCTTTATATAATACTAGAATTCGAATTTCGACCACTGGGCGACCACAGTGGTCGTAATTCGACCGTAATTTTATTAAGGCTGCACGGATTGTATCCTAAGCAATGAAAAATTTAAAAGATAGAATGTGAGTTTGGATTGGCATTTCGGCTTTGATTTCGGCTGCTCCTCTTCCATTTTTATCTAATTATAAGCCTAAAAAATAAGTTTCAAGCGTCTAGCTTTAAAAATGACGTTATTTCAACCCTTTACAGCCCGCATTTAAAAGTAGCTTATGTCCTTTCTCAGGCTCTAGCTAGACTATCTCGGTACCAAATTTCATTTAAATCGGTTATGTAGTTTTGGCGTGATTGCGTAAGACAGACAGACAGAGCTACTTTCGCATTTATAATATTAAATAAATAGCTTAGTAGTTACAGTCTTAACTTAAAAAATTACAATCGGTTTCGGTTTTTCTTTAAGCATTGCTAATTTAACGCCAATTTCAATATCACCCAGACTCATGAGACAGTTCTTCTTCAGTGATTTCGATGATCAAAATCCCTCAACTTTCTACATTAATTGATCATAGAAGAGGATATGTTACATGATTTTAAAGATAACTAACTACCTAGTTAATACAAAATGGAAAATAAAAATATCCAATATTGCTTTAGAATATAACTTTGGAACATTTTACGATAAAATTATTAGCTGAAATAAATATTTTTCAAGCCCTCTTGCAATAAGTCTAAACTAAGAACAAACTCACACATACTTACCCCAAACCAAACACATATTCACATCATTCAAAACAAGTCCTTCAGACAGAGGGCAATAAAAGGCTGAGCCTTTTATTACCCGTTTAATACGGTATCTTGTATCCATATTCTAGGTCATATATCCAGCAGGCACATATTGGTATAGACCGGGGTACAGACTTTATGTATAATACGGGAAGCATGCTGGATTGATTACCGCCGGGACCGAATGTGTACACAGTCTGGCGGAATTTGGCTCCGGCGCGCTCCGCACACAGAGCAACTTTGATCTCCGTATTGCGTCAACAGGCAACTAGCAACAACTAGCTGTTTCCATATAACCTAAATAAACTGCGCAGACAGAGCAACTCTAGTGGCGAGTTTCGATGATCGTCACCAGTTTCCAGTCGCTGCTCTCGCTTCTATACATATAATAAAGCTAAAGAGGGTCGAAAGTCTGTACATGGAAGATATTCGAATAAAAGTTGGCTGGGGATCCTTAGAATCGATAACAGAACACGTTCCAACAGTTTTTAGAATTTATGTCTGTTTGTCTGTTTATCTGTTTGTCTGTTTATCAACTAGTACAATAATTTTAAAATTATTGTAACTATAGCAACTGCCAAATTTGTACTAGTTGTGACATGTTGTTGGGTTCCCCAACTGGCAAACACTGACTTCTGGTGTATTAAGAATCGCCGTAACCTTAAACTAAACCTTTTTGTTTCTGCAATTGGCGACCTTTAATGAAAAATCTTATGAGTTGATATATTCTTCAACTATAAGTTGTTAGTTTCTGCAAATAAAGTTGCTGTTACTGTCTACGGAGCGCCTAAGTCTTTATATGGTGTCGATCTACAGCTTCGTGGGTGTCGACTGTCAATGACAGTATGCCATTCGCGATGATGACACTGTTAATTTGATGAGATATTGGATTCGCCGCCCCCGGGGATTTCGTGAAATACGAATAGATTGTATAGCGATCTTGGGAAATAAAGGGAGAGACATTTTATATTTAAGAGGTATAATCTTGATTCTGCTACAAGTTACAAGGCTTTACGAAATAGAGAGCGTAAATTGCGTACCTAATTGTTTAAGTGAAATTCAATGAAAATAGTATTTTGTATCTATAAAATTGTATGTATCCTATTGTTACAGATGTCCCTATACATAGATGAATCGTTCTCATCGCCATCATCATCACCAGCTTTGCTGAAATTTCAATAAAAAATTATTTATTCATTTAACAAAATAAAGTAGAAATTTAAAAATTGCACCATAAAGCCAATTACAGGTCCTCACATATAGCAACAAATTAAAGTAGGGTTATATATACATTACATCACAAGATGTCTTGGGAAAACTGTAATAAACATTTGAATGTTCCGGTTTAATTTGTCAAAACAATTCTTAAACAGAGGCCTGTGCCATACACACTTTATTATATTCTTCTGCCTTATGTTTTTGCTTTAAAACCCCATAAACGTTCTTGTGTTTAGAAAATATAGCATATTGTCAGCTATTGAATTGAGTATTGCGAGAAAGAATAAGTACAAAACATTAACAGAGTGAATACGACCGACGGCTTTGTGAGAGGTGATCCTATGCCAATCTCTACGGAAAGCATATTCGTACCCCTCCAATTTAATTCCAATTTCTGCGAGAATCAATGAAACGTACTCGGCCGTCTAACAAATGTGGAAGCGTTTTGAGTAACCTCTCCTTTAAATTGCGATGCGATTGAGTTTCTTAATTAAAAATGTTGTGAAATGAAGAAATTCAATTCTGTTTATTTTTCTTTGTTTTGTTTTGTGTGATTAACTGTTGGCATTATTTTCTTGATTGCATTTTTGCTGCGTTAAGCGTGAGTTAGAAACTTGGGTAGTTGACTGGTTAGTCAATATAGAAACTTTTTAACAACTGTCAAAACGATTAGTTTTAATAGAAATTGTATGGGATTAGCAAACTATGACGTCACTATTTCTTTCCGTCAATTGAGTGTTTATTAATAACTTTTTAGGTTACAGAAATTCATGCTTAGGTTAAATAAAAAATTGGTCAATGTTATAAAGAACTGTTACCTGATTTCATTTATACGCTTATTGTTCTAGAATTAATTGTTGTTGTCAACTATCCAAATTCGGCGCTCAGTGGCTAGAATATACGGCACGCCACGCATGTTAATCAATATAATGTAGAGTCAGCATCCATTGACGATATACTTATTAAACAAAATAATTTAAACGGGTATTAACGCAAACTAACTAGTAAAAGGGTATCATACCTTCTTTATACCCGACGTCTCGACCGAGTTACAACGGCCGTGGTCACGGGCTTTTTACTAATTAGTTAGCGTTAATCCCCGTTTAAATTCGTTTGTTTAACTATGGAACGCGAAAGTTTAAAATATTTACTTATTGATTTAAATAAATGCAATCATATTGCTAGAGTTTGGATTATGTTAGTGCTTTAATAAAAAATAAAGATAGTGTTTGAAGAAAACAAACTCAAATCATAATGAAAATGAGGTTAGATTCTCTCAAAACATTTTTGACCACTTTAGGATCAATCTGACGCCAAATGCACTTACGGTTCTGCATGTTATATAAAAAAATATATATATTAAATAAACCATAATTGATATACATAAGTTAATTTTTTCCGCAAAGGAGTTCAATTATAACTAAATATTCTAATTGGGTTACTGAGGATATGCGTTAATCATGTGCCATGTTGTATACAGGATGTTTGGTAATATGTATATATTCCCTACCCTAATTTAAATGAGATGTGAAGAAGCAACTTGCGAGTTGATAAGGTTGGGACGCTAGCGCAACACAATCATAAGCTGTCTGCGAATCTCTGATTGTTGTTTAACTAGCTGACCCGGCGGACCTTTTTTTTTTTTGTGTTTTTTTTTATGGCTCCGGATGAAATCTATCAAACCTATGTCCTCACGCAGACTTCTTAAGAGAATTTGAAAAGTGGCGTTGCACTGTTTTGTTTCATTTGCCAACACTCATGCACACTCACGAACACTTAACGGTTAATAATCCATCATTATTATTAACATTAATATTCGACATAACACAAATTTTAGAAAATAAAACAAAACTGCAGACATGACTCTTCACTTTCCCGCCAAGAAGTCCCCCGGCGGACTTCGTACCGCTTTGACAGTTTCCTGACAAATGTCAAAAAGAAAAAAATCTGTCAAAATTTCAATAAAAATAGTATAAAAAACTACCAAATAGGTTCTATTCCCAACATCGAATCCAAGACCTAGTTAGTAAATTGTGGAACCAAATATAGAGAAAAGGTATGAGTTTCATTCCCGTGGGAATATCGGGATAAAAATGTTAATGTGTTAATCCAGGTTATAAACTATTTGTATGCCGAATTTTATCCAA
The DNA here is from genome assembly GCA_949315975.1 of Eudonia truncicolella. Taxonomy (NCBI): domain Eukaryota; kingdom Metazoa; phylum Arthropoda; class Insecta; order Lepidoptera; family Crambidae; genus Eudonia; species Eudonia truncicolella. The sequence goes on along the minus strand of OX438825.1, from coordinate 7,601,695 downwards.
ATCCATCCATCCCTTACACAAACTTTCGCGTTTATTTCGCGTGTGATTAACATCAGATCGCGAGGAGTCGCGGGAAGGGGGAACGCACAATACCTGGAATCTTTATTCAATGAGAAACTGCCTGTTATACTCTCACTGTCGGAACATAAAAATGTTACATTCCTATCTGTTATGGAATGGAGACTGAGCTATGAGGTGGTGATAGCTAGCTAGGCGTACTGAAACAAGCCTTGATAGGTACTTGCAACAAAACCGAATAGTATTATGTATAGTATCTACCTCCTGATGGGAATTGAACCCAGGACCAAGAAGTCTTCTGAGGCTGGTCAAGTCAAGGCTTGTAAGAGTAAGTATTCTCATAGTTATCCAGATAATATATCTGTTAATATTTATAATCATAATCGTCACAAGTAATTTAAAAATAATAAATAATATTATTAAAACATGAGAATGAAGTTGTTAATTAGAGTAATAAGGTTATGGCATTATTTTTTCATTCTCTGGGATTTTACGTGGGTAGATTATTTTGAATAATAATTTTGCCTAACTTTGTTTACAACGAGGTTGCAGAAAGATAAAGATTGCATTAGCGATAGTGCACTGAAGTTAACCCTTAACGCAGCATGATCTCATGATTAACAGCATCCGATACGAAATAACACTTATCGCATTGACATAAGAACGGTATTGAGTCGTTACGTCATAATATGTTCCATTATCTGTAGATGTATATAACATCGGCGCAACCGCGGAAGCGAAAGAAATACAAACACTACCGATCGCGATCCGACCGGAAACAAAGTAATACGAATCGGCTATCGGCCAATCTGTTTTGTTTTACGACATAACGTGTGAGGCATTCATGAGACTTGATGGATCTCATTAGTTAACTTGCTCTATTGAATCATTTTAAATCGTGTTATATATATAATTATATTATAATTATATAATTATATATAGTTATATAGATAATTGTGTTATATATTAGCCGTGTTTTTTGAGAGAGTTTGCTGTTGCCGGCAACAAACAGCGTCGCAGCGTAAACAGCATCACAGGACTTTTTTGGGTGGCGAAAAACTTAAAGGGTTCCTCAAGCCGTGTCATCCAAACGCCGTCAGGAGGTTTCCAAAAGGAATGGCATTTCCCAAGCGTGCCCCAGTTCCCTTCTAGATTCTTCGAGGGGTTCGGATCGGATCGTCGAGGGCGTCTAAAGCCTAGGACCTCGACTCGAGTTGAGACATGTCTGTAAATGTCAAATAAGAGTATTATGATGGAATAGAAGTTATGAGATCATTTAAAGCAATATCACACTTACAGTTGAGCAAATAAAGTATAAATACCAAAGCGAAATTTCAGAAACAGCTAACCCCCTTATTCATAAAAACTATTTAAGCATTATTTAGTTAAACATTGTTTTGTCAACGTCACACAAACGTCATTTTGAATTTGAGAAAAAGAGACAAAGTTTACTATTACTAAAGAGGTAAAGTTTGTGACTTTGTTTGTTTGAGTTTAAAAAATACGAAATCCACGTTTACGAAGTCACGAGAAAAGTGCAAGTCATATTCTAATTTTATTAATTTAGGCAATTTGAAAAAAGATAGTGTTGAAAAAAATTTCACTATCGGCACCCGAAAAATTTCACCCGTACCCCATGACATGCTGGGTCAGGTGCGCTACCAACTATGCTATCGCGGCTCCTAGTTGTTAGTGCACCTAGCCCAGCATGTCATAGGGTGCGGGTGCAATTTTTCGGGTGCCAATCGTGGAATTTTTTTCAACACTTTGTCAAGGGGTGTGTTTGAATCCAGCTCGTGGAATTATTTCAACACATTGTCTTTTTTCAAATTGTAAATTGGTCGCAACAAAACTTGCGTAAAATTATATGTAAATAATCATAATTTAGGAAACACTAATTTAATGCTATGGTTGTAGGTTTTAATTGTATATACGCCACAACTTTTTGCCACCTAGAATCGGTACAATGTAAATTTACTTAAGAAAACTTATAATATCACTTACGTACTAAACGGTACTACTTAATACCTTTTTATAAGTTCATTGCTACCTCTTGTGGCTTGTAAATGGCTCTATATTATTACATACCATAAGCGTTATACAATAAGCTACCCAAATATATATAAAAAAATCGCATACTTATCCTCATGTCATTTCTGCACCACCCTATGTTTGACTGGTAAATAAAATTTGTAAAAAAACTGACATCCTAAACATTATGGCATAGTTACTCGTAGTTAGGGTAACGTGTCGCTACATTGTGTGTTGCAACTTTCATAAATCCTATTTCATAAATAAAGTTTGCTGCGTGTGCGCAAAAAAAGCATCTCATCGTAATAAATTAGTATTATGACCGAGTCAATAATGAAATCATTTCTTGTCTACGCATATATTAGATTAAAATCACCCGTGTCGTGCACCCATTGTTGTGTTTTTTTTCTGAATAGTCGCAAGAAGTGAATGACTTCCTATTTTAATGTGTTACAGAAACCATTGTGCAAAGGCAGCCGTGTTGTGGAATAAAACAGACCTCTTATCCCGATGGATATAAAAATACTCTGATTTTTCTATACAGAGTGCCCCAAAAAGTGTTAAACGGAAGGCTTAGGGCCTTACAAATAAACAAAGAATAAACTTCGAATAGTTATTATTGTTTTGTCTCTTCTACTTTCATTTGAAATTAAGTTTACAAGACGGAAACAAAACACTGAATAACTATTCGGAGCTTTTAAGTAAGCTTTTTATAGTAGAAACTCGCAGATATTTGAAGTAGAGTATGAATGTTACGCTACATTACATAATGTTAACTGCATAGTTTGTTTGCCACAAACAAAACAAACTTTGAATATTTTATAATTGAGTAATAATAACATGTTGACATATTGTGTCACGAACATTTTTTTATGTCACACGTTATCCTTGATTCGTGACCACTTTTACTTTAGTTGCATTTTAAGCCTTGTAGTAAGTGTATATTGAAGCTTAGATCCACAAAAAAAACGACTTACATATTCATGAAACGGCTAAATGTGAACACGTTTAACAATGTTGCCAGATTCAAGAATGTTGTCTGGTTTTCACAGTTTTTTATTAAACAACAAATTTTATAACAGTTACTTAAATGTAGAGACGAGAGTGAAAAACGTCTTATTTAATTTACGAGTATATACACTTTGATAATATAATAAGTTAGTAAAAACTGTAAAAACAAAACAAAAATGTAAACGGTAAGGCCGCGTGGTGATTCCCAATACTGAATTTATTCATTTTACTAAGAGACTAGTTATACAATTGTTTTATAATAATAACAATAACAATAAATCATTTCTTTCAGACCATACTCCTAATTCGTCCTAATTCCTAATTTCTCCTAAGTCCTAAGTCATAAGTCCATATTGATGTGTTAGTTACAAAATAATCTTAATCTATGTTAGTTAACAATGTAATTCTTTATTAAATTAAATCATTCAAATAAATTAAATTATATTTCTTAACAGTAGGTATCTCAGTTTTTATATACATAACATTAAATTAAATAAACTAATAAATTAAAATTTCCTATATTATTTTATTTTACAATATGGAGGACTGTAGTAGTGACTCCAGCGCTGTAGGAGGGAAGATTCCCACCTGTCAGCAAACTCGCACAGGATTCTGTTGGGGCTGGCTTTAACTTCTACACCTTAAACATTGTTGAACAGTGACGATCCTACTCAGACATGATGGTGATAGCTAGCCTGGCGGACTTAGAGAAAGTCTTACTACCAGTCAAACCGGGTAAATATTACATAATATTTACGCAGTTTATAATCAAATGTTTTAAGTGCAGTAAAATAATTAATTTGCATACGTTTTCTTAATAAAGCCATAGATAGCGCTGCTGCTGAGGTAAACACCAAGCTCATGTTTTAATTAGAACTGATTGCAATCAGTCGGGGCTGTGTTTTATTTCACAGGCAACTGACCTTTTCCTCGGCGAGGAATGCTATTCTATTGTCATTCCCACACGACCTGCCGGCTAACCACCTGACGAGCACGCCTTTGAAGCGAAGGCTTCTGTGCAAAACACTCAAATACCTACACGCTCAAAGAGTTGCAGAGTACCTAAATAAATATGTTTACTGAATTTGTCATTAATTTATCATTACTTATTAGAAAAAAGAATATAAATACTCGTACTGGCGAGATGTCTAATAACTTATGTGATTATTAGTGATACATTTTTGTTACAATAAGTGCATACCTATATAATATATAATAGTCAAGCTAGGAAGCTGAGGAGCTCGATGGCGCATTGGTTAACGCGCCCAGTCTGCGAGTGCCGAGGTTAAGCAACTTTCGCAAAGGCCGGTTATCGGATGGATGACCAAAAATGTATCATCTCGAGCTCCTCTGTGCTTCAGAAGGCACGTAAAGCCGTTGGTCCCGGCTGCATTAGCAGTCGTTAACAACCACCAATCCGCACTAGGCCCGCGTGGTGGTTTGTGGCCCGTTCTCCCTATCCATCCATAGGGAAGGCTCGTGCCCCTGCAGGACATAAAAAGGGGCTGATGATAATGATGATGACGATATAGTCAAGTCGTCACGTCAAGTTAAACCTATCGTATTTACATAATGTAGGTAACTACTATATTTTTATACTCACCGACACAGAAACTTGTCCACTTGGTTTTTTTTATTAAATCGCATTTAAGTAACACTTTTTTTCATTACGAAATTAGTTTTACTTAAGGCATTCAACATCCGCTTTTTTTTGTTTTCAGTATGTTAAACAGTGTGTTTAATAGTTTTCAATACAAATTGGGCGTAAAAGTTGTGGTTATTTGATATAACTAAGTTATACGAAAATACTCTTACTCTCAAAGAAACTGCCAAAGAAACTGCTCGTATCCAATAAGCCCCATATCCTTCACAACGTGGTCTTGGATCTTTTCTGCGATGTATCGCGTTGCAGTTAATTGATCTACGACAACTAACTCCGTACGGGCACTGGAACCACAGACCATAATAATCTGTGATCGGAACTTATGCTTCCCCTGACTATAATAAAGCCTTCTTGAAAGCCGTCAGTTTCAACGGTGGTATTGGGCAAAAACCGTTATCCTCTTTTCTCCATACACGTATACTAGAATCTGGAACACATAAAGCGAAAAAAAAACCTACCCTCAGAGAAAATACTTTTTCCTTCCCTTAAAAAGAGCTTGGCCAAGTTTCCGTGCCGCTGAGTAGAATATAGGTAAGTTTGTATTTATAAACAAAAATAAAGTAACAGTTATTTACAATTCTATTGACACACTTGAAAAAATTGGCGCAAAAACGTTCTATATGATTTTCCGGTATTTCCCTTCGGATGCACATTTTCACAGTAAATATCACTAATCCTATCCAAATAGCTGCAGCCACATAGGTCATATGTACCATACATTGTTCATGACCAAACAATGCCAATTACAACTCTATCAAAACGTTTTCCAATAATAAAACCCTAATTCCAATCAAATAGTACTAAAAATTTTTTTTTAAACTCCCAATAGAATGCCTTTCCTCTAGTTGCAAGTAGGCGCCATTTTGAACGGCCATTTCCCACGAAATTCAGTTCACGGATGTTTAAAAGTTACCGTGCTTCATTTTGTAACATGATTGGTGACGATGACTGGCGGAAAATCCGCTGCCTTTTATCAGATATAAAAAAAATGTTATCTCCGCGGTGTACATCGGTATTAACGAAAACAAATTACACGGGGGACGACAGTTCTATTATTAATTCAAATAGTTCATTGGCAAAGGTTTAACAACGTACTTTGTGTAGAGCGAGCGCAATGCACGTAGGTATAACTATTTAGGTAGGTGCGTCGTGCATTTCATAGTCTTCTTATGAATGAATGTTATAGGCGTACCGTTGTTTATGTAGCTGTGGTTATTTTTAGTTTATTTCGTGATTGCCTGCCTGTGGAGCCGCACGGATTTTTGGACGCGCCAATTCCGCGGCGCTGCTGAGGCGCCCCGGCAGGGTCACGGACGTGATGCGTGCGGCTCGCTCGACAAACTTTTACTTCGCTCCAAACGCGAGGCGATCTGATTCGCAGTAGCCAAATATAAGTGCTAAATGTAGCGTGCTACAGTAGGTTTTCAAATAGCCCGGAATAACTCCCGAACCGTCTATGGAGTTTGGCGTGACCTGTAACGCGGCTTTAGGCGTATTCTAAAACAGGTTAACTGCGTAAACAAAAAACAATAATTAATATGGACACTTCGGCAGTTAGGCAATTCAAGAGTCAGATTTTTGAGATATCATTTTAATAGGTGAACTAGGTATGTTAACAACGATCATTTAAACAATTAACTTACTCAACTTTTGCAGTCTTGAAGGTCAAATGTTTATTGGCAGCATGTGTAAAACTTAGCTTCTTTCTGAAGAAATGTTATAAAGAGGTGCTAAGGTTAATTGTACTTTTTTCATGAAAAGGCATTTCGTTGCACCGTTACCTTCTTGTTAATAGTTACCAAGAAGTTGTAGTGATGTCATGTTTTTTCTTCCAGATAATTTCGACGAAATAATAAAGAGAAGAGTTTTGGGAATTTTCTTCGCCTTGTGGAGACAAAACTGTTGGTTCGTATCATAATCAGAATATTTTAATTGACCTATCCACACACTTACACACGCACCCACATAACAGACACAAAAAATACAGGCAGAAAATAAACAAAATTTTCAAGAAAGTGTCCTACACAAACAAAGGAAGCATGGCCTTAATAAAGTTTAGGTAATTGCAGTTAGTGTCCTAGTTAACAGGAAATTTGACAACCACCTATTACTTCAACAAAACATTGACCATCTGATGTGCCTTAAACACGAATTGTTTTAACCTAAAACCTCGTAGGACTTAATTAACTAAACAATATAGTCATTGGACAAATAGACGAAGTGTTTCTGACAAATAAAAATTCGTTTATTTCAATTTATCGAGCATAAGAAACAGGGCACTGGGCCTCAATTCTGCTATTCCAAACCTCCGCAATCGCGTCTTATTGGTCTAGGGCCTTTTTTTTTTTTTTGACGGAGTGGAAATCTGCTAACAGACGCATCAGCGGGCAAAGAGGGGTTCCGCTGGCTGTACGAGGCTGGCTAAGACTCTGTTCCAGGGCCGAAGCCCTAGAGAAAGCGAGTCTAGGCCGACTCGGTAAAAACCACTCCGATGTCCTCCCGTCACCTTGGAACCAGCAAACCGGCGATCATCGCGTCGTCCTCATCCGAGGGGGACGCATCGAACGCCGGCATGGTGGAGCCTGACGAGGTCATGGGAACCCTTTTGGACACTTCCACAACATTTGATTCTAAATGATCAAAATTGAATAAAACAATAAATAAATAAAATTAAAACAGTTTAACAAACATTAGAACACTTAAAACAGTTACTGCAATACTTCCCATGATGCTGGTCTGGGACCTGCGAAATAATCTGCCTATCTTCCCGTGCATGTCGTTAGAGCCGACTAACGGAGAAGGGCACAGATTTAGTAATAGTTACAAGGGTTTTAAGATGCTCGCACATCAGGCGATCGGCTAGCAACCTATCACTGATATTATCTATTCCACCTCGGCGCCCTACTTCGATTAGGGCTCTTTCAACTTAGACGTTTGTTGTCGGACGGCTAACGCACGTTAGCACTGCGTTCCATATTCAAACAGTCGTGCGGCTGTCGTGCGTATGGCGTTTGGCGTTAATATGAAATCGCAAGGCAGCAGTCTGTTCGAGAACGAGAGCCGCAGCTTCACACTGCTCAAAATAATGTTGATCCATTGTTGCTTGCCAGTAACAACAACAAATTATCAAGCTGGTGCTGGTGCTAAGATTTTGGCTAGGCAGTTTTGTTTCCACATTCGGTTGTCTACAGCCTTAAGGCCACAGTGCTGAGGCGGCGCCGATCCTCTGCAAGGTCGATCAGTGTCGTTTAACCCTTCTTGACATTGACCGTGCGTGATGCGAAACATTCTCGGTATCGGCACAAAATAAGTAGAACTAGAAGGTAAGCTTTAAACATACCGCACTCGAGCAACGCACACATACTCGTAGATCCTCTCACGGACACGGATCTCGGAACCGCTAGGAGTACAGGGTGCCAAGTGCGAGTTGCATTCGACATTCTATCACGTTACGTTTCAACCGCCTCTGTGGTCTAGTGGCTAAGACTACCAGTTTAGACCCAGAGGTCTCGGGTTCGATTCCCAGCGGGGGGTACATGTTTGTGTACTCGGTTTGGTTGGTGGTAGGGCTTGTTTGTCCGCCTGGCTAGCTACCACCATCTTATCTAAATATGTCGCCATAACATCAATGTTTGTATATAATACATAAAACCATTGTTGTGTTCCGGCAGCTAGCTAAAATAGCCAGTACCTCACTAGTTGAGGATCCCGGGTGAAGTGCGCTTCCATCATTGGCCTTCTCATCACTTAACATCAGGTGAGATCAAGACACTGTACTTACCCGTTAATATAAAGAAAAAAAAACGTTAACGAAAACGAGAATTTGTATGGCATAATTATAACTCCTTTCGTATGCCGCCAGGAGGCGCTGCTTCAATGCCATACTAATTTTCGTTTTCGTAAACGTAATCGTACAGACAGTATACAAAACTCACACTAGGCACCCAGTCCGCTAGTCCGTCGTCGTCTGTGCGCACCTGTTGCGAGATCCCGTGTCCGTGTGATGTAGTCTGTGTGTGCGTTGCTCGAGCGGGTTTGTATGAACCTTACATTCGGCAGTCTCTATATTTTGTGGTATCGGTATGAGACCAACAGTGCATGTCCGTCCGTCGCATGCTGCGCTGTATTGATAGTAGTTGTCTATTAAATTAAAAGTATCGTCACGGTATAATTACGTATCCCGTTTATAGGTATAAGTATACAGGACCTTCCATAAAAACAATAAAACTTAATTAATACGTTTTTAAGTAAAACTGTTGCTAAATTTTTTTGTGAAATTAATAATATTATTATGGTTATAAACAAGTTAAAACGAATAATATCCAAGGACAACACTATTATTGCACTATAATTAATATCAACAAGCGGTGGGCCATAGAGAATAACTTAAATTTATTCGCAAATTAAGCGTTTCGTTTTGCTAAATCTATGCGTGTTAAGTCCATAAAATATATGTACCTACTAAATTATCTAATTGATTAAACAAACCACTCGATAGGTATATAATACACGTTTAGTTCCTCAGGAGCAGTGAATAAACTTTTTTGCATAGTAAAAAAAAACACAAATGTCTCAAAAGCATAATCAATCAATGCTGCAAAAACTTCATAAAAAATATATCTATATTTTCTTTTATTATATTTAGCACGTAGACATCAATGGCGCGCAGTCTCGGAAATACGTTAATAATTATAAGGTGATGGTATAATTTGGTCAAGGCCGTGCCGATGTGTACCGCGCTCATCTAATATCGAAAACATGGCATATATAATATCTACAAATACACTTTATTCTACCCGACATCAATCATTCGCGTGCCGACTACTTATGACCGAAAACTTTTAATTTTTCACATTTTTGAAATTTGGCATAATTTATTGTTAACAATAACCACATTCATTTATCTATAATTATTCAAAAGTCCATGTGCCGTTTACGGGAATGGCCTATATATTTTTATAGATTTAATAGTTCATACTTTGTTAACCAGTTGTAAGGGATGCAATAAACAACGCAAGTAAAACACTCGCTACTGAATAAACAACAATATAGTAAATAACTATTTTAAAAAGTCGTAAAGCAAAACTAGTTCACTAACGCTGTACGTGAACGTGAAACAAGGCCCAGCTTTATTGTTATTTTATCGTTATGCATAATAGTTTGAAATACCAAAGTGAAATAGATGGATTCTTTGACATACTGCTAATGCAGAGGGACGTTATAATCCGGTGGGAATTAAGTCTACGATGGGCCTATTAACAGGAATGACGCGTACATGACCAAATGATCCACATATCCTCAATTGTCGATCGACAACTGCGATGCGATGATCTAAATAATACATCGTATTCGTATAAAAAGCAAGTCGTATCGTTTTATAATTGCTTACTCAATTAAAAATTCATTGATGCACACTTGCACTATAGGGACGTAATCGTCATAAATATTGTGTAATGTAGGTATAACACAATATTGTGATATCTTACACACTACCTAGTTATTTATGCATATTATAGATACTAAATAATTTAAAATTGGTATTATCTTTCAGATCTCTGTGACACACCGTACGATACAGAAGTAAAGAAAGATTGGACTATAAATTGGATCGAATTAATTAAAAATGGACGACGTGTTAGTAATTGAAATCATACTGGTGAGCGGCAGCAGGGGGCTCTGAGTCGTTTGATGGTGGTAACTTGAGAGCCATGCTGTCGTACATGGTGCCCGTGGAAGAGAAGCCGCCGCCGGGCCCCGGCAAGGGGCGGCTGGCGCTGGAGCTGGCCGGCAGCCCGGGCAGCCCCGAGGCGGGCGGCCGGCGCGCGCGCACCAACATCTCCAAGGAGTCCTCCACCAGCTCGTTCGCCAGCGACCTCACCATCTCCTCCTCCACGCCGACCGGCGCCGTCGACAAGCCCAAGCACAAGCTACTCGGCAACGGCACGAAGCACACCTCTTTAAAAAGGTAAGAGAACGGTCCGCGAACTATGTCAATGTGTCTATCGATTTCCGCATGACTCGCTCAGCTGCTTTTGTCATCGAAGCACGGTGATTGCCCCCGGCCGCGATTTTGGTTTTTTGGTGCCAATTCCCCGTAGGTAAGCAGATTGTATTTTTTAAACGTATTCGTGTTTCCTTATGTTTACCGATATCAGTGTGCTATTATTTTATTTAAGTAACCATAACATTTCTCAACGAGATAGCTTGTTAAAAGAAACATACCTACAAGCGTATTTTAGAATCAATAGGTATAATCATATAATTACCAACATTGGTATCTTAACGGTACCTACTTGATTACCGTGCGTGCGGGTGCTGATAAGAGTGATACATTTCGTTATAGGATTAAATAATACTAATTACGTAGCTATCGTGTTTAAAAAACAAATAAACAAATAATAAAGTCCGAATAGTTATTCCGTGTTTTGTTCCTGTCACGTAAACTTAATTTCAAATTAGAGTAAAAGAGACAAAACACGGAATAACTATTCGGAGCTTATTCTTTGTTATTTGCAAGGCACTAATAATATTATTTTAATTTACTTCGCTACATTAAAAAATATTTACCATTAACAGTATAACCTTCTTTACGTCTTAAAGTTGAAGAATACAAATTTACACAAAATCAATCCTGCTCTAATATTGCACAGCACATGACCACTGGAAACGACTTAATTATTCACTTCGCCCAATGTGTCAAAACAACGGAGTCATTTCATTTTTTAATCTGTAGGTACTCACCTAAGAAAGCGAGCAATCCATGTCGCTCGTAGTGCCAAATGAAGCAAAACATTACCCGAAGGACCAACAATATAACACTAATTGTGCAACCAATTAAGCCTGTAATGACCAGTGCTCAAACAGGTGTTAGTTGCAAATTGCTTACATTCCCGACTAAGTCACGAAACCCGCATACATTTCTACAGAACTGCATATTTTTATTACAATTATTATTTCTTATTTCTTTAACTTATTACTTCTTTTTTCTTATTTCTTTAACAATTGACGTTTAAATGAAACAGTATTTTCAATAAAAATATATTTTATTTATTTAATAACAATTTGAAATGGTTTCTAAAAAGCTTTTTACAAATCAACAGTTAAGCTATGTAAAATAATAAAATAAATGATAATAAAAGTACAATCGCGAGACGTTACGTTTAATTATGTTTTAAGTATAGATTACTTAATAAATTGTTATATTATTAATCTTTATGGCCCAAATATTCGCTGTTATCCCACGCATCTGGTAATCTTACTGGCACTTTTGACAGCCATGAAGTATAAATTTCTAATTGACATTCAGGCCTGAAAAAAAAAGATACAGTTTTTTTAAATTCAAGGATAGATCTTTTACCGTGAGAGGTATTTTGTCGACAGTGGAAAAAAATGTTTTTTCTGCATATTAATAAAAATAACTAAGAAAGAGTTTAATTTTAAAAGAATGGAAACTTTTAATATACACTGGCGGTAGTAAAATATCCTTTTCATCATCATCATCAGCCTATATTATTACAATGCTGGATATATCATCATCTCAGCCAAAGGACGTCCACTGCTGGACATAGGCCTCCCCCAAGGATCTCCGCAACGACCGGTTTTGTGCTGCTCGCATCCAGCGGCTTTCCGCGACCTTTACCAGATCGTCGGTCCACCTTGTTAGAGGCCTCCCCACAGTGCGCTTTCCGGTACGTGGTCGCCACTCGAGGACCGTTCCGCCCCAGCGGCCATCAGTCTTACGAGCGATGTGCCCTGGCCACTGCCACTTGAGCTTAGCAACTCTTCGGGCTATGTCGGTAACCTTTGTTCTTCTGTGGATCTTCTCATTTCTGATACGATCACGCAGAGAAACACCGAGAATAGCCCTCTCCATTGCTCTTTGAGTGACCTTAAGCCTTTTTATGAGGCACATAGTGAGCGACCACGTCTCAGTCCCGTTATGTCATCACTGGCAACACTGGTCAAAGACTTTCGTCTTGAGACACTGCGGTATGTTGGATGAGAAGATATTTCGTTGCTTACCGAACGCTGCCCATCCTAATTGGATTCGACGATTGACCTCTTTGTTAAAGTTGGACCTACCTAGCTGGACCGTTTGTCTCAGGTAAACATAATCGTCCACAACTTCAAGGGCAGAGTCCCCAACCTTCAGAGGAGTGGGTGCGACACGTGAGTTCGACATAACTTTTGTCTTCTCCATGTTCATTTTAAGACCCACTTGTTGGGTTTACTCTGTCGAGGTCACCGAGCATTATGCCGAGGTCTTCCAGGGTCTCAGACATGACTATATATCGTCAGCAAATCGAAGGTGATGATGTATACGCCGTTGACGTCGATGCCGAGTCCTTTACAGTCCAGAAGCTTGAAAACCTCTTGCAAAAGGATATTTACTATACTGCTGCATACAGCAGTATAGTAAATATCCTTTTAGTTCCGTAAAAATATTTATAAATATTTTAGCTATTTTACTAAGGGTTCAAGAAAAACGTTAATAATCATGAAATAATTCATTATGAAAGGCAACGCATGATGAAAATATGATGTATGCTGAACGGTCTTAAATATTTTTTGAAAACATCTTTTCTCTTCTTAACCCTTAACTTTACGAGATTGTTTTTTATAATATGTCTGTTCGAACTAAGAGCAGTAAGTACTATTTGTTATTCTGTGCTAAGAGTAAGTATAATAAAAGATATCACCTGCAATAAAATGAAAACCGAGATAAATTTCTTTTATTTAAATCTATTATTAACTTCTATAACAAATGTTGCACTACAGTAATTGAATAAGAGGCCTAAAATTATTTATGTACGTTAGTACAAAAAAAATAAAAAAACATTGAGGTACTTATATCGTGTGCCTAGATCCAGAATACAGTTTAAGCCATCTCGTCTTAGCAGGTCAAAGATAAAAGTGTCCATAGACATTTTTTGGGGCATGTATTTAAGCGGCTGACGAAGTCTTCACACGCCAAGGCTTTTCGCTGAAAGGCCTTTCATTAAAACTTTGTGTCCTACAAAATGTTTTTGTTTTGTTTATATAGTATTAACGCAAATTTTGTTGCGAAACAAATTACAAAAACACAAATGTTGAAAAAATTTCGACGAGCAGGATTTGAACCTGCACTCTTCTGACATACCGGGTCAGGTGATCTTCCAATTGAGCAATCGTGGTTCTAATCAGCCCGCCGAAATTATTTAACACTATTTACTTTTTTTACTTTGAAAGCCAAAGGCGCCCATTCAATGTACACAACTACCGTGAATTGGCGCCTTTGGCTTTACATATTTTCTTTAACCAAAAGTTATCAGTAACTATATTAAATCAATAAAACTATCATTTCTGACAATAAATCGAGGACCTCCTTGGTCGAGTGGTTTGCACACCGGTTTTCATGGTGTCGCCATCTCTCATGGTCCCGGGTTCGATTCCCGGTCGGGTCAATTTAGAAATTGTTGTTTTTCTAAATTGTGTCGGGTGGTGTTTTCTATGTATAATAAGTATGTATTTAAGTATTTTAAGTATGTTTATCCGTTGTCTAGTAACCATTTAACGAGTTTCATAACGAAGCTTCTCTTGGGCTAGAGAATTGGTGTTAGTGTAAGAAAGTTTATTTATTTATTTTTTTTTATTTATTTAATTACTAACAGAATTATTACTAACTGATAGTGATAACTGTTGGGTAATGAAAAAATATTATTATCACGTAGACTTTTTTTTAAATATGTTTATGTTAATTTTTTTTTAGCACAATGAGCTTTGAAAGTCTAGGAACAACCCATGTCTACATTATTTTGAATATTTGCGGTACACGACATGTAATCTTGCATTGAAAGAAGACTGTTTGGCAGTTTGAGGTAAATCAAACACAGATACAGCAAAGTAGTGAAAGATGTATCTTCGCATTCTTTAGTTATCCTACTAATATTATAAACGCGAAAGTTTGTAAGTATGAATGGATGTTTGTTTCTCTTTCACGTAAAAACTACTGAATGGATTTTAATGAAACTTTCCTCATATACAGACCATGACCCAGACCAGCATATAGGATACTTTTTTTTTACTGTAGTCTTCGCGAACGAAGTGGTGGGCAACAACTAGTATATTATATAGGTAATCAAAGTTTGCATTATACCATTCATATAAGAAAATATTTTGTTTGTAAATTATATACAACACAGAGAATAAGTAAGTTCACAGATAATTGTCTAATTAAATTTTCAATCAAGACATAGTATAAAACAATGTCGCTTCCCGCTGTCCCTATGTATGTATGTATGTATGCTTAGATCTTTAAAACTACGCAACGGATTTAGATGCGGTTTTTTTTAATAGATTTTATTTTTAGTTTTTTTTTTTTAATTCAAGATGAAGGTTTATATGTTTAAATACATGCATAATATAGTAGACTGATAATTTTAGAAGTTTCACATTTTTTTGCACTTACATTGCAAACGCTGGCTGAACCCTATGAGAACCCTACAAAATAATGTACTACAGTATTGTACCTACACCTTAAAAAGGTCTACAAAAAAGTCCGCGATGGTATATGTCTATCTCTTAGGTATAACCCACAATAATATTTTTTTATCTTTTACTTTTTACGAGAAATAATGGCTTATTTACGAAGCGATTTTAAGCAACACAGCATTAATCCTTATCCAATTAAGTACCTCAAATACATTGTGCATTTAATATAGATCAATATGGCCCTTTACGGCATGTAATTTTAATTAATATTTTCGAAGATATTACAGATTTAAAATGCAGGGGCAAAGCGGTTGCGTGTATCAGCATTGCACTCGTGCGAAGCCGGGGCGGGTCGCTAGTAATATATAAATGGTTTTAGATACTAAACTCGCGATCTAGGTATTGTTTGTTTGATACAATACTTGTCCTCCACAAGCGGCTATGCCTGCCCGGTCCAGGCGTAGGATTGGCCCGCACACCACCACACACACTTTTTATTGTGTAGCGTTTCACCTTAGCCTTTTCTAAAACATCTTATTTCATTCTCATTTTAAAGTACTTCGCTTGTAAAAGACAGAATACAATACATGTTGGTTTCTTTTTAAGATTTCAGAGCTGGTCCAATACATACAGTTGCTCCTATCCATGAGTACTATTATCATCTGCTTTAGGCACTGCAATGACTTTTGACTCACGTTGTATAATGGACCGTACAAAGTAGAGTCATTGAATCAGTCCGGATATCACTGCCCGCTATGGCAGGTTTCTTCACGCACCTATGTCATCTTTTTTTATATTTTACGGGTAAGCACAGTGCCTTGATCGCACCTGGTGTTAAGTGATGATAAGGCCAATGATGGAAGCGCACTTCACCCGGGATCCTCAACTAGTGAAGCACTGGCTATCTTATCTCTAGCTGCCGGAACACAACAATGCTACAAACATTGATGTTATGGCGACATATTTAGATAAGATGGTGGTAGCTAGCCAGGAGGACTAACAAGCTCTACCACAAACGAAACCGAGTACACAAACATGTACCCCCCGCTGGGAATCGAACCCGGGACCTCTGGGCCTAAACCGGTGGTGTTAACCTCTAGACCACAGAGGCCAGACTTGCCTATTACGCAAGTGTAAATGTACGGTTTTTTATTGTATGTATTTTAGGTAACTGTATCGTTAATGGTCAAAGCAATCGCTACCTAGATATGCTTATCAAACTTCCTATCTAACAGTTAGTGCAGCTCTCGGTAGCTGTAACGATCGCGTGAACAACCGTAGTCCAATTATTCAATTATCGTTTCGAGGAGAGAGAAATGCACTAATTATTTAGTTGATCGATTTGTATGACACTTTGCTATATTAGTTTTATTCATAAAAACTAATATGTAGGAGTTTCTGATTGTTATTATAATGGATTTAAGTTTAGTTAGTTAGTTAGCCGCTCGTGCTCAGTGGCGTGCACTTAGAGAGGCCTTTGTCCAGCAGTGGACGTGTATAGGTTGATGACGAAGTATGTTACTTAGATTGTTAAATTCTAAATAGTTGAGTTTAATTCTGTATACATACAATAAAATATTGATTTCAAACAACACAGAGTACAAGTATGGCATAAGGATGAGGGGAGAGGACACGTGCCACTAATGACCTAAATTCATCAATACACTGTCCTAAGGTTGGTTCAGGTTGGAGTTTCTTTAGGAAAACGAGGCTCTTGGAGACCTTAATTCTCCGCGATGAGGTTGTTGATGAGAACGGAGATTGAAGTAAATTACGAAATGAGCACAGCCACAGCCACATAAAAAGTTGACCTTTTAATAAGATTACTTTTAAAAATCCTATTCCAGATTTAGACAAAATACCAGATCTCGTTCATTTAATCTATCCTATTGTGCTAACTTTACGTCTAATAGGTATACAATACAAGCTGTGTTTACTTTTGTAAAATGACCAATGAGTATAATTTCGATTGCGGAATGATATATATATATTTTATATTTGACTCTCAGAAAAATCTTTGAGTATTTAAAATGTTTAAAACTTTATTAACTATTTCGTCGGCGTGCTGATATTCCTCATACGCTTTAATACCTATTCGAGCAAAATTAGGGTCTAGACGTCTGCACATCAGATATCAGACTCTCCAAAACTGTCGGATTACTTCAATAATAAATGTTAAACCATATGCCATAGACACAAAGTTCAAAGTCTATTGAGGAAATTTGTCTGTAGTTTGTGGTAGTTTGATGTGCAGGCGCGCGTGTGTACACAACCACAGAGCGCATCAAAGGGCAGAACTACAAAGCTCTCATTAATAATTTGCATGTCAAATACATTCGGTCGAATATTCAGTGGCTTTAGCTGAAATCGGCCAAGAGATACCTTTAAAATTTACGTGATTGTTCATCTATATATTAATACGTGAAGCAAAAACTTTGTACCCCTATTTACGAAAATTGCGCGGACTTATAGTTTATATAGAGAAGGATTGCAGAATGTTAATATTTTTTTTTAATTTATGCAGAAAAATACATTAAATCAATAAAATACATTAAATCAATAAATCAAATTACACACCACCATGTATTTGACACACACGCATATGTATTTGACACACACTCATTTAAACTCTTTTCTGAAATCTGTCAATGCCAATCCAAACTGATCGGACCATCACGGGCTGTATTATTAAGGCTACATCCATTCACCTTATTTACAGTCACAAAATTTACGTTAGGTACAATTTTATTACATCACCATTTAATACTGTTTGGGTTATGATCGCATTGACCTGTTTTATTATTGTAACTACTGTTTATTTTTACATATAATCACGCCTCTTTCCCGTAGGGGTAGGCAGAGACCACTTCTTTCCACTTGCTACGATCCTTACATACTTGTTTCGCTTCGTCCACTTTCATTATTCCCTTCATACATGCTCTTCGGTTTAGGGTACGCTTGACCTGGCCTTTTTTCAAGACGCCCCTGATTTGCTCTCGAAACGTCCGCCTAGGTCTACCCCTACCAACACTTTCATTCACACTCGCCTTATACACTTGTTTCGTCAATCGTTCTTCATCCATTCTCTCGACATGGCCAAACCATCTCAGCATGCCTTTCTCAATTTTTGTCACTACATCTTCTTTCAGACCACAACGTTTCCTTATCTCACTATTTCTTATCCTGTCACTCAGTTTAACTCCTATCATACTTCTTAACGCTCTCATCTCTACTGCATTTATTCTGCTTTCATGGTAATGTAGTTGTTTGCTGTTCCTAATAAAAAAAACAGTTAGTTTCATACTTAGACGCCAGCCACCCGACGAAGCCCGTCGAGGTGACAGGCACAGGCTTCAGTGACTTGGCAGCCTCGAGCTTGGACACCTCTCGGTGGAAGGCAGAGGCGACTTCCGCGCGAATCTTATCCGACTCGTCAATAGCCCGTCTGGAAGGCACAACAATTTAATAGAGTACAACGTTAAAATAAATTAGAAACAAGAGACCGAGTACCGAATCGATAAGAGATAGAGTTTGTTCTCAGAAACCATGACAGAAACCGAATCTTTATACCAAAACTTTCTAAGTCTTATCAACAAAAATAAGAAAAAAATAATGATACTAAAGTATATCTTAATATCCCGGTAAATAAAACTATTTGTTTTGCATCATAGCACACCAAAAACCACTGAGGTTAGTCCGGAATCAATATAATGTTAAAATTTATATTCCGACATCAGTACTATACATCAGTACAAATAATAAATGATAGGCTGCAACAAACAAATCACTTGCAGCGAGCTGTTACACGAGAAATGGCAATTAGGTTTTTAAAAAAAAAAGAAACTTATTAACTGGAAATAGGATTTATGTGAGAAATAGTATTTTAACATATAGAATTATTTTTGGAGTACCGACCCGTAACGAGTTCTAAGTTGGACTGCCTCTTCGGCCCCGTGGCATGTGTATATATCAAATATAGAGATGCTGACTCGGCAGGCATCCCGGTATATAGCAAGGGTATAACAACCCCCCGCAGAAGACTGAACTTATATGTATTTTTGAAAAAAAACAAAGTTCAGTGATTTAAACAATTTCCCTCAATCGCGGTTGTGACCTTGACGGGTTTTCTTCTTCAACGTTACTGAGATTACTGACATCAATATTATCCTCGTTAAGAGTCGGTTTTGCAGAAGAAGTATCAAGTTTAGTCTTATATCTGGAAACAATTTTATAAAACTTAAAACCTATAAAAAGTACAATGATAATAATAATTACAGAAGAAAATGCGAAATAATGTGTCCCATATTTTACCAGGACAGGTTCCCCTTCCATTATTTTATCTAAGTCAGAAAACAATTTATCGTTTTGTTTATGTGCATTAAAATCATCCAAATCAATATTTTGTAACAAAATAGGGGATACCGTGTTTACAGAGTTTGACTTACTATCTAGTTTACAACATGAATCATTTATAATACTAAAATCTAAACTAGGCACAGGGATACTTATATTTACTACACTGTTAGACGATATAAGTCTTAAATTTTTGGTGTACACAGTACATTGTTCTGGAGTGTGTACAATACCGGTTCCGAACACTGTAACTTCACGTAGTTCTGCGTTAACACAGTCAATTGATATTTTATTCGGGTGAGATTGCACAAAAATCCAGCGATTGTTTTTTAATGGTTTCCAAATGTCTAATTCACCCAGAATAGTTTTAGTTACACACTGCACGGGAATAGCACTAATTATTTTTGTCAGTAGTTCGCTTTCACACGTAGGGTTGCCACTTGTTAATGACATTATCGACACTTTACACAGAAAGAACTCAGAGGTTACCGTCTTACATTGACTTAAACTATCTAAATTACAAAAGTTAATTTTATCGTTGGATATGGCAATATAAGAACTAGAAGGTACTAGAACTATATTAAACTAAAAACATTCGGTTTTCCCAAATCATGGGGTGTAGGTAAAGCTAAGTTATGGTACAAATTAAAATCATGAATAGTAACAAGAGGAATTTGCAATATAAATACAAGTTTATTTCTAAAATAATAGCAGCCCACATCGGATATGCTTAGAATGTAATGAATATTATCTAGGCTTAAAGAGAGTGGGATTTTAGCGTCCCTCGACAGATGTCTGTCGTTATCAACAAGTTCTCGGTACAGTTGCGCCGGGGTAAGAATGCGTGGGTGTAATATGTTTTGACTACTTAGAACAATTGCATTGATTAAGTCTTCCAATTGGAATGACAAAGTCAGTATTGAACTTTCGAGGTTCATAAATATGGAATGCACTTTACTTTCAATTATTAAATCATTAGAAATTCTAGTCATATTATCTGAGTTTTTAATTAGTGTATTTAATGCAATACTAAGAGAGTTTTCATTGGCATTTAATTTATTTATCGTTTGTTTATAAGAATCTAATGTAGAAGTAGTAACTAAAATGTTTTCTTTTACGAGTCGTGCTAACTTTTTCTCATTGTTCTGAACAGCTTCTATAGCAGAGTCATATTTCAATGCGTCGTCTTCGTCTAAAGTGCCAATGATTTGTTTGAATGCTGTTCCGATGCCTCCAAACCAGGCTGAACGTTTACTGCGTTTTGAAATCAAGTGAGAGAGAGAGTCGTGATAACGTTTCATATCATCGAAACGAGCTGTTAATGGAGAAAGCGTATTTACACATTGAATATTTTCCGGATGTTGACAAATAAATCGAACCGTGCCTAAAATTTCGTTTAGACTAGTGAGATGAGCATTTATGAAAGAAATATCTATATGCGTAATTAAATTTAATTGACCCTTTATTATCTTAAGTTTTCCTATTCTATCGAAGTATATGCCGGAACTAGAAGGAAGTGGCAGGACATAGTCCGGGTGCGATTCGATCGAGGCACTGAAATAGTAAAACAAAAAGGTAAAGTAAAATATATGTACTATAATGAATATAGTTTAAAGCTGGAATAGAACAATTTGAAGTTAGTGTCTAATTTACTATAATGTAATATAAAATAAGTTGTATTGTAAAAATTACATTTAAGGAAAATAAAATAAAATGACGATTAAACTTCTTAATGACTACTGGTATAATTTTATCAAGTATAAAGTAAAATTAAAAGTATATAATAAAAAAGTCAAATGTTATGTATTATAATTACTAACTAGACAGGCATAAAATGTACATCTTGGAACTTAATATCAATCAAATGAAACTAGTAAAATAAGACGAGCTTGCAACGTTTGCTGGCTTAAACTGGTCAAAATGATGCGTCACGTGACGTCGGTTAATAAGGAGCGTGGCTGTATGGTTACTAAAAACTTTAATTATTTTGTAAGGCCCTTTCCAGATTGGTGATAGGGCTTTTCTCAGCCTCAAGTGGTTTTTTAAGTATACATAGTCACCAACTTTGTACTTTGGCGGGGGCTTAGTATGGGTATCGTAGTAGGTTTTTGAAGTTTCCTTAGATTTTAAAATATTTTCAAGAGCTTTTTCCCTAGTGTATCGGAACTTATGTTGAAGCAACTTGATATAGTCAGTATACGTGGTACCAGGTCCACTTTCGTATACTGAGTTTGGTATAAATGGTTTATGTCCAAAGACTAACTCGTAAGGAGTGAATTTTGTTGTTGAGTGTACAGTTGTGTTGTAGGTCAACATAGCAGTGTACACATAAATTGGCCAGTTGTCTTGATTCTCATTGGTAAACGATTTTAAATATTCCTTAAGTGTTGAGTGGCTACGCTCTAGGGCGCCTTGAGTCTGAGGGTGATAAGGAGATGACCACAGCTGTTTGACCTTAAGAAAGTGACACGTAGTTTTAAAAAGATCCGATGTAAAATTTGTACCCTGGTCAGATAAAATTGATTTGGGTATCCCGTAGAGGGAAATAAAATGAATGAGACAGTCGCTAGTCTCTTCGGCTGTCGTGCTGCGTAAAGGGTAAGCTACAGAATACTTCGTTAGGTCGTCTTGTAATGTAAGTATATATTTGAGTTTAGCGGGGCCGGACTCTGGCAGGGGACCTACGATGTCTAACGCTACTCGTTGAAACGGAGATGTAGAAGTAGTAGTTATTTCCATAGGAGCTCTGTTGATTCTCCTTAAGGCTTTATTTTCTTGACATGCTTTACAATTTCTGACATAATCTTCTATTTCGCTTCTCATTCCCTTCCAGTAAAATTGTTCACGTATTCTGCTATACATACGTGTCGAGCCTAAATGTCCGGCTATTGGAATGTCGTGGTTATCACGAAGAATTTTAACCCTTTCGTTTAAGGTTGGGTAAATAGTTTTATTTAGATAAATATGAATGGAGATCTTGGTGTTGTGGAAAAGGTAAGTAAGTATATTATAAGTTTTAGTATAAGAATGTTGGTCGAATGGATTTTTAAAATCAGATATGGCGACATCTTTTATATCTGGGCACTGTAGGATTTTGTCCCGGATGTTTTTTAGTGTATTATAGATTTCGGGATAAGAAGATTCATCAAAATAGTGGACTTTAGTAAAAATAAAATAGAATGATTTATCAGCGTGTTTAACTTCGAGGAAATAGTACAGTTCCTTATCGGAAATCAGAATTTCATCTCTGTTTTCAACAAATGAGAGAATTTCGGTAATGTAAGGATTCGATTCATCCAAATCTATAGATGTAGGAATTATTATGAATTTGTGAGGAGTTTTTAAGAGACTTTCGGTATATTCTTTCATTATGGCATTAGATGTGAACTGTTTGTTTGCAATCGTTTTAAGGAATTTAGAATAATCATCGTTATTTGGATTAGAATTTGGTTGTGTTATTGATTCTGAGGTTGAGGGAGATTCCTGAAGTTCGACATTAGCGTCGATATTGTCATGATTAGTACTTAAAGGTCTCAGTTCTAATAAATCGGTTTCAGAATTCAGTGGTTGATCTTGAACAATGGAAGGATTTCGTACTTGGACAGCTGTAGGGCCTTGTATCATAGGTAGGGTAGCAGGCGTTTCTTGACCTAATATGTCTTGGTCGAAAGAGAATGGTATAGGAGATGGTAGATCTAGGAGTGAGTCTTCTAAGGGATTATCGAGTCCATCATCTATGTTTGGTAATAAAGAATTAGGAGAAGGTAACCTGGTTCCTTCAATTGGGTTGATAGGGAATCGAGAGAGTGTGTCAGCATTAGTATTCAATTTCCCCTTTTTGTGAACTATTTCGTACTCGAACTCTTCTAGCTTTAGACGCCAACGAACTAGTCGGGATCCAGGGTCTTTGCAGCTAAATAGCCATTGCAAGGGTTTGTGGTCCGTCACTATGGTGAATTTGCGGCCATAAATATAAGGGCGGAAGGCTTTGGTTCCGTACACAATGGCTAAGCATTCTTTCTCGGTTACGCTGTAATTGCATTCGGCTTTGTTTAATGTACGAGAGGCGTATGCTATGGGGCGGTCTTTTCCTATTTGTCCTTGTGATAGTATAGCAGAAATGGCGAAATTGGAAGCATCACACGTCAAATTGAAAGGTTTAGAAAAATCAGGATAGACTAGGATTGGCGATGTAGTGAGTTTATTTTTTAGATTCTCAAAAGCTAACTGTTGTTCATTTTCCCAGGAAAAAGGTGCATCCTTTTTTAGAAGAGTCGTTAAAGGCTTCGCAATCTTGGAAAAATCAGGGATAAAACGTCTATAATACGAAACGAGGCCTAAGAAGGATTTAATATCTTTTGCGCACTTAAGTACAGGGAATTCTGAGATTGCTTTTATTTTTTCGGGATTAGGACTGACGCCGTTTGGATTTATGATATGGCCAAGATATGCAACTTCTTTGCACAGAAATTCACATTTATTAGGTTGAAGTTTTAGATTATAATTTCGAAGTCTATCAAAGACAGAAGATAGGTTTTGAATATGAGAATTTAGGTCTGGAGAGTACACTACTATGTCATCGAGATATACGAAACAGCGCGAGCCCTGTAGGCCAGAGAGACATGTATTCATCAATTTCTGGAATGTGGACGGCGCATTTTTTAGTCCAAAAGGCATTCTCGTAAATTGAAAATGCCCTTGTGGTACAGAGAAGGCGGTTTTAGGTGCGTCGCTTTCAGAAATTTTAATTTGATGAAAACCTGACGCCAAATCTAGTGTCGTAAAATATTGGCTTTTACCTAATTGGTCAAGAATTTCCGTTATTTGTGGAATCGGGTAAGTTTCGCCTATGGTTACATCATTCAGCTTCCTGTAATCAATTACGACTCTCCATTTGCGTTCTCCTGAAGCATCTAGCTTTTTGGGGACGATCCAAATAGGTGACGACCAAGGTGAGTCTGAAGGTGTAATAATATTCTGTTCTAACATTTTTCCAATTTGTTTTTCGACTTCTTTTTTATGGCATTCAGGGAATCTATAGGATTTGGTATGGATAGGGACGTCTGTATTTGTTTTTATCTTGTGTTCAATAGTTGTGGTATGTGTAAGTTGATCATCCGGGAGATAGAAAATATCAGAGTAATTGGAGCAAATATTAAGAAGAGCATTTTCCTCTTCGTCATTAAGATGAGAAGTTCTTAGTTGTTTTAGGACTTCATTAGTTCTTCGAGAAGCATTGGATAGTGACGGTTTCAAAAGAGTCATGTAAGAATTCAGAGGTTGTAGTTTTAAATTAAGATTTGGATGAATTATAGCAGGTTTGTCAGAGGTGTTGACGATTGTGATATTAACACGATTGTTCTCTTTCACCTTCACAATACAGTTTGCAACTAAAAGAGACTTTGAGATATGTTGGTCTAGAATTATGCCTTCTTGAATATTTGGATCATCGACTGTGCATTCTATTGTGATTTCTGTACGAGAGGGAATAGTATATACTGGTTCAGAGAATTGTAAATGGATATGCTCATTATGAACGTTAAGAGTTTTTTTATTGTAGTCAATTTGGCAGCCCATGCTTTTCATGAGGTCATTGCCAATGATACCATCATGACTAAGACTTATGTTTTCAATTACATGGCATTCATGTGTTACAAATTTGTTTGGTTTTAAGAATATTTGTATCTGGAAGCTACCTAAGGTTTTGTTTGTTTCATTACCAGGATCAATACCCTTAAGCTCTATTATATGATTACTTAGATTTGGGAGCTTTGACATGGAACTTAATTTCACCAGGCTGACGGATGAGCCGGTGTCTACTAAGAAAGACAGTGGTTTGTCGGCGATTGACGTTTGAATTATGACGTGAGGTAAGTATCTGTTTTTAGAGTTATTATTTATTTTATATGTTTTAATTATTTCTTTTTCTGATTTCAGGTGTTGCGGAGAATCGACTACGGTGTTATTAGGAGATTTTAAGTTGTTTGTTTGTCCTGTGAGATTGTTTTTATAAAATTGTTTTGTATGGTCTTTAGAATTAAGCGAAGTATTGAATTTTGTAGATTTAGGAATACGTTTGAATGATTCAGAGGATTTAGCATAGGATTCTATAACAGCGTTATAATGTTGGGCCTGGTTACCCTGGTTGCTGGTGTCTACCAAAGAAATAGTACGATTGAATGAAGCTGAGGATTTAGTATAAGGGTTACTGATAGTCGGAACAGTGTAATTAAGTGAGGTAGGAGATTTAGTATTAAGGTTAGCGACGTTAGAAACAGTGCGATTGAGCAAAGCAGAGGATCTAGTATTAGGGTTATTGATACTGGAAACAGTGCGATTGAGTGAAGCAGAGGATTTAATATTAGATTTAACGATAGTGCTATAAAATTGGGGCTGGCTACCCTGGTTGTTAGCGTCTACAATAGTGGGTACAGTGGAAACAGTGCGATTTAGTGAAACAGTGGATTTAGTATTAGGTTTACTGGTAGTGCTATAAAATTGGGGCTGGCTACCCTGGTTGTTAGCGTCTACAATAGTGGGTACAGTGGAAACAGTGCGATTTAGTGAAACAGTGGATTTAGTATTAGGTTTACTGGTAGTGCTATAAAATTGGGGCTGGCTACCCTGGTTGTTAACATCTACCGCAAATGATACAGTGTGGTTTGCGATACCGGCTTTTCGATGTTTCAGGGAATTTCCCGAGCGGTACCTACCGGGAAATTCTATTCGTTTAAATTATTGTGATCAACTTCGTCTTCCCCAATATCATTTACTTGATCAGCAGTAAAGGCTCTGCTTGATGTAGCAGGAATAATAACTGTCGGTGAATTATTTAGGCGATTGTTAGAAGATGACGCATTGAATTGGGCTCTATTATTATACATCCGTTTACGACAGTTTTCGATTGTGTGACCTATGTTCTTGCAATACCTACAGGTCACATCATTTGTATTGAAGTTTCTAAAATTCTCCGGGCGATTATTTCGTTGAAACTGGAAAACTCGCGGTTGGAAATTATTAGGTCGCGGTTGGAAATTATTAGGTCGCGGTTGGAAATCGCGGCGAGGTGGGAATCTTTGTCTCTCATTGTTAACATATTGTGACTGGGGTCTCTTGTTGAGACTCATGAGAATCTTTTCTTCAGCCACAGCGAAATTAACTGCCGCGTTCAAATTGTCAGGATCGCGGCACCTGACGATTTGTGACAATCGTGGGTGGAGGCCGATCATAAAAGTATGGAGGGCTAAGTCTTCCATTGCTGCTACGCGGCCTGTTAATTCTGTTTTACGTTTGGTAGGTATAGAAATATTGATTTCAGTAAGTAGTTTTGCCAAACATGTTTCTATTTTTAGTGCATATTGGTTAACAGATTCGGTTGAGTTTTGTTTACTGTCTTGTAGCTCGGAAAGTAGATGAGCGTAGTGTTTCCTTTCCCCGAATTGCTGTTTTAGAAATTCTAGAAATTGTTCAAGAGACTCAAAATCCTTAATATTGCAAGTAGATTCAGCTCTACCTTCGAGCTGACTTAAAATGTATTTAAAAAGTATTGGTTTCTGAGATTTATTTGCAAGATTGTAAGCATTTTGGCAATTAGAGATGAAAGGGTTCAACTTTTCTCTAGACCCATCAAAGGGTTTAATGAATTTTAAGAGCACACTAAACTCGATCCTGTCTTCAGCTTCGTTTCGCAGCTGTGAAGACATTGTTTTCGGATCATCGGATTCGGATCTAGTCGTCATGGTGAAAAACAATAATAATAATAATAAAAAATATAAAAGATATAGAAGACAATTTTAAATTTAAATAGAAAACATCAAAACATCCAACATTAATTTCATACACTTGAATAACTAAATCAAACAAAAGTATTTTAAAATCAGAAATATTTAAATAAAATATTCAATAAGTCGAAGCCGCTTCTATATTAAGCGAGCACTAATGTCTCGACTCGCGACACGACACCCACGCGTTTCTGCGCTTCTTATCAGTAGTCTGGCTGGAGTTATGGTCTATATGAACAATACTTTTAAAAGACACAATGTTACACACCACACAAATACAATGTAATAAAACAGTAATACTTAGGAATATAATTAATGAATCTAGCTCTGAGTTCTATTCTGGATCGCGCACTTTTATGAGTTATTTAGAAGTTTTCACTTACAGCAGCGTTGTCAGCATCACACATACTAGGTGTACAGGTGTCATGACCATGGTCATGGATTCGGCGTCACCAGATAAGCAGGAACACACGGAAGGTCTACGTGGATACGCAGGATCAGCGGTCAGACAGGAACACTCAAATATAATATAACTGTATATAAACAGGAGGCCTTTGCCCAGCAGTGGGACAAGCTGGGCTGAGTAATGATAGTGAACATGAGCAGCAAATATACAGAAACAGTGTTAGTTCTCACAACACTAACCGTTTTCACAGGTTTCACAACACTTTCACACTTTTCTAGCGTTTTTCGGAGACGTATTTGGGCGGACTGGGATTTTCGGTATCCCACCGCTGCCACCAAAATGTTACACGAGAAATGGCAATTAGGTTTTTAAAAAAAAAAGAAACTTATTAACTGGAAATAGGATTTATGTGAGAAATAGTATTTTAACATATAGAATTATTTTTGGAGTACCGACCCGTAACGAGTTCTAAGTTGGACTGCCTCTTCGGCCCCGTGGCATGTGTATATATCAAATATAGAGATGCTGACTCGGCAGGCATCCCGGTATATAGCAAGGGTATAACAGAGCGATCGCATCTGCTCCAGCCTGTGAGCGAAAACCATCTGTGTGTGGGTTTAAAGGCATAATTTGGAAGGATAATATAATATGAAAATGTTAATATAATATTAAAATAACTCCTTCGTGTCTTTTCATCTATTCATAATACGAATACCAAATATTGTGTAAGAATAAGGTAGGTAGTTAGTAACATTTTAATAATCTGCCACAGTCTTATACTGGCAGTAAATCGGTAAGGATGAATAGCTAGTAGGGGCATATACGGTGTATAATGTTGGTCCACTTAATCGTTTCCTGCCTCACTGTTGCTTAAACTAACATAGTTGACCTTTTAAGCTTTCCACATGTAACGTTATCACTTTTTATATTATCGTTTAGGCACGAAATAATTATGAACTAGCGAAAAACCAAGACGAAAACATAAAAAATAAGATCTTGACTTTCTCTAAAAACACTGGCCACTCAGATCTTCCACTGTGTTAAAAACCATATCTACTTCATGCTTAATTCATTAGTACGCCAGGTATCGGGAAACAGAAAACAAATGAAACAAAACGGCAAGGTGGAAAATGGATTATTGAGCCAACAAACGAGTATTCTTTTCTTTATTTGTACCGCGTTGGTAGTGATTTATACCAGACAGTGGGGGTACGTATTATACTCGGTTTGGTTGGTGGTAGACCTTGATCTAAGTCCGTCTGGCTGCTAGCCACCACCTTTATTATGTCCGTCGCCATAACTACAATGTTAGTAACATAGTAACATTATTGTTGTCTCGACAGTTCAAGATAAGATAACCAGTTAATCAGAATTTAAGGATTACGCGAAGTGTGCTTCCTAACCTTCAGCGTTATTGCCACTTTTTTTTGCATAATAAAGTGGAAGCCCAGCTTCCATCTCACCTAATGGTAGGTGACAATAAGACCTAAGCGGACTTCACCATGAATCCTTAACCACTAAGGAACTGGCTATAATTTTTAAACCATTTGAAAAACAGTAGTTTTCAACCAAAAAAGGTGAAAACATCCAGACCAATGCATTCGTTAAATATTTCAAAAGCTGACACTGAAATTTCTATGTTTAATCAAAGACCAGCCAGAAGAGCAATTCCCTTTGTGGTTCGAGCGGTGCGTGGCGCGGTCGCTCGTGAACGAGAAGCCATCGTGTTATACATTGGCTGCGCATGACAAGTTTCATCTGCGCGACGAATGCGGCCATTTCATGTTCCGTTCGATACAGATTCCAAATTAATTCCAACTATAGGCATTTAGAGGCATCGGCTATTGAGTCAGGGAGACAATTGATATTTCGCTTGGATTTTCCGGGATTGCTAAAACGCAACCATTAGTAGTAGAACATGAAGACTGCACTGAGGAATGTGATTTGCAGAGAGAATTGGGTAGTTGACTCAATAAAGTTAGTCACTAAATAAAGTGGCAAAGTGATTTTTTAAATAGACATTGTTTGGGAATGGCAAACTATGACGTCACTATCTTGTTTCGTCAATTGAGTCTTAATTAATAGCTTTTTGAGTTACAGAAATTATGCTAAAGTCAAATAAAAAATTCGTAAATGTTTTATTGGACTGTTATTTCATTTATAATGTTCTGGAATCAATTATTGTTGTTGTCAACATCCCTATTACCATATTACTGTTATAATAACGAACTGCGATCGAACTAACGATCTGCGCTGTCTGGAGGACCCTTCTTTTTCCCACCTTGTGGTACACGTCGATTTGGGCTCTCATAGCCATGTCTACATCTGCGTCTACCGATCCTATAATGGAGACATGGAAACAACTCGACTTATGGAACATCTTAGTCGGGTAGCAGATGATGCGCAGGAGCGGTTTCCATCGGCGGAACTGGTGTTTTTGGGGGATTTCAATGCTCACCACGAGTTGTGGTTAAGTTCCTCCAAAACTGACCACGCTGATAGAACTGCCCACACATTCGCTCTCATTTAACTGGTGAATCAGCCCACCAGGATCCTAGATATAGTCGGTCACGCGCCGTCTTTGTTGGACCTTCTGCTGACGAGTCCCCCGCTGGTTACCGAGTGTATGTTTGAGCTCCTTATGAATCTTCAAATCACTGTTTGGTATCCAGTAAAGTGCCACTGGCCCCTCTACCACCTTCAGCGGTATCGAAAGGTCAGATTTGGCAATATTCGTCGGCAGATTGGGATGGTATGCGGGACTTTTTCGCATCCGTTCCTTGGGGGGCAGCGCTGCTTCAGTGGAAAGGACCCGACAACTATTGCGACTGCAGTTGCTGATGAGATAGTTTTAGGGATGGAATACTATATTACACACTCCTATCTCATCAGCAAAGGCAGGCGCAACTGATGGTTCAACCGCGAGTGTGCTTCGCTGTTGATGACAAGCAGGCGGCATACCGCGCTTGGATCAGGGGTAAAGCTCTTGGGGATCCCGAAACCCGCTCGCAGAAAGCAGTCTATAATATTGCCACCAAGTCCTGCAAAAGAGCTTACATTAGAGCGGATGCCCAGCACGTGCACAAGTCGGCCAAGAACTACTGAAGCATCCTACGGGCAGCCGTAGCTACTAAGCGTTTAGCCAAAGCCGTGCAATCGAACTTTTGCCAACACTTGAATATTCGAAATATTCATTGCTATGAAGTGAATCGAGTGAATCTTGTCATTGAACTTAATCGGGTATTGGACCTCATATCTAATTGGGGCTCCAATAATCTGGTTGAGTTCAATGCCAAGAAAACACAGGTATGTGCGTTTACGGTAAAAAAAAGTCACCATTCCTTCCCTTTCCAACTCTTCAGGGTACATCTCTAAGTCTGCAGAGTAGTATCAACATGCTCGGTATGACTATACGCTGCGATCTGAACTAAAGGGACTATCGGCTATCGGCTATCGGCTATCGGCGGGGGACTAAAGGGCCGCGATCAAAACAGCCAAGTCATTTGCCGAGCTAAGTATATATAAAAAAAACCATATCGTCTATTTTAAACATAAATAAAACTGCATTTAGTAATATTGATGTTTTCTCACAAAATTTGCAAATTATTTGCACACTTTATTATTTTTTTAATAGAACTTTGTGATTATAGTGCTTTAAAAGCTTATTCGTTGTCACCTACACTATGAAAAACAAAATAAACTGCGACTATTTAAAAAAATATGACGGGTTCTATTCGTAATTACCTAAGTGTTGGAGGTTTTAATTTTTTTTGTATATTTTATCGTTTATTTCAACGTTGGTTCCTATAAAAAGTCTTTGTTTTTCGAAAGTCTTATAACTAGTTTCCGTCTTACCCACACTAACCCGTTTAGTACTCTTTTATATAAAAGTTTACGTCCGAGTATAATTCGCACACAATTCTTCTTTCCTTTGAGTTCAACATTACAAAGAGATAATCCCACAGACATACACAGCCTTAGCTGTACTCATCTGGCATGCAGCGGGTAGCGGTATTCGTACCACGGCTCAGGTTGCTTTGGTTATGCTTCGGTAGTTTGGTTGAAGGGGCGACCACCATCATTGTTATAAGGATAGGATATTTAAATCCTTTTACAATATTGCATACTCTACAATTACATAGTATTTTTCTATATTTTTTTTCCCTCGGTGAGGCTTGGTGACTGTTCACAGGCTACCCAAGCGTTTTCGGGCACCAGTTTTTATACAAGACACCAGATTTATGTCTATGGTTGTTAAGTGAATTGTATGAGAAATATACAGTTTTTATAATATCATTTGATGACAGAAATAAATTCAATATATATTTTTTTTACACAATTTCACTTGTTTAATGAATGTAACAAATTTCTAATATTATGCCAATAAATATATTTATTAATTTAGTAACAAGATTTGTTATCTTAATGAAGGCTATTAAAATTTATTGTATGTTACATAATAAAAACGCTGCCACTTCTAGTATCAACGACGAGCGTAGTTAATACTTACATCTGTGGTTGCAATGTTGAAGTAGGTATCCTATCGACAATTTTGTTTCTTTTTTCATCTCTCCCTGTCCTTGTGTATCTGTTGTCGTCCTTATATTAATGTCGCCATATTGTATTTATACGCGATCTTATGTTAGTGGAATTTAAAAGGTTAGCGCGCTATGTAAGTCGAAAGCACTTAAGATGCTAATTAAAATAATACTTACTTAATACTTCTTAGTCTTCTAACTTTACAATTAATAACACATAGATAACGTTTCTATCATGTTCTCCCTGTCCATCCACAGGGCAGGCTCGTGCCACAGCATTGGGGACATTAAGCTGCTGGTGATGATGAGACAAAGTATAGTGTACACAATTTTTTATATATATTTTATAATGTCTTAGCATGATCTGCGTGGTATTTCGGCAACGCACCAAAGGCTTATCTTAACGGCGTACACGTAAAAGCGGAGATAAGTTTATTGCCGGTTCATTAGTTTACGGGCGAGGCTAATAATTGTTCAAAAGCGAATTCGTTTTAGTCGGCGATGTGTGCGGCTGCAGGGCACCTCGGTAATCGTATACGCCGCGTCTGGCCCGATAAAACGATACGCGTTCCGAAAGCGTAGTCAAAGGGAAATCCGAAATTGATATTTACTGCGATTTGCAACCAATGTTAGGTCAAGCGCACTAGGGCAACTTTATATATAGTATAACACTTAATTTTTATTGCAATCTCTAATGTAGCATACACATTACAGATAGAACATAGGTGCTAGACAAATTAATGTAGCGGTTGGATTCGACCAGCACAAAACCGGTCGTTGTGAAGATCCTTGGGGGAGGCATTTTTACAGCAGTGGACGTCTTTTTACTGAGATGGTGATGATAATGTTATAGGTGCTAGATGAATGAAAGTTTAAAACTATTATTTGTTTATCAAAGAAAAGTAACTGTCTTGTTTATGACCAGACCTCGAATTCCATTAATTTGCACAAAAGCAAGTAGGACAGTTAAATGAGTTCATACAATATTATGTTAATTAATACCTGTAACCTGGTCTTTAATATGCATTATTAAAGACCTTGTCGAGTAACTAGGACATAGGAGAGTCACATTTGGTTTAATTTCGTTGGGTACAGTACAGCTATGAACAATAATGAACATTCCCCTCGTGGCCCCGGCATTGGCCTATCATTCACTGATCCTGTAAGTCATAGACAGTTACTACAAATACCAGTGCATGCTAAAACATCTTCTTTAACTCGGCATTTTTGTTAAACAAAACCGCTAACCCGTAGGAAGGTAGGAAGGTAGGAAGGTAGGAAGGTAGGAAGGTAGGAAGGTAGGAAGGTAGGTAGGAAGGACACAGCAGTAGGCTATGCTTGTATTAGTCCATCAACCCTTTTTATAGGAAAGAATTTGTTTTTACAGCATAAACAGATTCATAGGTGATGAAGATAGTGAATGATGTATTTATTGTTATGTATAATTGTATGTATAATTTAATTACCGAGGGCTGTAGTAAGCCCTTGAAGGATTTCTTAGGGTCTGGGACCATACTTAGGCGTTCGCGTGGATTGACGACAGCAAAAGATCCGAGGGCGTTTAAAGGCACGGACCTCGGTTCGGGTTGACTGTGTCGTGGGGCACGGGAATGCGCGGCACATGCCTGTATCTGGGAAAGCGCGCCTGTTAATAATCGGGAGGGTCAGCTCTTAGTTATTATAATATCAGTTCTGCAGAACACACAGACAGACACATAATGAGTGCGTTATAAGGGTTCCGTGTTTCCATCACACATAAGAAGCCCTAAAATAATTAAATAGAATAACGTGAGTATAACCTACTTAAATACATATACAAAGTCTAATGCCCTTTAGATATATTGAAAAGCTGCTATTAATTTTATCCTTATATGGACTTAAGTATAAGTGAATGTTTGACTTTAGACCACTACCACTACTCAAACTTGCGAAATGTAAGTTAACTTCAAGTAGGCTGTATTTTATTCAGCAAATAGATTTTACGACTCCACTACCGTATTAAGTCCTATATCATTAGACCAGCTTAATCAATGGTACTTTAATCATCTATTGTCATATTTGGCCATGTCGAGAGAATGGATGAAGAACGATTGACGAAAAAAGTGTATAAGGCGAGTGTGAATGAAAGTGTTGGTAGGGGTAGACCTAGGCGGACGTTTCGAGATCAAATCAGGGACGTCTTTGAAAAAGGCCAGGTCAAGAGTACCCTAAACCGAAGAGCATGTATGAAGGGAATAATGAAAGTGGACGAAGCGAAACAAGTATGTAAGGATCGTAGCAAGTGGAAAGAAGTGGTATCTGCCTACCCCTACGGGAAAGAGGCGTAATTATATGTACGTATGTATGTATGTATGTATGTATGTATGTCATACAAACCAAAAATATATGTAAATTTTCTACTCAATCGAACACTTGAAAGTAGTCGAAAC
This sequence comes from Eudonia truncicolella, assembly GCA_949315975.1. Lineage (NCBI taxonomy): Eukaryota > Metazoa > Arthropoda > Insecta > Lepidoptera > Crambidae > Eudonia > Eudonia truncicolella. Next base: position 7,566,995 of record OX438825.1, on the reverse strand, counting down.
ATCAATTACAATTTTGTAACAAATACTTATACAATGCATATATAGTATAAACATATTTACGGACCTTACTGTTAAATAGCACTTGTTAAGCTATAGTCACTATCATTATAATAAATTATTGAACTGATTGTTATCGGTTTTGATGCGCATGCGTTATGATTACGAATCTTTAGTCTTAGAAATAAACTTTCAAAGTAAAGACAAAAAACTATAGTATTAAAATCCTTTAACGAATTATAAAATTTTGCACAGAAACAGACCTTTAACGTAACTCATTCAAAGAATTTATATTTGTGTCTCTTAGGTATTTAGGTACAGATTGAGAACTTACCAAGGATGTGCAAACCTTATTCTCGACGACCTCCGTAGCCGAGTGGCTTGCACGCCGGACTTTGGGCGGCGCTAACTCTGAGGTCCCGGGTTCGATTCCCGGTCGGTTCAATGTCGAAAATGAACTTTTCGAGATTGTGTCGGGTCTGGGTGGTTGTGGTACCGTCGTTGTTACTGATTTCCATGAAACGAGTGCTTTAGCTACTTACCTTGGGATCAGAACAATGTATGTGATGTTGTCTCATAAAAAGCTTTATTATATAGACGAATGATAATGTTAGGTCTATAATAAGTATGTTCTACCTTGTAATTGCTGCATTTTTGGTTGTACATACTAATAAATAAAATTTTATATTAATTAATTTAATTTAATTTATTCTATTAATGTGTATCTCAAAATAGAGCAACGCTTTCTTCGCTATTCAATAAAGACTATTAGCCTTTTATCGATGTGTAGGTGCGGGGGCATAAATGACTGGGTAACATAACACCTACTCCGTTTATAGCTTGACGGACGTAGGTATCTGGGTGGAAAGATGGGAGAGTGGCCGCGACATTTTCCCATGAAATGTCATCGCATCGGAATGTTATTGTGTATAATACATTTTCCAATTACGATGAACGTATGGAAGACTTATCAGTGGTCGAAATTCGACACAATGCTTTTACTTTGTGATGCACCTACTGTGCGGACACTGCGCCTGATCGGTGACGTGCTCGCTCAATACGATGATCTGATTTGTTCTATGATGGATTAGGGCGTTTGATACTATTAACCCATCAATTTCTTATCTTTTTAAGTTTGACCTATTTAATAATGTATTATTCTTTATTTTATTTTATTTTTGACATTTATCACAATCTTTTATGACAATTTTTTTGTTTTTTTTTGTTTTTATACCTTACTTTTATTTTTTTGTTCTGATTAATTTATATTGATATGTATTTTATTATTGATTTGAGTTTTGTATTGTTAATTTTAATTGTATGACTTGTCTGTATCTTGGACCAAACTGTAAGCAGGCATGTTAATTGATTTTTTTTTAATTTTTAATATTAATAAACTAATAATATGTTTTAATATTTTAGTTTTTTTTACTTTAATGCTAAATATCAAACTCTTCTGCGCGAGTCAGAGATAGGTACAAAGTTTTTTTCTTTGCATACCTGTTAATGTACTATATAGATTTTACATGTCACATATCTAGCTGGAACTGGTTAATTAGTGAATGCCTCGCTTATGTTTGCTTTACTGGTAGATACAGACCAGTATATTTTAATCGGGAAACCGTTTAGTTTTTTCATCTTAGCCGAAAGTGGAAGCGTATTTCACTCGGAATTCTATACTATTGCAGATCTGGCTATGTTATCTGCTTACTATCGGAACACGACAAAGCTACTAGCATTATAGTTATGGCGGTAAACTTAGATAAAATAAAATGATGCTAGCTGGACAGCTATCGCCACAGACCGTATGGTCTGTGGCTATCACCTTCGGCCAGGGCTTATGCCTTACCTTACCGGTACTTAGGGCACTATACCTAAGTGATAATTTGGTACCGGTATTACCGATAATGCAGGTAACGTTATATAGAAAAGTATCGCAACTTTTTTGGTTAAATATTGCGCATAGCCAATCCGCGTAATTTACCAGTAAAAATTCCACCCATGTAACGATCAAGCTTACCGGTATATTTTTACGGGTTTCTTGGTTTGACAGACGTATCGATATTATTTTTTTAACGGTATTCAAAGCTCTGCTTCTGGTTAGGTGGGCTTAACAGGAAATATGAAGGTCCACTGAATTGACTGATTGACTGAGCCAAAGCTTTTTAATTTCTAATAATAAAAGTTATTAAATCGGTCCAGTTTTGGAGGAGGAATCAGGGGACTACGAAACGTTGGTTTTGTCTACTTTTCATACATATTTTTCAATTCAGTCGACCTTAGTATTTCCTCTTAAACTCCGTCTGAGACGGAGATTTATCATTATTTTTCCATATTTCTTTATGTTTTCCTAACTCCTTCACTTAATCCGGGATAGCTCCTTAAATACTGGTGTGATTTAAATGAATTTGATATCAATTTAAAGTTTAACCTTAAAAATGGTGCCATTTTTATTATTCTTAAAGAGTTATTTAGTACTCAAGATCGCGCGGAATCAATTCTAAGTAAGTGATTCCATACTTTTGCTCGCGAGTGTAGTTAATTAGTGAGTTCGCAATGTGCATACGCCCGTCTGCAAATTATTACCTATAATTTATTTTGGGAGCCGCCAAATAATAATTGTATCTTAGTAAATACATCCAGATTACTACTTCATACTACGTAGGTTTTGACTGTCTGGTCTATCCTATCACGAGTTGTCTAAGAATTATTAAAAAGGTTATTCGATTAAACATAATTCTTGACACTACAGATAAGTAAGCGTTGAATTAAAGAAAATAAACATATTCAAAGGCAGTAAAAATGCTTGTTAGATGTTTCTGTAACACTGAGCCGGCAAACGAGCATACGTCCCGTCGCAATAGCGCGCAAGTTGCCATCCGTGAACCTAGCTCTGCAATGCAATTTCACTGAATCTAGTGCCCTTGAAAGCGGAACACAGCAAATGCAAAAAAAAACGTGTTATGCGGCAGCAATAGGCATTAGGGTGATCGTCATCCCGACTGACTCTGGACACTTCTTATCTTATTTTAGTGGGGCCTGCTGAGGTTCCCCTCTCGCAGTAACACTTCGACCCATCGGGATCTTTTGTGCAACCCCATCCTTTCACTCTTTCTCCTCTGTAAAGATAGATACCATAAGTTTGGCAACGTCCTTAAGAGCGAAGAGCCTGAAGTTCGCCGGTTTCGGATAGGCCGACCCCAGGAGTCCCAGTCTTTTCCTAGCCAGAGAGTCGCAGTCACACAGTAGGTGCTGCATTGACTACGTTTCCTCTCCACATGCCGTACACAAGCTATTTGTTGATAGACGTACTCTGGACACTACGCGAAGGAGGCAAATTAAATAATTTGGAAAAGTGTTTGGAAAAATCTTACACGTCCGGGACTTAAACCCACACCCTTTAACATAATGGATCAAGTGCACACCAATTATACTGGTATGGCTCTTTCCAACCCGTGCCCGATTATCAACACTATAATTAATACTGGGGTTGTGGAACACTGGTGCCAACTTGGCGTCTTAACACAAATTAACTAATAGAAAGAAAAGAAAGAAAGAAATAAATAGTAATAATAGTTTCCTTGCCGCTTTTTTTGCCCTTTGCTTGCCACTAATTACCTAGGGTAAAGGTACCGGTGGGCCCAGAGAGGTGGTCGAAGATCGCCACTGACTGGGTTCCATGTGATGGACACCGGAGACGTGGCAGGCCAAAGCGGAGATGGGGGGACGATTTGAGCATAAGCACTTTTGTGCCGGAGTGGTATGAGGTGGCCGATGATAGAGAAGAGTGGAGCCGCAGAAAGAAGGCCTTTCCCAGCAGTGAGACACAAAAATAGGCTAATAAAAAAAGGTACCAATATTCGACACAGTTTTTGACGCCAAACAATACTATATATATTTTTATTGAAATTTTAAGGTATGCCAGATACGAAGCAAGTATCTGTATTCAATTATTTTAATCTATAATAAATAATAATGTATGTATATATAAAAATGAATGTTGCTAAGCGCAAAACTCGAGAATGGCAGGACCAATTTGGCAAATTTTCGTAGGTTCCTAAAGCACACGAGAAATTTTAATAAAGAAGGGGAAAAAAAGCAATACGTTATGTTTATTTAATTTTTCCTATTAACTTTTGACAGAACGAAGTCTGTCCGGGTAGCTAGTAATCAAATAAAATGTCGATCACTGGTGTTATTAGCCTAGTTGTATGTAATACGCTGTTTGTTGACGGAAATAAAAGATTATTATTCTTACAATAAATCAATTTATGATATATATCTCTTTGTTCAACGTAAATCTGTAAGGCCTCAGCCACACCTCAGCCACGAGTACGTGCGTCTTACGACGTTATAGGTACTAAGGGCTTGTATCTACACAAAACTGCGAATCGCCGCGATGCGAATTTGCAACGCAAATAACTAGATAGGTAGATAGGTTAGGTAGATTTTTACGATGCGACGAAGTAGAAATCCTTTCGTCGCTAGATAGGTTAGTGACACCAGTGCTCGACAGGAACTAGATCGACATTTTTTCCTTTTCTAATTTTAGTCTTTAGCAACTATTTAATATAGACCATCAGCCTCATATCATAAAGTTCAATCAAAATCTATATTATTTTTGGCGCCGAAGACGGTGATGGAAACTGAACTTAAAATGTCGCCATTGGTGCTTTTATCCTAATTAATTTGTTCCAAGCAAAGGGCAAGTAAAGTGGCAAGTAAACTATTATCATAATTTACTAGCGGCCCGTCCCGGCTTCGCACTTTCTTTCTTTCTTTCTTCTACCTTTCTTCTTTCTTTCTATTAGTTAATTTGTGTCAACACGCCAGTGGTTGTGCCCGAGCGGTAATAGTCATGACGAAGCTTACTTCCTCTCCTCCAGCAGCCAGCTCCAGCGGTCGAACCACTGCTTCCTGCAGATGTCCGCCTTCTTCCACTGCGCCCGCATCTGGAAGGCCTCCGTGTTCGGATCAAACTTGGGGTTGAACTCTTTCGCCATCGTCTCTGGTTCTGAAATAACATGTCGGTCTTTCAATATTATCTTCTAAGCAATAAATAGCCTGAGGCTGTTCCGCTGCCGGGCAAAAGCCACCATAATTGAAATCAAGTCATCACTACAATTGATTGATGATTGATTGATGAGTAATGGCTTAATCACCACGCTTGCCAAATGCGGGTTGGTGGTCACAAAACCGGGTTATGCATCGAAAAATCCGAAACACACTTGCCCGACCTGGCGAGGCGTGTAATAATAATTGTCTGGCTTCGCATTTGGAGTCATTTGCCTATTACTCGATATAAAAAAGCATAAGGCCCATGCCACATGACTTGGAAAAAATTTGGTGGTCCTCATTCATTCTGAAGATTTCTATGGCAGAAACCAAAGGAAATGGGTTATGTTTTACAGAATCATGTCTGCTTTTATGGAGCGACTACTGACTGCCCACAACTTCGTGCGCCTATATACACGTATACCGTGATCCCAAAAGAATATTCCTTAAATCAGGCAGTATTGCTTGTCTACATCATAAAGGGAACCTTCAAAATTTAATAGAGAGCCATACAATTCCGAGCTTCCTGGATCCAATGGTTTAGGCTGGATGTTGATAAGTCAGTTAAAGCTATGGAGTTTCTTGCGCCCACCCTTCTAATCAGCTAAAAATTGAAGTCCTGAATGGTTAGTAGGTAAAAATTGCATGGGCGATTCAAAAGCACTTTTCTTAAGTTTATTTGAATTAAAAAATATGTTGACTTTGACTTTGACTTAGTCAGTGAGTGTGTCAGTACTTTTCTTTTTATATTGATTAAAATCGCTTTACTTTATGAAATAAACAACAGCTCTAACGAATATTTAGTTAGATAGACAATCACAATTCACAATGTGAGCATAGACTCGCAATGTTCTCGTAGCCGAAGTTATATAACCAATTATTGCTGATTGAGCAGTCACATCACGTTTAGTAGTGGCACATAAGACGATATGGTTCTGCGCAATCCCGTGTGTAGAACTTGTCAGAATATGTTTGTTACCAGCGTATGTTGCAGTCGGCCGGGCAGAGTTGTTGTGTTTGCGTCATCCGTTGAATAAAACAAAAACCTATCGCTTAAATATTATGAAATTCGTGCGTGAAAGAGCTTCAAACTACATTCTGGTATGTAACAAAATCAATCTTTCTTTAGATAGGTACACAATGTAAATACTATTGGCTTGCTTTAAAATATAAAAAGTTTTTAAAGTTATAAGAGACTCTCAAAATCTATTCATAAAAAGATGTAGAGCCGTACTTATTGCAGAAAATGTAAATGAAAATGTTCAACAAATGGTTTTATTAGTTCGAAATATCAGGCTTCAATAATAAGAATGTTTAAAAGAACACCGTGGAACAGCATCGTGGCGTGCAAATCGTGTCAATATTAAACAAGGCAAGTAAATTCGTATGAAGTGTTTCGTTCATAATAAAGGAGTGTACGCGAAAACTTGGCAAAATGAATATGGATATGTTTATAAGAACATAAATGGATGAACGATGAAAGAAAATTGAGAACATGCAACGCGAAATTCGCGGAAGCTTGTATTTTCAGAAATAAATAGTTATCTTAATACATCCTAAAGTTAAAAAATATAATGAAAAGTAAGACTGCCGACAAAAACAATTATTTACTTTGGTTGACAGCGCTGCCCTCAACATGAAAAACTCGTCAAGCAAACCAAAGTCTAAGTATGTAGCTCAGTGGTAAAAGCACTTGCTCGGACTGCAAGAAGTCAACAGAGTCAAACTTCTCAAGATAACATTATAATGGATATTTTTTATAAGAAAAATGTACCTATATGTTGATGTCTTTTAAGGATCACGCACAAGGTTTCGAATAAATGGGTGCCCGCAGTCCCCGGGGCACTGTCCTCGCTAAGACGAGTAAACATCATACCTATCGCTAAATCAACAATGCATTCTTGTGAAACAGAAATTACCGCAATTGACTCAACTTAACATGGCTGAAAATTATAAATAATTATGACATTCACCATCTCATCAGTACTTTCAGAATTATGTTAAAAAAGTTCTCTAATATTCAATTAAATTTTAAGTTCGTGACGCAAACAAATTGAGTTTAAATAACTTTAGCAATTATAAAAAGATCTTAGAAAATAAGTCGACGTAAAGACATATCAATTTATAACATTTTAATGAAAACTTAAGACACAAAAAATCGAATGCATACTGGCATGAGTAAAATAGTGAATGAATTCACCTAAGTTGCAAATCCAAATGACTCCAAATTTTGCTGAAGGCATCGAAATATGAACATTTTAAAAGGTTTAAACAAGCTTTAACCATTCCAGTCAGAGAAATAGATAAGAATAAAGTGTACTAGATGGGGCTAGGCCATCGTCAGTTACGGTCAAAGAGAACGTTATATAAGTTATGGTGGAAGTAGGCCAGCCAACGCCAGCATGTTAAGCAGGCGCTGGAATCGGTTACGGAACTGCATCAAACTAGTTACGCCGACTTAGAACAGCCCTCTGTTCTGCAACAAACCAATGGAAGCAACCTAAATTTTCGTAGGATAATACCACCAATTTTCGACAATTTAAGCCCAGCGTTCGACAAAGTTATTGTTGCCAAAAACTAATATAGATTGCCATTGACATTCTACGGGATGAAGAAGGTAGTATGTATTTAATTGTTACTTAGATCAGTTGCTAAAATGAAAGACTAAAATCAGTTTTTTTTTAGAGAGACTGTGCTGATTACCTACGACGGCATTTTCAGCTTCACCTGACTTTTTTGGGGGCGGCGAAAAACTTATGGGGTTCCTCAAGCCGTGTGAAACGAATCACCTTCGGAGGTTTTCTAGAGGGTTACGGCATCACGCACTAAGGCGTGTCCCCTGCCCTACTAGATTCTCCGAAGGGTTCGGATTGGATTGGGGAGCGGTACAACCTAAAGGTGCTAAAGGCTCTAAAGGCTCTAAAGGCTCTAAAGGGTTCTAAAGGCTCGGACCTCTACTCGGGTTGACCGGGTGGTGGGGAGAAGCGCCCAGGTACATGTCTGTACCTGGTATAGAGTGCGTGTGAACCGGCTCGTCGTACCCTTGTTCTACGAATACGGTTTCTTGGGTCTAAACTAGTTTGCATGTTTAGTATATTTTGTAAATGTGTAGTGGCATTTAGAGGATCGGGCGGGGCTAAAATCAGTTGCTGGAACCTACTTTTAATGATTAAAGGGAAAAATTTCAATCGCTGGTTCCTGTCGATCACATGGTGCCAATACCCTACACCGTTACAGAAAATATGAATTTTGTTATAACTCTAACTCTTATAAAACTGTTTTTATACAATTCAAAATAATATTGGAGTGGCATGAACAAAACACTGAATAACTATTCCAAGGTTACTCAGTTTATTTCTAAGAGGGTAATATTCTTTTTTGCAACATGACAAAACATCAAAAAAAATATTATTAAAGAAATTAATAGTCAATCACTTTCCGACCGGCGCGATATGACCTAAGATGGTGCAAGCTTGCATTTTCACAAGATCTTTTAGTACTTTCGAGGACTATTTGCATATTTTTAAATATATCGACGGACCAGCAACTTTAGAAGAGCGGCTAAGGGCTTTGGGCCCGTTTTCGCTAACGTAGAGTTTCCAACGATCTAATAATAGCTGTTTATCAAGAAATAGAGCAATTGCTGTGCTAAGAAAAAGTAAGACGAGATTTTGTTACACTAGTCACCAATAATCATATTACTGCGGCAATTCCAATTCTCGACTAGGGCTTTAAAAAAAGGAAGGAAAGGAGGAGTTCTCCCGGATAAATGGTATAATAATATCCCTATTAAACTATCTATTACTGCGAACCTGGGACCTGCGCCACCTCGTAACCTTATTTTTTATGCCAGCAATTTCATTTCACGGACCTATACTTTTTCACTTTTGAACTTATTACCATTGCCTGGAATAACCGAGCGCTGTATTCTCTTTTAGCTTCGAAATTATTCTATTATCCTTTTTTGTAGTGCGGCGCCGAGTATTCTCTTATTAGCCGCTAGGTACTGCCCAATTAACCTACTTTCGGCCTTTCCTTTTGTTTTAAAGGCGTGCTCACACTGTGCAGTGGGCATACGCGGATATGAAATATATAAAGTTGGTATGTTAATTTCCATGGCACTTGGCAATGGACAATTTTAAACGATTAATATAACTAAATATTATGAAAGAGGAAGAAGAAAGGTATAAAAATATTATTTACGCACAATAAATTTATAAAAGTAGTCTGGTTTGTTTATTGTCAATTACGTTTGCCACTATTTCAAAAGTGAAATTTGGTATGTGATGTCTATTTGACTAAATACAGGTACTCAACAGTCTGGTACTAAGTACCAGTGTTGAGTACCTCATAGTACTGAAAACAACTGAACCTTCCCGTTTTATGTAAATGTGACGGCTCATCAGTAAATATCAAAGTGCGTTAACATCGTAGGACCATAACTAATCAATCGTATTAAGGCATAAATAACTGCGAAGTAGGCTAGTTTCGACAATGCGTGCCGAAAAATGGCGTGTTTATATACCTACTAACACGTGATTATTTATTTTTACCTGCTATATATATATATATAGGCTACCAACTTATTCTGTCCACTCTTTCACCCTGTCGGATTTTTGGGTTACTAATTCGACACTTTACGTTGTGTAAGGTTATCCAGGGTGCGATGTACATTTGCGACAACAAAAACACAAGGTTTTTTTTTTAAGAATTTCAAAAATACCTTCAATACTATTTAGTATAGGTATCATGCCTTTTTATTTGCGTTATTCTTAAGATTAAATTATTCAATAACTATGAAATGGAACGTTTTAAAATGTACAAGGCATTTTTGAACTTTAAAATGTAAGTCAATCCGACGTTATCGGTAAGAAAAAGTTTTTAATTTTTTGTAAACTAAATATAATGCCTATTGGCCCAGCTACGAAAAGCTCGATGCCGGCATCAGCTTATGAGACTTAAAGCTTTTTCATAACGCTAGACAATATGGGCTACTAGATTATTTTTACGTGTCCCCGTGCCCTACTAGATTCTCCGATGGGTTCGGATCGGATTGGGGAGCGGAACAACCCGAGGGCGCCTCTAAAGGCTCGGACCTCGGCTCGGGTTGACCGGGCCGTAGTGGAGGAGAGAAGCGCCCACGTACATGTCTGTACCTGGTGTAGAGCGCGTATGAACCGGTTCGTCGTACCCTTGTTCTACGAGTACGGTGTCTTGGGCCTAAACTAGTGTGCATGTTTAGTGTATTCTGTAAATGTGTAGTGGCATTTAGATCGGATTGGATCGGGCGGGGGGTCAAGGCTCCAAGGATCTTCCCAACGACCTGGTTTTGTGCTGCTCTCATTCAGCGGCTACCGGCGACACTTTCGCCAGATCTTCGATCCACCTTGTTAAGTAGAAACAAATGTTTCACTAACATCTGAGTGTCTAGTGGGAGTTTTATTTAACTGTTCACCATTCGATCACGTTGTGCTCGTGTGTTTCGATCAACCGATTCAAGTTACCCGGTTAAAGTAACTAAGAAACTCCATGTCTTTTAATTGTCTATACAAAGATCTTTTGATACACTATTGTACTTCATAGACACTGTACGTATTCCTGTATTTATTATTTTCTTAATGTTTATCAAATACCTTTCATTAAACGCTATGTTAATTGTGTAACACAAGTAAAAGAAAAATTTTCGTTATCTTATCACGTCCTTATTCTATACTAATATTATAAAGAGGAAACCTTTGTATTTTTGTATGTATGTATGTTTATAACGAATAAACTCAAAAACTACTGGACCGATTTCAAAAATTCTTTCACCATTAGAATGCTACATTAGAGCTGAGTAACATAGGCTAAATTTAAAAAAAAAAAAATCCACCCGTGCGAAGCAGGGACGGGCCGCTAGTAATTAATAAAAGTTAATTGATTTATAGTCGGGCATGGAACTGCGTGCAGCACCAAACCGGTCGTTGTGGAGATCTTTGGGGGAGGCCTTTGTGTAGCAGTGGACTTTTTTTGGCTGAGATGATGATGATGGAACTTCTCTTACTGCTACGACTATACTGTGGCTTTATACATTTGTAGATACTAGAATTTTAGTACGTACACAGTTAAATTTCAACTCAGTATACCTACTTGGATTGTATTATTTTTTGTTTTTTTATGACAACAACTAACAACGACTTCTAAAAGTCGTTGTTTAGTCTAGTTGGTACTTACTTTATTCGGTGTTTTTAGTTACATGTACTAACATTTTAGGTTACCGGCAGGCACTTAATATACGTGTTTATTTTAATCACATAGTAAATCCAGGAAAGATTTTCAATTTAACTTACATTTGTCGTATGTATGTGAGAAATAAAATATACTCGCTAAATTATTTGTTCACTTTCATTCCTGCATTGCTCGTAAACGTAAACGGAACGTCAAAATTGCCAAACTGGTTGACAAGAAAAATTTCGAAGTTTTTTTTAAATTGTCTATGGATTTTTAGGTTTGTAAAAGAGTAAATAAATGTTATGCTGGCTCCACACGATCGTACCTACACCCTACAACTGCTCGTCCAACTTGTCGTTTGTTTGTACACAGTGGTTTGCGCAAGTTTTACGTTTTGTACCGAGTTTTGTTTGGTTCTGGTTGGAGAGCCGCCGGGTCCATAATCGATTGAGTTTGCCTTGTTCCGGCGGCGTCGTCCGGCGCCTCGGTATCGGAGATTGTAATTGATCTCCAACTCATTTAAAACTTTGACGCTAGACATTTTAAACATTATTTCTCGCTTAGTAACGAAGTGGTTATTCATGAAATTTTAATCTTTGATGAGTTGAGCACTGATTCTATTACGTATGTCTTTTCCTTTGTTACGGACTTTAAAAAAAGGATTTTAAATTTTCAATTCAATTGAATTTTTGTGGAATATATTATAGTCAAGTAAATACACAATCAAAAAAGGGAGACATCTTACGAATCTACTTGAAATAATTGTTATTTTGTTTCTTATGTAACTATATTTTCTCTATAAGTAGTATTTCGTTGTAGGTAATGTAGGGTGGTTTGGAAGCCAGTGCGAGCCAAGTGATGCCCAGTGAATCTCCCTAGGTAAGAAAATCTTGTCTGTTAAGATTTTAAAAGCAATATTAAAATCGATATTGTAGGTAGCGTTGTACGGTTTTTTTAATAATCCAATTGGGTTACCCAATAGGTACAAATGTAGAAATCTTTTTGGGTTTTAATATTATTGTTTGTTGACTGTAGGTACTAACATCCCGATCTGATCTTAACCCCTAGGAGAATCTAGTAGGGCACGGGGACACGCACTAGTGCGCGATGCCGTTCCCTCTAGAAAACCTCCGAACGTGATTCGTTTCACACGGCTTGAGGTACCCTTTACGTTCCTCACCGCCTTCAAACAAGCCCGGTGAAGCTAAAAATGCCGTCTGAGGCAATCAGCAATCTCTCTCCAAAAAAAAAAGAGGTACTAACATTTACAAAATTTCTAATAACTAAAAACCAACCTAACGAAAGTTATTTACTTACTACCCACTATAACGTGCTACATTTAAATTAATTTGTAAGTATATTTTTTTTTACTTTACTTAATCATAAAGAGTGTCATAAGCTAAATTCTAAATTCTTTACAATATAAAATATTTTAGCAGTCTTTAATTAGAAGCAGCAAAATTAACATAAACTGCTATGTACACAGGCACAAACAAACTATTAATAATATACAACTTATTATTAACCACTTATTAATATTCACTAAACGTCAGTGAAAAGATGAAAAAGAACTCCTTATGCGAAAATAAAAAAGGTTGAATGTGGCGAACGCACACACCACACAATAAAGTTCCCCCTAGCCTTAAATTACATGATGTTTATTCGCGATTTCTCTGCTTGCTTGCTGAATTGACTAGCTTCTAATTTTATTCTGGAAATTCATTATAACCACTTTTTAGTATAAAAATATAGGTTTTATCGATAAAGACAACAAATTACATGTTGCTACTTAAAAAACTTTGGACGTTTAAATGATTAAACAACAGGAAAAACAAAAAAATATTAATCTTGAAATGGATTCATTATGATAAACCTTTGAAATGTAGAAGAACTCGACTGTACAAGGTAGAGATGAGGATAATAGGTTATTTGAATTACGATAATAATTAAATGCCAAATTCCGATATCGCGGACCGAATGACCTTACAAATGTCCAAAGATTACGCGGATGCGGACATAGTGCACATTGAAATGCAGTATTCTATACAGATCTCTAAACTCGCGTATAAATTTTATATAATACTAGTTGTTGCCCGCGATTTCGTCCGTGAAGACTACAGCAAAAAAAAGTTATAAAAAGGATTCTATATGCTGATCAGGGTCATGGTCTGTATATGAGGAAAGTTTCATTAAAATCCATTCAGTAGTTTTTACGTGAAAGAGTAACAAACATCCATCCATACTTACAAACTTTCGCGTTTATAATATTAAGTAGTAGGATAGCACTTAAACGTTCGATAGGACCAATTTTTTGGTAGTTCTCAGAGACTTTGTTGTTTATGGTCAACGTTAGTTTAATATTTGTTGAAAAACAAAAGAGCTGGACACTTGCTGAGATTCTTGCTGGTTCTTCTCAGTACAAGATCACTCGCCCAGAGTAGACTTACGATTCGATGGCATAGTGACATTCACAAGAGCTACTTGTAGCCTAAACTGAATAAAAGATTTTGAATTTTGATTTTTTAAAATTCTTTACTTACTTTTAGTATTGTAAATGCAAAATAATAATTTAAAATAAATATATTTTTGTGTGTAGGTATAAGTTATATTGTAAAACGCTCTAAGCTATAGGAAGTAACATGAGCTACATGTAGAAATAGCAACAGACCGTAATTAGAGTCCCACCGTACTTTATAATTTCAAAGCAAACTAACAAATTGATGACACGGCACTCGGCACGGCACGGAACATACAGGTGTCGGTGACGTAGCCACCGCGGGAGCCTTCACAAGTGGGAGGTTGAGGAGTGAATAATAACTTTACAGGGTGCCTAGCGCGAGTTTAGTTTGGCCATTCGTCATATTTTAAAAAAAACGATATTTTGTTAGGCAAATTTTAGTTCTTCTCGTTAGTTCACCAGGAGGCGCTGCTGCAATACCATACAAGTTAACGTTAACGTTAGCCCTTATCGTGATCGAATATTAGATGAAAATCGCACTCAAAACTCATGTTAACAACTGCACTTAGGTACCAGACCACGGAAAATAACCTAACTTTAACATAAATTTGCAATAATACCTACTCAGTCAATACTCAGTAAATAAAACTACATTCATCATCATCATCACCCTACCACACTAGTCCGCTGCTGGACATAGGCCCTTAATATTTCCTATCAAATTCCACATTCAAACATCCAGCAAAAAAAAAACGCGAAATGCGGAACATTGACTGTAATAAATAGTTGTCATGCTTAAAAAATAAAATAAAATTCTGCGAACTAGGGCGTATACGCGTTAATGTATTATTGTAATAATTTTTCCCCTAAAAAACTGGCTAAGTGCGAGTCGGACTCGCGCCAAGGGTTCCGTACCATTATCTATAAAAATATTTCAAGTTATTAAACCAACTTTTTTTATGGTAGGTATGTGTTAAAAGAACTTTATTAATAACCTAAAAAGACATTTATATATAATAAAAATTGAAAAAAAAAACATCTATTGTGTTTTATTATAGTAAATATAGCCCGCCTCATTTATGGGGCGTTGGGCGCTGGACGCACATATATTTACAGGGTGTAATCGTTAAGTGTGCACAGGCGACTATTCCGAAACTATGAGAGATATCAAAAGACTTAAAAAGGGTAAATATATATTATATATTAGTAACAGTATATTTTACCTATTTATAATTTTTTTTCCGAAAGGGGCGACTAAGTTTTTTAATTGCCTTATTATGTACTAGCTTTTGTTCGCGACTTGCTCACGTGGGCTACACGAGTAACATGTCACGTTATTTCAACATTAAGATATTAATTTTTTATCAATAAAAAGCCCATCAATGTGGAATTAGTAAAAAGTTTCTTACGCAAAACAACATAACAGATCACTCTGTATAAGTAATTTTGGTACGTTTTGGAACCTCCTATACAAATTGTCATGCCCTACTTAAGGGATCATTTTCCAAAAATCCTGAAACACTTCATAGTTTCTTTCTAACCAGGCCTAATACCGAAATTTAAGGATTGACGTCGGATGCCAACATGGCAACCCTCTGGGTTCAGCCGTTTTTAGTCTGGCCATCCACCCGGTCATCCAACTGCTAAATTTAAAATTTAACGTTTGGTATCTGGATGGTGGAACCCTAGAAGGTGGCCCGTCAACTGTCCTTTCAGGGGGGTAACCACGAGCTCTTATAGCAGTATTATTTAATTTTAGTACGCGAGTTTCGAGGCTTGGAGAAAGTGCGAGCTTTTTCTGTCGGACAGTTGCGTGGATAGGGATGCCATTGTTTCTAGCTTCAGAGAAGTGGCGCCTCAACTTAATATGATGGACAATTAATCTCTTCGCCTCTTGGGGTCCCCTATTCTAGACGACTTCCTCCCAGATTTTATAAATGGAAATTTACAAAATTCTAGTAATACGTTAGATCGCCTTTTTAAAATAAATTGTCACATGACTTTTACTTTGTTACGTTTTTTTCTATTCGTTCCAAAGTTCACGTATGTCTTGCGGTGTTGTCAGCTCTGGAAAGGACCTTTTCAACAGTCTAGATGGCACCATAAAACATCGATTACACACATTTTAAAACGTCGACTTTAGTGACCGCTCTAGGACCCAAGCAACACTGCCTAATAGGTTCGGTGGCCGGGGTATCCGTAAAACTACTGAATGACGTGTCCCTTGCAGCGTTGTTGTCTTCGGTCTACTCAACATCTTATCAACAAGATACTGGTACACACATCGTGTTCCTCTTTGGTTTCTCACTTGGACGAGGCCAAGGCAGCCTGGAGTGCAGCTTACCCGAATTCCGAATATCCCACAAACATGCAAATCATGCAGACAACCTCAAACGGTGAAAGTATGAGAATCTGACTGGGGATCTCATATTTGAGCCGATTATGGTAGACTTTAGGTCCATGGGGCCCGCCCGGGTGCTCACAAACTCTTTAAAGATATTTCTAAAAAATTAGTAGAAACCACTCAAGTGTTTATAGTTAGTATGGTAGTTATAATGTATAGTTTTTGTAAGTAAATTTAATTTTAAGTAGTTAAATTATTAATATCATGTTTTTGTCTTTGTTTGTAAATAAATGCAGATTAACTTTGAAAAATTTAGGAATGACAGATTTCCATACAAACTTTTTACCCTTATTTCACCTCTTTAGGGGAGGTTTTTCGAAAAATACAAAAACACACCATTCTTTAATTTTATTGAAAAATCTGAATATCGAATAATTTATTCATTTTTATAATTATTAGGTAAGTACTTTAAAAAGAACGATAATACCAAAAAAATCTTCTTCTTTTTTTACTCCTGTAAAATAATAATAAAACAAAACTCTTGAGACAACTCAATCTTTATTTCTTTTCAAAAAGCCAAATACCAATTTTCGTGTTATTTTACTTCAAGACTGACGGACTTTCATACAAACTTTCACCCACGCACGATTTCCGTAACATCCTTTAGTGGCTGGTTACGTCACTCAATTAACCTATGTAGTACCTACCTGGATGACCGATTCTTTTTTTGGTAATTTTCTAAAAATGAAACCTAGCTAGATCGATTTATCGCCCCCGAAACCCCTGCATACTAAATTTCATGAAAATCGTTGAAGCCGTTTCCGAGATTCAGATTATATTATATACATTATAACAAGAATTTCTCGTTTAGACGTAGGTATTAGATATAGATATAGATATAGATATAGAGACACTTGGTTAGCAATAAAGATTTGACTTGATTGGATTTAAACATTAGCATAAACGCAATAAAAGCAACGAAAAAACAATTAAGAGCATTGCATCGTACGTAACCTAAGTGTACCAACTGTGTATCAACATCTTAATTAACATTAATGTTTTGTCGCAGGGTATCATTCGGGAGTTCCAAAGGGTCCATGGTGGAGACCCTGATCTACGAGAGCCCACTGCAAGAGGAACCCGAGTGTAGCCCCCCGCCCAGAGTCCAGGAGACAGCCTTCCCCTACGCGCCAGTCGAAGACGAGTACGTTCTATTAATTTTATAAGTATGTTTTTTTTTTACAATAGAGGTGCATAGCGATCATTTTGTTTCAAGGCGAACTAGGTATACTTACCTAGACTTTAATTACGAAGTGCCTAGCGCCACTTATTTTTACCATTCGATTACGTTAACGAGAACGTATTTAAGCAGCGCCTCATAAGGTTAAAATTCATCATCATCGCCATCCAGCTCTTTTTATGTCCCCACTGCATGCAGCTGGGGCACGAGTCTTCCCTACGGATGGATAAAGAGAACGGGTCATAAACCATCACGCGGGCATCTAGTAACTCCTAATGTGGTAAAAAATTACAAGAGTTCAATACCTATTTGCCACACAAATTCTCGTTTTCGTTACAATAATCGAATGATGAATACAATTCGCGCTAGGCACCCAGATTGAATTAAGCGCAGGCTCCCGCGAGCGGAAGCTCGTTAGATACCTATGTGTTGTGTAGGGTAAGTTTTGTTTCAGAGCGGGCGTTCCCTTTGTAACTAGCCAAAATTACTAAACACAAAAGCGTAGGTATAATGATTAGTTAGGTACCAAAGGATAGGTATCAAATATTTATAAGATTTTCTATTCACGAATTCACTTGAACACACCCCAAAAATTTCATCAAAATCTGTCCAACCGTTTAGGAGGAGTTCAGTGACATACACACGCATAGAAGAATTATATATATAACTAGCGGCCCGCTCGCGACTTCGTCCGCTTGAGTGAATATCCGTATCCTATAGAACCCTAAAGCAGCGCCACCTACCGGGTCCAATTATATGCATGTATTATACATATAAACCTTCCTCTTAAATCACTCTATCTATATAAAAAACATCATCAAAATCCGTTGCGTAGTTTAAAGGATCTAAGCATACATAGGGGCAGGCGTACAGCGGGAAGCGACATTGTTTTATACTATGTAGTGAAGACTTAAATTTCCCAATAAATAGGTACTTACCTACAGACAGCCTGCACATCGACCTATGCAAAACTGTTAAATTTCTTCAACAAATAAAGATTCTTCCATATGCCATAGGCACTTATGTATACCTACATAAAGTTTAAAGTCTATTGAGGAAATTTGACAGTTTGAGGTAGGTAGTCTAATGTGCAAGCGTCTCACTGACCGTAAAATACACATATTTACCTACTAACCTTTCCCTTACAGGTAGGTAAGTACCTAATTGGGTTAATAAAATTTTAACGCGTGATAATAAATACATAGCGTCAAACAGTTTCCTATATAGAAATAAATAGGTAAGTAAGTAGTAACTAGGTATTAACCTACTATCGGTACCTACCCAATAAACACAAAAGCGTTACAATTGGCCACATTATGTCTTTTTTTGAACTTATGTCGTTTGTAGAGAGTTATTTCGATACACTTTTGAACTTTTTGCTGTTTAATAGGACACATAAACACTTAAGACTGTAAAAAGGCCGTTTAATGGGGGAAAATATAACGCTAGTAAAACTTTTGGCGTAAGTAGGGTATGTTTGTACGCTCTTATAGTCCCGGTTCTACAAAAGCATTATACTAGGAGTAAGATACACCTTTGGCAGTATTTAAGTGTCAAAGTGAATCATATTAATGTCCGTGACTGTATAAGAACGTCTTTGTGTACCCATATAATGGTATAATTATGAGAAAGTAAGTGTGGTTCTTTGTAAGGTTAATAACTTTATAATGATGTGTATGTGACACTTTTTAACGCTTTAGGCTGTATTTACGTTCATTTCCAATCTGTTAAGCAGCCTTATGATCACATAATTCACAGGATGCAATACTAATACTAAGAGGGCTAAGAGAGAATATTTGTGTACCCAATTAATGTCATTTACCTTTTATTAGTGCGTCTTTGAAATATTTTACAGCTAAAAGAATCAATGTGAGACACATTAAGAGTGTTTAAACCCACAAATGACGCCATTTATTTTTACTTCACGCGTAGATCGATCAATGCGAACGTAATTATTGTGTATTTTGTTGTTTTTACGCTGGAAAATGATGCGAAGATCTTGGAAATTGAGAGCCAGAAGTGGTGCAGTGAGGAGAAAAGTTATCAAAGAATATTTGACTTTGCTTAATAAAAACAGTGGCGACGCAACTCCAAGCGGGTCACAATTTTTATTACAAGAGGGTCCCGTACGAAGGGAAAATGAAATTAGTGCCATAAATGCGTCAAATGCTAATAATATTCCTAATGTGACCGAAAATATTATACAGGGGGGTTCCTTATACAATGAAAATTACATAGAAAATGATGCTCTAAATATAAATAATGCTGAATGTATTAATGTGATCTCTGAAGATCAATTTTTAATGCCCGATAGTTCTAGTTCTGACGAAAGTGATAATGAGAATGACATTAACAAAAATGAAAACAAAAAACTGGTTTTTAGGCAACAGATAAGAACATGGGCTGTAGAAAAGAATATTTCTCAAAACGCCCTTAAAGAACTAGCAGCAATAGTCAATAATTTGATCCCACAGCTATTGCCCATTGACCCAAGGACAATTTTGGTCACACCTAGGCAAGTAAACATCAAAACAATTGAATGTGGTGGTGAATATTGGCATAACAACACAAGAACATCCTTGATAAAACTATTAGAAAAGTTAAATGGATTGCCTGATAAAATCTCGTTAAATTTTAATTTTGACGGCCTGCCTATTTTTAAAAGCTCGAAGAAAGAGTTTTGGCCAATATTGTGCAACATGTTTGAATTTCCCAATATTCCGCCTTTTGTGATTGGAATATACTTTGGGATAGGGAAGCCAAAAAACTTAAACAGTTATTTAGAAGATTTTGTCTCAGATATGAACGTTTTATTAGAAGAAGGGATTAATCACTCTGAAAAAAATGTGACTATTACTATTCGATGCATTATATGTGACTCACCCGCCAGGGCTTATATAAAAGGTATATAACTATTTTTATCTTGTTCATTTAAAATAGTATCTACTTACCAATATTTAATTTTTATAGTATCAAACGGTTATTTTAATTACACTCCAGCTACTTTTTTTATCACTTTCAGGTGTTTGCAACTTCAACGGTAAACACGGTTGCCTGAAGTGCGAAACAGTAGGCGAATACAGTCACAACTCTCACACAGTGGTATTCCCTGACGCAAGATGTGCTGAGAGAACAGACGAGGGATTTCGGAGTAAAATATATGGCGCACATCACAAATCTGATTCCCCATTACTAACGCTTCCGATTGACATGGTAAAACATTTTCCCGTTGGTGATTCGCTACACTTAATCGATTTGGGCATCATGAAAAGGCTACTGGTGGGCTGGCGTGACGGGAATTTTGGCAAATACCTGACTAAATGGTGTGCGAGAGATATTGAGGTGGTAAATTTCTTTTTACTTCAGTGTAAGTTACCTTCTGAAATTCACCGCGCAGTGAGAGGGCTTGACTGTTTGGCGTACTGGAAAGGTAGCGAATTCCGGTCTTTTTTTTATTACCTTAGTATCATTATACTACCTGATGTGCTTGTATCAGAATCATTTTCTCATTTTTTGATGCTTTACTGTGGGATCACAATTTGTTCGAACAAAACCTATAAAGTTTATTTACCACTTGCAAAAGAGCTTTTGAAGTATTTCGTGGAACATTATAAAAACTTTTATGGAGCAGATTATGTAACAAGTAATGTTCACAATTTAATACACCTAACTGATGAAGTCGAAATGTTTGGGCCGCTACAAACTTTCAGTGCATATCCATTTGAAAACAAATTGTATTCAATCAAACGAATGCTAAGGGATGGCAAAAATCCATTGTCACAAATAGCAAAACGGATTAGTGAAGGTGCAGAAAAAATGGACTCGAAGGAACTTAAAGATATAACACCTGTTCACTACCCATTTATAACAAAAACTAAGAAACATGTCAGTATCTTACACTACGAACACTTTATAATTTCAACAAAAACGAACGACAGATACGTTTTGTCGAAGAAAGATGAAATAATTCAGATAAATGACATCATGCAAGAAATCAATGCAATCACAATTAAAGGCTTCAAAATGAACAACAAAGAAGATGTATTTAAGAATCCAATAGTGTCATCACGTCTGGATATTTATAAATCAAAAAGTCTTGTAAACAATTGTCATACTGTAGTTACTTTAGATGCCAAAGGAATTAAGTGTAAATTAGTTTGTCTCAAACATAAAGATTGGCATTACTTTATCCCATTAATCCACACGTTGTAAGAAATGAATAAACATTTGATTAATTTAAAATCTTTTATTATTAATTTTTTCAAAAATAAACAAGAACGTAAATTGAATGAACGTAAAATCTCAAAACGGATACAGTACCAAGTTCTAAATAAAAAAAAACAATCAAAAAATATTACCTAAATAACCTTTAACTCTGTATCATTTATTTTTTAAATTTTATAATAATCAAAACGTAAAACAAAATCTCAAAACGAATACAAGTATACCAAATACTAAAGAAAAAAACAATCAAAAAGATTACTTCAGTAACTTTTAGCTATCGAATTATATCAAATTATTGTCATTATTTTAGATAGAGTTACACAGTTGTACTTATGGTACCTACTAAAAACAATCCATGATTTTTATGGGTATAAATAAAAAGTTGTGTCAAACCGTAGACAAAGGCAGTCGCCAGGCACTTTTGAACCAGATAGTATTACTCTATCTTATACTTATTATACCTCCTTGTATTTATTCAATAATTCTGATGAAATTTACAGAAACAAAAATAAAGCACAATAAAAAAAACTAAATCAATAAAATAATCCTCTCTGAAGAAACAGATTACCTACCCCGTATTATTATATCAATAATTGCGTCGGCAATTAAAATTATTAAACAATATAGTTAACATGTAGTAAGTGTACAAAACGCTACTAGCATAAATCAACTTCTTCGGTATTTTCTTCACCGTCATTTTGTTCACTAATCATTTCAGCTGGCGCATCTTGTTCAGTTTCTGTGTTATTTTCTTGACATTCCATTTCTCTAATATTTCCTGCATTAGGCTCATTTTCTTTATCTGTTTCAATATCGTTTTGTCCTGCTTTATTTTCTTGAGCTGTTAAGGCAGCTTTGTTGCTTTTTCGCACCCTTTTGGTTGAAGAACGAAGATTTTTCATTGCTAAACGTTTTGCTGCATTTTTTAAGACAACCTTGAAGAACTTTTCCGTTTGTTCCATTGTAAATTTTGGATCCCAGTGACAAACCATTGAAAAAAAGAAATTAATGAAGTTTTTATAATCTTTTAATGGTATTTTTGAAAGTTCTTGGCGACTCCCACCAGTCCAAGAGCATTGTATCAAAAAACTGCGAGTCATTAAAGTATCTATTAACTTGTAAGCATATGTTATACCATTGCCTTCTGAAATAGAACACAAGAAAGATAAACGCTTCTTTAATTTTGCGGTTTCATATTTGTCAGACAAATTAAATTCCAGTGATTGTAGTTCTTGTTTGGTTTCTATAGGTTTAAATGAAAAACATTCTCTCTCTTCAGGTTGGTTTTCGTTTAACATACATACATCTCCACTGAAATCCTTTAAACCTTTTATATCAGTATCTAATTGAACACCAAAGCTTGCTATCTTTTTGGCCATATTTTTTTGTTGTTCTGCCAATGAATTGTGTGACGCAATTAGTGTATCTACTTTTGTCAGAATTTCTTTCTGAGTTTTAAAAATTTGGTCAATAACATCTGAGGCAACAACTTGAAGTACTGTTGATTCTTCAGTTACTGAATTTTGAGGAACACTTGCAGGGGTAGAACTTTCATTTTGAATCTGTAAAAAAAGTACTTAGGTGCTCTATTATACATACCTTAAAAATAATTATACCCTGATAAGAGGAACATTTAATGTCGATAATGAATTACCAGGAAAAATATGCTACTTAAAAATCTTTATTTTTAATTTATTTACATAGTTTTATTTTGTTTCAGTTAGCGCGTCTTAATTTTGTAAAATAAATATATGGCTATTTTAGATTTTTCATTAATAAAAGAACGAAAAAGATAAGTGCTTACCAAATCTGCAGCATAGCTTTCATAATTAATCGCAGGATCATTTTGTTGAAAACTGACTTGTGTAGGGGAGGCCCTTGCAGTAGTTGCAGTACAAATAACTGTCTGCTTGTGCAATTTAGGGGCTTGTGCAGACGAAATCAAGGGTCTCATATCATAAGAAACTGAGTGTTCCTTGGATTGTGCAGGTAAATAAGAGGATTTTGTGTTATGAAGTTCTGTGTAAGTTGAAAGAGTGTTATTATCCAAGTCCGTGTCAGTATACTGTTCCATGATATAACATTCGTTTTCAGCTGACTCATATGTAGGCAAATGTGTCCGTTTGACGACACAGTCCATGAATGTCCACTCGCGAGTGGGTTTTGAGTTTTCATCCTTTATTATATTATTTAAATTTTTTACATTTTTTGGGGGCCAGTAAAGTCGGGACTTCGACTCCCAATAATATGGCACAACTGTTAATGTTGACATTCCTTTTTCGCAAGTCTGCACAATTTTAAATGGCATATTGGTTCTGAAAAAAAAAGAAATATATTTATTTACTTACAGTGAACAATGAAGTAACTCAAGGCACTCTGGTACGAAATTAAAGTCATTTTCGTTTGTAGCTCAGTCAGTAGGTATAGGTAGTACATATCTACTTAAAATAACGATAAGTATTTGGAACTGATAACATAATAACTAGGTATTTCATAAAATATGATGTAAAAAGAAAAACAAACTTTTTAAAAACAAGTTTTAAAAAAAAAAAATAGCCACGAGAGTAGCCGCTGATCGTGCTCGGTGGCGTGCACTTAGAGAGGCCTATGTCCAGCAGTGGACTAGTTCAGGCTGATGATGAAGCTATTACACCTTCATTATTTTTCTTTTGCAATCACAATGTACTAACAAGCTTTTATTTATAAAAAATATTGGGTCTGTGATAAAAACGCAGATTTTTAAATTAAAATTATTTTTAAATTTTTAGGTCTTTTTTTATTAACAAGTAATATAAGCTTGTTTTTAAAAAGTTTTTTTTCTTTTAATCTTATTTTTAACTTTTTAGTATTTTTGAATTACATGTGTAGACACCCTCATACCATTCAACCCTCGGCATGTGCTCAACCTTGGCATTGGGTCATCCATCTAATCAAAGACAGAATGCACATTCATAAACAAACGGAACGAACGAACGAACGAACGAACTTATTTTACCGAGTTCCTATGGCCATCTTCCACCTCCATCATCAGACCCTGGTTACCATCTAGCACCAAAGTACTCGTCAAGACGAATCATACGAGCCCAAAGTCGATGGGGTTGTGTCGTTTAATTACTGAGTTCCTATGGCCACTTTCCAGCTTCATCACCAGACCCTAGTTACTATCTAGCACCAAAGTACTCGTCAAGACGAATGAAACGAGCCCAAACTCGATGGGGTTCTGTCGTTTATTTACTGAGTTCCTATTGCCACCTTCAGACTTCATCATCAGACCAGCTCCATGGTACTATAATAATGCATTGTCATCCAAGTTACATAGATGTACCAAGTTTCAGCTCAATTGAACACCCGGGAAGTGGGTCAAATTAGGCTTGCAAGATTTGTACGCCACATACATAGGTACATACAAACAAACATATGAAGTTAAATAAAAGCTTGTAATCATCTCAGCCAAAAAGATGTCCACTGCTGGACAAAGGCCTCCTTCAAGGATAAATCATTTTGAGGGGAATTTGCCATAATCGCCACGCTTGGCAGGCGGGTTGGCGATCGCAGTAAGGTGAGAATAATCACAGAAAGATGCTGCTACCCATCCTCTGGAATGGTCGCATAGTCACCTTCTACGACACCCACGGGAAGAGATATGGGGTGGTGCAATTCTTTACACCCGGCACCATACGGGGTAAGCTTGTAAAAATGAAATAAAAATTGACGTCACAGCACGCACTATGCACTCCCTCAGTTGTTGGCGAAATAAATAATAGATAAAAAAACATTGCACTCACTAAATACATGCACTTAAACACTAAAATCAGTCAAGCAATACAACCCCTCCGGCCCCCCTACCCGTACCACGTTTGCTTGCACGTACCTTTTATTTCGCCTTAATTCCTTTACAATTGGTCAACCGAACTATAACAAATAGGTAGTGAATATACAGAAATAGGTTTCATTACTTATTGAAAATGCCCCGCATGCCCGCGCGCAGCGGTTATGTTATGATTATGACGCAGAAACGCGCGCGAGACGAGGTAAGGTAAGACGGCTGACAAGCATTGGCGATAGCAAATGATACACACAAAAACATACAGATGGCGTTGAGTAGAAAAACATTATTTATTCTAGTCTGCGTAGGTTTTATTTTATCCAAGGCATAATGGTTTCATTTTTAAATAAATCATGAAGAGCTTCAAAATACATGGTACCTAATAGTGTATCCTCGTATAGGTTTTTACTTATGGTCTACAAAGTGAAATAGAATTTAAATTGATACCTAATTGATACAGATAAAATAATAACATCGTGTTGATAGTAGGTATGTACCATAATAAGTGCGTAAGGAATTTTTGTAGGGTTACAAAGTTTGTTACGTATGAAATCAGTTAAATAACTCATTATTTTTAGCTATAGACATCAAATCATTAGATTTTTACCCTGAGGAGGGTTTTTCCTTCCAACAAAGCTTATCCCTAAATTTAGTTACAAGGGAACTAAGAAGGTTCACTTATATGCTTTAGGTGTACGACGTATACAACCATAACTTTTATAAATTCTTACAGTTCTATATTTGTTCACTTGTGTCCCTCCGTTACGATTACAGTTGAATAATCTAACACGAGTGAACTGGTGTAATGCCAACAGAGTTAATATGAAATTTAAGTGGATCACTTAAAACGCGCCATTTTGTGATTTTAACAGACCGCAATCATAATAAATTAGACGCGGATTTATGATTATTTAACTCTAAATTAACTTATTTTGCATACCGTCTACTTGTGCATGCATGCAAATACAGAATAGCGTCTTGTTGATTTTTATTTTTAGTAAATAAAATTTATTGAGGTTATTTGTCGTGATTTTATTTTGGTTTATTTCGTTAATATCTCATTATTTACGGGGCGCGTGAATTTTACTGATAATATACACATATACAATCACAGTAAATTTGCCTTCCCAAAACTTTACACGTGCATCAATAGTAATAAAACACATTTCTACTTACCAGTTCTCTGAATAATCCAAATACACGCAACACAAAATTTATTAAATTGACATCTATGGAAAGCACTTGGTGGACTTGTTTTTTAACGAAATCTGAAGTAATTGATCTAAATTAACACCACATCGAGTCGCTCGTGAACCTATAGGCTAACTACAGCGTTATTTATGTACACGTGTGATGTTAAGACTGTAATAAGAGTAACGTTACTCCTTATAATTCCTCTAGGGAGCCCACGTTACCATTTATAATGCTGTTAAAATGCTTGTTACCGTTAATAATGCTCTTAGAACACTATAATAATGCTGTTAGAATGCTTGTTACCGTTAATAATGCTCTTAGAACACTATAATAATGCTCTTATAAAGGGGATGTGAACCAAAGGCTGTATAAAATGTGCCCTTTTTGGCATTAATGCTGCGTTATATCCTCTTAAAATGCTTGTGTTTATACCCTTATAACTACCTTCTAATGCAAAAAGAACACATGTGTCTCAGTAGAAAGCTACTATAATGCTGCTCTGTGTTTATTGGGTAGGTATCGTAGCGACACCACTTTAAGCCAGGTGTTCGACAGTGTTCGTTGCAAAAATAAAAAGAGTTTCGAAAATGTCGAAAACTGGGTCCTGTCGGACACTGGTGCCACAGTAGGATTGCTGTGCTATTAGGTATCTATTTTCTGTGCTCTGTTGGTAAGAAAGATAGGTATACATTGATACGCATAGGTATAGGCGATTAATTTGTGTGCTGTTAACTTTCCTCAATCGAATAGGTCACTACTGAAATACGTAATTTTAATCCAACAACGCCATGAAATAGAGTTTGATTTTCTGTAACTAGTTATAGACGGGGCATTTGTGTAATTGTTTCATTGAATAGCGTAGCGTTGTAGTGAGTGAGACCCTCTTCCGCAATCAATAAATAACATTGAGTGCATCTCCCCTCTTCATTTTCTTTACACGTCAAGCGACAATGCGAGCTCACCATTTTGTTTTGTTGCTAAAAAATCTATCATTTTATAGGTACTTACTACTTTCACTACAAAGGTTTACCTTTATTTAGCTATTAAAAAAAATAAGTACCTAAATCTTACAATAGTCCTTCATAATAAATAATGTATAATGAGTATACATATATAAAGATGATGTACAAAGTTAAAAAAAATGGAAACAAGAGTTTCATGAAACTACGGTAAAATTGTTTCCTGTCTATCTACTGGGGTTTTAGTTTTTAAAGTGCGGCAGGCAGGGCTATGAAGTAACGAATTTTCAATGTCGGTTTAATATTTTGAAGTTAAAAACTATAGTATGGGATATCGAACATGTTAAATGTAGTTAGGACAAAACATAGGATAATTATAGGTATACCTAGCGCTTTTATCCCTCAAAATGCTCTTTTGTTATGATGCAAATTCTCGCAACAGCGCCATCTATTGGTACATTGTCGTATGCGTATGATATCGTTGGTGGATGTTTGCAGCAGCAGTGGTAGGTGTCGCGGTAGCGCTATCCTTGCCTTGTCCTTGGACCATGGTTACCTGATTATGCCATGAGAAAGGCCTGCCATCTATTTTGAGAAATTGTAATAAATACATACAAGGGCGTGACCGTGATCCTTAATTAGTAATTTTAACTTTCTAATGCAAATACCTAAGTACCTACCCTGTTTCACGCATACCTATTACTTACGCTGAGAGAGTTATTTAAGCAGATTAGATATTTTAGCTGTAGCTTCACAGTATATTTATGAAAATATCATTTATGTTTATAAAAATTTAGATAAATTCGAAAAAAAAAGTAACACCCATAATTTTAACTAAAGAAATAAAAACAAACTTGCCGTTCCAAACCTTAGACTCAATAAGGTCGGTAATTCATTTGTTGGGAAATGTATAAAAATATACAATAAAGTGCCTTTCACTCTAACGGAATTGCCACTACACAAGTTTAAGACAGAAATAAAACAAGGTCTAATGAAAAA
Organism: Eudonia truncicolella; assembly: GCA_949315975.1. NCBI lineage: Eukaryota > Metazoa > Arthropoda > Insecta > Lepidoptera > Crambidae > Eudonia > Eudonia truncicolella. Next base: position 7,538,489 of record OX438825.1, on the reverse strand, counting down.
AGGCTACTATAAAATTGATGATTATTTAATGATTAGAGTGTGTGGTCGTCTTAGTCTGCTCGCCTGCACATGTTATTTCACATTGTAAGTAGTTACACTTTTATATTATAAAAGGTTATTATACAGTCAAAGAATATTAATTTACTTATATAATTTTTAAACTGATATCATAGCCTTTATCAGCAGTGTCCTACAGTTAACAAACAGAATTACGTTAAATAGATCATTAGGCTTTTATTTAGAGTATCTTGAGTGTGTCATGCTCTCTTTATTGTTTCTGCGGTGGTGGCGTGTGCGTCGGGTCGATACGTTCCCTAAAATATAGTTGAGCGAAGCGATGGCTGATTCATATGTCATACTCGTGAACGGGTGCCGCCTGTGGAGGCTGGTCTGCTCTTGCATATTTATCTTATTTTTAATATTATTTACTATAGTTTGACTTTGTTTTTCTTAAACAATTTTTGACTTTTATAGAGTACAATAGTGGTACTTTATGACATTGTGGAAATTGGAAATTTTACCTGAGGTTTGTTAATTTAGATTTTTAAATTTTGTTTTTTTACATGTGGTTGTCTTTTATATATTTTTTATTTTTGTGTTTATTTGTGATGGAAAGTGTCCTGCTAAAATAGGGCATTTACCAATATTTTTGACGCTGTAAGGGAGAAAAGAGCTGGACACTTGCTGAGTTTCTTGCCGGTTCTTCTCAGTACAAGATCTCCCGCCCAGAGTAAACTTACGAACCGATGGCATAGTGACATTCACAAGAGCTACTTGTAGGCTAAACTGAATAAATGATTTTTGAATATTGAATTTTTTGAATTTCTACTTAGGTACCTATCTAACGATAGCTTCTTCTGTGGCGATAGTGCAGAGACATAGTTATTTTATTAGGATCCAGGGTTTATTTGGGTGAAAATTTGGTACCACCTTACCAAACTTTAACCCTTAAGTCTCTTTCGTACACTTACCTACCTTGGAATATCTGACTGATTTAACTATTACAATAAACTAAGAAAATAAAGTTGGTTAGGTCTATCGACTTTAATAATCGTCGATCGTCTCGCAAAGCGTCCTATTTTAATAATTTGTTGTATGGGTTTTCGCTTTTTAAACAGCAAAACAAATAAACTTTAGAAATACATTGTAAATACAAACCATAGTACCTACCTATTGACATTGACATTAACCGTTTATCTCGTGACGCGACGTAAACGAGTCCACGAATACATTTCTCGAATAGCATCATCACTCGTTTCGTTACATCACTAGACTAGACGAGCGAGCGAGCGCGAGCCGCGAACGAGAACGAAACGAACAGAGTTGCGCTGCAGCGCTGCGTGTTTCGCTCCGCTCCGCTCCATTCGCCACAGACCGCGCGCGCGACTTCCGAGATCGATGTTGTAGAGGGAAACACACTGTTGTGAAGCGTCGAATGAACCAAACCCAACGCGAATTGCGCCTGTTTTTAATTTGTTATAACCTGTGCATTAGTGTCTAATTTACGACGATTACTATTACGTGGTGTGCAGTGTTAATAACAGAGCCTAATCAGTGATTAACTATAAAGGTATGTTAGTTACAGTTATCACGTCATACTTGTTGTGCTGCGAACTGGGTGTACACTTTCCGATTTTAACAAGGTTTTGTGTAAAAGTGTATTCAAAAACGTGTTTTATTCCGAATAGTTTCGCTTGTTCAGGAAATTGTTAATTGAATGTACGATTGTCCTTTGCGATTGCGGTTTCCATTTAGGAATTCGGTCAACATGACGTCACGAGTAGTGATTTATAAACATAAAGTTTCGGATCTATCCAGCAGCGGTCGGGAGCACAAGGTCATTACGCGGCATATTAGTAGTAAAATAAATTGGCAAACGTTTAAAAGCTCTATGTATACTGTCACTATCAGTGATTGGCGTAGCACCGTGGACCCGCCCTGGGTCGAACCTCGTCCACACGCCTGTCAATGGACTTGCAGCGCATTGCATTCTTTCCAAAACACACCCATGAACGTTTGATTGATATTGCACCTTCCCAACTTGCATTTTTTCCAACATGATAACACATTTTGTTGTTAATACTAACAATCAGAGCTCACCATTATTGTATTTGTGCTTAAAAATTAACCTTGCTGAGAATATTCTTTTGCTTAAAACTAGGGCTGCCATCAGCTAAATTACAGACCCAGGACAAAAACTTCAAAACCCCAAGACATTTGGGTGAAAGAAAGAATTTTCCCCGGACTCCCTCGAAAAAAAATAGCAATAAAATAAAAACATAGTTATCATATTTTTATTTATTTATAGAAAATCAACTAGGGGGGTCACATAATCATTCCATTTTATCAAGTTAATTGGATTTCCCCTGACATAAAAAGTGCCTGGGTTCACCCGGACACTTTTTAGAAACCCCGCCCGTACGCTCCCCGGACGCCTTCCAAACTAGGACAAATGGGAAAACGGATGGCAGCCCTACTTAAAACCAATATCATAAAATTTTGATTTTGTTTTATGAAGAAAATCCTCCAATGAAACAGAAACATTAATCATAACAAAACATAACATTTAATTCATTTAAATAAAAAAAGATTGTAATTGTCTACAGTTTACACAAACACTAGGTACACATAAGAATGAAACACTTTAAATATTTGTGTGTATTTATCATAAATACAGGGTATGTGGTCTCCCCACTCCCTGTGACCACGGACCATGCAAAAGTTTCACATCCTCCGGATAAACCGATACATAAAACTAATGAGAGTGGATCCTTACAAAGTGTTTTATTCAAGTAAAATCTTAGAGCATTTAAGTAAAATACATGATGTTCCTTTGTTTCAAAAACAAAGTAAAATTAATTATTTTCTTGTCTTATTGTTTATTAATGTTAAAACTTAGCAATTTGTCTAGCAATGTGCTACTGGAACTGAAGCAACATCATAGAAAAAATAAAAAGAACAATAAAAATCTCTTAGTTATTAATGCCTAAATCATACACATAATCGTCTCACATTCAGCACTGCACCCCACCTTCTATTACATAATGTCGGCAGAGGGTTAGTGCATTTACTGTGACCCAGATGCCAAGCGGACACATAAAACTTTAATGATCTGTCAATTAGGTGACAATCGATGAGAATTGAAACCTGTTATTGGGTACAATTGTTATAATTACACACTCCGTTTGATCTTTAACTGCCACCCCACTTTACAAACGTTTGACCTCAGAATATTTATTAGCATATGACAGGCGTTGTATTTTTAAAATAATTTCTATAATTATTCTTCTTTAAGAATAATCTACCTCAAAATTATTTTAATGTATTACAAATCTTCAATTTCAATTGTGTAATTAGAAAATTTAAGCAATTCTATGCAATAACCTCCTTTAAAGCTGGCTCGCAAGCTTCACAACTCATTAAAATCTGTGTTAGCACTAAGCATATTTAAAATATCCTTGTATTTCTGGAAATTATTTCCAGTTCGTAAAGATAAAAATTTGTTTTAATTAGCGCTCATAGTGAGTCGTAGTAACCCTAAGAGGAAAGTTTTTCATTATCACTAATTAAAAACGACATACTTTTTTCTAGCTTAAATTCACAGCCAAATGAAGCAATTCTATTACAACATTTAATTCCTATTAGTATTCCCTATTCCCGTAGCTTCAGTAGTAATTAATAGAAAAGAAATAGAAAAAATATAAGCTTTTTAATTGAATTGTTTTGTAATAAAAAGTGTTGCTTACTTAGCTTTAAGCATTGCTTTGGTTTAGGTTTACTTAAGCAACTTTTTATGCGAACTCTTGTTTGTAGTTTGATTGATATCTCTTTGTTGTCCATGTTTTGTAGATTTGCATCCATCTCAGTTCTACTTCCAAAGCTATGGTGCAATAAAACAATTTTGATGTATTGCTATATACTTACATAGGTACTTACAAGCTTGGGAAAAGTACCGCGTAGGTATGTACTTGTATTACGAGTTTAACGATGCAGTATTCACTCCTGTCAATATCATTGGCAGATACATGGAGGGGTGTAGGGAGGGGGGGGGGGGGGGGGTTTAATTTTTTAAGTTACCAGTGAATTAGATAAAATATCGTAATTGACATCATTGCGTGAGAATTAGTCGCCGCGCGCCCCGGTTAAAAAAATCGCCCCTCTGTGGTACCTATACGTATGTTGTTAATTCACAATAATTTAAAGAATTTTAGAGAAATTCTTTATTTGTTATTGAGTGTGTGCGATTTATTTGCTCAGTACGAGTGTTGTGAGGCGAATCCCACGCATGCGACCTTGACGCTGTGTCAATTAAGCTGCGCGATGATATTTCTCTATTTTTGCCTGCTTGTTGAATCATCAGCCATTAAAGGAACATATGCGGTGTTTACGTCATATTTTCTGTTTTATTACTCTTGATGATTGAAGGAGCGAGAGTAGGTTTGCTCTAGTTTCTTGGTAGGTACTCTTCAAGATAAACAATATTGTTCCTAATACCTTTTGGGAAGGCCTGGAAGCTTCAGAAGAACATATTATTATTATTTATAGGCCGATATTGCCTGTAGCTACAATGTGAACCTAGAGAGTTGTGTCAGGATCGAATGATCTGTAGTCCCCCTTCTTCCATCCTCTCGACTAGGTACCTATAGTGGGATGTATGCATGTAAGTACAACATGTAAGAATAATTATATTATTTATTGTAAACAGTTTTCGCTTTGGCGCGTTGTTCGTTATCTATCAGCCCGACGGTTATTTAAATATTTTTTATTACCTACCTATATTACCTACAAGAAAATATGACTTACACATTCGACTCCTGTACAAAATACGCGAAGTCTGAATATCTGGCAATATTACGTAACCAAATCAACTATTCTAAACGCTAACAAGATATTTAAGATCGGAGTTAAACAACGCGTGGGCGTCGAATATAGTCATCCATTACTAAAAGAAGAGCTAGCATTGAATCACCTTTAGAATTAATGCATGCGCCGCTTACCGTGCCTCCGTCTGCCACATCTACATACTGCAAAGGCGAAATTATGACATTCATTCATTAGGCATGCTGCTTCTGGTAATAAAGTTATTAAATAAGTCTGCATAAGCCAGCATTGAAAGTTTGTTCATTACCGAAACACGAGAGCGTTGTTTTCGGGATTTGAAAGCATTCTGTTTGTTTCGGTGTGCTAACAAATAGGTAGGTAGTAGGTAGGTATGTGTATTGTTATTGCTAAGCAGCCAATTGCCAACTCACTGCATTGTCTTTTTTATTGTTGTCATACAGTTAGGTTGAACATGTAGGTACACTTTTACTTTGCTGGACACAAGCAAGGTGAACCAAAATTTGCACGTATTTTTAATGTTTTTACCATTTTGTAGGTATGTTCATTTTCTTGTGCGAATGAGGTACTATAAAGGTCGTGATAATTATGTTTAATAAATGTATTAGTTGTATAGTTAACACACATCTGCTGAAGCTAAACTACACAAAGTATGGAAGAAGTGGCGAGTTTACTCATTAGCTTAGGAGTTTATAAGATTTATTTTCTACCTAGCTGAGCGTCTGAACCGTTATTTATAAATCAATATTTTGCTACTTGAGTAATGTGTGCAATCTGCTTGCGGCTATTACAGTGTCACTTGACAAATACAATTGAGTATTAAATATTGTATTTTTGTATGTTTCCAGTTCGGAGCACTCCAAAGTCCGGGTATCGTTCTACCAAGGGGTGCGGCCGCAGTGCGTGTCCCCTCCGCCTGCCCAGGACTCGCACGTGCTTTACGCGGCTCTCCTCTCAGTCGCCGCCAACGCTGACATGACTGACGTTTACAACAGACAGAACAGGTGAGTAGGTAGCTAGAATAGCGCAACTTCAAAGTGCATGCGTGTATCTAGTTCTTCAGCGCATCACCGTCCGCTGATGGACGCATGCTTCTCGCTAGTATACCTATCTGGTCCAGATCAGGGCTGTATACCTACCTGCGTGTCTTTAATTTAATCCCAGTCATGCATGACTCCCGAAATAACTAACAGATGAGTGTGAGCGCCAGAGCCACTGCACCTATCAGAGGAGTGATTTATAAATTAAAGTTTTCGGTGACATATGTTACCATGTTACCATTTGACGACCTCCGTAGCCGAGTGGTTTGCACGCCGGACTTTGGGCGGCGCTAACTCTTGAGGTCCCGGGTTCGATTCCCGGTCGGGTCAATGTCGAAAAATTAACTTTTCGATATTGAGTCGGGTCTGGGTGGTTGTGGTACCGTCGTTGTTTCTGATTTCCATGAAACGAGTGCCTTAGCTACTTACCTTGGGATCAGAACAATGTATGTGATGTTGTCTCATGTATATATAATATATATTACATGTGACTTTGAATAAGAGAAAGGACCACTCTTGATTGATATAATAAATCGTGAGCATTAGTCACCGGCTCAAAAATCGCAGAGCTTCAAGTCTGCCAGTTCAATAACATCTCAATAGTGTGCCGTTGCCGGTATACGCTAATTTTGACATTCAGACTACCTATTGAAAATTGTAAAAATTAGGTCACTGAGACACGATCATGAAGTTTTAATTGAGGACCAGTTCGCATTACCAAAAATCTTATAGTTACTAGTTATCTCTTGGTTACTATAACTTTCCAGATGTTACATAGTATTTTAAACAAAGAGTACGGACGGTACGCTATGCTACTCGTATAATTATGTAGATTTGATTGCATACGTCCGTCGTCGATATCGTCAGTATCGATTAGTAATTATGCTTTGAAAATAGCACACACTGTTTGTTTCTATGTAACTTAGAATACCTACATACTAGTAGGAAGTTAATTAAAAAGTCAAAAAAAATTACTTTCATTAATTGACCGGAAATCGATTTTGTGATTGGTTGAGCATTGCGTCATCTTGCTCATGGTTATTGCAATATATGTAAAAAAAAAGTAAGCAAATACAAGATTTTTTACAAGCATTTACAAATACCAAAACCTAGTGGGTTTCTACTAATACAAATCTTTATGTTAATGATCACAATACTGTTATTATGATTGCTACAGGTAAAACAATTTCTTCCGTGAAGCATACCTATTTGCATACCTAGGTAAACATATTATATAAACGCCATTATACACTGATATCATAGATAAAAATAACTCGGTGGACCACATGCACGAGTGGTTCGTATAGCTTCACACCATTTAAAAGATTCACTGTATGTGCCTGCATTAATGGACTCGCCTGATGACACTGGAAGTGGACTGTCCAAGTAAAGGTATTAAATGCAATGACGACATCGTTGGGCGTTTTCATTGACATTTTATGTTGCGCCATAAAAACTCGTCCGAACCCACTGATACAATGTCGGACCTTGATTAGGTCATAGATTGCACTATGCGGCACAATGTGGTTTCAATGTATTCAGCAGAACGTTAACATGGGAGTGCTTGACGCTGATTATGAACTATTTTAGGGTACGATATATCTATCGTTTTATCTGATTCAGATATTATGATACCGTCTCAACAATGTTTGTGATTGTGCTCGGTTCGCTGTGGTGCATTGAAGTGCGTCCTCTATTGGTACGCTCTTATGCATATTATGCTAATTTTCACACTTTACACGCCAACTGTTATGTTATTAATGCGAGAACGTCCTCTTTTTGTCTTTCTATCACATCGAAATGGAGAAGCGGATCTTTGTATTTTTGCACAGAAATGTCTGTATAGTTTGTGCCATTTAGATTAACATCAGTATTTTTTTTTTTTATTTCAGATGTCAATTTTTAAACTTTGATTAAATATTTTGCTGTATAACATTTCCTTCGCAATGTGGCTTGTCTTTTAATTGTCTTTGTTGAAAGCAAGACAACCCTGAATAGAAAAGAAAATTTGTTTCAGTGCCTTTTGTTTTACCAAAACAAACCTTTAAATTTCCTGGAAAGTCGGCTTCTTTGCCGTTGTAGAAACTTCAGCCGGATTAAAAGCCTTGGGGCAAAAGCGTCACCAACCCTTGCAGCACAACTTTTATGTTTACCTTACATTTCACTAGAAATTGAAGAAAGGGCTCAACCTTTCCTTTTGAAGAATTCCTTTCATTTTAGATTGTTGTTGCAAATTTGACTTTAATAGGGTTTCGTTTCTAACTAGCCTCTTGTTGCAAAAGTTGTTGTTAAAGTTTCGTTACGGCCTTCTTTCATTTTCATGATTTCATTTGCCATTCAAGAATTATTGTCTCAATATTCTTCATATTATAAATTACTAATCTGAGCAAAACTCAACTCATATTTTGTTACGCATACTAATACTTTCGCAAACTTCGCTCATTTGTTGATTGATGGCTGATTCCATAGATTCGATGCCTACTTCCCATAACCCAGATTAGAAAAGTAAATTAAAAATAATAATACGGATATTTTAAATTCACATGCTTGACAGATCTAGGTCAACTCTATACGGTGACGATCGAGATCGTGCAACGGGCCGGCATAATTAGCCGTAGAACTGATAACCGATAGGGTGGACAAGTTTTAAAATTCAAAATCATTTATTCAGTTTAGGCTACAAGTAGCTCTTGTGAATGTCACTATGCCAACGGTTCGTAAGTCTACTTCGAATTTCGAATAGTTTTCGAATGGAGACCGCGTTAAAGAAGCCCTCGGACTAGGTGGCTGGCAAGAGCTGGATGAGAGTAGCCGCGGATCGTGCTCAGTGGCGTGCACTTGGAGAGGCCTATGTCCAACTGTGGACTAGTTTAGGCTTATAAAAATGATGATGGTTCTCTACCATTATCGGGGTGCAAAGTTTTATACTGGCGGTTTCTAATGTACTTAATTGAATGCGGCTTTGTTTACTTACTACTAGAATTCCTCAAATTAAAATATCGACAGCTGAAATGTATTTATGCTCAAAATCTTAATAAAAGCCTAATAATAAGCTTACAGGTAATTTAAGCATTTATGTATAAATATACTTGAAAGGTAGGCAGGTAGTCGTATCTCGAGTAGAGGCAAATGCATTGTACTAGTCCATGATTGTATAAACTCACTAGCTTTTGTTCGCGGCTTTGCTCACGTAGGCTACACGACTTGTGTTTATCCTTTTTTATTCCTTTAAAGGAAAATAAACAAAATTCCTGAAACAAGTTATTCTTTATTTCTTTTCAAAAAGCCAAATACCAAGTTTCATGTATTTTACTGCAAAACTGAAGGACATTCATACAAACGTTCACCCCCTATTTGACCCCTTAAGGTATGATTTCCGTAAAATCCTTTCTTAGTGGCTGGTTACGTCACTCAATTAACCTATTGTCCAAATTTCATCTAATTAGCTCCAGCGGTTTCGGCTTGGCGATGATGAATCAGTCAGTCGGGACAAGTCGTTATATGTTTCTTTATTTCTTTTCAAAAAGTCAAATACCAAATTTTCGTCATTATTATCGTAATTATTGTAATTGGTGTTTTATTGTAATTAGTGTTGATAACTCTATCGACGTATTTGATAAATGAACCAGCTTGATGATGCATTTCCAAAACCTTGAGACTACGTTTCTATTGATATCAAGTATTTAGACGTATTTTTTTGCGCTTAAGTATAATTATTACAGTTATAAATAATATATTCAACTGTTTTTCAATAGAATCACGTTTCTATTTACGTGATTTTCCTAATTAGATGGCCAGCAACAGCAGAGTCGTTTAAAAATAATCCTCTTATATCTTACCCAAATTATTTTGTGTTTCAATTTTGTTTTGTGATACAACAGCAAGCAAGTAAATATAAAAAACAAAATTAATTAGGCCAGAATAAGAAAAGAGTATTTGTATATTTATTTATTTGAAATCAAATGCCCTGCTAAACTGACAGTGAAAACCAAAGCGTGCAACACCCTTCTTCGCGTATCTCAGACCGCAGCACCAATGGCTTGAACTAAATCCAATAAGCTACAATTGACCCGTTCTGTTCTAGTACGGAAAGGGGGTGGGACAACCCGTTCCGGCCCGATGGGGACCTGAGCCGCGAGGCGGACGAGATCGTGTCCCTGATCAAGTGCGGCAAGCCCATCGCGCCTTCGCCGCCCGCCGCACCGCTGCCCGCCTGCGACCAGAAGGAAGAGCTGGACCACGCGAACAATGTCAACGTATGTACATATTATGTACAAACCTCCATACTTTTACTTAACCCGTCATACATATAGGTACCTGTCAGCAGCAGTGTCCTGCGTGATCTGTAAAAGGCATAAGACCACCGTCATTTGAACAGCCCATTGCGCCTGCGCAGCTTAACTTTAGTGAGGAGCGGAACCAGGCAAACGATGTTAACAGCTTTACATAACCCTTCATGCATGTATTTGGTACCTGTTAGTGGCAGTGTCCTGTGTGCTCCGTACTGGACGTTATAGCTAAAGGCGCCGTCACACTGCATTTGCGTGTGGTTGCTACATCTACTAGATCGTGTCTCTGATATATTATGTCGGCAAGCTCATTACCACCGCGTCGTTTCTAGTTTGTAATGAGCTGGACTACGCGAACAATGTCTGTCTTGGTGGTTATCATCATCTTATTTAAGTCACACCTTCTTATTATTTGGCCTTATCGCCACTTATCATCAGGTGAGATCATCCAAGCACAACCCGTTGAAGAATAAAATAAACAAATTGTGTAGGTTTTCAAATTCTCTCAAGAAGTCCGCTTGAGATCTCGGTAAAGTCCCACATTTTTATTGATGCTTAAGGGAATTGGGAGAATATAATTTACAACATCTCCCTAACTTTGCCATTGGTTTAATATGCAAACTGCACCGAGCATTAATTAAAAAATCATATCTTTTATACGTATGAACGCAAGCCAATGCTGCGTAACTTTTTTTATTGTCTTAAAATGCACCAAACCATTACTTTAAAAAAATATTAACCTATATTTACTTTCACTGTCGCAGGCCAACGCTCCATCCTCGCCGCTGACCAAGGTATCGAGCCCCGTACAACAGAGCACGCCCAAGGCCATGAACGGCACCAAGAACGGGGGCGTGGACGCGCGCGACGGGCGCGCCGGGCCCGTGGACGTGACGCGCTCGCCGCCGCCCGAGCCGCAGCAGCCCGAGCACGTCACCATCAAGAAGAAGCCCAAGTGCAAGTGCTGCGTCATCCAGTAAGCGAGCGCCCACCCGCCCAACGGCATCCTATACTCCAAAATATCTGTGTTCATCGTCCTATCACAAGTTTAGCTCGTTCCCCCCCTCCCCCTCCTCACAAGCTTTCGTTATATAGGGTTCCTCCTTTGTTATTATTATTACGATGATGATTGTTTTTGATAATTTTATATTTGCTAAGTTTTAATTGAACTCTAGGGTACAAACTTAAAAGTATTTATTTTGTTTAGCTAGTCTGAGGAAAATAATTGTTTTCGACACGTTATTAGATTTCAGACAATTGTATTTTGGGTGACAGCGATGAGCGCTGAGGTGCATGTGATGTTGTAATACGAGACATCTTGTTTTTTCACCTAAGAGAATCTCGGCAATTTGCTAATACAGAGCTTGTGCAATTATATGAGAGAAAACGAGGATGCTCTTTTTAATATTAAAGTTAATCAACTTTTATTGTAACTAAATATATTTCTCCAGTTCTGCTCGTGAAGCATCTATTTGTTTAATATATGTTACTTTGAAGTTGAATCTGTGTTGAATAATGTTTATTGACATAATTTAAATGTATATTTTTATATCCTTATTTATGACAAAAAGTATTATTAATACATACCGAATGGTTATCGAAACATTGGAATTATCAGATGTTTAAAGTCTGTGGAACTACACTTGATCATGTAAAACTGGATTACGAATGTTAGTTCCCTGTGGACTCATCTCTGACGATTTGGACCACCTTTTACAGTGTGCAGCGAAACTTAGTAATCTAATATATTGACGCGTCGTTGGGACAGCTATAATAATAAGATTGTATGTTTAAAATATTATTAATTATTGCCAGTTTAAATGACTTGCTCCAACCGTTAACTTCAATGCAAAGTTCATAATAAAACGTAACCTCAATTGTAGCACTGCAAGGCGGCCTTCAATCGAGTTGCCATCAGTGACTTCCAGCACTCGGTCAACAGTGCGAGGACAGTATTGTCAGAAGCTGATGATATCATGTGTGTACCTTAATCTTAGCTCGTACGTTTGTGTTTGCTCATCATCCGTCTATTATTATAGCAGTAGTTCCACAGAGAGTAAAAAAAATGTAATTACATAATATAAACTGTTACTGCTGTTGTTAGTTTATTTAAAGTAACTCCAGGATTCACGCTTGCGTCCAATAGTGTACACACAGACGTCTGCAGTTGTAGCGTACATTATCGTGTTGTCACTGGCCAGTTCGCGAAACACGCGGTCGACGTAAGGGGAACCATTACTAAATTATAACGAGACTGTATTTTTCATTTGGATATATAAAATATGCGACGCGGTGTTCTCGAAACAAACATTTGTGCCACTGGCTGGTGACAGTATGTTCCGAACACAAATATTATTACTCACCAGACGACGTGATAGTATTCGCCGGTGGATAAGTGATGGCAAGCCGTTTTTATGTGCATGACTACATTAAAATAATAAAAGATAGTTAATAAAATATTTTTGAAATATTAATGGGCTATTTTCCTTGCAATCCATTGAAATGATTATTATATTGCGAAGTAATTGGGTAGTTGACTGGTTAGTCAATATAGAAACTTTTTAACAACTGTCAAAACGATTATTTTTAATTGAAATTGTGTGGGATTAGCAAACTATGACGTCACTATTTCTTTCCGTCAATTGAATGTTTATTAATAACTTTTTAGGTTACAGAAATCATTTAGTGCCCGTGGTCCTACTGCATGGTCCTACCAGTAGGACCACAGGCAATTTTTTTTGTCCGTAGTTCTATCAGTAGGACTGTAACAAAGGCATTATTATTTTGTATGGGCAATGGTCCTACTAAAGGAACTCTACAAAACGGAATATAAATAAAAATAATAATAATAAAAAACAAATAATATAAGTAAATATAAAAATAAATAAATAAATAAAACAATAATATTTTTTTTTTGCACCTCGATAACTGACTCTTCATCCATTGCGAGACTACCTACCCGTAATATCAAGAATTACACGGAAAATAATAAACGTCAACGTGACATGATGACTTTTATTAATCATCTTATGTTTTGAATAAATACTCTTTTTAAGGTAAACAAGAAAAAGGTGTTATATCTCCTAGTTGAATTATGGGCACTGCTACTTGGCCAGTCCTATTGATAGAACTACGGACAAAAATTTTTCCCGTAGTACTACCAGTAGAACTACGGGTAATGATGGGTGCCTATGGTCTTACTGATAGAACTACGGACAAAAAAACTTGCCCGTGGTCCTACTAGTATCCCACTATTCCATGTAGTATTCCATGCAATAGGACCACGGGCACTAAATGACTGAAATTCATGCATAAGTCAAATAAAAAATTTGTCAATGTTATAAAGAATTGTTACGTGATTTCATTTATACGTTTATTGTTCTGGAATTAATTGTTATTGTCAACTACCCAATTGAGATAAGAGTAAGCAGGTTCTATTGTATAAAAAGACCGGTCGGACCGAATATCCCATGTAAAGATTGTTAGGGGTATGAGTGCGCTCCGCGAGGCCCGCACCGATAAGGTAGATAGGAAATTAGGCAGGACATAGTTAGGATATCGGACTTATAAAATTGTTTGGAAAATAAATTATTTTTTATTTTATTGCTTAGGTTTTGTATTACGTAGAATGCGCTAAGGAGGGATGGTGTGTTAAGCACCTGTGGACCCGCCCCTAGAGGGGCTACTTACTGCTTTCTGGATTAAGATGTTCCAAAATAAATTCGCTGACATTTGTAGAATTTAAGCGCCTGATATGCAATTGACGTGTTGTAGTTCCAACTAGGGTAGCTTGATTTAGATTTGTGTAAAATCCATCAACAGCTGATTGTTTATTCGAAGTTGTACGGTTGATAACTAAAGTAGCCAATCGATTTTCGTCATTGCAACTCTAAAGTTAGTACTTTACATGTGGGCTTGACAGCGATTGATGATTGACAATTATAACTTTTGTTTGCTGAAATATACACGTGATTGTTCCTTGTTTTATGTACCTTGTAAGCACTACCCGCGGAGGATAGACCTTGTGTACTAGGCTTTTCGGCCTTACAGAACGGCGTGCGTCCGTCTGATAACTGCGCTAGTAGGTCACTGTTAATATAAGAATACACTCGAATCCACAATAAGAGATGAAAAACGTAAGCGATATTACCTAATTATGAAAACATTCTCATGTAAGTACAGCAAAACCTATAGTCATTTACGAAGCTGTGTAAAAATAGGTCAAAACTATACATTTTTAATTACTGATAGAACCGCGACAACCCTATTGATTATTCAGTTCATAAAATATATTTAAATTGGCATTGTATTGTGCTGTTTTTTTTTTCACTTTGACAATAGTGTGTTTACTATCAGGGCTGTTCAATAAGTTGATTTAATTTAGTTAATTCAAATTTTAAGCAATTTTACCCATTTCAGAAACGTTTCTGAATTTTCTGAATGACTTTTATTTTATTAACGATTGATTGTTAACGTTTTTGATCACAATTTTCTGGATTCGAGTTTAGTTAAAGTTATCACAATTTTCATTCAGTCAACTTTAACAGCGCTTTCGTAAGAAGCATTCACATTAAAATCTCATTTTACATTCTTACATATTCTAGATCTTATTATAGTGCTTGTATTTATATCGTTATTTTTTATTATGATTTTATGTCACCAAGATAAAAGAGTGCGTTTATTTCAGGCACAAAATTTTTTGGTCATAATAATATTGCCATAATGAGGGCCATTACATTGTAAAATTTAGTGTCATCAAAAATATTACATCTGGTGCGGTGCTATCACAAGAATGTTTCGCCATCGATATATTTTTTGTAAGAATAATAAAATTCAGTAATAATTAATATAATATTCAGAAAAATCACAATAATTTCATTACACCCAGAATTGTATTTCACAAATTGTTATGGCTCTTAGGATCATGCTATTGTATCTATGTAAATATATATATAATAATTATTATATATAATCCAAAGCATAATATTATGTTCCTTAAAGTTTTTTATTTGTGAGTAAAATACTTACATTAAGGTACAATATTTGTAATGATAAATGTTACATTTTGGTGCACAAATGTGCTTGGATGTTAAAAAAAATAGAGAAATTTACTTAATCAGTACCCATAATAATCATCATATATGTGAATTACCTAATTATTTTTATTTCAATATTTTATAATGCTGTATGTGTAATAAAAATTTAAATGACATTATATTTGTAAAAAATATTTACTTTCTATTATTATTGTCAATCAATGAATATGTACAAATCATTACATTGTAATTATTTATATTAAATCTTTAAAGGCGTTTTAGAAGTAATTCTATATTGTCCCTTAACTATGAACCTACGAGTATATCAAATGAAATCATACATTTGCACTCGTATAGTTTAAAAGTGGAATTAGTTACATTCAATATTACATAACTTGAACCCGGTTAATTCGCAACTATACAGACAGCATTTAAATATAAACGTTATGCTTACGTTATGGTTAGCATCAAAAAGATCGAAACTTAGATTCTATACAGGGTGTAAAGGCTGTTTTT
This sequence comes from Eudonia truncicolella, assembly GCA_949315975.1. NCBI lineage: Eukaryota > Metazoa > Arthropoda > Insecta > Lepidoptera > Crambidae > Eudonia > Eudonia truncicolella. Next base: position 7,522,769 of record OX438825.1, on the reverse strand, counting down.
AGGGTTTCGTAGTCAACAAGGAACCCTTATAGTTTCGCCATATCCGTCAATCTGTCTGTCTGTCCCCAGCCTAGCTCTTAGCCTCTTAGTAATAGAAAGCTGTAATTTGGCATGGATAATATTATGACGCCGACAAGTGGTGAAGTAAAATTTTGAAAAATTTTTTTTTTGGTACACTACACTTGATGTGGAGATGTAATTTTTTTTCTTGTCTACCCCATAGTGGGGTGTCGTTGGATAGTAATTTTAAAAATATTGCGGGTTTGTGATAACAGTTTTTTGATTGAGGCATCCGTTTGTGAACTATTAAGCTTTAAAGTGCAAAATCTTGTTAAAGTCAAGTGTCCCCCTGCCAGCCAAATGGTTGTTTTTGGATACGTGAAAAAATTCACGGTAGTTGTATATTATATGACCAAGTTAAAGGAAAACTATCACAGCTAAGTAGGCTTTACAAGTTTACGAGTAACAGTCGACCAACTTATAAAATGTACTTGGCGCAGTACAAATTCCTCATTGGGAACTACTTAAATAACGTTGTCAGGTGTGTGAAACTGGTAGTATCTACATTTAAGTAGGTATAATATGAGCCATCGTTAAATAAATGTTCATAAAAGTCCTCTTTTCAGAGTCCGCATTATTAAAATGGGCTACGGAACCCTACACTGCGCGTGGCCTGACACGCACATGGCCGTTTCTTTATTTTTGGATTGAAAAAAAAAGCAGCTGTTATTTGTAGCACGCAATGTTATGCGCCCAACAGATTGCATACGTGTGTGAAACGGGGCATGTGTGCGTCTGGCTGGGCATGCGTTTGATATTCATTGTGCTTTGGGAAATCAAAAGATGTTATTCGCAAAAAAAAAAATGGTCAAAAATTGTGACTTAGACATTCAATATCCCTGAATTTGCAAGTATGGCTCAGTACAGAAAAATCATCGTCAAGATGCGAAGAATACGTGGATCTCGACTTCTTTAAGGGTTTTTTACACTCTGTATATTCAAAGGATCGAAACTTCGTGGTCCAAATTGTGTGAAAATTTAGGTAAAATAAGTTTATGGACAAATAATATTTTTGCTTTAATCAAAAACGTCTAATGCCAAAACCATAGTTTTGATGACTATTAATCGTCTTTATCACTCTAAAGTCTACCTATACAAACAAGAAAAATCAAATACCTGGCCCTTTTAAAAACATTTGACCGTGTTATAAGATATCTAATAGCTTTAGGTATTGTTCTGAGATTTAAACCACCCTGTTGATTGGCGAACAGATAGCGATGAATGATTGTTTGTTTGTTGTTTGCTTCTGATACTTTGAATTCGTGGTTATCCATACATTTTGTAATTAAGAACGAGGGTGATTTTAGAGACGCCGCGCCGCAACCAATTTTTTATTTATTTCCCTTTCTTGTTTATACGTGAGTCCTCCACTAACTCGTGATACCTATCCTATCCCAACTGGATTGTATTGGATCCCTTCAACTAATGGTAATCATAATCAAATAACCATCAAACCCCCCCCCCCCCCCCAAAAAAAAGTGATGGTTTAAGAATACTCCCTATTGCGCACAGAGTTAGTAGGGATGCTAACGCGTGATTAACGAACGATCCCTATTTTCATGGCTAACCTTAATTACCTTTTCGTTGGTCATGTTCACGTCATGTTAGTAATGATAATTGACGTCTATGTGTATTGTTGATCGAAGCGTCTATGAGTGCGGCAGTCAAAGTAAAAAGGCTGTTCCGTTTTTAAATAACACGCAAGATGTGAATTGTCGGTAATACTTACAATGACTGGCCGCTAAACGCGACAGATATGGGTTTCCATACAAACATTGCTAGCTAAAAAGGAGAAATGAGGTAAGTTCTAGCTTAGTAGCTTAGTGGCACCAGAGATAGACCCTTTGTTCCTTTAATCATTAACAATAGAATCCGCGGTCCGCAACTGATTTTTTACTATAGCAACAATTGAATACATACATACATACAGGTAGCTGTCAACCATTCCAAAATTCTTTAATGAAATTATATATTATTTTTTTTGGCGTCGGAAACTGGTGTCGAACACTGGATCACCGTGCCGAACACTGATGCCTCTATGATATTCAAAATCATTTATTCAGTTTCGGCTACAAGTAAAGCGCTTGTGAATGTCACTATGCCATCGGTTCGTAAGTCTACTCTGGGTGGCTATCAAGTAGTATTAAATTGCTTCTTTAAAGAAGTTTGAGTCGATTCCCGGGTAATGAACCTACTCGGTTTGGTTGGGCTTTTCTCTATTTGGCTACATAGGTATTCTTATCTAAGCCGGTAGCATTGTTGTGTTGTCTGACAGGGGCCAGATAGAAGATTCTTGTGACTCCTCAACCAAGAGCGGGTGAAGTATGCGTCAGCACAGCTGACCCTTCGTGAGCATAATATTACATTCTCTGCCACAGTGGAAAAAATACTTTGATAATACTAGGAATTAGTCTAAATAAGTCGCCAAGTTGTAACAGAATTAGCCGGTCTCACGTATAAGTTATAAGCGGTTTATTGTCTCAAGGGTGTAACCACGTAGCGAAGATATGATTCTAGATAATTAGTCGATACATCATACAAAAAATCAGATCGAGAAATGAAATTGTAATGAAATAAATTGAACGATATTACCTATATACCTTTGAAATAAAAACAGGTAAGAATTATGAGTTATATAAGCACCTATTTGCAAGTCAGTAATGAACAGGTTACTGTAAGTATAATTGTTAGCTCTTGTCACACATGGAGTAAACGACGCGGCAACGTCACGACAGACGCACTACGAGCTTACGTTCACACTTTTAATATTCATAAACCATTGTCGCCGTTAATTTTTTGCAATTTAAAAATTAAACGCCTGTTTTCAACTAAACGACAACAATATTCATTTGTCCCAGGGCTAAGATGAACGCCGCGACATATCTCGTGGACGAGACGAGAAAACTTGTCGATGTCGATTCATTTGTCGGTTTTCTTAACATGCACACCACGACAGAGAAATATCTCGTCTGGGAACGCCGCGGCATAATTTTGTCATCACATCTCGTGCAGAATACTGCCGCGCAATTTAAGAACGCAGTAAAGAACATGTGAACAGTTCCGAGAAAATAGATCAAATATCACTATCATAAACATAGTAAGTGGTACTTACTGCGTTCATAATTGTGCGGCAGAATAGAGATATGTCTATGGGTGTTACCACGGCAGCCCACCAAACTCGACTCGTTCTGTCAAATCGTGATTCGTAGTGATTGTTGTTGTTTTTGTCGACAGACTCTAACATATGCGCCATAATGTATCGAATTCTGACATGTTTATCGCCATAGTATCTCACTAAAGACTGTTCGTGACTTGAGTAAATTTTGGTTAAGATTTTCTTTTTCATCATGGCAGTACCTTATTTTAATTATTTATTAACGGTATATCCTTATATTGTGGTTGTATTTTCCTTGCCTCCCTCGGGGGTTAACATAAGAGACTTGTGCGACCATTTGACCTCAATGACGCCGAGGAGGGTAAAAATCTACAATGATGGTGCACAAATTTGGTGTGTGTGTGTGTGGGGGGGGGGGGGGGGGGGGGTAAAGGTCTACGACAATTGCTGACGTCTACTCAACGTCGTCGTCCTCGCCGTGTTCCAAGCTTTGTGGAGAGTTTCGAAGCCCATGGCTTTATATATTGTGGAGCAGTTACGGGGCGACTTAGCAGGGTGACCGTGCATAAATTCACACCAAATGTTTTAAGTTTATGACGTCATCTTCATATTTCGTACCGCCTATGAAAGCAATATCGAAGGCTATTATAGGCTTTTATAGCCATATAAGCAATCGAGTTAGGCGGTAGGTGGGCTGGTCTCGTTTCGCACAGATGCAATCGTTCCCTTTTGTTCCATCACCAACACGCGAATTTACTTCATTCTGGACCCCAACTCCTGTTGTACACTATACGTGAAAGTTGGTGGCCGTTATCTGGTAGGAACCTCGCTAGGAAAACCGTGCATCATGATTGTGTCGTATATGTACACGCTGCCGCTGGCGAGTAGATTATTCGGGACCAGTCTTTGTTTTAAACCGAAAAGGTCGTGGTGCAAAATTAATAAAAAGTTACATTTGTTTATTCGTTTGTTTTGTGACTAGATGTATTTATTTAGAACTTGTTTAGTAGCTTATCTTCATTATATACTTGCGTTAAAACGATTCATTTCCAGACGGGGAAAACCTTTGGAAATATTTTACGATAATGGAAAAAAATTGTCCGAGCGGAAAAAAATTTCCACTTTTATCAGAAATTAATCGTAATAAAATAGTCGATTTTACTGCCAATGATGGTATCACATTTAGGTTTATACTTCCATACGCTCCTCATTATGGTGGCCTTTGGGAAGCAGGAGTGAAGTCGTGTAAACATCACCTTACGCATACTAGGTGATGCTAAACTTTCATACGAGGAATTTAACACGGTATTAGTTCGAATCGAAGCCGTCCTGAATTCTTGCCCCATGTCTTCTCTATCCACAGATCCTTCTGATTACCTACCCTTAACTCCTGCCCATTATCTAATTGGCCGACCGTTGACCGCTCCAGCTACTGCAGACATCACCGAGATGCAAGCTCATCGCTTAACACGCATGACCAGGTTAACCAACTACGTCAAAATTTCTGAAAGCGCTGGTCAACAGAGTACGTCGCGGATCGTCAAGTTCGAAGCAGATGGAAGATTAACGTTAACGACATTAAACTCGACAGTCTCGTATTACTCAAAGATGAGCAGCAACCGCTCAAGTAGGTATACGAGTTTTCCCAAGGAAAGTCTTTATTTTTTATATAAATGAAAGCATAACACTCCCTGTTAGATAACAAGAAAATAATGCTACTAAGACAAGCTTGAAAAGTCAAACAGTTTGTAATTTTTTAAATGTTTACTATACACGGTAAAACTATTTAAAATCTAAATTAAACTCCAGCTACAAAGATTACAAAAATTATACAATATACATATTTGTCACACAAAACTATACAAATATAAAATCTGTATTCGAAAAGCAAGGTATAATACAAAATTGATTTTAGACGACAAATATCTAAAAGATAACAAATAGCGAGTTAAGTTTAAGCAATAGGTATATAAAATTAAATAAAAGAATAGAAACAGTACAAGAATAATAATTTTGACGGACAACTTGCACTGATAAAAGCTTGTAAAAACGTTACAATGCCTTCATAAACGTTATTTGACAAAGGTATTTTTTTATAAATACTAATACGTAATAGGTATGTTTCGTTATTGTCAAAAATTATATTTTCGTTTAAAATGCTTAGTATCTAGTTAACTATTTTCTATCATAGTTATCAAAAAAGATTCAGTCAATAATTTTAATATTACATAGTAAACAGTAATTTCTATCATTTAAACAGTCGGCAGGAAGCAGCAAGCAAAATATAACAATGATCATATTTACAAACTGCTGCGTAAAAAAGTAACGGTCTTTTAAACAGGGAAGCCTAGTGGAAGTTTCGTTCGACTTTCGATCACGTTAATGAGAACGAGAATTTAATGGCAAAATCTCAATTCTTCTTGTATGTCGCGAGGAGGCGCTGCTTCGATGCCTTACTAATTTTCGTTTTCGTAAACTTAATCGAATGAATACGGATAGTAAACAAAGTTCACCCAAGAAAACTTTTACTATGGACATTATTTATATTTCCTAGACAGTTTCAATAATGGTTTACCAAATGAGGTCAAATTAAATTATATTAGACAAAAACGATGATTGCATGACATCGTTAAACAAATTATATAATGTATATTAACGGATAACAATTTTTTTTTCAATTGTTATTGTAATTGTTACATTGTTGATTTTGTCATTGTTTTACTGTCTTGGTATTAATAATAAATAATGTCATATTATCACTTGGTACATAACAAATATCATATGATATTAGAATTAAGTAGGTATGGTGACAAAAATACTAATTATTTTTTATTACATTAAAATTATAATTGCAAAGGATATTTATTTGCATTTCTGTATACATTTGTACCGCTACTGTGGTGGGACTTAAAGAGCAGCCAAAATGTTCTGTTAGGTACTAATAAAATTGTAAACAAACATAATAGTATACAAAAAATCGCTACTTTATTTCTGATTGTACTATTGAACTGCCCAACGAAACCGACTTAAGAGCTAATGTTATATATAATCTTCGGATAACTAAATATATCCGTAATAATATTACCCAATCAAACACATGAATCACATGCATTTTATTAAAGCGACCGAGTTGGTATTATGACCACCCTTTTGACGGTAAGTGATCATGGGTGTAAATTCGTAGTCTTGCCGACCCTAAACTAAAGAGTCAGCATTCTTCCCAATACAACTCCACATCTAGAAAAGAAAGTCCAGTAATTTTACTGGATCTCATACCTTTCCAACTGAAACAGCAACTATTAGTTTGTGGCAGAAATATGTAAGAGAGTAGCTTTCCAGGAGGGTTCTATAGGGGAGCATAACCACAGACAATAACAGGATATCTTTAATTATATTCATAATAATGTTTTTATGTCTTGGGTGCTTTCCTAATCCATTCATTAGACTGAGATTAAATTAGGTTAGGCGTACATTAGTTAGTAAAAGCGTCCGTGTTGGTATAGCCATCACGAGATACGGGTGTGTACGCTGACAAAGTCGCGAACGGCCTGCTAGTAGCACTTAATAAAAGCTCTGACTAAACTACTATATTAGCCTTTTTATCCGGGAATAAGTAATTGTAATGACCTGAAACTTCCGGATATGAAACACGTTTCTTATTAATTATAAATAAAAATGTAAGCAATAACCTACACCATAGTATATACAAGTATACAGTATTTAAACTCGGCAGTGTCCTTGTAATAACTACCTACGGCCGTTCGGTACGTAAACACGCAGCAGGGCTGCCTGTCTTGGGTTACAAGTAAGTAAAACGCGTGCCACCAATACTTCAAAAATTCTTTAGAATAGAAATTCGTGATTTACACCAAATCATTTGTATAAATAGTTTAGATCTAACGACCGTATACATAACACAATAATAAATAAAAAATAAAAACAATATTAGTTTTATAGTATTTCCTTGTCAATTCGTCAATAATTTCGTGCCATTATTTGCGTGATTGCGCGGGAGCGTCCTACGCTGCGTCCTGCGTCCGCATGTATCTGCGGCGCACTCGCAAATGCTGCTAACCGATGCAATCTGACATTTTAAAGCGCGTCATTTCAGCCGTTTTGTATGAAGATGCACTACTGAATACTTACTTATTCTGTGCCTATACTGTCCTACTGCTAGACAAAGGAATCCATAATTGATATCAAGTTATAGCTACAATTGATGGGAAATAAAACGTTTATACAATATTTCAACACAATAAAAACTATGATAAACACGCAAAAATATAATTACATCAAAAATTAAATTCTTATAAAATACTTTTTATGCTTGTTTTTTTACGTATTTGAAATAAAAAAGTGCTTAAGTTTTATAATATCCTTCTATTATTGCAGTTGAGTATCCCATACTTCTCCATAATTTTAATAAACTCGCTAATACATTTTTGTATTTTTTGTATGCATAGATAGTTTAGCTAGTTTGATAAATATTTTACTATGCTGTTGTATGGAATATAAAAATATACTAAACTTCTTTATAAATGGCATGAGACTAATTGTTTATTGAAACAGATTGAAACGAAACGTTTAGTAAGAACTCATGACTGGCCATACACATTTAATTTCGCCAAATGTTATTCATAAAAAGAGATCTAGTCGTGCTTAGAACAATTTCAACATCGTTGTAAGTATTTGTGTGTAGGCGAGGGCATCGATTTTGATATACTTAATTGGAATCAAAACCCTAGTTCGGAGAGAAAAAATCAAGGTAATGTCTGGTTTTTATAAAGTTTAAATATAAAAAAGTTGCTGGCATACTTAGAAATCATATTTAATAATTATGACAGTCAGAAACGGATGTTTGCACATTGTTCCTTTTTAAAACGCGTGATTAATTTTGAACACAATTTTGTGGTAAAGCCCTTTTTATATTAATTTCTATTTTAATAAATTTCATAGCAATTTTTGTAAAAAAGATATGGCAAAACAATATTAGTCATGTACTTATTTTACAGTTTATGATTTTATATTATTTAAGGTGGCATTCAATCAAGTGCCGGATGTTTGAGCAGGTACAGGCATCCGCCATAAAAAGAAAATGAGTCCCAAATAAAGTACAAATTTATAAGCTAGTTTAAAATTTCTTTTCACGTTTTTGCTTGACTTTTGCAAATAATTCGAGTGTGGACCCACCGATAGCAAGTGGGTACAGTGAGCCGAGGCTACTATTTTGACAAGGAAGTTTTGTTTCCATACTCGCTATCAACAGTGACCAACAAACAATAAAATTTCTATTGTGTCTGGTTTTGAGACAGTCAATGTGTGAACATTGAGATTGAAATTCACCCTAAAAATGTCTGCACTTGATTCAACGGTATCCTGTAATGATAAACAGAGACACCAATATTAATCTCTTCGTATACACACAAACATATGTGTGCGCCTTAGCGGCCTTGCAATGGTGATTAAATAAACTTGAATTAACAAATACGTAACAAAAACAAGTATCTAAGCTAATTGTAAAAATAATTCGATTGGGTCCCTGTCAGATCTAGTTATGTAGTCTTGGCCCTTGGGGACGGAAGTAACGTAAGACCATAAACAATGTCCAGATTTCGAGTCGATTTTAATAGGTTCTCAAATACAATCCAGTAAGTTAACCCGACTACAGAAGGCATAACGTAATTTTATAAGTACTTATAAAATGTTTTAGTTGTACAGTTAACATCAATCTGATTGATATACGAAATGGACGAAATTATCTTTACATAAGTGTAAGGAAATAAGTAACCCATAAGTTTACTTTTGATTGAAATAAAATAGTTGTGTCAGTGTTATTCAGAAAAACATTCTAAAAACACTAACTTAAGACTTGTTTTTCGTTAATGTCAATATGTTTTGACCGCTTATGAGGCCTTGTCAATTCGAAGCTGGCTGTACTTATTTAACTTATCTAGTTTAAGGTGATTTGACCGATTGTCACATCTCTTCACGATTGTCACGACTTGGAATGTTAATTATTAAAAAATAATCATAACTCCCTTTTATACTACAGTGTATGATCAAGTCTTAATTTTAAATGCCCATAAATTTGTATGTACATATGTATATATATGTATGTATGTATATATATATACACGTAAAAAACTGTTAATATTTGTATAAAGTTTGTACAAAAATTAGGTGATACAAGAGAGTTATGCTTTGGCAATTTCGACGGCTTTGTTGATAATTTGCGAGACGTCCATGGGGGGAAAGTTCTGTAAAAGCTTCACGTTACACGCGAAATCCCCGCTAAGCAAATTCTCTCTCACTAACCTGAAAATCCAAAATAGGCATTGTTATTGAATAATGGGACATAATGATATATCCGGAGTGGGATTTTGATCCTGGATAAAAATGAAAACACCTGAATGAATATTAATAAAGTATTTTACCAAATCTCTGCCGCCTCTGGGTGCTGGCCTGCTCTTGCATACTGATCTTATTTTTATTATTATTAACTAAAGTTTAACATTGTTTTTTCTTACACAATTTTTGACTATTATTAGTACTGTATGACATTGTGAAAATTTAAACTGGTCACTGATTTAAAGTTACCAACTTAGATATATATTTTTTTCTTTTGTTTTATTTTAACATGTTGTGATTGTCCTATATATTTTGTGTTTTCATTTGTGTTGGGAAGTGTCCTTTTATGATAGGGCATTTCCCAATATTTAAACGCTGTAGATAAGGGACAAAACACGGTACAAGGTCTCCTGCCCAGAGTAGGCTTACGAACCGATGACATAATGAGGTTCAAAAGAGCTATTCGTAGCCTAAACAGAATAAAAAATATAGAATTTTGATTTTTTTGAATCTCGTTAATGATTACTCTAATGTGAGTGACCATTATAGTAAAAAATGTAAATAGAAAATTATATGTACGTAATAAGTTGTAATAGTAATGATCTGTTGAAATTCAATGTACTCACAATATCATGGCACAGCCGATGTAAATGAGAAAGCTGAACCGATTTTCGTCGGCGAACAAGGAATCCCAGATCCTTTCTACATCGGGCAGTGAGAACTCTTGCGATAGGAGCAACGTCAACCATCTATAACGAAGATTGATTTCTATTATTTTTCTGTTAATTGATTTCGATTAAATTGCTCATCATGATTAAGGTATGATTCCGAACTCCGCTGCACGCAGCAGTGCTGCCGCAGCACTACTGGTCCCCATACCTACTAATATCATAAACGCGAAAGTTTGTAAGTATGGATGGATGTTTGTTACTCTTTCACGTAAAAACTACTGAATGGATTTCAATGAAACTTCCCTCATATACAGACCGTGACGCATATAGGATACTTTTTTTTGCTGTAGTCTTCGCGAATGAAGTCGCGGTCAACAACTAGTATTCTCTATAAGTTTATATGAGATTACATTCCGAGCTACGCAGCAATGTCGCGGCAGCACTGCTGCTTGCAGCGGAGTTGGGAATCATACCTTTAGCCTATAAACGTCTCACTGCTGCTGAGGTCAAAAGAACATGTAAAGTTGTTGGTGAGGGAACACTTTGCAGCTAAGCTATGCAGGAAAAGAGTTAGAAGGGAGTTGCGAGTAGATTGGTTTGTAGTTAATATTCGGAGAGTTACCAAGAATACTTCTTTTTTTTTATTTTATTTGGGACAACAAACAATTGACCAATATATATTACATACTTAGTGAATAGATTATCATTTAAATAATCGGACAATCAACACCGTTATCCACGAAGACAAATAATAAAAAAGTACCATTTAACCATAAACATACACATAAACATACAGCCTTAGCCAAACCAAACATACTTCTGTAACTAAAAGTACATGTTAAGGAGTTCATGAGGGAATGCTGCGTTGTTTTCACGCTGCACCAGGTGTCTTTGCGCGGAACTATTAAAACAAACTTATGTGAACATTATTACCTGAAGCTATAGTACTGCGGCCTCAGCTCCTGCAGTTCTAGCCGGTCCCACACGGCGGAGTCGTGTTGGCGCAGGCAGCCGCCGAGCTTGCTCATCATGTAGTTGATGCCACTCTCCGTCTCGTCCAGAGTGCGGATGAAGAAGTCCCGGATCTCGGACATCAGGTTCGTGAAGCAGAAGAAGCAGTCCGCCTCCGCGTGCTCTGTTCGACATTGCTTATTCTTATTTATTTATTTAAGGCGACCAGGTAGACCGATACGAAGATAGTGGGACGACCTTGATAGGTTCATGAAAGATTAGCATGATGTTGCAGGGGACCAGAAGGTGTGGAGAAAGTGTGAGGAGACCTTTGCCCAGGAGTGGGATAGTTAGGGCTGATATAATTATAATAATTTATCTTAGGAAAATCAAGGTTTCATATGCTTTTTAAATATATACACCAAACACTTAAAGGTTCTCACCGATAGAAACAGGGCCAGCGGTTACTAAGTACCTACTATTTTAATGAGTCTGTATTTTTGTTTTTGTGTACAAAACCAAAATACATGCAATACATCATTATTATTCTATTCTATACTTAGAGTAGAACTATTGTAGTAAAACTACTAAATATAGATTTTTTTTATTTTTTTTGAGACTATGGAATAATCATACAATGAATGAATAGTCATTAATTATTAATTAATTAATGAATGAATGGTCATTCATTGTATGATTTTTCCAAAGTCTCAAAAAAAAAATAAAAAAAAACTATATTTAGTAGTTTTACTACAATAGTTCTACTCTAATTTAATTACTATTCATTCATTGTATGATTATTCCATAGTCTCAAAAAAAATAAAAAAAATCTACTATCTAGACTATGGAATAATCATACAATGAATGGATAGTCATTCATTGTATGATTTTTTCATAGTCTCAATTACAAACTAAGCTACCGGCACATTATTGTAAACTAGTTGTCGCCCGCGACTTTATTCGCGAAGACTACACTATCCCACAGGAACCTGTTACCGGGATAAATAGTATCCTATATCCTAGTTTGGGTTATGGTCTGTCTATGAGCAAAGTTTCATCCAAATCCGTTCAGCCATTTTCACGTGATGCGCGGTCAAATAAACAGACAAACAGACGAAAATTCTAAAAACTGTTGGAACGTGTTCTGTTGTCGATTCTAAGTATCCCCGCCAAGATTTTTTCAAATATCTTCCATGTACAGTCTTTTGACCCTCTTTAGCTTTATTATATGTATAGATGTTTTAAAATAGCGAAATTAATAAGCACTTAAAGACTCTTTATGTATGGCAAAATTGGGGCCAGTGCAATTGAACAGCTTAAAAATAATATAAAAACCGGTTTTGTTGTTATTTCAAAACTATTAAAATAATACTGATCGAGCGAAAGACTAAAGACGAAACCCTGAATGTTGTTGGTTAAAAATCGGTATTTTTTTAATAATAAAATGTTTTTGTTTGGTTTATATAATTTTAACGCAAATTATGTTGCGAAACAAATTACAATAACACAAATGTTGAATAAATTTCCACGAGCAGGATTTGAACCTGCACCCTTCTGACATACCGGGTCAGGTGCTCTTCCAATTGAGCTATCGTGGTTCTAACCAACCCGCCGAAATTATTCAACACTATTTACTTTTTTGCTTTAACCTGCACCCTTCTGACATACCGATGTCAGAAGAGTGCAGGTTCAAATCCTGCTCGTGGAAATTTTTTCAACATTTGTGTTTTCCAATAATATAAATTACAGTAACTCCTACGTAGAACAGTTGAAGCAAACAAAATTAAAACGTCAGTGCGTTGACTTAAGTCACATGTTGTATAAAAAATATGTTGTTGGTTGTTGTTGTAAACCTTGGTTTACTTAAGATATTTGAATTAAATAAAGTAAATAATAATTTCCTTTTTAAGGTAATGGTTACAAGGACTCCACCAACTCAAACTTCATGAATAAAGCGTTAAAAAAACAAGGACTCACGTCTGTTATTATTGTCGGCGTCATTTGCAAAGGTATGGTAGATGGGGCCGATGATCTCGTTCATGCCCTGCACGTAGCCCTGACCGGGGTTCAGCTTGGCGTACAGGAACAGCATTCTCTCCACCACCTCCCAGTGCGCCTCGCAGCCTTCGTTCAGCGGCGCGTAGTCCCCGCTAGACATGCTATCTGAACGACGGATTTCGCTACTCAGCTGGAATGTTTTTTTACTCAGTTGTTACAGCCGTTTGTTATATATCAAATCAATCAATCAATACTTAACACATATTGTTCTGTTTTTTTACGATGACAAACTATGTATTTAAATAACTATGTACTCAAGTATGTGGCAAAAATTTATTTTTTGAGAATAAATTTATCTTAAAACATATCATAATATTATGACTTAATGGTACTGGTGACGGATCGCTAGTTCATAATAAAATTTGTCAGGTGATTATCAAATACTTAAATTATTTTTTTGCTACGAATAACTTGTAAAGCGGATGTCGCTTCTACTGTACGTATAACAATAAAAATTCGTCAACACTTTAGCATTTTGCCAAAGCCACTTATTAGTCTAAGGTGCTGGTCAATTTCTAATAATGTTCCAAGAATTGTATGATATTGGTATTTAAGTGTCCAGCAACTTTCATTCGTATCGTAACATTTCGGCAGCGATATCCGCTTCAGAACTTTGTCGTTATATCCAGAAGTTAAATCCAAACCTTTTTCTTAGCAAATTCTCTATATCTATCTAATCTACTTTAAAATTATTGTTTTTACAAATGATGTAGTTTTTGATGAGCACCTGGAAATTTGTAGTATTAACCCCTAGTCTGACCGTGCACTGTCTGAGATAATGTGCCTGAGTGATTGCCCGGGACGGCGGCATGCCCTACAAATGTCGACCGTACCGTCCTTCAGGATATATCTCCGGTAGTTATTCGTCATGATATGTTCGTCCGCAATTGCACAGACAAAACCTTCGGTTTCTTCGAAGAGATCTCCGCATCGAAGCCAATTCACCGACGCGAGCAAATCACTGGTCTGCGCCAGTTCTTATTTGCCAAGGAGAGCGGGGTTAGGCCCCTGTCAATTGCTACCACATCCCGATGCATCCTACACTCGTTGTTGAGGAAATAGTCCCTAAGATTGCACACCTCGCGGTTGTGGAGGTTTTTGGCATTTAAAAAACCCCGAGCACCACTCCTTCGCGGAATGTACAATCTCATAACAGACGAGAGTGGGTGTAGCATCCGGTGTGTGGTGAGCAATGCACGTACCTTGCGATCCAGGGCATCCAGCTCAGTCTGGGTCCACCTTAGTATGCCAAAGGAGTATATGAGTAGAGGCATCACCCAGGCGTTGAAAGCACGCACCTTATTACCCCCTGACAAAAGGCTGTCAAGCGGCAGAAGCGCTCCTTCATCGTCTGTTTAATGCGCCCTTCCTCAAAACCCAAAGACTGTGACATACCAAGGTACTTGTAGGTTTCTGCTTCAGATATCGACTTGAGGAACATTGTCTCAGAAAGCTGTAAATTTGGTGAATCTACAACTTTCCCCTGCTGCACATGCACGACCGCACATTTATCAACACCGAACTCCATTTTGATGGCACTACTGAAAACATGTGTTATTTTGAGTAGTGTCAGCAAATGTTGCTTGTTCGGAGCGAATAGCTTGAGGTCCTCCATATACAGAAGATGAGAAATTACCTCACCCTCTCTCCGAAGCCAGCAACCTAACCCTGAATCCTTCAGCAATGTGCTGAGCGGATTCAGGGCTAGGCAGAACCATAAGGGGCTCAGACTGTCACCCTATCAGATTTTATTCCCATAAAATCTACTAATATTTCGGAAAACAATAAACGCGGCCGTGGAATCCGCACTCTCTTTAGTTGGTGATTGTCCCATGATATCAATATTCAATGTATTTATAAATACTCATTTATTATAGATTTTATTATTTAAGTATAGGTATCAGGAAATATTTCACGTTGCATTTAACATTGCTTAAATTGAATTCTGGGATCATAGTTTGTTTTTTTATTTTCAGTTTTTTCTCTTTGCTGTTATTTTTTATGTTAGTCCGGTTTTTACGAGTATATAATTGTTTTTTTAGTTGTTTTAGCAGTTGGGTTTTTTGTTTTATTTTAATATCTTTAATCTTATTCTTTTCTCTTATGTGTATAACTGTCTACCTTTTCTTTTTGTATTTATGTGTGTTGTTAATAAATGTTTTTATATTCTATTTTATTCTATTCTATAACTTTACAGTCTGAATCGCGTTTGACACTAAGTAATCTGAAGACTGTTTCTGTTTGTGCTAAGAAATCTCTATAAAATATGCTAGTTAACCATGCATCCGCATATCATTTATCTGCATCCAAGGCGATCTTTTCTTAGCACAAACTACTACCCCACCGCAATACCTCGAGCGGATAAACTTACTTGAGGTAGGGAACAAGAATCTATTGATATTAGCCTTTACGGAAGTACATGTATTAGTTGCAAATTAGACTTTAACACCACGTGGTATACAGTATAATTTACCTTTGCAACGCCCAGTCCTCTCCTCTCGAGAGTTGCATATTTCAATACTGATTGCTCAACACGCTTGTGAAGTCGTTTCATACCATTGCTGTTGACAATCTGAAAATATTTATAATTATAAGTAATCAGAAACACGATACGGTATATCAATGTATGGATTTCATATTCGAGATTTATTTCCAGCTGAGGCTGTGAAATGCTATAGATTTATTTCTTAATGACAACAATGATTTAAGCTCGGTAAAATGACCAAAGTAAATAAATAAACAAGTAAAATGTTTATTGCTTTCAAAAGTGATACAAACAGAAAAAAAATACATTACAATAGACATAAGCAAAGCAACGAAAGCTACTAGTCTGGAAGTGGCTCAGCTACTACCTACCTGTATGTATGTTAGTAATATGTTAGTAAGGTTGCTTGTATCTAGATATTTTTTTTTTTTTTATTTAAGGCACAATTACAGACAACAGATAGGAAACATACTAAAAAACAATTATGTACAGTTAATAAGGTATATCCGTGCCCAATTACAAAAGTGCTCAGCATTTACCTTTAACTTACCAAATAACAAAAGCAATTAACATTAGGTTAAGCAAAGTTTGGTATCAAAAAATTAAGTTAAATAAAATATAGTTAAGTAAAATAAAATAAAATTACTAAGCTCAAAAACAAATATGCAAACACAATACCAAAACAAGTATTAACTGGTATGTAGCATTGCCATTAGTGATCCCTTGAAGGCATGGATACCACAGCCAAAAAGGTCACAATCCGAACAGATTTCATTAAAAAAATCACACATTCTATTCATAGGATTGTTTTGAGACACATTATTTCTAGAGGGGGGTACATAAAATAACCGCGGAGTGCGCACAGACCGAGTCGGCACCCTGAACAATAGCATCTCCAATAGCCCGCTATCCAATAATCCATTGGCAATTTTATGAAGTGTACGCAAGTCATTCATCCACCTTCGCTTCTCAAGGCTAGTCATGTTAAAGTGGCTAAGCCGGTCAGAGTAGTTACATATACTTCGACGCAAGCCACACTCAGTGCACAAAATGCGTAAAAACCTACGTTGGATAGCCTCTATTCTATCAGTATGGTTTTGATAAACAGGGGACCACACCGAAGAACAGTACTCCAAGATACTTCTGACCAGGGATCCGTACAAAATTATCCATGAATTTACATTTCTAAATGGCTTGGCATGACGTAACAAAAAGAATAACATTTGGTTAGCTTTGTTGCAAATGTAATCATAATGGGGTCTAAATGAGAGAACCGAGTCATAATACACTCCCAGATCACGGACGGTCATAACACGAGTAAGAGTACGACTACCTACGCTATAACTATAATTCAACGGGATTTTGTTTTTGGTGAAAGAGATCACTTGACACTTGTCAATATTTAATGACATATGATTAGCATTACACCAGCGATTAATGACGTCTAAAGATTCCTGTAATGCCTCGCAATCACTCATATTTATTACACGATTAAAAATTTTTATGTCATCTGCGTAAGCGAGACATTCACTTTGAATGTTGTTCAAGAGATCGTTGATAAACATAAGAAACAATAATGGCCCCAAGTTTGATCCTTGTGGAACTCCTGAGCTCGATTCAAACGGAAAAGAATCATAGCCACTTAACGCTACAACTTGCGAACGACGGAGAAGGTAAGAAGCAAGCCAGCGCAATAGATTTCCATGTATACCGAGATGTTCCACTTTAGCCAAAAGAATTGCATGACTCACGCGATCGAATGCCTTGGCAAAATCCGTATAAATGGCATCCACTTGTCTTCTTCCGTCAAACGAGTTACATAAAAATGTTGTGTAAATTAAAAGATTGGAATTAGTTGATTTCCCAGTGATAAAACCATGCTGTTTCGGACTAAGTAGTGGACCGACGTGGTTGTACAGATGCTGATACACGAGTGACTCAAAGATTTTAGCAAACCAGTTCAGAATACTGATGGGGCGATAGTTAGTAATATTGTTTTTATCACCAGATTTATAAATAGGCGTAATTTTAGCTATTTTCCATAATGCAGGAAAAGTACCCTCGCTAAGCGATTTGTTATAAATTATAGTCAGCGGGTCGACCAGTGCCGAAGCACACATACGAATGAGTATTGGCGGGATACCATCTGGACCAGCACCTTTGGATATGTCAACGTTTTTCAACATAGTAACAACGGAGTCACTCTGAATTTGCAGCTGATTCGCGGTGAAATTATGACAAGGAAAATCAGGGGTGTACGACGCAAGTGTACCTCTAACGTAGACGGAAGAGAAGAACTCGGCAAAAAGATTGACAATCTCATCGCCTGACGTAGCAACTCGATCGTGAAGGTACATACGATTTGGTATAGTATTCGTGAGTCTCTTGCTTTTCGTATAACGCCAAAAAGCCTTTATGTTGTGTGTTAAATCCTGTTCAATGCTAGAAACGTAAGCCTTAAAACACTCTTCTAGCAAGATTTTTGCTCGTTGTCTTAGCATAGAATAGGCATCCCAATCTCTAGGATTTTTAAAACGTTTGTATTTATCATGATATTTGGACTTATGTTTGAGGACCTTCTTTAGCCCT
Source organism: Eudonia truncicolella (assembly GCA_949315975.1). Taxonomy (NCBI): domain Eukaryota; kingdom Metazoa; phylum Arthropoda; class Insecta; order Lepidoptera; family Crambidae; genus Eudonia; species Eudonia truncicolella. The sequence continues at coordinate 7,504,492 of OX438825.1, read as the reverse complement.
GTAGAAAACCAAATTGGACAGTTAAAACCGCGCACTCTGATTTTTGGGGTATGCTCATTGACTATGAGATGCAGCTGATTGTAGAAAAATTGTACCAAATCATTACAATCAAGAATGCTAGCGTAGTGAGCCCAGTTTATCTTTTTAAGCTTCGCAACGCATCCGTCAAAGTTTGCTCTATGAAAACAAAGTCTTTCAAAAATACCGTTCGGACGCAAAGGAGCTTCCTGGCGGACATATACAAGTTCAAACGGAGGGTGATGCACATCAAGACGACTAATCGGAACGGCCTGAAGCAAGGAAAATGAATCAGGGCAATTAGTGATAGCCAAATCCAATATTCTACCATTAAGATTCGTATTAAAATTTAACTGAGATACACCAATTGATTGAAACAAATTACAGAGAATATCAGATTTAGCACAAGAACCATTTAGTGGAGCTCTAGTTTCATTTGACCACAACACGTCTCCCAGATTGAAGTCACCAATTACACATGAGAGCTGTTTGGGATGTGACGATATTATAGTACAGCAATTGTTTGCAAATGCCTGAAAATCACCTAGCGGCAAATAGTCGGGAAGGTACACGGTACATAGATTTAAAATCAGTTTCTGATTTAAAGTAAGCTGTATCCACAAATCCTCCACATAGTCCGATTGCCAATCGCTCCTAATCACAACATCAAGTTTCTTAGATATCGCTATCAAAACCCCCCCACCATGATGCTTATGGAAACGCTTCAGGAACCTGTCGTCTCGGTCTCTGCGCACAACCGTATATCTATCATCAAACAGTTCGGATGACAGGACAGAATTATCGAGCCACGTTTCACACAGACAAATTACATCATAATTATTACATAAAACAGAATTATATATTTCAGAAGTCTTACTTTTCATACCACGTATGTTTTGATAATACAAACTGATCGCCATTTTAGATGAATAAAGATTATAATAATAATATTACAATTAATTAAGATAATATAAAACTACTGGATTGAATCTAAGCTTCCGATATTTTTGATATGGATATGCGGAGAATCAACTGTTTTTCTAACAAAAATTCTTCCACTACGTACCCAAATAAACTGATATTTGTGCTCTTTGACTTTCCTCCTAGCCGCTGCGTGTAGTAACTTGTTTGAGGGCGACAGATGTTCAGAAACGTACACCGGCTTTTTGTCCCCTGCAAGCCCAAGTAGCGCTGTATTAAGCTTATCATTTTTGTTAGCTTTGTTATAACGATACACAGCTGAGTAAAACTCATCCCGACGTGCAGCATTCATGAACCTGGCTATGACTGTGCGCGGATATATACTGTCCTTGTTTAATTTTGCGACTCTCACACAACTTACAATGTCTTCATCTTTCATCGTATAGCCAATCACTGCACCGCAGTGTTTAACGAGATTGTTTAAGTTTTCATTGCGATGTTCAGGTACCCCGTGAAGCTCTAAATTATTTTCCCTCAAGTACTGCTCAGTATTGTTTAGGCGTTCCGTAAGATCCCTCACAGTAGTGTCCAACGCTGAGCAATCGTTTTTCAAGGTGGTGTTTTCATCTCTCAACATGTCCAATTCATTTTTCATTTCTTCGAACTTGGTATTGAAAAAATCAAGCGATGTACGGAAGTCCTGAAGCTCTTTTTGAATTGGCAGCAATTCTTGTTTCAATGTCCTGGTTAGTAGTAGTGGCAGCTCGGTCTTCATAGACTTCAAAACTCTTTCACTGATAGCGGAGACGACATCTTCATCATGGCCAGAGAGTGAGCAATCCACATCGAATCGGTATTGATTTTGATTAGATCTTCTAATAGTGACATTATCAAAATCTGTACCGGTACCATCGTCCATATTTTGAGGTGAATTCCCAGAACAAACAGTTTGAAGCGAGCGAACAGGCGTGTTAGTATTGCTACCCTTCGGCATCCTGCCTTTACATTCATAGCAAATCCATTGACTCTTGCTGCTCTTTGTCATGGAATTTCGAAAACAATTAACAGTAATACTCGCACATTCGAGATCATAAAATTTCAAGCATTTGGCGCATTTTAAGTTATCATTCGTGCTGAACTTATTACAACATCCACCACAGGTGAATTGAACAGGCGCCATATCAGCAAAAAAAAATAATAACAATAATTAAAAAAAAAAAAAATATATATATATATTTTTAAGATTTTAGTATATCGGATTCTCTCAGAGAAAGCTATAAACGTTGCAGCGATGTCGTATCTGCAGTGCTTTATCAATGGCCGATGACGATCCGGTTTCTTCGCTAATGACCGGTGATGATGCGCGCAAGGCAATGTAGCACTTACACCTCAGACGTAACCGTCGTATTCGCTTGTATGCAGCTGTGGTTTTTGAATATTAATGTTAAACAAATGTTGACGTACCGCCCGGTTGAAATGGTTCACAGGCCGAATTTTCTTGTTGCGATGTTCAAAAGATGCAAATAAAACACGCAGCACGATCGCGGCACTCAGGTTAATGATAATTAATGCACTGATTTAAAAAATATAAGAAATAGCTATTTTTTAAACGAATATTTAGAAGGAGGATAATTACGTAGATCTTTATTGTTTGGTGTCAAAGATTATCGATGTAGCGGAGTTTAATTTCAGGTATTGATAGAATCTGCTTTTGACGATTATTTACTCAATAAATTGGGGCACACTGCCTTTCATTGCCTTAATTGATTATTTTAAATAATATTCCAAATAAAATACACACAGCTTGCACATATCATTGTTTTATCTTATTATTACTTATTACCATTTTTTTTTTTTTTTGGAGAGAGATTGCTGATTGCCGCTGCGGCATTTTCAGCTTCACCGGGCTTAGCACTTATTACCAAACCAACATGATGCACTCAATAATTATGACAATAACCGCTTCACACTAGTTGCCTGCTTGGGTGAACAACTATATTGCATGTAATTTAAAAAAAAAATATCCTAAAATCTTATTGCATCACCACCAGCTAGGTCTGATTGTGAATTAAAACCATCCAGAGATTCACTCAAACACACTAAAAAATTTCATTAAAATCGGTCTAGCCATTTAGGAGCTATATAATATATATAATTGAATAGATCAACTGGTTTTTACTTTATGCACATTTAATATAATAATGCATTAAGATTAAGATTAAGATTTGCTTACCACAAGCTGGTTTAATAAGATAAACAAATAATACTCTACCTTTTTACATGGAAATTCAGTTGCAGATTGAAAGAAGGAGATTTCTGGGCACAGCCTTCTGACATCCTTGTCTATTTGCAAAAGGACTTCATTATCCTTGAAGTATGTGCTCCATGAACTATCAGGGCTTATGTTTAAAGGATGGTCCGCTTCACCACCTGGTGTGACGATTATTTCATCTACAACCAAGCAAAACATGAAGAAAGAAATCAATAAAAACTTGGAGTTTTTACAACATTAGTCTTATTGTTCTTTGTTACTAATCTGTATTTTATTTTGAATATGTATATTCCCATAATAATAAAAAGATTATTATTGACATTTTTTAGCAAAAAAAATAAGGATTTTTGTGAACATGTTTGTACTTGCCTATAAACTGATGATACAGTTGGCGTTTTTTTAATAAATCGTCTTCTCGAGCATCTTTTTTGTGGGGCATATAGTGTAATAAGATCTTCCATACTACTGCACGAAGACCTTTTTCATCGGGTATACCTAAAATTATGACAAGAGTAATCATAATTGGAATTATGACATTTAAACCAACACTCGCAACTTTCAAGACTTACCATTGAATGCCATTCGCCGTAGCTCTTCAATGTTAATGACATCTTGGTCTAATATTTCCTCAAAAGCTTTTATTCTGCAATAAAAAAGAATGACACAAATACAAATACAAATACAAATAATTTTATTTGCTCTAAATAGGGTTAGAGTAAAGGTGTTAGGTACAATATTATGTATATTGTGAAGACAAAATGGAGCTTAACCTATTTAGCCATTTTACATAGCATGCAAATATACAAATAATTATATAATACAATTATTTAAATTAGAATTAAAAAACTGATCAAATGTCATAAAATAAAATCGAGAAAGTCAGGTATGATAAAATACATTTTGCAGTCTGCAATCGAAAATCATTGAGCCCATTAAAAATGTTCAAAAGTAAAATTAATAAAACATATTCTGTTTGTTGAAGGAAGGTTTATTAATTTTTATCACCCAAGAATTCCTTTACACTATAGAACATCCTATCAGAAAGCCAATTATGCAATGCAGTCTTAAACCTGCTAAAGGGTAATTGTTATATACTTTCAGGTATTTTATTGAAAATTAAGATGGACATAGAGTTACAGTTTCTCTGATAAAGGGTGCTCCTAGAAATCGACACAGAGATCAGTTGATGACCATTACGTGTGTTTCTCAAGTACACATTCTTTGCTTGCTTAAAGTGGGACATATTTAATTTGACAAATTTAGCAGTCTCTAAGATGTAAATACAAGGCAAGGGTAGTATTTTGAGCAATCTAAAAAGAGGTCTGGAGGGTTCATCGGGTGGAGAACCACATATGGCCCGCACATTGGAGTAATCAAGTGGAACTAGTATGGTTACATCACTGTAATGTCCGATAGTCTCTAATACAAGGTAGTCACAGAGGGAAGCCCTAAAACTGAAAATGAAGATATGGCCAAACACCGAAAAATGTGTCAGCAAACAAGTTGGCCACAATAACATGTGGAATGAGTAGTGTCAGTGTAATAAAGAAACGGTCTTGTCCCAGCACTCTCAGCATGGGACTTTCAAAGCTTGGGAACTGAATGAATAATTAGTAGGTACCTATTGAATTAGGAGTAGTAACAGGTGCAAAAGAAGTTATACCATAATATTATTTTAACATTTTGTATAGGTTTTGTTTCCGTATTATGATGTAATAATAATTAATATGTATGACGCAAAAAAATTACACATTTAAAAAATATGCCTAGCAATAGCTAAGAGTCTCCTTACAGAATTAAGTCAATATCAAGTAGAGTTTATTTGTTATTAAATTGGAAATGTTACAAAATAGACATTTGGTAATTAGTGTCTGTTTTCAATAATTGTTAATAATAAAAACATATTAAAACAGTGATCAATCGCGAACAATAATATGCATATTGTTTTCTAAACTTTACGTGAACACTACACATTGATATGAAATAACTTTTATGTATCTACTCACATTTATTTTACACTTTAGTTTTAATTAATGTTTATCCTGAAGTTTCGAACCCTATGCAGGGTCCATGGTTACAGGGAGACTGAGGTGTTGGTCGTCTCATAATTAGTTAGTAGCTTGTATACCCTCATATAAATTTAATCAGGTACATTCCGTTTTATGCAGAAAGAGCTTACAGTATCTTTTGGTCTGGCAGTATGGTGTTGGGGCTGGGATTTAATATTTTGTATAATGGGATCCCAGGCTGGTGGTAGATTCCAACCATCTTCTCTATTAAAATTAGGATGTTTTTTAATTTCAATAGCCTTGCGTATCATCCTAGGGATGAATCGTTGTTCTCTAGCGAGTATTTGTGGTTTATCAGATCTGATGTAATGGTTGGGCCGCTCTAGGGAGTGTTCGCATACTGCAGACTTATTTTCGCGCCTATGCTTTACGTCGGCTATATGTTCTTTAACACGGGTTCCTACACTTCTCTTTGTTTGCCCGATGTAAGAGAGTACCATACTGCCAGACCAAAAGATACCTGACCTAGACCTGATTAAATTTAAATGAGAGTTACAAGCTACTAACTAATTATGAGACGACCAACACCTCAGTCTCCCTGTGACCACGGACCCTGCAAAAAGTTCAAAACGTCAGGATAAACATTAATCAAAACTAATGTGTAAAATAAACATTGTTATTTCATTTCAATAATATGCATTTTCTATTGGTACATATTTAAATTGATAGACAATAATTTATCTGTACAGAATGTTTAATTAATTAATTAATTCGTGCAGTTAGTTACCACCACTTTAGTAAATTAACATAATTTACAAAAATAAAACTATTGGATATTTGCTCTACACTATACAGTCTACACACACTATTTTCGGTAAAAGAGAAAAACAATAGCAATGAAAAAGAATCAAAACAATACAAGAGTGGCGGCACAGTCGCACACATTAGGCATAACGCCCAATTATTTACTACATTGTAAATCTACAGAAACATAATAATATTTATTAATGATACATAAGACAATACCTACCTTGCTTTATGTAAACTCATTGTGTAGTTATTAATGGTGTTATTTACTCTAACTTGATTAACTTTACTCCAGACACCTAAGCACTTTAAATGATGACTTTGAAGATTAACCAAGATTAACTAATTATTCTGTCTTCTTTAGTCCGGCAGATGACGGCTGGCAGCTGTTGTGTGTGCTCTGAGTACTGCTCTACTCTTTGGAGTACTGTTTCAGTACTTTTTTTTTTTGTTTGTTGTTTTATACGGCTCCGGATGAAATCCATCAAGCTATTCCATCAATCTATTCGTTCGTTCTATCTTCTTAGGTAATACATATATAAAGAATATTGATGATGATGAATGATAATGGAAATGGGAAGTGAGACCCCCAACCCTTCGAGTATCTCAGTAAAGATGCGGGGCTTTACTAAGTCCTCACGCAGACTTCTTGAGAGAATTTGAAAAGTGACGTTGCACTGTTTTGTTTCGTTAGCCAACACTCATGCACACTCACGAACACTTAACGGTTAATAATCCACCATTATTTCACATTAATATTCGACATTTTAGAAAATAAAACAAAACCGCAGACATGACTTCACTTTCCCGCCAAGAAGTCTGTTTCAGTACTCAGTGTGTGTGTGTGACAGATTTCTTCTGGTATAATTATATTTCTCTATGGTGACAGACAGACTGACCGTCCGTACCATAGAGAGAGAGAGAAGATACCTATTTATAACTCTACTCTTTGATACCTATGACTTGACATCAGTGTTGCCAGATGTTGTAGCGTACCTACTAAAAGTCGATAAAAATTTGGCACCGGCCGGGTCGCATAAAGTCACCCGTTTCTTTTATTTATTTAAAATAAGTTATCGCCTGCGACTTCGTTCACAAAGACTACACTATCCCACAGGAACCTGTTAGCGGGATAAAAAGTATCCTATGTCCTAGTCCGGGTCATGGTCTATCTATGTATAAAGTTTGCATAAAAATCCGTTCAGCCATTTTCACGCGATGCACGGTCAAATAAACAGACAAACAGATAAACAATCAGACAGACAAAAACACGAACAGATTACAGTCAATACACAGCCACGAGAACTGAAAATAAAAAAGCTAAAAGTAAAATTTTATTGAAAAGTTGTAGTCTAAAATATTTTTTATACCTTCCAAAGCTTTTGTTTTCGCAGGACAATGTTTTCTATGCTTATAATCAGAATAAAAAGATGTGTTTTGTATTTTAAAATTATTATTAATTAATTATTACGTATTTATAAAATTTATAAAATACAGGGAAAAAATTAAACGTCCACCCGGCCCAGGAATCGAACCTGGATCTTCCGCATTCCCGGCGGCTGCACTGACCGCTATGCTATCGGGAAGGCTGGACGTAACCACTGAATTTTGTCACTGCTTTTTAATTTTTTGAGTACTAATAGCGGCAGTGCGCCATCTATCCAACGGTTATTGGAACCGATGGCTATGCAGATTCATCTTTGCAAATGAAATACCACAAGTTTGATAGCACAACGCTATAGAAAATTTTTACTTTTTATTTTTTAAGTGCTTGCTGCACTGAAGCTAAATTAAATATTTATAAAATTTACAAGTAGTACACTAAATATATATATATATATTTTCTTAAATTTTATATATTTAATTTAGCTTCGGTGCAGCAAGCATTTAAAAAATAAAAAGTAATAATTAATACATGTTACTAGCCTAGTTTGCAAATAAAATTATTTTGTGATCATTAATAGCAGGTTTTTTTACACTTTCAAACTTCCACAATCCATTTTAATCAAAGTTTATCAGCAGTGGACTGAAGTGGGCTGATTATGTTGATGATGGTGATGAAAGGATATAAAGGTACGTCTATTATTGCGTTAGTCCACGTTAAAAAAAACTGGTTTTTTTGATCGAGATAGTCTAAATGGCAAGTGGTCGCCATTCGTAATTTATATTGCACCGAAACCCTTCAAGAGCGCCTAATTGGCGGAAAGTCGGTGGCCCCACATCTTAACAATTAATGGTAGTTGGTTTAATGCTCGTGGTAAAGACATGAAGCTGTAGAGATTAAAGTGTATCATCGTGGTCGAGACTGAAGTATGTAGTACCTATTTATTTATTTACGAGTATCTTGTACGAAAAGTTACTTTGACGCTGGCTAAATGTGTTAACCGCGCGAAGCCATCAATTATGGAAAAATAATAATAAAAGCAGTTACACGACAGTCACTTAGGTTTGTCACTAGGTGGCACTATTGTAATACCTTAACTACTTAGATTAATATAATGTAGTTATAAAGTAACTTGTATATATTGTAAAATTCGGAAAATTGTAGTACAGTTAACTAAAATCTCAACTAATGCTGCTGAATGTCGTTCGATCACGTGAATAAAAGCGAGAATTTGTATTGCAAAATCTTAAATACACCTCTTTTACAATTAGAAGCTTTTTTGAGGGAGTTTGCCGATTGCCTCAGATGGCATTTTCAGCTTCACCGGGCTTTTTTGGGGGGGGCGGCGAGAAACTTAAAGCGTTCCTCAAGCCGTGTAGTTACTTATGAATGTGTATTCTGTCTTTGATTAGATGGATGACCCGATGCCAAGGTGAGCACGTGTCAAAGAGCTGAATGGTATGAGGGTATAATAAACATGTCACACATCACTACTTCCTCAATATAGGTATCAAATGAAAGGGCTTGATTAGTAGAATAGTTCTTTATGAAAATATAATGAAACATTATTTACTACATCTTTAAAATATTATTACTTCAAGCAATATTTATTCAATGAGGTATTTGTAGTATTCACAATTGGAAAATATTTTTTTGTGTTTCTTTCTTGCATGCTATTTATATATACCTACTTATGTCTTATAATAATAAAAATAACTATACCTAGGATTGATTTCATTTGTTGTATATGATTTATGCCGAAAACGGAATGTGCCGAAACAAGAATATGCGGAACACGGAATATGTCCAAAAAGGAATGTGCCGAAAAAGGAATCAATCAAAATTAAAAACTAAAAACTTGAAAATATATATTTTTTTAAGTTAGACGGTTATATTGAAATTTGTACTAAAAGCTAAAAAATAATTCGGTAGGTCCTAGGTACAGGTACAGGTACAGGTACCGGAATTATATTTTAGCTTTAAAAAAAAATACAATTTTTTTTAAACTTCCTGCTGATGTTGAAAGGTTATTTATTTATTACCAAATAAAAATGCTTTTCTTTTAAATAAATCGTTTGCGTTGTTTAGGTGATATTTGCCGTATATTTTTTAATCGCGCGTTTTTTAATGGTGAAAAATAATAAGAATTGATACTACGAAACTTCATTGTTATTAAACTTTGCTTTGAAAATCGATGTCTGGGGATCTGTGTGGTTTCTGACAACGAGTCCGTTAATAGAATGAGAAAAAGTAGCCGCCATCTTGATCTTTTTAGTTATAGGGCCGATTTTTTTCAAAAGCGATACCTGAGGGTCCGTGTGGTCTCCAATAGGAGACCAAGATTAATAAATCTTGAATAAATAATGATTTTTTTATGAAAACTTCGATTGCTTGTACATTTTTACATATATACCTGCTCTTAATAAAATGACGTACCATGAATATTTTTTTATCTTTTTCAGACGTTCCAAATGGCTTCGCTTAATATCTCGAGATGATTTGTTGAATAAGCCGCCGCAAAACTATACAGCAACGTTAAAATTATAAAGCTCAGCTCAACTGGATATTCCCCGAAAAAAAGAACACTTTTTTATGTTTGTGGTTATCTCCTAAAAAAATACGCTGAACGATATAAGGATTGTCAAATTCTGAAATTATATTATACCAAACCAAATCAAACGGTCCACAACTTTAGTTTAGAAAGTCACTACATGAGATACCTACAGAGAATACGTCAAAGATACTAACCGAAGTTTACTAGTTGTACCACCGGATGATTTTGTTCAATACTTAAGTATGTCGAGAAAATGACAATTTTTTTTCTCTTGTTTTCAAAGAAAACACATAAATTGTAATGTAGCTGTACTAATTTACAAAGAAGTAGACAAACACAATTTTATAGTACCGTGTCCATGTTTTCCGATAATTTATAAAAAAACTATTCATTACATTGAGAATTTTTTACACTATAAAATTTAATAATAAAACTTTTAGAACGTGTCGTAGCAGGCGAAAGTATTTTTCAGTGAGTAATTTATAATAACTAACGAAGAAAGACTTCTTAAAATGTTGAAATTTTTTTAATTACTTACACAATTTTTTTTGTAAACTCAATCATCAATTCAATTCATTCGATTATTTGATCATTATTGAACCCAAATACCTAAACGTTTTATTAAATAATAAAAAAATACCTTTAATTTTATAAAAATTAGGAGTGACAACCCTAATGCTCTAATGAATAGTAGCTAGTTATCACAAAAAAGGCCTAACTAGCTGAGATACAGCGCTAAGAGAACAAAAACTTTTTCAATTTTACAAAAATAGGAAGGAGGACAACTCTAACGCTCAATTGGCGCGTATTTATCTCAACAAAAAGGCCTAATTTCGCTACTGCTTTAGCTTATATATATACTGTGACTAAGACGTGATATCCAAGTGTTCACGTACGTACGAAACGCACGTGCAGTTTAAATAGCGGGCAAACTAGCGACTGGCGCACGCGGCACGCTCGCGGCATTATCAAACGCGTGAGATGTTTGTGTGTGTTCACGTCGAATAAGCGACGGAACGCGCGATTCACTCGCGACGTCAGGTAAGTTCAACCAGTTTGAACTTGTCGCTAGAAACGATAGCACGTTTTAATCATGTCGTTCAATACAGAAGAGTATTTAAGTGCTGTTCAGGCTAGAACTTATTACTTATTAATTTCGTGCACACCAACTCTAATTTTTAGCATATTCCACTTTAGGTATGAATTTTCAGTAAAAAAAAATAGATCGTCGTCTATCTTTTCAACCTCTGATAACACGTCACACACGTAAACGCCTGGCTGCTAACGTGAACACGAGCTCGCAACGTCTACCGCGCCCGCACCCGCCACCGCGCCCGCGCGGTGGAGCGGTGCGGCGAAAATTCATACCTAAAGTGGGAGATGCTAAAAGCTATAGCTATCGATATTGCTTTCATATTGCTTTCGCCATGACAAGATGACGCCTCCTCCTCGCCTCGCCGTCAAAGCGATCGAAAGCGATCGAGTTGGGCTGTCGGGGCACGTTTTGATCATGTCGTTCAATACAGAAGAGTTTTTTAGTGCTGTTCAAGCTAGAACTTATAAGTTATTGTGGCGGCCTGCGGTCGCCACATAATTTCCTATCCTCACGTATGGTTAAAGAGTTTGTAAACGCATTCCTAATCGCGTGTAGATCTGATTAAGATAAGACACGGCATCCACCCTCCAACATCTACATAGTTTAATTGTATAAATAGTCTTGTAAGGTCTAGATAATACGTTAGTCACAATGCAGTCACTGTAAATATACATCACATAAAGAGACGCACTCGTTATTTACCATCGCCATGGAACCCTCCATCATCACAACCTCACAAACGTCTCTCTACCGGAACACCGGAACAGTTTCGTGTACACCCATTCTATTTTTTAGCATCTCCCATTTTAGGCATGAATAGTAGAATAGAACAGTTAGAATAGTTTTATTTTTAAACAAAATCATATTTAGGAACCAAAAAGAAGTGTCAGCTCGCGCTAGTGAGTTTCAGTGGTTATATCCTCTTTGTTGAGTTTATCTTCCTAGAATACTCATTAGAAATCAAGAAAATTGATTCAAATATAAATCGGGAATTGTACGAACTAGGAATTTGTACCAATGGGGAATTGTACCAACTAGGAATTGAACAAACTAGGATTGGTACAAAACCAACGGGGAATTGCACCAACTAGGAACGAAGGGAATTTTCGCCGCAGCGCGCCACCGCGCGGGCGCGGCGGCGAGTGCGGGCGCGGTGCACGATGCCAGCTCGTGTTCAGGTTGAAAAGATAGACGACGATCTTTTATTTTTTACCGAAAAGTCATACCTAAAGTGAAATATGCTAAAAATTTTAATTGGTGTGCACGAAATTAATAAGTAATAAGTTCTAGCCTGAACAGCACTAAAAAACTCTTCTGAATCGCTTTGAAGGTGAGGCGAGGAGGAGGCGTCATCTTGTCATTTCGAAAGCAATATTAAAGCAATATCGGAAGCTATAAGCCTATAGCTATCGATCCTCGCCTCGCCGTCAAAGCGATCGAAAGCGATCGAAAAGCGATCGATCGAGTTAAATGGTCGGCCCCCTGCCCCCCGACCGCTTAACCGATTACTTTGGCTACGTGTATAGTTTATGACGTCATCTTGCCATTTCGTACCGCCTATGAAAGCAATATCGAAAGCTATAGGCTATAGCTTTCGATATATGCCTATACCTATCAGCTAGATGACAAGATGACGTCATAAACTATACACGTAGCCAAAGCAATCGAGCTAGGCGGTCGGGCCCTTGGTTGAACTTACCTGACGTCGCGAGTGAATTGCGTGCTCCGCCTCTTGTTCAACGTGAACACTGCCGCGAGGGCATCGCGCGCGCCAGTCGTAGTTTGCCCGCTATTTAGACAGCACGTGCGTTTCGTACGTGAACACTTGGATATCACGTCATAATATGTTTGATGCCATACAAACACACACTGTTGCGATAAGGAATTAAAAAATAGCTTGAATAAATCAGAATTTAATAGCTACCGTAACGTAATAGCCAGGTCGGCAACGTACACAAAGATGGCTATAAACGATAAAAGCCCTTTATTCATTGCTTCGTTTTTGTAATTAATTTCCTTATAAAACTGATAGAAAGCCACTGCGGAACAAAATATATTCGAAATTATAGCGTTGCCCAGTAGAAGGCACGACACAAACTTGTTCGGGTTTAAAAGGGCTATTTCTATAAGAAGGCCTATGGTGATTACGGTGTGCCCGCCAAACACACCAGTCAATATAAAATTTTCAAAACAGGTCAAATGATCACTTTCTGTATTGAAGAGCAAACAGAACACCATCAACGCAAAGGCCAACCCACGTAAGCACATCTGGACCAAATTGAACGTATTCATCAGAGCAGCAATACATTTACAATAGGTAATTAAATTCTTATTTTCACACTCGTTCAGTAAAAAAATAGTATTAACATGTTAGTGTGAAAAGTAACAAATACAATTAGAAATTATATTTGTTTTTTGTACAAAATAATTGATTACATTGTCATTATTATTTAATGTCAAAACAATAAATATCATCTGTCAGGCATAATAAACCCCATAAAGGTTCGAAGCATAAAGTCAATAAATATATTAATTAATAATAAATTAATTTATACAGTAGCGTAGGTAGTAAAGATTTAGCAGGGTGCCTAGTCAAAGTTTCATTCGTTTTTCGATCACGTTAACGAAAACGAGACTTTGGATGGCTAAATTTTAACTCTTCTTGTATGTCGCCAGGAGGCGCAGGCCTTAGGCGCAGGCAGTCTAATGCCATACTAAATTTCGCTTTCGTAAACGTAATTGAATGAATACGGGTAGCAAACAAAACCCACACTAGGCACCTAGATATTTATCAATCTAACAGTAGTCATTGATTGGTAGTATATATATAGTATATATATAGTAGTATAGGTAGTAGCTCCATGATAATACTGACTCACTTGTAGTGAAACAAAGTAAAAAAGCAGCTTATTGTAAGCAAAAGGTTACGCTTCGCAGAGGTGGACGATTAACCCTGACTGACTCATTGTGGCGGAAAATGACTATACCGTCGTTGAGGTGGTCGTTCTGACCATCTTTTAATTTACCTAATATTAAAGAACTGTTACCTAGAACCACGATAGATCAATTGGAAGAGCACCTGACCCGGTATGTCAGAAGGGTGCAGGTTCAAATCCTGCTCGTGGAAATTTTTTCAACATTTGTGTTCTTGTAATTTGTTTCGCAACAAAATTGGCGTTAAAATTATATAAACAAAACAAAAACATTTTATAAATGGCTTGCCAACTCCTTAACTGATCTTTAGTATTTGTAAAAATATTATGATCAGATGTTAATGACGGTAGTTTTTGACATTGAACAGGCGCCTTTGGCTTTCAAAGTAAAAAAGTAAATAGTGTTGAACAATTTCGGCTGGCTGGTTAGAACCACGATAGCTCAATTGTCTTCCAATTGAGCTATCGTGGCACCTGAGCTGACGGTATGTCAGAAGGGTGCAGGTTCAAATCCTGCTCGTTAAAATTTTTTCAACATTTGTGTTTTTGTAACTGTTACCTGTTGTATTTCAGCTGATAGCTGAAGTAAGCTGCAAGTCGGGGAGGGGTAATCCTTAGCTGCAGCTTCTGAGGCTATGCACGGCAATTCATCATCATCATTATCATAATTTCCGCCAAAAGGCGTCCACTTCTGGATAAAGACCTCAACCAGGGACCACGAGCTGTACTATAAACGTCAAGTTGACCTATAAACTTATTATACTTACCAACAACTGTATGAGTTGACCCTGCCTCAATGACGCCGGCGACGCCGGCCGGCTTAAGCCTTTTATTAAATCATTTTGCTTTCATATACTATAATATAGGCCAAAATCATTTAGCAAATCATTTAGAAAGCATTTAGGTTAAATAAAAATTAATAATTAATAATTTTTAATTAATAATTACTTAATATTGATATTTTTACTTTAGCACATTCTAATTAATTTTTATTATGCATAAAGATTTATTTGCACCTTCATGTTCGTCTGTGACATTTTAGATGTTTAATCATCTGTGATGTGATTTAATATTTTATTTCTGAAGCAATTTTCGACATGTCATTGTGCATGTTTTACATAATTTTTAGTACCTTGAGTGCTTTTACGTTTGTACAAGTATTTTGTAATATCAACGGTACGACGGAGTATAGCCAAGACTATTGCTCACATCCCGACTGTTCCCTCAAAAATCAGCACACGTTATGTATAGCTGCAAACAAGCAGAGTCCGCGACTTTACGCGTCTGGCATGACGACATGGATGAGATACCAGATACTGCTGCTACACAACCGCCACAGAGACAATATAGCTATGGGCTTGGAGGCCGGTCAACCGCCGGCCACCAATATGAGGAAGATGTATTGGGATTACGAGTTAGAGAAAATGGCCGAGACGTGGGCGAGGCAATGTCAAAAGCGACATGACGAATGCAGAAATACAATCAGGTTTAATGTGCTTCAGAATATGGATGTAAGGCCGGTCGTCTCGAGGGTCACGGAAGCGCAACTGCTGGCAGACGCTGTCGGCGCGTGGTACTCCGGCTCTAGGGTCTTGCCGCCAGAGAACGTTTGGTCGTTTAGGCTCAGCAATTGCAGTGCTCCTGGTGGCTGCAATGCTCACTGGTATTCGGCTGCTGCTTGGGCGTCTACATGGCGAATCGGATGCTCGCAAGCTCTTTGCACTGTCAAAAAACGATCGTGTATTTTGTATCGCAATCGACGTACGATATATTGGAATCGCACTACTGAACAACCAAAAGATTTAACCAGAACTACGGTCAAAGAAAACCTTTTGAGGCGTACCAAGTATATGACATTAGCAACGACGCCACGATTGGAAGACTTCGCTATGACGACGCTTAGCGAATCCAATGAGTCGCCGTTGCATAGAGGCATTTTGGAAAGCGTTAAAAAGGAAAAGCGACGGAAGGAGCCCAAGATAATAGCATTTACGATTTGCAACTACGGACCGGCTGGAAACATAGAAGGGTTCCCTATTTACGAGGCTGGGCCTACGTGCACCAACTGCCCACAAGGCACCCAGTGCGGTGACCGCACCCATAGAGCCTTGTGTGACGTAAGCGGCGATCCAGATGTTATACATACATAAATTTTTATTTGTAAACTATTTTCTCTTTTCGAGTACATATTGAATTAGGAATGCTTTTTATTTTAAAACGTAAAACTTAGTTTACTTAAACCACGACTTAAACATAATCTGAGATGATAATCCTAACCACCATACTGATTTCTTTGCTCTTTCTCTACACTTTGTTATGCCTATCTTATCTTATCTTAGTGGGGCCGGCTGAGGTTTCCCTCTCAGTAACACTTCGACCCATTGGGATCTTTTGTGCAACCCCATCCTTTCACTCTTCCTCCTCTGTAAAGATAGATGCCATAAGTATGGCAACGTCATTAAGAGCGAAGAGCCTGAAGTCCTCCGGTTTCGGATAGGCCAACCCCAGGAGTCCCATTCTTTTCCTAGCCAGAGAGTCGCAGTCAAACATTAGGTGCTGCATTGACTCCGTTTCCTCTCCACATGCCCTACACAAACTATTTGTTGAAAGGTGCATTCTGTGAAGCATTTGTATTGTGGCATAGTGCCCTGTCAAGGCACCGATGGTTAGTCGGGCCTGCCTTCTACAGCCTCCGCATATGAACTTACTCCGTCCTAAGGCGTTTTCGCCTAGGAAGGATTTGGAGTGTTTCATACCCGGCTGCTCTTTCCATACTATGCCGTGCCTGTTTTCGATGTAATCTTTTAAGTGGTACTTGGTGCAAGTCCCACGAACGGCTCAGGACCAATGAGCTGGGTCTCTGAGCCCTCCCTGGCAAGTGAATCCGTTATCTCGTTGCCGTGGATTCCCATATGGCCTGAGACCCAGATCAATCGCACCTTGTTATGTACCACCTAGCTTGTTTAGAGCTTTTGTGGTTGCCAAAACAAGGCCAGAGTAAATTCGGGGCGATATGAGTCAGAGGTTTAGATGCGTGCCATCCCTAGTCCGGCCACCTTTAGTCACGCTTTCTTTGCCTCTGTTTCTATTCTGTTGCAGGGGTGAAAGGTCTGCGAGGACTTCCAGCGCTGCCGTTGGAGTGGTTCTAAAGGCACCAGTGATTGCCAGACAAGCTGTTCTCTGAAGTTTGCTAAGAGCATTCTTACAGATCTTCAGCCTGGTTCTAGGCCACCAGACGATGCTGCCATATGTGAGGATCGGGGTCACCATCATCATGTAGATCCACCTAATGATATTGGGGTTGAGTCCCCACATCTAGCCATGTAGACCGACTCATGCCAAAGACTCTGTAAGCCGTGGCTACGGTTGTGTCCACATGCTGTTTCCAAGTAAGTTTCCTATCCAGTGTTAGGAATACACCCAAACTGTTCAATATGTTCGGAAACTCTTTATCTATGTTTAAACTTTCACTAATAATAGAACAACTAATGCTACACACTCTCAATATATTAATTTTATTATTGGCCTAATATGGGTTACTGCAAGTTTTTATAACAAAAGCTATTCCTGTATAAGTATTCCTATTATAACTTAAACCTATCCAAATAAAGCCTAATACATCCAAAGGAACCCCATCTGGCCCCCTAATAATCTCTTTACAAGAATATATAATTTGTCTTTTCCCTACCACGTTTTCAGGTATGGCAATAATATCAGCCCCCGTATCTATTTAAATGTTTACGCCTGACTTATGCATTTCTGTCTCTACTTCCACATTAATTTTTTAATCCTCTTCATTCTTGGAAACATAGTTCAGTTTTCTCTCCTTGCAGCACCTTGCAAAATGCCCCTGGCGCGTACATTTATGGCATGTCTGCTTCGCTGCCGGGCACTTATGCTTGCCATGCTTCTCATAACGCCCGCACCACCAGCACTTCCACGACTCAATCCTCCTCTCTCTGTTCATCTTATTTATAACACCTCTTCTCCACATTTCGCGCTGTTCTTCTTCAGGGTCAAATTTGGCATTAACTGCAGTTTCTCACCGATACTCTTATCTATCATTCCCACTATCAGCCTGTTTCGTATCAACTCATCTCCTAAAGACCCATAGTCACATCCATCCGCTATTATGTGTAAAGCTTTAACAAACTCCTTCACCCCCTCTCCATCCTTGTGTGCCCTTGTATTGAACTTGACTCTTACAAAAATTACTTTTTTTTCGGTATGAAATAGTTATGGAACGCAACTACGAGTATGACAAGAACGTAAAATTAATTTCGATTTTTAGTTGCTTAACCAGCTGTTCAGCCCGCTCACCCATACAGTAGATTAACACATCGATCTTTGTTTTGTCATCACATGAATCTTGTCCGCTCTGTTTCATATATCGTTCGAATCTTTTCAGCCACCTCTATTAATCCGCGCCATCAAAACTGAACTCAGTCGGCGCCCTCATGTTTGGCTGCGCGTTTTCAGCTTTCTCCGACATTCCTGATTTCTGACACCATGTACAAGCAGCTCTTTCATGCATAAAATGATACACCAGCTGCAGTAATCATAATAATCTTTTATTACTATCTAAAATTTTACATTGACTGATACAACACAAAATATAAGTCAAATACATAAATACCAAAATAACTCTTTTCATATTCTAAGAAAACCTTAATACATATTATTGCATTATTAAGTGAAGTCTCCCAAATGTAGGTTAGACAAACACGGAGGCTGTCAAGTGTAAGCATCTTGGAACCATCAAACAATATGGGCGCTGTTACTGACACTGTCAGCATAGTCCGGAAATCGGGTCACTGGATAATAACGCATATGGAGCGCTGCTTAGGTGCATGGACAAGAAAGAAAAAACAACCTTTTAGACATGGAAAATTCGTTATAAGTATTTTTAAAGTAAAATCTTATAATGACAATTTCTTAGTTTAAAAAGGGTCGGGATGTGGTTGGATGCGGAAGGCGGAGGACCACCGTATATGGTGGCGATTCATATGAGAGGATTAACAGTGGACTTCTGTAGGCTGAGAATGATGATAAAATGCTGAGATATAAAATGCTAAAACTTTTTTAGTTAGAACACTCCTGAGCAAAGGCCTCCATCATTGACATCAGGCCATAACTACAAATTGATGGGTAATGGCTTAATCACCACGCTTGCCAAATGCGGGTTGGTGATCACAAACCCGGACTATGCATCGAAAAATCCGCAACACACTTAGCCGGACCCGGGAATTGAACCCGGGACCTTCGGGTATCGGGCCGAGCGCTTGCCACTCGACCACCGAGGCGTGGATAGACTCTACATAGCTTCGATTCTGTTTTTGATGTGTAACATCTTTCCTCTCGCTTTCTTGCAATTTGTGGGAGTGATTTCGTGTAATGGGACGGAAGTGAAGTGGAGCACGTGCCATCGCTATTTGATTTGACGAATGAGTGCGCGGTGGTAGAGTTGGCCGTTGGATGATACCAATAGCCCTTAGTGTCAATTAAATAAAATACAATTTTCATTAAAAATAATTATTCTTTGTTATGAAAATGTGTGTCGGTAGACTGATTTCAAAGATTTTTTTGCGTAATCCTTATTTCAAAATTATGCAAATGGAATTGTCTGATCCTAGGCCCAGGTTCTGAATCCAATTCGATTCCTAGCAGCGGTCATATTGTACTCTGTGGCGTCGTTCGGGTGGTTTAATGCTTGGTTTAATGCTCTAAGGGTGAAGGTTTCGATCAAAGAAAGATCGTTACATCATTAATCAAAAAGTGAAAACAATCACATAAAAACTTTTTGCAATTAAAAAGAAACACATTGGCATTGACATTGCCATGCCATGAATGTAAATAAAAAGAATATGAAATCACTAAAATCTAACTCATATTGGTAAATTTTTAAATCTTATCTTTGATTTGTTTGAGTTTACAAAATATATATTAGAAAGCGTATTGTTATAAAGTGTTTTGTTGAATATTATTTGAGTGAACATGTTGTCGGCTGCCAAGGTCCGTATCCATGGGATGCAAGATGAAAACTGGGTGATAAAAGACAAGATCAATCAATACAGAGGGCTCATCAAATTATACGGTAAGTTCAAATCGATACCACCTTTCTAAAAAAAGGAAACAACCGCTCTTTAATACTAGGAACTTTGAGAAAATTAAGCAATTTATGCAGATAAACAGTTTTGTAGTATTAGATCTTTACCTATGAAATTGGAGATTTGTATGAAAATTTTAAAATATAAAAATTTTGGTATTTTTTTTAGCTAATCAAAGTACTGGCCCAATTTATCTATAAAATTTTATCATTTTGATGGCAGTTTGTTTATCTCTTTACTGTAGAAGTCTGTAGAAGTCGGACGGGAGGCGATGAAGTCAGAGAAAGCGTTTTGTACTGCATCTCGGGTGTTAGATTTTTGTCCTACTTAATAATTGTCCAAAATTTTGAAAAAAGTAGAAATCTGTTGGGGCATGGTCCGGTGAGTACGGTGGGTGACGGAGACCTTCCAGCTGTAACTCTTGTAGCTTTGTGATGGTCTGTCGTGAAGTGTGAGCTCGCGCGTTGTCGTGGAGAAGCAATGGGGAAGAGCGATTGACCAGTCTTGGTTGTTGAATTGCGAGCTTCTCCATCATTGTTTGCAATTCTTGGCAATAGACATCTACCGTCACTGTTGTGCTATTCGGTAAGAAGCTGTGATGTACAAGTCCGGCACTGGTCCACCAGGCAGTCACCATCATCTTCCTATGAGTAATCTTTTTTTTAGCGTACCGATTAGGTGCTGTACCCGGGTCCACCCACTGAGATGAACGCTTACAGTTGTCGCATAAGATCCACTTTTCATCGCAGGTAACAATTCGATTTAGAATTCCCTCGTTTCTATGCCGATTCAGTAGTGCTATGCATGCTTCGAGGCGTAAGTCTCGCTGTTGGTCGCTTAGTTCGCGTGGCACCCACTTGTCTAGCTTTTTTATCTTTCCGATTTGCCGCAAGTGCTTCAATGTTGTTTTGGCACTAACTCCAAGGCTCGCAGCAAGCTCAGCCGTAGATTGAGTTGGATCCGCTTCCACTATCGCCTTCGATTCGTCGTTGTCGACAATGGTTACCGGCCGACCGCGAGACTCGTTTTTCAACTCAAAATTTCCTGATTCAAAACGATTGAACCAATAATGGACCGTGTTTATGCAAGCAGTGATAGGCCCTACACGTCGTTAATGTTTCGTGTTGTTTGCGCAGCGGTATTTCAAAGTAGGAACTCATATTCGAAAATTGTACGAATTTTTAATTTATCCATGGCGCCAAAAACTACCACAATTTCACAAAAACAAAAAACTATCTAAAAACAAATTGCTGAATTTGAAATTAAATTAACAAAGCTTTCGAATAAAATTTATTTGAATTTCGAATTGCGCGCCAATCCACATAAATTTAAATCTGAAAATGCCGGTTGTAGAATCTCCAATTACATAGGTAAAGACCTATTATTTAGTATTTAAATACTTTAATAACTATTTCTAAGCTTTCCCGGTAGCATAGCGGTCAGTGCAGCCGCCCGGATTGTGGAAGACCCAGGTTCGATTCCTGGCTGGGTAGGGTGGGCGTTTAATTTTTTTTTCACTGTATTTTATAAAATTTTATAAATATCTAAATACTCGTTTCAACTAATTGAGAGTACTGTATTAATTTCACGATTACGAAAAATGCTGTTGTGAAAGTACCTATTGAATTGTATTCTGTAGTTGTGCCAATTAAATAAATAAATAAAAGGATTATCCTTAAATACTTTTTCAAGATACTTTTGTAAAAGGTGCACATATTCATTTCTTTTGAAGTTTCTACGAGTATACAAACCTTACAACCAAAGTTTGGTTAGTTGAAATAAAAATATGGTTTAGTTTATTTACAATACTAGTTAACTTATGTGTATATTGAAGCTGAACAAAGCGGTAGAAAAACAACTAGCCTCAAAAAGTTAAATAATTTTTTACACTTTTTAAAATATTTATTTAATAAATTACCTCAATATAAGCGGAGTTGCGATCTTAACAAAGTGGCTGGCAAGAGCTGGTCCTCCAGTTCTTACTCTCGAAGAGGCCTATGTCTAGCAGTTGATTTGAATTATAAGCTGATGATGATGATGATGATGACGACAATGAATTGATGAATAATTGTAATAAAATCTTACCCTTGTGTAATATCCATAATTCTACGGACCTTTCTTCAATAAATCATACAAATTTTTAATTATTACGGTACTATATAATTTATTACTGTTCTTCTTTATTACATAATACTATTAAAACACTCCTTTTAAAACAATACAAATAAATTACATGATTTTACAATAAAACACTCCGAACCATACAAAAGACAAAATAGAAGTCAACAATTTTTCCTTTGACATATTTATGAAAATATTCTAACACATTCTAATAGCTATTGCTTTTAAACTCATAAGCTGAATGCCAGCCAGCACCTAATTTACCATAGACATAAAATTCTATCATTCCAACAGATGATGATGATGATGATGATGATGATGATGATGATGATGATGATGATAATGATAATGATGATGATGATGATGATGATGACGATGACGATGACGACGATGATAATGATAATGATATATTTTAATTATTTAAAAAAGAACTCCCAAAGGGTAACAATTTTTATTAAATTTCTAAATTAATGTTTTTAGAACGCGATCGAAAGATTCATGAAGGCGATTTGGCGAAGCAGAAGAAGCGGTACTCCCGCGACATCAGGACCTTGCGCAAGGAGATCTCGAACAAGCGCGAGGAGCTGGGGGTGGCGGTGTATGGCGACAAGCAGTTCCTCAGGAATGCCTTCCAGGAGCACAAGCGGCTGCAGCTCACCTACATGAACAGCCAAGCCGATGTGAGTATAACATACCTACACTGTTATCAAGTTAATAAAGTGTCGGAAACGATTCCATTCAACATTGGCCTCGCTCATAGTGCGAGTTTTTTTTGAAATTCGATCATGTTAACTCACAACCACACCCACAACACACATACACACACACCCCCACACCCTCACACACACACCCACACACACACTCACACTCATATTTGTACGAAATTATATACAAAACACTAAAACACTTATTGCCATTTTTCATGTTAATTACATTGAAGGAATGTAGGTACCTATAGTTTTTACTTTTAATTCGCTGATTTACCTTACCATATTATAACAACCACGGTCTGTATGGGCGGTGGCTACCTAAAACAGGTATTTTCTTACTTAGTAGGCATGTCACCACAGTTAAATTGTAACGAAATGGTCTGTTATGAATAAAGCATTTTTGTTTTATTTTTTTTGTTTTTGATGTTAACGAAAATGGGAATTTGCATTTTTTCATTTCATTTTCATTTTTCATTTCTGTATTTTCGTTTGTTGGTGTGTTCAAATACATTTATAAGAAACGGCATCATTATTTAGATGTTCACTAAGCTGGTTATGTTAGGGTTGTCTGTTGCTTTAAGCGATAAGACCACCGTTACCTACTTCTATATTAAAAAAATCTGTTATTTGTTTTCTGTATATAGTGTAAGCATAGTTCATCATATTGTTATTGAGGAGCTTGATGGCGCAGTGGTTAACGCGCCCGGTCTGCGAGTTCCGATCCGATCCGAACCCTTCGGAGAATCTACTAGTAGGGCACGGGGACGCGCACTTGTGCGAGATGCCGTTCCCTCTAGATAACCTCTGAAGGTGATTCGTTTCACACGGCTTGAAGGACCCTTTACGTTCCTCGCCGCCCCTAAAAAAGCCCGGTGAAGCTGAAAATGCCGCAGCGGCAATCAGCAATCTCTCTCAAAAAAAAAAAAGGTATGCGAGTGACGTGGTTAAGCAACTTTCGCAAATGCTGGCCATTGGAAGGGTTTCCAAAAATGTTTCATTTCGAGCTTCTCCGTGCTTCGGGAGGCACGTATAGCCGTTGGTCCCGGCTGCATTAGCAGTCGTTAGCAACCACCAATCCGCACCGGGCCCGTGTGTTTATGGCCCGTTCTCACATATCCATCCAAAGGGAAGGTTCGTGCCCCAGCAGTAGGGACATAAAATGAGCTGGTGATGATGATGATGATAAATAGTTTATCCATCTATCTATCTATATATCTTGTTAGATTTATTTAGTTGTCGCCATTAGCTGCTAAAATGAGTTATTTTCTTTTTAGTTAGTTATAAATAAACTTAACTTTACCAAGTAGCTAAGCTAAGATAACAAGCCTTTGTGATATATTTAGCTTATAATGTTTAGTGTCTGGATGGTATTTTATATTTATGGTATATTATTTTTGGTATTTTTTTGGTAAATCGTGTTTTTTGGAAATTTTTGTGCGTGCAACATGTGCTTTAAAAAACAAAGACGGCGGAATAAGGCCAATCGCCGGTGGGTGTACCATCCGGCGCATTGTTCCAAAATTTGTGTCAAGCACATCCTTTCTGACCTTTCTTCCAAATTTCAGCCAGCTTGGGTTTGGCTCGAAGGGTGGCTGTGAGGCTGCGGTACACTCAGTTCGCACCTTCTTGCTAAATGATGGTGGTGAAGTGCTGTTGAAGGTGAATGTGAAGAATGCATTTAACTCTGTGGACAGGTGTGCTCTGCTGGCGAAAGTAAAAGAGGAAATTCCCTTGTTTTATAATTTTTTATGGCAATGTTACGGTGAACCAACAAATTTGATTCACCGTAACAATCTTTTACATTCCGCCGTTGGTTGCCAGCGGGGTGACCCTCTAGGACCTGCTATTTTCTCTTCAGCTATAATACACCAAATAATTTCGTATATACGTAGTACCTCAATGGCGGCACTTTAGGGGGCAACTCAGGTTTAGTTCTCGGGGACCTACAAAGTTTAATAAACCAATTCGGCGCTATAAGATTGGAACTAAATTTTTCAAAGAGTGAATTATACATTTTAAATTCTGTGGCCCCGAACTGTGGGCACAAATAGTTACTGACCTCAGTCGCCTGGCCCCCAACATCAAAATTCTCCACGATGACTCGTTATTTTTATTAGGCGCACCGCTTCTCGATGCTGCGCTGCCATCCCGGCTTTCATAAACGGAGCGATTGCTAATTTCAATTTAACTTCAAACCGTTTATTCCAAATTATTCCACACATGGCCTAATTTGTAATACGTTTTTGTCTTTTCGTTCTAAAATTTACTTATGTTTTTCGATGCTCCCAACTCTGGCATTTTCCTGCTCTGTTGTCCAATCTAGATAATTTAATTAAAAATACTCTTGTTCAAATTCTAAATTGTTATATGAACGACCGCATAAGGCTACAGGCTTCACTTCCTGTACGATTCGGAGGCCTCGGAATTAGAAATTTTGTCCAGCGTGGCCCTGCCAGCGTTTTTGTCATCTGCTCATAGCACGAACAATCTCTACAGGAAGATTATCAACCCATCTTTGGGTTCCATAGAGTTGTCGTGCAAGTCAGATGCGAGTAACGGTTGGTTATCCCGCCTCTTAAAATTCAAATCTACCTTTACTTCCACAATTGCAGAAGCAATGGGACGAGCCGTTATGCAAGCAAGTTCTGGAGGGGCTTATATCCGCATCGGCTGACACGGCCGAGCTCACTCGTCTCACTGCCGTCTCCGAGAGAGAGTCAGGCCACTGGCTCCAGGCATTACCACCAGCCAAAGTCGGTACCTTGTTGGACGAGCCTTCTTTCACTATAGCGGTCTGCCTCCGTTTAGACGCCATGTTAGTCCACCTTCACCGCTGTGTATGTGGGGAGGGCTGTTGGCGACCTAGGCCACCATGGCATCTCATGCGCTCGTAGTGCTGGTCGTATTTAAACAGCATCATCCGCAGTGCTTTTGCCGCCGTTGGTTTACCGGCTGTCTTAGAGCCAGCTGGTATCTCTCGCAGCGATGGCAAGAGACCTGACGGAATGACCATTGGGCACTGGCAGCTTGGCAGGTCGTTGGTGTGGGATGCTAACTGTGCTGACACCGTGGCGCCCTCGCATGTTCACGCCACTTCTCTTCATGTGGGGGCTGCTACGGTAAGCGCTGAAAATCGCAGACGGCACAAATACGGGAACCTGGGTGGCAATTATTTATTTGTTCCGTTTGCTGTGGAAATAATGGGTCCATGGGGGGCCGGAGGATAGCTTGTCAAAGAGCTAAGTGCTCGCCTTATTTGAGGCCTCCGGAGACAAGAAGGCTGGCAGCTACCTCTGCCAGCGTATTAGCTTGACAATCCAGAGGGGTAATGTTGCCAGCATTTTTGGAACCGTTCCCATGAGCCCACAGTTGGAGGACATCTTTTATTTATAGGTGTTTAGTTTTTAATTTTCTATTTTTTTTGTTTTTTTAAGTTCAGTTGAGTTATGTTTGTTTTTGTTGTGTTTATAATTATTTCTACTAAACTAAATCGGATTTATATAATACGAATTACATACTACTGATGAAATATGAATAATATTTTTCGATCTTACCGACATAATAATAAAAAAATATTAATAATAAAAAATAAAACAATACATAATTATAAAAAAATCATCTAGTCTCGAACCGGGGTCTTTTAGTTTTGAGACAGCCAGATTTCCCACCTGAGCTAATATAACCTTGTAGATGGTGGCAAAATTTACCTTCGTATTCGAATGCTATTGTAGCAGTTTTTCATTGCCTAAAAACACGGATAAAACGACGTTTTCTAAAAATGAAACCTAGCTAGATTAATTTATCGCCCTCGAAACCCTCTGCATGCACAATTTCATGAAAATCATAGGAGCTGTTTCCGAGATTCAGATTATATATGTATATACAAGAATTGCTCGTTTAAAGGTATTAGATTAAACACATGCAATTCTTAATTATTTTCATATTTTTGTCGGAGAAATTACGTTTTGAAGTGGTTTTAAAATTATTTGGCGCTCTAAGTCTTAATTCTATAGTTTGTTTTGATTAGTCTCGGTCGTGTTTGTCTTTGCAGCAATAAGACACGTTTTTGAAACTCGTGATATTATTGGTTTACAGTGTATTAGTGTCGAAGATTACGACAATGGCGTCAAGTTCAAGTGGTAGAAAACGACAATGCATATTTACTGAGGTGATGAAACAAAATATTCTTTTATGAAAGAAGGAAGAGAGCCCACTGAAGCTTATTTTATGATTTGTGACTGTAGCCTATCAATAAAACATAAAGGGTAGTCTAATATCGAAACGCATATCAATAGTAATAAGCATAAGAGTAAACTTACGACTGTGAATACTAATAGAAAAACCACTGACAGTTTCGCATCATCAACAACAGTCTGCTGCTGAAGGTAAGCTCGCTTTTCATATCGCGTCACCAATCTTATAATTCAATGGAGTGTAGTGGGCGAAGAATGGTGAAAGTAATATTTCCCGACTCTAATATTGCGAGCGAGATGACTTGCTCAAGAACCAAAACCGAAGCAATAATCAATGGTGTAATAAGTATATGGGTTATTAAAAACCTGACTATACCTTTGAAAAATATTTACTGCTTCGGAGTTTCTACTGACGCAAGCAATCATAGCTCTGAAAAGATTTTCCCAATAATTATTCAGTATTTGATTACGAAAATGGAGGAATTCAAACAAAATTATTGGATATTCATAGCTATATATATTGGAGTTGGCTGCCCCGCTCATGTATTACACAATAGCGTGCAGCATGGAACAGACGTACTGAAAATTGATGTTGAAGTATTGGTGATGAAACTCAATTACTTTTCTGTTAACACTGTCAGAACAGAGGCACTGTAAAACATTTACGAATACATTGAAGTGAACTATAAGAAGTTACGTCACACAGCAAGGCAAGGTGGCATAACCTTTTCCCGGCAATTGAAAGAATTCTCAAAATGTATGAGCCACTGAAAACGTATCCTATCTGCTCCACAAGTGCCAACTGTCCTCGTAAACTTTTTTGAAAATGAATTGTGCGAATCCTATTTGTATTTCGTTCATAGCTTAGTGGCCATCTTTCAGCCAAAAATTTTAGAAATTGAAAAAAAAAAGATTTTGCAAACACTTGATGACACCCTAAAAGCAAGAGAAGATGCAAAATTCGTTCCGCTCTAAGTAAGAGATTTTATCTCTACTTGTAGCAGCGAAGAAAAGAAAGATGACTTCTTGAGTGATATCCAAAAATCTTATTAATGTTCTCGGGACAATTTAAACAAATGGCGGCAGCTTTTAATGGACCTGGAGATCTTTAGTTGGATGTTAATAAAAAAAAATAACACTATTGATTATGACAATATTATTCCATCAATACAGTTTCTCATTGGGAAAGGGGTAAATTTAGATGATAGCAAATTGTTTGATGATATCACAGTTTTGAATAGTATGATCAAGCAACAAAGTCAAGATTTTTATGAGATCAATGCCAGTTACCAATGGACAATTATTTTGAAGGCAGCTTGACCAGGAAAACTTACGGAATTACTAAAAAATGCTCTTATATATTCGTCATGCAGGCACAGAATGCCAATGTTGAAAGAGTTTTTTCCTTGATGGGACCCAATGGTTAAAAGAAAGGAACAGACTTTCTGTAGAGTCTGTCAAGTCGATTCTCATAACGCAGTATAATTTAAAAAATATAATTTGCGAAATTTTCTACAAAACTATTATTAATGATTCGGAAATGTAAAATAATATTTCTGGGAGTAGTAAATATTTCTAAAATGATAATTATATTTGTTACTTTAATTTGAAATTAAAATATTTGATTTAATAATTTTTTTATTTCACTCTTTACTTAATTGTAGAAATTAGGACGGTTCAGGATTCCCTCCGTATCCCGGACGAAGACCTATAAAATCGGACATGCCCAGAAAGTTCCGGACGTATGGCAACCCTGTCGCGATGGATGCGAGAGTGAATCAGCGCCGCAATATTCTTATCAAAACGAATCACGCGGCGAAGTAGGTTAGGCACGCAATTTATGCAGATGCAAATTTCCTCTCCACCCTCTTCCTAATTTGAACTCATAGCTCGTGAATTATGTAGGTACTTAAGTTTTTTTTTTAATTTGATTGTTGGACAGATTAATTTTGGCACCGTTATTATAATTCGTCTGTGAGGTCGTTTTCATACTAATGTTTGAAGATCTATAGCGTAATGTTGTTTTTTTTTAAATTTATGTTAGACTAATGTAACAGTTGGTTACATGGGTGGACGCAACCACTGATATACCTGTACGTACAGATAGACGCCTGCACATCGACCTAATCAAAATTGTCAAACTTCAATAAATGTTTAACCATATGCCTCTGTTATAAAGTTCAGTCTATTTGTTTTAGTCTGATGCGCAGGCACATAACTACGAGTATACATAACTGTTCCTCCTTTTATATACCGTAACAAGAACGATTTGTTATGTTAATACAAATAAACGGCTTATATTTTACAGTAGGTACTACAGGTATATGGTAGAAGTTTAATTCGAAATATCAGTTAATTTTAATCCCAATTTTTCACTCCACTCTTTTAATGCTTTACACATTTTACAGAGGGTGCTTGAAAGCATACATCAAGAGAATTTTAACAAACGCAAGCAGCTGGACAGAATTATGTACACGAAGAAAAGGAAAATGGAAAAATTTCGCCTGACTCAGGTGAGTGACTTGGTTAAGTTTGGTTTATAAGGTAACAACTATAAATCATCACTTATCTTGAACATACTCAACATAGGCAATTTTTCCGATTAGTAATTATTGTTTAGACTTTTTTAGCTGCTAGTTGTTTTAACTGAACCGAAGTCGTACTAAAACAATGAACTTATTTTGTTTGATAATAAAACTTTATTTCAATCTATTGAGTAGATATACCTACTACTTTGTTGCTTGAATTAAACATTTTTGGCCATAAAGACAGACAAAAAATTTAAAAATCGTGGAATTGGTGTCAGCGAGTCATAAAATAAATATTTATCCCAAAATTTGTCAGAAAAGTTGCAAGGACACACAGAGCCTACAGATTTATATAGTAGTATAGACAGATTTATACAGGCTGTTACAAAATTACCCGTAAAGCCGAAAGAGGCTACGTAGAATGTTTATGTACATTTTTACCTAATTCGTGAATCGATAAAGAGACATAGTAACAAAATGTACAGAATTCGATTCGATAGGTATTACAAGTCGAGTTTTGGAAGATTTTAAAAGAACCTAACCTAACCTAACGAAGAAACCTAAACTAACAACATTTACTTTTTCGTAATTAACGTCAAATTTACAGGAACGGCTCAAAGTGAGCTCCGCCTTGCTCAATGCACAATCTCGCTCGTCGGGATATGGCTTGTGTGACAGTTCACACCATCGTCTGTGTTATTGACGCAAACACCGATCTTACACGCTGCTCCATCTCGAAAAACGTTAAGCAATCGGAGAAATAGACTCTGTCCTTAACATAACCCCATAAGAAGAAGTCCAAGGGTGTAAGGTCCGGAGTACGAGCGGGCCATAGCACCGTTCCCCCACGGCCAATCCATCTTCGCGGAAAGCGAACGTTGAGATACTCTCGCACGTCGCGAGCAAAATGAGCCAGAGCTTTATCGTGCTGAAACACCATGTCCTTTAGTTGTCAAAGTAATTCCTATCGGCCACAGGAAAGTCGTCAATCGCCTCTTCGAATTCCGTTTGTAAAAACGTTAGGCAGTTGCCACCGTTCAGACCTGACATGACAGCTTACTAGGGTTGACAATATTTTTGGCTTTGATAATTTATTCTATTTTTTACGGGATATTTGTATGTGGCCAGTGTATGTGGCCATCCGCGACCAACGACGGAATTGTGAGGAAAGCTTCCTAATCTTCGACTGGATCACATTTAATCTATGAGATCTCCCGTTAAATGGGGTAAGGTTTTAGTAACAAACAACATTATCATTTTACAGCAATATTTTTAATTTGAACTCGTGATTGAGACTTCTTAGTAGGTATATAAGATGCGTAAGATGCTTAAAACGAGGTCTTAACTCTCGTAGTTTATAAAACAAGTTAAAAAAAATATTCTATGATTACTGTTTATTAAAAGGTTGCCTTAAATGCGAGATTCATGTTCTTTAGTATTCTTTGAAACTAGGAATGTTCTCTAAAATGTTTGTAACTGAGACAAATGTGATAAAAAGTGATGTGTCGTCAGATTTTATTAAATAATGGATACATGGAGGCTATTGATGATTTCGGTCTTTGAGAAACGATGGCTGAAAAGATTAAACTAAGCTGTAAAAATAGATACGAAATATTCTCTGGATACAGATAATCTTGAGATTATAATACTTGTTACCAGTGATTCGTGAAGCGGCGAATGAGATTTATTCGTTAAATCTAAATAAAGTGAGAAATAATCTTATTTAAGTACTTGAGCATTCGCGAAATTGGAAAATATAAAAATCATATTAAAAAGTCGTCGGATTTGGATTTGTTGGCATCTGCCGATATCTTTGGTAGCTTTAGAGATTAAGTACGTAAGTAGATTTATTTATATTTTTATAATAAAAATCATTCTTAATTTCTTTACAAAAGGCGAAATACCAATTTTCATGTATTTTACTTCAAAACTGACGGTTTTTATAAAAACTTTCATCCACTATTCGACTTCGCTAAAGGATGATTTCTATAAAATCCTTTCTTAGTGGCTGGTTTCGTCACACAATTAACCTGATATACAAAGAAAAATGACCAGTATGTACAATTATTGCCTTTTTTTTAGAGCGGCGGTTGACAAAATTTTGTTGCATTACAAACTTTAACAACTTTTACAAAACTATGATTTTTTTAACAACAAATCGACGGCAAAGTGCTAATACCGTTTAATTAATTAATTAGTAATGTATAATGATAAATTATGTTACTCCTAAAATCCTTGAGTATCAGTTAATATGTCGGATTATTTTCTAGTTTTGTAGTTTATCTATATACATATAATGACTTGTCCTGACTGACTGATTCATCATCGCCGAGCCGATACCACTGAAGCTAATTAGATGAAATTTGGACTGTAGGTTAATTGAGTGACGTAACCAGCCACTAAGAAAGATATTTACCGATATCATACTTTAAGGGGGTCAAATAGGGTCAATATAGGCTTAGTACCGCTAGCTCCAAAATGTATTGTTCTCAAACTTTTAAAACTCCATACATTAGGTATGTATGGGACATACCAACTCCAAAATCTTTTATTTCTAGTCCCACCAACTCCAAACGATTTTATTTATTCGTGTAATAAATACGACGTTAGTATTAGTAAGAGATGTACCTACAGTACAGCTAGCAACAACACCAATGAAAATGTAATTATAAATTACTTGACGGACTCTACGGTGCAATTTATAAATAGTTATAAAATGTTATTTATGTCTCAGAATACAGAACAAACCAGAAACCACGCCCGCGCACTTAAAACTGAAAAAACAAAAACTACTCTTATACGAGTATTATAGGTTGGTTGCGACCCGTCACTCGTTGGATGGGACAAGAAGGATCGTCAGGATTGTCAGGGAGGATCTGTACAGTTCCCACATATAGCAAATTTTTTGAGTTTTTGGAGTTGGCAGTACTAGATAGAAATAAATTTGGAGTTGATGGGATACAATTTTTGGAGCTAGCGGTACTAAGTACATGTGTCATAGAGCTTAAATCAAAATAGATTTACTGAGATTTGATACTACGATTTTGCGCAATTCTGACAGCTCTTCAATTGATCTGCCGAAACTCTGGTTCTTTCTTTGCGATTTTTCTAATCTTTCCTTTTTAATAAAAATAAGTACTAGGTATTCAATCAAAGTTTTCCAGAAGTTTAGAAATATCTGTCAGGAGCACTCAGAAGTATGAGATTTTAGACTTACGCGTTGTATTGTTAAAACAGCAATAAATAACAAATAATTATGTAGCTAAAGTAAGTACCTACTCCAGACTCCATCGTTTCGACTAAGTTACATTGAAGACGATGATTGGGTATATTGTAATTAATATAAATAATAATAATTTTGTTGCGAACAAATTAAAATTTCAATTGCAAAGTCGTGTATACGGTTTTTTTTAATTTTCTTTTAAACTTCATGATGATTTTAGTTGGAATCGGCGGAGCTTCGCGATCGCCTGTTGTTTGAGGTGAGCGGCAAATTGCCGGCCGAGAAAAAGGAGCAGGCTGTAGCTAACTACGTTCAGCGCGCGAGCATCAAGAAGAACGCCGCCCTCGCCATTAAGGTCATGTACAAGAAAATACTGGATATACTCAAAAAGGTTAGTGCGGATAACTCGATCAACCGACGTCGCTGCTTTTAATAGATGAAAGAAAGATGCATGTCTATTACACAGACTAGACGTGCTCATGACTAGCAATTCTATTTACGTCGACTTTTCTGAATTATTTAGTTTAACATAATCAGTTCCACAGATGCTTTTAAATTCGTTTTTAAAGACTTAAAATACATCTAAATATAGAAAATTAAATGCAAGTAGCTCCTCTATTATAAACTATTCATATTCTGGGCCACGTAAAGGTAGGCGTTGCACCGCTATAAATTCTAGTATATTGTATAGACATACAGCTTTACTAACAGAGGATATCGTGGTGTTGCGTATTCTTGTTTTTAAATGTTCCAACTGTAAACAGGGGTGCCATCAATTTTCTTTTTTTCTTTTACATTATTATCTAAGTTGTATTGTTAGACTTAGTTATAGTATAGGCCTGGAGACC
Source organism: Eudonia truncicolella (assembly GCA_949315975.1). Lineage (NCBI taxonomy): Eukaryota > Metazoa > Arthropoda > Insecta > Lepidoptera > Crambidae > Eudonia > Eudonia truncicolella. Next base: position 7,470,768 of record OX438825.1, on the reverse strand, counting down.
TGAAATCCAGGTTTATCCTACCTTGGGCTCCAGTCCTCCCAAATATTATATGTTTTTTTTTTACTCCAATTTTTCTTTTTACCTGTAAGAAATATTTACTTCGCTGTTTTAGCAAAACATGTAATATTCTGGTGGAAAATAAAGAAATTTTATTATTATTATTATCACTCGCTTGTATCTTTTAGTTCGTTGTTAAAATCCAAAAGATACAGGACATGGTGGGGATGTGATGTCTTCAACCATAACGGTGACTTTCCATTTAGGACTCGTCATATTTCACGGTGGTGTTGGAGGCGCTGAAGCTGGACTGCCGGGCGCAGGGCAAGTGTTTGATGGGCGCCACTGAGATGGGCCAGCTTGCCATGGAGTACCTGGATGACAGAAAGTTCGAGTTCAACAAACTTGAGAAGGAAATCAAAGCCAACATGAAGGAAAGGGAGAGGACGCTGAAGCTGGTGCGACGCGAAGTGGCGTACCTGACTGATTCGTTCCCGAACTTGATACGGAAAGAGGTAAGGTTTTATTTGTTATGGTAATTGTTGCCAGCACTACGTGTGTCACTACCACCATCGCCACCGGTGTCACTCGACTGGGGTGTGTGAACGTATACCACGATATTATCTTGTTGTTATTATTATTATTATTGTTACTCATACGTAAAACATAAAATTACATTAAGCTATCGAACAGTTTTGTGATTAAGCTCAATAGCTCAGCGGTTAGTTCAACAGACTGGAGAAGGAAATCAAAGCCAACATGAATGTAAGGAAGACGATGTTTGAAACTGGTCCGACGCGACTGGCCTACGCCTGATCAACTCGGCGGCATGAATCTTGCTGGCAAACTGTATTACAGAGTGAAGAATCCGGCGTGAAGAATCGCCACACCCTGTTCAGGACACCGCTTTACGTGACGCTGTTTTTATCACGGCTTCGATATAGTCCCTCTGGTTCAGATCGCAGAGAATCTCCTTACCGAGCAAGTTAATATTGCTCTGCAGGCCGAGTGATGTGCCTTGAAGAGAGGGAAGGGATAGGAATGGCGACTTTTTTGCCGTGATTCTCGGCATTGACGCGCGTTTTCTTGGCATTGAACTCAACCAGATTATTGGAGCCCCAATTAGATATGAGGTCCAATACCCGATTGAGCTCAATGACAAGATTCACTCGATTCACTTCGGTTTCGACCCGCCCGGCCGCTGAGTGACCGTTATATCCTGCACCGTGCTATCATCTGCATAGCAATGAATATTTACAAGTGGAAGTATATCATTGATATGCAGAAGGAACAGCGTGGGGGATAGAACGGACCCTTGAGGGACACCACGTTCACTGACATGAACCGCGAAGCACATCCGTCTGTGAGTACTCGGATCCTACGCTCATGTAGGGAGCTAGCGACCCAGTTGCAGACCTGAGCAGGCAGTCCGTATGCCGGGAGCTTGGAGAGAAGGGCTTTGTGCCAGACCCGATCAAAAGCCTTGGCTATGTCAAGGATAATAGCCACCGACTCGCCACGCTTATCAATAGCCTCACCCCAGAGATGTGTAACAAACGCTAGAAGATCACCCGTTGACCGTTTCGGCTGAAACCCGTATTGGCGATCGTGAATTAAGAGGTGTTCTTCTAGGTAGCTGATAAGCTGTTTGAAAATGTGAGTTTCATTAGGCATTCGATCACTTCAACGAAGACGAAAATAAGTATGGCATGGAAGCAGCGCCTCCTAACGACATACGAGAAGAGTAAAAATTTTGCCATACTAATTTTCGTTTTCGTAAACGATATCGTAATCGTAAATAAATATGGATAGTAAACCAAACTCAAACTAGGCACTCTGGTATGAAGACGAGGATAGTTAAAATTTCGCCATAAACTTTTAGTTTTTGTTTAAGTGCAGATCGAATGGATAATAAAATTGCTCACTGGGCACCTAGATTGGCAGAATGTAAATTTTAATAATATTTGCATAAAAGAGAAAACTCAATTGCCTGTTACCGGATTGGATACATGGTATTGAAAGTAGCAGTAATAATGTTTATTGACATCTGTGAGTGCGTGCAGGTGATACGATAGTATAAATGCGTAAAAACATTAAATCATTAATTTCCAGATAACTGTGATCCATATTTTGTTAGTAATATAAAAATAGAAAAAACTTATAACTAAGTTAGTATAATTACAATATTTACAAATTTGAATTAAATTTAAAATGTCAAATTATTAATTAATTATTATTAATATACTTATTTATATTTTTTTATAATTATCCGATACTTTTTTGCCGGAGTGGTAGCCGATGATAGAGAAGAGTGGAGCCGCAGATGGGAGGCCTTTGCCCAGCAGTGGGACACAAAAATGGGCTAATAAAAAAAAAACAAATTTCGCATATTCACACAATGCTATATACAAGACACTGGTTGATTTTTTGAAGTAAAATTTTATCTTTTGTCCTAATTAATATTAAATATTAATTTCAAGCTTACTGTCTTTTTAAAAGTCTTCCAACAAAAAATGCGTTGTCTCAACTCACTATAGAGGCTTTATCTTCCGAAATCTTATGAACCAGTTTCTCATTAGTTGGGGATAATGGGTGGAGCGAGCTTTTACTTAGAGCCATTATTAGCGTCACTACGTTGAACGTTATACATAGGCAGAATGAATGTTAATAATACTCCTACAAGGCTGTGTTGCTACACAGCTTCTGTGTTTAGCCGATAGGTTGCTGGATTGCTAGTGGGTTTCTGATAGCAATAAAATACCAGGACTGCTGAATGACACGTCTTTATTTTTCCATATTTGCCGAGAGAGAGAGAGCAATAGTTGCCATGCAATGACTGACAAATAAACTTATATTTTTAATGTTGGTAACATCCAACATGCTGTTTTGTTTTTTTTTTGTTTTGTCCCCAGTAAGGACATAAAATGAGCTGCTGTGATGAAGGCTGTTTTAGGTCTATTATGGACGTTGAATTATTTATGAATTTAGTTGAGAACCGGTCATCAACAATGACTTATTGTTATTGTTGTATTAATTGTATTACCCTCACATTCAGCATCACCGTCATGACTTTTGGATAATTATCATACACGAAACATAAAAAAACTAGTAGTTATATTTAATTTGACGTAGTGATAGTAGGTATTAATAGGTTTGCTGTCTAAACAATATATAACAAAATAGTAACTCAATTGTGATGAACAGTGAGAAAGTCAAGTTTTTTGATTTCCATTCAATTATGGGATTATTGAGGAACTCGATGACGCAGTGGTGAACGCCCGGTCTGCGATTGCTAAGATGAGGCAATTTTTACAAAGGCCGGTCATCGGATGGGTGACCAAAAATGTATTATCTCGAGCTCCTCCGTGCTCGGAAGCCACGATAAGCCGTTGATCCCGGATGCAGCAGCAGTCGTTAACAACCAGTGCGCTCGCCTGGTGGTTTATGGCCCGTTCTCCCTAACCATCCATAGGAAAGGATTATGCCCCAGCAGTGGGGACATGAAATGAGCTGGGGATGATGATGATGATATACGAGTGCCATATATGTAGTACTCAAATGTTGTTAAACGTATTTTATTTAAAATTATTATAACTAGTGATAGGCGTCATTATTAAAACCAGAAAAGCAGAGGGACTAAAATATCTACGTATTTGTAGCGTGCTAGACCAGAATATCTGAGTCTATCGCCATAACAACTTTGTAATTAACTTTGTTATTTCCTACTTGTTAAGTTAAAAGAGTAAAAATAAAGTATCCTATATGCTAGTCTGGGTCATAGTCTGTATATGAGGAAAGTTTAATTAAATCCATTCAGTAGTTTTTACGTGAAAGAGCAACAAACATCCATCCATACTTACAAACTTTCGCGTTTATAATATTAGTAGGATTGTCTCTTGTCTGTGTTCAAATAAATGTTTTTTGGAGAGTGTCTGCTGATTGCCTTAGTTGTCATTTTTAGCTTCAACGGGCTTGTTTTGGAGGCGGCGAGAAACTTAAAGGGTTCCTCAAGCCGTGTGAAACGAATCACCTTCGGAGGTTTCCTAGAGGGGACGGCATCACGCACTAGTGCGTGTCCCCCTTGCCCTACTAGATTCTCCGAAGGGTTCGGATCGAATCGGGTCTTCTTCTTGTGTTCCGATAATTGAAAAATTAAAGACTTACTGGCTACTGGCAACTAGCTGTTTCTATATATCTCTCTGCGATTGCGAGTTTCGTTAATCGATAACAGTTTTCAGTTGCTGCACGCGATCGTTGAATCAGACTTAAATTGCCGCAACTGTAGCAACTGTCTAACCGCAACAGCAGAACTAGTGTTCTGTCACACATAGTTTGTTTATAATGCAACTGCAACTGCAGTCTTCAACGAAAACTATTAAAAGTGTATAGTTTCTTCAACTAAGTTAATAGTTTATGCAACTAAGGTTGTCGGAGTGTCTAGTGTGAGTTTTGTTTACACATTGTTTACCGCATTCATTAGATTACAAAAACACAATGTTGAAAAAATTTCCACGAGCAGGATTTGAACCTGCACCCTTCTGACATACCGGGTCAGGTGCTCTTCCAATTGAGCTATCGTGGTTCTAACCAGCCCGCCGAAATTATTCAACACTATTTACTTTTTACTTTGAAAGCCAAAGGCACCCATTCAATGTCAACAACTACCGTCACTAACACCCGATCATAATATTTTTACAAATACTAAAGATCAGTTAAGAAGTAGGCAAGCTATTTATTTATTTACATTTCATTAGATTACATTTACGAAAACGGAAATTTCTATTGCAAAATTTATTTAACTATTCTCGTATGTTGCTAGGAGCAGCGCTTCAACGCTATACTAATTTTCGTATTCTTTAACGTGATCGAATGTCAAATGACACTAGGCCCGCTTTAATGTGCATAGTATCAATAAGACAATAATAATAATAATTAACTTTATTTGCACACAAAAAATACAGATACAGACAATTGACGATTAGATATAGTACAAATAGGCGACCTTATTGCTAACAAGCAATCTCTTCCATGCAACCTTGGGCGAAAAATAATAAAATAAAGAACAAAAAAAATGGGTGCAAGTAAAAAATTATCAAATAAAGTACATAGGTATACAAAAGGGAAAAAAAAGTAAAGTTTGTGCAATATAAATCATAAAATAAATAAATATAGCTGTTTATATATATAGCTATTTTCTAAAATTTGAAAGCAGACATGACTCTTCACTTTCCCGCCAAGATGTCCCCTCCACCCCTTCTTGCAGCAGGTAGGTATTCGCAGCCCCCACACAACGGAGAACTATTTCTCCGCCCTGTGGTTGCCCCTCGTACGTCATAGGTTACCCTCGGTCCGGCTTGGGGTATTATGTTTATAACCCACTACTTACTTTATATTAGCAATAAATTTGTATAATCGTTTTAAAATTTTACGAATCTGTTTGCATTTGTGTTACATTTTTTATTTAGCCTTACTTTTCAAATCCTTATCAAAGTTGATTTATATAAGTAAATTGTTTAATGACTCCCTTTTCACACAACTATATTGTCTATTTTCAACCTCTCGTGTCGAACAAAGTCGAGAACAAAGAACTTTTTATAATCATGCTTTTATTCCTTGTTGATAAAAAATAAAAAAAGAACTCATTCATCATCATCATCATCATCATCAGCCTATACTAGTCCACTGCTGGACATAGGCCTCTCCAAGTGCACGCCACCAAGCACGATCCGCGGCCACTTTCATCCAGCTCTTGCCAGCCACCTTGTGAATATCGTCGCTCCACCTAGTCTGAGGGCGTCTTACGCTACGTTTGCCGATACGCAAGTTAAAAAGTTTAAAGTAATTTAATTTAAAATATTTGCGTTTTTATCACAGACCCAATTTTTTATAAATAAAAGTGTTTTTAAAATACTAATTCTAGTATTTTTTAATGACATGCTTATACACCCTCATAGCATTCAGCCCTCGGCACGTCCTCACCTTGGCATTGGGTCATCCATCTAATCTAATCAAAAACAGAATCCACATTCATAACAATCGGAACGAACGAACCAAAGAACGAACTTATTTTCCCGAGTTCCTATGGCCATCTTCCAGCTCCATCATCAGACCCTGGTTACCATCTAGCACCAAAGTACGTACTCGTCAAGACGAGTCATACGAGCCCAAACTCGATGGGGTTGTGTCGTTAAATTACCAAGTTCTTATGGCCATCTTCCAGTTCCATAATCAGACCCTGGTTCCCATCTAGCACCAAAGTACTCGTCAAGATGGATCAAACGAGTCCAAACTCGGTGGGGTTGTGTCGTTTAACTACCGAGTCCCTATGTCACCTACCGTTTCCATCATCAGATCAGCTCCATTTCATAATAATCTCAATCCGTCAACAGAAAGGTGATCAAATTTCAATTACCTACTTACTAGATTTGACAAATAAACAGGGCAAGCTAAACAAAAGCTTGTAACAACTTGTGGAACCGCATGAAGAAATATATCACAACACAATGAGTTATATCCGTGTTTTCTGTGCACTTTACAAGGTTCTGCTTAAACTTTTTAATGTGAGGCCATTGCGTACACAAGACGAAAGAAAAGAAATAAATGAATTAAAGCTTGGAACCTTTCGCAACTAAGGCCTTTCTAGAAAGACGTCAATTGTGACGCTTTTAGATTACTGACAATGCAAAAGGAAAATCCAAAGCCCAGTTACATTCTGTAATTAATTATGAACTGAAAGGGTCGACCTTTGTAGTTTTAAACTTTGGACTTTAATTGGTTTCCTATTATTCATTAAATGGAAACGAAAGTTATGATGTTAGGTGGTTGGGTGATGAAGCAAACGAGTAGTTTACGTAACGAAGTCACGTTTATTGAGTGACAAAATACAATATGTGAAACACTACCACGTTACCACTACACGGGCGAGAGCGACGAGCTCTACTCCCGGCTAGGTATACCACGTCATTACATACCCCTCGTACTACAATAAACAGGATATAGAACAAGTTCCAAAAACGTAAAAAAAATGTGTTTTCTATTCTAACTAAATCTGCAACTAAGCTATTTTACGTTAATACATTATTTCGTATGATTGCGACATGATCTAATTACAGTTCGGTAGGTATAGTTATACCTAACGAACCGAACTGTAATTAGATCTTGAATTAGACTTTGTAACGTGATACCTACCTAGGTATCATACTAAAAAGTCGTTAGCACCGCGGTTCACGTAATCTGCTTGCAATCTTACAAGTGAAGAAACTTGCGCAATACTTATTGCTTTGCTCAACCAAAATGAAATATCATGGATAAATATTCCGCTTCGGAAAGCACGTTTTTAAACGATGATTTCTTTGTTTCACCTGCCCCCCGACCGCCTAACTCTATCGCTATCGCGCTCTATAGTTTATGGCGTCATCTTGTCATTTCAAAAGCGATATGAAAGCAATATGAAAGCAATATCGAAAGCAATATCGAAAACTATAGCCTATACTTATAGCTTTCGATATTGCTTTAATTTCGCTTTCAAAATGACAAGATGACGCCATAAACTATAGAGCGCGATCGCGATAAAGTTAGGCGGTAGGCCCCCTGTATGGTGTTAAGGTAGGTTCGGGTTCGCAGTATACCCGAAATCCTCAACTACAGAGAACTGACTATCTTATCTGTAACAGTCGACATACAATGTTACTAACATTAATGTTATGGCGACATATTTAGATAAAATGATGTTAGCTAACCAGATGGATTAAAAACAAGCCACTCCACCAACCAAAAAATATTCTATTCTCTTCCAAACCGAGTACCGGTGGTGGTTGCTGTAAGATGGCGGGTCCTTAAAACCCACCAAGCATCGAACAAGTAGCGATGTGCGTTATAGCCCGTGCTCGTGCATGTATGCGTGTGTATTGATTGTTCATGAGGGCACAAAAGAAAAAAAAAAGGTCCGGTCTTAAAAGTACCGGATGAAGAATGCGGTTCGGCGCATCCTGATCTGGCGTTATAACCTGACGCAGATGGTCCCTTGTGCTTGCGGAAGGATGTCTGACACCTTTAACTTTATAACTAATATACTAATATGGCGATCTATTTAGGGTCAATTTCACCGGTGAAATTAAACGCGATCAATTCGAGTTAAACTGAGTTTACGCGCTAAACTGAGTTCCGCTCTCAAGGTTGCGTTTCACCGGCATAAACTAAACGTCGTTCAAGTTGAACTTGGTTCAGTTTCTGAACGGCCGATTTTCGACGTTTAGCTTAGCTAAACGCGTTTAAAGCTGTTTGCCTGTCATTGTCACGATTGTGTGGAGTACGGGAGATTGGTTTGTTTATTTATTTTTAAAGAATGAAATAATCATTTTGTTAGCGATATAAAACAAAGATGAAAAGAGCCCTGGCACTAGCTTTTGACGAAAATTTTAATGAGGATGAGTTTATTGTACGTCGCTCCAGATGGATACGCGAGAGAGAAGAACACTTCGACACTCTTGATGCATTGCAAGATACACTTTGTTTTGTTGTGTGGTGAATTTCGCTATTGTTATGTGTTTATTAGAACTACATTTTCTTTGATAAAATCTTGGTATGATATCTAGTTTATAGTTACATCTGTAAACTGGCCTCATGTTTTGTGAAGCTGAATTAAACTTGTATTATTTACTAAAAAAAAGAGCTAACGCTTAGTTAAATTCCCTTTTTTTGGTGTCTGTCAGTACATATTAAAATCAAACTAATAAATAAATAGTAGTACCTAAGTAATATTAAACAGTAGGTAAGTACTACAATACCAAAATGTTGTAAAGCACACCACTAGCATTATTTGCTTAACATAGGTACCTATATAAATGCCTAATCTAAGAAGAAGGAATAATTTCTTTTAAGGCAATTTGTTTAGTTCCAAGCCAGAACAAAAATAAAAAATAAAAAAACGTTTAGTCGATGACATGTCATTCATTCATTCATTCTTTGTCAAAGCTAAACTAAGTTTTAAAAAACGGGATCAAAACGAAGCCGGTGAAATCGGTGCGACGTGAACCGCGATCAAGACTAAGCTTTGAACTCGATTAGTCGAAACCAGGTTTTATTAAACTCGGTTTCTATTCGGGACGGTGAAATTGGCCCTTAGTCTAACAGCTATCGATCATGAATGCGGAACCCAAGATCACAGGATCGAATCCCGTTGGGGGCTAATGGTTGTATGATGAAATTTATGAGCTAACACAGTTTGTAGATTAATTTACGTACCATTTAATTATAACTTTGTAGGTAGGGCAAGATATGAGTGCTTTAAATCTATTTGGTGGAATTTGTTGCTTAAAAAATATTAAAATCGTTATGACTGCTACTTTACTAGCATCCAGAGATGCGTGCATTACAATTACTATGGAAAAGTGAGACGGATTTATGTAGCCATTACGGTTTGAACTTTAAACATTGGAATGGTTATAACCCCATAGAGAGTGCTTGTTTACAAACTTAACTCTAGCTTATGTAGCAGACAGTGTCTATTGCTTGTTATTTATTATATAAAAGTTACCTACATACATTTTTGGTTTACCATTGCTCACAGGAGGCAACTAACTTGGACGATTTGTATGAAGAAGATGACACGGGAAGCCACCATTCTGTGCATTGGGAACTCGAGGAGGTGATGGGGATCTGCAAGCGTCTCCAGAAATCGACCCTGGTGTCATCGTTTGAACAGATTCTGATGAGGTGTGTAGCTAATGTTTCTTATTCTTGTTATACCTACAGAATGTTTGGTAATAGGTGTACATTCCCGAAACATGGCCATGCAACCAAGTATAAAGAACACTGTGATAACACTATTACATTATATATTCTATTCGATAGGTATTCTATTCTATTCTATTCTTTTCTATTCTATAACATGCAAAATCATATTTACATAGATTTAGTTTTCCTGATATCTCATAAATAGCGTTTCGCGAGTTTCCTGACTTGAATCCAGTGGATGACGCAGATCGACACGAGCGTTGTTTCATAGTTGTCAGCGCCCTAGGCCATGTCTAAATCAACACAATCTATTTACTTTGAATATTGAAATAGATTCTTTCTAATGTATACTTTTATTTAATTTAAATCTATATTTAAGTACATATTTGAACTCGTTTAGACCTGACGGAGATGGTCCCCTATCTAAGTTAGTTTACTTGCACAGGATAAAGTGGCCTTCTTGTGAACCGCGTTAGGTCACCGTAAACAAAATTGAATAGAATAGAATATAAAGATGTTACTTGTCTTTCCCGTAAACGTCCGTCATTTTCTTACGTAACCTAACAATCGATAGTTGGGTCATCGTTAACAAAAATGGTAGGATTTTTTCCCGGTAAACACAAATTTATTTTATTACAATTTTTTTTGTTCATTACTGCAATGTTTCTTAAACATAAACAGAAGTTTATGTTTAACTATGAGGTTGACGACCAAGAACAACCTACCAAGAACAGCCTACCTATCTAGGGTTGCCACTTTACAGTTTTGCTTAGTAACAAAGAACCTCAATTGGCAATGTGGTGCTTTTCAGTTAAACTAAGATTATCTTTCTAATCGGACACAACGTGTTATGATAAATGACACTGTGAGTGATTAACTGACTGTTGAATATGGTGTTCCTCAAGTATAGTATAGTAGTATTTCTCGCTTACATTAACAATTATGCCTCCTTCCCTTTTCCAAAAGCGGAAAAATAATATCTTACGTCGACGACACAGCTCTGCTCTTCAGCGCGGACACTTGGAGTGAGGCGTACAAACTAGCTCAATCTGGATTTAATACAGTCACTCAGTGGCTTAGAAGTAACTTACTGACACTTAACATAGATAAAACAAAATATATGACTTTTTCCTATAATTCACTATCCCAGCCTATTCACAGTAGTTGTATATATGACGAAATTAAAAGGAAAACTATCACAGCCAAGTAGGCTTTACAAGTTTACGAGTAACAGTCGACCAACTTATAAAATGTACTTGGCGCAGTACAAATTCCTCATTGGGAACTACTTAAATAACGTTGTCAGGTGTGTGAAACTGGTAGAATCTACATTTAAGTATATGAGCCAACGTTAAATAAATGTTGATAAAATCCCTCTTCTCAGAGTCCGCATTATTGAGATGGGTTACGGAACCCAACAATGCGCGTGGCCCGACACGCACTTGGCCGGTTTTTATTTATATAGATGTACTGTGATATGTTAAAAAAATATTTTTTTCTTCTTGAAAATTGTAACATTTTATTATTAAACAATATACAAATGTGACATAAGACAGTGTTGCGTTGATGGAGCTACTACCACACGCCGTAAACAGAAAAGCAGAATAAACGTAATTTTTGGAGATATTACAAGTATGAAATATATAATAATAAAGTGTAAAGTTTTTTCTGAATTGTGCTAGTCGGCGCTTATAGGGGGCTCTTTCAATTTAGACGTTTTGTGTCGGACCGCTGCCTTGCGGTTTCATATTAAACGCAGTTTTAATATGGAACGCAGTGCAAACGTGCGGCAGCCGTCTTGACAACAAGCGTCTAATGAAAGAGCCCTGACAGTAAAACATTGCAGGATTTATTTCCTATTGTAAAAAGTGTGTTATAACGAGTTCCTAAGCGCTCTAATAGATGATTTTTTTTTGTAAGATATCTTATAAGCACCAGTTTCGACACAGGAAACCAGTGTTCGACACCAATAAATAACATAACATAACATTTTCTTAGCCAATAAATAACTAAAATATACACAATAAAACTGCAATGAAATAGTATAGCTAGGATGAGGAGCTCGATGGCGCAGTGGTTAACGCGCCCGGTCTGCGAGTGCTGAGGTTAAGCAACTTTCGCAAAGGCCGGTCATCAGATGGGTGACCAAAAATTTATCATCTCGAGCTCCTCCTTGCTTCGGAAGGCACGTAAAGCCGTTGGTCCCGGCTGCATTAGCAGTCGTTAACAACCACCAGTGGGGGTTTATGGCCCGTTCTCCTTATCCATCCATAGGGAAGGCTCGCGCCCCAGCAGTGGGGACAAAAATGAGCTGATGATGATGATGATGATGATAGCTAGGATGTCTGTATTCTATCGTTACTAAAGTCACAAATCTGTGCTGACAATTATGATAATGATTGAAGGTCAAAAATGTCGATCTGTCTTCTGGTTCCTATCGAACATTAATGCCACTACCCTACTACGAACTGAGTTAATAAATTACAATCAGTTATGTGCATGAATGTATTATTTCTGTCCATTTGAGAATTTGTCCTTTGAGGAATCTGTCCTTTCAGGAATTCGGCATTATAGGAATCTGGCCTTATAGGAACAAACGATCTTTGTTGTTAACCAGTTGACCCGTCGGACTTCGTACCGCATTGACAGTTTCAATGACAACAAAACAAACAAAGACATCAAATGTTTCACCTGGCTGTGTAAGTGTGTGTTCACATTTTGTATTCGAAAATTAAATTGTCATTTTTAAGTAAAACATTTTTTTTTCTTTTAATTTTCTTCTTTACAAACCTTGTCCTTGAATAACAAACACAAAAAAAAAGAATTATCCAATTTTGCCCAGTCGATCGGAAGTTATGCGCGTACATACATTTCAGTGATTCATTTTTATTTATATACTAGCGACCCGCCCCGGCTTCGCACGGGCGCAATACTGATACACGCAACCGCTATGCCCCTGCATTTTAAATCTGTAATATTTTCGAAAATATTAATTTAAATTACATGCTGTAAAGGGCCATATTGATCTATATTAAATGCACAATGTATTTAAGGTACTTAATTGGATAAGGATTAATGTATTGCTTAAAATCGCTTCGTAAATAAGCCATTATTTCTCGTAAAAAGTATAAGATAAAAAAATATTATTATGGGTTATCCCTAAGAGATATAGGAACAGCGGGAAGCGACTTTGTTTTATAATACGTAGTGATAATAATATTGTATAGAAGATTTTCTCCTCTAACCTGCCGTAGATAAAGTTCAAGTATAGTTTCGAATTAAAGTCCGAGTTCTATGATTAGAAAATTTCGCTGCGGTGCCGGTGGTTGCCGATATTCTCGACGTGTAGGTACCTACGCCGACTCTAAAACTGGACGGAAACTGATTTAAAAGTTCCGTTGGCCGATTCAGATCCGAACTGGAGTGATTACAAATCGCAAAATGTAAAACCCATGGATTTGCTGTGTTTTGTTGCCTTAAATAAAGAGTATTACTCAATTTAAAGTACAAACGCGCGCGGCGATTCGTTTTTTAGTGTAACTTGTACGAGGCATTTTGTAAATTGAAATTTTAGTACTGTGTGCGTAGTGCGAGTTTTATTTGTCATTTGATCACGTTAATGAAAACAAAATCTTGTCTCGCATAATTATAACAAAGTATCGTTTCCATTAATGTCTTGGGTCCATTAATGTGAGTGATGGGTGAATAACTTAACTTAAATAATTTTGAGATCTTATTTCGAATACTTAAGGCCTACGCTGACTGGGACGGGCAAAGGATTTCAATTTTTACCAATGGACATTCAAACATATCGAAATATAATTATGACATAAATTCATATGCTTTAAAATGATCCCGTGGCATCGAAAGGGATATCAATAGAGTCGTGGACCTTTGGGAATAAGCCCTTTGCCCGGCGTTGAAAGACGCGCCACGGGCTCCCGCTCCCGCGGCGGGATGCCGCGGCGCACTGCGGTAGACAAAGGCATGCTGAAGGACGCCGGCGCACGCCGCGCCGTGACGTGTCGAAGGCGGGAAAGGTAGAGAAGCGACACTTGCGTCCACGCCGCTATCGACCAGAGGGGTGAATCTTCCATACATTGAATATTTCAAAATATTTTAAAATATCGATATATATTTGCGATATATCGCTTCGACCTAATATTATCAAATCATCTAGTACCTATCGATATAAAAATCGATATATTTCATTCGATATATCAAGTATCGTGAGAAATTAAAATTACATTCCATTCCTTTTTTTATACCGATTCCTTTTTTTATGGTTGGCGGCTAGCTAACTCTCCAGCCTAGCTGCTTTTATTCATATTAACCTGATCCCTATCTAATATTTATTATTATAGACTAGTCACATACAAACAAATTATTACAAAATATCGATATATTTATATCTCAAAGTATCGATAGAACACTACGATATATTGCATCGAAAAAAATGACGATATTTTTTTTACATATACATCTCTAGCAGAAGCTGCCGAGGCATAATTACTTCGACGTGACGCGGTATGCCGAGGCATGCCGTGGCAAGGCTCTGGAATGTTGCGGTATCTAAGCGGCTATTGTCCCGGTATTCGTAGGCCTTTAGTAGTTATTATTAAATAATTTGTGAGGCAAAATTTGGCATCAATGCCATACTAATTTTCGGTTTCCTTAACGTGATCGAATGTCAAATCAAACTCGAACTAGGCACCAGGATTGTCAAAATATATAAAGGGCACCTTCCGGAAAATTAATTCAACGCTTCGTCCGTGTTATCGTTTCACTGCCACCTAATTCGCGTAAAATTTATTTTGTTGATACCTGTATAACTTATTATTTAAAAAGAAACTACAGACAAAAGACTATTGCAGTTTGCGCTTACGCTTTTAATTAAAATTCAAAATTTATTTGTTCAGTTAAGGCTACAAATTTGCTCTTTAAAATGTCGCTATGCCATCGGTTCGTAAGTCTACACAGGGCGGGTAACCTTGTACTGAGAAGAACCAAAAAAAAATTTCAGCAAGGGCATTATAATCTACCTTTTTTTTTAAATATTTTACGGTTATGCAAGGCAATGTTGCCTTGATCTGGCCTGATGTTAAGTGATGATAAGGCGAATTGGTGGTAGCGCACTTCACCCGGGATCCTCAACTAGTGAGGCACTGGCTATCTTATCTCTAGCTGCCGGAACACAACAATGCTACAAACATTGATGTTATGGCGACATATTTAGATAAGATTGTGGTAGCTAGCCAGGCGGACAAACAAGTCCTACCAAAAACCTAACCGAGTACACAAACATGTACACCCCGCTGGGAATCGTACCCGGGACTTCTGGGATTAAACCGGTGTTCTTAACCACTAGACCACAGAGGCGGTTGCCTTACTTTATCGTGTTGGGTGGCAAGGCAGATGCATAGCCAATATCTTTAAATATCTTGTTTTGCAGTTTTATTTGCCGTCCGATAACGTTAACGAATACTAGAATTTGTATGGAATTTTAACAAGCCTTTTGGCGAGAAGAGTTAAAGTTTTACCATAGAAAACCCGCTCTTGGCAATCGGGTCAGATAAACAATAAAAGTTCTTTTTATTAATTGAGATTAAGCTAACAGCTAAATTATATACTTTACATTAGGAAAACTTATTTTAAAAATAAATCGGCCTACAACACTATAACAGATTGTCATTTTTTTAAAATAATTAATATAATAGAAAATATATTAACAACTATTTTATAAAATACAAAAAAACGAGAACATGAAATTTAAAATGAAAAATGTATTTTTCTAAAGCGGTACGTAGTTGGTTAGTTAACATCAGTAATAATCAAATCAATTTGTTATGTTAGGCTCAAAGAGCAGACGTACCAGACGGAGAGGCTGATGATGCAGCTGACGGTGAACAGCGCCAAGCGGGACGCCCTGATCGAAGACCGGAAGCACGCGTTCCTGATGCTGGACACCTTGAAGAACGTCGGCCAGGAGCACACGGCACAGTGAGACAATTCTAATATTATGTTTTAATTTTCAAAGATGCTTGGAAATGAGGTCATTATTTTGACAACCTTCTTCTTAAATTGAAATCGCTGTACTGGCCAAATACACGCAAGCAGCGGCCAGCAATGTTCCTAGGAAAATCCATAATCTATTTGTCGCATTCAGCAGCCAGCAATGTGAGTATGGAAATGCATGGCATCTCTGGCTTTTTATTTAAAAATGGAACAAACATGGTAAACAAAAAGGTCAATCAAATATTTTATTTAAATTCTAAACTGGCTGCAAATAGAAAGCTGTTCTTTCTTAGTAAAAAAAAAACCAAATTATTTAATGCATATTGGTGAGTTTAAAGTGTTTCTACTCGTATATAATTATGTGTTTTATTCCCGCGCATTATTTTGAGAAAACCCTAGGCCGCAACTTCAATTAATGCATGTTTTGCCAGCCGCTACACTAATGTACTATTTTTATACGGTATTATTATAAGAGGTTAGACCTTTGTCCCTGGGGGCGACTCTTGAATCTCACTGGTATTTTTATTTATTTATTTGGAATTACAAATAATTACAAAATGTGTCTTCTATTACAGCTTAAAATGTGGAACCTTACTAATTTTGTAACCAACGACGTTATTTACAAAATTAAAATTGAAATTTAATAAACATTTTTTTTATCTTGTAAATAAATAAACTTTTAATATACTTACTGCATATTAAAGCACTGATATTTGCAACTATATTTTCATATCGAAATCTCTTCCCCGCTTTTCAATGATTTCCCAAAGCACGCATGGATGGTTAGAGCCAACTCAAGTGTTATCGGACTGGTGCGCAAAATCAGGTTATCACTCATTGTAATTTTGATTTATTTTTGATATTTAATTTTGATTTTTTAGTACTTAGGTAGGTATTGATTATTCACAGTTCCGCGGTTAAAATAATAATGCTTGTCTGAAAGAGTGGAATATTCGAGTTGATAATTATTGTGCAAAATATGTTTTTGCGTATCACAAAATATTAATTTAACTTTATTCGAGATAAAATGATTAATGCTTAGCTGAAAAAACATGGAGGTGTGGGTAGTTTATATAGTTTGAACTTAGTTATGATTAATTTCAAAACAGCGAGGTAGTAAGTAATACCTACCTGAGTAATATAAAAAAATGGTTGAACTTACAGTACCCCCAACCCCTTGAGTATCTCAGTAAAGATGTGGGGCTTTACTAAGACCTCACGCGGACTTCTTGAGAGAATTCGAAAAGAAGTTGCACTGTTTTATTTTATTTGCAAACACTCATGCACGCTCACAAACACTTCACGGTTAATAATCCACCATCATTGCACATTAGTATTCGGAAAAACAAAAATTTGAATTCGAGATAATTAAACAAAACGGCAGACATGACTCTTCACTCCGCCAAGAAGTCTTAAGTGCACTTATGAATATCAAGTACATAACCGGGGATAGTTCAAAAGCACGTAAGTAGCATTTGGTCAATACCGCTTAATGGGAAAGAGGTGGAAGGAAAACTTTATACTTTAATTGCCGGCGCCGTCACCTGGGTCGTGCTACACTAACTCTCGAACCCCTGCAATTGCGTAGAGATATAGCGTCACTTAGCGTCTTCTACCGCCTTTACCACGGCGAGTGCTCTGAAGAACTATTTGACTTCATCCTACCACCTCCCTTCCTCCATAGAAGTACGCGTGCTGCTCTCCGGAGCCATCGCTATACAGTCTCGAACATTCTATCGAAAGAATTTGGTGACTCGTTTATTTGTCGATAAAATAGAATAGTCCAACGTTTCTAGTAGGTAACGTTTTCCCTCCTTCCTATGACATGGACTCCTTCAAACGAGGCGTGGAGAGGCCGCAGGGTTAGGGTGACTGATGCTGCGATGTTTTATGCTGCAACATTGTCTGGACTCCATTTCCACTTCACACCAGGTGGAGTGGAGTGATTTTCCGTGAAAAGCATAAAAAAACAAGTTTACAAGTTTGTGGACGTTTTAAAATTGCAAAAATCGAAGCCCTGGTCGCCGCCAATTATCCCGCACATTGGCGTCGTTAACTCACTTATTTCCCGTGATGGGCGCTATGTCACTTCATCGTCACTAATCACTTTACCGCAGATGCACGTGGCACAGATTAAGTAATAGTGCCTGTGCCTCGTGCCACTAAATGATTTACCTTGCAAGAGACACGGCACACGAATATAAAACGTAGGCTAGCACCAGCTGCTAAAACCATGCAAAGTTAATTCTGGTATTTGAAAAGTAATAAGATAATAATAGTAATTTTTTATTTATTTCTAAAGTGCTTACAAAAGAACAACAAATCAGTGACAATGTTTTACTTACTTACAAATTACTTTGACAATAAATACGTCTGTGTCTGAACTAGATAATATAATTATCTGTTTTCCAGACAAACAGCGCTCTTCCAGTTATTAACAGTTTACACTCTCCGGTAAGGTAGGCTTAAGCACTCTTATCAAGTTATAATTTATGTGTGGTATTACCTCCCTGTGTGTAGAATGAAAATGAATGAGGTGTGTAGGGGGAAATGTGTGGAAAAAACTATTGAATAATATTTAATAAGTTCTCGGTTTCATCGTATTTATTAATGTGTTCTACTACTTACACTGTCTCTTGTTTAATGCCTGGATATTGATAGTTTTATTAATTTTATTAAAATAGATGTGCACCCAGAAAACAAAAATGCTTATATACATATTTATGTTTAAACTTTGGTGTTTCAAAGTAAATAATAGCTCTGCGACACGTCCGGTGTTTTTAGGAATATTTTCAAATTTTATGATAGAGTGTTGTTTAATGATAGTGAGTAATATGAATAATTTACGGGCTGAGAGGACTTCGCATGTTTGATACAGTAGTGTGTGGGGAACAAAAAGGGGCGGAAAGTGCTTACTCTGAGGATGGCTCGTTGTGCTATTTCTAGGGATTTCATAGAGGTGTTTTGAGCACGTCCCCAGACAGTAATGCAATGTCCCAATATTGACTGACAGCGTGCATTGTACACCTGTTTAATTATTTTAGAAGCTGCAACACGCCTTGCGGCACGCCATATGTGAACGGTAGGTCATTACTGACATTATTATCCATTTTAACACATTGAAGCGATTTGAAAGGGAATCCTCAAATAGTTTCAATTGTTTCCCTCTAACACCACATCTTTCAAGATTATTGAGAAGCAGGGGGGCACCGACGCCGTATCAAAAGCTTTAGCTAAGTCTAAAAATATGCCAATTGTTTTTTCCCTTTGTCCATGCGTCACACGTTGATTTCCCGCTTCTAAAACCAAACTGGTTGCACGAAAAAGTTTATTGTTTTCCATATATTTTATCAATCTATTATTTATGATGCGTTCCAAGAGCTTAGAGATCGAGGGGAGTATGGATATCGGTCTGTGATTAGCGACACTGTCCCGGTCACCCTGCTTATGAATAGGTAGTATAATAGACCTTTTCAAAACTGACGGAAAAGTCCCTTCGATCATATTGTTCTAATTTGTTGGTTATAAAAATTATTTAAATGAAGTGGATTGTCACATCTTACCGTCCTATCAGCCAACGTCTTGCCTAAGAACAAAAAAAATCATTAACACCATCAATCATTTTCTTAGGATTATCAGTATAATAGTTTCGTCACAGTAGATTTATTTTTATTAGTGTAAGTAATGTTTTTTATAGCGTCGCAAATCTTTTTATTGTTGTTGCCGGCTGTCTCTAATAAGTTTTTATTATAATTTCTTTTAACCTTTTTAATTAAATTATTGCAGAAGTTTCTGTATCTAGTATAAGTTAAATAAAAATAAATAAATAATAAAATAATAAAACTTTCTTACACTCACACCAATTATCTATCCCAAGAGAAGCTTCAGGTGATTGTTGTACACTTTTATGGAGTTTTATCTCGATGGCGCATGCAACGTATTAATCCAGGTGTAATCCATGGCTTGATGATTTTATTTCGGCTCGATAACTTTATCATAACAGAATTGTTGTCTATGGTACGTTGAATCGAGTTAATAAAATAATTCATACACCTGTTGGCATCTCCTGTATTTATAGATAAGTTCCCAGTTGATTCTTGAGAGTTCAGAGATGAGTTCGTTGTTAATCTTGTTAATGGAGACTTGTGCATAGTTTCTGATTTGCTTTCATTTAAAACTGAATAAAACCGCCTGGTGTACACTAACAGTGGATTGGATTACTAGGGTAAGAGCAGGCAATTTAGTTTTTAAAATAACGTTATCGATGCACGATCTCTGTCTCGTAGGGAGAACATGTGCTGGAAAAGTTCATGAAATGAGCATAGATTTAAGTAGTCCATTTGAGCAATCGAAGGTTCATCCGGCCTCATATTTATGTTAATATCGCCAATTACATATATGTTTTTGAAGGAACAAAGATGATGCAAGCTTTAAATAAAATATTTTTTACTATAATCATGTTTTGCATAAGCTCACATTCACGGGCACTCCATTCGTGCTAATCCATCACTCCAAATTAATGGATTTTGGAATGATTGGAAATCCAACGCTCGGAGCGATGCCACGCAATCCAAGTGGTTATAATTAAATTTGGAGTCAGTGCCCTTGAATGTGGGACAATTTAATTTAATTGGAGTTATGGAGTGGAGTGCCCGTGATTTGGGAGCCATACGCTTTTTAAAATTTAATATCATACATGACGGTAAGTGACGATAAGACCAAAGGTAGAAGAGCATTTCGCCTGGTATCCTTAGCCGCTGAGGAACTGGCTGTATTACCTCTAACAGTCCGAATGGTCGGATGGTACTAACATTTATAACATCAGGCTTAGTATGATGGCGTTGGCTTGCTAGGCGAACTTAAAACTTGGCATGCCTACTACTAATAAGAGTACCTATAATGTGTTCTGCTGTTGGGAATCAAACCAGTGGTTTTATAGACCGGTGGTATGACCACTAGACCCTGGTATCCCTGTAGACAGTTATCGATACTACTTTTAAATATTTCATCTTATCTTTGAAACGTAGCCGTGTCCAATTATAGGGAAATATTCAATAAGATATTTCCCTTTACTCCCAAATTAATTCAAGTTTATTCCGTTCAAAAGAATATCGTAACGCGATTTCATCTCGAATTCTATATCTTACAGCGCATCATAATTGACCTTATGCTTCAAAATTTAATTTAAAAACTGCGCAACGAACGACACAATATTAAAGTGGGTCAATTGGACAGATGAATGCATAGTAATATTGTTAAGATTGATTGGTTGATAAGTCCGCCCTTTAGAGCTACAATTTCTAAAACTCTTATTATTGTAACTTGTCTGTATTTTTGCAGAGTCTTAAAATTTTATTGCAAAGACTGTGGCAGTTAAAATTGACATGGGATGAGTCAGTGCCCAATGACATAAAGAAAATTTGGCTAAAAATGACAAGTAATCTTGAATTATTGCTTACTTAGACAGACAGACAGACAGATCAATGCGGACCGTTATCAAAATTGGCTTCGCTAACAACTGATTCCGAACATTCCTCCCAACAGTATTTTAGTAATAGATAATGCACCATACCATATTAAATTGTTAGTCAAACCTCCCAATTCAAATACACCAAAACCGCAAATGATAGCCTGGTTACAGCAACATAATATACCCCATCGAACCAAAATTACTCAAGCCGGATTTATATAATATAACTAGTGGTCACCCGCCCGCTTCGCTGTGCGAATATAATGGATAAATAAATGCTAATCTAAAGAATTATTAGGTTTACTAACATCATAGCCTATCATTTGCACAATCTCATGTTCTTACTACATACAAATTTTCATTAAGAGCTGTCACCTGCTAAACTTTTTATTTTATTTTTTTATATAGCCTATCATTTGCACAATCAATAGCATGTTCTTACTACATACAAATTTTCATCAAGATCGTTCAAGCCGTCTTGAGTTAAAAGTGAACATACAGACAGACAAAAATTTCAAAAATCGTAGAATTGGTGTCGGTGAGTCATAAAATGAATATTTATCCCAAAATTTGTCAGAAAAATTGCAAGTACACACAGAGCCTACAGATTTATATAGGTATAGAAGTATAGATAAAACATCACAAAGAGAGATTTTCAGAATTTGCAATCGACCGCATCATGCAAGAGCACGGACACAAAATTTTTCGTTTGCCGCCTTATCATCCGGGCTTTAATCCGATCGAGAATATTTAGTCCCAAATAAAAGCACACGTAACAAAAAAAAAAAACATTGCAATGAACGTTACCACAGTCAAAGAACTGATTCAAGAAAAAATGATTCAGAAGCCTGAAAGAAAGTGTGTAAGCATGTCATAAAATGTGAAGACGAATACAGAAAGTATGAACCACAGTTTGACAATATCACTGACACTTTTGTCATAAATGTGGGTTCTACCAGTGAGGAAAGTGAAAGTGAATGTTCCAACTCGGATATGTCAGGAAAAGACATGATCCTAGATTCTGAATGATCCACAGTATTAGTTGATTTACTTATTTTACCTACATATTATTAATAATAATCTATTCAAAATTCAAATGTATTTTTATTTACCCATATCTATTGAGTTATGTAATTATATGACAGTTACAAATCACATAAATATCTCACAAATCACAATATCATTCTCTCTCATAGAAAACATAATCGTTAGGGCAGTTTAGTAAGAGCAGCTCTATCGCCCAATTTCAATAACCTATCTCTGGTAAGAGATAGGCCTATCTTAGTTTAGTTACCAAGCAACCGCTGTTATTTTCCGATAAGTAACAGAAATAACTAAGCAACAAAGCTCTAGTAGTAATAATAAAAAGCGGAGTATCCACTGCTTGGAATGAAAGACGACGGATGAATGTGTGATATTATGAATCTATATTAGTCTATTTCTATATGATATTTTCATTCTATTCGTATCCCATACAGAAATGTTTGATAAAAAATTCATATGAAAAGTGTCAAGAGGATTTTTCTGAAGCAAATAATGTTTTATTAAGCTCAAAAATACAATCCTATTTCGGCTCGTGCCGCTGTTTGCTTGACTGCTTATGTCTGTTCCTCTATTTAGGAAATCAAGTTTATGTTTGCAACCAGATAAACCACTTTTGTCAAAGATATAAAAACGTATAAGGTCTGTTAAAATAGCTAAAATAGTCACGGACTCATTAGGTATAATAACATTTTGTTGGTATTTCTGTAATTTCTTTGCATATTCGGTTTTAGCTCTCGGCTCTCGTACCTACTACTGTTTCCTTAGTTTCACCCGAACTCGATTCACCTGAACTTGCTCGCGAGTTACGACATACTACAGCTGTAAGTTTCAAATGGCCATATATTTAGTTGAACAATTTACTTACATGCTTATATATACAAGTACAGTCGCAAGAAAAATCATTGCGTCGCGCTATTTACGAGTACGTATTATTATCGGTGATGCAGAGGTCACTAATACTTTTGAACTCCTGCAATTGAGTAGAGTTATACGTCACTCAGCGCTTCTACCACTTATGCTATGGTGATTGCTCTGAAGAACCTTTTGACTTCATCCCATCACCTTCTCCGTTCCTTCATAGGAGTACGCATGCTACCATCCGGAGTCACCGCTTGTGTTGTCTCGAACATTACATCGCACACAAAGAAATTTGGTGACCCATTTCTTTGTCGCACTTCCAAAAGATTCAATAGTCTACCAGCACACGTTTTCTCTCCCTCCAATGATGTGGGGCCCTGCAAACAAGGCGTAAAGAGGCACCTTGTGGGCCGGCAGTGTTGGGGTGGCTGATGCTACGTTGTTTTTACGCTATACCAGTTCTACGCGTCTGGACTCCATTTCCACTTAACATCAGGTGGAGTGGAGTTATTTGCCGCGTTAAATTTATGTAAAAAAATACTTTGTCATAACAAACAATTCATTCAAACATTCTACGTAGAAAACTATTTCTAAAGAGGTAATAAGGTTATTATGCAACCGCTGTTGACGCAATTGCAGCGGCTGGTTTACGCAAACTGTCTATTATGAACTGGATTAGACTGCAATTGAATGGCACCGGCAGTGAGCCGAGACGGCACCCCCTACCGATACCCGATACCCGATATCCAGGAATATGAAATAGATACTAATAAATGAACTACTTGATGCATTCAAAGAAATACGGAATTACGGGTACAACTTTGTAATAACGTTTGAATTTTCTTTTAGCATTAGCTGTGGTGTGCGACTTCGTTTGTTTGGAACCTTACTTCATTATCTAGTTCAGCATCATTAATTGCATTTTAACTTTGGTGTGCCCATTTGCACACTGTCTAGAGTAGGGCGAAATGTAGGGAGATACCCATATAACTTGCGGGTCGCTCAGTTAGATAATAGGGAAATGTATATTATCTTTCTTTATCAAGGGAAGAACTTATTAATAAATAAATCAAAATCTTCTTGCGTCACTTATGTTACCTACTTACCTATGTTAATATAATGCGATAACAAGCAATAAAACTTAGTACTTTTTACATTGTTATTCACCCTTATTCTCTAAGTATAAGTGATATTGTCCCCTGAATAAAATTGCCTATGGGCGACAATGCCCATGGTAGTTTTAAAGCATACCGTATCACTGACAGACATATCTAATTACTGTGCTTAATACATTATATGTAAATTATAATAAGATCTTCCCTAATTGGGTTCTACAATTATGTTTTATTTTTACCGACGACCGCAAATAAGAGAGCTAATTTAAAAAAATCTATGTATTAACTTATCATAACATAGCATATACGATGCATTGTCACTCAGAAGTTCAGGACGTGCACTAAGCCATTTTAGGTGTCGGTTACAGGATCAAAACTGTCACCTAACATGGCTAAAGAGTTACCTAAAACTTAGGAGTTACAAAAAAACGGGCATTGCTATAATATTTTTAAAACTTAACCTCTACAGAAATTTCTGATATTTCCTTTACTCATAGTGATATCGGTGACACTGTTATAAATAAAAGCCAAAGTAATGGTTGGGTTGTTGTGGTAAGTGGTTCTTATGTAGTTGGCTATTAGAACCGATTATTAAAAGGCTGTAGGACTAACACCACTTTATTTATTAACAGTCTTACAAATAAAACATTTTTAATCATCATCATCTAAGCAATTACATAAGTAATCAGTTGCTTCAATTTTAAGCGTCTGATTAGCAGCTCTCACAAATAAAACACTTTAATCATTTGGTTAACTAAACATCGATACTGTTGAAAAAATTTTTTCAACATTGTGTTTTTGTAATTTGTTTCGCAACAAAATTTGCGTTAAAATTATATAAACAAATTAAAAACATTTTATAAATAGCTAGCCTACTTCTTAACTGATCTTTAGTATTTGTAAAAATATTATGATCAGATGTTAATGACGGCAGTTGTTGACATTGAATTGGCGCCTTTGGCTTTCAAAGTAAAAAAGTAAATAGTGTTGAATAATTTCGGCGGGCTGGTTAGAACCACGATAGCTCAATTGGAAGAGCACCTGACCCGGTATGTCAGAAGGGTGCAGGTTCAAATCCTGCTCGTGGAAATTTTTTCAACATTGTGTTTTTGTAATCGATACTGAGTTTGACTTAAGAAATAACGTTATTGTAACGTTAAAGTTTGGCATAATTGTGTAGAAGTCTTTGCTTTTGCGCACATAAAAGTATATATTCAAACCGCACGAAGCCATTAAAAAAAAAAAAAGTATATATTGACTTTTGACATCTTAATAATAATAAGTTTGTATTGTATCCGTGATTTAGTCCTGTGCTGCGCTTTGATGGGTTTCGTTTATTAATTAATTGCTCGCTGCATAATTGAAATTTGAAAAATTTTTGCATGCATGTGTAAATCGGATGACAATGCAAAATTATTATGACATAAAGCTGATCTGATGATGGAACCGGAAGGTGGCCATAGGAACTCGGTAGTTAAACGACACAACCCCATCGAGTTTGAACTCGTTTGATCCATCTTGACGAGTACTTTGGTGCTAGATGATAACCAGGGTCTGATGATGGAGCTGGAAGATGGCCATAGGAACTCGGGAAAATAAGTTCGTGCGTTCGTTCGTTCCGTTTGTTATGAATGTGGATTCTGTCTTTGAAAACTAGTCGTTTTCGTGTAGTCGTGCTATAAAATTCTAAGAAACTGTCATATTGTGCTAGTGGCGCCTGTAGCTGTAATAGGGTAATCCCTAGGGTAATTCCTATTACCGCCAGGCCTATGTCATTAATGAATATACTACAGCTCTGAGCCAGACGGCATTGGTGTAATCACAAATTCAAGATCTGTATGCTAAGAGTTCTGCAAATTGAAACAAAAGAACAAACAACTTCAACCAACTTTGTTAAAGTTTGCTTGAAGTGTTCCACTCAGAAATTAATATCTGAATTGCATTGAATCCGTTGCAATTCAGATATCAATTTCTTTCCTGTTGCAATATTGAAACTGTTTCAGTTTATTTATTTCGTTATCAGCATATAATCGTCAATGTCAGGGGTCGGGCTTACAATATAATGCTCTCATATCCGGAGTACCTAAGAAGATTACATACAAAAGGCTCGAAATCAAGTCATTGCTACAATTGGCAAACGTTATTTATTGTCACGCTTTTCCAATATGAACTAAACATTTAACGGCTTCGAACGCAAACTTAGTATGAATATTATAAGTATATAAATACCCTATGTCTCGGCTGGCTAAGTCAGCCCGTGACCACTGACGGCCAGTGCCACTCTGCCACTACGACGGGTATACCCGATACTAGATAGGTATACCCGGCAGTTTAGTTTAAACGTAGAAGTTTTAGTTCTTAGCTCCGGGACGTCCGCGACGCAAATGGCTGGACGAAATCAAAAAGTGACCTGGAATTAGTTATCGCTAATTAAAACAAGCTATGTGATGGTATAGCAGAAAATTTTGTATACTGATCTCAAAACTTCAGTATGAAGTTGGCAAAACGTTTTGTTTATTAAAAGTTGTTTATAGGCGGTTGATAAATGTTCCATTGTCCCTAGGTACGTTAAAGACAAAAAGCAATTGCGCGCTGAAATTGCTGCTGAGGACCGCGAGGAGAGAAACCTCACGAAGTCGCTAGACGAGAAGGGCAAGCTCATCATCGAGATGAAGACTTCCCTGCAGCAAATTAACGAGCTACTGTCCAGTGTAGGTCAGTCAGTACACGGGTCGTGACCGTTTCAAATTTATTATCATGAAATTTTCCAGATAACACTCGTGGTTGAGAGTGCATGCGGTAATAGATTTCCACTTATTTGTAACTTCGTTAAGTTGAAACTGCAGGTATGTAGCTATTATTTCCCGAACTGACTTGATGTTAAATTAGAGAGCGATATAATATAATTTCAATTTAATTTATTTTAATTTTAATATAAATTATAGTATCGAACAACATTATTGTTATTATAATCTATCAATATACTTTTCTGTAATACACACGTAAATAATTAAAAATATATTATATAATATTATATTATAATGAAAACTAGCACTTTGCACGCGACTTCGTCCGCGTTTATTTCGTATTTTTCCGAAATAAAATTAATACTCCATTTAAAAAAATATATAAATATAGCCTAATCTACGTTACCCGCAAGGACTGTGTAATGCTATCAATGAAAGAGTTATCGAAATTTGAAAGTAATTCCAGAGATTCTTCAACTTTGTCTCAATAGAGACAAAGTTTGTCTTTGTCTAATAATAATTAGTATAAATTTTAATGTAATCGGAGAAATAAAATAAAATAAAAATGCTTTTATGAAATAATAGAGTTACAACAGTACGTATACATTATTACTAGTAAACTAGGTAATCCTGTCTATGGGGACTTACATAGGTAGTAAATATATTTTTAATATATTTGTATTATATATAATTAATTAATTATATTAATTATTATTAATTATTAATTATATAATTAATTATATAATATATTTGTAATACATTTTGTCTATGGCTAAGTGAACAACAAAAAAATAAAAATAAAAGTCTATTGTAAGCTATACTAGCAATACGAGTACAACCGAATTACCGATACAGATTATACGACGTAAATCACTCTTTCACCCCAGCCCAAAATACCAATACCTACTCTATCTAGCCCTACTTAAAACGATATCCTTACTTGGGATCAGTGTTACTGTAGGAAAATGACATTAACACTGCTAAAGGAGATGCGGCAGCCGAACACACAATGAGGCGGTAGACAAATTTGTTCATATTAATTAACTAGGGTTTGTCAATAACAATTCTTAGTCAATTATAGTCAATCTTTTATTAGAACGTGTAAGTAATAAACCACAGCTATAGTTGAGTTCAGTGTAAAGAGATGGCAACGTTGTAATTAACGGTACAATCAATCAAAGTCGGCAGTTCATTATAAGGTAATCAGCTGGTGATTAATTTCGCTAAGCAAATTCACATCGTGACTCGACAGAAAGACTGCAATTTTTATATTGTGTTTGTTTGACTATCCGAGTTAGTTTGCGTGCCCTTTGTTTGATCTTTGTGAAATAGTTTGTTCTGCGGGAGCCCTTTTGTTTTTACTGATAAAAGTTAACTTAATACCCTACCACATTTAAAAACAATAACCTTGCCTAGTTCTTGTAAGATTATTTAAGTGCTTGGTTTCCGAGTGACAATCTATAAAACAAAAACAAAAAGACTGCTCTGCTAAAGTTTCTCACTTAGTAGGTCCCGAACGAACCTCATCCACTCCAACGATTTAGTCTGGCAGGCCATTGCCACATAATCCACCATTATTTCACATTAATATTCGACATAACACAAATTTTTGAAAATAAAACTAAACCGCAGACATGACTCTTTACTTTCCTGCCAAGAAGTCACTCAAAAGCTTAATACATCGCGCTCGAGCAACTCACACATCGACCCCTTGCACGGACACGGATCTTGGAACAGCTCGGAACAGTTGCGAGATTTCGTGTCTGTGGGAGGTTGTCTATGTGTGCGTTGCTCGAGCGCATCGTATGAAAGCTACCTTCTGCAGTGTTCTTATTCTGATGGTTGTCACTGGTTTGTCTACCCAATTAATATATTGGTTATTTTATCGGACTTATCTCAGGTGCGGCAAACGCGCCCCGGCCTTATGCGTCGGTGCCTCCAGCCATACAATACGCCTTGGAAGAGATGATCCAGCCGGTACCGGAAGTTGAAGCGGACTGTAAGTTTAACCAATTTGCCTCTTTTATTTCCTTAATTAATGGCCTGGTGCGGTGCCTGGTGGCACATTTAGCCTTTTTAGTGTCAAAGTAATGTAGATGCTGTAGATACTTAGTATTTTTATATTTAATAGTTATGGTGATAGGTGATGATGATAGAAATGTTTTCGAATGACGCGGATTTGTTGAGAGTTTGTAAGGCGCGGGGGACACACAGAAAATACGTAAGACGCGGATTTTTTTCAAAACATGGCCTAAAATATAGTACTATTGGGGAATTCAAGAAAAATAGTGTACTATACACATTTATTTTTAGTAAGTAATTATTTATTTTTCCATGTATACTTGTTATTAGTCTTAGCTTTGGTTAACAAAGTCTTATTATTTTTAAAATGATATAGGAATCTGAGCAATTTAGATCAATATTAAAATATATTATTTTTCTATAACGAATAGTACAGTTCAGTGAAATATAGCACGATACTTAATAATAAAGTACGGGTGGCAACCCTTGAGTGTGACGGCGACGCGCGAGTACCGCCCGGCACCCGCGCCCCCGCCCGCTCCCTCCTCCCTCGTCCGCCCGCACCCGTGCCCTGTCCTGTCTGTATGTTTTACTAGGGCGCAGACGAGTAAGCGTCGTGCTGGCACCCTGTCTTTTCTATATGTTTTGCGTCGCGACGCTTCTAGTATTCATTTTGTATGGGACGCGGAAGAGATATTTGCTCGCGCCCCGTCCGCGTCTTACGTCTTTTCTGTGTGTCCAGCGCTTAAAGTGACATTACGGTGTTTTGTTTCATTTGCCAATACTCATGCACGTCTACGAACAAAACTTTTAGTAATCTATCATTATTGCACACTCATAGAAAGTAAGCAAATCTGTATATTTTTTTATTATTATTTAACAACGGGCGGGTTAGCGCTTTGCCTACATGTCACATGATGGTAGATAAATGACGCAAATCGAGTATACACACACCGCACCCAGCTACCAACTAGTAACGCAGGCAATGGTTCCGATATTCCACATGAAATAAGTGGCTTTGTCGTGTTTTGTGACTGGCACCTAGTTTAAATGTAGGTATACAATCCAGCCAGTACCTAGGACTAGGACACAATTAAATTATAAGTTCTACTTCACGAGTCTGCTAATGCAATAACGTCTCAATAGTGTGTCAGTAGCCTGATTTCGACATTAGAACTATACGAAAAATGACAAAAACAGGCCACCGACACACGATTGTGGGAGTCTTATTAATAGCAAAATCTAATCCCAGTTGCCGCAAAGGCATAAAGGAAGGGTTCCATCCAACATTCTGTGAAAAATAAATCTCATTGTCGTGTAGATGGTGTCCAATCCAGTCGGTAGTTACTCAAAGTAGATATAAAATAGAAAGCAAGTTTACTATATACCGATATAATTATTGTCCCCATTTCTACCGCGCCATACATCCAACTGCCGCTCAGCCGCCACCGCCAACACCAGTTTCGACATTCTGTAAAAGTAAATATTTTTCTCGTGTTTCGTTTCTAGCACTCAGTTGACTAAATGAAGGTGTCCGTTCTAGCCAGTACTTAGGTTGGATATAAATTAGCAAGTATACCGACATATTGTAGCCATTAGTACAGCGCCGGCCGTACGCCCAGGTGCCACCCAGCTACGCAGAACTTGCCTCTGACATGCTCTACAATAAGGCTCTTCGTAGACATAGCAACTTCAGTTGAAGAAACTATCAACTTTGCAAAAGTTTTCGTTAAACGTTGCTAGTTGCAGCAACAGTTTACGGTTGCCGCAATTCTAAATAAACTTTTAAAATCCATATTCCACAATCGGTGTTGTCCAGTTGGGGAAACTAGCAACTTGACACTCTTGTACAAATTTAACAGTTACTTATTGCAGCTATTGAAAACTGTTGTCGATCATCGAAACTCGCAACTAGAGTGGCTATGTCTGCGCAGTTTCTTGAGGTATATTAAAAAAACCAAGCTAATAATAAATAATAATAAGTACCTAATCTATAATGTTTGAACGATTCAAAAGCACTTTTATTAAGTTTATTTGCAATAAAAAAATATGACTTTTTAACTATAGAAACAGCTAGTTGCGAGTTGCCTGTTGCCGCAACACGGAGATAAAAGTTGCTCTGTCCGGAGCGAGCGCAAGTGGAGCTGTCGCGTGACGTATTGAAGTGATTTGTCAATGTGGTGCGGGAGCTGTAGCGCTAAGCTTTTTCACAGTGCCACGGCGAAATGTAACGTTCTGTAATTTGTTATATCGTTTCATGTTTTAATACAGAATGTGGGTTATCATTTATTTTCGTTTTGTCTTACTTAGGCTTGTTTCACACGTACCACAACCATACCGCACCTTTTTTTTTTTTGGGAGAGATTGCTGATTGCCTCTACGGCATTTTCAGCTTCACCGGGCTTTTTTGGGGGCGGCGAGGAACGTAAAGGGTCCCTCGAGCCGTGTCAAATGAATCACCTTCGGAGGTTTTCTAGAGGGAACGGCATCGCGCACTAGTGCGCGTCCCCGTGCCCTACTAGATTCTCCGAAGGGTTCGGATCGGATCGGTAATACCACACCGTCGCGACAAAAGGTGGTCAAGCTGTAGTTACGTGTGCATAGTGTCGCTGCGGCTTCTTGCGGTTGCGTTGTGTTACTTACAAAATGTTTGCGATATTGCCGGCCGCTAGCTCGCGGTATCGCTGGTGGTTGCGTTGTGGTTGCGATGACGGCAAAATGTAGCCCGTGTGTATTCAACTATTAATTTTCATACAAATTAGCGCCTTGAACTGTCGTTCGATTTGTTTTGACTGTGGGAGTGACATATAACGAATCAACACTGTCTGTTTGGCCAACTAACAACAAAATAGTGTCAGAATCATCCGGTGGTTCTGCCGCCTTCTGCCAACTTCTGCCGGCTATTGCTGACCGTCTAAGATTCCTGTTAAAGAGCGAAAGTCGGCAATAAGAAATAAAACACAACCAATACGTTAAAAAAAATTACAGGGAAATCAATTTCTTGTTTCCTTGCGGACGAGCAATCGCTTGGTTTTTGCAAAATTATGGGACCGAGTACCATCTTACCCCCGTTTTTATAAACGAGTAAAACCTCATACTGAAGCAAAGTAATTGCTTAAGTAAAATTTTGTATTCTTTAGTAAACCGATGAAGTTAGAAACGTCAAAGGTTAGAATTCTTGGCCAAGCAAGAGTCACCAATATCTTTACTCAAGCAATCTAGTTAAGTTTCCCAAAGAATTCATAGTGACAAGCTTGTGACAAACTATAATTGAGGTTATATTCCGTGTGACAGTTTGTGTTATGTCTAAAATAATATAAAATTGATGAATTGGACAATAACAACAATACTTTTATTTAATTGAATAAGAAAACTTCTATTCTAATTCAAACGTTGTTTGTATATAAAATTAAATTAGTTCTTAGTGACATTTCTAAGAACAAAGTAATTGCTAAGTAATGGCTTGTTTATAAATACGGCTGTAAGACAGTCACTTTGCGTCAATGTGACGAGTGATGGTTTTGATTGTCAATGCAGCCCGGCGTCCCATTGATCAATCATGCCACTCGGTGACCGATGCCGCTTGCCGATACCATAAATCATTTAATGCATCACAAATAACAGTCAAAACCGATGGAGGATAGTTCACGTTCTTATCATCATCACTATTGACGTAATTAAAAAGATAAATTGTCAATTATTTGCCTGTGTTCGTGTTCTATTAGGGGTTAAAGTATGAAATTGCTGATTTTTACTGAAAAATTGAAATTCGTTTTTTTTTAATTTAACATATTTATTTAATCGAAATAATTACTATTATTATCGATACATTGCTGCCATCTAATAGGAAGGTCATTTATGCCTTTGCGATAGAACTCTCGTGATCTAGATTCGACAAACTGTGTGAAAGCATTTTGTACTGCCTCTTGAGAAGAAAACTTTTTATCACGTAGAAAATTTTCCAAATCACGAAAAAAATGGTAGTCCGTTGGAGCAAGGTCTAGCGAATACGGAGGGTGACGAATGGTTTCTAATTGCAGTTCTTGTAGAGTTAAAACGGTTTCTCGTGCTGTATGAGGTCTCGCGTTATCATGGAGCAATAATGGTGAAGATCGATTCATGAGTCAGGGCTGTTTCACTGCTAGTTTTGCTATCATTGTTCAAAGTTCGGCACAGTAGAAATCTGCCGTTATTGCTTGACCAGATCGGAGTGAATAACACCATGCTGAGACCACCAAACAGTTACCATTACCTTTTTATTGGTAAGCTTTGCTTGACCAGATCGGAGTTAATAACACCATGCTGAGACCACCAAACAGTTACCAGTTACCACCTTTAGGACACTGTTGCGGCGTTTGACCTGGGGTCAGCCATTGCATTTTCTGCTTACGGTTATCGTAAAGGATCCACTTTTCATCACATGTCACAATTCGATCCAATATTCCTTCATTTCTGTATCGATTCAACAAGGCAACACAAGTTTCAACATGCGTTTCTTTCTGCAGATCATTCAAATCATGAGGCACCCATTTCTCATATTTTTTTATTTTGTTGATTTGACGCAAATGAGTCAATACTGTTGGTAAGGTAACGTTAAAACATGCCGTTAATTCCTGGGTAGTTTGGCTCGGATCGGCTTCTACCATCTCTTTCAATTCATTGTTATTCACCTGTGTGGGCGGTCTTCCACATGGTTCGTTCTTCAAATCAAAGTTTCCATCGCGAAAGCGTTTAAACCAAAATCGCACGGTGCGTTCATTAGCAGTCCCCTCTCCAAACGCAACATTGATATTGCGAGCTGTTTATGCCGCGTTAGTTCCGCGTCGGAACTCGTATTCAAAAATAACTCTAATTTTTGAAGTATCCATCTTTCTTGTCTAAGCTGAATAAAAAAACAACTGAAAGTTACCATGCGAAAAAAGTTTCACTCAAAAATCTCAAACCATGAAGGTCCTATGTCAATTCGAAGTACCTAATACAAAAAACGGCAATTTCTCATACTTTAACCCCTATTACATATATATACCTAGTACAATACAGATTACATTACAATTATTTGAACGTAAACAATCTAGTTATTGTTAAATCAGCAGTAATGGTTACAGATAACATGAGAAAGAAAATAATGAATTTGAAACCCTTTCGCTCTGAGGTTTCAATTTCCGATTTATGTAGGAACAAAATATGTGTGTTTCGTAGGTTTATTATAAGCACATTCGATTTATATTTATGAGTACCTGTGTGTGAGTTTATACAAGCATAGAACATTTTAAATAACTTAGTTATAGTATAGTAAAATATGTTATCTAAAATTGGTCTCATTGAATAAAATTACAATATTTTTAGATTTTCTTTAAACTCATAAGATATCATAAATAAGTAATTTTGACTTTATTACAAATTAGAGTAAAAGTGGCAAAACACGGAATATCTACGCTTTTCTTTATTGGAGTTATTTTTTTATTTATTTATTTATTTGCAACACAAACAGGTAGATACAATACATTGTGAAAAAAAAACAGTTTAGAACTAGATACTACCCTTAAATAGTGTTGACAGCATGCTAGATTACAAACAGTTGTTACCCCATAATATAGCTTTCAATATTAAAAATAACGAACCATGTGTCAAAAAACATTGAATAAAATTCTTCTTTACCAAATAAACTCATTATTCCTTATTCTTTGTCGTACTTTATTTGCTTTATTTATCATGCTACATACCTTCCTTTAGTATCAGTTTCACGTTGACAAACAAAATTAGGATAACCCTTACTCTGCGGCGCGTTGTATAGCTCGTAATCCTACTGCAGTACATCACCGTCTGAGACGTATTGGAGCAGGATTTGCGTGTGTTTAACGTTTGGAAATGCTAACTCAGTTAGTCCAGCCGGCGGGGACGTATTGAAGTAGCAATTTTATATACGCGACCGGGCGCGTTAATCACTGCACCATCAAGCTAATTAGCACGGTGGTAATAGTTTAAATATTCGCTCGACAGTTGAAAAGCTGATACTTACCGCGCGCCAGAAGCTGAACGTGCTGATCCAGGCGGTGTCCAAGATGGAGGTGACGCCGGATGTGAAGGCGCGCGCGAACATATTCTACCACAGCATCCTGGCCAGGTCCATGCGCGACAACTACAAGGACGAGGTGGTCGCTGAAGGAGGTGACTCTAAACTTTACTGCCTTAATAGTAAATTAAAATAAAATCAAAACGTCGTTGGAAAGGAAAAACTGCTTAAGCGCTATTAGGGCATTCATGTTTTTGGCTCTCTGAAATTTTGCTCTTTCCGCCGAAGAAAATTTATTTTTCAGTTTGAGCTACAATTATAATTATTGAGCTCTTAAGTATGCTACTACGCCATTGGTTCGTAAATATACAAGGCGAGACTGAGAAGAACAGACATGAAATTCAACAAGGGCATTGCTTTTCTCCCTTTCTGTTACAGCGATGAATATTGGAAAATGGCCTCCCTATCAATAAAGAAACTTTCATGAAATATATTGGCTAGGTCTAACTTGATCGGTGGAGCACATTGGACTATGCAAAGAGAAACCAAACTTTCAGAGGCGGTTGCACTTAGTATCAGTCATTGTTCAAGTGTCTCCGACACGAGTTACGTAGGAACGTATTCCCATTTTCATTTTCCCATTACAAAAGGTTTCTTTTTGTCCCACAATATAGAAAACCTTGGCCTACATGACACCTGATGATAAGGTCGAAAACCGAAACGCACTTCATCCAAATTGCCACTACTTCTAAAGTAGTCACATCTGGAATTCGTAATTACTCGTACTTGTACGGCTTGTACACACGCCTGCACATCAACCTACCACAAAATCCTCAATGTCAATGTCAAATTTCCTCAATAGACTTTGAACTTTATGTATATGGCATATGGTTGAATATTTAATAAAGAAATTTAACAGTTTTGGATAGGTTGATGTGCTGGCGTCTGTACCGTATGTATTGGCTATATAATCTCAAACTGTCGTAGCACAACCATGCTACTAATATTGCTGTTATGGCGATAGACTTAGGCAAGATGGTGAAAACAAGTCAGGCGAACTTCAAACCAGGCCAAAATTAATACAAATATGTATCCACTGGGAACCTGAACCGCTGGGTCTGGATCTAAGCACAGATACACTTTAACAATAGCGAAACTTAGTTTTGTTGTTGTAAAATTGTGTCCGTGACGCGTTACGTAGGTAACTAATTTTAATAAAACGAAGTTAAGTATGCTATATAGTTTCATGTATCTAGATAATTTTGATGCAATGCTTGATGATGAGAATCATTGAAAAGAATGTTGAAGTATCTCCGAGAGACAAGTTACGTAGAAACGTATTTCAATTTCATTTCAGAAAAAGATACTCTGGATAGCTTCTTCCGTCTCGATAATTTAGCTTGAACGCTTCGGAGAATCCATAAGGTTTTAAGAAAGTTCCCTATGGAAGTGGAGCCCTCTCCTGAAATGCCTCTTGATTGGCTATCGTTTAGGTAACGAGCTGAGGATTTTCTTAAGATTCTGACCATACCTTATACATATCATGACCGGACGGTCACGATTTAAATGCCAAAAGAAGCAAACAAGAAAATATCTCCAAAATAAATAAATTGTTATTTATATTGGCACCTAATGCCGACTCGAAATACTTACTGGAGTCGGTCGGTTTATTGTCATAAATTTAATTTTATTGTAAGTTGATTGTGGCAGATACTGATATCATCGCTATCACCCACATCGCCACAAAGAAAGGACGATACTTATCGAAATCATTTTTATTACGAAACGTTTTGAAATGATATACTTTTAATTAGAATCAATACCGGTAGGATATCTAGATTGCTACCGAAGTGCGACGTTAAGGGACTGGCCTTTTTACATTTCGGTATTGTTTACTAATTTTAAAGTATAATTTTCAAATCAATATGGCAATTATTGTGGTGTTCGCGCGACATTACGCGTAGATAAAAATTACTCATTATCAGATAATCAAATAAATTCTTACAGCCTTCGATAATATTCTCTCTGAGTAGGCCAAAAAATACCTCTCTAACTTGAGAGCTATA
This sequence comes from Eudonia truncicolella, assembly GCA_949315975.1. NCBI lineage: Eukaryota > Metazoa > Arthropoda > Insecta > Lepidoptera > Crambidae > Eudonia > Eudonia truncicolella. The sequence continues at coordinate 7,433,686 of OX438825.1, read as the reverse complement.
ATATTTAATAATTGAGTAACTTGAGACAGATTCAGATAGACAGACACCCATTGTCCCAGAGAAGTAAAGGCTTTTACTAAAACGCACAATAGAAATTTTAAATATAACCTGCTGTTATATTGTTATTTACACTTGTCTTTTCAATAACGCCACTCCATTGTGCCGAGACATCGCTGCCAACGTCATACGTGTACACGTAATGTGATCTAAATGCGTTTTCTCAAAAGTGCTGTCATTTCATTATCTCGGGGGTGGCTTACACATTAGAAAACAAAAGAATGCTTAACGCATATAAGGAACCACAACAAAGCCTTTTGTGTTATGCCATTAGCGATGGCGTGTTTCGAAAAGATTACATGTGGAAAATATTGAAGCGTTTACGTCCCTACAGCTTTTAATCTTAGAATAATGGTGAACGCAACATAAACTAGCTTACTATACAGACGAAGACTGGAGTATAAACACTGCCTTAAGTCACTTTGAAATAGTATAAGACTTTAAACTACTTTTTGAGGTGGCATGACAAAAAAAATTTTGTTGACTGTTACTTTGAAAAAGCCAATGCAGATTTGTCACTTCACGATCGCAAGCAAACGAATTTGAGCTCAGCTGTCATAGTTGCATAGTTGTTGTTAGTTTGTTCGCCTCATTGTAACAGCTTGGATCAAAGGGTTGCCGTCTGCACATAGTACTAGCACTTTTGTGATATAGCAACGTTATACGGACGCTTATGAGGTTTTTGCGTTTGAGGTGTGATTAATTTTACAACACATGTTGCCCTTTTCACGTTTTGCACGTTTACCCACTTCTTAAGTCGTATTTGCGTGTTTTGTAGATGTAAAAGTAGGTTTTAGTAATTCTATGACATGACACGTTAAGAACTGGAAATATTAAAAATGTTGACTTGATAAAGATTTCGTCAGTTTGGGCTTAATGTGTTTCTTCATCATCATCATCACAATCGCAGCCAATAGGCGTCCACTGCTGGATAAAAGCTTCCTCAAAGGATCACCACAACGACCGGTTTTAAGTTGTAAAGTATTTATTATGTACTAGCGGCCCGGCCCTGCTTCGCACGGGTCGACATTTTTTTTTATATAGCCTATGTTACTCAACGCTAATGTAGCATCCTAATGGTGAAATTTTTTTGAAGTCGGTCCAGTAGTTTTTGCGTTTATTCGTTACAAACATACATAAAAAAATACAAAGCTTTCCTCTTTATAATATTATTAGTATTATGTATGACATAAATTAGGACCGCCAATGGCCCTCAGCATTTGATTATTATTTTGTTTTGGTTGGTGATAGCCATCACCATTTTGTCAATATGTCGCCATTCACAGCGAAAATGTTGGTAGCATTCTTTTGTTCCGGCAGATAGTTAAAAGATGGCCAGTTCCACAGTAGTGACAATTTTTGATGAAATGTGCATTCATCATCGTTATCAGCTGATAATGATTTGAAAGCCAAGCCAAGCCAAGCCGTTGTAGTATAATAAAATTTTTTGCTACCTAAGATGGTAAACCAGTTAGCTAATCTAACACTTACTTCATTAAAAATTGCTTTAAAACTTTCATTTCTCCGCAAAAACTATACTTACTGAATATTTGATGTTGCTAAAGCAGCGTACACTAAGGGTGAGTTACACGTTTTCGTCGAATCGTCCGTCAAAAGAACAGTTTTGCGAAAAATTTGTTGTGTTGTTATTAACACTATGTAATAATCGTTAAAATGACGATGATAGACGTCACTTTTTAACGTTAATGCCAAAGTGGCAGTCAAATGTCAGTTATTATTATTTATAACTAGCGGCCCATCCCTGCTTGGTACGGGTAAACATTTTTTTAATATAGCCAATGTTACTCAGCGCTAATGTAGTTTTTGAGTTTTTTCGTTACAAACATACATACAAAAATACAAAGCTTTCCTCTTTATAATATAAGTGTAGATAAAATTTATAATGGTTGCGTAGCTATTAAAAATTCTTATACCTAACGAACAATGGCCACATAAAGAAAACTTTTCCTTTCCTTGCTTTGAGGACAAATGTATCACACCTGACTAGCAACCCTTTTTACTTTAACGTTAGCAAAGTATTGTATGGTGCAACGCATTGTACTCTAGTATTGTACTCTAGCTAACAGAGGTTAGTGAGGATCGTCAATGTTAAAGTTATCTTAAACAGTTACATTGACCGGAGTTTTGGTGCAATCCACTCTAAGTCAACGCAAACCATTTGTATGTACAAACTACTAATCAGAGAAGAAGATAAACATTAAAGTCATTAAATGTTAAGGTTCAAAACTGAACTGACTATTTAAACCCAATGAAAGCAAAGAGATTAAAGGTATCCACTATTAAAAATGATTGTTCCGCTACTCCACGTGACCTCTTAGCGTCGATTGGCTGTGTGAGCTTTGCAAGCAATGTAATCAAGCCCAATTTCATAATGGAAAGATATTTCATTATGTCATTGGTATATTTGTATTGTTGTTTATCAGTCGTTGGCTAAGCGGTAAGCGCGTTCGTTAATCTTGTTTTTATAAAAAAACAAATGAAAGTAAAAAACATTTATTGGAATCACATAACAATAACACAATTAAAAATACAACAGGTAACAAAAAAAAAAGACTCTTTATACATTGCGCACTGCCATGTAATGCCAACACTGTGTACAGCTCGGTATCTATACGCAGTAAGCCAGTCCTGCTGCACTGGTTTCACCTTACGAATTCAAAAATCAAAATCTCCAAATATCTTTATTTTGTGTTTTTGTAAAATATAAGAGCTTTGTAAACTATAAACTGGACGACTTGTGGCTGCGTCTAGTCGCCATTTTAGTAGCGGCGTTGTCGTTTCCAATGGCGTCTTGTCGCCGCGACTAGACTTGGAGCTGTCGCTTGCGTCGGCGACTAGTCGTTACTACAGACGTCGTGCAGGAAGCGATCATTAGTAGTAGAGTATTCGAGAGAGACGGCCGTGTGGGTGATCTTGTGAGTGAATATGAAGCCTCTAGTTGCACGTACCTTGGTGCTTATCCTGCGAATGCGAAGGCGCAGAGTACGACGAATTCATCGCCGTTATTGGTTCCATCCAATACTAACCTCTCGCCAAGAACGTGGGCAGTTTTCTCTGCTTTTTGATAAGCTCAAAATGAAACACGAAAAATTTCGCGCTCACAGCGAAACTGACGCTCACGACTGTCGCACGACTGTCGTCGTGTGTGCGCGTGCACAAAGCGCCTAGACGCAGCGACAAGTAGCGAGCGCGTGCGATTCCCCTAGCTTGTCGTCGTGACTCTGCGACTCTGACGCCAAGTGTGCGGAGTTTTGAACAAACTATATGAAAATTGTCGGCCTCAGCCTGTCGTCGCATCTAGTCGCCGAGCTGTCGCAGTCGCGTGTCGCCTAGTGTACAATTTTGTTAAGATTCTCCTACTGTTTTCGATAGTAATAATTAGATAAGCGTTTTACTATTTTATAACGTTTACAACGACAACGAGTTTATAACGGCTTTATGCTACCACTTGCCTTACAAATAAACAAAGAATAAGGTCCGAATAGTATTCCGTCTTTTATTGTCTCTTTACTCTAAAAAACTATTCGGACCTTATTCTTTATTTGTTATACCTTATTGTTTATTTGTGAGGGGTAAGAGTATAACCTCACGAAAATGTCAACGTGCTAAGGTTGAATTTTTTCAATAAATAAATTCAATATTATATACAAAATAAATTAAAAGTAAAAAACTTTTTTTAAAAAACAAGCTTTTAGGTATTTAAATGCGCTAAAAAGAAAAAAAAAAACAACTTTTACTTTAAAACTTTTACTGTCAACTTATAACGTCATTTTACCTACACAATTTATATGATATAAAAGCTTGTCGCGAGATTTAAGTAAGTACCTACTCGTATTTACTTAGATTGAAAATTATAATAGTTGAAATCAATCACATTAAGTTATTTAATTTACTTGTTTATCTACACAAGTAAATCTCGCGACAAGCTTTATATCATATAAATTGTGTAGGTAATTACGTTATAAATTGATAGTAAAAGATTATTTTTTTCTTTTTAGCGTAATTAAATAAAAGCTTGTTTTTTAAAAAGGTTTTTTACTTTTTATTTATTGCTGGACACGTTTCTCAGTCTGTTCATCTGATTCCTTTCATTAGCTACCTACCCATATTGTAGGCAAGGATTAAAAACTTAGTCCGCCATATTAGATTTAGAGTGACATCACTTTATTTTTCGAATTATTCTCAGCAAGCCCTTTCATTTGATACTCTTATTGTAGGAATGCATTAAAAATAATTAGTCCGCCATCTTGGGTGTGCCGCCATCTTAGATTTAGAAAAACGTCACACAAGTGACCATACATTGTCATCCGAGCTGAACATATACACAAAATTTCAGCTCAATCGGTTGAAGATATCTGCTTCAAAATAGAGTTGCAACTTGCAAGATTCCACCCGAACAAATTATATACATACCTACATTGCAAGCTAAAAAAAAGCTTGTAAAATCTCCAGTACTTTCTTCTCACGTGTCACCAGGGTGATGCGAGACCGCCATAGCAATAACAAAAAGCGTGTTCGCCTAACAAACGTGCAAGTTGAGCAACTTTAGCAACGCCTGAAAACCGGACTATTGAAAGCGAGTTATATTTACCATTGTGTTTTACTAGCTTTTGTATGGCTTTGAAGCAGCCCTCCTTTTTGTTACTTTGACAAACAAATTCTCGTGTACGTCAACGTGATCGCTGTGTTCTGTGGCAAGCACCCGTCTGGGAACGTAGCCTCATTGTACGTAAAAATTATGTTGTTGTGAATATAAAAAAGTTGGTTTGTCTTACAGTGGACGTCTTTTGGCTGAGACGATGATGATGATGATTCGTTTCGTTGTTGCCCAGAAACAATATTTATAAAATACAGTAAAAAGATTAAATGCCTACCCGACCCAGCCAGGAATCGAACCTGGGTCTTCCACAATCCGGGCGGCTGCACTGACCATTATGCTAACGGGAAGGCTGACGTAAGCACTGAATTTTTACACTGCTTTTTTAATTTTTGAGTGCTTTAGCGGCACATCCATCACACATGACATGCCATCTATCTAACGGTTATTGCAACCGATGGCTATGCAGATTCATCTTTACAGATGAAATGCCACAAATTTGATAACACAACGAAATTTTAATTTTTATTTTAATTTTTAAGTGCCAATTAAATATTTATAAAATACAGTGAAAAAATTAAATGCCTACCTATTAAATGCCCCCATTGCTGTGGCACGAGCCTTCCCTCTCGATGGATAGGGAGAACCATAAACACTGCGCAGGCCCAGTGCGGACTGCGGATTGGTAACAGGGACCAACGGCTTTACGTGCCTTCCGAATCACGGAGGAGCTAGAGATGATTTTTGGACACCCATCCGATGTTCTGCCTTTGCAAAAGTTGCTTAACCTCAACAATCAGGCGTGTTAACCACTGCGCCATCGAGCTCCTCAGATTAAATGTAGAGTTAATTAAATGGACATTGAGATATTTTGTTCAACGGTTGTTTACTTGTAGGACTGATTGAGTTCGAGATGGAGGACCCTAACGTGCCGAGCCACGCCATCGTGAAGCTGCGCTCCAAACAGCTGGTGGACGCGCAGGTCAGCGAGTTCGATGTGCCGGGGGAAAAGAAGTAGCCGGGGGAAAAGAAGTAGCCGGGGGAAAAGAAGAAGCCGGGAGAAGATGGGGATAGGATGTGCCCCACGGCGAGTGACACGGCACGCCGATGTTCCAGTTAATAAAATTGTTTGCTGTCAGCTCTATGAGTGTTTTCTTATGTATAACCAGTGTTTGAAACAGTAAACCCAGGGTTCGACACCAATTTCGACGCATTTTTTTTATGCGGCTAGGTGTTAGTTGGTCTGTATTTAATTGTTAAAATATAAAAAAAACGAGCGAGCCTTACCAGTAGTCGCATATGATGTGTAACATTTGACATCTCACCTTAGTAATAAGCAATTTTAACATTATATTCTGAAAAAATACTGATACACGTCCATTAAGCAGTGACAGAAATTAACCTCAAAATTTAAAAAGGGTAAATACTGAAATATTTTTTTCGATTAAATATTATGAACTCATTTGGTTTTTTTATCAATGATCTGCACTATATCATCAACAGTAAATATTTATTAATATACTTTACGCATATAAATTAATTTACATAACACCAAACTTTATATATAACCCTATAACTTTTATGTGCACAGCTCCTCTATACAAGACATTTGACATATCAAAATGACCTTTAATAGTCATATGACACAATATGTCACAATAATATGTCATATTCATAATATTGATTTTAGGATTACACTGTTACAAACTTCCGTCCCATTTCACGAAATCACTCCCACAAATTCAAAGAAAGCGAGAGTAAAGATGTTAAACATCAAAAAACAGTTGCTGACCCCTAATTTTGATGATTAATAGAAGTGTGTCGATTACTGGTACCTCTACCCTATAGTGGGCTTTACACGAACTATCGTAATCGTAACGTTAACATCATGCTAATGTCAAATTATAATATGTAATGATGCCTGTCAATTTGTTAATTCAATTTACGGACGTTGCGGCGCTGTGCCGATTTCCATATAACATTTCACTTTTACGCAACGACAGTTTCTATTGAAGTTCGTGCTAGGCCAGCTAGGCCTAACAGTGAAAGCTTCAAATAGTTATTCTGTGTTATGTCTCGTTTACTCTAGTTAATTTGTTAGTAATAACGTTTTCATCATGGGAACAAAACATGCTATGTCTTTTCCGAACTGATACTCTGTGTACTTTGGACTAAAGAGTCGGAAACCTTAGTTTTATTAGGTACTTACCTTATTTTATTTTTACTCCCTAATTTTTTAACGTGCAACAGGTCTATCAGAATATGTATCAATTTTGTGTGTTGTTAAAGGGCTTGTACTCTGTAGTGATATATGTACTTATGTTGCGGATATAATATCTTGCGAGTGATATCTTGTGTAATATTTTGCGAATATAATATTTTGAGAATGTAATATTATGCTCACAAAGGTACTAAAGTACTTCTAGAGCTTCTAGTAAAGTTATTGGCATGGCACGGAACCTTACCTTCCATGGAACCTATCACCTACCTTCGGCGACTTTTGTTGCTGACCGTACATAAACTTTTTTTAATGTCTCTTATACCAATATTTACCAAGATGTGGCTCAACACATCTTTGTAAATACAACTAATAGCGCGGAATAGGATAGTGGCATCAGTGTTCGACAGGCCTCTATTCCACAAAGTTCTGGTAGTTCAACTAGTTGAACTAATTGGACAAAAAAAATCCAATTATTTCAACTTTGTAATTTATTTTAAAAGTTGAACTTTCTGGACTAAATTGTTCCTATTAGTTCAACTTTATAATTATTTTAAATGTGCTAACACTCAAAAGTAAACATGTAATCCTTTGTTTGGTACCTAGTCAAATGGGGACGCCGCGCGCAGACTTTAAAATAAAATACACTTTGAAGTTAAAAGAATACTGTAATTTATTTAAATGGGTACCTAAACTAATTTAACACCAATGCTCTCGATGAGCAGACCTGATGCTAAGCGGAGATTCGAAGTGTGAAAGACACCATGCCTTATTTTTTTTTTTTTGTGAGAGATTGCTGTTTGCCTCTACGGCATTTTCAGCTTCACCGGGCTTTTTTGAGGGCGGCGAGGAACGTAAAGGGTCCGTCAAGCCGTGTGAAACGAATCACCTTCGGAGATTATCTAGAGGTTTTCTTTTATACCCGTCACTTGTTGTGACCAAGACGTGAAGCGTCTACCTGGAATATTCCGGATGCTGATTCGGCATAATCAGTCCTTTGTTCTAAAAGAGCTTGCTAGACTTGTTTCTAAGAAGTCATAATCAAAAGTGTTAACTAAGGGATTATTATTTAGTTGTTGTTATAGATAAATTTAAAGCGGCATAATTGCATGGAAAACGTTTTATTTTGATACATTACTAAATAGTAAATGCACGTTATTTTCTAAAAAGGTTATCTAGGTTCGTTATATTGTGCACTGGCAGCTAGAAGTCTTTAAGAATACAATCTGATTTATAAATAACATTATGTCATTGTCATTACTGCATGGCTATTTCAAATTCAAGTGTACGTTAAAGATAAATATAAAATGGAAAACAATGAGAGTGATTTATCATATTTGAGAAAAGGCAAAAAGAGCGTAATTTTATGTGTGGCTGGTTATACATATTGTCGAATGCGACAATATGTAGACGAATCCATTGTATGGAGATGTTCATCAAAATCTTCAGGAAAAATGGCAAACGCAAGCGCAAATTGCAAGCGTTGTGCTTTATGCCTTGCTGTTAGTGCAGGCTTCTTGGCAGGAATTCTATGATGCAACCCTTGTTCGTGAAAGCGCCGCCTTATCGTAGCTCGTGACAGCCCAAATTTGCCGAATTCACAAATCGATTGCTTTAAGCTCGCTGAACAATATTTCGGTCTTGGTCGACGGTCATTCGACGAGGGTTGCCAATTGGTTCAAATCACATGGTTCTGGAGATTGCCTTCCATATTCCATCGCTCCGTCCATCGGTATACTGTATTCCTCTAAAATAAATACCATTGTTACAAAGAGTTAATAAAATGTACTACTGTGTCAGTAAATTACTAACTGATGTATTGGCAAACATCTGACATGACATGATTGTGACACATGATATTGAAATAATGTCACCAATTAGAAGAACAATATTATATAATAAGGTTTGCTTTAAATCCGAGTGTAAGGATGCAATGTAACGTTTGCTGCGTAAGCAAACGCGTACCCCAAGCGTACACTCGCAACCAACTTGTTATATATACCTTATGTCATTACGTGTATTTCTGTGTCTGAAAAATATAAGTATAGAATCGTCAAGTGACTTTTCATTGATACACCCACGCACACTCTGAGGAGTCTGTAGGTACCGCATACACACCAGTAGCGTTATCGCTACTGGTGTCATAAATGCGCTAATGTTTGTTTATACCTTACATTAGTTTTCGGCAATTAAGACTGCCGGGCTTGCTCCTTCTTTATGGGTCACCTCTTTGAAATAGTGGTTAGAGCCTTTGCTTCTATACTGAATACGGATTCTTACGGAGAGGTCTAGATGAATATTTAAAAAAAAAAACTAGAGTACGTAAATTCGAAACTGTAACAGGAAAAAAATACTAAGGCGAGGAAATAAAGAAAATGAATTACCATTTATTTATCAAATTTTTAAGCCAAAACCTTTTTTTTTCCTATATACAATTTCCTGAAGTGACGATTATGATTATTTTAATCGGATTTGTGAAATAATTTGAATTCGAATTTTTCTCAAGTGAAGCTCTCATTGTTCAATGAGAATACACTTGTGTTAAAGTCCATTTTCTTAGGTTGTTTCATATTTTTGAATACTCTGGTTGCTTGGTTACAATTGGCGGTTTGCTTGTAACATTGTATTTGGTGGTCTGAGTGAATTTATATATCTGACGTTGTTGGCGTTCCAATATATTTGCGCAAGATGGCAGGTCTCAACAAATTGTTGACTTTGGTTTAGTGAATAATAGTGTGGACTTTGGATGTTTCAAAATATTTGTTCATTGTTACTGCTACTTTATATATGACGCTGACTGTACAATCATTTCATTAGGAAGTAATATTCACTTTTAGACCACTTAAGTGTTTATATAAGACCCAGAAAAATGTCATAATAATATGACACTACAAGTTACAAACAAGGTCCAATTTTTCCCTAATTAAACTTGTGGCGCAAACAGGTGGAAATTGGAACCAACAAACACATCTCGATGTCGCCATTAATTTCATTATGGCGTTTAGTAAAGCCGACTGTTTATTTACATAATTGTGCAACTGTGCAATAGTTAGCGACTGATAGAATACATTTACAATTTATCCAGCAAATTATGAACAATACGAGATGATACACCACTTCTTTTTATGAAAATTTAGTTAATATAAACAAAGATTTTGTTATAAGATTATTCTATTTACACACATATTAATGGAAATTGTCATTAAATCGATGGCGTGCAAAAATATTGAAAGAAAACATACACATATTTGACGGTAAAAAGATGTTTGCAATGAAATATTAACTAAAATAATTTATGACACTTTCATAAAATGCATTGAGTCACAGAGTTCAACGTCACATACACATAAAAATTAACAAATCCCAATACCATATCTGAAATAATCGAATTGAATGCATAATTACAGAGACGAATTCGTTCACTCAGTCATTCATTGTTCAGATGGCAAAGAAGTTGCAATTTTCATCTTGAGGCACAATCGAATATGCCATAGACCTATTATGCGATGTGCCCACTTAGCGCCATATCTGTTGCTTTAGGGTTCTAAAGCGCGCTATAGACCTTGCTTTTAGCCACCACAGTTACAATTTTATACGCTATGGACCCTGTATGCCAAAAGTTTATTTTAGTTGCTACGCGCCTGTCGACAATAAAAGCACGAGCGCGTTGCGTTAAAAACAAAACTCAATTTCCATGGGATCGCAAGCTTACGTTCATTGAAACGCGACGGGGCGCGATGTTTCAATATACCTAGATTGTTCGAGGCCGTATTGGGGCTTTACTTTAGAGCAGCGCGTCATATTTTCCATTTTCAAAGCATTATTGTCTGTTATCAATTGTTAACAGTAGGTCGTTTCCCAGGAGTTTCTTAATCATCGCGTGTTAACTATCGCGTCGATGGAAGTCGACATATTGTGAACGATTTCCTATTATAAGTCTTGAACGGTTTTTTGTTGTAGGTATATTCTTGACTTTTCTGTGCCTAACCACAAAAGCTTACGTCATCATCGTCTTCATTGCAGTGAACCTGAACTGCCCCCGCCCACGTCCTATAGGACGTGGGCGGGCGCTGATTATAATCGGTGACCGATTTTTTAGTCGGTGAAAAAGAAACGTATGAAATTTTATGTTGCATCGCACACGTCCTACAAAAGGTCGGTGACAAAATCGATACTAAAATCTCGGCGAAAAAATCAGTCCAATTATCGGTCCTACAAAAAGTCAGTCGTGGGCGGGAGCTGTTATGCATTGGCCCAAAGCAGGTTCATGATGACTGTTGCCGTTTTATGACACCTTGAGCCAACGGCTTAGCGTGATTCTTCGAAACTATTTTAATTTGTTCATGCTACTTGGTGAACAGGCATTGCTAAAAGTTTTTTAGCAATATTGCAACCCGAGTGTGCAAGCTGATTCGTCATCGAGTTCAGCTCACCATAATCATCTTGTTAACATTCATAGGCCAGGCCTTTTCATATGCACCTTCTTTGGTTCATGTGAAGAACTACAGGTAATGCTATAATTTGTGGCTGTAACACACCACAATGACTCCATGTGTTTTCGCTTGTGTTAACGACTTACGAATAGCTACAGATGTTTTATTTACGAATGGCTTTAGACGACCATTCATCATTCCGGATACCCGGCACTACGAAAGTTGTTTAGCTTCAACAATAATAATTATTGTTATCTGCTAGTGGTAGAATCGGTAATAGGTATATCGAATTAAGTATTGAAAAAGTTTCTGTGAGTGAGTTTACTTGAAAATAAACTTTTTGCTTTTATTTTGTCATTCTGAAAGTTTTTAGGCCCACTGTACTCAAGGCGGGTGTAACTCTGACAGATCAATTTAAATTGTAATGTTGTGATAAACGTCATTTCCAATCGAGATAACATGTGAGGTGTTGTAAAATAATTAATAATTTTGTTGGTAATCGCTCAAAACTCGTTTACAATTTAAGCAACAGTGATTCAAAACAAAATGTAAGCCAAACTTTGGATACACGGCTAGGGTTTGTTGTTCCGTGTTAAGTGCTTTCATTTCAGTACACACTACATTGTACGTCTTTGTCACATTACACTTAGTACGACGTTCTTTCGACAATGTCCCGTGTAGGTAACTATATGAATATTATAATGACATCGGACATTTCTTTTGTCTGCAGTATTTGTATCGTAGACAGGAACCTATGTTAAAATGTTCGTAAACTAAAGTAACGTAAAAGTATAGTATTGGAAATACCTAATCTGAAAAGATTTGTGTAATTTTTTAATTTTACTTTTAGGTACACACGCCTGCACATCAACCTACCACAAACTGTCAAATTTCCTCAATAGACTTTGCGTTATTTACAACGATGACAGCGTTTTTCGGGAGACTGGACAGTAATTGTGTGGTGAGCCACTTTTTATAATTATCAAGATTCATGTTGTCGTGATAACCTCCACTGGTGGAGTTTGCTTTATACACTAAATTAGCATTTGGAACAAATCCTTCACATCCACCAGCGTGTACAATTATGACCCGAGTACCTTTTGATAACTTTTTTTTGTACTGCTGATACTCCTTTGACTGGTTTCCAGCACATGTTTTGAAGATGCGTTGTGTGAACGTAACTTTCATCTGTGAATACGATATAGCGGTCCTCGTCACGGTATTTTTTTAATTGCCTCAAATATTGAAAGCGCAGCATTTGTATATCGTGCTTTTCTGTTAAAGCTTTACGGTTGTCATCTATTTTCGACCACTCGTGGCCCGAGTCCTTCAAAATGTTACGTAGAGTTTCTATACAACCGTTAAAACCAATTCTTTCTGTCAATACTTGGTTAAGCTTTCTTAATGATGGTAATTCATTGAATTCAGTATGAAATGTCGCTATCGTTCTTCGAAGTACACCCAAATCAAAATCGTCCAGATTAGACTTGGTACATACCCTTTTTGGTTTTGAGGGCGATCTAAAAAGTTTCTGTGACTCTGTTTCTGTGAAGTTTCTGTGTTTATAATTTGATGTACTAGCTTGTTTCTCTTCTTTCAAAATTCGCGTAATCGTGGATTCACTAACATCAACGGCTTGGGCAGTTCGCCATCTAGCATCATTTAGTTTTTCCACTCCATTTTCTGCTTCATACTTCATTCGGTGGTACACTTTCGCGATAATTTCTTTGGCCTGTAAAAAATTCATATGTAGGTAATATAAATGCATGTAAGTCATCATAAAAAAACAATTTGTGATTAAAATAGTTTTTAAGCAATATTTAATTTAATTTAAAGACTTACCTGACTCCGAAGATGCTTTTTGGTCGACATGCTGACGGTACTTTTGCGATCGAACAACGCGTGCTCCTACGTTAAAGTCTAACCGACAACTGAATAACCAAAATAATTACAATGGCATTTGGATATGTATTGCGTCCATATTTTAAATTTGCTTCTGTGCGTATATGCGGTAGTGGGGCGCGTCATTTCAGCTTAGACAAGCTCTAACAGGATAACAGTGTGACATGTCTTCTAATGAGTATTTACTATTACTACTTACTACTTATTACTTACTCTATATTCTATTTTCTACTGTAGTATTAATTTCAACCATTTCGTGTGTAATAGATTTAAAAAAAAAAAAAATAAAAAAAAGGAAAAAAAAATATACGTCATTATTAATTTTATATTCTATTTTTTTTTTGTAATATTGATTTAAAAAGGTGAGATGTCAAATGTTACACATCTTATGCGATTACTGTAAGGCTCGCTTTTTTTCCTTTTTTTTTTTCTTTTTTTTAACTTTTTTTTTTGCTAGCAAACTCGCAAACGAACTACGGGCTGAGATATATACAGGGTGTAATCGTTTAGTGTGACTATGCGATTATTCCGTAACTATTACAGATACCAAAAACTTTAATATCTTTAATTTAATATCTTTAATTTCTTCTTTAATTCTTCTTCTTCTTCTTTAATTTCTTCTTTAATTTAATATCTTTAATATCTGATATCGAAAGTACGTTACATAATGAGTAAAATGACATCAATAACTTTTTGAAAATCATACGAGAAGTATCCAAAACGTCGACATTAAACACTCCCATATATTTGGTATGAGATTAGTAAAAAGGTTTTAGTTTCCTTATTTGAAAATGTTATTTTAGCTTAGTACTGATATTAAAGGAAACTGTTTATTAACCTAACAAAGTAATAAAGCTATTTTATAATTGAATAATATTTATTTCAACGCAAACGCAAGAAGCCGCAGCGACACTATTCACTTGACCACCTTTTGTCGCGAACGGTGTGATGTGCTTGTGGTACGTGTGAAACAAGCCTCAAATTCGAACTAGTCCTATGTAACAACTCGTAATAACCTGCAATGTCCTAAAAATACGATTGCAAGTCGCTCGCGCTCGTGGCCGATGCTTTGTGTCCTCGTCGCGGACCATGGACAGCGGATATGTAGCCAATGATATTATTTATGGTAATGCCGTTGGAGGTAGCTCCTTACGGATTACGGTCTTCAAATAAAAGTCGTCTACCACTTGAAATTTAAATTTGCTACCAGGTAGCGTCGTTTTTCATTTGCAACACGCTGACTTTAGTGAAACTTTAGCGACATTTTATTCACAAACAGCTGAAACTGAAAGAAAATTTCGTGAAAAAAGACACATATATGAAATTTCGTTGAGGTATTTCTTGAGACTGTTTAATGTGGACAGTAGGTATGTGAGACTTAATTGCCGCATTATATATAGAGAGCCGAAAACCAATCTATTAAAACATAATATTAATTTACCAAACTGTTTTGCTCGGCAAAGACACACATCGAGTACGGGCACTCTCTGTTTTTAGGGAGTGAGAACCCTTCGTATCTGTCGTCCTATTATTATTACCAAAGAAGCCTGGCCCCTAAACCCCTCCTGAGATAAATCTTCCAAGTTTCCGCCATTACGTCCTATCCCATAGAACTTCGCCTTCGAATTATTACGTACACATAGTTGCACATTGTCCCTTATGAGCACTTATAAGCACCTAAGAAGGCCACACTACGAGTATGTACCCGTGTATGAACTTACCTGAGTCAAATTGAGAGTACCAAAGGGTAGGTATGTGTTTACAAAAAAATATTATCATCATACTTATAAAACAATACAAATATTGAAAACTTATTTATTTGGTCTATATTACTAGGCATACCTTTTTAAGCACCAAATGAAACGTGAATCTATCATATAATTATTTTGTCTGTTTTCGATGTTGTCGGTCAGTATAAAATATTTATCTGTGATTGAAATAAAACTACTTTTACGCATCTACTCGCGTTTATTTTAAGGTGCTCCCTCTCCGGGAGCATTCGCGTGTAATGTAACGTTACAGATTTGAGTATTACATCAGTGAGGGAGGAAAACCGACCATTACAGCGCGCACCTTGTAATGATACAAAACGAGTATACATCAGTGAACGAGGAGCCCGAGCATTACAATGCGCACCTTGAATGATACAATGTGTAATATATTGATACAACTTCTATGCTTCTCTTGTAATAACGTGTCTAGCCAGCCGCGGATCCTCCGCCCGTATGTTTCTTGTTTTTTTACGTAAATAACAATGTCGAATTAATATTGCCCCACTCAGCACAAAAACCGCTTTGTCTGACATTATGGAATCAACTAAATCACACGTGAATGCTCGCAATGTCAAATCTATAATGTTACATTATACGCGAATGCTTCTCAGTCAGGGAGGTAGTATTGTAATGTAATGTTCAAAGACGAATCTATAATGTTAAATTAAACGCGAATGCTCGCCAGTCAGGGAGGTAGTATTGTAATGTAATGCTCAAAGTCGAATCTAAATGTTACATTACACGCGAATGCTCGTCAGTCAGGGAGGTAGTATTGTAATGTAATGCTCAAAGTCGAATCTTTAATGTTACATTACACGTGAATGCTCCCGCAACTTTTGCAAAGGCCTGTCATTAGATGGGTGACCAAAATGTATCATCTCAAACTCCTCCGAGCTTCGGAAGGCACGTAAAGCCGTTGGTCCCGGCTGCATTAGCAGTCGTTAACAACCACTAACCCGCACTGGGCCCGCGTGGTAGTTTATGGCCCGTTCTCCCTATCGATCCATAGGGAAGGCTCGTGCCCCAGCAGTGGGGACATAAAAATGAGCAGATGATGATGATGATGATTGTATACCCTCATTTTATTTTAATCACGTGCGTTTCGTTTCACTCCGAAAGTGCTTATAGTATCTTTTGGTCTAGCAGTATGGTTGGGGCTGGAATTTAATAATGGGGTATGATGATGGGATCCCAGAATGTTGGTAAATTCCAACCATCTTCTCTTTAGCAATTAGGATGTTTTTTTAATATCAATAGCC
Organism: Eudonia truncicolella; assembly: GCA_949315975.1. Classification (NCBI taxonomy): domain Eukaryota; kingdom Metazoa; phylum Arthropoda; class Insecta; order Lepidoptera; family Crambidae; genus Eudonia; species Eudonia truncicolella. The sequence goes on along the minus strand of OX438825.1, from coordinate 7,417,427 downwards.
TCGCGTATCATCCTAGGGATGAATCGTTGTTCTGTAGCGAGTATTTGAAGTTTATCGAATCTGATGTAGTGATTGGGTCCCTCTGCGTTCTCATACTGCAGACTTGTTTTCGCGCCTTTACTTGACGTCGGCTATATGTTCTTTTACGCGCGATGGCATAGTTGCATTCATAAAAGCTAAATTTTGTAGTCTAAACAGAATTATGGTTTTGAGTAAGATACCAATCCGTGCAAGGCATGTAAAACCGTTGATCCCGGCTGCATTCGTCGTTAACAACCACTAAAACACACTGTGCCCGCGTAGTGGTTTATAGCTCGTTCTCCCTATCCATCCATAGGGAAGGCTTGTGCCCCAGCAGTGGGGACATAAAATGTGCTGGTGATGTATATGATAATAATCAGTAATCATCTATCCATTAGTGTGTTACGTTGCGTTGCGTCATCGCTGCGACGTTTATGATATGGACAGTTGCGTCGTCGTGACGCACTAATGGGGCCCCTCAGGATGAGAACGGCAACTTCCTAACTCTTAGTCCACGCCATTTGAATGCGTTACCTACCCACATGTACCTAGATACAAAATAAATATTGTTTATTTATTTCCATCAAACTATTCAGGTTGTAGTTGTTTATAATAATATAATGTGGCGTGTGCAAAAAAGTAAAAGTTCATACTGATGGATTTTGGTAGTTTTAGCGGTCCGCACGCGACTTTGTTCAAGTAAACATAAGTAATAAAAAATAAATAAAGAACGGTTTCGTCTTAATCAATTGATTTATGTATAATTACTTATTAGTTAAAAAAATATTTCAGATATTCAATGATTACAATGCTTTAAATGTTTTTAAAGCATTGTAATCGCGCAGGGTTTTTTTTTGTTTATTGTTTTACGGCTCCGGATGAAATCCATCAAGCCTATTCATTCGTTCTATCTTCATATTATTATGTAATACATAAATGAACAATATTGATGATGATGAATGATAATAGAAATGGGAAGTGAGAAATGATATTACTCCCCAACCCCTCGAGTATCTCAGTAAAGATGTGGGGCTTTACTAAGTCCTCACGCAGACTTCTTGTAAGAATTTGAAAAGTAACATTGCACTGTTTTGTTTCATATAGTTCATACCAGTTTTAGCTAACTGCCGTACTCAGAGACGTCTATTAAGTTTAATGACAGTTAAATGTATTTCCTTCTCTATTTAACACTATACATAAGAAAGCGACAGCTAGAGACTTAATTGTCATTAAAACTTAATTGACGTCTCTGAGTACGGCAGTAAGACATTTTAAATATTTAAGGCATTACGCAATGGGTCACGGAATGTCAATAAGCCGACAACGAACAATGCTGAATGCACAAATCGTCTATAATTCTTAAGCAGCAAAAATAGAAATAGCGCCATTTTTATTGATTGTTAATAAGGTCGAGTAGTCTTCAACTTCATAGAGACACGTGAAAGCGATTCTCACGCAAATAAATTATGAGCGAAACGACTGGTTGGTTACCATGGTTGGTTAGTTGGTACTCTAAATAACATTAGTATTGAAAGGTGTTGACTCGAAGGTATTTAGTACGAGTTAATACTTGACTCGTTTGCACACTTTGCAGGGACCGAAATTTATTGAGGTATTCTAGTTAGATCACTTACGCCAAAGAGTAGTGGCGTGTTCGACTTTTAAGCCCAGTGCTCGAGACATATTTGTAGCCGACGAAAAATAACCTTTGTTATCATTGAAATTTTACGGGGTAACAACTAGGAAGCAGGTAGGTAGCCTATATTCAATTGTTGCTAAAGACTAAAAAAAACAGTTACTTACTGATGATTAAAGGAAGTAAATGTCGATCACTGGTTCCTGTTGAACATTGGTGCCAATCCCTACCTGCTAGTGAAGTAGTCTAGTTTGTTCACTTTACTTTTCTCAATAATAAAATTTTGCCACCGTGCATTATAAACAAGCGTAAAAAGACAAGCATTTTTATAACTAAGCTAATTAGAAGTTTAAGTGCAAATTATTCAAAGGCTTTATTTTAATTTAACTCAGGTCACTTTTTGAAGTTAACGCGTTTAAAAAAAAAACACTTCAGGTTGGTACACACGCCTGCACATCAGACTACCACAAACTGTCAAATTTTCTCAATAGACTTTGAACTTTATGTTTATGGCATATGGTTGAACATTTATTGGAGAAATTTGACAGTTTTGGACAGGTTGACGTGCAGGCGTCTGTACCTTTACATAACTTATTGACCGCCTCTTAGCTCTAGTGGTAAGACCATCTGACCCAGAGATTCCGGGTTCGATTCATAAATTATTGTTTTCAGTTTTTTGTTGATGCTAGGGCTTGATTGAAGTCCGGCTAGCTATCATATCAAAGCTATATAAAACCTTGTCGCCACAACAACATTGTGAGTAACATTGTGCCATTGCTTGTCAGGTAAGAGATATAAAGTAACCAATGACTCAGTAATGAAGAATTCAAGCGAAGTGCGGCGTTCGCCCCTTATTGTTATTATTATTTCTTCGGTGTTGTCTTCACATACCAACCATCAAATGAGATGAACGCCAAGCGTTTCCCTGTTGTAAAAAAGATATTTGCAACCTTTTTCAGTCAGATTATAGTTCGCTAATCGGCTGAAGTCTTGGCCCACCTTTCAGGGTGCTGGCGTCCAAGCTGATGTCCTGCCCAGTCCTATCTAATTATCCTAAGTGAAGTATAGGAAAATGTGGCCTTGTGGAACGTCTAGGAATGCTTATGTGCTCTATCTATACAATCTAAATTACACGTGCAGATAATAAACGATGTGTCGGTCAGCTGTAGGAGCCCGACACAGATGGTATAAGTGCTAGTATCATATCAATATAAACTAATATAACTAATAAATAGCTTAGCGACCTTGATAACCTATACTGGATCCAATTCCCTTCAAACTGGAACACAGCAGTGCGTGACCGTGACCGGTGTTCTACAGTGGAGCAACCATGGCAGCCACTCCAATTAGCCAAAACAATACTTATGTTACATCTATTATTGATAAATAGATCGCCTTCTAATAAGATATTTGCAATAAGAGGGCGATAAGTAAATAACTTGACCAATACGCATACATTTACAAATGATTAAACATTCATAAGAAACTGTAAGGACTTTTCCAATAAATACATAAAACTGCTAGAGATATGCGACAAATTATCAAATATTATCTCAGCCCTCGAGATAACTCTTGAGCGATAAAGTCGAAGGAAGCGACATATCTATAACAGCAACTAGCTAACCGCACTCCGTGTTTACTTTTCACCAAAGTGACGTTAGCCATTTCGTATCTACCTCGACAAACTCGTATCATGTCTACAACAATAGAGTTATAGTAAAGATATTTTTACGGTACGGCTCGTATGTAATGTGCACAGGTGTAATTAAGGTGTTATACTCTTATTAGTTTGCGTAAAGACGATTGGATTTCGACGATTAATCGTTATCGTCACACTACCTACACTATGATCGTTTGATTTGTACAAGTGTCACGTAGAACGCGAGTAAGTGATAACGCTCTTTTCTACACAACATTAAGGTTAATTCCAGTGATGTGAGATTAAAGTTCAGTGCAGTGCAAGTGAACAATTAAGTGTTACAACTGTTACAACTGTCACAAAATGGATAGATTCAGGCAGAAGCCGAAAAAGGAGGCTCCAATGAAATATGTCGGCAAAGATAAAATGAATAATACACTTACCACCGATGTGAAGTCTATGAAGGAACACCTTAAAATAAAAGAAATTTTGCGGACTGTAAAAATGAACAGTAGTATGCGAATAAAAGCGCCACGAGGGAGCAAAATAATGCATAACAAAGATTTTCACGAAAACGATGACTTTGACGAGAGCTCTCATAGTAGAGAACAAAATAAAGAGGAGCCTCCGAGCGCAACAAACGTAGATATTATAGTCACATATGAAGGACAAGCCAATGAAACGATGAACGAAAAGTGTATTAACGATTTTGACGAATCAGTCAACGGGGATTTGGTTCAAGATTCAAACGACAATGCTTACGAAGTAAATGAAAGTGTTAGTGATATATCCGTCATAAAAGTTAGTGACAACGAACAGTCTGAAAATAGTTTGTTTACTCAATCACAGGAAGCCCCCGCTCCAAATTGTAAGGAAGACACAAAAACGGCTCCTAGCGTCTTACAGCGCAAAATCTCTATGAAACCAAAATCCTCCATAGAAAGACCACTGATACAATCGCGAGAAAGAAAGTTGTCATTAGACCAGACTATGTTAAATAGACGAGACAGTTTCTCACAATCTGAATTGGATCTACATTTAATAGGAAAGTCTCCGCTAGAGAGAAAATCCTCTTTTTTCAGGAAAAAGATGGAGAATTTCTTCAAAAACACTACAGAAATATTCAAAAGGCAATCATTGGGAAATAAATCTGATTTAAAGCGGCGAGGGTCTTTGTCCATGTCTTTGCAGTCTTTAAATGAAGATAGCAATGACCTTATTAAAGGCAGTCCCACCCAAAGTGAAATAGTAAGTAATCAATTTAATATTATTGTCATGTAGCTAGTTTTCAAATACGTGTCAAAAGTAAATATATACAATGTCAATATTGTACCAATTTACCTTTCTACGAGTAAAGTTTTCGCAACAATAAGGTTCTAAAGTTATTTAACGAGCCATGTTTAAATTATTGGGTTCCAAATGAAAAATAAAAAATGATACGAGTGTGCATAGTCACCAATAATAATAACATTTATTATTATGTTACTGGAAATATTATTTATTTTCGTGTACAGACTTGCAGATTATGGTTGACATTGTATTGAAGAAATTTGACAGTTTTGGTTAGGTTGATGTAACCTAACCAAAACTGTCAAATTTCTTCAATACAATGTCAACCATATGCTTAAGGCATAAAGTTCAAAGTCTATTGAGGAAATTTGACAGTTTGTGGTAGGTTGATGCGCAGGCGTGTGTACAATAATAATATTGTACAATAATATTAGTTGGGCGGTTTATGAAAGACGTTTTGTTTTTATTATACTATTCGTGATTTTTTGACGTTCTAAATAAATTCATTATCGTATGACTTTTGTCATACAATAATGAACCAGTACGTTCATAGGTATAGGTAGTAACCTACCTACTCATATTTAATCAAAGATGTCTATTTGGCGTTCAACAACTAATTGTGATTAAATTGAATTTGTTTACAAATAAATAACTACGCAAATAACAAAATAACTTTCATATTTAAAGATTTATCTTAATAATTAATTTCCTGGTTTTTTAATACAATTTGTCAACAGATCGTCTTAGTCGAAAACAAAAATTTGTATGGCATTGAAGCATCGAATGTAAGTCGAAGTTCTGAGCACTATGCACCCAGATAAATTAATTTGTGTTTCGTATTACTCTGCGGGTAAGCCGGTGGCTTTCGTGTCACCTGACGGTAAGTGATAATAAGGCAAGTTGAAAGCGCACTTCACCGGGAATCCTACTTCTCTCTTATTATAAAATGTGTGTAGTGGTTGACAGTTCTTTCGGTACAAACATTTGTAGTTCTACTTTTTTATTTTCAAGTGCTAATTGCTGCACTGAAGCTAAATTAAATATTCATAAAAAATTTATAAAATACAGTGAAAAATTAAACGCCCACCCGACCCAGCTAGGAATCGAACCTGGGTCTTCCGCAATCCAGACGGCCGCACTGACCGTTATGCTACCGGGAAGGCTAACGGTCAGTGCGGCCGTCTGGATTGCGGAAGACCCAGGTTCGATTCCTGGCTGGGTCGGGTGGGCGTTTAATTTTTTCACTGTATTTTATAAAAAAATTATGAATATTTAATTTGTAGTTCTCTTTGTGAGGGAACTATAAGACAGTGGGTTTTGTAGACTGATGCGCACATTAGTTAATTAGTAAAAGGATTCCATAGAAAAAAGAGTGATTCAAGTATTTATTTTATTATGCGATCGTAGCATTTTTATGGGATACAGCCTCTCCAAGTTATAAGATTGTGAAATGAAACTTTTCATGCGGCAGTGTCCATACAAAGTGTACTCAACTTTAGGTTACTTAGTTAAAAATCTCAGTACACGTGTGACGCACAGAACTTTTCAAAGATTGTGTGTCATCAACCGAGTGTTCTTAACACTAAAAATAGACTGGATGACTAAAATGTTTATAATTTAACCCCCTCTATGGTTTTCTGGTTATACCACCTGCCTCAGAAGTAGAAGTCCCAAGTTGGAGACCCAGCGGAGGGTGCACACGCCTGCACATCAACCTACTGTCAAAGTTCCTCAGTAGACTTTGAATTTTATGTTTAAAGCATATGGTTGAAAATATACTGAAGAAATATGACAGTTTTGGATAAGTTGATGTGCAGGCGTCTGTACATTACATATTGTACTCTGGTTGTTTGGTGATTAGACTTGTTTGAAATACTGGCGAGCTACCACCAGCTTTTCCAAGAGCGTCGCTGTAACAACAATGTTCGTAGCGTTGTTGTGTTCCGACAGTCAGAGGTAAGATAGCTAGATCCTCAGTAATAAGGGGTTTCAGGTAAAGTGCGCTTCCACCTTCCACCTTCGGCCTTATTGACACTTGCTATCTGGTGAGATCAATGTCAAAGTGCGCGTTTTTATTATTATTATATCTTATTTAACGGCTTAGCGTTTAGCATTAAGCCAATTTTAAGTAGAATTAATATTTAAACTAAGATTAATTGTGAAGTTGATTGAGTTTAAAATTAAGTCGCAAAACACGTGTTACACGGAAAGAACTCGGGTTTTACCTAGTTTTACCTCGTTTACACTGACATTGTCTCAAACTTGACGGTAGCAAAAATATTTCTGACTACGAGTACGAGTTTATGAACCTACATAACAAGAAGGAAACTATGTAGAACACCGTTAATTTTTTTTTTGCCTAATTTACTTTTCTTCTAATGCATGCTTGCCAAATTCATTGCCAAATAAAATATACATTACATAAACTCTTTTAATTATGTTTTACGAGTACTTGATATTGCCCCGATCCGATCCGAACCCTTCGGAGAATCTAGTAGGGCACGGGGACGCTCACTAGTGCGCGATGCCGTTTCCTCCTACCTCCGAAGGTTTCACACGGCTTGAGGGACCCTTTACGCTGAAAATGCCGTCTAAGGCAATAAGCAATCTCTCTCAAAAAAAAACTTGATATTGCACGTGTTGTTAGAAGCAGTAATGTACGACGTACAAGTATTAGGACCATATAATGTTATTAATATAACGTGAAACATTAGGCAGTGTAGTGTGTTTTGGGGATTCAAAAGTACCTATTTTTGAGTTTATTTGAATAAAAAGTTTGGGCTCTGACTTTACTATTTTAATAAAGAAATAAATAAGTATAATGATGCAATACAATCATCGCGTTAGGCGCTCGCTTAGAAATATTTTATCAAATTAAATATTCAGATTTCTTTTTTATTAATCAGGTCATTGTGTGTTAGTCCAATATTGAGTTGAAAGAAAAGGTCATGTACGCCGTGATGTAGACATAAAAGAATTGGCTTTATAAAATGTTGTTATGTCTTTATTTTAGTTGCTACAACACTGCAGTAGTCGATCAACAGTGGGGCATAGTAACTCAAGCCTTCAGAGTCTGGGGGAGCAGCTACCATCCAGCACACGAGATCAAGATAGCCTGGAGAGTAGCCAGTCGTTACTCGGTGCCAGTCAACCGCTTACAAACAAGTCTTCTGAGAGCATAGATAGTAAGTTTTAAGCCAGAATCACTTGACACTGTCTCGTTTTGTATCAAAATAGCTATTGGAGGCCGCTGTTGCTATGAGTGACAGTTTAGATATAGCGATTTAAACAAACGTACATATAGAATTGTATGAAGCATGCCACACGCTGCCGCTCACGGCGACAAGGTATTTGTGTTTAGCCGACCGATTTGCGAGCGACCGATTGCAAAACAGTGTATAAAATAAACAAATCATACTACGAGTAATACAAGAGTGCACAAGTCCTTGCTACAGATAACGAGAAGGCTAGAGAAGTGTATTAGAATAGTGTAGTAATATATAACTAAACTCTATACATAACTAAATATATATATAATCTACTATACTCCATAGGACTATATAATAATATCATGCTCTGTCGGATATTTTGTAACCGTCCTTTCTTAGTAACTGCATGATCGCTCGTGATCTCGAGGTTTTTGTTCGCCCATCCAGAACGGATGTGTGTCCAAGTAGCTAAGCATTTGTGAACCTTTTGTAGATACTAAGTACCATTCATAAACACAGTAACCTTTGACGCCAAAATCAAGGTCAAGAAGAAGCTATTTTTATCAAAAGTCCAAGAGGTGGTTAGGTGGTTCCATATGTAAAATAAACCTTATTACTCTATCTTGAGAGGTGTCTGTGTGTATAGTTCTTGTTTTTCATTGGTGTGTTTCAAAGACAGACATACAGTGTTTTAAAGGGTTTTTTTGTCAATAACTGGGACTAAAGACTTGTAACTATTACTACCTTAATTTTATTAAGGCTTTTAAATTTTTCATTGCTTAGGACACAATCCGTGCGATTGTGTCCTAAGCAACGAAAAATTTAAAAAGATAGAATGTGAGTTTGGATACTAGCGTCAAGTTAGCAGCCTCACCACGGAATTAGATGGTTTTGACTACTTCAAAAAATTGTGTATAAATAGTGACGTATAGCACATAAATAGTGATACTATGGTTCAAAAGATATTTGAGTATCTTGGTGAGGCTGCTAACTTGACGTCAAGCTAGCAGGCACCTTAAGAAATACAGTTCGTATCAATATGACTTATATGTCAAAAAACTGTGCATAAATAGTGAATCGTATACGCAAAATTTCAATAATTGTACTTCAATACAAGCCTATTATACTACGGTCTTTAAGTGGGCTGTTAACTTGACGTTTCTCGCGATGGCGATTCCAGAGAAACGGGTAAAATTTTTAAACATATAAACACATGAAAAAATGTACGTGAAATCTTACGATGTGAATCTTACGATATAAATAAAAAAAAAATCTTCTTTGCTATTTTATCTTATATTGTTTTCTAAAGTTTACGCGAACACTACACTTCTTATCTTATGTTAAATTCCACATGATACTCTTAATATAGACTGTCGATTAATGTTGAACTTTGCTCCACAGTCATAAGATTTAAACTTTATTTTAATCATGAGGTGGGAACTATCGAGGAAAAGTGTAATATTTTTTTTGACTGTGTCAATGCATTTATTTGGTTCAATGCTATTGATTTGGTATTTAAAAAAATATTTTTTTATTTTTAGCTTGACGTCAAGTTAGCAGCCTCACCAAGATACTCAAATATCTTTTGAACCATAGTATCACTATTTATATGCTATACGTCAATATTTATCATTATTTATACACAATTTATTGACGTAGTCAAAACCATCTAATCACGTAGTGAGGCTGCTAACTTGTGTTTGTAAACAATGTTTATTTAATTTAATGTTTTTTTATGCATAATTTAAAAAAAAATATTAGCATTCTGCACTCCTTTTCTATATAAACTATATGCTTGCGAAATTTCATACTCCTCCGTCAGCGCAATTTTCGTAAAAGTTTTTGCTTCACGTATTAATAAATAGACTTAACGTGTACCCAAAGTAATTCATCACCACCTCATTTTATCCCTATGGATGGAAACACCACAGTGAGAACGGGCTATATACCACCACGTGGGTTCAGTGCGGATAAGCAGCTGGGCCAACGGCTTCGTTCCGAACGTTCAGTCAACATTCAGAAGCACAGAGAATCTCGATATAATACATTTTTGGTCTTCGCCAAGCGCAGACCAAACGCTAACCACTGCGCCATCGAGTTTCTCAAAGTTTTAGTGACTCTTTAAACGATAAAGTCTACTACCAACTACGTCTTTACGGCTCCTCTAACTCTCGACCAAAGTGTTTAAATGTCTTCTATAGACGTCCGCTGCGTCAAGCGGGCGCGTGACGAGCTGTTTCATGTAAATTCATGGAGCAGCGCTGCGTCAGGCGGGCCGACCGTCGCACGTGGCGCGGGCACCTGGTTTTTTTATCAATATGAAATATAGCCTATGTTACTCGCAACGAATGTAGCATTCAATCATTGAAAGAGTTTTTGGAATTGGACCAGTACAGCAGTTCCAAAGATTACCTTCCTCAAACAAACACACAAACAAATTCACAAGCTTTAACTCTTTTTAATAGTATTGATATTTATCATTATTATTTTTCGCCAATACGGGTTTTGGCCGAAACGGTCAACAGGTGATCTTCTAGTGTAGGTTGCACATCTATGGCGTGAGGCTATTGACAAGCATGGTGAGTCGGGTCTGACACAAAACTCTTCTCTCCAAACATACAGCATACGGTCAGCCAGCTGAATTCTGCAACTGGGTCGCTGGCTTCCTGCATGAGTGTAGAATCCGTGTCCTGTCAGATGCGTTTCGCGGTTCATGTCAGCGAACGCTGATGTCCCGTTTCCGCTGAAGGTTCCGTTCTGTCCCCCACGCTGTTCCTTCTGCATATCAATGTTTTGCTTCCACTTGGAAATATTCATTGCTATGCAGATGATAGCACAGTGCATGGGGGGTATAACGGCCACCCAGCGGCAGTGAAAAGTCAATCGAGTGAATCTTGTCATTGAGCTCAATCGGGACCTCATAACTAAATGGGGCTCCAATAATCTTGTTGAGTTCAATGCCAAGACAACACAGGTGTGTGCGTTCACGGTACAAAAGTCACCACTCCTCCTCCTTCCCACTTTTCAGGGTCTGTTCCTGCAGAACAGTATCAACATGCTTGGTATGACGATTCGCTGTGATCTGAACCAAAACTACATCGATGCCGTGAGCAAAACAGCCTCACGAAAACTCGGTATTCTGAACAAGGTGCGGCAATTCTTTACGCCTGACCAGTTGTGCCTTTTGTACAAGACACAGTACGGTCTTGCGTGGAGTATTGCTTGCACATCTGGGACGGTTCCGCAAAGTTTCTTCTCGATGCATTGGACAGATTGCAGCGTCGCGCTGTACGCATTACGGCAACGCAGAAATCGTAAATATTCTTGAATCTCTGCAATTGCGTAGAGATATTGCGTCACTCAGCGTGTTTTACCGCTTATACCATGGCGAGCTCTTTGACATCATCCCACCTTCTCCCTTACTCCGTGCTGCTCTCCGGAGTCACCGCTTACTGTCTCAAATATTCCATCGCGCACTATGAAATTTGGTGACTCGTTTCTTTGTCGCACTTCCAAAACATGGAATAGTTTGTCAGCACACGTTTTCCCTCCTTCCTATGATAGGGATAGGGCCGGCAGAGTGAGGTTAACTGATGCTGCGTTATTTTTACGCTGCACCAGTTGTCGTCGCACCTGGATTCCATATTCACTTAACATCGGGTGAAATGGAGTCATTTACCGTGCTACGTATAAAAAAAAGAAAAAAGGTATACTCGAAAATAAAATATATATAGATATAGATACATGACAATCCGGCTCTAACGCCGACACACGATATTGTGGACATTTTAAAATGTCGAAGGGGGGAACTGTCGGCCCTGTTTATATAAGTCCACCCATATCGTGTATCGATGCAAGGGGATCACAATATCGCAGACCTGCATTGCAGTAGTCACTATTTCTGCCATATCTACCAATATATCTGCTATCCACTTCCTACCTCAGAATTTTGTGTTAAAGCATGTTCAATTTTTTTTTCTGTTCTGTTTACTGGAAGAAATCGCAAAACTGTCAGATTATACCTTGTAGTTATTTTTATTATATATATTTTGTTCTATATTAATTTTTAATCGGCCCGATACCAGGAGGTTTTGGGTTTAATTCCCAGGTCGGGCAAAGTGTGTTTCAGATTTTTTCGATGCATGGCCCGGGTTTGTGATCACATATCCGCATTTGGCAAGCGTGGTGATTTGGCAAACTTGATTACAATGATGAGAACCTTTGCCCAGCAGTGGCAGTCATATGCTATTTACTATTTACTATAATTTTTTATGAAGTTGTAATAGAAGTTATTATCTGTTTATCTGTCTATTTCGGACTTTGGCTGAAGTTTCCAAAGCTTTTGTTTGCGTCCGCAATCGCCATACGTAGCGTACATCCGAATGGCCGTCCTCACTTTCTGTTCAACTTCAATAGAACTTCGAACTGCCAGCGAGTCAGTGCTTGAATTGAAAAACTCCAACTTTTAGTTATACGACGAATTAATAAAACATTTTAATCTTTTCGTTTAAAAGACCTTTCGTATTTGGTTTTTAATTTTCATGTAACCCCATTTTGAGTGTTATTTTTCGTTATTGATAAAGTTAATTATTTTAACAGTTTAAAATAATCAGTGAATTTGTTAAAGTATCGGGGAACGGGCCATATAAATCACCACGCAGGCCCTGTGCGGATTGGTTGTTGTTAGCGACTGTGAATGCAACTGAGACTGAAAGAGAGAGAGAGAGAGAGAAAGAAATTATAAATTTGGTCACATATACGATGACCGGTCTTTGCGAAAGTGGTTTAACTTCAGCAATCGCAGACTGAGTGCGTTCACAATTGCGGCTTTGAGCTGCTCATCGTAGTATATAAACAATATTGAATTATAATATGGCACTTTAAATTTACGACTTTTACGTTTCACCGATAATGAAGGCTTTAAGACAAAATAACTTGCACCCGTATTCACAAACAATACTTGTCTATTCAAAGTATCATTGCCTCGGACCAAGCATTGCTATGCGAAGTAAGGCAATTCTCAATGCGTTCCTTATGAGAAGGTCTTCAAATCATAAACAATGCTCAGACGACCCTTGACTATGCGAACGCACTGCTTTGAATATTATAGAGCTTTGTGATTGGTTCGTTTGTGTTACGCAGTTCACTTTGCTGTTCGACATTTAATTTTTCATTCATGGTTTACAAATTTATAAATTCATGATATACAAATACAAAAATTTTTTACTATAAATTGAACTATTAAGAAAACAAAATGGAAATTTATTTCACTTCATATAATATTCTATGTTTTATTTAATATTAAACTTTCTTCTAAAAAGTAGACCTTCTCTACAGAATATTTGACAAGTAACAAACACACAGCGCCCTCTGCGTAAAAGTTTTGCATTTTCTTCCCCATTAAAAACATATTTGTCCATTACATTATCCGATGTTCCCATTCACTAGTTAGTGAGTAGAGATGTGCCGGATCATTAGAAATGTATATCCGCGGATACGGATACGGATAATTAGTGACTAGATCCGCGGATACGGATACGGTCCTCAACTTTTTATTTTGTCTGCGCGTGACCTTGAAACGACAGTTGACACATTGTATCACTGACATGACATTTTTCGATATGTACTGCGCGTTTTTTTGTTTATAGTTTAGTGTGACATAGAGCAGCATAAATATGTGATTTCGGAACTAAAAAATAATTTGAATTGGTTTATTAAATAAAATAGTATTTCATTGCTACCTTTATTTAGAATTTTATACACATAATGATTTACTCATGTAAAAGATCCGTTCAAGATCCACCAAAATATAACAGATGTTTTTTTTGAGTGAGATTGCTGATTGCCTCAAGCGGCATTTTCAGCTTCACCAGGCTTGATGTAACGGATACCGATACAGATCGTTTATCTGTCTCCGATATCCGCAGACGCGGATATCCAGCACATCACAATCAGTGAGTACTTTGCGCGTTTGTGCCCTCGCAAATTATATTCGCAATGTCGCGGCGAGTTATGCGTGCTCAACGGAAATGAAATACCTAACTTTGGGCAATATGTTCTCGGATAGAATAGATTAACTTACGCTCACTCGTGCTTTAATTGCGTTGCGTTTCCCATTTTGCACATTAAATCACGAGCTGTACAGCCGAAGTTCCAGCGCCAGAGCCTCCAGTCAAAAAACATGTAGATCCAGATGGTAAGCTTTATAAATACATACCGCGCTCGAGCAACGCACACATAGACCTTCTCATGGACATGGATCTCAGAACAGCTCAGAACAGTCCGAACGCAGCTGTTGCGAGATTCCGTGTCAGTGAGAGGTTGTCTATGTGTGCGTTGTTTGAGCACGTTTGTATGAAGCTTACTTTCTGCAGTCCCTTTTGTTTTGTGCTTTAGTACAGTGTGACTGGGCGATTCATATGGAAGGCGCTACGGAGCAAAACTGGTCCCTTTTGTAATAATAAGAGGTCGGCGTAGGTAGTGCCATGGGGTAAATGACCACAAGTGTATATATTAACATGTACATGACCCGGGGTTCATGATTGTTAAATGCACTATTCTAAAAAAAGAGACAGTAGCATGATGTCTCTTTTGCACGAGTGGTTACATCGCAATGTGTCGATGCTTGTATATTAAATCCCAATGATGAATTTGATAAAATAGAAGTTAACTAATAAACGTGTTTTATTCAGCGAATCATTACCACAGACAAAACTCAAAAGTGTACAATAGTGATGTGTCAACTTATAGTGCTGTGCTAATCGATAAAGAAGGGATTAAAAATTTATGATTACAACAATATTAAATCCCAATTTTGTTTCTTTTCTTTACAAGTACAACACGGCAAAGCCGTGTCGAAAAACTAGTATAAGTGTACAATTAGACAACTACGAGCCGTTGTCAAGAAATAGTATAGACATATTATAGGAATCATTACAGATTTTTTGCTTTGTTTATATAATTTTAACGCAAACTTTGTTGCGAAACAAATAACAAAAACACAAATTTTGAAAAATAACCACGAGCAGGATTTGAACCTGCACTCTTCTGACATACCGGGTCAGGTGCTCTCCCAATTGAGGTATCGTGGTTCTAACCAGCCCGTCGAAATTATGAGGGTGCGGGTCCAAATCCTGCTCGTGGAAATTTTTTCAACATTTGTGTTTTTGTAATCACTACAGACTTAAAACAGTGTTTGTAGTACTAGTTGGTTGTAACGCTTATAGCAACGAAATTGTTTTTATGAAACTGCTGTTCTTTTGAAGCTCAGTCTGCTTGCAAAGGGATATTGATGCCGTTCCACAATGGAGCCAAGATAGTCATCTCCCTTTCAATACCCTTGTATGTAAAACGAACACTTTTTCGCGCAAACTAAGGCCTATAAATCTATAACTATTATTTAATTGACACTCCTTTGGAAAGAGTATATGATATTAAAGATCAGATATATGTTAGATGCTAAATTAGATTTTCATATGCACATGATCAATATATGTAAGGTAGCACACAAAATGTTAGGTTTTGTTATGAGGACGGCCTCACAGTTTGAAAATGTAGGAGTTGCAAAAGTTTTATACAATGCATATGTTCGGAGCAGGCTCGAGTATGGTTCCGTTATCTGGGATCCCTATGAAGAGAAATATATCCTCATGATTGAAAAAGTGCAGCGCATATTTGCTCGGTGGCTATACAAAAAACTATATGGTCGGTTATTATCCATACTTATATCCCTCTCCATTCGTCGCGGGTATGGTGTACATGGAGACTCCTAAGCTTAGAAGGCTATGCTTTTGATAACACTGTTTCTTTCAAAGGGCTGAGAGTCCGCAAACACTTGTGAGAATCGACATTTTGGTTACCACAAATATATCGGTGGGACTCTGCGGAGCTGGTGGCACCTCGCCGCCGGCCGCGCCTGTTGGCAAAATTTTAAATGAAATGTGTATTTAATACCAAAACTGATTTTATTTATATTTTTTGTAGTATTTTGTATATTTGATGTTTTGACGTTAATTCTTTCGAAATATTTTTGTTTGTAAGTATAATATTGATAATCTATTACATTGACTTAATTTTGTTTAAGTATGTAATTTTGAAGATATATAATTGTATTGATTGACATATTTTTATGATCTAAGAATTTCAAGTTTTAATTTAATTCAGCTTAACATATTGTAATTATTTTCATTTTTTATTTAATAATTCTCTATCTAAATTCTCTATCTAAATATTTTAAGCGCTTTTAAAAAATCTTAGAAACTAACAAAGCTAAGATTTTTTAATAAAAAAAAGACAGATGGTAACTAGTACCTCTACCTACTTGTATGTCTTTTTTTAAAAAAAACCAACTCCAAAAATTTTTATATTTTTATTTAATGTGTTTATCGAACGCCATAAATAGTTTATGTAACTTAACAATATGACACTCGAGCTCGACACAATAATCGTATTGAAAACTTTTTAAAAAAGGAGTAAGATAATAATATATTTTTGCAGGTCTCACTGAGGAGTACATTCAGGAATCCATGTTCAACTCGAGAGCAATCTCTATGAGTTCGGGACTGGACACCGCGCTCGGAAAAACAAAACGCAAGACGTCGAGGGCAAACAGGTGTTTATGCAATAGATTTTCATCATCATTGTCTCAGCTAAAAGACGCCCACTGATAGACAAAGGCCTCCCCCGACGACCAGGTTGGATCTACTCGCATCTAGCGTCTACCCGCGACCAAGGTTCGAAAGGAAAATTATCAATGATAATTATCATCATAATAACAGTTAGACCCCCAAACGATCCTCAAAATGCCACTACACATTTACAGAATACACTAAACATGCACACTAGTTTAGGCCCAAGACATCTTACCCGTAGAACAAGGTTACGACGAGCTGGACTACTTGGGCGCTTCTCCCCACCACCACTGCCCGGTTAACCCGAGCCGAGGGCCGAGCCTTTAGAGGCGCCCTCGGGATGTTCCTCTCCCCGCTACCTCTGAAGGTGCTTAGTTTCACACGGCTTGAGGAACCCTTAAAGTTTCTCGACGCACCTAAAAAAGCCCGGTGAAGCTGAAAATGCCCAGTGGCAATCATCAAACTCTCTCAAAAAAAAACAGTTGGATCCGTACCGGAAAGCGCAGTGTGGGCAGGCCTCCAACAAGGTAAGCTCGCATCCAGCAGAGCAGCACAAAACCGGTCGTTGTGGAGATCCTTGAAGGAGGCCTTTCTCCAGCAGCGGACGTCTTTTGGCTGAGATGATGATGATGATGAAGAACAGTTGGATCATTATCAATTTATAGTAACAAAAGATTGCACTTACTAATGCTAACAGTACCTATTCGAACGGCAAACGTATATTACCGTATTTATACGCATGTGCATCTCTTTACGCTTCACGTTGTAGTTACTGCATATATTGTCCAAGTATTTGCCATTGCAGAGTGTTTTGCAATGTTACATGTCGGTTGTTCAGAAGTTTGAAGATTTAATGGCAATTTAAACGCTGAATGAGCCGTACGGCATCCTTCTAACAACGTGGCCGTTATTCCAGAAGAAGCAACTGCTACCGTAATTTCGGATCTCGCACGAATAGTAGCCAAAATCAATGACATGAGGAAGGTCTTTCCTGTTCCACCAGGGGCATCCAGGAAAAATAAGCCACCATTTCTATCATCAATTGCATTAATTAATGTATCACTTCCTTCTGTTTTGGGTTCAACAGGGTACATTCCTTTGAACTGATCTGTCTAATTCCTATCGATCATATTCACGTTCACGTTCCAATTCTCTATTAAATGCGTCAGTCACCTCGCGATCTGGCGCTGGCATTCCTGATCTGACTAACAAACTGCCGCACATGAGGTAACACATATCTTCGATCAAGAGCAAAGCCTGGTTATGCATCTCCTCATTCGCCTCAAGATCAGGATTTCTTGTACTGCCACGAAATCGTGTGCCATTAAGGCAGCACAAACCAGGCGTTTCTCCAGCAAACTTCAATGCCGCACAATGCTCGCAAACTACGTCCATTAGACCAATGCTAACGAAAGGATGCGAGCTGTAGTCAATTGTGCAACCGTATAGAAACGCTGCACGATTCAAATTAACACTTGAAGTATTTTTTCTTGCAATTCGAAGACTATCTCGTCGATCTGTGCGATAAGCTCTACGATTTCTCGTTTCTAATCTAGCCGTTTCACGGGCTGCCTCTCTTTGCTCTTGTGTTTGAGTAGCTCGAAGTTGGGCCCTAATTCGTGCCACACCAACGCGGCGCTCTTCTCGTACAATTTGTCATTCTTCGTCAGTTAATTGGTTCGCAATGTTCCGTACCCTAATTGCATTACGGCTCCGTTGGGAAAGACTTGATCTTCTTGGTCGCGGCATTATAATAAACACTTTCGCGACGTAAATGATTCAGTGAGACCAATTGATTTGACTTTTTTTTTTAATTAAGTCATTTGTTGATTTGTCATTTGTTGTATATTTTATGTAGCTTGATATATTTGCCTTAATTTACACAAAATAAATTTCTGAACGCATGCATAAATATTTGACAAACAATATATATGTCGATCCTTTTTTAGTACTGTCATTATTTAACATATGTAAAATCTGAAATACGCCATTATTCGAATATTGTGGATATATCTTGTCGATTCGAAAACTTTATTTAAATACGTTCTTTACTTTGCGGGGAGTATCGACGGGATGAACATTTAATGTTTGACAGTTACAAAACCAGTAATGAACCTTTTGTATTGGAATAGCTTTTTTTTATTTTATTTTATTCGTTAATTTTCCAATGTTTTTAATAGCTATTCTGCTATTCGGAACAGAGACAAATACAACAAATTAAAATCCATGAAAATCGGTCTAGCCGTTTTCGAGTTATAAGTGTTAGAACATACCCGACTTTGTTTTATATATTAAGAAGATTCCTTAATTTCTTATACAAAGTACAATAAATAATATGGCAGACACTGTATACTTATAATGATCGGATAATTAGCAAGCTGTGTTTGTAGCGGACGGAGGGAAAAGGTGGTATGTCTTTAGGAATAAGAGGCAAAGTAAAACGTAACGTAAAATAATTAATAGAATAAGAAAGAATAAAATAAAACATGGACTTCTTGGCGGGAAAGTGAAGAGACATGTCTGCGTTTTAGTTTTGTTTTCTAAAATTTGTGTTATGTCGAATAATTGACGTGAAATAATGGTGGATTATTAACCGTTAAGTGTTCGTGAGTGTGCATGAGTGTTGGCAAATGAAACAAAACAGTGCGGCGTCACTTTTCAAATTCTCTAAAGAAGTCTGCGTGAGGACTTAGTAAAGCCCCACATCTTTACTGAGATACTCGAGGGGTTGGGAGGTATATCATTTCTCACTTCCCATTATCATTCATCATCATCATACAGGAAGGAAATATTGTATAATTTTGTATTACTTGTAAGAAAAATTACTTTGACACTGGCTAAATGTGCTAGTCGCACGAAGCCATCAACAAAAAGAAAAAAAAACATATTAAGTCAGCAACCACGATGACAATAAAAAAAACAAACAAAGTTGTTATCTTGATAATTTTGATCCCTGCCCGCGACCTTCACCAGGTCGTCGGTACACCTTGTTGAACCATATTAGTCCAATATAATATAATATAATAATATAAACATACAAGTGTAAATATTTGAGGCGTACTCAAATATTTACACATTTACTAAATACATTTCAAACCATATTCCCTTTTGTATTTAGGACGTCCGTTCCCATTTCTATTTGTCATGCTTTTTAGGGAAAAATAAACAACTTTAAGTAGATAAGTGATCTTCGAGCGTATATATTTCAATTGTCTGAAGAAGATCCGACATTTTATTATGAAAAATGATTCTAGTAGCATGTCGTTGGGTGGTAGCGCTTATTTTAATAATTTTTAATTTTGAGGTTACAAGAAAAATCTGTTCTCTTCCTACCATTAAAGGACATTTTCCATCGCAAATCAACATAGAAATAAATCTTAGAGTGTCCTTTCATCGTAAATACTAACCAAATATTTTTTTGTGTATCATAACGAATTATGTGGATAGTAGTATGACAAACATTTTCGGATCCGTTTGTGATCCATCATCAGAGTGCCTAGTGTGAATATTGTTTATTATCCGTAGGTGTCCAATTGATTACGTTTACGAAAACAAAAATTAGTATGGCATAAAGTAGCACCTCCTGGCGATATACACGAAGACTTTTTATCGGTGATCAGGACCTAATGTTTCCGACTAAGTAAATGATTGCCATTGCAATAATAATAAAACTTACATGTCAGCATTCAATTTTTTTTTCTGCGAAGTTATGTTAATAACTATGAATATTAAAATCATGGTCATCCTACTCCTTCTTGTTACAAAATAATAAAACCTCTTCTTAAGTACAGGTACAACGATGATAAGAAACCTCAGTTTTTCATGTTATTAGTAGTAAACTGTCAAATGGCAGGCAACTTAAACAAAAACACTTCAATCTTCACTTCATAAAAATGTAGGAGGACCGTACATTGTAATTAATTTTGGTTACCTAATTAAAATGCAAAATTAAATTTATAAAAAGAAAACATGTAATTATTATTATTGCAATGGCCATCTTTCACTTAGTCGGAATCAGTAGGTCCTGATAACCGATAAAAATTCTTCGTGTATATGAGAAGAGTTCAAATATTGCCACACACGTGATCAAATGTCAAAAATAAGTGACACTTGGCCCTCAGTAACATAATAAGTAGAGAGAAAACTTTTCCTTTTTTGCAAAAAAAATAATGCTAACGAACTATCTTCAGTCTATGCCGGAGCGCCGCGCCGAGCAAAAATCTAACGGGTGTACGTACAATTCAATTTCCCCATCCAAATGCCATTTAGCTAACGCGATAGGATGTACGTTCCATTTTGATTTCACGCCGCCATTGGATCGTCCGTACTGGAAAATAGAAGACTTTTAAAGTTCGCATCGAAACTACATTACGAATGATGTATCCCATCGCAATTGATGTATAGGGGAGCTATTATTTAACCAGCGATAATATTTTTTACACTATGATATCAATTACGAGTGCTACGATCCTCCTACTCAAAAATGCAGTCACCGGTGACTTGTAACCTCCCGCACGAGAGAATCACTCGTAATTGATACCACATTGTCTCCAGGTCAAAGATAGCAAACCTGCCTGGTACACTCGTCATCTCTAATGACTTTATTTCTAATGCCATAACTTCCACAGAGTTACCTGGCTGGCAAGTGAAGGTCTGACCAACTACCTAAGGCGGGTTATCCAAGACGAGAAGAACAGAGAGATCCAAGTGACCCACTCATACCAAGACCTGTCGAGTATACCGGAAAACCAACTGTACGGCACCGACAGCAAGGGTCGCAGGCTGTCGTACCAGAGGGCGGTGTCCGGCGAGGACCCGTTACCTCATCCCCGGTACCAAGACACCAGCTTGAGGAAGAGGGGGATTCCAGAAAATTACGAGGTAAGTGAGTTTTTTCTTAACAGTGGAACCGTGTTCGTTTTTCAGGCAAATCGTTAAAAGGAATCGCGCGTATAATTTGACTAGTTATCGTATTCTAGTAGAACAGATTCGATGTGTGATCGCGATAGCTATTTTGCCTGCAAAACACGTTTCATAGTGTCAGATCATATCATATGTGTCATAGTGTAAGGATATTAAATCTTTGCCAGACAGCGCGTAGTTGGCTGGACACTGTCACGAGCGGTGTTTCTTCTTATACATAGCTCGGCAAATGACTCTATTCTACCTGATGTTATGTGGAAATGGAGTCTAGACGCGAAGACTGGCGCAGCGTCAAAACATCGCAGCATCAGTCACCCTGCCAGCCCACAGGGTGCCTCTTTACACCTCTTTTGAAGAACCCCATATCATAGGAAGGAGGGAACATGTCTGCTGGTAGACTATTTCATTTTTTGGATGTGCAACATAGAAGCGAGTCACCAAATTTCCTTGTGCGCGATGGAATGTTCGAGACAATATGACCGTGATTCCGGAGAGCAGCACGCGTACGGAGTAAGGGAGAAGGTGGAAGAGGTCAAAAAGGGGCTTGATTGTAGCTCGATAGTCACACTGTGGATTGGTACCACAGAGAGATTGGTAGAGGTACCAACGTAACCATCACTTGTTCTGAGCTAATTCCTCACATATTTTAATAGGAGATACTTGCTAGCGACGAGTTAGCACGTCGCCTTTAGCTTTTTTATCGGATACTAAATGCGTTACGCATACCCTCGAGCCTAAGTCCTCTTCAGCCCTTTCCCAAATTAGGTGTGGGAGAGGGAATCTGCCCTTGTCGACTTTATAACACCAATTCCACTTTGAGATGGTGCAGGAGTTAGTAGGCTACTCTACTTTTTCAGTCCTTGGTGATAATACCGGTTTTATGTTGCTATGTTATCATTTGTAATAACTACTTAGGTAAGTGAGTATCTATCAATTTTCAATACTACTTCCATGGACTAATAGTATGTAGTTCATGCTACTTCTTTAAAAACAAGTTGTTAACGCGTAAATTAAAAGTATATACAGCTGAATTGGGTACTTGACTGGTTAGTCAATATAGAAACTTTTTAACAACTGTCAAAACGATTATTTTTAATAGAAATTGTATGGGATTAGCTAACTATGACGTCACTATTTTTTCCCGTCAATTGAGTGTTTTTTAATAACTTTTTGGGTTACAGAAATTCATGCTTAGGTCAAATAAAAAATTGGTTAATGTTATAAAGAACTGTTGCGTGATCTCATTTATACGTTTATTGTTCTGGAATTAATTGTCGTTGTTGTCAACTACCCAATTGAGAACCGCCTTCTTTTTTTTAAATCGGTTAAAAAGAAAGATACATTTAAATTGGGAAAATAAGAAATGGTCTTAGATGTGTCTTTTACCGAGTTGGGTTCTTGAAGCAAAGATTGTACGCAAAGGGAAAAATAGATTTGTGAGACACAAGCACTTACGTACCCATTTGTAGGTGCTATTTGCAATCCTATTATCATTTATGCTCTGCTACGTTACGTACATCATTTATATATAACTTTACTCACGTTTTATTTCCAATATTTTTTATAAAATAAACACCAACGATAATGTTGAAACGAAATATATTTCGACCGCATAGAACATATGAACATTAAACCTACATTACTAACGTGACATTATGCAATATACGGTAACAAATTAGCTTGATGGCACCAAATTGAACAGGACGCATGGAGCCGGCGTATTAATTACGATAACTCTAGCTTTCACGCTAATGAAGTCGACCTCACTTTTCGATGCAATATTACGTTTTACGAAAAAACGTTTTTACAAGGAATTTAGTTTCGCCCACTGTTCGAACCATGTAAAGTAATCTGCCATATATACTGGGGTTTAAACATTCAGCAGAAGTAAGTTTTTTCGCTTGTTTTTTTTCCGTACAACGTAGTGTTGTAACAAAAGCATTCACAACAATCTACCAGCTGCAATACTGTCCCACAACTGGGTAAAGGGCTACGTTATAGAAATCCAGTCATAAATTGATTGGTATATACGAGCATAGCCTACCTTTTTTTTAAGCTGCGATAAAAATGCATTGCACTACATACGCGGGTCTGGGGCAACCCGCGAGCTATGTGGGGCACTCTCCTCTGCTCCCGGCCCAACTCTGGAACTTGAACGGGGCGCAGGGGGGCATACCCACTAAAACGCAGTACCATCCACTTGCGGAGGTGGCTTGGGACCACGGATAGCAGACACTAAGTATCATCCCGCACAAGAGTACCTATTACCTACATTACCTAGTATTACTACGCTTATCAAATGCGGGTTGGTGATCATAAAATTAGGCTACTCATTGAAACATACTTTATTCCTTTTCCGACCTGCAAAATTAAAATAAGATAGGTACACAATCTCCAGATATCGGCACAGGGGCACCAAAACCCATGTATAAGTACCTACCTACGTCAACAATATTCTTTTGTTGTTATAACAACAGTGTTATCGTTATCGTTTTTTATCTCCTAAAGTTAAGCTGATTACCTGTGCAATCCGCTTAATTTCCTTAATGGAATCAACGAAAGAAAGAAAGCCGGTAGCCGAACGCCCCTTGACTCGGTTTAAATCTTCAATCAATTATCGTTTGAATGCGAGTAATGCGATTCAATCCCCATTGCAATGTTAGACGACTGACGTGAACCTCCTCACAAAAACGTATTCACTTTCAGGGTGCCTAGTGCAACTGTTATTTGTCATTCGATCATGTTATGTTACTCGCGTGTAATGCAAACGAGAAATTGCATAGCAAGGTTTCAGATTCCTTCAAAGGCTGAAATTTATCTTCAGTGCTCTGCAGTAATTGAGGCTTTCGATGAAGACGACAGATGAACCCGGTCGGTAACAGAGTGGTGGCAAAAAGATACTCGTCGATCGGTAGGCTGACCTTCAGTTCGGTGGTCGGATGACCTAGTCCGGGTGGCGAGCAAGGGCTGGATGAGGATGGCGCAGGACCGTAAAGAGTGGCGCGATAGGGTAGAGGCCTATGCCCTGCAGTGGGCGGAAGTGGGCTGATGATGAGGCTGTTGAATTTTAATCATTGTTATTGTTTTTTTTTGTTTGCTAACTTGTATTCCAACCAATAGGTGATTAGCGAGCGTGGGCGGCTCGCGTGATGCACGCGCGGCGTTATATAGGCTGCCACTCTCGGATCCGTAAAGGCTTCTCCGTTCTATCACAAAATAAGGAGACTTAGAAGGTAAGCTTAATACACACCGCACTCGAGCAACGTACACATAGGACACATGCACGTCACATACATATACACATACGTATCTCACGGACACGGAATCTCACAATAGTTCAAAACAGTCCGAGCGTAGCTGTTGCGAGATGCCATGTCCGCTATGTGTGGGTTGCTCGAGCGCATTTGTATGAAGCTTACCTTCTGGAGTCCCCTTATTTTGTAGTTCTATGCTTGAATCCATCTCGGTAATTGATAATCTTTTAGTTTTGTTTTGTTTACAAAAGGCCCATCAGTTGTAGTGGCTTGATTTCAATTGACCCAAACAGTGGGAGAGTGTATATTTTTTGCACTATTTTACAATTAAATCATTATCATCAGCTCATTTTTATGTCCCCATTGTTGGGTCACGAGCTTTCCCTATGGATGGACAGGGAGAACGAGCCATAGACCACCACGCGATGCAGCCGGAACCAACGGCGTTACGTGCCTTCCGAAGCACGGAGGACATCAAGATGATATATTTTTGGTCACCCATCCGATGCCTTTGCAAAAGTTGCTTAGCCTCAGCACTCGCAGACCGCCCGGTCACAACGGTTAAACAGTAACAACTGACACAAAAAATCTTTCGCCTTTTAACAAACTATATATAATTTCTAAATTATGCAGGCATCGTCAGCATTCTGTATCGGCCCACTTACGTTTGAAGTACCCGATCCGATCCGAACACTTCGGAGAATCTAGTAGGGCACGGTGACGCGAACTAGTGCGCGATGCCGTTCCCTCTAGAAAACCTCCAAAGGTTATTCGTTTCACTCGGCTTAAGGGACCCTTTACGTTCTTCGCTGTCCCCAAACAAGCCCGGTGAAGCGGAAAATGCCGTCTGAGGCAATCAGCAATCTCTCTCCAAATAAAAACGTTTGAGGTATGCAGAAAAACAATCAAAGCCATTATGTTGACATACTAAAGTACCTTTTTATTGTTACTTTCACTAACGATAATTGAATACTACAAGGGACTTCTTTGAAAGCAATACATCATTGCTGTATACCAATCAGTATGTAGGCTTTGTTTATAAACCTCAAAGTTGGTTCGCGTGCGGGCGGGGTTGGTTTATTTTTTGACGGAATGGAAACATACCTATTACTTCGTTAAGTTATTGAACGTCACTGTAAACTTTGGAGTCGTTTTTGCAGGTAAGTACTGCCTACACGCTCGTTAGCGGAGCGGCAAAGCGTTCGACAGAATATCTTGAGGTCCTGGGTACGATTCCCTTGGTTTTAAGCTAGCAAGTTTATATAAGCTAGCGTGGCGATTAAGCTAATTATAGCGTTGACTCGATCGAATATAGGCTAATTAATTTCCTGCCATAAATCATTAAAATCTCGAACATTCAAGCGTTTTTGAAAGATTAGCAATAACTTTTACATTGCCAGCTCTGTACTAATTTCTGCCGCCATGCATCGTTAGTGTACCGTCAAATTAGAGTAAAAGAGACAAAACATGGAATAGCTATTCGGACCTTATTCTTCGTTTAATTGTAAGGCACTATGACTTTGACTTTGCCACGCCTTGAGGAACTCTTTCTCGTCACCCCCAAAGCGTCCGGCGACTTTGAAAATGCCGTCTGAGGCAATCAGCAAACCCCCTCTAAAAAACGAAGCCTGCTCATTGCTCAAGTACCTACTCCCCTTTTTTCCCAAGCAATTTTCCCCACTTACTGCTATTAAAATTTTGCAAATCCTTGACTGAAAGCTATTTTTTTACATGTTTAATATCCTATTCTTAACAATCACGGAAACTTTCTGTTTTCAATTATGCAGATAAAACGTATATTTGAGTTTCCACTTACTGACATATAATTGTACCATATAATAACTGTTCCCCGTACCTGTATTGAATTTTTCTTCGGCTATGCTTACTTACAAACAATCTTAACAATTTTTCTGTAGTCTTTGTTGCATTAGAAACAGAATACGGACTTCATATTGCTTTAAAATATAATCTACTTCACAGACATAGGTCTGTGATCTACTTGCCTGTACCTTTCGAAATTGTTTTCTGCATATTGTGTTTATTTAATTTAGGATTACCAATATCACAATAAAACATATTATAACAAAAACACAAATGTTGAAAAAATTTCCACGAGCAGGATTTCAACCTGCACCCTTCTGACATACCGGGCCAGGTGCTCTTCCAATTGAGCTATCGTGGTTCTAACCAGCCCGCCGAAATTATTCAACACTATTTACTTTTTACTTTGAAAGCCAAAGGCACCCATTCAATGTCAACAACTACCGTCACTAACACCCGATCATAATTTTTTTACAAATACTGAAGATCAGTTAAGAAGTAGGCAAGCTACATATAAAATGTTTTTGTTTAGTTTATATAATTTTAACGCAAATTTTGTCGCGAAACAAATTACAAAAACACAAATGTTGAAAAAATTTCCACGAGCAGGATTTGAAAACATATTATATACTCGTAGTTGTAAGTAACAGATCGCAAATTACGGGTACCTATCCAAGTATTAAAAACCAAATTTTTATATGTGGACAAAGTTTTTAAGATACCAGGCTATAAATATGAATATTAAATTAACAAGATGAAACTCCTACTGGTCGGTGTATTATAGCTCGTCTTTGTAGCGAAGATACTTATCGCTTAACGATCAATACATTTTCATTATTAGTAGTATTATCAAATAAGGGAAAGCAATCAACCACCCTGCTAATATATAAAAATAACAGGTTATTTTTTATTCACGATAAATAATTTTTATCGTTTGTTGTGCAGGCATTCATTTGCAAGTCTACCTACCTACTACCAACTAGCGATTCATGGAAATACTCATTCGTATTATTCATATCAATACTTTTTAATTATTTTTTTTAAATACAAATATTAAATAGGAAATCTTATTGCCAATAAATGTAATATTTAGACACAGCAATATCACATGAGTAAATACCAATAATCTGTGGCAATATATTGGAGAGCTTCCAAATTATTTAAATTTCTAATATATAATATGTAAGTTGAAAAAGAAAAAAAATGGAACACACGCCTGCACATCAGACTACCACAAACTGTCAAATTTCCTCAATAGACTTTAAACTTTAGTGCTATGGAATATGGTTAAACATTTATCAAAGAAATTTAACAGTATCTGATAGCTTGTGCTACCTGTAGTCGTCTGTACAGACCTAACCTATCAATATTTATGTTTTATTTTACTGGTGGGAAGTTTTTAAGTTCAGACTGAAGGTTTGGGTTTAAGCTAGTAGTCAAATGCATCAAAATCTGAAATACAGTTTGCCCAACCTGGGAATCGAACCCAAGATATAACAAAACGAGCAAAATGAAATAAAGTTTAAAGATCAAAAGAAAATTGTATAAAAATTTTAACAAATAAGAGTTTTGGTTTAAAAAAATTATTGGCAAACAATCATTATCTAATGAATTAATGGCAAAGTATTGACTAACCGTTGCCTAAATTTGCCTTTACGTCCGTCAATTTCATGCTAAAAGTATAGTTTGGCATTGTTATGTACCTATCTTTCAGAATTTCCAAAAGTGTTACGTAATATTACACAATAGTACCTTTATAAAAACAGTTTGCATTAAATATTAATGATTATTAAATATGCAGGCCGATCGGTTGAACGAGCGAAATATTGAAGTGTGTAAAATAGATTTGAATACTGAATAGCCAAATATAAAACGAATGAATCAGCATCGTCAATCCAGGAGGTCAAAGGTATGAGCTCAGTATTTTTGAATTGATTTAACCATCCGCTGAGCCACCGTCACAAAATTTGATTAACATTCACAATCCATATAAATAACACTAACTTAATATAAATTTAGACAACTGAGTTTCCACATAAACTTCTTGATCAGAACCCCTCGGAAATTCTAGGAGGGAAAAGGGAGACACTAGAGCGTGATGCCCTTCCCTCTCCCTCTAGAAACCATCTGACGGTGTTTCGATCATAATTGGTTGAAGTAACCCGCCGCGCCGCCCTCAAAAAAGTGCAGTGACGCTGAAAATGTAAACTCTTAAAAAAACAAAAAAAAAATAACAAACCCATGCTTTGCATCGAAAAATTCGAAACACACTGGGAGTGGAGTCCAGGACCTCCGACTCGCGACCGAGCGCTTGGTAAAGCGCTCGGGTGGTAACCCAGACACATGAGCGGGCCCCTCGAACACGGATAGTAAACGTTCCAACCGCGTCCATCGACCGCTTTCTACTCACTTACACGAAATGTTAATACAAAACAGTATTTATGGGTCCATGAAACTTCGACATTGATCCTAAACAGTACCAACTGAAAATGCAATTCTATTGAATGAGCGTTTGCGTCGCAAACGTTTATAGCGGCGTTTCAATTTACGACTGTGTCACACATCCTATTGATATTGCGTATTTCAAAAGGTTTCGTTCCGTGTGAGCTATTGAATAGCGCTTTTCGAACGGTCCCCCACCCAGCGACGCGACCACGAACGTAACCGTATTAGATTCATGCACATCCTAACTTTAGCATGTTTTCTAACAATTTTTTAGTTAAGGAGCTCTTAGAAAATTGCACAGATAAATAGTTATAAAGATCTAGACCGTATCGTACCATGACCGTGCTAGGAACGTAACAGCCATAGGCACGTGTAACAGCCACTGAAAGTAACACGACATGGACTACTATGCGCACAGTAACGTATCAACAGCGTATCATACCCGTGCATAACGTATCGGCACCGGCAAAATATTCTCGACAACAATTATTGTCGACGGTCCGTGCATGGTACGCGACTGTGTTGGTCGGTCTGGTGACCACTTTTCAATACAAAGAATATATATATACTTTTCAATATTTTGTCTGCCTCTTTCCTAGCACGGCCATGGTATGATACGGTCAGGTCTTGGATGAATGTGGTTAATTCGTCCAAGGGTCAGGTGGACAAAGCCC
The DNA here is from genome assembly GCA_949315975.1 of Eudonia truncicolella. NCBI lineage: Eukaryota > Metazoa > Arthropoda > Insecta > Lepidoptera > Crambidae > Eudonia > Eudonia truncicolella. The sequence goes on along the minus strand of OX438825.1, from coordinate 7,387,885 downwards.
TTTAATCGTACGTAATATTAAATTCAATGAATGAGTTTATTGCAAATGCCCTGGACACTTAGCGCAAGTTTCAACACAGGTAGAGAATCAATTGACATACATGTGAACACCTTCAAGTTTTATATGTTTTTATATCATGTGATGGTAACTATCATATATACCACATGGGACGGACGGGCCATCATCCAACACGCTCTGTCCCGAGGCGGGTTGGTCCATTATTAAGTTTAACATCTTGCAACAACCACCATTTTCTTTACGTGCCTTCCGAAACACATGACTGTAAATAATGAGAAATGTGCAACTGTCTAATAATAAAGTATTTTTACTCATTTTAGTAACCTAGTACCTAAATTCATTTTATTATTACTAAAGTTTCCCTTACATCGTTTTTATTATATTAACCAAACTTACTCTTGCGCCTCGCTCGATGAAAAATGATGAGGGAGCACACTTTGTCCCGTACGACTGAGGAACTGGTACATATACGTAAGTAACTGTCGAGACTTAACTCAATTACAATAGTATTTTTGTAAAGGTGACATTTTATAATACGAAGGAATCGCAGTTAGGCAATCGAGTTTTGAAAAGGTCTTATCATCAACCTCACCGGGTACAAAATATTAACATTTATTACAATATGAGTATAATAAAAGTTATTTTAGTTATTTCCTCATTTTATATAACAGCACTGGAAATCGAGCTCTGGAACTCGGCCTTTTATGTCTCGTCTACACAGAGGCTGTTATTCCATTTGTTTAAGCACCGGATATTTCCAATTTAACACTTATACTTATAGTTATAGTAGTACTTAGCGTGTAAACAAGGCGTGAAAATGCACCTTGTAAACAGGCGTGAAAAACCAGGCGCCGCGCCGCAGGATGGGTGGCTGATGCTGAGTTGTTTTCACGCTGCACCATAGTTGCCTTCGCGTTTGTACTTCATTTCCACTTAACACCAGGTGGAGTGGAGTCATTTGCCGAGCTAATTATAAAAATAATAATAGTAAATAATAGTATTTTTCAAATTATTATGTTCCACAGCTGTGAATAAAATTTTACGTTCAAGACGATTTTTAATTTGAATAACCCAAAGGGCTATTTCAATTTCTTAAAAAGTTTGACGTCAGACAACTGTCATATGGTAGCACTGCGTTCCATATTAAAACAAAAGCGGGTGGGCTGTTGTGCGTCTGTGTTTAAAAATAGGGAAACGCACGGCAATAGTCCGTCACCCAACGCGACCAAACGCCTAAATTGAAAGAGCCCTAAGTTCGCTGACGAATGCCGCTATTTTTCGCGCGGATATCCACCGGTAAGGCACGGGTGGTAAGGTGAGGTGGAGCGCAGTGCGCAGGTGCCCACGCCATTCGCCCCCTATAAAGTTCAGGAGAGACAGCCCTCCGGCTCAGTTAGGGATTCAGTTCGAACGCACCACTCGCCTCCGCGACTCCCAACCGCGCGATTCGCCGTATAATTTATCATACTTTATTTTTCTGGAAACCAAAATTAAGTGCCCTTAATCAGTCGGGCTTAACATTTCTGGGTTCCAAATTACCTATTCGGTTCTATCCGGGTGCGCGAACTGAACTTTTCAAAGTTGCTCTCTAGCTCGTAACGTTTTGTTGAGTTTGAAATTTTTGATCGAACTTTGTGCATGTGAAATGTTGTGATCGTACGGTAAGTTTGTTATTTGTTATTTTTATTATAACTTAAAGTTTTGTTAAAAATTGTAAGACATCGATCAAGTGGTGAGGTATAGTCGGCTAGATTAAATCATACTCATTATTGGGCAATTTTGGCAAGGCGTCACGAATTGAAGCACGGGGCTGTTGGCGATAACATCAACCTTCATATTGATTCAGGCCAAGGCTCCATTAACACCACGATTAACTTGCTAAGACGGTTTTACGACGTGATTTTTAATTCTAACCCATCCGTGTTTAAAGACTTCAACGAGCTACCGGGAGAAACTAAAAACTGAAAGATTTATTAATTAATGACACTGGTTAAAAAAAAACAACAAAAAAATGGTAGAATGGCATCGGATTCATTATGCCACGATTAAAAGAATTAGGCAAATATTTTCCATTTACCGTACACGGCGGTACACGGTTTTCTGTAGGCTAGCCGTCGCGTCATGACGAGAGGATGTTGTCGACCAAATTTGTCAACTTTTACTAAGAATTGCAGGTGAAATTAGTTTTATTATAATAATAGTCTGCAACGAAGATCTGGTAAAGGTCGCGGGAAGCCGCTGGATGCGAGCAGCACAAAACCGGTCGTTGTGGAGTTCCTGGGGTAAAGCCGTTGTCCAGCAGTGGACGTTTTTTGGCTGAAATGATGATGATGAATAGTCTGCAAATGACTAGGCGGGACGCTTACCGCTGCCCAAGGGCATCAGCGACATCAGAAAAGAAGCTAATGTGTTGCCGAACTGAAAAAAAAACTTTTTAAAAAGGTCTGTTCGGCACTTGCCCTCTTTCTGATCTTGTCTACAAACTCTCATTTTCGTACAAATTGTAGATTTTTGCCCCCTTTTCTGATTCATATACTTTTTATTCGTAATTCGCCCACTTCCGTTGTTTGCCTCCTTTTTTACAAGACAGATGAATAAATAAATTAGGTTTTCGTACAAAATTTATAATACTGATTTAATTTGTCGTTGTTTGTTCACTATTTGATTAGTCGAGTACAAAAGTGTAATTATAATAGGTCCACGGAGCATATATATTAATAAAATAATAATTAATAATAATAATATTAATTATAATTAATATATTAGCGAAGGATTTTTATCCCTAAATTTTGAAATAGAAAATCACCGACAAGAGTGGGATGATTTTTTTACATACTTTGTTCGTCAATGGATGAAACCTTATAATATGTACCCTAAATCTAATAATAAGTTGTTTTAACAATAACCGTCACCGCACAATAAATGCTACGGAAGGATGGCATTTCCGAATAAATCAGAAAATTAAAACAAAGAAGCCCAATTTATTTTTGGTGATTTTGGTTTTTGAGTACGTTTACGTACTTACTCAAAAATGGGAGCATCCACTATGATTTTTAATAAGACGACAAAAAATATATGTGCAATATACGAAAAAAAGACAAGGAAAAGATATTGTAACTGATCAACGTATCACCAAAATTTTGAAGATCATGTCATGAATAAGATAATTGTTGAAGAGTGTCTGAACAGACTAATCAAAGTGAGATTCATTTAATTTACGAAAAATAGTTTAGTTTAAAAAAAGTGAAAAAGTTCAGGTGCGCAGTTTTTTTTCAAATACGGAGTGATAAAGTTGTTTTTTTTAAGTCTAGAATTATTATAGAATAAAATATTAAATTTGATTTGGTATTTTTGATTTTGATAGTACTTAAGAAGGCAACTTACTGAGATTATTAATTAAAAACACGAGAAAAGTGGGCGACATACTATAAAAAATATGGAACTCCGAAAAGGGGGCAAAAATCTACAATTTCTCCTCTGACTCTCCAGCCAATTGAAAAGTAGCGTAGGTAGGTATATTACTTACGAGTACAATCGTTTATTTTCGACTTTGTTGTATGTATATTAATGTACCTTAAGGTACTTCGTTTTTTTTACCATTAAAAAGGCGATACACATAAAACCCGTCATTTTATTTGTACACCGTTTGTATAAAATTGCAGGAGACGTCATTTGGTTTTACGACTACTAAGACTCATTTAATTACCCATTGACGATATAAAACCTTGTGCCTTTTTTGGGGGTGACTGTTCCTTTGGAGCAGTGATCCCTTTGATCCCTGGGGTTATTTTCCGTTCGATATCAGATCTCATCTACAGAAAACAAAAAAATACGAATCTTTTTAATGATAAATGATTAATTAAACCAACATCATCATCTTCAGCCATATGACGCCCGCTGCTGGGTATAGGCCTCCCCCAACGATTGGTCCTGCGCTGCCCGCACCCAGCGGCTTCCCGCGACCTTGACCAGACCGTCGGTCTACCTTGTAGGGGGCCTGCCCACGGAACGTCGTCCGGTGCGTGGTCGCCAATCGAGAACCTTTCCGCCCCAACGGCCATCGGTTCTCCGCGCTATGTATCCCACTGCCACTTCAGCTGAACAATCCTCCGAGCGATTTCAGTTGTTTTAGTTCTCCTGCGGATTTCACCATTTCTGATACGATCACGCAGGGAAATACCAAGCATCGCTCTCTCCATTGCTCGCGGGGTGACCTTGAGCCTTCTTATGAGACCCATAGTAAAGGACCACGTCTCACTCCCGTATGTAATCACTGGCAACACACACTGGTCAAAGACCTTTGTCTTGAGACATTGAGGAATATTGGATGCGAATACGTCACGTAGCTTCCCGAATGCAGCCCATCCGAGCTGGATTCGTCGAGAGATCTCTTTCTCGAAGTTGGACTTACCTAACTGGACCATCTGTCCCAGGTAAACGTAATGATCAACGTAATGTGTAACGTTCCCAACTTTAACTGGAGCGGGTGCAACATGGGCATAGGACATGATTTTCGTCTTGTCCATATTCATCTTAAGATCCACTCTTTGAGAAGCATTACTGAGATCTTCGAGCATTGTGTTCAGGTCTTCCAAGGTCAAATTAAACCAAGATTTGCATAAAAAATCAATAATCACAGTTTTAAAAACAACCAAAATCATTATGAACCGTCTATAAGTACGTGTTCATACATTCTATGCGTATTTTTACTAATGAAAACATCATTACCTATAGTTGGCATTTGGATAAGCTTTAATAAAAAAAGTCGGACTATGTAAAGCTAACGGTTTCATAATTATAGATTTTATAAATTCTCTAATATTCTAATTCTCAATATTATTGTTCGGCGACGAAAACTGTATCGAAAACTGGTCTTAGAGTGTCGAAAACTGGTCTTAAAGTGTCGAACACTGATGCCACGATAACTGAAGTTGTTTCGACAACCGCAGAGTCCTCTTCAGCTTAATCGATTGCAGCTCCTTCATCATCATTAATCGAGGAGCTTATCTCTCGGCGACCCCGAAACTCTCATTTACTTATCAGAGCTCAAATCAAAAGACTGAATCTATACAAATGGTTTATTGTTCTTTGTGTCACACTATCGATTTGTTGGAAAGTTTATTTATTATGTAGTTTTACAAGTGTTTATTATAACGGAATGTTTTTAGAATAATATTGTGGCAGTGAAAATAAAATTATGGTACTTAATATAAAAAAAAGGGTATTACAAATAGAATAACAACTCTTATAACTCCCATCAACTCTTTTAAAACCCATTTTAACTAATCCAAATTGTGATTCAAATCACATTAATTTTAATTTAATGTATAATTACACTTTTCTGAAATAAAAATTAAATATATTTTTATTGTCACACGGGCACAACTTCAGTTTAACAAGTATAATTGATAAAATATTTGGCTATCTGAAGCATCAAGAGCATATAAAAAACTTTTAACTGTATTATCAGCTTGGAACGGCTGCTACACATTTATCATCCTTGACGTGTAGTTGGAGTAAAGAAATGCGGTCAACTTTGCCGTGGCGACTTATCAGCGTGGCTTATTCGCCAAAAACTAAAATTTGGCGATGAAAAAGTTAAGCTCGCTTCACAACTTTATGATTCGGACCAAAAGTAAAATTGACTAAGACTCATCTTGGTTTTTTTTAATGAGAAATAATGTTAATTCATTATTTTGATGCTCCCGCTCTTTGGCGCTTCCGCCGTAGAGGCCGCAGGGCCGTCTTTGAGTGCACGGCAATGGAGTGCCTGGGATTCTACTGCGTGATTTAATCAGAAATGAGGAGATCCGGAGAGGAACATAGGTTCCCGACATAGCCCGAAGAGTTGGTAAGCTCAAGTGGCAGTGGGTAAGGCACATCGCTCGCAGGACTGTTGGCCGCTGGGGCGGAACAGTTCTCGAGTGCGTTTAGCCCTCTGCCTGGGATTCTACTGCGTGATTTAATCAGAAATGAGGAGATCCGCAGAAGAACAAAGGTTCCCGACATAGCCCGAAGAGTTGCTAAGCTCAAGTGGCAGTGGGTAAGGCACATCGCTCGCAGGACTGTTGGCCGCTGGGGCGGAACAGTCCTCGAGTGCGTTTAGCCCTCTGCCTGGGATTCTACTGCGTGATTTAATCAGAAATGAGGAGATCCGCAGAGGAACAAAGGTTCCCGACATAGCCCGAAGAGTTGCTAAGCTCAAGTGGCAGTGGGTAAGGCACATCGCTCGCAGGACTGTTGGCCGCTGGGGCGGAACAGTTCTCGAGTGCGTTTCCGAAAACGCAGAGTGGGCAGGCCTCCAACAAGGTAGACCGATGCTCTGCACTAGTAGCCACTGGATGCAAGCAGCTCAAAACTGGTCGTTGTGAAGATCCTTGTGGGAGGCCTTTGTCCAGCAGTGGCCGTCTTTTGGTTGAGATGATGATGTTTTTTTTATTTTTATGTTTTCAGATATGTTCTATTCCTTCTTAGTTATTCATTCAAATGTTAATAAGATAGTCATTTGTTAGCTATATTTGAATATAATTTATGATTCAAACTTCTTCTTCACTACATTACCTACTTTAAATTATAATTAACAATTATTAGTGAAATGTACTTTTTAAGTATTTCTAAACAAACATATTATAATGGAAGCCATTTGAACCATCGGAAATAAACCTCCATAGCGGGTGTTATGACGTACAGCTAAGGTCAAGCGGCCCGACTCAAATATCAGATAATCACGACCGCCCCTGATTGCGGATATTGGGTAATGCATATGTGACACGGACCAAGGTGACAAATCACCCGAAAAAATATAACGACCGCGGACGAATCACCACGTTTAAAAAAACTGGAACAAATCGCCATATTTTTTTTATTTGTTGGTGAGTAAAGTTGTTCATCAGGCATTAAAAAAATACATATTATCATTATCTTACTTTGATCAATAATTGATCGAAGTTATCCAAAGTTATAAATATAGTTTATAGCAAAAAAAAAAAGCAAAAACGGTCGTTGTGAATATCCTTGGGGGAGGTCTTTGTCCAGCAGTGGACTGTTTTTAGCATAGGCGCAAAAATAAGTCTGCAGTATGCGAACATTCCCTAGAGGGGCCCAACCATTACATCAGATTTGATAATCCACAAATACTCGCTAGAGAACAACGATTCATCCCTAGGATGATACGCGAGGCTATTAATATTAAAAAACATCGTAATTTCAATAGAGAAGATGGTTGGAATCTACCACCAGCCTGGGATCCCATCAAACAAAATATGAAATCCCAGCCCCAACACCATACTGCCTGACCAAAAGATACTGTAAGCTCTTTCTGCGTAAAACGGAACGCACCTGATTAAATTTAAATGAAGGTATACAAGCTACAACTAATTATGAGACGACCAACACCTCAGTCTCCCTGTGACCACGGTCCCTGCAAAGGGTTCGAAACGTCAGGATAAACATTAATTAAAACTAATGTGTAAAATAAACGCGAGTAGATCGGTAAAAGCCTACCTAAAACAAGTAACAATGGATTATTAACAATATCAACAAAGTGTTTTTTATATATTTTAGCGTTTTATTAACGCTTTACAAATTTAAATTTTTCTTTTTAAATTTTACTTAAATATCAACAAAACTGTGCACAAATAAGATATATATTAAAGAATAGGGTCATTGGCTTAAATTTTCAATTATGTTCCATATGAAGTTGAGACTTGGGTACCTTGGGGCCCCAGCACTCTTTTTCTACTCAAAGTGAGTGTTTGTAAAACCGTTCACCGGATTTCTGGTGACTCAGCAGCGAATTAGCATATATATTCAGTGAAGATACCGCACTACCTACTGCTACCTGGTAACTAAATAGTTCTACGAATACTACGGGTTAACTTGTCAATTATCTTATCACAGAGGCACAGAAGCGATATACCTACAGACGTCAAAATTATCCACTTGTTTTTTTATATTTCTTTTACTTACGGGGATTTGTTGCATTTGAGTATCCGCTAGTACCCTAATGTGATAATTTTTATTATGCACAGTTACTGCCCTTGTCAAAACAACTTCTTATGAAAGCATAAACAAAGGTAAGTGTACTATAAATATAAAATATCATCCATTACACATGAACACACGACCCCGTGATGTAGCCAGGCCGCAGCCTTTATTTTTGCATTTCTTTTGTAAATTCATCGTCGGCGTTCATTTCACGAAAAAAATTACGGCCTACGGTCCGTGCTACGGGCGAGTTCGCCGAGTAGAGTCACGGTGATTCGTGCTACGGACGAGTCGGCCAAGTCGAGTCATGGTGCCTCGCATAAGTTAAGACCCTTTTCCAGCGGACTGATAACAAGGTGATGTTTGTAATAGTTTGGTGCTATTTTTAGAATCGGATGAAAAAATAAGGGTGTTGTAAGTTCGATGCCCGTGTCAGTCTGTGGTATACTCTCATACAAATGGCCACATAAATTGGTATGATTGAAATAAGAATAGATGTTTTTTATTCATAAGCTTTCAATAAGTTTTTATTATTATTTACGAGGGGAGGTTAAATTTACACTTTTTCTAAAAACAAAAGACAGTACATGTAATAAAAGTGTTTTAGTTATTACTATTCTTACATTAAAGTAAAACAATTGTAAATATTTTAAATGTTATGTCAAGCAAGCATAGCATATAATATTTTATAGGCTGATGATATCAAAAGCGCTGAGTACAGCTATCACTGTCGCCTGGATGTTTGCATAAGTTAATGGCTGGTGGTTGTTTGCGCCGAACACTTGCGTGTAAGCACTTGTGAACACTTGTCTTGACCTATAGACTCCACGGACAGTATATTGAGAAGAATGTCACTCGCGTAGCAACTGTTATAATAAATCGCGGTTAGGGTATTATACTCGTATTTAATGGAAGAAAATGCTTATTAATGGGGACTTTTTTGGGGAAAAATTACTGTTTGCTTACCTTTTTCAGAGTAACCGAGTTTATGGGTGAGAATTTGATGACCCTTAAATATTACCTTAACCAATCAAACCCCCTGAGGTTATCTAGAAGTCAGCATCACGTGAGCCTTACTACAATTTCCATAGCGAACGGAGCTAGCGAAGCGAGCAAAGTGAGCGTGCCGTGGCAGCAGCCGCCGAGCGCTAGATCGCCTCTATTGTTAATGAATCATTTGTAAATATCGATAAAAAGGCGATTAAATAATGCCATGCAATATCTTGGGAAGAGTAAGTTGTGCTAAATGAAACATATGATTAAATAATATTTGGTTAAATGAAACATGACCAAACAATTATTTGTTAAACTATAATAATAATATGCCAAAAAAGAGATTTGCTAACTAAACATTTGCAATATGTTGTTTTGACAAATGTTTTTTTGCCAAATGAAAATTTGCGTAAAATGGTTTGCGATGTGATATTTTGGGAAATGTTTTTTGGCCAAACATTAGATTATTTTGTTAACGAAGTTCTACTTACGCAAAAGTTACTAAAAGAAAAACACATGTTACTAAAAGAAAACTCATAGTAAAAGTTGCTAATATTGATTAGTTAATTAATCCCTTTGGATGTTATTATATTGAAACGTATCTATCGACGTGACGTGACGTGACGTGAAAAGAATCTATCAGCTGCCTAACTTTACGTACATGTCGTAAGAGCCGACTAAGGGACAAGGGCTCCAAGATACTCGCACATCAAGCGATCACTGATGCTATCTTCGTGCTATCTTCTTGTCTTCTATAATTTTGTGTTTATTTGTAATGGAAAGTGTCCTGCTATGATAGGGCATTTTCCAATATTTTTGACGCTGTAAGGGAGAAAAGAGCTGGACACTTGCTGAGTTTCTTGCCGGTTCTTCTCAGTACAAGATCTCCCGCCCAGAGTAGACTTACGAACCGATGGCATAGTGACATTCACAAGAGCTACTTGTAGCCTAAACTGAATAAATGATTTTGAATTTTGAATTTTGAATTTTTATCATTGATGTTATCTATTCCACCCCGGAGCCCTACTTTGATTATGCTAAATGTGGCGTTGAGGTCACTAGATTCTGTCAAGCGAGTCGTGACCACGACCCTTTAACTGATTTCTACTGATGATTGCTACTAATCCCAATCGTTCGATCCCAAGTGTACAACGTAGGGCTACCTTAACTCCCCATTTACTTTTTCGTCTTAAGCAATGTTAAGGAACACACACTCATCCCTCCTCTCACATACACTGATTCTCACACCATTCTACACCAACACATATTGATCGTAACTTCTTTGCTCACCCAGTCATACTGTGCACCATATTATTCAACCCATATTCTTGACAATTAGCCAATCTGTAATTATGGTAACTTTTATTTAGATTTCCACAAGACAGGCTCTGCCTAGTGTGGGAGTCACTGAACTTGTATGTAACACAGCTAACTGTAATTTGGCAAATAAACATATATTTTTTTTAATATATATTAAAACAAAAACAAGAAAAAACAAAAATAAAATAAAAATATCTACGAAAATTCTAGTATCAAACATACCCAGACCCAGGTTTGATTCCTGACTGGGTCGGGTGGGCGTTTAATTTTTCACTATATTTTATAAATTTCATAAATATCAAACATACGTTTTCAGCGTAGTTTTTTTTACGGTTTTTGCGTACGGTTTTTTTTTAAACTCTAGTGCGGGCAACAGCCTCCAAACACTTAATTAAGTTCACCATTATGTATACCCAATGCATAGTTTTCCTGTACATTGATCATAAGTGGAGAAAATAAAATAAAATATATTTGAAAGTCGAGACTAAAATGTAACAATGTTTGATACTTGCAAACTTTTATTGTTAACGTATTGACATGATGGAGAACAATACCCGGCCGTTAAATGAAGGCAATAAAAGTGTATTTACAACTATGGGCCGCGGCGACCACGTCGAGGGTGATGACGCTGGTGGACGAACCACGGAGTATATTGATAACGAGTCATTAACTGGCGTGTCTTTCAATTAATCAAGAGCGCGAACTACGTTACTAACTGTGACATTCGGAGATGACAACTAAAATGATTATACATTGTAAAAATGTCCCTGACTATGTAAACTGTTCTTTTTAAATAAAAATTATCCACAATAAAAAAACAGCACCTATTGTGTTTATGAAAGCCAATCAAAGTCACTAGCAGTTTTATATTTTCCTATTTCGATGGAGATGTTTGCCCCAACGGCATTTTAAGCGTCATCTAACTTTTTTAAGGGCTATGAGAAATTAGAGGGATGAAATGAAACACCGCCAGGGGCTTTCCAGAGGGAATGGCATCACGCACTAGTATGTGTCCGCGTTACCTACTCGATTCACCGAGGGATTCGGCTCCAAATCTGGAGCGGAGCAACTCGAAGGCGCCTCTAAAAGCTAGGGACCTCGGCTTGGGTTGACTGGGTCGTGGGAGAAGCGCCCAGATACAGAAACATGGGAGCGTGATTCCATCAACATGGCGATATTGTGTCAAAACCTCATCAGATAGGATACAAATAAAACACCTCCTCAGCAGGGCGAAAATATCAACCATTCGTCAACAAGGCGTTACGTATCAAAAACCCTATCAGCTATAGCCGATATTGTGTCTAAAATCGATCAACTAGGCGATAATGTGTCACAGACTTCATCAGCTAGGCGATAATGTGTCACACACTTCATTGGCTAGGCGATAATGTGTCACACACTGCATTAGCTAGGCGATATTGTGTCTTAAATTGATCAGCTAGGCGATAATGTGTCACACACTTCATCAGCTAGGCGATAATGTGTCACACACTTCATTGGCTAGGCGATAATGTGTCACACACTGCATTAGCTAGGCGATATTGTGTCTTAAATCGATCAGCTAGGCGTTAATGTGTCAAATACTTCATCTGCTAGGCGATTTGGTATCAAAACCCTATCTGCTAGGCGATATTGTGTGAAAACCCTATCGGCTAGTCGATATTATGTCAAAAACCTATCAGTTAGGTTATAATGTCAAACATTTCATTTGCTAGGCGATTGTGTGTCAAATACCCCATCAGCATGGCGATATTGTGTCAAACACCTTATCAGCATGGCGATATTGAGTCAAATGCTCCTTAAGCATGGCGATATTGTTTTATTTTTTTTATCAGGCAGACGGTGTTGTGTTAAATACTTCATCAGAAGAGTGATCTACTTATCTAATTTGCTTACTTATCTTTTGCACACGCCAATATTTTGGTGATCAGTAATCAATCGGTTGCAAACTTTATTTTAGCAAAAAAGCTCTCGCTATAAATCGATAGAGTTTCATTTTGTATCGTCAGCGTAAAAGTTTTTGCGTCTTATCTACGAGTGCCATCGAGTAAGTAAACACAGTTGACAAATATTCGGTTGCATTCATATGACGATTTAAGAATTACGTTATTCTTGCTATCAAACCGATAATATTGAAGGTATAATATTCACAACCTCTCATTATGCTATAATAATCCGGAACGCTGTCCCTTCGTACCTCAGAGATGGGCGCTGATGTTAGAGTGACTGTTTTTAAACTATTGTGGGTTTAATCGTGCACTGATTTGTTTTTAACTTATTATGTTATGTAATGTGATGTTATGAAATCATCATTAGCTTATATATGTCCCACGGCTGGGCTCAAGCTTACCCACATGAGCTATTGCACATGTATATAAGGCTAGAACCCACCACACTGAACAAGAGATGGGTCCTTAGGGACCTCCATTCTAATAAAACGTCCACAATTGCATGTCGGTAGCTTGATTTTGACAATTTCGCCATAATCGTAATGATAACCCACACTCTCATCATAATAACCCACATCAGTCCACAGACTACTGCACATAGTCCTCTCCTAATGCATGCCACTGAGCCCGATCTTCGGCTATCCTCATCCAACCGCCGCCAGCCACTTTGCATAAATACATCGTAGCTCCACCGCGGCTGAAACGTCCTACACTATGTTTGCCGAGTCGCGGTCTCCACTCCAGAATACGTCTATCCCAGCCACAGAGGCTATATGGTCTGTGATCCCAGCCCACTGCCACTTTAGATGGTAATCCTTCGAGCTATGTCAGTTATTCTGGTTCTCTGGCGAATGACTTCGATCCGGATTTGATCCCTCAGAGTAGCGTAGATCTCTCCATAGCTTGCTGAGTAATCAACACAATATTGAGACGTTATTGAATTAGCGGATTTGGTGCCCAGATTCACAACCTCATTGCAGACGAACTTACTCTTAGCCTGACCTACTTACCCTTAGCCTACACTAGCGTTACGATTATATGTAACCGTTTTCCTTTCGTATGTAAGCAATTAAGTGTTTATCTATATAAGTGGACCCACGTCCTGTCGGTCATAGGGTTTGCTGCGGACAACCCATCTGTACAAACACCAATATCAATTTGTTGCCGGACTGAGAAATGACTTGAAGCTCCAATGGGCAGTTTGTAACAAGAAGCCAAGCTGCTTTCAATACTCGTATTATTTATTCGTCCAAAAATTTGTTACTATTATTGTAATAGCTTCCGATGAAGAACAAGTTATCATTTTTAGACATACAATTTTTTTATGAAAAAAAATTTTTTTTTTACTTAGTAACATTACCCTTGATTTAAGCGTAATTTTCTTCAATTTTCCTGTACATTTGATATAAAACCTACTCTAAATTACACAATATACATGCACGAGGGGACGTAATGAATGACACAGTGTGATAAGGGTTAAAATGTTACTTCCACAGAGTCATGTACTATACAGAGTGAATAAAAATATAAGAATATAAGAAATAGTGTATACATTCAATGGAGTCGACAATTTTGATAAACTGAAATATATTTTTATATTAATATTCACTTGGATAAAGAAAAGTTATCAATACTTTAAAACATGAACGATGAATCAGTTTATAGAACGTCCATGAATTCAGGTTAAGCCTTAGAACATTACTTTCCAGAAATTGATCCTTATCGACGACACTATTGGATGGTGCAATGAAATTATTTACTCACTAAACTGCGTAAAAAAAAAAAAAAAAAAAAAAAAAAAAAAAAAAAAAAAAAAATAAAAAAAACGAAGCGAGTAGTTTATTATTTAAAATGAATGAATTTGACTGTTGGCAAAGAAAGTGGGTCATTCAAAAAGTTATGAATTCTAGACACTTGGGAGATACACCCTGTACACAGAATTACTTTGCTAGCCCAGAACTATCTTATAACAAATTGTTGTGTCGCTCCTTGATCTTTTGTATATTTAGGATTTCGAACTTTAAAAGGAAAAATAGAACCCTTATGCAAGTAAGTAAACCCTTTCTCTCTGACACTTTCCTCGACATAGCAACTTTGAAAGCCTTTTGAATAGTAACGGTTCGAATAAGTATATGTACTTCTGTATCTGTAGGGTCTGAACTCATGCAAGATGACCCTTTCTCATAGACATTACTCGAAATCTATGTAAAGTAGAAACTTAGCACAGTTACAGGATCGGCACATTTTTAAGCAATCGGCCCTTTTAGAGGCGCTGACAACTACAAAAAAGCTCTCAGATAGACAATCTGCATATAAGCAAAAGGGACAGAGCAAGGGCGTGATCGAAGAAAAATCGAAAAACGCTTATTATATAAAATAAATATAAAACTAGCGTTTTCCTAATAAATATTATGAATGAGTAAAGGGGATCCTTTGTCCAGCAGTGGACGTCGTTTGGTTGAGATGATGATGATGATGATGAAAGTTTGTTTCGTCGACGTACTTTAGTAAATGAATGATAATCATTTAAAAAGATACTGTTTAGAAGTGACTTTGATATTTTTTTCTGTAGAAGGTATTTTGCAATTCTGCATTTTGAAAACAATAAAATTGTTGTTGTCTATTTGAAAATATTTTTTTTCTTAGTTTTGTGTGTTGTATGTCGCATTTTACAAGTGGCAGCGCCTTAAGCAGAATTCTCACGGCACCAGTATATTATTATAGGTATTAGTAAGTACTTTCATGATCGCTCGTCAATCGATCGTTAGAGCAAACGAACAGACGAACAAAAAGTTAAAAAAACTGTCTGTCAACCAAAACTTTGTTTTCATTCAATTTAATATTTCTTTAAAGATCTCATATTTCGGTACTTATTGTTAGTTTAAATAAGTGTAAATAATATAAATATATGTATAAATTAACTTTAACTTTAAGGTAACTTTGTACCGTGTAAATTATAAATAGTCACTGAGATCACACCAATTGATTTGGTCCCAATCTGACCAGAGCTTGATTTGTACTTTGTATTCACAAGCGCACATTATAGTCTTACTATATTGTTAAATTCTCATGCCTGTGTATTGACTGTAATCAGTCTGTGTACCTATTTTAAATAAATAAATAAATAAATAAATAAACGTTCTTGACTTAGCCTCTGCTTGATTCAAATCTGCGACCGCGGCTTGAAACCCACTGAAGGGCCAGGTGAAGGCACTTGGCGTGTTTTCATATAGATGGAGATTTGATGAGACCCTTCAAATAAGTGCGGTCGATGCTTTGCCGACAGCCAGATGCCAGTGTCATCAATCAAAAACAAATTACATTTCAGCATTCGTTACAACGTTAATGACAAGCTTGCTTTCGCCCGCGGCGCTGCCCCGTGAAATTCGGTTTACCCCTTAATATCGCGTGCCGCCGCCGCCGGGCCAACCAAGTGATAAAGGCTGCTTTTTGACCGAATAAAAATTCACCCAATCAGCACACTCTGCCCCCAACGCTGTGTACAACAATTATATCCATCTTTATGGTTCTGTTTTAACGTAAAGGAACGATAAAACAAAGACACAGACAATCACATTTGTAATATTAGTTAGGAAACCAGTCAACTGCGGCCGCGTGTTTTTACTTCTGAAATATTTTGTTAATCTAATCTTAAATATCATCAATCGCTGAAGAAGCCTGTTAGTTTCAAATTATTATACAATTTATACCTACGCTGCTTTCATCCCAAATAATCGAATATAAATTAATTTCTTTATCGTCGACCTAATAAAAACTTTAAGCCCCCTTCCCATTTCCACATTTCGGTTCTTCACAGCAGCTGAAAAAAAGATATAATAGACGTTATAAAGTGTTCGTATTGATATTAAAATATTGTATGATTTCCCAGCCCATCCCTTCTGAATCTGTACAAGTTGCTATAGAAAATGTTGGGTCTAACTTTCCTATCTCTTTTGTTGTTATGTGATCCGACAAATATAATACTCGACATTTCTCTTACCTTTCATATAATATTTTTATGAATTCACAATACGGCGAGCGGCGATGGGCGATGGGCGATTCTGCGTGTTGTAATACTGGAACTAATCGGTTGGAAATATGAAAATGTAGCGGCAGTTTCCATTTTATGACGGCCTTAGGACCGGCGGGCGTCTTATCTCTTTGTCAGTCGAAAAGTCACATTGTTGATAGGTGTTTAGAAGATGTCGCCGGAAAAAAAATCAAGATCGGTATTTTTTTTAGTATATTTCCTGTTTTAGTATATTACCTTTAAATAGATAAAGATATATTTATTTTAAATAGTTGCCGCTAGTATAGTATAGTAAAAAAACTATTGCATTGCCAACTACATACATCATCCTCCTTCAATGCGAATAAACTTTTTTTTAACAAACTAATTTCAAAAGTAACATATATCTAAACAATTAAACAGCTAGACCACATTTTTAGTGAACTTTAACAGTACTTGTTTGTTCAAAGCTTTGGTGAACATATCAGCTATCTTATCTTCTGTTTTTAAATACTCTACACAAATTTTATTCACATTGATCAGATCCTTTACAAAATGAAATCTTCTATACATGATTTAAGCCTTTAATACAATTAGTACTTGCATTTTTAATTGCAGACTGATTATAGACACACAAGATTTTGGTAGAGTTTGTACAAGAGACATTTTTGTGTGGACAGTATACCCTAAACCCTTTAGTGTTGTTTCTTCGTCTGACATGTCTTCGTCGTTTTACTGTCACTGTTATTAAAAGGTAAACGATGTATTTTACCTACTAGACAACTTTTACAGCTTCCAGCGTAATTTTTCTGCACCTCAATGTTGTGGTTTTTCGATACATTTTAATCCATACATACATTTTTAATTAAATTAATCCATATTTTGATGCACAAGCTTTCGTGCCATTCAGTTAAATTCACTGCACTTGCAATACTGCAAGTTGCCGTAACGCCTTTATATCGAAATTCCATGTAATACAAGCTTCCGCAG
Source organism: Eudonia truncicolella (assembly GCA_949315975.1). Lineage (NCBI taxonomy): Eukaryota > Metazoa > Arthropoda > Insecta > Lepidoptera > Crambidae > Eudonia > Eudonia truncicolella. The sequence continues at coordinate 7,370,620 of OX438825.1, read as the reverse complement.
CGTTTATACTTAAAGCGTACATAATTAAAGTGTCATTGACAGACATGGCATAACCTTTTTCGGTAGCACGAGTCACAGATAATAAATTTGCTTTTAAATCTGGAACGAACAGAACATTGTCTATGGTTGAAGTTACCCATTCACTACCATTGAAAACCTGTGCTTCCAACTGTCCGCGGCCTAGCACACTAATTTCCGTCCCATCTCCGATAATGACAGATTTTTGTGACGAACTTGTCCGAAATCTCTTCACCCATCTGTTTTAACTTGTTTTGCATGTCTTGTATTGTAGATAGAAAACAGACATTTTAATTCCCTCTTCATTTATATTGGAAAAATCTTTCACTCTTAGTTCGCAGTTTAAAAGTGTTCTTAATAACTCTCCCTTTAGGAATTATGCGCCTGAGCCCATAACCTATTGGGATTTTTAAAGAACAACCACTTTAAATAGATAATATTTCTTTATATAAATATAGCTTGTAATCTATGACGGCCATTAGCAACAGACAAAAAAAAATGTTTAATAGTGTTGCCACTAGTAGAAAAAAAACTATTATATTGTCAGCTACATGTATGTATGTGTTGTAACAGCAACACTTACATTGTGCTCATATGCATATTATGAATAAGAATTTTTAATTTTATTACTGCCTCTACTCTTGAATTTGATTAGTAATTTACATAATTTATGCTTTGATGGCACAACGAGCCGAAGTGTGTCTTGACCCTCGCTACTTATAAGAGGTCGCCACCTAACTAACTCGATATTGTGGTTTTGTAGTGTGCTTGAACACCATCAGTGAGTTCTAAATGAGAATAATAAAAAAAATTAATCATTAATCCTGCTGACTTAACACCCCCTGGTGTTGCCTATAGTCTTGGAAGGGTAACATAGGCTGACGGAACAGTCACCTCCCGGGAGGCGACGTTGGCGTTACTCAATCAGAGTGCACGCCGTGGTGAAGTCGCAGTCTGCAGTGATGCTGCCTATGTCAGCTGACTTAACTAAGCGACGGTGTGTCCTGTGCCGCAAGTAGGCAATCCGGGTCACGTGATAATTGATTTGGGGGATCCGATAAAGCGTGTTTATAGTCCCGAGCTTCCCTCCATCCCCCATTTCCGTAGGCCACTACGGAAATGGGGGATGGAGGGAAGCTCGGGACTATAGTCCACTGCCTTTCGAATGAGGGGATTTGAGTGATTCTCCGAAACTTCGAAGAATCGCTCCGCGACTGTACGGAGATGCTGTTGCACCGTTGGAAGTTCCAAATTTCTGTGCTAAGGGGCACCAGTGACCCTGCGAGTGAATTTATTACGAATTACTTGTAACCTATAAAGCGCTGAGGGCGCTATGTAACTGAAAACGGGAGACAAGTACGACATTGTTGGTCTAATACAAACCTTATAAAGGGTTCGCTTGTTTCTAAGGGATATTTTACTGAAACGACCCAACATAGGGTTAAGTCTATTTAGGTAGACCCGAGTGATTTACCTACTCTGGCAATATAAGGGCGGAAAGAGAGATTTTTATCTAACGTTACGCCAACGTTACGTTAGATATTTGACAGTTCGCTGCCAAGGGATCGCGGTCCCTAACCGCATGTTAGGTTAGGTTAACGAAGGGGTTCCATAAGGGACTAATGGGGTCTATGCTTTACATCGAAGAGACCGGCCACTTTCTTGTCTGGGTTCACTTCGATGCGCCACTTTCGAAACCACGCGCCTAATTTGTTACACGCGATTTGTAATTTTGAAATTATTAAGCTGATGTGAACAATTTATACGAGTATTAGCTGGTAGTCAAATTGGGCGAGCAACACCGCAACCGGCTCCCGTGTGCAATACGAGTGCCCAATAAACCACTTAAATGACACGAAATTATTTTGATTTCATTCAAAATAATTATTTCGATTTAGAAAAAGAAAAAACATTTATTTTTAAAATAGACAATAGGAAATCTAAAGGAGTTAACAAAAATAAAAAAAAAAAAACTTTAGTATCTCACGGCTGCGTCAAAATATAGGTGGCCTTTTCAGCGTACGTCAGGTTTATGGGACCTGACACTGGTTTTCTATTGGCACCTTGATGTTCTTGACAGGTGGATGCCAGAAACGGTCACATTAATAATAATATTATGTGCTAAATAAAAATAAATAAATAAACAAATAATAATAGGCTTAAGTTAAGTGCAATAGGTGATTACACCTATCTATAAGATACAGTTAAATGCATAAAATATATTTAAGTTTTTAAACTAAATACCTAAATATAAAATGAAATATATATATTATAGTCTACATTCAAAAATACTTAACTCATACTACGCATCTAGAAAATATTGGTTCAGGTGTGTGTGTATTATGTGTGTTTAAAACTTCTGTAATATAAAACTGAACTTATTCACTGTCGGTACCGCAGATTAATTAAACGTCTGTTCATTTAGATCTAATTAACAACAAATGTACAGATTCGATTACAATGCCACTAATTAACTATGGTGTACACTAACTATGTATATTGCTTGTAATATTGTCTGGATTGCCGAAAGGCATGCAGAATGTCAAACCGAACCTTATACGTGTTTGTAGGTATGTTCGGATGTTTCTAATAACTTTTATAATAGAATCTTATTTTAGATAAAAAACACTAATAACAATGTTATATTCACAATAATATAATAACCTAAAGTAACTAATAGTTAATATTGATATTAATATTAATATTTTAGTTTCGTAATAGTTTTAGTTACTTTTATAGTTAGTTTTTGTTTTATTCAATTCGACTTTTTCTTATGCAGTTAGTTAACTACTTCTTTAATCTAATCAAATAAAACCCAACGTGTAATAAGATATATATAATTATCGCAGAACAGTTGTAAAACAGATGAAACATTACTACCTACTACTAAATAAATAATTTACTAAAACAAATGTCACCTAACGTAACACATACATACATTTCTCATAATCGTAGGAAGTGTATATTTTGAGCATTTTTGGGTTACAGTTATATGCCTTGGCCTGAAATCATACAATGCTAGTTTAGAACGTATATAAGAAAGGTGTTGATCATACTATACTGGTTTTTGATTTACTTTGAAAGTGTTGTCTAATGTGTTTCTTTTGTTTCACGCAGGTCTGAGCACAAGGACAGTAACGTTGACAGTTGCCGAAGCGATTTGGCAACTCGGTTTTTAAGTGTGAACGTGTACGTAAGGCGGGACCATAGTTTCTTTCAGGCGCAGTCGAAGCGAGAGGCGCGAGGCCAGCATGTCTGGCAATCACTCGCCGGTCGCCGCTCGCGGGGACTCAGTAAGTCACTGTGACATCCGAAAATGCAAGCGAAAACAAAACTATACAGTAGCTCTTTTCAATATAAAAAGGCGTTTCCACTACGACGTACTGTGCTAAGTGGTGCGCTAAGAAAAATCCATCAATAGAATTGCTTCATATTTCTTGCCTCGTTCGAGCGGAGTTTATCATCATCAGCTCATTTTTATGTTCCCACTGCTGGGGCACGAGCGTTTCCTATGGATGGATAAGGAGAACGGGCCATCAACCACCACGCGGGCTCAGTGCGGATTGGTGGGTGATCGGCTGCTAATGTAGCCGGGACCAACGGCTTTACGTGCCTTCCGAAGCACGGGGGAGCTTGAGATGATAAATGTTTAGTCACCCATCCGATGACCGGCCTTTGCGAAAGTTGCTTAACCTCAGCACTCGCAGACCGGGCGCGTTGACCACAGCGCCATCGAGCTCCTCCTCAATAACCCAAGCGGGGTAAAAATGAAGTAATCCTATTGGTGGATTATATATCGCTCATTGCTTAGCTCGCATAGCTCTGGTGGAAATCCTTCCTTCCAAAGGATCACTTAATTTTATTACGATCGAGAGGAGCAAGGATTATGAAGTAATCCTATTGGTGGAAATTTTCCTTCCAGCTTAGCTACCTGTGACTCAATATCTCTGGTGGGATTTAAATCGTACTTCCAATCATCGATGGCTATCATTAATATTGAATCCGACTTTCTGGTCGAATCGTTGCAGCTTATATGTCTTAGGTCTAAGAAGGGGTTTAATTCCCGTCAGAGGTACGTAATGCACTCACTTTGATTGCTTGTCTAAATACGCCCGCCTATAGTTTTTACCAAATGGTGAAATAAAATAATCAAGATCTTATCTATCTGTCGCCAAAACGAAAATGTTAGTGACATTGTTGTATTCGAGAGATAATAATTAGTCTTCAGAAGTTAAGGCATCTGGGTGAAGTATGATTCCTACATTAACCTTATCATCATTTACTTAACTAATGTAAGATGGAAGGCAACCTCATCCCCGTTGTAGAATAAAAAGTGTACCTACCACAAAATTAAATATAAGGTACCTTGCTACATACTCATACAACGAAAACGGCCATCGATGATCGGATAAACCCTAGATTAGACTGACATGGGCCGTGTGAATGCAATAATTGAGCGTAAACGTACCCATATGTACACATATGCACATACATATATACGCACACTGGTTGTTTGCGAGCGCTGGGAGAGCCATAGCGTTGGTTTGTTTTCGTAAATTTTCGGATTAAGTCTGTGCATGATTGTCTTCTGCGTAGCTGTTTAGTTTAAACCATACGGCTTTGTTATCATAGGATTACTCTGCTCATGAATGTTAAGCCACTTCCCGTTTAACAGCTTTTAGTAATCTAGACCTAAGATAACTGAGTCTACGTCATGTAGTATGAAGTAGGTATTCTATTATAAGGGCTATGCGTGTGTAAAATATTGTTTACAGGTACTATCAATATATTTTTGATGATTAACGTTTTATTATCAGTGCATTTCTTTAGACGATGGTTACTCATAAAAAAATGTTAAAGATAATAGTTTTGAAAATAATTCCACAAGCGGGATTCGAACCTGCACCCTCTGACATACCGGGTCACACGAGCACGTGCGGGCTTTTACCGCCCGGGTAAAACACAGCTCGTTGATTTCAACATTTATCAACATTAAAATTAGCGTAAATTTATGTACAACCATAAAAAAAAGCAATGATTTCTCTAAACCAAGTACGGTCTTGGTTTTGATAAGTTTTGATAAGTAGTATTGAAGGTCTATTGTAAAGTACAGAAGAGTATTTTAGTCTGTTCAGTGGTTGTTGTTTTCGTAAGTCACCGCTGCTGTTTCAGATTTCACTCCTCAATATTTCTAGACTATAGCTCTCAGTGTTATTAAATTGATATATTTATGCCGTCAACACTGATTTTGCAACATAAATATGTTATACAAGTCTGGACTACTCGCAGCACAATTACTTTTCTTTGATGAAATTGCAATAAAAAAAAAATGTTTTTGTGTTCAAATAAATGCAATTTATTTCATTGATATTTAATTTAAAAAACTGATTTTGCGTACTACTGAATATCTTTTTGTTTGGAGTTTAATTGAATTAGTTAGAATATTTTTTTTTTCATATAACTCTGATAATTATTCCGATGAGATACGAATGTTTATTTCTTAGTGACGTAGCGAATGGTCGTAATAGATCGATTTTTTTTTTGGAGAGAGTTTGCTGTTTTCCTCAGACGGCATTTTCAGTTTAGTTTGTGTCCCCGTGCCCTACTAAATTCTCCCAAGGGTTCGGATCGGATCAGGGAGCGGAACCACCCGAGGGCACCTCTTAAGGCTCGGACCTCGGCTCGGGTTGACCAGGCCGTGGTGGTGGAGAGAAGCGCCCAGGTACATGTCTGTACCTGGTATAGAGCGCGTGTGAACCGGTTCGTCGTACCCTTGTTCTACGAGTACGGTGTCATGGGCTTAAACTGGTGTGCATGTTTAGTGTATTCTGTAAATGTAAATGTGTTTAGGACGTCTAGAGTGTACCGTCTTGTTGGTGGAAGGCCTCCAACGTTACAGTTGGCGGCCGCCACAACAAGCGGGTTAGGGTGGTGGGGGCGTTATCAAAGTAACGTATGGAAACATCCTCGATAAAATCTTTGATAGTGGGAAGATCAAGATCGCGGTGGAGATCTACATTGCGATAGTACCACGGGCAACCCGAGGCGCTACGCATAAAACGGTTTTGGAGGGTTTGTAAGGGATACAGATAAGAGAGCGCGGTATGCGTGAAAACTACACTAGCGTAAGTCATGACTGGGAGGGAATAGCTCGGCAGCAGAGTGACAGGCTGATCAGAAAATAAAATAATAACCATGAAATGGAAAGTGTTTGTGTACAAGTCTCTCTGCTTTTTCTGCCCTAAGCCTGTGAGGCGCGACCAAATAAGGCTCTATTTACGGGCACTCCATTCGCGCCACTCCATCACTCCAAATCAGAGAAGGATTTTGATGGAATGTTTGGAAATCCAACGCTCGGAACGATGCTACGAAATCCAAGTAGTTATATTATGATTAAATGAGGAGTGATGAAGTGAAGCGATGGAGTGCAGCGCCTTTGAATATGGGCCAATATAATTAAATTTTGAGTGATGTAATGGAATGCCCGTGAAGGGGGGCCATTAATCTATCCACTCGACTTGACACCCATTGACTTTTTATATTATATATATTATATATTCTATATTGATCTGACAACATAAATGATTTACGTAGTAACTATAATGTAATCTGTGATTGAGGTTCGACGGGGTGTCAACTCTATGTTTAAGTTATCGAAGTTTCGTTTCCAACGTGTAATACAAAATAAATATGATGTGAATTACGAATATGTCTTCAACAACGGGCTAAAATAGAGCCCGTTTACACCAACTAGAAGGACAAGCTTCTTCTCAACTAAGTCGGCGGTCCTGACCTATCCACAAACTCCAAAATATTTGTGGTAGCCTTATTTTCAATGGTCGCTCGTTTACTTAACACACTTAAATGTTTCATTATATAGTTGCTAGCGTCTTATGTAAGTAAGTAGCTGGCTAGGCAAAGGCTGTTTATTGGAAACAGGCCGGTGATCACAAATTAGGGCTATGCAATGAAAAATACGAAGCACTATATGCCCGGCCGGAAATCTGTATTAATGTTTATGAGAAAATAATCTCCTCATTATATAATCTCTCTTCTGTGATTATAGTACAATCATTATACTACTACACAAATTATTACTATTTTATTTATCCAATTGGATAGTTGAATGGTTAGTCAATCGATAGCAACTTCGTTTTAGCAACTGTCAAAGCTTTTTAGGTAGCAGAAATTCATGCTTAGGTCAAAAATAGAATAATATTTTGACGAGCCTGTACGTGATTTATACGTTTAATATTCTAAATTAATTTTTTTATTGTTGGCAAATTCCTTATTATTCGCATCAGATTTATTAAAGTTGCAACCTGCATTTCTTAGATAAGCTATAAACTCACTCGCTCAATTTGAATATTGAAATGAAATACATTGTACGGTACTCGCGTGTTTATTTTGCATATTACTATCGTTTGAAGTTGCCAGCCTTTCGAAAGGTCGTCCATAATACAAAGTTAACAAGGTAACAAATTATGTTTCCACTAAAACAGATATAGATACAAATACACATAAGTTGGGTGCAAAGACAAGTTCTGGTAAAGTTTGTTTGTTTGTTTGGCAGATCAACTGCGACGTAGTGGGCGCCCGGAGTTTGTTTAGTGAATTTGGACACTAACTTTGTTAACTCTCTTCATTATTTAATGTGATCGCCCTTTTTATCCTAATACATTAAAGGCGACTTACAAATTAGTTTAGTTGTGGACGGCCTGTAAGCTATAATTGAATTACATCAGTACCGTTACAGAATTGTCGTTTCTCTATTGATACGCACATAATTTTATTTCATGATTCATCATTGCATATATTTAATTACCCTATTGATCCATACCCATCATATAGCTCAAAATAAATGTTTAGGCATAATATTTTTTGGCATAACTACTATTAGCATAACGATTAAAAGGCATATTACTCTAAACCATAATTTCTAATAACTTATGTAACTGTTAACTGTTACTTGTGTAATAACTATATTTACCTAAGTAAGTATAATAAAGATTTTTTTAAAAAGCAGTTTCATAGGTAGGTATCTTATATACACAGGCAAATCATCTTTTTGAGATGACTGGCGGTGCCTTTATGCGATGTTGCCTGAGCATTATATATCTTAAGGCGACCCATTTTATGTTCTCATTCATTAGTGAATTCCCGCTTCAAGAGAGTCATTAAAACATATGCGCATATCGTCAAGAAGAGCTAGAAAAACTTCATATATATCATGGGTAATGTTAGTTAACATTTTAAATTTGAAAAACAGTTTTTAATAACAACTTCTACCAAATATTCGCATCCTAGTGTAAATTACTAAAAACTCACTAACGCTCAGAAAGGTTGGCCAAATGCAAAATCAGTATATTGTAATGTAATGAGTGGCTGCAGTTCACACCTACTGCTATTTAAATGAAAACAATAATGATATCTTTATTAGTCCACGTCGTAAATTTCTCAAGACTGGCGTAGGTAATTTAGAGATCTTCTAGTTATTTTTTTTATTGATCTGGTGGTGTAACACCCCTTTTTACAGACTTACAGAGTAAATACTCTTTTTTAATATGGAAGGTAACTTTTTATTAACAGTACCTGGATGATGTTATTTTTTTTATAATTTGTATTCTGCTAGATCGATTTATCGCCCCCAAAACCCCCTGCATACTAAATTTCATGAAAATCGTTGGAGCCGTTTCCGAGATTCAGATTATATTTATACATGAATTACTCGTTTAAAGATATTAGATTATAGATAGATTTGATTCTCTCTGTCTGTCAACCGTCTTCTGTTTTGGTTTTTCTTGTCGTCGTTTTAACAACCCATTAGCTACGGTACGTTTCCTAAATTAATAATCAATTAGGTAAGTATACTTTTTAGTTTGCTTTCTTTCTTTAATACTGCCAACTTCCATTGTCCTTTACATTACTTTGACACGAGTAGACTTACGTCGTAGGAAAAATCAGAATGGGACTTTAAAGTAGACTTAAAACTTTCAACAATAGTTACATTTTGCACTCCTGGGTACTGTCCTAATGTTACATTGTGCCTCCTTTGTCCTACCAACAACAACTAGGTACAATAGGTTTATTTTGTAGTTTCCACCTCCACGTGCACACGTTCCTTACATTGGAAACAAGAGGATTTGTTTTGTTGCACCTAAGCTCATAGTTGTTCCACCTCACTGGCTTTTAAACAAGGCGAAGTGTTTGTTCGGTAACTTTTATCTTGTTTTAGTTTGATTCACTTCCAACAAAGAATGTCTACTTCTTGGAGTGAGCTTACAGCCAAGGAATGTTATGAAAACGTTTGAGCGTATTTAAGATTTTCAATGTACACATTCGTTTGATTATGGTAATATATAACGTTACGCAAATTTTGTTGAGAACAAAATTACAATTACAACTAGAGCCACGATAGCACAGTTGGTTGTGCTCCTGACCCGGCATGTCATGGAGAGCGGGCGTGGAATTTTTTCAACGCTTTGACTTTTTACAAATTACACCTTCTTTTGTTTTAAGCGTCTGCGATTTACATAATTAGGAATGGGTAGGGTTTAAATGCCTAACATGAGGTAAATGTTCTCCAACTTAATAAAAGATAAAAAGAATAAACAGCTTTTCGTTTTATATTATTTATTTTTTCTAATAATGTAGGTTTCTTCAACTTAACTTACATATGTAGATATTTTGGTGTTCTCGTAGTATACCAACACGTTAACTGAATAGATAATTTTGAATTCCCTGTATAATATGATCATCTTTTGTGCAAAAAATACATCATTATTTTAGCTCGAATAAAGTTAATGGATCCCCGAATTAAATGAGTTGGTAGTCGGAAGTTCGCAAAGTATGTACCAGAAGTTTTAATATGTTTCTTTTTAGAAGCGTAAGTTTCGACTTGAAGTTAGCCTATCAAGGGGGAATAAAATGGTAAATTGTTGTGACTATCATATGTACGAAAACCCCTGTAGGTACTGTAGGCAAGGTACGGTGATAATAATATCGATATTAATGAGCACTTTTTGTTGGTTTTAATTGCATCTCCAAGTACAAGTACATAATATCACAATAAAATCTTGCATTGATGGTTATCTATTAGTGTTACTATTTAATCAAAACTATTTTATCATCATCATCATCAGCTTTTATATACTAGTTTCACTGCTGGACATAGCCCTCTCCAATTGCAAGGCAATGAACACGATCCGCGGCTACTCTCATCCAGCTCTTGCCAGCCACCTTGCGGAGATAGTCACTGCACTTAGCCTGAGGACGTCCTACACTAACTTTATTTAAAACTAATTGATTCGTACATTAACGATAAAAGAAGGTAACAAACATATTTTTCTAACACTGCGCCCAGTTATGTAGGCTTACAGCTTATTATAACATGATTGCCAATAAAAAGATTAACCCCTCGGTATTTCACTAATTATTCTTGTTTATTAGCGCCCACTACCGTTTAGATTATAAGAAAAGTGAAAAAAATGGCAGACGAAATTATTAATACGCATTAAAAACATAAGTATGCCTATCTCGGCAAGATGAAGGCCAAAATCAATAAAATCAAGTCGTTGCTACGTTTACGTAGTTATTCTGTGGTATGGGTATTACCTTGATTACTGTAAATTATTGTAAGCTTTGCTAAAAGTTTGTTACAAAAATATGTTAAAGAAACGATAAGTTACAAATAATAATTACACCCTCTTGGCCCGACAGGGTGTTATAAAATATCTCTTCATAATCAAAGTGAAGATTATGAATATAACTTAATAAATTACATGAAAGCAACATGTTTTTGGATTAAAAAAATGCACTAATTAATCTTTAATTTTTAAAACACGTCATTACTTGTACAAAAGCATACGACTTTGTGGGTACGACCTTAAAATTTCAAAGCTGTGGCAAATGGCATTTCAAAATTACTTTTTCCCTTTAGAGGCTAGGTACGTCGTGTTCCTGAATACGCGGCAAAAGCCACCGCATATAGACGAACCCCTTAACAGCGCGAACCACGCTCGCAAGCAAAGGAATTACTATTATAAAAAGTGTAATTCAAGCGGCGGCCGTCGACACATCATCATTTCTCATCGTACCTACTACGCTGGCAACCAAATATAATATGTACCACCTTTTTGTGATTCTTTTAAACAGTTTACGTCGCTTTCTCCATTTTTTTTTTGAGAGAGATTGCTGATTGCCGCTGCGGCATTTTCAGCTTCACCGGGCTTTTTTGGGGGCGGCGAGGAACGTAAAGGGTCCCTCGAGCCGTGTGAAACGAATCACCTTCAGAGGTTATCTAGAGGGAACGGCATCGCGCACTAGTGCGCGCCCCCGTGCCCTACTAGATTCTCCGAAGGGTTCGGATCGGATCGGACTTTCTCCTTGTTGATCTCACCAGTGAAACATTTTTCTGTTACGGACTTCCTACCATTGTCGATAATATGATAATTGCAAAAGCATCGAAAAGTACAGACACGTGTACTAAAATGAGTCAGAATATATTATAATTGCATGCGACATCAGTAGAATTAAAAAAATATAAAAATACACTGACGTTTGCTCAGAAAACAATATACACCAAGAAAAAAACGATTCTCAAATTCGAAAAGACCCATTAAAACATATCTAGCTCCAAAGAATTTAAACGGGGATTAACGCAAACTAATTATTATAAAAAGGTATCATACCTTCTCTATGCCCGACGTTTCGAACGGCCGTGGTCACGGGCTGATTTAAACGTCGGGTATAAAGAAGGTATGATAATACTAATTAGTTTGCGTTAATCCCCGCTTAAATTCTTGGTTTAACTATGGAATGCGAAAGTTTGAAAGTGCTATCGCTAGCGTAATGCTAGGGTAGAGAGGCTGGTGAGGCTAGCGTGATGGGCTATGGCCTTGCTAGATGCTACCATATGTCGACATAAGTACAATGTCAATATTAGTATTAATGTGTTCCGATAGGTATAGATGATAACCCTCGGTAGTTAAGTCTTTAATCGCCGTGGTGGTCACCGGTGACCGACAAACAATAAATTTTCTATTGTGTCTGGTTTTGCGGCAGTCAACGTGTTAAGGTTTCCAGATGAAGGTCGCTTCCACCTTCTGTCTTATCACTACTTAACAGCAAGTGAGATGAGGACTCACCGGTAGACCAATATTAAAAAGGTATAAAAATAAAGTTCCCTTAATGATGTAACTACCTATTCAATTCGAGCACTATTTATTACCTTTGAATTCAAAATATCGTGCACAAAATACGAACTGCTTTTGCGGCATTGAGTAGCCATTTTGGATAAAAGTAGGCGGACCGACCATCTCTGCCGCTGTCGCTGCCCTTTGGTAATACGTGGCATATGGTAGCCCGCTACCGCCGCGCCACCAGCCACTAAAGTCCTGCCCAGGTAATTAAAGAGGTTTATATTTTAATAGAATATATCTATCAAGCATGCCGCTGTAAGCTCTAATAAGAAGCCTATTGCAGCTGGCACGGTGACCGACTTGTCCCTTGCCTGGCACTCTGCCTGCACACACTTAACCGCTTCTATGTTATCGCGCTGTTTAAAGTTCGATACAGTATTGCCTCACACTTATGGTATAAACCGTTGACCTGGCAACCTATTGGCGTAGCTGCAGCTCCATGTTTATCTATTATTTCTTGAAGCTTTACGGAACAACGAAAAGATTACAATTAAGAATTTTTGGACAAAGAGGAGATTGTGGAACTTTCTGAGCTTATTATCATCCTCATACGAAAAAGATGTAGTTGTATGTACCTTATTTTATTAGCCTGAGAATGCGTTATTCCTTAGAAGTCTTCTGGAGCCTTCTGGGGTAGCCCCCTTACGCTTTTCCTCACCTGGCAGGTGGAGTAAAATCCAAGTAAGGCAGAGGTAGAACCTACTAAACTCTGGGGGAATCAGCAACCAGTTACTCACAATTATGAGGAGATTTCCACCAAAGTCCAACTGCCGCTGGCCGCTCCAGATCTTTCATGTTGTGCAATATTGAGAAGTGGAATGATGTTCCCGCTTCAGTCCGACCTCAGATCTATAACATGGAGGTTCTGTACTTTTAGAGACGACTTATTCAAGACCAAAGTCATAGTCAAATATTTTTTATTCAAATAAACTTCAGAAAAGTGCTTTTAAATAGTCCAAAAATTTTTTTACTTACTACCCATTCAGGACGTCTATTTTTTAGCTGTGGAGAAGAATGGGCGCAATAAACTCCACAGCTTTAATATATTGTTATTGTAGTATTGGTATTTTTTCAATTGGAAGAGCACCTGACCCGGTATGTCAGAAGGGTGCAGGTTCAAATCCTGCTCGTGAAAATTTTTTCAACATTTGTGTTTTTGTAATTTGTTTCGCAACAAAATTTGCGTTAAAATTATATAAACAAAACAAAAACATTTTACCAATGAACTATCTTTGAGACAGTATTGTTTACATCGTCATCAATCGGCTGTCGTCGTTTCACTTTGAATAAAAGTGAGGTATCATCTGCAAACAATACTGTGTCATGGTTGTCTTTTACAAACAAGTCGTTTACACTCGTATAAATAAAAAATAAGAAAGAACCAAGATTGAACCATGTAAAACTCCCATTGTACCCGATCCCGATCCCGGGGATCTTTTACCGCTAACATCAACCCTCTGAACCCTATCAATGCAATCCAGTAGCATCGCCTGATGTTGCAGATGTATTGCGGTGATCATTACATACACCCAGACACCTGTTTGACATACATAGAATTATATATATTATCGTTTGTTACAATTAAGGACCCCTTGGGATAAGTCCGTTTTGTTTGTCTTAAATTTCACTTTTCATACATCAAAGTATACAATTTTTTGAACTTGTTTTTTGATAACGTATCGGCATAAAATTTTGTTTTTAACAAATAAAATATACAGGCCTGAAACAAATAAGCTTGTCAGAACAATAGCGTAAAGAACGAAGAAAGGAAATCGGATCGTTTCTTACGCAAATGTAAAATTTTTGTTGCTGAAAAAAACAATAAAATGATAAATATTATCCCTTTGAAAGGATTTTTCATTGCCCTTTTATCTCGCCCTTTTATCTAGGACCCTTCGACATATTTATCTTTCTAAAATAGAAAAAACGCTGTTATTTACGAATGGCATTTGTTTTGACTTGTCAATGGCTAATGAAAAAAAACCGGCCAAGTGCGTGTCGGGCCACGCGCAGTGTAGGGTTCCGTAGCCCATCTCAATAATGAGGACTCTGAGAAGAAGTCTTGACATTTGACTCTAACAGAATTTTGCACCTTAAAGCTTAATAGTTCACAAACGGATGCCTCAATCATAAAACTGTATCCACAAACCCGCAATATTTTTACGTCCCCACTACAAGTGTAGGTGAGGTAAACTAAAAAAAAATATTTTTCAAAATTTTACTTCACCACTCTGTCGGCGTGATTAATATGTATATCCATGCCAAATTACAGCTTTCCACTACTAAGAGTCTATGAGCTAGGCTGGGGACAGACAGACGGACATGGCGAAACTATAAGGGTCCCTTGTTGACTACAGAACCCTAAAAATGGCTACGGGTTTAACAATTTGTCAAATTTTTTGCAAACACTCAACCTAATCTTTGTGTAAATAAATATAACGTAGCCTAATAGCTTAACTTATCTTGAGACATAGGTATTATTTGTTTGTTTGCAGTAAAGAAATTGAAGCCAGATGCAAGGCAATTCGTTAAAGAGCTTAGTGCTTGCCTTATAGAAGCCTTTGGTAGCAAGAAGGAATACTACCTCTGCCAGAGTATCAGCCTGGCAATATAAAGAGTTCATGTCGCCAACATTGGGACCGTTCCCATGAGCCCATAGTTGGTGTGGGTACATCTTTTGTTTATAGTTATTGATTTTATTTTCATTGCTATGATATAGTTTAATTTGTATAATTTGGGTAGACAATATGTACACACGCCTGCACATCAACCTACCACAAACTGTCAAATTTCCTCAATAGACTTGCAACTTTAAGACTAAGGTACATGGTTGCAGGCGTCTGTACGTAAACATACTCGTAGGTATATACTTGATAGTGAGGAAGAAAATTTACAATCTAAAGCAGACATTTTTTTTTTATATTTACGGGTAAGCACATTGCCTTGATCTCACCTGATGTTAAGTGATGATAAGGCCAATGATGGAAGCGCACTTCACCCGAGATCCTCAACTAGTGAGGTACTGGCTATCTTATCTCTAGCTGCCGGAACACAACAATGCTACAAACATTGATGTTATCGCGACTTATTTAGATAAGATGGTGGTAACTAGCCAGGCGGAGAAACAAGCCCTATCACCAACCAAACCGAGTACACAAACATGTACCCCCCGCTGGGAATCGAACCCGGGACCTCTGGGTCTAAACCGGTGGTCTTAGCCAGTAGACCACAGAGGCGGTTACATACACACAAATTTTACCTTTTTTTCTAAAAATCGGTTAAAAACACTAGGGAAACCGAGATAGAGGTTAGGTCCTCATAATTTAGTTATCTGTTACTACTCAAATGTTTACTAAGCAGTTTGTATACCTATCAAAACTAAATACTTTTTACATTTATTTAGAGTACGCTTTTCATTTCAATATGTTATTGCTGTCTGTATAGATTTCTATACAGACGGTGTTCAGTACGCAGCCGGTCGTGTGTAGGACAGTAGCAACGTTGTCCTAACCTCATTAAACACGCCCACCTATGTCCGCCATTCGAGGCACTTGGGATGGCACGTTAAATGACGCCTAATAACTTTGCAAATCACTTATAGCACTTATAGTGTCCCATCAGCAGCTTCAGAACAGCAGCGGTGGAAGGAGCGCTCCCCCTATATCGATCACGCCGGTTAAAGCCCAGCTTTGGGCCCGGTCTTTTTTAGCTTTGGGAACACTCGCACCAAACTATCACCACTAGATACACTAAGTACACAGGGGCCCTACTTAGGCCACCAAAACCACCTGATCTTGTAATTATATGCAAAAAACACGTCATAAGAATGGAAGCACACAACCCACGACGGTTGTGTGCACACTGTCATCGATCAATCCTCCCGATCGCTCAAAACGGACTCCCTTTGTGCCCGCGCGCCTTTGGGTTATAAACCAAAGGCGTATAACAGACGGCAATAACAAATATATCACAATTGTAAATTCAGAATAAAGGGTCGGGTCAAACAATAGGTTTGTTAGCAGGTGGTAATCACAATAACATTATATTTTCAAATACGGTGAAACAAGCGTAAAAACTCAGTTCAAGGGACAATTTAATGTAAACAATCTAATTATTGAGGAGCTAGTGGTTAACGCGCCCGGTCTACAATTGCTAAGGTTAAGCAACTTTGGCAAAGGCCGGACATCGGATGAGTGACCAAAAATGTATCATCTCGAGCTCCTCCGTGCTTCGGAAGGCACGTAAAGCCGTTGGTCCCGGCTGCATTAGCAGTCGTCAACAACCACCAATCCGCTGGGCCCAGGTGGTGGTGTATGACCCGTTCTTCCTTTTCATCTAATAGGGAAGGCTCATGCTCTAGCAGTAAAAACATAAAATGAGCTGGTGATGAGTGATGAACTGATGAATCACATAAAAATGTTGAGACGAACTAAGCGAAACCCTAATATCTAACTTTCGTCATTCGCCACAAACACCCAAGAGAATTGAGGAAACGCTCGCGTGATACCGACCCCTAGCAAACCTCCGGGAAATATTCGATTACTATATATAGCTCGAGGAAACATTAATTATCCCACAAGCCCGCTACGCTGTATAGGCCAAAGAAAATTCTTTTAAACACATCAGTGATGCGATTTTAGTAATTTTTTGTGCAAAGTGAACGGTTATATGAGTTAGGGATGTAATAGTGGGGCAAGTATGAATCGATAACATCCATTATATTCTGTTTGGTTTTTAACAAGAAAATATGTTTAAATCTTATCTAAACAATAGACGTCAAGTTGTTAAGATAGCAGAGCTTACAAGTTCTCCTATGGATGTTTTTTGCGGTATACCTCAAGGTTCTATAATCAGGCCATACTGTTTTTAATTTACGTCAACAATCTAAGTAAAGACTAACCGGATACCTAACACTATATGCTGATGACACATGCTTGTTTTACTTCGACCACTCAGTTCACGCCACAATCGCCGACGCCCAATAAGATCTAGATACCTTAAACCAATGGTTGCTATCTAATTTGTTAACAATTAACACATCAAAAATATGTACTGTAGAGCCTAAGGGGCCCTACTTTACAGGGAAGACGTAGTCAAAGAAACAAACTATCGATCAGTAATAAACTGTATTTTTAAAACGAACTCAAGTTAACATTTATTGCCCTATCGCTGCGAACAGGCTGACGTAGAAGCCCTACGATCCTCTTTTGTTTCCTTCTATGCGTGTCTTCTTATTCAAGATGAGTTTAAACGCAGAACGCGACGGCTGCCAGTAGGCTCGCCCAAACAGTCAAATAGTCCCGATCACTACAGTACATGATACTAGCTGCAACAAACAAAGATATTTCTGACTTCGAACCACTCAAAAGAAATAATTAACCTATTCAAAGATCATATCAAGAAAAATACTTATGATTGCTGATTAATTACAAACTAACTTGGAGGCCACACATTGAGCACGTCAAATCTAAATTAATATCTGTACTGGGAGCACTTCGTAAAATAGCACACTGCATACCAAATATAGTAAAACCTATTATATACAGTTCATTAATAAAATCACATTTAGAATACCTAATTGAAATCTGGGGATCAGACGCACCAACTAACCTAAAGTTGCTACAGAGATCTCAAAATAAAATAATAAAGACATTGTACCATTATCCATTTCTTACACCAACTAAACAATTGTACGATAAAACTAAACTAATGAACCTATTTCAACTACATAAATATTCAACAAGCATTCTAATAAAAAAAAATTACAAAGAGTATTAAATCAAATATACAATTAGATATAAAAAAAATACGCAAAATCACCGATACTAAAACAAAACTCAAATTAATTACACCTAGGACTAAATATGGGAAAAGACAACTCTGTTTGAGGGAGCACAGTTGATTAATAGGTTACCAGACGAAGTGAAAACTTGTGAGACTAATACATGTTTAAAAATAAACTTAAACTGCATATCGCAACGAGTACCACAGAGTGACAATTTATATATTGTTTATATCTCTTTATAAGTAAAATGTAATTTCGTATGAGAGTAAAGATCTTTAAACCTAAATATTTACCAAATTTTTTAAAAAGAAAAGAACCAATGTAGTTAATACATTTATTACTGATTGGTAATAGGATCGAGGAGCTTGAAATCAGCTTGGTGGTCCAGCGGCTTGTGAGATCATGTTGCGTTTTTTTTAAATTGTAAATTGTGATTATGAGTAGCATAAAGTCATAATGTATGTAATGTCCATTTTATTTAAAAAATAATAAAGGATCTCGGAGATTAAGCCATTTTTTAAATTGGCAGTTGTTAAAACCAACCCGCACCAGAGCAGCGTGGTGCGATATGGAAAGAGTTCCATGGAGAGCCATGTGGTAGGTATATTAATTATGTGCGATAGCCTGAGACCAGAAAAGGGACCTCTCTAAAAAACGCTAGCAGGGACTTTTTTAGAAGAGTCCAGCAGTGGAACAATATCGCTCAGCTTTATGCTGGTGATAATAATTGAGAGATATACTTAATATAACGCTAAGTGCAACGGAAGTCAATGGGCAATCAATAGTCAATAGTAATAGTGGGCTTATACAAGTTCCAACGGTCGACTTAACACTTTTTAGTCAAAGAAAGATGTTCAATTCGATAGATGTTCGCACAGTTCCGCGAGCCATTTCGGCAGTGAGCGAGCCGTGAGGCCGTGGCGGCGAATATTTGCTAAATGAACATACAGGCGGTTGAAAAAATTATATTTGCCGGCAATTCTGTAACAATATCAATTTACTCATAATAAAGTTAGAATAGAATGCATTATATCTATTTGTTATTGTAGTTATTGAGGCGTATGTCCAGCTTTGGACTAATATAGGCTGATGGTGATGATGAAGGAAGTTATTGTTAAAAATAATAACTGTTATTAACGGGATTATTACCATGTTTTTTTTTGTGTGTACGTATCCGATATTTCGGCACAGTTGCATGCGTCATGATCACTAAGGAAGAGGGTAGATCGTTTTGTCTGCTCATAATCACCCACCCGCAATAACTTCAGTACATCCGTGATCATGGCGCATGCAACTGTGCCGAAATACCTATCGGACGCAACAAAAAACATGGTAATAGTCCCGTTAATAACAGTTATTCTAATGTAAGTGGCCATGATAGTATTAGATAGATAATCTCCGATACTAAAACAAAACTCA
Source organism: Eudonia truncicolella (assembly GCA_949315975.1). Taxonomy (NCBI): domain Eukaryota; kingdom Metazoa; phylum Arthropoda; class Insecta; order Lepidoptera; family Crambidae; genus Eudonia; species Eudonia truncicolella. Next base: position 7,351,198 of record OX438825.1, on the reverse strand, counting down.
AATTAATTACACCTAGGACTAAATATGGGAAAAGACAACTCTGTTTTAGGGAGCACAGTTGATTAATAGGTTACCAGATGAAGTGAAAACTTGTGAGACTAATACATGTTTAAGAATAAACTTAAACTCCATATCGCAACGAGTACCACAGAGTGCAACTGTGCCGAAATACCTATCGGACGCAACAAAAAACATGGTAATAGTCCCGTTAATAACAGTTATTCTAATGTAAGTGGCCATGATAGTATAAAAAGTTATATTATTGCTAATTGCCCCAAGTCAAGATAAGTAAATAAGTAGAGATCATGTTGCAATTACCGCATGACAGTAACACATTGAATATGTCTAGATGACATCAAAAATTAAAAAAAACCACACAAAGGTGTAAACGGTTACAGTCTCATATATAAGTATCGTGAATTCCCAGTAAGTGAGTAATAATGTTTCCCACGAATAAAATGTAGCCTTAAAAAAAAATCTATACTTTCTACAATTATAATATTTTTGATCCCCGATTGACTTTAAGCCGCACATAAACTTTGGATGCGTTTTCGTACGAATTTGGCTCGACCGGACACGTACGAGATACGTTTCGTACTCGAGTACGAAAACGCATCATAAGTGCGGCCGGCCGCCCGCGCCGTTCCGGCCTGACTGTATATTAAAAAAAAACCTCTTTTTTACCTGTTCTACACGTTCCGTTGTTCCGTTGTTTTATGTCGCCATTTTAGAACAGTCTGTATAGTAGAGCGCTACAAAGCGTTGCTGTTTGCCGAAGGGGGAGCGCCTAATGTAGGGTTGGCCGGCGCGGATAGTACTGATAGGTGCAGTTTGGGAAGTCGAACTAAATTGAATTTGACTCATGCCAGATTTTATGGCATGATTGATTACCTAGCTCTATTGCGCAGAGTTGGGCAAACTTTTTGTTATCGCTTGTAGACCAGCTACTGATGGTGGCTACAACAATGATCTATTTCACCGAGACACTATGGTAGTGCGCCCAGTCGCCGCCAAACTACTTCTTACTATACGAACTTAGTATAATAGATAGATTTTTAAAGAAAACTTTTAACGATATACGGAAACATACAAACAGCGAAAAATCAAAACGTCTGTAATTAAATAGGTAGGTTAGGTTATTGTTTATTGAATCACGATTCATTTTACTTTAAATAACGATGTTGGTTTAAGTATTTTTTTTATATTTTCTTTATATTATCTTCTGTTAACAATTGTATCTCTGAATTTAATAAGTTAATAAATGATTTTAACCTGTTTTATAAGAGTATCAATAAATGGTGCGTGGAAGAAGGTCGTGAAAGCCATATAGATAAATTGTTTTCAGTTCTTATAGTTTTTATTCATTGATTTCATTATTGAAGCTCAGTGGCGCAACGGCTAGCGCTCAAGGGTTGCGTTCTTGAAAGCTATAAAACTTTCGCCATTTGAAACATTTTGATTTTGACATTTAATAGTTTTAAGCTCCTCAGTCCAAAACGCAAAGGCCGTACCTTTCGCTAATTAGCCTTTGGTATTTGTTATTACATGTTATTATCATTACATGAATAAGTGAAGAAGTGGGAAGGTCCAACATTGGAACGTTGATACGTAGGTACTCGTATGTTCAATCAATCAAAACCATGATTAAACACCCGAGAACGGTATTGAGTTATTTAATTTGCAATTAGATCTTTCAGACGAACCACAGTCCAGTGAATTTTCTAGACTGGCTAATACAGTTTCAGCTCCTAACTTGTAAAGCAACCAGTGGAACTCGAGTCTACTGTTATCTGTTTAATTATTAAACGTCGCTAGCCAGCTGATATGCTTGGGTTAAATGCAAGAAATCACAGTTTAATACCAATACTTCGTTAGATTACCGACGTGTACCAAGCTTGTACCCATACCTTACACTAACATTTAGCTTTTAGCTTTCTAACACGACTGATACGACATCACAATCTTCTTTTTACTAAAAAAAATATTGTCTCATCTTTATCATCAGCTTATAAACATGCTACAACTAGGTTCAGGCGTTCCATGAATAATTATTACAATTTATATTATTATTATTATTTTATTAACGGTAAAAAACCTTTAGACCAGCAATCGCACAGGCGGCCGGGGTCAGGGCACGAGGAAGAGAAATAGGCGAACAATACGCGCGGTACTGTAATTGAAAATCATTCATATTTTTCTGATAATGTGTTAAGCAATAAATTATTTGATGGCAACACTAGTTGTCATCAAGGTTACAGCGCGCTCGCTACCTCAATGAGTACAGCTGTTTTAAACTTAAACATTTTGTTATTCGATTCCCCTTTGTAATGACAACTAGTGTTTAGTACTTAGATGCTTTCTATTCATTGTCAACTAGGTCAGGCTACAATCTTTCCCCCCGCACCCGGCGGGTAGAAGCGCCTTAGTAAGCGACGAGTCTAGAGTGACCACCGTGGCAGGTCGTGAACGACTCCTAGATTTCTTGGGATCCCGTCCAAGCGATAAGCGGATGCCCTATGTTTTTAGTGGGTCGGCCTTAGCATCAGGCTAATCCCACGTACTCCGCAGAGTTTTCAGGAACGGGTAGAATTTTCCTAGTCCAAAAAGAAAAGAACGATCTGTAATGAAAGACGCTAAAAAGAAAGTATTATGCTAGTATTATGCTACGCTAAGATGAAAGTATTATGTCATAATAACTTTACTATCTTATAGTTGACAAGCGGCTACAAGTAGTTGACAAACGGCTGTTAGTCTATTTATCATAATAATAAAAAAATCTTATGGCTGAGCTGTTACAGATTATATACATACGATGGGACTGACATTGCCACTTCGTTATTTAAGTGAATCTTATTAATCAAAAAATTAAAAATTAAATCTTTACTATGTACATGTTTTCTTGGTACAAAGTGTCCTTGTACACACGCCTGCACATCAGATTACAACAAACTATCAAATTAGATATACTTTGAACTTTATGCTTTAGACATATGGTTGAAAATGTATTGAAGATATTTGACAGTTTTGGATAGGTTGATGTGCAGGCGTCTGTACCAAAAAACTTCGCAAGGAACTCGCAGGTGGCTGTTTCTTTCCCCGCTTTAATTTACAATGCGAGCTACATGTTTAGTAACAAACTTCTCTTTTTACTACGCAATAAAGTTACATAAATACAAAACGAAAAGGTGGTTACTGAACACTGATAGTCTCGAAGACGGAGCGAAAGACTGGGTCGCAATATTACAACTTTACCAATAAATTAATGAATACATTAGTGCCGTTTACGGTCATACTAGCTTTCATTTTGTTTCTTAGATTCAAAGAATTCATAAAGTCATCCTCCATAGAAAACTGTAGTGAGTGTTGGGATCTCAGTGTAGGAGGTGCCTGGTTCTTATTTTGCTATTCTTATTGACGCAGCGCCTCCAAGGTGCCTAGTGCATCATTCATTGGCCATTCTATCACGTTAACGAAAACGAGTATTGGTTATTTATAGTAGAATTTACGCACGAGGAGAGTTAAAATTTTGCCTAACATACATAATATACATGGCTGGGTCGGGTGGACGTTTCATTTTTTCACTGTATTTTATAAATTTTATAAATATTTAACATACATAGTCACAGTTTCGTTATTCTGATCGAATGGCAATTAAAACTCGCACTAGGCACCCTCAGCTTAGTCGCATTACAGCTCCACGTTACGTCGGAAAAAAAAATTATGTATAATTCAATTATTATGTAACCTTTCTCCGTTTCTCCTTTCAGCCCCAGTGATTCAATAAAAACATATAAAGAGGCGATATATCAGATAATTACAATGACACAAACGAAAATCTGCTATTTAAGGGTTGAGTTGCCGTAATGGGTCAGTATAGGGACTGCCGAACTACGAGTAGTAGAAGCGACTGGTTTCATCGATTTAAACGTTAAAACTGAATCATGACTGTGCTTTGTAAGTATGGATTCATCATCATCATCAGCCTACAGACGTCCACTGCTGGACATAGGCCTCTCCAAGTGCACGCCACTGAGCACGACCCGCGGCTACTCTCATCCAGCAATTAATATGGCTTAATGAAATGTTTTTGTTTATAATATTCTACGGATAAGAACTTGGCCTTCATCTCACCTGATGTTAAGTGGTGATAAGGCCGAAGGTGGAGCGCACTTCACCCGGAATCCTCAACTACTGAGGCACTGGCTATCTTATCTCTAGCTGCCGGAACACAACATTGCTACAAACATTGGTTATGGCGACATATTTAACATATATAGATTAGATGGTCGTAACTAGGCAGGATAAACCAGCCCTACCACCAACCAAACCGAGTACACAAACATGTACCCCCGCTGGGAATCGAACCCGGGACATCTGGGTAGTCTTAACCACTAGACCACAAAAGCGATTAAAAATTATGATGAAGATGATTGTGTATAACTTACACAGTCCACTATTGGGCCAAGACCTCCACCCTCCTTCACCATTGCAACCAAGTCATCGCAACAATGGATATGTATTGGCTTATTTTAGTCTATGACTATTTAAAAAAGTCTAACCAGAGTATAACTAAAAGTGCTTACAGCTTACTTAGATAAATAAAAATACTTTACTTTTCTAAACAAAAATATGCGTTTGGAGTCGTGAATCTTAAGGTAGGTTGTTCCAAAGGAAAGTAGCTTCGATCGTAAAAGAACCCCTTAAATAGTCTGACCGAGAAAAGGGAGGATTTAGCACTTTATCCGATTTCGGCCTTAGATCACGGCTGTGATCCACCCCGAGAATACGGAAATACTCTCTAATTTTCACATTGCCTTTTTTTCTAGGAATACTTTCGCTAAGTATTTTTTTTATAACAATTATTACTCGTTTGTTATCCTTAAAACATACCTACCTACTCATAATTCAAATCTGGAAGAGGGGCAGAACTACTGCCGACATAGTGCTATGCAGTTTGGCAGTTAATAATTTTGTAGAAGATATTCATATCTATATTTTGAAAAAAGGCTATTAATGATTTAGTCTTCTATAGTGTAGTGTACCTTTTATTTACTCATGTAGGTAGTATAGTTAAGCTATGGTGCAAAGTGCCAAGTGCTAGTTTTATTCACAGTTAATATTCCGTGGTTTTATTCATCATTTGATCATTAACATCATAATTTAGTGCCAACTTCATACTGATGTTTTGAGATCGGTACACAAAACTTCGTGCGGTCGCATGTAGCATATTTTAACTGACGATAGCTAAGTCCAGTCCGCTGTTTCATATCGTCTCGGACAGGCCGGAGCTCTCTTTTTCGGATCCTTCGATGATTGGCCGTGGAAACTCGTGTAAGAGTCCTCTCCACATGTGTATGTCTCTCCGAAAAAGGTGAACTTGCGTCTTATTAATGTAGGTTGGTATTTGATTAGTACTTTAGCGTTTAAGGTGAAGCCAGTCCATGGTATTTGGAACTTTTTATGTATTATAGAGTCCCCATCTCAAACGCTTGCAACTAATCACATATTTCTTTTGCAGCCATACAAGAGCGTAGACCAAACGTAGCATCTCATAATGCTTGAATACTATAAAAGTTCTTATTTTCGTGGACGTGATCTAATGGTTAATACAACTTGCACTCCTCTGGTAATTGCTATAGGATAGTGATTAAAGAGACGTTAACTTGTAAAGGTTTAGGAGCAGGGTAAGTCTGTGAGGGGCGGCGTCACTGTTGGCAAATGTCAAAGTAAAAGGGCACTTTAGATTAAGGTCACAGGGCCGGCAAGACTCACCCTGTCGCTTCATGTTCGTAGGGATAAAACACTTTATTCAAACTATAACAAATAAACACTATTCAACTTGACCACGGCCGGTGCAACTGGTCGAAACGTCTCGGCTAAAAAGGTATGGCTGTTGTACCTACGAGTACACTAAGTAGGTAGTTTGCGACTTGCGTTAATCCCTATTAATAAACTTTTATTATTATTAATAATAATATCATTTTATCAAAACGAAATTTTAATTGAGGGTACCGAGTTATTTTGATTTGAAGTTTGCTAGATCCAGTGGAATTATTGTACCTACATACTAGGACGCGTATAAAATAATCGATTGTGACAAGAACTCCGACAAGGGTTGCAATGTTTTAACCAGTTGTAACAATAATTTCTCATACTATCTTCCATTGCTTTGAACACTCAAACAGTAACCTGTTATAAATACTACCAGTACTTTAATAAAAATAATAGAAACAATATTATGATCGTTTAACATTTTTAATATCAAGTTTACCGACCGGTGAGATTAAAGAATCGCACCCCAGCTAATTTATTGCTGCAAGATATCCCGTAGCCGTAGATAATACTTGGATATAAAAACCGTTGAGGAAATGCGCAGGCATTTAAATAAGGTGTCGTCGTAAAATCAACTTGCGAGTCGTAGTCGTAACTGCGCGCCGGTAATTAAATGCTGACCCACTTTGTAATGATGCGAAACTTTGTCACAACAAACAAACACTTGGATTCAATGATGTGTTTATATAAAAAAGATAGATACGAAAACAACACGAACAAAAAAGCCCTTTTTAGACTTAATCGCTCTCGAAGAAGGAGTTACATAATCCGATTAATAGATTTTGTTGCGAACAAATTACAATTTCAACAAAAGCTTTTGAGAAAATCCCGCTCGTGGAAATATTTCAAACACCATTTTTAATTTTTTTTAATAACTAACGCCAGTTGTCTATTTCGTTTCTATTGCTTTAAATACTTTAAATTATTTACAAACTGCCGAAAATGTAAGCGTTAGATTGTAAATTTTAGTGTCCGTTCACAATCTATCGACATTTTATAATCTCACTAGATTAATTATAGAGGCTTATGTCCAGCAGTGACGTGTGTAGGCTGATGATGATGATGATGATGATGAATTATAAACTAACGGTTTGTACAACTATCCGGTGACATATACACGTCCATAATCTAAGGTTATAATGTTTCTACCTTAGCGTCTTAACGTTCTTTGGATGGGACGGATTGGACCTTGATTGGACAGACAACACAAGTTTCAATTGTTTACTTTGACTGTGGTTACTTTGACGTTACGTACCGACGCGACGGGCGTATCGCTTGGTTGTAATGGTTGATTTTAGTGCAACTCTGTACATATGGTCTGTTTTGCTTTGAGAGAGTTCAATGTAGATTCAAGGTATTGAAGCTGGTAACTAACTTACCTTTGTCGAATATTGGCCGGTTACAACGCCGTATACTGTTTTTAGCTCTAACCAATTTTAATTTGTTTGATTGAAATAAGTTTTTTCGAAGAGCAAATTTAATTATAAAATCACTCATGCATGATACAGGACTTGAATAATTGCCCGTGAACAATCGACAAACTCTATTGAATAGGAATTTAGGCTTAACAAGTTTATTTTTATTACTAGCAGGTTTTATTGCAATTGCGAGCAAAACAATAATAATATGTATATGTGATCTAACTTTGCCTAAAAAATATTGTTACCAATACTTTTTAGGCAACTCATTAAAATACATACTGTCACCAATATAAATTTAAGTTTCGTTCAAAGTTAAAAATAAAAAGTTAAAAAATATATAGTTCATAAAATCTATCAATAATAACTTGACTTCAAAATCATCGTGATGGTTTTTAAAACTAATATCCCTTTAAGATATAGTTATGGATTACGGATATTCCCATATATATTATTAGTATAGACTAATAATATATATGGGCATAATGGACATAGGTCCATACTGACAAATTTGGATCGCTCACAATGTACTCGTAGTGAACCTTAGACCTACGTAATGACGAATAATACCTTACTGTATGTACCAATGTTGCATTCCATGTGCAGAGTCATCAATGTTGAGATTTACTAACAAGCATGCTGAGTGACTTGTAGTTATTGGATCATTACCACACCATCACTGCGATGGCTACATTGTTACACTAGATTGCAACTAAAACCACCTGCTCGCTTGCCTCCTTTTAATATAAAAAAAACTTGATTTGAGACTAGATTAGGTCCTGTTCTGACAAACCAGGATAAGTTATCCTTAATTTATAAACCATTATATTATGAGCATTTTATGACACTATATATTTGCCGTTGCAAAACAAATGTATTGTTTCAAGTCAAGTGATCGCTGCCGTGACCTAGACCTTGCTTGTTCGATAGTGTAAACGGCTAAAAGTGCTACGTCAGCTTCAGTTATTGGAGGGTTCATTGCGAAGCGCAGCATTTTCTAAACTTGAACATGTTTATAATGCAAAAATTAGCTCGCTGTTTTGGCTGGTTTGATTCAGTGTGGTTATAGTATTCCTTTTTGCTTAATGGTATCCTGGTCCATCAGAACATTTGTGCTGTTTTGTTAGGGCCAGTTGCTGTTCTTAAATTATAAGGCCCATCAGATGGTTGGTGCTGTTATGTCAGAGTCAGTGATTTGCTGTTCAATAATTGTCGAGCTTATCATAAGTTGGGATTGGAGGTTGTTGCTCTTTTATTGTAGAATCTATCAAAAGGTTGTTGCTGCTCTGACAGGTCACAAATATTACGGCACTGTTGTACCTATGTCACAATCCATGTTCGGTTTAATAAAAAACGTGCTGGGTAGATTGTGGAGATTAGTTAATTACAACATACTCACTGCGATGGCTTCGTTGTTACAACATTGTAGGCTGGATACATTCTTAACCTACAAAGACTGCATACACTTTTAAAGTTTTGCGTTTGATTGATTGAGTTCCGAGTTGCAACGGCGCGCGCGTCGTAAGTCAGCCCGTGACGTCGGTCGGTGTAACTCGGTCGGAACACCGGGTATAAAACGGTATGCCTACGATACCTTTTCTTATTCATCAGCAGCATATCATGTCCCTAATGCGGGGCACTAGCCTTCCCTCAGCATCGCATACCGGGCGCGTTAACCACTACGCCATCGAGCTCCTCAATCTCAATTTTCTTATTAGTTTCCGTTATTTTATCTTATCATAGTGGAGCCTGCTGACGTTTCCCTCTCCCAGTAACACTTCGACCCATCGGGATCTTTTGTGCAACCTCATCCTTTCACTCTTCTTCCTCTGTAAAGATAGATGCCATAAGTTTGGCAACGTCTTTAAAAGCGAAGAGCCTGAAGTCCTCCGGTTTCGGATGAGCCGATCCCAGGAGTCCCATTATTTTCCTAGTCAGAGAGTCGCAGGCACACATTAGATGCTGTATTGACTCAATTTCCTCTCCACATGCCCTACACAAGCTATTCGTTCATAGATGCATTCTGTGAAGAATTTGTTTTGTGGCATAGTGCCCTGTCAAGGCACCGATGGTTAATCAGGTCAGCCATCTACTGCCTTCGATTATGAACTTACTCCATCATTAGGCGTTTTCGCCTTTTCGTTTTTTGGAGTGTTTCATACCCGGCTGCTCTTTCCATTCGATGCCGTGCCTGTTTTCGATGTAATCTTTTAGGGCCTTATTAATGGTCATTAGTCTGCGTTAATCCCCGAAATTTATTTAATTACAAATACTATTTCGTATCGTGCAATGTTATATCTGTGTAATATGAGTCTGTAAGCTGTGTAGCTGTAGCGGCACAACCTATAAGCTAGTTGGTGCATACGCCAGCTCCCGCGCTTTTTACGAGACGAAATTTGCTTTTCAATATTTAAGGCAGCTACCTTCTACCCTTCCACTCCGTACGAAGAGATGTCTAAATGTGTACCGTATTAAAACGAAGTGATGTCGTTGACCCCAAAAGTCAATTACGTAACAACGCTACAACGTGTGTGAGGCAACGGATGGAAACAAGGACGATCCTCAGATGGAAGCGTGTGTGTACATTATTAGGGTTATGGGAAATGAGAGCCCTATTAGAAGGGCACCCCCTATAACGTGACGGCTCTGTATTCCATGTGGCGGAAGAAATGCCGTAATGAAAAACAGAGTTTTTTTTTAATATTTCACACTTTCACGGTCGTATTACACTTCTGTAACGACTGTTAGGTTTTATCGGCAAAGGGACTGATCACAGAGGCTAAAGGGTATTAATATTTTCAAACTTACGACAATAAGAAAAAAAAACTAAAACCACACAACTCTAAGAAAAATGTTCTACGAGTATTAAAAATATTAGTATATTCGTATGTAGTACTGGCAACCAGCCCGCCCGCCGCCGATATTCTTATCTTTGTCTAAAAGCACCTGGCTCTGTACCCGCTTTATCTACAGCTTCGTGCTGTTACCTTACCTACCGTCTTGAAGTCAGTCTCAGTGACATTTCAATTACGATGTGTAGATATCGATTCAAATCAATGTGTGTAGATAAAAATAAGAGCTTCAAAGCGTTTGTGGTGCGAGTCCCGACATCAAAGCTGGACATCTTCATGAAGGAGGACTTCTGGCTGAAGGGTGTAATCTACAGACGCTTCCATGGAAAGTTGCCTGTGGCCTTGTAAGGTATTTATTATAAGGGCCGCCCTGTATTTTTACCATCTGTTACATTGTATGTTGCCTGAAATAAAGATTCATTTATTTATTTATTTAAAAACAACAAAAGAGTTTGTAGTACGCACCGTTTGTCATTTGTGTGCAAACCGTTATTGTTATGGTTGTCTGGAAGAGATCACTCTTTGTGATAAGCGCCCTTTGTACGAGTACGTGTACTTTTATGTACCTAGTTTCTTTTATCAAATATTTTTTTATGATTGGCGTACAACAAAGTGAATTTATCTTATCATTATGATCATGATGATTTATGATTACCGTTGGAAAAAAATACCCGGTACGACAATAAAAGGCATTCGGTCATTATGGGGTCCAGAAATTATGTTTTGACGTCGTGAGGTCATCCCTCATTTTTACGACAGCTATGATAGGTCTTTATGTTACTCGGAGAATCGTCAGCATAAAAGCATACTGGCGCGCTAAATTTCACAATTAAAAATATAATTAGGCCCAGAATAATAATATGTATATTTCACAACCTTCTTGGTGTTATGTTCGGTTCGGTGACGCTGTTTAAGGCTTTGGGCGGCCGACAGGTAATTTTGTATCATATCACATTATATAACAACATAGAAAACAATTACAACAAGGGATGGGATCAAATATTGTGTACACAAAAGCTTTATTTACAGGCCCAACATTGATAAACAAACCCTTTATTCTTGAAAAAGTAATTTGAACAAAACATGTGGTAGAGAGGTACAGTCGAGAGCAAAGCATCCGCGACACTGTCAGTCCAAAAGGAACTTTATTGAAACGAAGTATTAAAAACATGATTTGTGCTTTCGATTGTACGTAATTTGTGGAATATAACTGAGTTATTAAGAAATCTTCAAACCCATTCTTCTCCACAGCTGAAGGTAGAAACAGGTTCAAGTACTTATAAGTACATGTTATTATATTCAAGTTTATTTGAATAAAAAAATACTTTTACTTTGACATGGTATCAAAGATGGACAAAGTGTTTTATGTTATCCTCTCCTATGGTCTAGTGGCAATAGATCACTGGTGTCAGATCTAGAAATATAGTTTTAGTCCCAGGTTCCCGCCCGGATGTTTGTGGCTCATTCGAAGCGGGGTTACCTGATTAGTTTCCGTCTGAAGTGCATTTCCATCTTTTATCTTATTATCGCTTACTATAAGTGGAGATTCAAAATTGCAAAAATAACAACAACCCTACAAAGGAATAATAAAAATATTTATTGTTCGTTAAACATTTGATTTGCTAAATAAATCATTTTGGCTATTATACACATGTTGTTTGTGTTCTAACTAGAGTGTTGATGTGTGTGCGCAATCTATTTTAAACATGTTTACAGTTTTTAATTTTAATTTTAGTTTGTTCAATATTAAAATACTGTTGTTACGAATTATGAAACATTGATTTTTTTTTTTAAAGATAGCAGCATACACATAAACTTGTATGTATTAAATTATTACTTTATTATTGTTATTTTCTAATATTTCCTTTGAATAATAATCAGATGTATACAACATACCGTGCATAATACGTAGCTGAACATGGCTTTGGCGTGGCCATGCCATTACAGTGCTACGACATGGCTACGAAGCATACTCACTACGGCTTTCTATCTGTACTACGATATTTTCTACTACGACTACTACGCTACGGACTACTACGGCACATACCAATGCGTGCTACGAACTTTTCGCTTTCCCTTTCCATTGCCGAGAACAATTCTTTTTAGGGTTCCGTACCCAAAGGGTAAAACCGGATCCTATTAATAAGACTCCGATGTCCGTCCGTCTGTCGGTCTGTCCGTCTGTCACCAGGCTGTATGAAATTTTCACAGATGGTGTATTTCCGTTGCCGCTATAACAACAAATATTTAAAAACAGAATAAAATAAATAACAGGTAGAGCCTTGAAATATTTACAGAATATTTAGTTATATATTCACTTTAAAAATAAATAATAAAATTAAAATAAAACAATTTTTTGTGCCGTTTTTATAAATAATAGTACGGAACCCTTTGTGTGCGAGTCAGACTAGCACTTGGCGGGTTTTTAGGCTTTGAAAATCTAAATATAGCTGGTACGCGGAGCTCGATTGCTCAGTGGTTAACGCGCTCGGTTTGCGATTACTAAGATTAAACAAGTTTCACAAAGACTGCTCATCGGATGGGTGACCGAAAGTTTATTATGTCATGCTCCTCCATACTTTGGAAGGTACGTAAAGCCGTTGTTTACGGCTGCCTAAGCAGTCGTTAACAACCACCAATCGGGCCAGCGTTATGGTTTATGACCTGTTCCATAGGGAAGGCTCATGGCCCAGCAGTGGGGATATAAAATGAGCTGGTGGTGTAGCTGGTACACTTTATTGGATCTAGTAATGTAAGGAAGCAGTCCTAGATGCCTTTTTATTGCCCTAATAAAAGCCTTATCGCAGAGCTTCGGTCTTGCCAGTGGTAGAGCTTATTAGTTAGTTGCCTTGGCTAATCTAAGAATCAACTAGTTTGGTATATATATTGAATAAGTGGGTTCGATTTAAACTATTATTATTGTTCTTTTGAACATAACCTTTGAGCAACTTTAAATAATCGTAAAGCTCTTAAAAAATCATTAATATCATATTTATTTATTGTTTCATTCTTCAAAAAGTAATCAGATAAACTACTAGCTACTGTAGACGTTTACTCGCCCAAGACAACTTCTATTCAAAACGTGATCAATTGTTTAATTAATTTAACTTTGTCTTAAAATCGTTAAACGCAAACACAACAAATCATTGCTTTAAAGAGGATTATAAAACCGAGTCACTAATTCGAGAGTAATGTAAATGAGTATTTCGCCCGGCAAACACTTAAAATTGCCGAAAGCGGTGAATGCTCAAATTGGGACGCGAATAATTACTTATGAACTACTTTGTGCTGCGATTCGACTGCCGAATAGGAATCCGTGCTTTGCAACGTTCATTTCTTTTGTTTTCAAGTTACAATGCGAGAATAATAAGAAACAGAAAGCAAAGTTTACTTTGTATGCAATTTTTTTTATCTCCCCAGAGATCCTTGTCAAATCTGGAGATTGTACAAGTGCCCTTAGCGCTAAAGATTAATCAAAAAGTGTGAGAACGGTGCCTCATATTTGTTTCTTAGGACCTTAACGCTACGAGTCAAAAGTCTTGAAAATAATCGAGACCTACCCTTAGACATGTGTTGTGTGTTTCGGATATCATTACCAAAGCCTTATGGTACATCTAAACAGCCTGTTTACATTGAAATACCATAACTTTAACTTTTGCAGTACAACTTTTCAATATTATTTACGCCTCCAGTACAACCGACTTTTGAATAATTATGTCACGGTAGTAGTAATCTGACGTCATAATCGACATCGTCATTACTTTTTTCGTAAAGAATTTTGAGTCGCTCACATTAAAACGCAAGAGCTCGCTTTACCGCTACGCACTTGCGTGACCCGACTCACGAGTCGGAGGTGTGAGTGTAAGCTCACCTTTAACCTTTTGTTTGCCACAACATAAATGTGTTGCCAAGCATTCAACTCATAGTTTTTTTATACAATACGCGACAAATGCCTCCACTTCACTCCACCTGATGTTAAGTGGAAATCGAGTCCAGACGTGAAGACAACTGGTGCATCGTGAAAACAACGCAGTATCAGTCACCCTCACTCTGCCGGTCCACAAGGTGCCTCTTCACGCCTCGTTTGAAGATCACCTTAACAATAAAAACTTGCAACAGTGGGTAGGGGTGGGAGTTCCAAAATTACCAAATATGTTTGTTGAGCTGGTTGAGTGTAGCCGCGGATCATGCTCGGTGGCGTGCACTTGGAGAGGCCTATGCCCAGCAGTGGATTAGTATAGGCTGATGATAATGATGATGATGTGTTTTTGTAAACAAAAAATATCGTCGGTTATTGCCGTCATTGACGTCACGACAAACAATAGCGTTTGTCGTTTATATCCGACTGACGGTCAACAGGTTAATTTACAAAATACGCCAGCTCATTCACAGTTAATGTAGTTTCGGAGCATAATGACTAGCCGAACCACTCTGAAATCGAACCACGCATGCTATTTTAATGGTCTCCATAAACCTCCTGACCTTGCTTCAAACTAACAATTTGAGTTTGGGCCACTAAGATGATATTGTGCTCTTCAATAAAATTACTGTAATTGTATACACGAATGCGACCGAGCTGATTTATTGATGTGTTTGTTGGGAGAGTGGGAAATAAGTACTTGACATATATAATTTTCATTATGTAGAGTATTTTCGGAAAACAACACTAAGTAATTGGACGCATCAATCGCTTGCAGGATTACGGATACCCAGACAGAAATCACACGTCACCTTTCCTGGATTTGGGATTACTCAAAACTTGAAGACCTTTTGTCTTACAATAAATACGAGTATAATTTATAATATATATATATATTTATAATTAATATGAGTTTAATTTGCCTAGATCGTCTTTTTGCATCAGAAAAATATTTTTTCCGCTCTTCGTTATGAAATAGTACCTAATTAGAAATATGGTTCATTATCCGTAGACATTATTATAGAACACTCGTTGAGCTGACATTTTTTATTTATTTATTGAGCAGTTAACAAAAACACCAAACGAACAGTAGGTATAGGGTAAATGCAGAACCCAAACTAAGTACAGTTTTTAATTATAGACAGCCACGGCATGCGATGTGAACTCAAAGTAATAAATTTAACTGCAAAATAAAAAAAATATTCAAAACTTTAAGTTACTATAATTTAATTTAATACCTACTTAAAAATATGATTAAAATTTTAAAGGGGGCTTACGTACCTATTTCATTATTTCTAATAACTGGTCTGAACTTGCGATTAATTAAATTTAATAAAATTAAATTAATTTAATTAAATGAAACATAAAAAGACAAGCTACAAAGTGTACTGGTTCTGTCATTGTTGTGCAAAAATTCAGTTTAATGCAAATTGGGTTGGACTGACGCTCCATTCCGTCAGAGCAAACAACGGGCCTATCAATCCATTCATGAATTCATGGAAATGAATGCATAATACAGCCATGTTATCTTTTATTTACAAAGTTATTTTTTATCTTAACCCAGCTGTTGCCGCGACTTCGCTCGCGAGAACTACACTATCTCACAGGGACTTGTTTGCCAAGTGTAATCCGTATTCATTCGATTACGTTTACGAAAACGAAAATTAGTATGGCATCGAAGCAGCGCCACCAGGCGTCATACGAGAAGTGTTAAAATCCAAACAAACTCACGTTTTCGTTAACGTGGTCGAATGGCAAAAATAACTCACACTAGGCCCTCTGTTACCGGGATAAAAAGTATCCTATGTTCTAGTTCGGGTCATGGTGAACTGATGTGCGAATGGGAGTTTAGGACGAACCCGCACTGTTCTTGCGGAGAGATGTCAGATGTACAGAGCATGTCCTACACCACGGACCACTGCCCGCAGTGGTACCTATATAGAGGGTGTGGCATTCAAAAAATCCACTAAGCCGACGAGGAAGCATTTATGTATTCCTAATAGATTTAAAAAAGAGTGACTGAGTACATCGATGGTCTTTCTTTTACTTAGTAGCATTCGTTGCATAAATACCATACGCAAAATAAATAACTAACGGAATGTAGGTAAATGTGTAAAATGTCATCAAAATCCATTCAGCCCGCAACAATTATTGTATTGTATAAAAATCATTGTCAGAAATTACGACAATAATATGTTCCTCCGCCTTAACAAGAAGGAAGTACAAACATACACACATTCACATTTCACAATATTAGGTACAATAACTTTTACCTGTCATCAAAGTCCGTTTAAGGTTACTTTTGTAAAGCGAACTGCCTCATCAATCGATTTTGTCGATTAAATCTACATCAAGGCATTTAAACTTTTTTATTTATTTATTGTGTCATCAAACAGTCACGATAACATAGCTTACTTAATTGAATTAACGCTGTGGCAGTGTGTCGCGTTTACATAGAAAATTTGGGAAAATATAATGTTACAAAGTTAGGTATTTAAGTAAGCAATAGTATTACTGGTGGCGCGGGCGATGTCTCGAACTGCAAGAGATGGCGACAAGGGCAAAGAGTTCGATGGAAAAAAAGGAGGGAATACCTTGATCAGCAAGCGACAATAGGCACCACGTGTGCGGCAGGCGGGCGAGCAGTCTGAACCGGCACCAGGTTGGTGGCCGGTGGATGAACTTAGCTGGAACACGGACCTGGACCACCAGCGCTGGTTTATCACAGTTTGTAACACTCGTAATGCGGAAATAGCTTTCAAACCACCAAAAATGGAGATCTCACTAATTATTGCATTGCACTAATTTGCAATTGCAGCCGCAGCGAGCTCGTTGGCGTACGGCGTTCTATGTTGTGGTCTCGCTCTTGTGCGAGAAAGGTATGTATTAAAGGGAGATGGGAAAAGGAAGCTAGTAAAGCGCCAATCAAAGTTCTTTTAAAATGAAACAACTTTTACGGATCTACTCGCGTTTATTTTACACATTACTTTTAATTAATGTTTATCCTGACGTTTCGAACCCTTTGCAGGGTCCGTGATCTAAAAAAGCAGATACTTTATCGGTTGGTAGGATAGTAAAAGTATCATCTACGTACCTCTTGTAGAACCTAGGGGTTACTGGTGCTGTGCTCAGAGCCCTCTCCTAGAAGTCTTCCATAAAGATATCGGCGACGACGGGCGAAACAGGGGACCCCATGGCCACACCTTCTACTTGCAGGTAGTAAATGTCATTCCACAAAAGGTAGCCAGATGTTAGACAATGCTCTAATAGTACTGCATATTCATCAGGCATATCTTGTTCTGCTAGTCGTTTTTTGGTAATTTTTCTTCTTTTATCTTCATAAAAACTTCTTTTATCAAATATGACAATATTACGATAGCGACAAATGCATGTTTGCGCGGCAAATTTAAAGGTCACCAACTGGCGCAACCAAATTATAAACGCTGATTTTGGCGTAAAGGGTGTATATGCTTTTAAATAGTGATTTAGCTCCTAATCAGACTTATAAATTAATATTTTTTATTATTATAGTCTGATTTGTGTACCTATATCATCATCAGCTCATTTTATGTCCCCACTGCTGGGGCACGAGCCTTCCCTATGGATAGATAGGGAGAACGGGCCTAGTGGTGGTTGTTAATGGCTAATGCAGCCGGGACCAACGGCTTTACGTGCCTTGCGAAGCACGGAGGAGCTAAACATGATAAACTTTTGGTCACCCATCCGATGACGGACCTTTGCGAAAGTTGCTTAAGCTCAGCGCGCCATCCCATTGTGTACGCTTTGTGTACCTATGTCTTGTCTTACTCTTGCTGACAAATATATCATATAAATGAAACAGTGGGTACGCGTGGAGATTAAATCAAGTTTAACTTTTTCTTTGATAAAATGGCGTCTGGGGAAATAACATTGATCAATCATTACCCATTATCGACAAAACTGATTAAATTAAGGATAAAACACAAACTTGAAACTGGCAACATTGAGTTTCAGACGGTTGTTGGACACAAAATTTATAATAAAATATGATAAGCATTAGAATCATCATAGACAAAAGTTTAACTGGCTTTCTTAGTTATTTAGTTAAGATTAGTTTTCTATTGAAATAAAGACAAAGGTATTAAAGAGATATCTAAAAAAATGCCTTTTTCAAAGTCGCAGATATCAGAAGGTAGATTAGGTGTTTGATATTCGGGTATGAGTTAATTGAGCTTAAATTTGAAATACGACACATTTTCTTGATAGAAAAAGAACTAAAATAACCTATTTTTTTCCTTTAAACGCTTGTGTTATCTAAATGGTGATGAATAGAAGTTCGGACTTGACTAAAAGAAATAAAATCAATATTTTCAATATGTTTATGAAGCTAGAGTTTCACATAATGCAATAGCTATTTTTGTGTTTGTTTTGCGCTTGCGTTATACTAGAAAGACGGGCGCACACGCCGCGCCGCCCGCCCCGTCCCTTTCTTTTGCCTGAAGGCAGTTAACATAAGTTATCACTGTCTTTTCATAACACGTTATTTTTCGACGTAACTACTACTGTTGTGACTACTACTGTTGTTACTACAACTACTATGGCGCCAACCAGGTTATCTGTGTGTTTTTATTGTTTACTAGTTGTTGCCCGCGACTTCGTTCGCGAAGACTACAGTAAAAAAAAAGTATCCTATATGCTGGTCTGGGTCATAGTCTGTATATGAGGAAAGTTTCATTAAAATCCATTCAGTAGTTTTTACGTGAAAGAGTAACAAACATCCATCCATACTTACAAACTTTCGCGTTTATAATATTAGTAGGATTTTATTACACAAAGATAAGCTGATTGACGTCATAGCTACGATCATAAAAGTGAAGCAGCACCCGGGGCCTCGATTCTGCTATTTTAAACATCTGACATTCTCCCTATAGTCCAAATGTCCGTCAAACACTGGATTGCGGACGTCCAAACAGCAGAGTCGAGGTCGGGTCCCCAGGGCATCAATTCTGCGATATTAAAACGTCATAATCGTGTATTGGTGGCCTGATTTTGGAAAGGGGTATGCTAGGTAGCCATACTAACTTAGGCCCTTAGTGCACACGTATGAAACTATATGGAAATAATAGTGTGTAATGCTAATATGTAATTGATAAAGAAAGAGGTTTAAATAAAACTTTGGCTTTGCATTTAAAAAATATTTTTATTATTCATAAAATATTTTTTTTTATCGTATACAAATGCGTCATACATTAAGTTTTATTTACGCTTACCATCAGACGAGATCAAAGGGATGATTGTTGTGTAGACCATATCTACGAAATGCTGGAACGTTTGACTTGCGTGACGTAAGCCAAACGTCATTCTCGGAAATTCGAAGTCCGAAAGGTGTTATTATCGCCGTTTTCGGTACATGCTCTTCAAATATGGGAATGTGATGGAACGATTTCCGGATGTCCAGCTTGGAGAAGACTGTCTTGCCACGCAGCAAATACGTGAAGTCCTGTAGCCGTGGTATATATAGGATAGCGATCAGGAAGTGTAACGGCGTTTAAACGCCTGTAATCGCCGCAAGGCTTAAATTCGCCATTTTTCTTGGTGACGATGTGCAGCGGCGTTGCCCAGGGACTGTCAGAGGAGCGCCCAACTCCATCACCTTCTGGAATTCCTATTTCGTTTCTTCGCTGGGTTCAACGGACGAACTTTTGCATAGATCGGCGACCCCGTCGTATGTAAATAATGCACGACAATATGCTTAGGTGCATTTTTTCAATGTAGACAGCCTTGTTACGTTAGCAAATTCACGTAATAACTCAGCGTAGGGTCCGCTTACGCCTATTGTGCGAACGGATGAGTCATACGAGTGCGATGTGCGCGCGGCTACTGATAGTTTAGTTATTTTATCGATCAAACTCCTTTCGCTTAAGTCAACGTGAAGTTGGTTTTTAGCGAGGAAATCTGCTCCGAGGACTGATCTGCGCACATCAGCTATGACAAACTTCCACGTGAAAGGTCTGTGCCAGTCTCAGATCTATACAAATAGTAGTCATTCCATATGTTTTTATTTTCGTTTCGTTGGCGGCATAAATTGCGTACCTATTCGGCAGTAATAGGCTTTTCTTTAGTGCAGGCGAGTACAGATATGTCTGCTGTGATATGGTGTCTATTAAAAATTGCGTTTCACTTTTACGGTCGGTGACATGTGTCTACGTAGACGGTAACTTGATCCGTCAACACCAACTATCTATAGCTTCGTGAGCTGAGAGCTAAGAGAATTCATTAATTGTATTTATATCTTATATATTAATTATTACTAATGCTAAAGTATGTGCGTCAGCTGGAAACAGCGTGTGTGTGTGCCTTAGATACAAAGTCCGAGCTGACGCTACACCACCTAAAAGCTTTTTCACAATATTTTTACTGTAACAAGAAACTGCGTCCACGGAATAGGAGCCGAGCGGGCGGCAGGCGCCTGCTCGCCCCTATCACTCGATATTAAATAACTTTCAAGATTGGAGTACGCTGCGTTACGGAAAAAGAGCGAACACCCATAGATAACGCTGCACAAAGCCCCAAATCACGCATAACACGGCCTTTCGAGGTGATATTCGGGTAATAAAAATACGGATATGTGTGTGTCAGACGTATCAACTCAAGGTTCCGATGTTCCACATCGTCTCTAGCAGATTTGTAGTTTTATAGGCAAGGAACTTTTATTTTAGTTATTAACTAAATAAAGAGTCTGTTAATAAAACAACTTATAATTTGATTAGATAGACGACCTCCGTAGCCAAGTGGCTTGCACGCCGGACTTTATGTGGCGTAACATTGAGGTCCCGGGTTCGATTCCCGGTCGGGTCAATGTCGCAAACGAATCTTTCGATATTCAACAACTAGTTGTCGCCCGCGACTTCGTTCGCGACGACTACACTATCCCACAGGAACCTGTTACCGGGATAAAAAGTATCCTAGGTCCTAGTCCGGGTCATGGTCTGTCTATGCGCAAAGTTTGCAAAAAAATTAAACGCCCACCCGACCCAGCCAGGAATCGAACCTGGGTCTTCCGCAATCCGGGCGGCTGCACTGACCGCTATGCTACCGGGAAGGCTGACGTAAGCGCTGAATTTTGTCACTGTTATTTTAATGTTTTTGAGTGCTTTTTAGCGGCACGAGCGCCATCTATCCAACGGTCGTTGCAACCGATGGCCGATGGCAATTAGCACTTGAAAAAAAAAAAAGTAAAATCTAAAAACTGTTGGAACGTGTTCTGTTATCGATTCTAAGTGTCCCCAGCCAACTTTTTTTCGAATATCTTTCATGTACAGACTTTCGACCCTCTTTAGCTTTATTATAATATGTATAGATATAGATTAACGCAGTATTTTTTTAAACCAAATACTTTTGACGGTTTCAAATGTTTGCTATATAAAAATGTAGGTAATAAAGGTACAACGGCTAGGGCACATAAATATAAATAAGGTTGAATTTCAGTTTCGAATATGAACTTTATTATTAACGTTGTTATTTTTTTATTAAATATTATCATTTATCTTATTCCAAATTTGGGTTTGAATTGCACCAATCTTTTCATTGATTTAGTCATTATTTTTGAATTACTGACATATTTTTTTTGTTTTCATAAACGCATTTTTTATAGACTTTTAAGCACTTTAAATATAATAGGTACACATATTGCACATGGTCTAGCTAGAGAGTGTAGGTACTAGTGGAAATTTAGATGTTGCTAATTCTACTGTGCTTTAGCTTTGGCGCAGTGGTGTAATTATATATTTACCACTTTTTTAACATAAATAAAGATAAAATGTTTTTGTTTTGTTTATTTAATTTAAACGCAAATTTTGTTGCGAAACAAATTACAAAAACACAAATGTTGAAAAAATTTCTACGAGCAGGATTCGAACCTACAACCCTTCTGACATACCGGGTCGGGTGCTCCCCCAATTGAGCTATCGTGGTTCTAACCAGCCCGCCGAAATTAGTCAACTCTATTTACTTTTTACTTTGAAAGAAGTCAGAAGTCTTTGTCAGAAGGGTGCAGGTTCGAATCCTGCTCGTGGAATTTTTTTCAACATTTGTGTTTTTGTAATTTGTTTCGCAACAAAATTTGCGTTTAAATTAAATAAACAAAACAAAAACATTTTATCTTTATTTATGTTAAAAAAGTGGTTTATAAAAAGATATTTATAAAATATTAGTTTAGTAAAAATTATTAGTAATATCATAATTTAAGTTAAAGTTAGGCAAAACAATTTAATATGGGTTCGTGAAGATGACGATAAAAAAAATGTGTATGTTGCTGTTCCTACTGTTACTCAATTGGGTATGAAAAGAAATCTCACATCGGTCATGATATTTTGTAATGTGTTTTGTGTGAGTTAGATAGAAACAACAAAATATCAAAAGCTTCAACTTAGATTAGTAGGCTTCGATTAATGAACTGGAGTAGCTTGGCGAAGTGGTTAACGCACCCGGTATCCGATTGCTGAGGTAAAACAATTTTCGCAAAGGCCAGTCGTCGGATGGGTGGCTAAAAATGTATCTTCTCGAGCTCCTCCGTGCTACGGAAGGCACGTAAATCTGTTGGTCCCGGCCGCATTAGTCGTTAACAACCACCAATCGCACTGGGTCAGCGTCATAAGGAAGGCTCGTGCCCCAGCAGTGGGGACATAAAATAAGCTGATAATGATCAATGTACTATTATTTATCGAAGTTAGCAGGCTAGAGATGTTACACTAGTGATGCGTATCGATCGAAACGCATCACCACTGCAAGAGTTATTTTTAGATTATTTATTTTATTGTTTCGTAGAATTCATGTTTTGGTAATACGATCATTGATATTGATAGAATGGAATATGCCTTTAAGAGAGGTAACATGTTGTTTAATAGGGCTAGTCAAAAAGAAATTTCCTCTTCGAAAATCCGATCCGATCCGATCCTCCAGTACTCACATAAAGCTGTTCAATGCGTCTGAAGATCCTCTAAATTCCTGACTTTATTGGGAAAAGAGGAAGCCTCTATCTTCCGATTCAGAAAACAGCTTTAGCCAGCTGCTTAACAAACAAAAACAGAGGAACTCATAGAAAGACCAGGGTGCACTGCTGTCTGCATTGCTAAATTTGCTAT
Source organism: Eudonia truncicolella (assembly GCA_949315975.1). Taxonomy (NCBI): domain Eukaryota; kingdom Metazoa; phylum Arthropoda; class Insecta; order Lepidoptera; family Crambidae; genus Eudonia; species Eudonia truncicolella. Next base: position 7,328,055 of record OX438825.1, on the reverse strand, counting down.
TTTTCTTAACTTAATCCGAAAGCCGAATCCGAATCGAAATTTAAATATAAGTATTATTTCAATTTCGATCACGAAACTTGTACGATAATTTGTACGATCCTTCTGGTGACAGATGAGTAGAGTTAAACTTTTGCCATACATTTTATCGCTTTCGTTAATGCGATCGAATAGCAAATGAAACTCGTACTAAGGCACTATGAATATTATAATATTTGCTGCTCTAATATATGTGCGAGTTTCTTTTACTTGTGGAACATACTATTTCGATCTAACACACATTGTAGAAAGCTTTGAATCGATAAATCTCAAGAATTATTCATATTGACTTCTCAAGTTTCTCTCTAGATGCTTAGATCCCGTAAAAATTTTAACTATCGAGTTATAATGTTTATATTTATATAGTATTATAAATTATTGTAGGTAATTATAATTTATGTTTGTGTAATTTTTACAAAAATTATTAGATTTTTTTTGTGTATTGTTTTATTGTTATTATTTCAAATAGATTTGTTTGTACTTAAACATAAAGCTCTCATTATATCTTAGGTTGGCTGGAAGAAAATGAAATCCACCATTGTTTAGTATATTGATATGTTATAATAAGATAACTCGCACTAAGCCCACTGAGCTCGTTGTACAATGAATTGTATTTATAATCAAAACCCTTCATAATCAAATAGAAGCTCAACATCTTTTATTACTGGCACGATATTATCTCAATCCGCTCAAAGTAAGGGATATTGAAGTTTCCCTTAGCTGATGAATGCAAGTCGAGCTTTTTAAGGAGCGTTACATTGAAAAGGATCTGCGTAATAAAGTCTGAATGGCCTAGCGGCGGGCTTCCCTTTATACCCTCCTACATTAAGGCGTCACGGGCCGGCCTAGAACAGCATGAAGATGGCGATAAATGCATAATACTCATTAGTCTATAGTCTATGTAGAACTGAAGGGATTTTAAAAATATCACCAGGAAATGTACCGCGAGGACGTTATTCGGCTAGAGTTAAGGAGCATAAGTATAGCTCCATGATAATTTATGAGATATTGACGCGCAAAATTCAAGCCATTTCGAATATGAGCAGCATTTGCAATACGGGCTTGTGTGTGGCGATAGTAGTTTATCTCTCTCTTGTAAGTGTCAGTATGTCTATATATTATTGTTTTTGCAATACCATCTCTGATGACACAGAGGTGAGCCGGTTTGTAAGTATTTGAGAATTTCGGTTCAGCGATGGTCTTGTCCTCGCATAGGTGCCCTAACGTATGAAATGATTGTCAAGCGCAAGGAGATCGCAAGCACAGAACAGTTAAATAAGGTTTCACTATTCGATGATCGCAGGCCTCTTGAAAAATAAAAAAAATAAAAGGAATACGTCAAAAGCTCAGCATTACGACATAATTACTATTTTTTTTAATACTTACCACTATAAATGACCCCATTTTACCTGATGATAAGTGAAAATGGAGTCCAGATGCGAAGACAACAGGTGCAGCGACAGAACAACACAGCGTCAGTTATCCTCACTCTGCCGGCCCACAAAGTGCCTTTTTACGTCTCGTTTGTCCTGGGGTCCTTCCCCATATCATAGGAAGAGGGGAAAACGTGTGCTGGTAAGCTATTTCAACTTTTGAAGGATTGACAAAGAAACGAGTCACCAAATTTCTTTGTGCGCGATGGAATATTTGAAACAGAGAAGCGGTGACTCCGGAGTGCAGAACGTGTACTCCTATGGAGGAAGAGAGACGGCGGGATGAGGTCCAAGAGCTGTTCAGAGCACTCGCCATGGTATAAGCGGTAAAACGCGCCGAGTGACGCAATATCTCTACGCAATTGAAGAGATATTTTTTAAAGATAACTCGGCAAATGACTCCATCCCACCTGATGTTAAGTGGAAATGGAGTCCAGACGTGAAGATAACTGGTGCAGCGTGAAAACAAACGTAGCATCAGTTAACCTCACCCTGCCGGCCCACAAGGTGCTTCTTCACGCCTCCTTTGAAGGACCCCATATCATAGGAAGGAGGGAAAACGTGTGCTGGTAGACTATTCCATCTTTTAGAGGTGTGACAAATAAACGAGTCACCAAATTCCTTTGTGAGCGATGGGATATTTAAATGGGATTCCAGAGTATCTGCGACTTCCATTAGAGACGGTTGTCAGAAATGACGAACGACCGTCCTAAAATATCTCCGAATGGCACTTTTTTTTGTATGGATTCCGCAGCGCATCAATGTTTTCTATTATTCACACGCCGGTAGTCGGTTAGGCCGGCACGGCTGACACGGCCGATACTGCCAAAACTGCCGACAATACAAATGTCTGTTAAACTAAAGAAGCCATGACACTACCATTCTGTCCAAACGTTATAAACGGAACTGTCCAGTTTGACATGTGCAAAGAATGACCTGAATTGAAATAGCTTTGCAACCTCAGGCTTAATTATTGTTCTGAGTTTGCAACATTTAATATTTTCTTTTTAATAACTTTTTAGATGGACGACACTGGTACGGCTAGTCTCACGCACAGTCACCAAGGAGTCAAATTAAATAACAAACTTCTCCAAATAGTCTTACTGTACTGTACTATAAATAATTAGCTTAGGATTATAACAATTTACGTAATATTGTCTCGCATCCACCTTAGATAATGACAGTAGCAATGGGCACAAAGTGCTCAGAAATCAAATCATTAATGATGAGGCCAACAGATGAGTAGGCGACGCCAAATGTATTCTGTTGATAACAATTCACTGTCACTCAGACTTATTATTATAACAGTAAGCTTGTCATACGAGTATAATAACAATAAACTTGTATTAAGGTTTAAGAACTTTATTTTCTCGTAATATTTCAACATTACATTCATTAGGAGACTTACATATTAATTTGCAATACACTTAATTTAGGATTATCGTTGAATGTCATGTTATTATAATCTTATAAACGTAAAAGTAAGAGAGTATATATTGTTCTGTTTCAAACCTTCAACGACATACCTTAACATTTTTAACGTAAATCCAATAATAACATTATTGTTTGCCTATCCCGCATGAATTTCGGTTTATCGAATATTTCCGAAGGAATGGAATTTCTTTTGTCACAAAATTATACCCAAATATATATAACTATGCCCTGAAAAATAACTGCCGTTCTTGCCTTTCCCTGCAACTGTTTATGTGAAAAATTACGACGTCGTTCGTTGCTTCCTTCGAAATGAAGATCTTCCTTTCTCAGGTTGTTGGGAGACCCCTGTGACTTTTATTGATTAGTTAGTCTAATGACTCTTGTATTAGTTCATTAGAATGCATTGATCGTTTAGACAGTAAATTATGACTGCACTGTAAAGGTGCTTCCTCACTGCAGTTACTTAGTTGAGCAACGTATACTTGTATGTAGCAATATTCAATTACGAAGAGTTATTCTAAGGCACTATAAGTCATGCTTTAGATAATGTTTTATAACGTTGCTCATCAAAAAAAATTAAGTGAAGATGCACCATTACTTACTAATAACAAGAATAATTTAAAGAAGTTACGTTCAATCGTTTAGGAATACTATTGTCTGTCTTCTTGTTCTTCTTCCATATTTCATCGTCCATTGTCTGCTGGACAATCAGTGCTTCTATTTTCTTAATGTCTTTCGGTAATCATCGCATTTCCGAAAGCAATCGAATATAAATTTCCATGTCCATTAATTATAAGATTTGTCATGTAGTTATAATAAATAATTTAAATTCAGACAACGTACTTTATTGTTGTTTTGTTTTGATTTTTCGTGTGAACTATATAGAGCTGAAAAACTATAAATCGTTCATCAATTAAGATTACGTATGGCATAATATTATTTCCCCTTCATTCTAAAATCTATTATACTCTATGACTGATCGAAATCCGACGACAGCTGAAACACGAAGTTCGCCGAAATAAATGCACAGTACGTCTCTCCGCTGTTGTGCCTATTTTTCACTAATGAATCGTTTCTCCCTGCAGGCCAACTTCGAGCTGTCCAATCAGCTGGCTGAGTTCTCGCGGAGCGGGGTGCCCTCGCTAAGGGGCTTCTGCATCGCCAACGTGCCCGACGAGGCCTTCGCCTTCCTCCTGTGGGCGGAGCGCGCCGAGAACCTCGAGGAGTTATTCGACTGGAAGAGTGAGTAATACTTATAGCATCTTACAAGTAAACAAAGAATAAGCTTCGAAAGTTATTCCGTATTTTGTCCCTTTCACTCTAATTTAAAATTACGTTTACATAACGAGAACAAAACACGCTCTGCTACCGAGCTTATTCTTTGTTTATTTGTAAGGCACTTGATGTTAATCAGCAGTTATAATTAAATGGAAATATGGTGGCCGGTCTATATGCCCATCTCTGGTGAATGTTTTACCGGTCGCTGATCATCGAGTGCAGCATTTTTTTGTGGTTTTTGTGGGGTTCCCTTGAGGGGGTCGGGGTCGGAGGGAGAATCAGTAAGGCGCAGTATTATGCCTAAAGATTTTCTCCTGCATAAAAATAAAGGCGCAGACTTTTATAACTAAGTAAAATGCTGTCTTAGACATACACATACATACACATACATACATATACATACATACGTTGGTGCCTGTGAGACAGGCAGACGCTTAGCTCAGGCACCTCTCTCAGGATCTTAATCCGAAAAAAAATTGTTTTTTTTTCATATCTTATAGTGTAAGTTAAGATAGTGGAGAAAAATAAAATTACTTACTTACTTACACCCTCATAAAATGGCGCAAGGTCACCCAAAGAACAATGGTGAGGGCTAAGATACTCTAGTCAGAACTATTCACTTTGTAACTTTTTTGTAACTTTGTTATTTAGAATAACTATTATATTTTGCAAATAGTTTACCATGTAGATGTATATTGATAAGTTAAAATAAAGAAATAAAAAAATATATTTTATTATAACATTGTTTTGCAAGAGCGCCAAATTACTGTGGCTGCGGAGCGAGTAATTTTAAAATTGTAAGGCTGTTGGGCGCCGCCGCCGTGCAAATATTTGCTTTGATAAAGTTTCTTTTGTGATCTAAAGGTCTAAAAAATCTCTGAAATGAAATTTATTTGCGGAACACCCACAGCTCTAATGTGTGCAAACATAACATTACGTGCCTCATAAAAGCAGTATTTTATACATTTTCCAAATCGTTTATTAATAAAAACGTCTAGGTATAGCATCATTAAGACCTATTGATAAGTTAAACAGTGGGATATTTATAGACTATCTCACTAGTACCTACCTGCGACTTCGTCTGCTTTGAATAATTATTTCGAGTAGCCTATGTCTTGCTCCAAAGTGCTATCTACCACTAAAATTTATAAATATTGATTCAGTAGGTTAGGCGTGAAAAGGTTGCAAACAGACAGACAGGCGGAGTTTCTTTCGCATTTATATTATAAGTTAGGATGATAATAAGCGTTCTTTGTCATAAAAAGAGTCACCAAGTTAGTACTTACAACAAACTTAATTAATAAACGTTTATAAAAAAAACTGGAGTTAATATGTAAAAAACATCGTGGCTGACTTTCGGATTTACCCGTCATTGGATAGCAGATCGCAGAGTCACATCCAGCTGATACCAACCTATTCCGCAATTTTTTCTTCTTTTGATAGGTGTTACAAATATAAATTAATACATTTGAAACACTTCCCAGTGATTTAAAGTTTACTATTGGTACAAAACATTTTTATGATTTATTGAACAAACAGTCATACACTATGATCATACTTATAATATAAACACAAATTATAGGAAAGGAGCGGCGAAAAACACTTACAATTATACAACATGCAAAAGCTATTAAGGGAATTAAGTTCCTAGTTAATTACATGGGATATAGAAAACAGGTGAAAACAGCGAAGTTGATCAATTAATATAATAATATTAATAAAGTTATAGTTGGCCCTTTAAAGTTCGAAGCCTGGTTCAACTTTCTCCGATATACGGGGTAGAAAATCAGTTAGTAAATACTGATCATAGACTCGGTTATCTTATCATTTTCCTAGGAAATTTCTGTCACAAAAGGTTCGATCGATACGTATTGCATCGTGGTCAAAAGTATAAAAGTAATAGGAAAAATAAACCAAAAAAAAGAAAAACACGAGAACTGTGTTTGTTCAAAACATAATTATGTTACTTACATACGTCAATAAATAAAGTTAATAAAAAAAGTATATATATATATAAATGATTTGACTAACCTTACTATTAAAAGTGGACGTGTACTCTCTTAGATACATAGATAAGATAAGATAAAACAATCATTTATTTGCCAAAACATGGTTATTTACGGGTGGCATAAAATTTACAATGCGCGCATGTTTTGCCATTATAAAACAGCATGCAAATGTTAATTTAAAATGTCGAAATTAAACATGTCAATAAGGTTAACTAACTAATTGAAAGTAGAAAAAAGAAATCATAATACAAATAAATGAATAAACAAATATATAAATAATATATAAATAAACAAATAATAAATAATTAACAATGTGTTACATTATGTCCATTAGAAATTATTAAAGTCAATTTATGATATAAATATTCTTTAACTGTATAGAAACAATGCTTTAATAGCCAATTTTAAACATATTAAACGGCAATTGTTTTATCTCATCAGGCAGCTTATTGAATATTATTATCGCTTGAAACAATCTATCCTTATGTCTCGTGTGTCGCATTAGCACATCAGAGTGTTTAGGAAAGTAACCTGCGTTCTGTGTTACAAATATGCATATAACTTTAATGTACATGCAGGCGAGTGGGAGTACTTTTAAACCTTGAAATTGAGGTTTACAACTTTCAGCACTCAGTACACCAAGCATTACATATACCCCTTATGCATTTTTGTGTAGCCTAAAAGCTAGTAAAATGTTGACTGAGTTACCCCAAAGTAGTAATCCGTAACTTAGTACTGACGAGACATATCCATAGTATGCACTGATAGCTGCTTCCTTAGACACTGTTTGCCTTAAGCGCCTGAGTGCATATACAAACCTATTTAATTTAGAAAACACTTTGTCAATATGCGCCTTCCAATTACAGTGTTGGTCAATTGTAATGCCTAAAAAGTCAGTTGTTTCTACTGCACATATATGTTCATTGTTGTAAGTTATGTTCAATTTGATGTAATTTTGTTTGTACGTTCTAAAATGTATACTTTTAGTTTTTTGTATATTTATAATTACAAAGATAGATAGTTTTAGTTACTAATTAAATTAAATTATTTGCTTTCAACCAATCATTTATGTCGTGTATACATTTAGTTATTTTATCTCTTATTTTATCATTGTCTTTATCTTTAATAATAAGGGTAGTATAATCCGCGAATACAATTGTTGTTTCGGATGTTACAGCGGGAATGTCATTTATATAACTCAAGAACAAAAGTGGTCCCAGTATGCTTCCCTGAGGTACACTACATCAGTTTTCTTTATAGCCCAATCTAGAGTTAGTTTTGTTGGTATCTTTTTGTCATTCGGTATTTTTGACACTTCTACACATTGTTTTCTATCTTTGAGATAATTGCTGATCCACTCGTGTGCTACCCCCCCTTATACCATACTTATTCAGCTTATCTAACAAAATGGTGTGGTCTACAAAATTGGAAGTCTTGCTCATATCTAAAAATATTGCTACAATCGGAGTTTTGTCATTGAGGCTCTTTGTTGTATGTGTTGATCTGCCTTTCCGGAAGTCAAATTGTTGCTGATCTAGAATACCATGTTTCTCGAAAAATTCACAAAACCGGTTCTTCGTACCCTTGTTCTACGAGTTTAGTGTATTCTGTAAATGTGTGTCATTTAGAGAATCGGGCGGGGGAAGAGCCCCTCCTGGTACAGGTCTTTTATACTTAACAGGTTGGTCCCAACCACTTGTAAAATTGAAAGACCAATGTAAAAATTTAATAAAAATATTTTTCTTATTTTTTATTTTTTCTGTGCCTATTAAAATTTTGACACTGCGAGTCATTTCCCAGGTAAGTAACTAATAACATACAATTCAAATTAATCGCAGTGACTTAATCAACACAAAAGTGCCTTACGATAATTTGCTAATAAAGGATGGCATGTATAATGATGTCTAAAGTATTAAGTGTTCATCCAAATCAATGCCTGGTATTTATAAGACACTATAGTTATTAAAAGGTGGTTGGGTCGTCGATTGAGAGTCGATCCCCATTTTTACTCCACGCAAGATGTATCGACGCTCTCATAAATTTATGGTTGGACTCAGGTTTGGAACTATCAGGCTAAGAGGCTACAACCTTTGTAACGTAAATGTATTGATGGCTCCACATCCACACGATTGTCGAACAACGTCAATCATACGGGAAACTGTTACGTTGTCACTAGATGGCGCTGCTTCAGACGTATACAATTTGAAGCTAACTTCAATAGAGAAGTAAACTCTATAAGACATTGGAGCCTTGAAGCAGTGCCTCTTGGTGACAAACGAGGTAAGATGCAATTTCGCCTTATAAATTATCGTTAAAGTAATCATCACATCATAGTTATCATAATTATCATCGTCACCAGCTCGGACGAAAGAATGGGCCATAAACCACCACGCGGGCCCAGTGCGGATTGGTGGTTGTAAACGAACACTAATGCATCTGGGACGTGCCTAGTGAAGCACGGAGGAGCTCGACAAAACAAATTTTCGGTCAATCCATCCAATAACCGGTTTTGTTAAAGTTGCTTAATCTTAGCTATCGCAGACTGGACGCGTTAACCACTGCGCCATCGAGCTTCTCAAACTCACATAACGTCGTCGTTGCAAATTTAATATCTCCTATGTGATAAAAATATATATCATAGAAAAACGAAAAAAACTTTGCCCTGTGAAATATTTCTAGACAATATGTTTGTGTTATTATTTTATAGGGATAAACAATGACATTATTATGTATAGAAAAAATGTATCATGTATTACAACAAATAAATTAGAGAATAAAGCCTTTTTGACCCAAAAAACACATGAGATTTTAAATTTGCAACGACGATAGGCACCAGAACTTTTGTAAACTTACGTGATCAATCATCATGAATCACAATCAATTTCTACACAGCTGACTGTTGGACGAGCAGTTGCATAGTGGGACAATCGCGTGGTACACACGCCTGCACATCAACCACAAACTGTCAAATTTCCTGAATAGACTTTGAACTGTATGCCTAAATCATTATGGTTGAAAATGTATTGAAGAAATTTGACAGTTTTGGATAGGCTGATGTGCAGGCGTCTGTACCACCATTATGTCGGTAACAAACTTATTTTGCTGGAAAACAATTGACTAAACAGTATTTTTTAAAGAGAGTGTTATTGTTTTTTTAACAACAATACAAGAACGGTGGTAAACGTTTCGATTAGCTTAAAAGACTTGTAAAAGATTCAAGTAATAAAAATAGAAATGACAACAACCCTTTTAAATGGTTCCTCAAAAGAGGGTCGAACAAGAATAATGTAGTCCAACGAACGATTTATTTCATTACCTGCGAACACGGCACTGAAATCTTATCGCAGCGGCATTACAAGATATTAGCCAGAGAATAGCCCTAATTTATTAGGTAGCATCGGCCTCTAGGACATGTTTACTGAAGGAGAAGCCAGTATTTATAGCTTAATTCTTGAACTAAATACATGGGGTGCTATTTTCGAATCCACCAAGAATTAAATCATATTTGTCAGTTTTAAATTATAAAATATTGTTTATTTTAGATGCCGTGTCCATTTTGTTTGAAGGGATCCTTACTGCCCAAGATAGGAGATAATATAGAGAAATTTAAAGGAGACTTACACCAGATCTCTGGTAGACGAAAGCTGAGAAAAACAAAAAGATGCTGATCCTGAATTGATTTATACTCGTATTGTTGAATTAGTCGCCGGTGACTTCGAATGCGAGTGAGGGGAGCGCTAGTAATGGATATCATATTATCGTGTCGGAGTTGTTGTCATTGGTCTAAAATCGCACGCTTTTACTACAATCGAGGTGACTTGCTTACTTCCGAAAACATAAACTTTTAAACCAAGTCTAACATTGAGTTGACACTTATTTCGTCGTGGATTGACCCCCACGACGAATTAACGAGGACGAGAATTTGTATGGTTTATTTGCAACTCACCTCATTTATCACCAGGATACGCTGTTTTATTACCATACTGTACGTTTTGTTAACGTATTCGATTTTTTTGAGAGAATTTACTGATTGCCTCAAATGGCCTATCCAGTGTCACTGGACATTTCTGTGGGCGGCGAGAAATTTAAAGGGTTCGTCACACAGAACATTATTTTTCTGTGGTTCCTCAAGACGTGTGATCTAAACACCGTCAGCGGTAATGGCACCATGTAAACGTTGTCTCTTTCTCTACTCAATTATTCGAGGGGTTTGGGTTTCGCAACCCAAAGGCGCCTCTAAAGGCTAGGATCTTGACTTGGGTTGACCGCGTAGGGGTACGTGATCAAATGTAGAATAAAACTCGCACTAGCCAGTCTAATCTTAGATGTTGTTATATAAATGTGAATTGTGCTTAGGACACTAAAGCCATTTTAGCAGCCTTTTAGGGATGTGTAATGTATTGATATCATAGTGAGGGTGGAGTGAAACCGCCCCTGTCACTTGTCAGTTGAGCGTAGAAGCGTACGGACGTGATCACGCCACACGCCTACCCAGAGAAACCCTTAAAATAGAGGACACCTACAGGATATAAATTAATGACATACTTGGTTCCAAATTAGCTGCGTGCTTCGTTACAAACACAGTGAGAGCCCAAATTGTTTTATGTATCTTGTTAACTGTTGGCACAATTAGTGCGAAGTTGGTAACTGGCGGGCGTTTGCGGTAACTCCAATTGGTGATGTGACAAAGTACGATGTTGTCTCGTCGGGATAGTAAGAATGACTAGCAGACAAGCAGACTAGTCCTAACAGGACTATTCTGCTCAACCTTATACAACTAACTATATAATTTTGCGAGGCAGTATTGTTTCCATACCTCGCCGGCTGAAGCTGCGGCCCGGGTCTGTGATTCCTTGCGATATTACCATTTAAATTAAATTTGAAGTTTTACAACTTGATTAATTTCAGTAGGTACTGGACACTTTTTTAGGTTGCGAATGCTTGGTTTTCGGACTAATCTTTTATTATTGCACCGTGCGGCGTCAATCAGTTGGTTCTCTTTTTTATTAATCTTGACTTTTTACCAATTCAATATTAATGTAACAATATACTCGCATACGTTTGGTATGTCTAACTCATAATTGTGCACATAATAAAGAAGCGTAGTAAATAGTAACAAAAGTAGTATCAAAACAAAGTGTGAAGTCGCACTATAGGTGAGCTTATCACTAATAGCAATGTCTTCCATCCATCAAAATTAAATATATACGTAAGAAATGTTTTATGACTTGCCTTATTCATTCAATCATTTTTGTACGAAAAAATAAGGCGCCTTAGTCAAAGTTAAAGACAAATCTTTTTATTCAATATAAGCCTTCGCAGACACTTATTGACGTCAAAACCTTAAAACAATATATTAAATATTTAGACAACATCACATACATTGTTCTGATCTCAAGGTAAGTAGCTAAAGCACTCGTTTCATGGAAATCAGAAACAACGACGGTACCACAACCACCCAGACCCGACACAATATCGAAAAGTTCGTTTTCGACATTGACCCGACCGGGAATCGAACCCGGGCCCTCAGAGTTAGCGCCGCCTAAAGTCCGGCGTGCAAGCCACTCGGCTACGGAGGTCGTCAAGTCGTCAAACAAAAAACTAAAAAATTAGTTTAGACTAAACTACTGAATCTACCACCAATTCGGATTTTGGGAGAGCCTTCGACCGAGAAGAGCTGGCAAGAAACGAAAGGAGGCTTATTTCTTTTTCACCATCTTTTCAACCAAATTAGGATCATGTACAAATAAATATACAAATTTTGTACACATTAATAGGTAATAATATTCAAGCCAGTGCAGGCGACTTATTTCCACATGCATTTGTCTGCAATATAGTAATTTACCTTATAATAAGCTTTCTTAATTAAAACATGTTTCACGTGCGTTTTGAATTGAATATCTGTCAATGCAGTTATATCATCAGGTATTTTATTATAAAATCGAAGTGAGTTACCTATAAAGGATTTACTACTCTTGCTAAGTCTGAGCTTAAGTGCACATAATTTATTCTGATTCCTTGTATTAAATCCGTGAACCTCGTTTTTCTTGGTATAAAGGTGTAGGTTTTTACGCGCATACATAATATTTACAAATATATCTTTAAATAAATCCTTTGAGGAATCACGTGGCTTTAACTGGTATATACTTAGAAACTGAAACCTACTTCGTGGGGTAAGAAAATCAATATTTAATAAATAGTAACTGCTCTCTCATTCGTCTTATGGGAGTAATTGTTTACAAGGGAATTATCTTGGTTTGAAAGTCCCATAAATCATACCCGGTGCCGAACGGCGGCGGCGTCGAATTGGGGAGTACAGTCGGCAATGAAAGTCGCTGAAAATTTGGGTATATACCTTTTTAGAACAACTTCGAACAACTTCTGGGCTGTGGATTAAATGTGAGTGGAAATTGTGGATATTTACGACTGCTGAGCATAATGACAATAATCTTTTTTGTTTATGCTAGGGAAACTCTTTGCCGAGTACCACCTCGTCCGGGGAGATGGTTATATGTGGCTCTCCCCCAACTCCCGCGGTTCCGGAGAACTAAAAACCCTACCACACCCTTCCACTTGCCACCAAGATGATCCTGGACCATCCGTTGGACAATCTCCGGTTATTCACCCCAGCAATACGGCGACGAAAGAGACCTAGGTGACCTAGCATTGCGAAGGTTACTTATCTCGCAAAATCGCAATACGACCGCAAAGCTCCTATTTATTTATTATTGCTGTAAAAGGCTTGCGCCTGCTATCGGGCGGACGGGCAAGACGGATAAGACGGCCAAAAGAAATTAATCACCTAATTTCGGAGAAGTTGCTGGAATAAGATGAAAATAGTATCTTTCGAGACGCTATTGCGGACCTACGTGCGTATCAGGTGCCCCACCAGCAGCCATAATCATCGTTATCATAATTACCCCGTGTCAATCTTCTGCTGGACAAGAGCCTCTCCCAAAACTCCCCATGCATGTCACTGACATTGTCTCGAGCTCGTCTGTGCTTTAGAAGGCACGTTATCCACACTTGGCTCGCGTGCTGGTTCATGGCTCGTTCTCCCTGTCCTTCTATAGGGAAGGCTCGTGCCCTAGCAGTGGGGACATTTATGAGCTGGTGATGAAGTGATGGGGATGTCACTGAGCCCGATTTAAGTGGATCTAGGGCTCATCTCATCCTACACTGCTGCCAGCCACTTTGCGTATATTGTTATTTCCCATCACCGAAAAGCGTCTTACACTATATTTGCAAAGTCGCGCTCTTTCCTTCGGAGAACGACATTCCTTGCGGGTATATTCTTAGGTATTAAAGTAATTAATTTTCATTTAAATTTATTTACTGTGAATAACAACCCCATATGTTGAAAAAATCCACGAGCAGGATTTCAAAGTAAAAAAAAAATAGTGTTGAATAATTTCGGCGGGCTAGTTAGAACCACGATAGCTCAATTGGGAGAGCACCTGACCCGGTATATCAGAAGGGTGCAGGTTCAAATCCTGCTCGTGGAAATTTTTTCAACATTTGTGTTTTTGTAATTTGTTTGGCAACAAAATTTGCGTTAAAATTATATAAACATAGAAAAAACACTTTATTTACTGTGATTAACAATTAGTATATAAATAAAGTTTTTGTATTTAGTAATAGTAGCATGGACCAATTATAATAAAGTCTAACAATCTCCAAAGAGCAGCGCAGCGTAAACTATGTATTATTGATCAAAGGGCTCAGGTTGAATATTCCAGAAATATTTATACCAATAATAAAGTTATGACCCTCGTTTAACAGAATAAACCTTTACAAAGCGGCTCCAGCGTTCGACTCCAAGGTAATGAAATTGCTCTACTATTTGCAGGAAGTCCCAATTATCTAAAATACGAGTATAACAAAGTTAGTGGCGCGCGTGGCAGTCTGGCGACATGGCACCACTTAATTTCACTTATTAAGCAGCTGACGGGGTTCTGCGGTGCGCCGTTCTATTTAAAGAGGCTGCTTTCAATTTGAGTGATCGGGCCTGTTCCGAGCGAACGTTTCTCGGCGCACTTCAGCACAAATCCTATTAATTTATAGTCGTCGCTAAGAGGCCTGTTTGTCAACAATACGGCTGTGGAAGACGCTGAGATTTATTCAAACTTACGAGCGAAACTTTATGCAGCAAGATCTTATGTTGTCATTAATCAAACTGGCTCCATTGTATCGTGAGGTCTTTTCGTGGCGGAGTAGCGGCGTGTGAAGTCAATTAGCCGTTACGGTTCAGAAGGTAGTAATTAATTATATAATTATCTTTGCGCTAATCTAATTATAGTGTATATAATTGTGCTCTCTTCTTTCATTAAAATATCTTATTTTAATGAAAGAAAAGAGCACAATATTAGGAACGTTAGCTCGTTGGCGCAGTGGCTTATATAAACATAGAAAAAACACTTTATTTACTGTGATTAACAATTAGTATATAAATAAAGAATTTTGTATTTAGTATTAGTAGCATGGACCAATTATAACAAAGTCTAACAATCTCCAAAGAGCGCAGCGTAAACTATGTATTATTGATCAAAGGGCTCGTTTTGCGATAGTTACCACGTAGGCATGTCAAATAAAATGTCTTCGTCTCCTTCAGATTTCGGTATTCTTCGTTGATCGCGGAAATTACCGTGAGATCTTAGTCGTAAACACCTGTCACCCTAAAATGGGCTAATGTATGGTTAATATAAATAAACAGTAGTATAAAATAAACCGTAAATATACAGTCAGCCTCATATTACCCTAATCGTAATTCATTACATCTCAGTAGGTACAACCTACGCATATTACAGGGAGGCGAACTCATTTCTATTTATATATTTTTATAAGAGCATCATAACTATTCGAATTCGACGGCCAATATAGTGAGGAACTTCCCTGCGTTGATATTAAATATTTGCAGCATATGTACATCCCCTATATTGTCTACGGAATTCAACACTTATCAAATGCATGGATGTGCCTGGCATCTAATTGAATATCGATATATCAGCTATATACTTGGCGTTTGATTCAAACAGCCCGTTTGACATCGTGGCTCGCCTAATGCCGCGTGTCGTGGGCTCTGTATGGCTTCATGGCTGGTAATACCAAACAAGCGTTACATAATGCATTGTGAAGAGTAGTGACAACTCCGAAATACCTTCGTTTGCGTTTTGTCACGAATCTAGTTTGCACATGAGAAACACGTGTTTAACTTAGTTTAATTTGTCAAAGGTACGACAGATTTTGACATATAAACATTTGTTTGTTTGTACTGTAATGGTATTATATTTTTTTCTAAATAAATAAATGTGCCACATAATAAGACCAGATAATAGTCCAAATGTACATTGAAATCAATTAAATTAGTTTTACGTTGACTGGCTCCAGATTTTAGAGTTTCACAATAAATAGGTATTATAGAAACAATGTAAATATTAACAGTTCAACATACCTCCCCTCCTGCTTTCTTCTTTAGCAACACAATCATAAAGTTCTTATTTTGCTTTTGTTAAGAACTGCCTTTGGCCACCTTTACCTGTCTATTTGGTGAATCTTTAAGTTGATGGTTGAGTTCCCACATAATCATCCGCGTCTCCCTAGATGTAGTGGCAAACGAATGGCGTTTTCTCAAAATTTAAAAAAAATAAATATTGTTCTACTCTAGTAAGCATGCGTAGTGGATAGATGTGAATAAATAGTCCTGCTAATCCCTCGAACGAAGCTAACGCGCATATGATTGGATTGGGCTCGCGTCCGCAGTCCTACGCGTCCGTGTGGAGTAAACCACCAAGTTCAACTTCAACAACTCCTCGCCCGGCTTACGTGACTGTTAGGAATATAGCTTCGATTTGGTGTACAGAGTGACAAATGCAAGTTTTATTTACGATTGGAAGTCATTCGATCACGTTAACGAAAACGACATACGGAGTAAAAATATTCTTCCCGTTTCTTGATGATGGGCGCTTACTGCTCCGGTCCGATCCGAATGCTTCGGAGAATAACTTCGCAGAATATAGAGGGCACGGAGACACACACTAGTGCGTTAGTGCGTGATGCCGTTCCCTCTAGTAAACCTCCGAAGGTGATTCATTTCACACGGCTTGAGGAACCCTTTAAGTTTCTCGCCGCCCCCAAACAAGGCCGGTGAAGCTGAAAATGCCGTCTGAGGCAATCAGCAAAGTCTCTCAAAAAAAAAGCGTTCACTGCTTCAAATGCCACACGATTCTTGTTTCCGCTAACTTGATCGAATGGTAAATAAAACTCGCACTAGGCACCCAGTAAGCAATAAACTTGTCAAAGCATTCTAAATGTTCAAAAATAACTATTAATGTCCCACTGCTGGGATCAGACTTTTCCATATTATTATGAACATAGAGAGGTCGGGTCTCAACCCAATGCAAAACACTCTTAACGAATGAAATAAAACATGAGCTTAAAGTCTTCTTTTGCTTGAATCGGCCGCAGCAGAAAATTTACATAATACTCATAAATCGTTTGATCGTCGGACTAGCGCTGAAATCGCTGATGGGTGCCGTTATTCCGTTTTCGTTAGCTCAGTCAACGCACAGTGTAGCATTCCATATACGTAAATCAAAAATAACCCTAATTTATTCCACATATTCTAGACATGATACATCATTAAACGGTAATCAGATTACCTGCCATTAGGTAGTACATTAAGTAAAACTACATACATGATTGGTATTTAATTAATTATTTTAAAAGTTGGTAGATACTTTTGAAAATTCTACTAGACACCGAAATAAATCCGCTTTTAGATACTTATTACCGTGCACTCTTTGGCTGACATAATTAAATGTGTTACATTTTATTAGCATTGTGAGAGTTTCTTCAGTGCCTTGATACAATTATTTAAAAGAAAACAGTGTAAACTTTAAAATAGGTACTTACCTTTCAAGAACGGCGAAACAAAACCGGTATATACTTACAATCAAAGAAAACTATTAAAATGGCGAGTACATAGCGTTAAGAATCTAACTAGATTCTTAAATCTAGGTCATAGAAACACGAATTTGTAACATTAACGAAGGCTTTAAAAAGCACCAAATATCATCTTTTTTTTTTTTTAGATAGTACCCTAAAAGTGTCGTGTTCTATAGTAGAGACATAAAGATTTAAGACGTAGACTTGAACATAACTCGAAAAACATCACAATTCAATACCAACAAGGACATCGTGATGACGCTTTTACTTATACACGTGATTTGGGTATTGCTAAGTATCGAAAGGTAAATTCTAACAACATGAAATTCAGTAGAGAACTAGAGCCGTAGAGGCCGATGAGGATTAAGAGAACCTCATATATTCATTTTCATTTTTTCATTAATTTTTTCATGATTTGCCTTTTTTTACTATGACAGGGAGAGAAGAATAGTTATAGTAAAGAAGTATACAGTTTACAAATAAAAATATACCCTTAAATAGTACTCATGATTTTTTAATACTTATTCCATACATTCGTTACACTGTGCAGCGGTCGAGCGCTCGCTTCGATTATCTAATGGGGATTTTGTGTCAAGTGTACTTCTAGCCGTAAATTCCCGGCCGCGCTCGAGCCCGCTCCCCTGCTGGGCTCGCGTTTGTTTTTTTTTACATTTTATAATTTGAGAAGCAAAAATAGCCAATGTAGATAACAATATAGAGGATCTGCTAACGAGATTATTATTTTTATCTTAGATAAAGGTACTTCTTAAAAGCGAAAATTCATCTTAAATTATTTTTTTAATCACGCCGGAAGATTTTGTTTGGGTAAGAGATTGTCTGTCCTTACTTATCTAAAAAGGGCTTGTTATAGAAAATCGCTTTTCTTTTAAAAATGTGTTGAGGAAGGTTATGTAGAAGAAGAGTCTTGAGACTATAATGTAGTGTCTAATTTTTTTATTTACAGTAGAACCTGGAAAGGTGTAACTATAGTTGCAACTACTTACTTTGTCATGAGGAGGTATCAAAAGTTTTAAATTAAAAGTTTTTTTTCTTTTTAGCGCTTGTTTTTTATAAAGGTTTTTTACTTTTTAGTTATCGCTGGACACGTGTGTCAGTCTGCTCATCTCATTCAACGCATCATTGTTGCAAGGTCGTTTGCCGCGGTTAATTTCGAACAGTCTAGCTCTTCAATAAGGAGACCTTCTAATGTTTTTACCCTACTTAAGGCCGCCGTATGCTTGACCAGCAGCGAAAAGCTACGAGCCTAAGTGTACAACGGCATGGTCGACGTATGCAGGGTAGTACCCTACATTTTGTGTACTGTGCAAGCCCAATATAATAGAATTGGCAGCATTCTTCGTTCTGCAGTGCCGTGACTATATTTTGCTGGAAATTGCACAGTTTTGGATTGAATGAGGTGAACACCCGACGACATACCGAAGTCTATACGGACGGATAGTAAGTCAATTTCATACATTTGTGCTCTCCGGAAGCAAGGCCATATTTTTACAAAACGGTATAATTCTTGGTAATAAGCGTTGTTCGGGTTGTGTCAATTGCTTATTACATCAGGCACTTCAGCAGGATCTAAATTATTCCAGTAAGCTTTGGCTGGGCCTGAAGTTTTTTTGCTTGTAAGGTATTTCTTGCAACGATGTCACAGGGATATGGTTCCTTTACATGTTAATTCTACAGGTAGGTACGAAGCAGTACTTATATTTGTTTTGTGATTTGTGACTTGATTTGGATAACACCTTTTAGTACAAATCTCGCACATCTTGTCACAAAATATATTTATGGCTTTGTTAAAAGTTGCTATTTGCGACTTTTCTGCTGTTTGTAATTGAGAGTTTTGTTCTCGTAAGGCGCTCAAACGAACCTCTCGCTGTTCAACTGATTCGGTTTCTCATACTTCAGATACGTGTTGATGAATTTTCCCAATTCGTGCGTCGTGCTCTTCCTGTGATTCCGCTGCTCTTAACCGTTGCATGCGTTGCTTAGCCTTATCAAGTTTCAACTGCCGTTTAGTGTGTGGTTCGCTATTGTCTTGATCACGCCTTCTGCTGAGTCGTTGGCGTTTCGCGTCATTGCTTTCGGTGGCAAGTTTTTCTTGCCGTTTTAATTTATTTATCTCCAGTCTTCTCTTCCTTTGTGTAGATTTTTCTGTTTTCCCATGTTGTTTCCAAAAGTACCGAAGAAATATTCGTTGACCCTCCCAGAGCTGCGTTTAGAAGCGTAAAAGTGTAATGTTGTTTTACGAGATATCAGTATTAATAAATAGTGACAAGTGACAGGTGTCATGACGTGTCAGTGGAAACTAGGCTGATGAAGTAGCGCAGTCCGGACTCTTCTGCGACAGAGACACATTCCGTACCTTTCTGCCCCTGGGGGCAGAAAGGTACGGGTCTGGACCCATTAGAGGTATTTTGTACGAGCTAAAAACAAGGATCCATCTCTAACATTACAGATATCTTACCTACTAATCAACCCTTTTTTTATCAAGTACCTAGTAACTTTTGCCGACCAATCTGACCTCAGGACTCCTGGTACCCTTATTATTTTTGCAATATTTTTTTGATTTCAAGAAGAAGAAGAAGGACTCAATAACCTTGTAAATCCACAATTGTATTGTTTAATTTAATTTTATTTTAATATTTTTTGTAGCCTTCTCACAGGAGGAGTAGAAGATCCACATTACAAGTGCTAATATACAACAGGGTTCACCCCGGTGCCCTGAGGCGGTACGTTCACGACATCATATTACACCCTGATGTCAGTCAGTCCTCGGCACGGCCTCACTTTGACTTGGGTGTTTGGAGGAATGCGCCACTTATTTCAGCTTGAAGCTTACTTGTGCCTTACGAAACACAGTTCCGGGTTTGATTTTGGAGTTATCCTTCTCCTAGACAGGTTGCAAACTAATATTGCAAACTATTGACGCCTATCTCACCAAAATACACAAGTCAAAGTTTTAACCAACCGATGCTACAGACTCGAACAATTCGACCTCAATATCATAATCGAGGACACCAAACACACCTGTACACCGAAATTCCAGACGGATTGGAGCAACCGAGATTATGTTTAGCATCTTATTTTTTTTAAGCTCACATTCGTATTCTCAGTAAGTCCTTTCATTTGATACCCATATTGTAGGAATGCATTAAAAATAATTAGTCCGCCATGTTTGGTGTGCCGCAATGTTGAATTTAGAATGACGTCACAGTTAACCATGCATTGTCATCCATACTGAACGTGTATACAAAATTTCAGCAAAATCGGTTGAAGATATCTGCTTCAAAATTGAGTTTCAAGCTTTAGAAGTCCGCCATATTGGATTTAGAGTGACGTCACTTTATTTTTCGAGTTATTCTCAGCAAGCCATTTCATTTGATATCCATATTGTTGGAATGCATTAAAAATAATTAGTCCGCTATCTTGGGTGTGCTGCCATCTTGGATTTAGAATGACGTCACACAATTAACCATGCATTGTGCTCCAAATTGAATATGTACCTATACAAAATGTCAGCTCAATCGGTTGAAGATATGTGCTTCAAAATTCTTTTGCAAGGTTTCACCCGAACAAGTTACATACATTGCAAGTTAAATAAAAACTTATTTCAATAAAATCCGTTTATTTTTTAAGGTTTCTTTCTGATTTATTTTAAAATGTAACAAACAAATAGAACGGTAAAAAACGAACGAACGTTTCTTTCGCCAAAAAAAAACAATTTGTTTCTTTCGGAATTGTCAACGCTACAGTTCACTATAAAAAAAAATATGAAAATTAAATACCAAAATGACCGCCACTTCGAGTATGTTAAGTTTTACCCATACCCATCAGGTGTTTTTGGATGAAACTGCAACGTAGTTCCCGTTTTCAGAGTTACAAGTATACTTGTAGAACATACCTAAACAAATTGTAAATGACCAAAACCTATGAAATATTCGGTATATTTCTACTAACTATTCTACTAATTGAAAAAAGACAAAGTGATGAAAAAATTTCACGAGGGGGATTAGAACCCGCACGCCATGACATGCCGGGTCAGGTGCATTTTGACTTTTTGGTATTTGTAATTTGTCCGCAACAAAATATGCGTAAATTTGCAAAACAATCTTAAACCGATACTGCTTTACACGTTACGTACTAGTAACTGTACTCGTTAATCATCTCTGCCCGGCCATTCAATCATAGGATGAGAGGGGAAATATCATATTCTTTTTGCTCTCTCATTAAAAAGCCATTTTCCTAAACCCCACCAGTAAGGATCGAAGTATCGGATGAAGAGTCTAAATTTAAAAAGAGCCTTATACTATAATTATACAGATTGGAATTATTCAAACTTTGGTTTATCTTCACTATTAACCAAACACAAGCTTTATGGCGCAGTGGTTAATGCGCTCGACCTGCGATTGCTAATGTTAAGCAACTTTCCTAAAGGCCGGTCATTGAATGGGTCACCAGCAATTTATCATCCGGGGTCCTCCGTGCTTCGGAAGGCACGTAAAGCCGTAGGTCCAGTATGCATTAGCAGTCGTTAACAACCTTTAATCTACACTGGACCGGCGTTGCGGTATATGGCCCGTTCTCCCTATCCATCCATAGGGAAGGCTCATGCCCCTGCAATGGAATCACAACTGAATAACTTTTCTAAGCTTTTACTCAGTTTGTTTGTAAGAGGGGAAGAGTCTAAACTAAAATAGGTTTTACTTAAACAATAACTAGGCTTGGTCATCGACGTTCCGCTATTGAAGAGATTCATTGGAGTGGGTGATAAATTGCGATTTTTCAAAGCATTCATGCAAAGGCGCGCCCCACACCCGCGCGCTTGTGCCGTGCCACGGCAGATGAGTCATCGCCTTAATAACAGAGAATTATCACTCTAATCACCAAGTGGCAATTATTCACTTGAAATTTCCATTCAGTGTCGGGAAACGCGGTAGACAAATTAGACACTTAACTTTGTAATTGTACCTTTCCATAAATACTGCGATTAAATTGTCAAAAACATCAATTAGATGGACGAAACTTGTGGTGTAACTTTGGTAATGAAACATTCGCCAGCTTTATACTCCAATTTAGATTTTGGTCGAACTTGCAGCATTGAGAATGAGAGTTATGAACTTTTGATCCCGGTGGTGGTTTTATTTGTCGACTTAGTTTTTATTTTAACTACATTTTTATAAGTCGTTAACATTTAAAAGTTTATGTGTCCATTTACTTTACTTTAAGGAACATACACAACTTTATTGAGCGACTTTGACTTTTCATATACTCGTAATGCTATAGTAGAATACGGTATGCGTTTACGAGTATGAGCGCATTAACTGGGTGGTCTGCAGATACGATACGACCTGATAGTGAATGTTTTATGCTATTGGAACACTAGCTCAGTTCAAGGCGTCGACTAAAGATGAACCTTGCATCGCTCGCTGCCTAGATATGACCCCGAGATGGTCCCATAACAGTTGCGAACGCCCACCCGCCCGATCCTCTAAATGTAATTACGTCATATTCACACTAAACATGCACACTTGCATAGGCCCAAGACACCGTACTCGAAGAACAAGAGTACGAATACCCGGTTCACACGCGCTCTATACTAGGTACAGACATCTTTGGCGCTTCTCCCCCGGTCAACCCGAGCCGTGGTCCAAGCCTTGCAACCCTTCTAGCCTAGACATCAGCAGACTATCTCCAAAACAAAACCTGCCTAGACGGTATTTATACCCAGGTATATAGTATTCGTATTTTTACTAAAAGCTGCTGATGTCCTGAGTTTGATATTTGCATTAATTCGCACCGTTAATTTCAATGTCTACTCAACTTCTAAACATAGATACATTATAGTAATACTAACAACTATTATTATTATTCTTAGAATTTTTTTTTATTTAATTTTAATTTTATTATTTCTGCTCCTCATTACTGTATATGAATACTGTGTAAGTCTCTTTGGTACTTTATTGAACAAAAATTTCATCCACGTTTTGAAGTGGTTAACAGCTCGTAAGACCACCAATCTCAGTACAGTTACTAAACTAAATAATTATAATTATTTTATCATACTATGATTCCTTGTACTTCTATCGTCTTATGCATGTGTTGAAATAAACGTTTTTTTATTTCTTTATACCATGTGTAAAATGTACATAAATATACATCAGTATAGTTAAGGGTATAGTTAAGGTACGATAGCTTCATAAATAAATGTGGAGTAAATGCATACATTTCTGTTCACCTCACAAAGTGTCTCTTAATTTGGAGTTAGCAGATGCGACTTCTACCTTCCCTATAGGTACCTCCCAGCCTAGTTTAGTGAGGTCCCATGGGCAGATTTATTCGTCCTATTCCGTCTTGTTGAATTATTACTCTACATGCTAAACCAATGATACAGCAGACCTTCAAGATACTTACCTTTTTACGCTAAAGGCTTAAGAACAAGTTTGGTCTCTTTTCCACTATCTATCGAATTCAGTCCCAATACAATCACAATACAATCCCCTGTCACAATCGATTGCAGTGTCTATTGATGCTGACATGCCTTTTCCAATTCAAGTTTGTTTTACATTAATTTTAGCATTCACTCATTCTCTCTCACACACGGCGCCGGCGCCAGTGTAAAAGGTATAGGGTTTTTTAAATCGCTTCCCGGCAAGAAAATTGTCACAACACATATTAGGTACTGACATAATTACACCATTAAATTGCACGTATTTCATTTGTTCGGCTGTAAAAACGTCATATTTATGTTGCGATTGGTTACCGCTAGATGGCACCAAGTTCTCTTTTTCACGGAGCCGTTTCGCTCCGATCACCTGCGTGAACAGTGTCACATTTGTGTTTATACAGACTGGACGTGTACAGTGTCGCCAGAAAAGCGTTACAACGTGTGATGTGACTGTTTATCGGTAAGTTTTATGTTTAAATATTAGAATGAATTATTACGAAAAAGGCGACACAAACTGTGTTATGACTGTGTAAGAAATATTGCCACATCATACAAAAAACAGACATAACCTGTATAGGGTCTCTTTTTTTACTGTTTCAGATCTATATTCGCGTTTGTTTCGTGAACTATTATAATTATCGCGAGTTATATATTGTGTTTGGTCTTTTTTTTTCTGAAAAAAATTGAACTCAATCCACGACACAAACATTAATGCCACGTTGCGTATTTTATTTTTTATGAATAGAAGTTATTGTGTATAGCCTTATATGACTTTTCTTTTAATTTCATAGTACTAGTCGTTACTAACAGTGTATTTTTTCAGGATCAACATGAATAACAACAGTCGGTCAGCATTGACAATACAACTGGCTAGCTAGAGAGAGAAGTTAATAATTAAGTTACGTTTTTATAGTTGGTAAGTTTAAAAACAGTTTACTAATAAAAGTAATGATGATGACGAGGTTAAGATGTATGTTATCGATAATAATCTCATTTTAGTTCTAAGATCAAAGACTGAAGTAAGACTGATTGTTAATTAGGCCAAAACTAGTAATTTATGAATCAAGAAGTTTGTTTTTGATGATTTTTTTATTTTGATGTGAAGTTTATATTTTGGTTATTTTTTATTTATAATTAATTAAGACGGTGATTACATTATTTAAAATATGTATTATTTTTGAAACTACAGACATTGGAACCGAAACAAGAAAAAAGAGAAAAAAGAGTCATAATATACATATGTATAATTACAAGTTTCTTAAAAGTTACTTAAAAAAAACTTCAATTTTGCTGTAAAATTTTGAGCCCTTTAATAAACATATAAACAAGCTATTTGCAAATAAAATTTCAGCCATCTGACTATTATACTTTTAAAATTATTGACATATATAAGACCAAAAAACTAATAAAGTTGCATTTTCTTGAAATAGCAATTTTTGAACTGTGACACTTTTCTTGCCGGGAAGCGAAATGTAAAAATGTGTTCGGTGCTTGCTTTTTTTATAAATAAATTATTAAATAAGAAAAAACAATCCCTTATTTCCCCCAGGCATAATATAATATAATTAATGATAAATTGGTTCCAATTTATACGAATCCGTAGTATTGGGGGTACTACCCGTAATCGAGTGAAAGCCACCTGATTTGTCGAATATTCCTCCATCTTCGTTATTGTCATCTAACAATTGGAAGTTAATGGTGGAGCCACCTATAGTAATTGGTTTTCTAAATTTGGATCTATTTCAATTGATGGGTTCAATTGACTAATGACCCGCAAGGAGTCGTCGCTACTGCCACCGGTGAGTTCCGAGGAGCGGCTTAATGTTTAATGGTAAAACTCTCCTTTATGAACTCCTTTGTGAACAGTCGGAAGGTGTCTAACAAGGCTCGTTTGGCTGTGCATGAGGGGGTGTTGGTTCCGACACTCATGTACGGAAGTGAAAGTTGGGTATGGCAGAAGAAACATGAAAGCAGAATAAATGCAGTTGACATGAGAGCGTTAAGAAGTATGATAGGAGTTAAACTGAGTCACAGGATAAGAAATAGTGAGATTGTCTCTCGACTGTACACAGCCGTCATTGACTTCTTATTAAGGCAAAGTTTTTTTTTTTTGGAAAGAGCTGGCTGATTGCCTAAAACGGCATTTTCAGCTTCACCGGGTTTTTTTGGGGACGGCATCACGCACTAGTGTGTCCCCGTGCCCTACTAGATTCCCCAAGAGGTTCGGATCGGATTGGGAAAAAAAGGCAAAGAGCAAAGCCTACCAACGAATTAAATTTCAATGGACAACAGAACAGTATTCCCTTCTGTAAATAAGCTGTTCAAATTTAAGCAGCGCCTTGTGGTGCGATATTTTCATGATTTAAATTAAAGTAAAAGTATGTTTTTTCTTCTAAAGTCACCTTATTTTAATACTGCTCTGAAGTCATACTATCACCAGCGCACAGTGTTTTATAAGACCATTTTCTTGTAACATCCTGGTACTTATCCTGGTACTATCTTAATACCTTTAAACCAGCAATTCTTGTAAATAATTATCTGAATCTCGGAAACGTCTCCAACGATTTTCATGAACTTTAGTATGCGGGGGGGTTTTGGGGACGATAAATCGATCTAGCTAGGTTTCATTTTTAGAAAACGTAATTGTATCCGTGTTTTTAGGCAATGAAAACTGCTACAATATCATTATTATACGAAAGTAAATTTCGCCACCATCTACAATATCAATAGCTCAGGTCCCACCTGATCGGGCGGTCCCGAAACCAGAAGACCCCGGTTCGAGTCCAGATAATTGTTTTATTATATTGTTTTATTTTTAAATATTAATATTTTTTTCATTATAAGTCGGTAAGATCGTAAAATATTATTCATATTTCATCAGTATGTAATTCGTATCTAAATAATTATAATTTCTAAAAAACACCATTTACCAAAAAAAATACCGAGCAAAGCTCGGTCATCCAGGTACTAAATATTTATGATGGTAACAACGCCGAATCTAGCTACGATACATTAATTAAGGGGTGTAAAAGAGCTCTCAAGTAAGCCTTTGATGTTAGAATCTCAATGAAAACTGGTGGATTAACGAAATTATAAAAATAGTAACAAAAAAAAACGCAAAATACTTCGTACTTAAAATACTTAAGTATAGTGTAATCGCTCGACAATGTGTGCCCTCTATTGTTTTATTGAATAAATTATGTCTGTGTTATAAACAATAATAAATGGGTGTTATTTAACGGTTAGCAAAGTATTCGTATTTTTAGTTGTTAGCAAAAAAATGCTAGTTGGGCAACAAAAAAGCTAGTTGGGCAGCAACTTATGGTCAGCAAATATTTCTTAATCAGTCTGCAACTTAAATAATTCTGAACAGCAGTCTTATGCCGCTCCCCCCTTCCGTGACTGGCCCTCGCTACACTGCGCTTCACACGGGAAAAAAAATTACCTTAACATTACCAACAGTAAGGATTTCAAGCTGACCGATTGTATAATTCTGCTGACCAAATATTTATTTTGTTATACAAATAAATTATTTCCCATTATAAATTACTACTTTCTTCTGGATAAAAGTCTATTAAAAATAACCGATTTTCAAATATTTCTATATCCGATACTATCAATGTCATAAAAAAGAGAGTTTAACTTTTCAGTTTAGTTTAACTAAGAGTTCTCAGGTCTGGAACTACTTTTACTAGTTCCCACGGATAATCCTCGAAGGCAAAATTCCGGGAAAGAGAGGTCTGGGCCGTCCGAGACGCAAATGACATCAAACAGTATGGGACCGCAAGTAGTTTTGTGTACTGATACTCAAACTCCAGCATGATGATGGCCCCTACTAGATTTTCCGAGGCATTCGAATCAGATATTGTGGTCCCATAGCTCCTTCCTCCATAGGAGTACGCGTGCTGCTCTCCGGAGACACCGCTGTACTGTCTTGAACATTCCATCGCGCACAAAGAAATTTGGTGACTCGTTTCTTTGTCGCACTTCTAAAAGATGGAATAGTCTACCAGCACACGTTTTCCCTCCTTCCTATGACATGGAGTCCTTCAAACGAGCCGTGAAGAAGCACCTTGTGGGCCGGCAGGGTGAGGGTGACTGATGCTGCGCTTGTTTTCACGCTGCACCAGTTGTCCTTGCGTCTGGACTCCGTTTCTACTTAACATCAGGTGGAGTGGAATCATTTGCTGAGCCAGGTATAAAAAAAAAAGACTACTGACGTGAATCCATCGGATTAACTTTTTCACGGTTCCACTGAACTACGGATAAAAACAAAATAAAACTATGGTAAATGCGAAAACTGTGTTTATTGTGATACATTGGTTTTTTTTTTTTTGGAGAGAGATTGCTGATTGCCGCTGCGGCATTTTCAGCTTCACCGGGCTTTTTGGGGGCGGCGAGGAACGTAAATGGTCCCTCAAGCCGTGTGAAACGAATCACCTTCAGAGGTTATCTAGAGGGAACGGCATCGCGCACAAGTGCGCGTCCCCGTGCCCTACTAGATTCTCCGAAGGGTTCGGATCGGATCGGGGAGCGGAGCAACCCGAGGGCGCCTCTAAAGGCACGGACCTCGGCTCGGGTTGACCGGGCCGTGGAGGAGGAGAGAACCGACCAGGTACATGTCTGTACCTGGTGTAGAGCGAGTGTGAACCGGTTCTTCGTACCTTTGTTCTACGAGTACGGTGTCTTGGGCCTAAACTGGTGTGCATGTTTAGTGTATTCTGTAAATGTGTGCTGTCATTTAGAGGATCGGGTGGGGAATACATTGGTAGTTGATAGATAACACGGAAATAGTTGTAGGGCCCCAGAGTGCTATGCAACTTTCTTTTCCTTATCTTTTTTCTTATCCAAATCAAATACAATGTTCCGAGTCACGCGATAAATACTTCAGTGATAGCCAGGATTTCACGCTTGCATAGCAGAGGACGGCAGCTAGGTAGCTGGTATATCAAAATCATAATTATATGTAATTAAAGTAAAAAGTAAATAGTTTATATATGGGATAGCCCACTGCTGGGCAAATGCCTCCATCATTGAAATCGAATCATCGCTACAATTGATGGGTATTGGCTTAATCACGCTTGCCAAATGCGGATTGGTGATTACAAACCCGGACTATTGCATCTAAAAATTCGAGACCAATTTTCCTTTTTAAAGACCTATTTCACACCATACAATTTAAGTTCGGTTTAAGTCTACATTTCCTTAACAAATTTCGTATGCTTGTCCAAGTTGTTGGGTAACTTTCATTGATTTTCCCCGATAGGATAGTTTAAAACAAAAACTATTTCATACTTTGATAATAATTGATAAGTACAAAATTGGATTTTCGACAAGCTTCATTAGTTACTAGCCTTATCGCATTAAATTATATAATATTAGGTATTGCTTGCTTTTCGTAGATAGATTGTGCAGATAAGGGACACGCCATGATTCAAGTTCGCCACTTTTTCCTTGCCGCCGTACAAAACCAATTTCGTTTTTGCGATCAGTCTATAATTCGCCATTCCTACGGGGCACAGGCTTTGGCCTTGGCTTGGAGAACTACTATGAAACACTTTCGTTGTAACGGAACGAACGAAAGGCTGCCGGTGTCTGAAAAGATCTAGCAAAAAATTTTTTTTTATAAGTTTTGGGTAAGCACAGTGCCTTCACCTCACCTGATGTTAAGGTGAGATGAAGGCTCATATGTACGGTGTACTTGTACACTAAGCTATTATACCCTAAGGTTTTTAAACTTAAGGCGCTCATACAACGAATGCTCACTTTTAAAACTCAATAATAATAATTCTGAACAAGCTACAAATCCAATTAATTTGTATATGTTTCTTTAGTTCTTTATTAAGATCTCCTAGAAAGAAAAACACGATAGCCCAACTTTTTTTCAACAAAATTATTTTTTTGAGCTATGCTTTTTTGAATTTTAAAGCTGGTTATTTCAAATACTACTGAGAATATCAACATGAGACTCTAAACTGTAGGTAATCTGTTTCTCTAAATTTCTGTTGGTTTTAATGATGGAGTTCTAAAGATTTTTTTATTTGATGTTTTTGGCTTTTGGCTTTGTTTTTGGAGAGTTTGCTGTTTTGCTCAGACTGCATTTTCAGTGTCACCAAACTTTGTGGGGGCAGCGAGAAATTCAAAGGGTTCTATAAGCCGTGTAATCAAAACATCGTCAAGGTTTCTAAAGGGAATGATTGAACTAGATTCTCTGAAAGGTTTGGATCAGACCGGTGGTGGCCCGGCCTATTCACTCGAATCTTTGAATAGAATAGAATAGAATAGAAAAATAATTATTCAGTATCACAAAACAACATTCAAACAAGTATAGCATTCATAATTTAAGATACATGCCATGGTATATGATACTGAAAAGGCATCTTAAGTAAGTAAAGTAAGCCATTCGATCAACCAAGAATTTGACTTGATACTGGTTACTTTGTAATCGCAATTTTAATGAAACTTTTTACAGGTACGAGTATAACTATCGTTATTTCGTTTTTCGTAATAAACTTCTTGGCTGGAGCCAGGCTGGAGCACATTTATAACGCTGGCCCAAAGCCGACTGGCGGGTGTTAACGGCCATCGACATTAAGCCGTACCAATGGCTGACCGTGTATTATACAGGTGTCAATTTAGTACCCCCATAACTCTACGGTAATATATGTTATTTAAGTCATAGAACATTACCGTCCACGTCTTTAGAGTAATCTCGTATTAATACGTGCAGTGAAAATTTAGTGACCGTTTCAGTGTGTAAGCAGGAGTCCCAGAAGGTATATTTTTTTAATATTTATTTCGATTTCCACTCGAGCTTCCTGAGGCTGGTTTTTTTTTAATTTTAAAAGGAGGCAAACGAAGGCGGGTCACCTGATGGAAAGTAATCACCCCCACCCATGGACACCCGCAAAACCAAAGTAATCGCAGATGCGTAGCCGGCCTTGAGAAAGAAGTTGGATCTTGAGGAGGGAGTAGGAATTGGGAGGGGTGAGAGATGGGCCTTCGGTACTTTCATTCACCGGACGAAACACAACAGCAACGAGTCATTGTTTCACGCCGATATTCTGTGAGAGGGTGTTATTACGCCGGGCGAGCAGGCCCATTTCGTGCTGCAACGCAGCATGGCTCTACCACTCAGTACCGGTTGATTTTTTCTAGTAAAATTTTATCTTGAGCTACGTAAAAATAGCATAATTATGTGTTAATAATACATTAAATCGTCCTCGTATCGTCGTCATTAAATTTTTCGTCTGATATACCGCAATGTCTCAAGACGAAAGTCTTTGTGTTGCCAGTGATGATGATATATGAGACTGAGACGTGGTCGATCACTATGGGCCTTATGAGAAGGCTCAAAGTCACTCAAAGGGCAATGGAGAGAACTATGCTCGGGCTTACTCTTTCTCTTTTGGCTGAGATGATGATGATGATGATGAGTACATTAAATTAAATAAAGATTGTTTTATACATTATCTCATCATAAACATATAGGTATTTGTATTTTTAAAGATATTATTATTATCTGTTTTCGTCGGTGCGTACTCTTGACTTCCCATTATGGATTTTACATGTAGAAGATTTTAAATAGCTTTACATAAATGATTTCGATCACTTCTCCCGAATTGGATCAAAGTACGTAATTATTTAAGAAAATTATCATAAGTGGTCTCTTTATTTACACTCATATTGACGAGCAGCAGTATCTTTGAACTTTCTTAATTAAGGAATTGACTTTAATTTGAGAAAACGTATATATTCCTTATGTTAACTTTATTTGTAGAGTTCAATTTCTTTCACGATATAATAGTCCCAAATATCCCAAGCTGTTTTCGTAGATAATATAGCCGAACCGCCTTGCACGCACGCCTTTAGTATCGATCATGATTACTGAACGCCTATGCTAGTACAAGTAGGCTATAGCACGATACTTTTGGCACCTGGCACAAAGTACGCGTGTATGTCTTTGAACAATTATTAAAGATCCGTGTAGAAAATGTATTTCGAAAGTGGTCATGTTTGCTTATACCTCCTTCGAATAACAAAATCTGAAAAAAAACATTGAATAGCATCAAAAACTTCAGCTTACTATGAACCTAAAATCTTAAAATTACTATTATTATCATTATTATCAGCCCTCACTGTCCCACTACTGGGAAAAGGCCTCCCTCCATTTTTTCCACCAATCTTAAAAATAAAGATTAAATTAAGGTGGCAAAATATTTGTAAATATTTACTGTCATCGCCACAAACGTCATTGTGGCTCCGTGACCCCAAAGTCGTATTTCAAGCTTTTTTTCAAGCGCTCATCGGGAATCTAGGACGTTATTGATCGAAGGTGTATGTACAGCCAGTAAAAAATGGCTAAAAAAACAAGTTGAATAGTTTGGAAATATAAACGAAACTAGCGAAGGTGGTAATCAACTATTTTTGCCAAAAACTGTTTTAGCTGATTGTACAATGGGTAGCCAAATTAAATGCCGTTTAACACTTCATGACACTAGTTATTAAGTCAAAATTTACAGTCATTTATTCACTTTAGGCTACAAATATTTGCTCTAATGAATGTCAGCGAACTGCGAACCGAACTTGTTGCCGGTTCTTCGTTCGTACGTTTTCGACATTGACCCTAACAGGAATCGAACTCGGTACCTCAGAGTTAGCGCAGCCCAAAGTCTGGCGTGTAACCCCGCGTGTAACCCCCGTGTGGCCACTCGGCTACGGTGGGAAATCGTCATAAGATGATTCTAGTTAGCCGCCAGCAGCTAAGTCATTCGAAAAAATGGTTACACCTTTTTCATTTACATAGTTTTTACTCCTTGAGAACGAATTATTATTATAAATTACCTAAAAAGACACAAATTAAAACTTACTTCAATTATTCGTTAATTTGAGAGAGATAGAGAGAGAGAGAGAGAGAGAGAGAGATTTGTAATTCAGACAAAAATTATAAGCAGTTTATGTGAACCTAGCATTGAAATGTATTCTTATAGGACCTTATTATTGTATCTCATTAAATTCCACTCACTAACGAGATAAAAGATCGTTTCATACAGCTTACGAAACGTACAATAAATAACGTCTAGCAAACACTTGACAAAACAATTGCGGGTGGTTGTTAAAAGTTACATTTGTAGACAGTTCAAGTGGATACGGCTTCAGCGGCAGGCATCGCCACCCGAGAATATGTAATAGTTTCGCTACGCTAAGGGAACGCTACTGAAGTAACAAACAAAATATTATACGTACCTCAAATAGCAAAGTTCGTTGTATGCTTCATATTACTTGTAGGACTTCAATTGTTACCCAATTATATAAATTCCCTTTTGTCAAGATTACCTCAGATTTAATGACGTCATCTCTTAAAACCCCTCTACGGGGCTTAACGACTCTCCACTGTGCAATTATTGTCAAGTTTTCATATTTTGTAAATCTATTTAAAATGTCAGACAAAGAAATTTAGTAATATAATAATACAACTAGTGGGCAACTAAGTACTTTGGTTTTGAATTTGCATGGCAAAGTTTTTACTCTCTTCATTTGAAGCACAGAAGAGATATACAGAAGTCACACAGTACAAGGCGATGC
Organism: Eudonia truncicolella; assembly: GCA_949315975.1. Taxonomy (NCBI): domain Eukaryota; kingdom Metazoa; phylum Arthropoda; class Insecta; order Lepidoptera; family Crambidae; genus Eudonia; species Eudonia truncicolella. Next base: position 7,294,879 of record OX438825.1, on the reverse strand, counting down.
TTCATCCCAATTTTCGTTTTTGTTCACGTGATCGAATGAAATAAAATAATATACATTTATATATTTTTAACCGGCTCTGTGTTCTATTGGTTAAGACCACCGGCTTAGACCCAAAGGTCCCGGGTTCGATTCCCAGCGGGGGGTACATGTTTCTGTACTCGGTTTGGTTGGTGGTAGGGCTTGTTTGTCCGCCTGGCTAGCTACCGTCATCTTAACTAAATATGTCACCATAACATCAATGTTTGTAGCATTGTTGTATTCCGGCAGCTAGAGTTGGCGATTGAAATAAAACAAAAAAAAAAAAACATGGTAATAATCCCGTTAATAATATTTATTCGATGACCGCCGTAGCAGCGTGGCTAGCACGCCGGACTTTGGGCGGCGCTAACTCTTGATATCCCGGGTTCGATTCCCGGTCGGGTCAATGTCGAAAACGAACTTTTCGATATTGTGTCGGGACTGGGTGGTTGTGGTACCGTCGTTGTTTCTGATTTCCATAAAACAAGTGCTTTAGCTACTTACCTTGGGATCAGAACAATGTATGTGATGTTGTCTAAATATTTATTTATATATTTATTCTAATGTTAGTGACCATGATAGTTTAAAAAGTTATATAAACAATTAAATGTGATAAGTAAGATAGCCAGTACCTCACTAATTGAGGATTCCGGGTGAAGTACGCTTCTATCATTGGCCTTATCATCACTTAACATCAGGTGAGATCAGGGCACTGTGTTACCCGTAAAATATTTTAAAAAACATAACTGGTACTAGGCACCCAGGCGTCTTTGAACTGAGTTTTCGATGTTTCGCAACTGCTCTTTCGAGCTCCTGAATAGATCTGTTGACATTATTAATTATGCGAAAGTGACGAGCATTTATTATTATTATATGTGTTGTCATATGGCAAAAGCTGTATGAGAGTGAGTTGTGCTCAGTGGCGTGAACTCGGAGAAGCCTATGACCAGCAGAGGACTAATATCGAATTATGATGGTGGTCCTTATATTGTGGTCGCTTCACGTTTTCACTGTGTTTTTGTTTTTGGAGTTTCAATCACCTATGGGCAAAGGCCTACATCGTTAAAATCAAGGCATCACTACAATGAATAGGTAATGGCTTAATCACCATGCTTGCCAAAACCGGGTTGGTGATCACAAACCCGGGTATGCATCGAAAAATCCGAAACACACTTTACCCGACCGTGGAATTGAAACGGGGACCTTCGGGTATTGACTAGCGCTTTGCCATTCGTGCGCCGAGGCGTTGTGATATATTTACTTCACTAATGTGGTTAAACCACCTATAAGTTATCACAATTTAAATATTTGTAAAATCCAGTGAAAAAATTTAACGCCCTCCCGACCCAGCCAGGAATCGAACCTGGGTCTTCCGCAATCCAGGCGGCTGCACTGACCGCTATGCTACCAGGAAGGCTGACGTAAGCGCTGAATTTTGTCTCTGCTTTTTTAATAATTTTTTTTTCACTGTATTTTGTAAATTTTATAAATATTTAATTTAGCTTCAGTGCAGCAAGCACTTAAAAAATAAAAAGTAAAAATTTATTACAATTTAATAAGCTGCACACGTGTTGACAGAAATTATGGAATACATGTTAGGTGGAGACTGGAGATATTGTTGTCCATCCATTTGTCACATAACAGTATAAATTATGCTATTTACTGTGGACCTCTTAATTGGTAGCATCAATAACGTTTTCGCATAACTCCGTCATAACGATAAGCTAATTATTAAGTTAATCAACGAATAAAATTAAACACGCTCGCACGGATAATGCTCCGGGTGCCGAAGCGACAGACGGTAATTTTATTTTGCTAATTTGTTTACGTACAAATTAGCATTGGCACGCTACCATGGCTATGCGTCCGTGGGGACGGTGCCTTGCGTTATTCCGGGTACGTATTTATACAATTACAAGCAAATTTCTTTAAGTTTTAAACAAATAATTATAAAAAAATAAATAGTAAATAGCTTTCTTTTTACATTGAAAAACTCGTCGCTCTCACCGGGCTTGAGGAGGCGCGGTGGTTATAAGCCTACATTGATACTGTCCCACCCCACCCGATTCTCAAAATGCCATTACACATTCATATGATACACTAGACATGCACACTCGCGTAGGCCCAAGACACCGTACCATACCTACTCGTAGAACAAGAGACGAAGACCCGATTCACGTGCGCTCTATATCAGACACGTACCATGTACCAGAGCGCAAATCCCCACTCTCACGACCCGGTCGACCCAAGCCAAGGTCCTAGTCTAGACATCAGTAAAGTCTCTCCAAAAAAAATATAATGAGGATGTAATCTCAAAACGAATTGCTTAAATTCCTTTTGTAACCGACCCGCGCGTCATTACTACTTTTTCAAATAGATAATTTACAACAGCCAACCAGCCTGTACAATATTAAGTTATATTAACGACAAATAAAACATAGGTACATTATATTATACTTCATACAATACTTAGAAATACAAAAAAAAATACATTACGCACAGAGCAAGCTTTTGTAACGAAGGCAATATTTTTTTGTAATAACTTCCGCCACTCTTATCATTGAGTGCGAGTTGCTACGACATCCTAAGAAGTTTGCGAAAAATATTACGAAAAATTATTTCTGTAATAAATTTGCCGAAATGTATGTACCTACGGGATGAGCAATCCAAATGGGTCAGTGTGGGTCCGAACCTATTAGTGATAGGAAGAAATTTTATATAAAAAACAACACATTTTTGAATGCAATTTGTTTAGTGGACTTTTCTATTATACCTTAAACTTACCTACTTTCTCCGCTGGCTCAGCGACCCATAGTGGATCAATCATAACCTCCGATACAATTATAATTACTAAGTCACATTTATTTTTAAACTACTGCCTTATTTGTGTACAATGTTGGTCAGGTGACTAAATATTTGTACAATGCAAAGTGAACTCTGTAGGTGTTATTTAGACCAATTCCGGTTTATTAGTTCCAAGACAATTCAGGTTCGTATGTATATTTTTATATCACGAGACGCAGGTGCCGGCCCCTTCCCGTCTACCGTAGCTCCCAAACCGATCCTTCTAATTTATCTTCATCCGAAAAAACAACAGGTAGAAATATTGCAGTCCCTTTTCAAATTACCAACCCTAACGCTTATAGAGACGTCATAAATTTGATGTTATTTAAAAATATATAAAGTGGTATATCGGTGTATTTAAAAAACTCACCCTTAGATCATAAACTTCTTCATTATTATAAAGTTAACAAATAAAATATTCTAAATCAGTATTAAAAGTAAGTACCTAATTTATTGAAAAAAAAAACAATATTGTGCTTATTTATTTCTATGTCTCTTTTATTTCGTGTCTATTTTACACAAATAAGGTTAAAATGACAACACAAAATGACATCGTAGAACGTGCTAAAATCTTTACTTGTTCATGTTTTTCGTTGGTTTGTACCATACTTCACCATCTACAAGTAAGTTTCCATTAGCGTTTACTTGACAGATAGTCCATACTAAACTGTCACTTTATCTGCCAAGTATCTCCTAATCAGACATTGTGAAACAGGCCCTTATAATAATAAATATTTTATTTTCATTTGTAATTCAATAATATCTTGAATATTTTCTTCATAAACACAATGAGGTATTGATAATAATTAATTATACCTCAGTGCCCAAACATATCAAGATTAAACTAAAGATTGTATAACGGCTGTTGCAAACGAAAATGGGCTTAATCGTTCAGAGTCATGCGGTCGAATTTTAGCTGTCAAGTTTTTAAGGGTTGTAATTTCGGGCTCACTGTTCGTACCCTAGTATGAGCACCTTAAATGATGAACCCTGTAACCTCAAGTAGCTATTAATACTCCCACTCGAACATTCGAAGTAGGTACAAAATTACGAAGATTGAAATAAATCCATGAGGTACGATACGGGTTTCCTCGAAACACGACATTTTATTTCACTGTGATTAAACCTACAAAATAATGAAAATTATGTCCTTAATATGATTAGAATAAGGTAGAGTTTTGCGTGCGAGAACGCGGACCTTGAAGGTTCAGGTTGAGATCTGAATCTCGCAAATGGCAACCTTCTTCATCAAATAAGTGTAGCATAGCGATAATTGCAACATTTTATTGCGTTATAATATAGCAGTACCTATTGCTTGCAAGATGAATATTTAGTTATTAATCTTTATGAGCGGCACAAAAAATAATCAATCCTTAATGCTCGTTAGTTACCCTCGCGTTTTCCTTATACAGAAATATTTCTATATTAAAGGTTGTGAACCAGATTACAGGACACGCAAAGCAGGGCAGCTTGAACCCTGACATCTGATGGCATCACCTGGTGTGGTACTTACGGGAATAATTACCAACCTGCACGATCGCCTACTGATACTGAGGTGAATGCCTGCTTCCATCACATGTACTGGTTTGAACACTGCTGTAAGACGTCTGTCACTCCGCGGCTATGCTTTCTTGGCACCGATTGCGAAAATAAATATGAAAAGAAGTAACTACGATTTGGAAATGTATCCTTTACCACAAAATTCTACTTCGTCTTCTATCGAAGAGACCGGCAAGCCAATCAATAATATATTTTTCCTAAAAATAAACACTAATTTTACTTACGTTATAATATTCACAGAACATTGACTAAAATTATAAATTTGTTAGGCATATATATCATTATGTTTTATTATGTGAGACCTTGTCCCTTGATGATGAGGATTGATCCATAAACTTTATGAGGCCGAAATTTAGATGTTACTTGTTTAGTGAGTAATATTTTATTATCTAGAATTCAAACTATCTCGCGGGGGTTAGTTTGACTTCTACACACACGCCTCTGTGAGATAGTTTGGTTACCTATATACTTTTAACCAAAGATTTAAAACGGGTATTGACACAAATTACTTAGCACAGAATACCTTTAAATACCACCGGTTTCAGAGCCAGAGGTCCCGGACTTGATTCCCAGCGGGGAGTACATATTATGTACTCGGTTTGGTTGGTGGTAGGGCTTATTGTTCCGCCTGGCTAGCTACCACCTCCTTATCTAAATATGTCGCCATAAAAGCAATGTTTGTAGCATTGTTGTGTAGCAAGAGATAAGATAGCCAGTACCTCAGTAGTTGAGTATACTGGGGGAAGAAAGCTTCCACCATTGGCCTTATTATCACCTAAAATCAGGTGAGATGAAGGTACTGTGCTTAACCATAAGATTATAGTATAATTAAATCAGTTAGCTTATAAAAATATGCCCACGGTATGCCTATAAAACATACTAAGTAGTTTGCGACAATACCCGTTATAAAACTTACTTTGACTTCTTTACATTTAATTAGAAGTTGAAATATCTCGCGGGGGCGTTAAGCCAAAATTTATTCTATCTATATTTATTTATTGAATCTGCATGGCCATCGGTTGCAATGACCGTTGGATAGATGGCGCACTGTGCCGCTATTAGCACTCAAAAATTAAAAAGCAGTGACAAAATTCAGCGCTTACGTCCTTCCCGGTAGCAGAGCGGTCAGTGCAGCCGCTCGAATTGCGGAAGACCCAGCCATTTCGACTCCTGGCTGGGTCCGGTGGGCGTTTAATTTTTTCACTGTATTATATAAATTTTCTAAATAACTAAAATTTATTATTGAAAACCAAGTCTCGGTTGCAATCAGCAAAATTCGCACAAGCATGCTCTAAAAGCTCTACTGAATTTAAAGCTAACAACTCTTATAATTTTTCGTTGCAAACTCTTTCATCACCATCACCATCACTAGCTCCACCTTATGTCCACATTACTGGCTTACGAGCCTTCCTTGTGGGTGGTAAGGGGGACGGTGTCCCCCATACGTCCCCATCTTGTGGACGGGCCATAAACCAAAACGCGGGCCCAGCGCGATGCGGTGCTTGTAAACGGTTGCTAATGCAACCGGTACCAACGGCTTTACGCGCCTTCCAAAGCACGGAGGAGCTCGAGATGATAAATTTTGGTCACCCATCCGATGACCGGCCTTTGAGCAGCGAATCAGAAATGAGTTATCGCCTGTAATAACCCTTGGTAAAGGTATGAGTTCCTTTGAATAATTCTTATGCCAGATTAATAGTAAAAACGAAAGAACATTAAATCATATCTTTATGCAACCGTTGCAAACCGGTTACATTGCAAAAGGTTTATTTTTTAAACGAGTATTAAACGAACGAGAGAAATAGAAGTAAATAAAACGTCATACTTAGCAGGTAATTCTTTAATTAAATAATTGAGTAAAAAAAATATGTCCCAATCTACATAAATAAAAACCGGACAAGTGCGAGTCGGACTCGAGGGTTCCATACTAATTTGTAGGTACCTACTTTTTATATAGTTCAGAAATCGAGTCTCGAACATTTCTTTTTTCATTCTTCGTCATAAATCGAAAACTATACATCATAAAAATAATTAAAAATCTGTTTAAGCTTGTGCAAATGAAGCCCTTTCATACAATACCCCACATGACACGGTTAACTTACTCAAAATTTGAACCCCCGTTCCATACATAAAAATTTTTTTGTGATTTATAGTTTTCAGATTTGTTCCTGTAAGTACTTACTTATAGTGTAAGACGATATTACTTGCCAAATTTCATAGTTCTAGGTCAACGGCAAGTACCCTATGAATTTTGATTCCCTTGAGAGTGTCGAAAAATACGTTTTTTGCGACATAAACGGCCTTATCTTTTTTTTCGTTAACTTAGAAGTTTGATTTTTTCACAACTTTAAGGAACCGCAGACTTAGGTACATATTTTAATTTCAACTCGATACCTCCACGCGTTCCCGAGTTTAAGGGCCTTGACAGACGGACAGACGGACAACAAACATCCTATAAGTGTTCCGTTTTATCTTTTTGAGGTACGGAACCCTAAAAATGAATATTGCTAAGCGCAAAATTTGAGAACGGCTGAATGGATTTGGATAAAACTTTACACGTAGACAGACCATGACCCGGACTAGGACATAATATGATACTTTTTATCCCGGTAACAGATTCCTGTGGGATAATTTAGTCTTCGCGAACGAAGTCGCGGTCACAACAACTAGTTATTAATACAAAATATCATAATTACAATAATCTAGTATGAGTACTATTTATTTAAAATATTATTTACTTATATTTTTATTTTATAAACCCACCACGCTAGCGTAGTGCAGGTTGGTTGGTGGGTATTATCAATTGCCATCTTATGTCATCAACCGGGATCAAAGGCTCAACAGTCTAAGGGCTCAACGGCTCAACTGCTCAACGGCTAAACGGCTCAACGTGCCCTCCAATGCATTGAGGATCTAAGATATTTTTAATTAGGTCACCCACTCGTAAGCGATATTGCGAAAGTTCCCTAACTTGTAAGATAGCGAATCGCGACCCTCGTTTAACCGCAACGGCGCCGGCGTTAACTCGTTTAAAGGTACTATATAGCGCGCCGGACCCCCTCCTAAAGTCGTAATAGTGATACATAGTATTATTATCCTAGAGTCTGTCTCGATCCTTTTTTTTGAAGAGAGTTCGCTGATGGCCTTCGACGGCCTTTTCAGCACGACTTTTTGAGGACGACGAAAAACTTAAAGCGTTAGCACGTAAGCGTGTCCTCGTTCTTTACTAGATTCTTCGAGGGTTTCGGGTCGGATCGGGCCAAGGGGTTCTGAATGTTTCGGGGGGTTCGGATCAAATCTGAATGGTTCGGACCGCACAGATTGTGCTGTGAACTACTTATCATAATAATATATGGGGTTACCAATAATTTACCTTTGACTACTTTAAAAGTCTAATGTTTTGGCATCAATGCCAAGTATCATTAGTGGCAAAGCTTCGGAAAAATGGTGAATGCTTACGCTATTATGCTATAAACATGGATCATTTGGTATTTATACCTATCGTAGATAACGAACCTAATTCAAATAGTGGGTGGTTTTATGTAAAGTAATGTGATTTTTGAACCAGTGACAATTGTACAAAAAATGAGTTCACCAAGAACTTAAGTAGTTTTAATCTAACGCAACTAACTATATAAAAACCAACCATTTTTATATGGTAAGCTGAAAAGTCTTACTCAATTAACATACAAATTCAAAAAGTACATAGCTACAGTGTATAAACAAGGAAGACTCCGTGATGACTGTTAGTTCATTTTACGAGACAAGATATTAATAGGTGGACCATAAAATAAAGAGAAATTTATCGAATCTCTTGTAGGTATCATGTCTACTAAATGGCTCGAGCAAGGATGGCATAGTTTCAATTGTCTACGAAGTAGGTTTATAGGCATTTCGTTCAATAGGCACTTATTTAAGACGGGAATTATTGCATAATTACGTGACACTGTTATTTATTTCCCTCTTCGTTAAATATAAACCAGTATATCAGTAGTTAAATACTGAAATCAGTAGCTTTTACTGGTACTACAGATACAGAATAAACGTATTCGTGATCGTAGCAATTCATTGTTTGCTAGTAGCTTTAAACTGGCATTGCACTCGTAGCAACATTGCCAGTTCAAAGTCAGGCAAATAGTAAAGACGAAGTTCGATGGCGTAGTGGTTTACGCGCCCGGTCTGCGATTGCTAAGGTTTTGCTAAATTCAAATTAAATTTATTTAAGATAACTAGGATCCAAGTGTTAGTAACAATATTCTTACATCTACAGTTAGTAACAATTAAAATTTAGGTTTTTAATTAACATTAAAGATTTGCCCCGTCTTCGGGTTTATAAGGGCCAAACTAAGCAAAATTTTTGCTTCTGGTCATCCGATGGGTGACCAAAAGTGTATTGTGTCGAGCTTCTCCGTGCTTCGGAAGACAAGTAAAGCCGTTAGTCCCGGCTACGTTATCATTGGGCCAGCGTAGTGTTTTATGGCCCGTTCTCCCTATCCATCCACAGGGAAGAGGTAATCCACTTTGAGCACCCGCCTAAATAGCACCTGCACGAATATCACCTGGCCTAGTCCACATTCAGCACCTATTGATATTTTTGCTAGGTGCTATTAGTGGATTCAAAGGCTCGTGACACAGCAGTGGCGACATAAAATGAGCTGATGATGATGATAAATAGTAAAGTGATAACATTTACCCTGATAGTAACTTAAATGAACCAAACCACGTAAATGAAGTGTAAACCCAACCAGTAAGGGCAACTTGTGTCACCCAATGGTAAATTAAAGTTACGCAAATCAGGTGAGCCCAGAATTAATGCTTGGGATAAAAACAAGTTTATCTTAGTGCTTTCAATAGCTAAAAGCATAAATACATAAATTTTATGTCTAAATTAAGGAACGTTATCGCGCCTAGCGGTGTGCATCAAGTTAGCAGCCTCACCACGGAATTAGATGGTTGTGACAACGTCAAAAAATTGTGTATAAATAGTGATACTATGGTTCAAAAGATATTTGAGTATCTTGGTGAGGCTGCTAACTTGACGTCTAGCAGGCACCTTAAGAAGTACAGTTCGTATTGTATATGCAAAATTCCAATAATAGTACTTCAATACAATCCGAGATATTACGGTCTCTAAGTGGGCTGCTAACTTGACGTTTTTTGCGATGGCGATTCCAGAGAAACGGGTACAAGTTTTAAACAAAGAAATACATGAAAAAATTGTGCGTGAAATTGTGAATCTTAAGATATAAATAAAAAAAGAATTCTTCTTTTCTTCGATCAATGTTGAACTTTGATCCACGCCATCTATCGGTGTTTCTTTATACTACGTCAGTGACACTCGTTCGCGACACTCGTTCGTCCACCACAATCCGAGACTTTTAATTCGAGTCACTAAAATGACAATTGCTTGACATAAGTGTCCATAGAAATAATGTCAAACTGACATTACAACGATAGATTTAAGTATCATTTTATGACTGGAATTAATAATAATTAGAATTTAGTAAATGAAATTGTGCACGATTGTACCAAGATTGTGTTGTTGTTTCGACTATATATATCAGGCACACACATAGGCTGTGTCAGAAGACTGGTCTTCACCAGCGTCATTGTGGTGGTGTTGGTTTTCAGCACCGCAACGGGACAAGCTAAGGCTTGGCCTTAGTTGGCCCTCAAACACACAATTCATTATTGCGTTACTAATTTCACTTTTGTTATCATGTTTATTTTCTCATTTATTGTATCTTTTTATAATGTTTGTGATTCTAATCTTATTTTTATTTAATATAGTGCTGATTGAATAGTGCCATACAAACACTCGTTTTCGTTAACTTGATTAAATGGCGAATAAAACTCGCGATGGGCACCCGGTTGCAACGTATCAGAACGACGACGTCTGTACACATATAATAAGTAATGTGCATATTATTATTACACAAGTTGTCGCCTGCGACTTCATTCGCGAAAATTACACTATCCCACAGGAACCTGTTACTGGGATAAAAAGTATGGTCTGTCTATGTGCAAAGTTTCATCTAAATCCGTTCAGCCGTTCTTGAGTTTAGCGCTCAGCAACATTTATTTTTATTTATATAGATAAGCGGGCATGACCCTAGGAGATACGAGTATTAAATACCCACTCTTTGTTTTCTAAAGCTTGCGAGAATACTATAAAACTAAATATGGAAATGAAAGTTTTTGTGCAGAACTTTCGTTTAATTTCCTAATGCAGCTCTCCTTGTCACGGATCCTGGAAAGGGTTTAAAGCGTAGTACGGATAAAGTAATGTTTTACAAAAACTCGTGTAATTCCTTAAAAAGTATTTAACTTCATTATTTTTTACTTTTAAGTAGGTACTACAGCAATATTCTCGTTATGCTGCCAGCCAGCAATGTTCCTTGTACGAGTACGAGAAAGGCGCTTTGGACTTTTTTTTATTGAGACTTTTTTGACCTTGATTCACCCTTGAGCTGTTACTGTCTGCCATTAGCATAGATTAAAAAGGTTGAAGAGCAGGTAGGGTAGCGTCGCCAGTTTTGACCCTTTAAGCCTAGTGTTCCACACAATTTTCATCGCCATAAAATTATATACCTAAAGTTAGACTGCTCAAAGTTTATGGATCATTCATGGGACAAAGTGTCACTTATTATAATAAAATCCCGAATGATGTTTTAATTTTGCCCTTTGACAAATTTAAGGAACACGTTAAGGAAACACATTTAAATTAAAAGGGCTATTACAATGTAAATGATTATGTTCATGCTAAGAATGCATGGAACTGACATTCCTCCAATTCTCGCACGGTATAAAGCGTCATTCTATAGTTTATTAGTAATGTTAAGTAAATGTATAAAGGTAATAGTATAAGTAGTAGGTATAAGTATTATTTGTATAAGCGGGCTCTTAAAAGTTTTTAATTGTAAATATTGAAAGATTTGGTAACGACAAACATTTTTTTTTTAAATGTCGTTACTACCAATTAAGCTGTGGAGTTTCATGCGCCCATTCTTCTCCACAGCTAAAAAATAGACGTCCTGATTGGGTAGCAGGTAAACCATGTGTGGACGATTCAAAAGCACTTTTCGTAAGTTTATTTGAATAAAAAAAATTGACTTTGACTTTGACTTTATGGATTTTCATTTGAATTTTACGTGATGTTATGAATAAAATCAAATGCTGACCCCTATTTTTAACGATTGAAGGAAAAAAATGGTCGATTACCCGGTTCTTGTCGAACACCGGTGCCACAGCCCTTACTATGGTGTAAAATAGTATTGAACAAATCCATTTGCACGTATGAAAAGATCGACTGAGGGATATTGTAAGTTGTTGTTTTTTATCAATAAATGCCAATGAAAGATATTTCGACAGTAACTGGCAAAGTTTTTCCTTCAGTCGTACTTAAATAAGATCAAGCAACGTAATGTCATCCTAAGCCTAGAAATAATTTATAATCTAAGCAAGCTCTATTTGTTCACAGAACTCACTCCGAACGAGGAGGCACGGCAGGCGGTGATCCGAGAACTCATCACCACCGAAGCAGACTATATAAGGCATCTTATATCTATAGTGGAGGTAAGTGAATTGATTATGCTGTTTAAGAAAACAAATGAAAGAGTTCTTCATAACGGTGGTATAAATAACGGCCACGGTAGCGCTAATTAGCTTAATTAGCTTCCTGAAGTTAACGTAAACACCACACATCGATTACAATAACATAAGTACTCGTAATTTTTAAAGCAATAACATACTCTAATTATTATTGTTAAAGTCTATTTTTAAAATTTTCTTGTACGAGTACCCGTTAATACCTAGTTCTAGATATTTATAACAACTAATGTTGCATCGTTTTTATTTTTTATTTTTTTCGGGCAAACCTTTCCACCCGATGTTGTGTGGCCTAAGGAGGAAGCGCACTTCACCCGTAATCCTCAACTACTGAGACACTGACTATTTCATCTCTAGCTACCAGAACATAACAATGCTATCAGCATTAATGGTATGGCGACATGTTTAGATAAAATGGTGGTAGCTAGCCAGACGGACAAACAAGTCCTACCACCAATTAAACTTAATACACACTATGTACTCCCGCTGGAAATCGAACCCAAGACCACCGGGTCTAAGGCCGATGAATTAATGCTGATTGTTCAGGCTTTCACTGAAACGGAACATAACCATGATACTGCAACATAAAGTCGTTCGGACAGTTAAAGGGTTATTACCCTTATCTTGAAATGAAACCATTGCAGCCTTTGCAGGGTCCGTGGTACCAGAAACCACGGACCCTGCAAAGGGTTCAAAAAATCAGGTTAAACATTAAATTAAAGTAATGTGTGAAATGAACGCTAGTAGATCCGTATTAGTTGTTTCATTTTTAAATTTTAGAAAACTATATCCACGGTATCTTTCTAAAACATTTTTAGATTGGAAGAATCAGGATAACGGTGGTACCGTACCGTTGAAAGGTTAATTAATCCTCAAACAACGAGGGCACTAAGAGAGGCACAGAAGCGATTTTACTCTGATCGATAAAAATCACTGCGTTCGTACACATTCATGGTTGCCAAAAACAGTAGACAATTATGTTAACCCCGAAATAAAAATGCACGCTTTGAAAACGGTAAAAGGTTTCCTTTTTACTAAATCAACGTAGTAGTAAATAAATAGACTGTTTTCTATCCCAAAGGTCTCCATCATTTAAATCAAGTCATCGCTACAATTGATGGGTATTGGCTTGATCACGACGCTTACTAAATGCGGTGGCAGTCACTTACCCAGGCTATGCATCAAAAAATCCTTATCACATTATGCTTGACCTGGAAGTTGAAACTTGGACCTTCGGGCATCGGGCCAAGCGCTTTGCCACGTGGCCAAAAAGGCGTTAACAGTATAAACTAGCAAAACTTTCGACAGACAGCTTACATCCTAGAAACAGTTCTGTAAATTATTAGCAGCATCTCTCTTTACATAATAGGTTGGGGAAAAGCTTTCTTCGCATTTTTTAAGAAAATTCAAAAACATTTTTTGATACAGTTTATTTACATTTAACTAAAGTCTTTTTGTCATCTTATAGGTAGGGACATGATTCCATTGCTATAGAAGTTTTGGGACTTCTGATCAAAATACCGCGACAAGTGGTTTTGGCAGTACTCTCGTGATATTAACCTGACACTGCCTAAAGAATTCTGAAGGGACCGAAACAGGTGGAAATCTAAAGGTGCAAGGTCAGGACTGTCCCTGTGTGGTGCCGGGGATAAAGAATTGCACCAACCCATCTCTTCCCGTGGGTGTCGTAAAAGCCGACTAAGGGACCATTCCGGAGGATGGGCAGCAGCATCTCTCTGAGGTTAACTCTCAACTTACTGCGATCGCTAACCCGCCTGCTTGCTTAAGTAGCGCAGTTTGTATGCATTGTAACCCGATCCGATCCGAACCCTTCGGAGAATCTAATAGGGCACGGGGACGCGCACTAGTGCGCGATGACGTTCCCTCTAGAAAACCTCCGAAGGTGAATCGTTTCACACGGCTTGAGGAACCCTTTACGTTCCTCACCGCCCCAAACAAGCCCGGTGAAGCTGAAAACGCCGTCTGAGGCAATCAGCAATCTCTCTCCAAAAAAAGCATTGTAATCGGATCAATATTCGTGAAATAAAAAGAAATACTTAATAATATCGAAGAGTTGTCATCAACAACATACAGTCCACCACAATGCCTTTCCAATCCCACCACACACACAGCATCACCTTAATGCGAGTTAACCCGGGTGTGTGGCGAACCACAGTCTGTGAAGCCTGACCGGCCTTTGATCACGACCTTTTTCGCACGTTCTTGTCGTACGTGATCCACTTTTCATCACTAGTTATCAGCTTCTTCAAAAATCATTAATTACGTCTCATTACGTCGTAATAAAGAATCACAAATGAAAATCACACATTTTACTAATTTGAATTTGGAATTATCTTCTTTAAAATTTATATTTTTAATGATACCAAAACCAGTCATATACAAATAGTATAGCCAAAGAGATTTTATTACAAGTTCATACATACTATATACGAAAAGCTTTTTCCCCAACCTAATATAATAAAGCTCAAGATGGTCAAAAGTGAGTACATGGAAGGAAAAAAAGTTGGCTGGGGATACTTAGAATTGATAACAGAACACGTTCCAACAGTTTTTAGAATTTTTGTCTGTTTGTCTGTTTATTTGACCGCGCATCATGTGAAAATGGCTGAATGGATTTAGATGAAACTTTGCACATAGACAGACCATGACCCGGAAAAGGATATAGGATACTTTTTATCCCGGTAACAGGTTCCTATGGGATAGTGACTTCTTCGCGAACGAAGTCGCGGGCGACTACTAGTTTTGTATAAAAGCGTTAGACAAGATGTGTTTGCTCTTATGCTTATAAGTACACACGCCTGCACATCAGACAACCACAAACTGACAAATTTCCTCAATAGACTTTGAACTTTATGTCTAAGGAATTTGGTTAAATATTTTTTGAACAAAATTTGAGAGTTTTGGGTAGGTTGATGTGCAGGATAATCTCTCTTCTGTGGTGCAGGCGTCTGTACAAACGTTAACGCCTGTCGTAACGAAACACGTATGACTCTGAAGCCAAGGGCAACGAACCTTCATAATATTTGCGCTTTAAATGTGGTTGAAATTTAACAACAATCGGTGAGATACTATGTCGCCGGTTATAAAAGTATGCAATGTCGTAATAGCTGCCATAAATTGTAACAGTTCGGTGTTATTGCTAAGTTATGTATGATTCAAATACGCTAATTGGTGTTTAACAGTTTTCAAGTACAAATCATTATTGATGTCAGAAATGTATTTATTGTACATGTCCCCAAAGTTTTAGTTTTTGTTCGCACGGGTAGACATTTCTTTTTAAGTACTAGCCTATGTTACTCAGCGCTAATGTAGCATTATAATGGTGAAAGAATTTTTTAAATCGGTCCAGTAGTTTTTGAGTTTATTCGTTGCAAACATACCAAAAATACAAAGCTTTCCTCTTTATAATATTAGTATAGACAAAGAGACGGATTACTGCGCTACTCTTATTTCCTTTATGAAGACTGTTCAATAAAAATACCCTTATATTTTTTGAGTAGATAAAAAAACAACCTTACTTATTCACAACTATTGATGGCTGAATATTACTCATAATTTGGAATACATTAACATTTTCAGTATATCCAAGTTATTATAGAATTTCAAATAGTAACATATATACAGCGAAGAGCTCATACAACATTCTACGCTATCAGTGAAATAAAATTATTTTTGGAATTTACAAGTGCGGGACCAGGCTCCATTTCACACAGAATATTTTATTATTGACAAAAAAAAATCATTTACAACTATAATAATGCTGGTATAAATTATTGACGTGTTTCTTTTTCTCTTTTAGCAGCCCTATGCCGTTATTCTACCCACAGCCATGTCTATGAAGGTTACGAGGGGAGCGATGGATTTAACTTTATGCTTTCTTAGATTACCTGATACTTGCGGAAATGTTTTGACGTATCTACCAAGGTGAGAGTGACCTTAGGCGGCGGGCGGTTAGCGCTAATTGCGATTTCAAATTATTACACTATTAAGCCATTGGTTGTGCATAATATCCATACACTTGCACTTACAAATTCAAATTTAAAATTCAAATTCAAATATTTATTTGGCGTAACAGGCTTAGGTTCTAACAATAAAACTAATACATAAAGTTAAAATTAAAATGCTACGCTTACACTCACATCATCATCAACATCTAATCACACATACACTTCATAACCTTCGCGTTCAATTTTTTCTTTTTACAAAGTTTAAATAACTTAACGACGCGTCGGGTTAAAGGGATCTTTCAATTTAGACGTTTCGTTTCGTCGGACCGCTGCGCTGCCTCCGTGCGGTTTCATAGTAAACGCCAGCCGTACTACTGCTCTAATAGCAGTGAAAACGTGCGGCAGCCACACGACCACAAAACAGTTAACACGACAGACAACAAACGCCTAAATTGAAAGCGCCCAAAATGTATGCCGATGAAAGTACACACGCCTGCACATCAACCTACCACAACGTCCAACCAAAGTCTATTCCTCAATAGACTTTGAACTTTATTACTAAGTTGTATGGTTGAAAATGTATTGAAGAAATTTGGCAGTTTTGGGTAGGTTGATGTGAAGACGTCTGTACTTATACTAAACTAAGTAGCTTGCGTTAGTCCCTATTATAAAACTTTACTTACATATTATAAATACTTATTATAAAAACGCAATACTCAAAATTGTTTGTATAAACCATAAGATGTACGCCAGAACATCAGACTATCCAAAACTGTCATTTTTAAATTAAATGTTGAATCATATGATATCGACATAAAGTTCAAAGTCTATCGAAGAAAATTTGACAGTTTGTGGTAGTCTGATTTGCAGGCGTGTGCACTATTACTTAGGTGATAACAAAATGTCAAGACCAAAATGAGGACCCTGTCAATCACACAGATTTAATGAAAGAGAGCGGAAGCGTATTTGTTAACAGTAAGACATGAATATAAACATAATAACAAAAATAGAAAATTAATAAAACGTGTGACACAGACAAATGTTTTGGATAGGTTAACTGCCGGTTGTCAAAAGGTAGAAGAACTGACCCTTTAATCTGGTGGTTGGCGCTTTAGACATGTGTGTCGTTGATAATTTACGTTATAGAAGATGCAGAAAGTTCTAATATATATATGTGTATAAGTACGATATACTGATACGGCATATAACCTACATCAGAATTAATATAGCCCGGAGAAAGTGCATGTTGAAATCCCTTGTGATGAAATAAAATGCTTGTGATAAAAAAAAAGGTTTCTGATGCATTCAATATAATAATGATAATAATCTACCGTATAATCATCAGATTTTTGTTAGTTAAAAAAACCAACCTTTTGGCAACGAATTTAGATCTAGAAGCGCTAGAAGATCGAAGCGAGAGAAGGTGTATGTAGTTATACTTTTAAATATTTTCTCTTCATAATAATTTTGCCACGAAATTTTAGGCTTGACGGAAATAAATATTTAACTTTTTTCCGTCGCATTTCAAAAATAAAGCTTATTACATTAAGATTTATGAATTTTATTTCGTAATTTTGTATCTTCCGCTTTCGATCGGAGATTCCAAATCCGTCTTATTTAACGGAATCTGTATTGGTAAAAACTTATTTTTTTTCTTTTAGTTGATAGCTTCGTGCGATTAGCACATTTAGCCAGTGTCAAAGTATTTTTTCTTACAAGTAATACATAAATAAACAATATTTCCTTCCAATATGATGATGATGAATGATAATAGAAATGAGAAGTGAGAAATTATATACGTATGTATATCATCTTCTTACCCCCCAACCCCTCGAGTATCTCAGTAAAGATGTGGGGCTTTACTAAGTCCTCACGCGAACTTCTTGGGAGAATTTTAAAAGTGAAGTTGCACTGTTTTGTTTCATTTACCAACACTCATGCACACTAACGACCACTTAACGGCTAATAATCCACCATTATTTTACATTAATATTCGACATAACACAAATTTTAGAAAATAAAACAAAACCGCAGACATGTCTCTTCACTTTCCCGCCAAGAAGTCCTGGTAAAAACTTAAAAGAAGTCTTCACTCAGGAAGGTACAGACGCTTGCACGTCAACCTATCCAAAACTGTCAAATTTCTTCAATACATTTTCAACCATATGCCTTAAGCATAAAGTTCAAAGTCAATTGAGGAAATTTGACAGTTTGTGGTAGGTTGATGTGCAGGCGTGTGTACAGTCAAAGTCTCAAGTATAAATATGTTACAATAATAAGGACAAGATGTGCTCATTTGTTTTTGCTTTAAGTTGTCACATATTTCTGACGCGCGATCTTGATAGCTACCTTCGATCGTGTGTATATTAATTTGTTTATTTGTTTATTCTGTTGCAGACATTGTTGTCGATTTTTCCATAGTATACTTAAAAATGCTATTTCGTCAAATAAAACAAGACTCAAACTTGCACATTAGTAACTGTTAAAGAGTAAAATGCACGCCTTAGAGGCCTTCGCTTCGGAATACTGGTGGAAAAAATAAATAAAGAGGCTGGTAATACAAGTACCTTTTTTGCCAGCATTCATACCTGTGTCTACAGTTGCAATTTAAATTAAAACTACATAACTATTTCAGAACGTTGTTAGATGAAGCCAACAATTCATATGAAACATAACAGATTTTTTAATTTAACCATTTCGTTTAATTTTCTTAGTTAAGTTGTGGTTCGTGTTCATATGATGAAGTGAAATCGTTATTTCATTTCAATATTAATTTCTATTGAAAATTTATTCAGAAATTATCCTTGTAGCGTATTGGTAATTCGGTTGAGCATAGCGATGTGGGCCAAACTTAATACAGTCTTGATGAAACATCCGGCATTCGGTGTGAGCAATTCGTCGTCGTGGCAAAGCAACTTCCGATTGCGCGGCGAACGAGGCAAGCTACCCACATATCTATGTCTAATTTAAAACACCATTCGACTTTTCTACAATCAACGCCTTCAATTAAAGGTTATGCATACAACGACTTTTTCACGCACCGTGTCGCACATCGACCCTCATACAATTCAACAAAAGTGCGCTGCAAACGTAACTGTATATGTGTATATATCGCAATGAGAACTCTAAAGCTTGTTCACAAATCGAGCTTTGCGCTCGTACACTTAAGAGTGATTTCAATACAGGCGCTCTAGTCACAAAATAAGGAAACCGCAGGTAGTAGTTTGTGTTCATACAAACGCGCTCGAACAACGCACACATAGACCCACCCTACCACGGACATGGGTCTCTGATCTCGGAATGGGACCGATCAGTCCGTGCGCAGCTGTTGCGAGATTCCTTGTCCGTGAGAGGTAGAAGAGTAGTTTAAAATAAAAAATATAAGACAACATCACATACATTGTCCTGATCCCAAGGTAAGTAGATAAAGCACTCGTTTTATGGAAATCAGAAACAACGACTGTACCACAACCACCCAGACCCGACACGATATCGAAAAGTTCGTTTTCGACATTTACCCGACCGGGAATCGAACGCGGGACCTCAGAGGAGAGAGGTAGTAGAGTAGTAGACAGGTAGTCTTGTCGTTGTCGATATATATTATGCTTACCTTCTTAGTCTCTTTATGTTGTGGTCTAGCTGCGACGTAAGCGGCAAAGTACAAAGCTTCTTTTGCGAATTTTGTATCGCGCATCACTTACGTGAGTTTGTATCGATACGTTGTGTGCATTCAGCCTCAGTCAAGCAAGAGTCTCCTCTCGTAGCGTTACTTTGCCACTGACTTCATCCACTACTCGTAATTGGTATAGGCCTATTATTCGCGATCCTTTTTCATATAGTTGGGGAAATGCTAATGCAACCTCCTTGGGCCATTAGGAGGGGAGACTTGGTTTCCTGGCGGTCCTGTGCCTACCCAGGTTTCGCTCGTGACGTGGACGATGACTCAACTCGCCGCTGACGTGTCTTGGTCACCCTATACTTATAGAGAAATTACTAGCAAAAATTTTATGCTAAGTGACACAGCGATTATTATGCCCTTGTGAAGTTAGCTTATACTTTATGCTATAATCACACACTAACCATGGGAACCTGTCCATGCGTCTTACAAATGAAGTGCAGTATTTCAAATGACCTTAAGAACTCGTTAAATTTCCATTTATTTTGCTATATTTGTATTATATAATATTATTACGTGCCATCACTGCTTACGACTTATTTCAATATGGCGTGCGGTGCGAGCGGCAAAATACAAAGCTTCTTTTGCAAGTTTTCTTACGCACGAATTAGGAATATCGCTTCTGTGCTAGGATGTCTTTTCAGCAGCGTTACTGTGCTAAAGCCTGTCGAGTGTCAACCACCTACAGCCAGAGTTCACCCATTAATGGTTAAGCCTATTTTTGCTCGGATGCTCGGAACATTCTTCGCAGTTTTTTTTTTATTAGCAATGGGAAAATGCTTTTGCCGCTAAACTGCCTCTGCCGTGGGGGAGAGGCGTGGATTGTTCGCAGTCCTATGGCAAGCTTGCCCAGGTTTGATTCATGACGTGGACGGTGCCATGACCATAATTCAAAAGGATACATATCAATGATGATTATCATGATAATTATCACGATAATCACGATATCCACGATGATTATTACGATAATCTTCAATTGATACTAATAAATAATTGCTAATGTTAATAGTATTTGAACGACAAAGGTGTATTACCGCACTCACACGCATAAGCGCGTCTTTGCGCGTATTTTATGAGGTCCCTGTTGTCAAAGTAATAAAAAAGTAAGTCTGGTGACCGTTAGACGCTAAAAAGACCGTGTGAGTGGAACAGCAAACTCTTTTCAAATAAACTTTCCGAACACATAACAATTATTGTTATCGCCCGAATTGTTGTGATTTTCTTAATTTATATTATGTAGAATAAAAAACTACAACAAATAACATAACTAAAAGTGTTGATAATAATCCGATAAATATCATGATAATTATCAAGCTGTACTATCTTGATAATTTCGAAACCTGCCCATGACCCACTTCGCCGCTGACGTGTCGGACGTCGGTGTCACTCTATACTAATAGTGAAATTGCTAGCAAAAACTTTATACAAAATGACACAGAAGTACTAACTTATACTAATAATCACCAACTATCCGTGGGAACCCAACCAATCTTTTAATCAAATATATTACATTTTCAATTAATTTTAAAGCTTTTCTTGTTTGTACATGTTATATTGCTAAAGTAATAAAAAGTCATAACGCAAATTTTTATTTTTTTTGTAGATATATTTATTTATTTAAATAGTACAACTACAGAATACAATTCAGTGCATTCACAACAGCAGCTATTATAAACTAGGTATTGTAACTGACTCAAAACATAATTAACAAGTTTACAAAAATACGTTTCTACTATTTTGTTTCTATAACAGTGATCCGTCTAAGTGTCGCCTGAAAATTACAAAATAACAAACTAGAACTAACTACGTCGTGACCTCAGTGTTCAACACAGTTTTTATCGCAAAAAAATTATATTGAAATTTTACTGGACGACAGCTGGCTAGGAAGCAGGTGATCTGTATTTAATTGTGACCTGTGACCCTTTTTTTCTTCCTTTAGTTTATGGCTTCGTGCGATTAGCACATTTAGTCAGTGTCAAAGTAATTTTTCTTACAAGTAATACATTAATATACAATATTTCCTTCCAGTATGATGATGATGAATGATAATAGAAATGAGAAGTGAGAAATAATATACCCCCAACCCCTCGAGTATCTCAGTAGAGATGTGGGGCTTACCTAATTCCTCGGGCGGACTTCTTGAGAGAATTTGTAAAGTGAAGTTGCACTGTTTTGTTTCATTTGCCAACACTCATGCACACTTACGAACACTTAACGGTTAATAATCCACCATTATTTCACAATAATATTAGACATAACACAAATTTTAGAAATTAAAAGAAACCCGCAGACATGACTTTTCACTTTCCCGCCAAAAACTTCATTCAACACAGTTTTTATTGCCAAAAAATAATATTGAAATTTTACTGGATGACAGCTGGCTAGGAAGCGGGTGATCTGTATTTAATTGTGACCGGTGACCCTTATTAATGAGTTTTGAAATTGTGTTCAATATGTTCTTCCTACAATTATGTTTCTATAACACACTATAAGGGTCGGCTAAAAATGACAAAAGCTTCTTTTTGTTTTGGAGAGAATTTGCTGATTGCCTCAAGCGGCATTTTCAGCTTCACCGGGTTTTTTTGGGGGCGGCGAGAAACTTAAAGGGCTCCTCAAGCCGTGTGAAACGAATCAGCTTTGAAGGTTTTCTAGAGGGAACGGCATCACCTAGTGCATTTCCCCGTGCCCTATTAGATTCTCCGCGGGGTTCGGATCGGATCGGAGTGACAAAAGCACAAACTAGAACTTTTTATGCGGTCGTGGTGTTTCTCGGGAACATTCAAGTTTGCAGTGATCCATGTCAATGCTACGCGAGCCAGAAAATGATCGTTTGAGATTAGAAGGTTTTCTGTAATAAACTCAGTATGTATCCGGGCGTTTTAAAGGGAAGGGGTTATCCGGGATTCGTATAAAGGTACGGGATAGAAAACCTCCCGAGAGCGGCCCGAGGGAGATTGTTAGTGGAATTCTATGCACAAAAATTTCCTGGTCTTTGTCAAGATTATAAAGAGAATTATATGTTTGTGGAGATTTGTTACTGGCATTGGTTAAATCTTACACGAAGCAATAAAAATAATGAATGTGCCAAATATTTCGTACCTAAATATGATACAAGGTCACTTTTTGATATAACACACACTGAATACTTATTTATCTATCTATGTATAAGCTACAAAAGACATTATCTTGGGAACCCTTGAGTTTGTGCATATCTTTAATCCACAAAACTTGGTTAGTCCAGGTTATAAACTATCTGTATGCCGAATTTCATCCATCCATTGCAGCGTGAAGACGCAACTAATATACACACATACACACAAACTTTCGCATTTACAATATTAGTGTGATTAGCTTTTGTATAGAAACACTTTAGAGAGCCACATAGAACTGTTCGTTCCACCGCCCGTCCGTTCCGCAATCAATATGTGCAGTTTGCTGTCACTTAACTTGTCAGGCACAATAAAGAAACTTCTGCTGCAAAAATACTTTCGAACGGAGAATCTACAAAATAACGTCCAACAGTTCAACAATAAATCCTACAAAATTGAGAATAAAGTCTCGCTCTAGAAAGGTCTACTTTGTGAGAACTATGTACTTATTTGGCATTTACATTTATTATTTGCATCATTTATTGCCTACTTTGTGCAACGTTGCTGTATCTCATTAATATATACTAGTTCCTTTCGTCTATTGGGGTAGGGTCATCGTGCACACAAAAATAGAATAGTGATGACCTACCACAATTGACCCCTGTGGCTCAGTGGATGTTAACAAGTTGATTTGGTGGCGTACTTATATACTTAATTACATATAGCACCTTTAAAATAATAACGTCATACTCACATATAAGCTAACATAACACATTTTTCACGCTGTTCTATTTTTAAATTTTTTCAATGAGATATATCAGGTTGTACATTATCTGGATGGTAATTTTTCAACTGTTGGATATTATACAGTATAGCATTCATGATTAAAAACTTAGATATAATCTAAGAATTTGATATTGTTATTCAACTTCAATCGCGGATGGTGCTCAGTGGCGTGCATTTGGAGAGGCCTTTGTCCAGCTGTGGACGTGTATAGGCTGATGACGATGATGATGATGACGATGATTCAATTTCAAAGTCGAAAACACGTCATTATCACTTGCATATACTTTAGCAACAAACCTTAAAGCTTGAAGCCGCGAAAGGAAGCAAGAGAGACTAACAAAAAATTTTGCACACACAGACAATAGTAATATCAACAGACACAAATATCAAAAGTGTAGATGTAGTGGTCCTGACAGCGCCGAGTTGTATATCTCATAATTGCTGTAATTAGCAATGTCGGTGGCATCGCGCAATTTCGTGAAACTAATTACGGTGAACGCGCAAAGCCCCAAATTATAAATCTTTTCTGCCTCACCGCACACATTGTGAAGAGTTTGTTTGTGGACACAAACTCGATATCAGAACAACACTTTATTAGTTTACGTCGAGATTGCTTTACAGAAGCAGTTGTTAAACCGTCTAGCCTGAGCACTAAGTCGGCGGGGCAACGCCGCGCCCGTGCGGCTGTCCATATTCATCAGTCTTAGGGCGGCCGTACACGGGCAGGTTTAAGCAGCCAGCTGCTTAGTAAACTACAAGTATTCTATTTACAAACGTACGTGGAACCGCTCAAGCAGTTGCGACTGCTCCTACATCTACTTTGTAACCTGACGGTTGGTAAGGAGTGTCAGTGTGACCTTTAAAGTCGTGTATAGCGGGGTTGCTCCGGGCGATCAGCAGGTCGTTGAAATTGCAGCTTCACTACGACTGCTCAAGCGGTCCGTGTATTTTGATCACTGGCAAACTGCTGGAGTAAATTTAAAACTGCATAGTACTACTAGTAACTACAGTCTTCTATTTACAAACATACATGGAACATGCTCAAGAAGTTGCGACTGCTTTGGGCGGCATACACTGACTTCTCGAGCTGTCGACTGCTATCGCGCAGTTATCCCCTCCGCCCGGGCTCTTCCTCCCACCTCTGCATCGCGACCGCCTGCTTTAGCAATAGCAGTCGAAACCGACTGCTGAAGCAGTTATCAATGGTAGCTTCAAGCTCTTGGTTATAACTAGCAGTCCGGGCATTTGATCACTGGCTAACTGCTCGAGCAGCCAGTGTACGGCCGCCCTTAGTGCCAATTGATTAAATCGTTTCAGCGACCTAAAACCAAAAAACAATAAAAAACCGCTTTTATTTACCTTTCCCACATAAACTAGCGAACCTGTTATGGTTCTATTACCTAATTTGTTGTGTGTGTCATATAGAGATTTTCTAAAATTCGTTCAATATAACTATAGTTCTTTAGATTATAACTTCTTGTAGTACCCGATGAATTCAAAACCATTATTCTAGATAACTATAACTAAACACAGATAGACCGATCTGTGATAAGATCATTTGCAAAAACTTTAAACAAATCAAATCTTTATAAGGATTTAAATAAAAGTTTTTGTTTATTCTTTTTCCTTTTTTTATTGTTACGGTGTTGTGCCATTAATGTTTCCTATTCTTATTGTAATTCTTATTCTTTTTCTCTCCAGGTGTTCATAGCCGCAGCACACGCCCTCCAAGACAGCGGTAAGCTGCTGGACGTGGACACCGAGCGCCTGTTCTCCAACATCCCAGATATCCTCAATGCCAGCCTCTACTTCTGGGAGATCACCATATCCCCAATGGTCGCTGATGCTCTCGAAAAGGGGGGACCGTAAGTTATTTTTTTAGGACATTGACATAGGCAGGTGATGATGGTAGCGGCTAATATCTGGAACCACTGGTCCAATTTCAAAAACTTTCACTGATAGAATGATACATACTTTGCGGGTATGTAGCATTCGGGTATTTATTTTGGAATTGCACACAGTATATACAATATGTATTTTGTTCGACAACAACTATGAATATGACTTTCATGAGGGTCATTAAGCCTCTTTGCCTCTATCAAACTCTTATTTTATGTTAATAAGAAAAGGAAGAAAAATAATACTGTGCGAAAACAAAAGCTACTATGATTTTCTCTATTAGCCTAAGCAGGAATACTTTCTAAACCTGCTTCAGACACGCCTTAAATCTTTGTTATCATATAATGTATCTTCTAGCTAAGCTAGCGATAGGGGCATGTAAGATAAAACGGTAGTAACTAGTGATATTAGTTGTTAGTCAATTTGCAACTGGCGACAAGCATAGAATTCTCGAGGGTCGCGCGCCGACCGTATTAATTTAACTTTATCGCGGGATACTTCTAATTAGTATTATACTCCTCTATGCTTGTAATTACAGGCTCCAAATGTATGGGCCTATTGTCTGTGTCATAGAAACTAATAATAGAAGCACTTCTGATGTCGTTTGTTATCCCGACGCTTATCGTTTTGTATGCCTCCGTCTATAAGGTTTATTTTCAAAGAATCTAGCGTAGTAGCGTTATTATGATATTATTAGACAGAAGACAAAGATAGTTTTATTTTTGTTGCAGATTCAATACGGAGATTATGTCATGTGGATTTTGTCGTTTTCGTGATCTCTTTCAACCCTACGAGAAATATGTTAACGAGCAGAAGAAGGCTTTGGATTATCTGCGCTCGATAGCGAGCAACACCGACTTCATGACCTACCTGACCTGGTGCCATGGGCACAAGTCATGCAACAGGCAAGTATATTTTTAAATTAATGTATTTATTTTGTTTTATTTACTTCGCGGTATTGTAAGTACAGAGCTCATTTGGAAATAGCTATGTCCTTGTATATGTACTTTTGTCATTAGGTAAGTACTAATATTGTCCCTAGTTGGCTGCTGAGTGGCCGCTTCTTTTGAATGATTAACCTTCTAAGAATAGGTTGATACATTGATCACATATATAATACTCATATTACTTATTCTATATATTTGTGTTTCAACCTAAATTTCAAAAATATTAGATTGAAGGTTTACACCTTTATTAAGTTAATTTAGCTTTTAGTAAGTATTTCTTTTGTAACTTAAGATGTATTCTGTTCAACAGACTGCAGCTGTCCGACATCATGGTAAAGCCTATGCAGCGACTCACCAAGTACAGCCTGATCCTGCGCCGCATCATAGCGCACACTGACACCGAGCCCGAGCGCACCAACCTCATGGCTATGGTGAGTGTGCCACGTAGCGGCTCACCAATTATAACCAGTGAGTCTTCAACTCCCTGGTGATATGATTCTGCCTAGAATCTGTCATTATATTATTAATAAATTTTCCTAGCCTTTCAAGATCAAGATTCCCATTCTGAGCATAATGTCGTTATTAGCTATTTGTTAACCTCCTGATTCTTAGTAATTATTAACTATTCTAATGACATGTTCTAAGTAATTCAAAAGTAACCTCGTCATGCCATACCTACATTAATTTTAAAGAAACATAGATTTAATAACGCGTCATGAGTATAGATCATTATAAAAGTGTACCACCACGCCACGTGTACCGAGCTGTGTGATTAACATAAATGCGGCGAGATTTTATTTTATATTCTTTTTGTCGTAACTTGCATACATGCGCGCTTTTAGATTCATGATACTGACAGAAATAATCTTACTTATATATTTTTTAAAGTTGAATAAAATCGATTTTCTGTACTTTTTAGTAAAGAGTTTTTGTTCAAATTTCTTTTTATCAAACATGCTTGGAAGAGCTTGCTTGTACAATTTGGTGACTTATTTCTATTACGCACTTCCAAAAGATTTTTAAAGATTATGAATACTAAATAAAGGTATGCATCGATAGCTATGACTTAGTTTCTCATAAATTAAAAAAGAAACTTATTTCCAATTACTTTTATTTGTTACAAAACTTTTGTGTTTCTCATAATTTCGTTGATTTATGTTCCAAAAGAAAAGAAAGTGAATTAGTATCCTCTGTGCGGCTGTTCGAGTGAAGTTGGAGAAATTCACTCATGTGGCTCGAGTGCATAACGGCAGAGTCATAAAATATTGTGACGCATAGGGCTCCCACTTGCAACAGAATATTATTATGGTAAACATTATTATAAGAACAACTTTTAAAAATGCAGGTATGTGATAATCTATGAATGTTGTTTTTCATGCAGGATTTTCGTTTATAAATCAATGCAAATAAAATGTTGCAATGTACGTAATTCTATTGCAGAACACAGTTTCAGATATTTCGACTTAGTAATTACAGATAGTCTACCGTGTCCATTGCTGTATCGATCAAGACAGAGAGGCTCTCTGTATCAGTCTAGCTGATGAATGTAATTTAGGCGCTACGCAAACGCAGACACTTTTTGACACAGACGGGACACAGCTATTGGCAACTAGCAGTAGAATATTAAATATGATATAGCACGCACTGGTTTCTGGTTGCCCACATTTTGTACTTTTGATAGAAATTAGTATAAATGTAAGCAACCGGACGCTAGAGAGATTTGCTTGGCAGACGCAGGCGAATGATGCTGTTCTTTGTATATACAGTGAGCTGAGACAACGACTACATAGCTAGTTATGATTGGCAAAGCAGTCGCGATCTCTAGTCACGAGTCCCGAGTCGCCAACAAACGTTTTTGCAGCGCCTAAATTACAGCAGATATAAAATAGTGGAGTGTGACAAGACTGCAAGTATTTATTAATATGCCGCCACGTCCTTATAAGAGAAAGGTCGTTTTATTGACACTTATCGTCCATACTAATGAAACATGCTATAATATAACCATGCAATATAACAGGATTTGTCATATATTCTGGACTCACCTTTATACTCGTACTTACATAAAACTTCAATCAAGCTATCGAAGTCTTTTTGATGTGTAACATCTTTCCTCTCGCTTTCTTGCAATTTGTGGGAGTGATTTCGTGAAATGGGACGGAAGTGTGTAACAGTGTAATCCTAAAATCGGTATTATGAACATGACATATTATTATTATATTATGTGACATATTGTGGCATTTGACTATCAAAGGTCATTTTGATAAGTCAAATGTCTTCTATAGGGGAGCTGGGCACTTAAGTTACAGTGTTGTGCATAAAGTTTAGTGTTATGTAAATTAATTTATATGCGGAAACTATATTAATAAATATTTGAATAATAAAAGAATAATTATTCGAATAAAATATTTCAGTATTTAGTTTTTTAAATTTTGAGGTTAATTTCTGCTACTGCTTAATGGAAAAGACACCGGGAAGAAAGAAAATGTGGTGTGTGGCACGAAATGAGTATCCATTTAATTTATTTTGTTCATTAAATAATAAATGAATACTTGTTTATTGCCATAAACCAGTTCACAATAAATATTCAAGATGAAGTTGTACGCGGTACTGAAGTTGCGCACACATTTGGACACTTGTGAAGAATTGTGATATACCGACTAGTTATCAAATAATCCATGTAAAAAAAAAGGTTTAAAATGCTTTATATTTTTATTTTTATTTTATGCTTACCCACCTTTAAATGCTTAATAAGAATCGAGCCTGAAATGCTTAATAAAGATTAAGTTTAGGAAGGTAAAGGAACCCATTTTCATTTCCCTCATGATTCTGGTTTATTGTAGAATTATAAAAAATATTAATGTGAGATAAATTATGTTTACTTCTTTTAACGTTTGTAACAAATGTAATCATTATAACAATCGCTTTTCAGGAAGATTCTTGAATCGTTTTACACTCATTTACGTTTAGAAATTTGACTTTGCCAACCTTAAATTAGTGTCCTCATGTAGTCCTTCTCTTATTCGGTGGGAATATCAAGCCTACTCACGTTTAAATTTTAAGGGCGTCCCATAATTCTAAGGCTCTTTTAAGGTACCTAAATAACGTTAAATATTAATTTCTTAATAAGAAAAAGGTTCTTTACTAAAGTTGCAGGAGGTCGATGGCGCGGCGGCTTCGCACTAACACTTTGCTTTGTAATGGTTGTGTGACCGGCATTAGTGATTGACGTGCCAGACAAATATATCATATGGGCTCCATTTTAAATACTTAGCAGGACTTCGATTCCCATGCTACGGCTGCGTACAAGATCCTTCATAGTAAACTTGTAGCAATTTTTTAAGGAAACTGAGGCGAAATCTTTTATAAAATAATAGGTACTAATATCAATATGAGTGGGTATGTTACAAGCAGCACATGATTAACCATAATTAACCATTTTAGGGATCAATTGCGTATCCAATAGTACTGCTTTTCCTAGTTAACGTAAACAATATGCACGAAATAGGCCTAAATGGTAATATCACTTTATACGCCGACGACACATGCCTTTTTTACTTCGGTTGGTCAATCCATGACCTAATATCTCAAGCCCAGCATGATCTTGATATCCTTCATGACTGGTTTCAGTACAATCTAATAACCATAAACGTCTCCAAAACCAGCTATATAATCTTTAAAGCTAAGAATAAACCAATACCCACTTTCACTCCTCTCACCATTAATAATGCACCCTTACAAAATAAAACTAAAGAAAAATATCTTGGCCTTCTCATGGATACAAATTTAACGTGGGTTAACCACACACATAATCTAATAACCAGATTTAAAAAAATCTATACGTCTCAATGTTCGATACATACCGCGTAAACTGTGTTTCACAATTTACAATGCTCTAATAAAACCACACCTGATATACCTTATCGAAATTTGGGGAAGTGCTGCCAAAACAAGATTAAACAAAATACAAATATTACAAAATATGATATTAAAAATGCTTTTTAATTATAACTATCGAACAACAACTACAAAAATCTATCGCGAAACCAATTTAATGACTATTAAACAATTATACATTTATAACACTTGCACTTTTATTCGTAAAACTATGTATAGTAAAATCCGCTGCAATCTAAATTTTGCTAAGCGAAAACTAGTTGAGCGCCCCTGCACTCGACGAGCGACCTTCATTGTTTTGCCTAAGACACGAACGAAATACGGCCAAACCACTATAGCATGCGAAGGTGCGCGCCTTTTTAACAAAGATATAAAAAATACTAACTCCTTCGACGTATTCAAAAAGTTATTAGTCAAACACGTCATTGCAAATTGTTAAACTTTAAAATGAAATGTTTTTTCTTGAGTGTGTTAAACTTTTTCTGTTTTATTCGTATTAATTGGTTCCTATGACAACGAATGTAATGTATCTATTTTTTTTTTATAATTAAGTTCTCATGTAAGTGATGTAGAATATGTCTTTATGAGAATAAATGTCTTTAAACCATAAACCATATGCATCACTCACAGCAGTCACATTATTATTTACCTTAATCTTTATAAAATATGTAGAATATGTATCCGTTATCTCGTATTTAACTGTCAAAGAAGCTTAAAAAAAAGCACAATTATAATAATAATTGTTTTTATTCTACATACTACGCTATGTAGGATGTGGGCTGTCGTTATTAAAGTTTTTTTCTCTTACGATAGTGAGAGCCACGGTGGACTGACCGGATATCTTTAATAATAATTCAAGCTTATCAGGCTGTTGGCAGCACTAAGTGCGTGGCACATCACTAAGACTGCGACACTACCATCGCCGCCGGCCGACTCTACCGCCACGTCCGTATGTGGACGCATACCTAACTAAAAATTTATATTGTAACATATATTAAAGTGAGTCCACAATAAGTAACATGTTATATAACATGTTACAAAACTATAAGTGAGAGGTCGTTTTATTGACACTTATCGTCAATACTAATGAAACATGCTATATAACCATGCAATATAACAGGTTTTGTCATATATTCTGGACTCACCTTTACACTCGTACTTACATAAAACTTCAATCAAGCTATCGAAGTCTTTTTGATGTGTAACATCTTTCCTCTCGCTTTCTTGCAATTTGTGGGAGTGGTTTCGTGAAATGGGACGGAAGTGTGTAACAGTGCAAGTTACAGTGTTGTGTATAAAGTTTAGTGTTATGTAAATTAATTTATATGCGTAAACTATATTAATAATCATTTGAATAATAAACGAATAATTATTCGAATAAAATATTTCCGTATTTTTTCAGAATATAATGTTTAAATTGCTTGTTAATAAGGTGGGATGTCAAATGTTACACATCATGTGTGACTACTGTAAGCCTCGCTCGTTTTTAGTTTTTTATTTAGCATGGCTGCCTTATTGGATAGAAAACAGAAACCTACTTGCATTCAACACTGGCTGATACATACCTACTGATGAAATATTATGTGCTGATCGCGGCGCCGGCGCCGTAGGCTGCTGCGCGTTCAAAATGACACCGGGAAGAAATAAAATGTGGTGTGTGGCACGAAATGAGTAGTCATTTATTATATTTTGTTCATTAAATAATAAATGAATACTTCTTACTTGCCATAAACCGGTTCAAAATAAATATTCAAGATGAAGTTGGTCGCGGTACTGAAGTTGTAAGCACACATTTAGACACTTGTGATATACCGACTAGTTATCAAATAATCCATGTAAAAGAAAGTTAAAAATGCTTTATATTTTTATTTTTATTTTATACTTACCCTACCTATAAATGCTGAATAAGAATCGAACCTGAAATACTTAATAAAGATTAAGTTTAGGAAGGTAAACGAACCCATTTTCATTTTCCCTCATGTTTCTGGTTTATTGTAGAACTATAAAAAATATGAATGTGAGATAAATTATATTTACTTCTATTAACGTTTGTAACAAATGTAATCATTATAACAATCGCTTTCTCAGGAAGGTTCTTGAATCGTTTAATACTCATTTGCGTTTAGAATACGGGTTTCGGCCGAAGCGGTCAACGGGTGATCTTCTAGCGTATGTTGCACATCTCTGGGATGAGGCTATTGATAAGCGTGGTGAATCGGTGGCTGTTAGCCTTGACATAGCCAAGGTATTTGATCGGGTCTTGCACAAAGCTTTTCTCTCCAAGCTTCCGGCATACGGTCTGCCTGCTCAGTTCTGCAACTAGGTCGCTGGCTTCCTGCATGAGCGTAGAATCAGTGTCCTGTCTGATGGATGCGCTTCGCAGCTCATGTCAGTGCTGGTGTCCCTCAAGGTTTCGTTCTGACCCCCACGCTGTTTCTTCTGCATATGAATGATATGCTTCCACGTGGAAATATTAATTGCTATGCAGATGATAGTACAGTGCACGGTTGGTATAACGGTCACCCTGCGGCTGGGCGTGTCGAGACTGAAGAGAAACGAGTGAATCTTGTCTTTGAGCTCAATCGGGTATTGGACCTCATATCTAATTGGGGCTCCTATAATCTTGTTGAGTTCAATGCCAAGAATACGGCTGAAAAGTCACCATTCATTCCCCTTCCAACTCTTCAGGGCACATCTCTAAGCCTGCAGAACAACATGCTCGGTATGAGGATTCGCTGCGATCTGAATCAAAAGGACTACATCGAAGCCGTGATCAAAACATATCACAAAAACACGGTAAAAACAGAGTGTGGCGATTCTTTACGCCTGACCAGTTTTTTCTTTTGTAAAAGATACAGGTACGGTCTTGCGTATCGTGTTGCTCGCACATCTGGGACGGTTCCGCAAAGTACCTACTCGATGCCTTAGACAGATTACAGCGTCGCGCTGTACGCATTATCGGCAATGCAGAGGTCACTAATTCTCTCGAACCCCTGCGATTAAAGATATAGCGTCACTCAGCGTTTTCTATCGCTTATACCATGGCGAGTACTCTGAAGAACTCTTTGATCTTATCCCACCTTCTCCCTTCCTCCATAGGAGCACACGTGCTGCTCTCCGGAGTCATCGCTTCACTGTAACACATATCTCATCGCACACAAAGAAATTTGGTGACTCGTTTCTTTGTCGCACATCCAAAAGATGGAATAGTCTACCAGCACACGTTTTCCCTCTTTCCTATGATATGGGGTCCTTCAAACGAGGCGTGAAGAAGCACCTTGTGGGCCGGCAGAGTGAGGTTGACTGGTGCTGCGTTGTTTTCACGCTGCACCAGTTGTTTTCGCGTCTGGACTCCATTTCCACTTAACATCAGGTGGTGTGGAGTCATTTGCCGTGCTAAGTATATAAAAAGAAATTGACTTTGCAAACCTTAATTCAGCGTCCTTTCGTAGTCCTTCTTTCATTCGGTGGGAATATCAAGCTCACTCATGATTAAATTTTAAGGACGTCCCATAAATCTAAGGCTCTTCTAACGAATTTTAGGTACTTAAATAACGTTAAATATTATTAATTTCTTAATAAGAAAAAGGTTCTTTACTAAAGTTGCAGGAGGTCGATGGCACGTTAATGCTTTACTTTGTAATGGTTGGGTGACCGGATATTGGGTAGCGATTGACGGGCCAGACAATATATCATAATATAACATAATACATAATATGGACTCCATTTTAAATACTTAGCAGGACTTCGATTCCCATGCTACGGCTGCGTACAAGATCTTACATAATAAATTTGTAGCAATTTTTTTATCACATAAATACGAATATTTTATGTTATCTTAAAAGTCTTTTAAAAGATATTAATATACACTTAATTAATGGAACATCGTATCTAATAGTGATGTAATAATTCGCATTTTAACAGAGGTACTAGAATGTTTCTCAATTAAGAAAGAAATAAGTAGAGATGAACACTCAGTGCTACCGTACGACTCGCACTTAACCGCTTTTTTAATAATTTATCAACGGGCGGATAATGTGTACGAGGCAAGGGTATAATAAATAAGTCCTGCGGCTATGCGAGCTCTATGAATAAAAATAGACCGGCTTATTCTATTATCTAGCCCTATAATTTCCGTAAATAATGCGACGAGCTTTGTTACGAATGTAGAGAAGTCATAACAACAGAAGTAAAAGCTAGCTTATTTAATAACTTCTGTAAACCATCGTTGCCAACTATACTGTTAAAAACAGTATTATACTGTTTTTTACTACAATGATGTAGTTACAATACAGTACAACATACATACAACAATGATACAATATATGTATACAAAGATGTAGTTAGACAAAAATAAATTGTACAAACTACTGTTTTCAATGTCTTTGCTAAATTGATAAATTGTGCGAGAAGCAGTAAGAAATATGTATTTAAAACGAAAAATAAAAAGACTTATGTACTGTAAATTTTTCTAATATCAGTACTTTATTTCTTGTTAAAAAGTTGGCAACGCTTGACCGTGTACCACGCTTATATTAAACGGGATTTATTTAAAGCAGGTACGTTATTCTTATACTTTTGTTTTTGCTCATCACAACGCAACGTAAGGTTATGTTATGGACATGCATGTGCACATTTGTGCTCATTGAAGTTCAGCAACGTGCATGCACACGCCCGGTGTTGCTTGCATGCGTCCAGAGTGCCTAATGTGAGTTTTATTCACGGTCCATATTCGTTCGATTACTTTTACCAAAACGAAAATTAGTATACCATTGAAGCAGCGCCTCCTGGCGACATACGAGAAGAGATAAAATTTTGCCATACAATTTCTCGTTTTCGCTAACGAATGTCAAGAATTACTCACACTATGCCCTCTGTCTTGTCCGTGTACCATCCGCCTACCTGCCTGTCTACCTGACACTATTGCCTCAAAATGGTATTTCTACTATACTCATATATCGACATAAATGTTTATCACCGTTCCAAGTACATATGTAACTAAGAACCGTCTTACCGTAAGGCTGACACTCCATTGAGGCGGAAAGGACCTGAGCGTAGCGGAGGAGCCGAACGGAGCGGAGCTGTGTAAAAACTATTCAATAGAAGCTCCTTAGTGTTAAAACAAAAGAGTTTTATTGGTAAATTTTAGGTTCATTTTCAGACAGCTCCGCTTAGCTTAGCTCCTCTCCGCTTCAATGGAGTTTCAAACATACTTCTTGTTTAATTATGAATTTACTGTCTTTTCTTTAATGTTCACAATCTCAAAAAAATTTTGACAATAATAATTCACACAATGAACATTTTGATGTTTATTATGTTCTAGTTACATGTAAGCTTTTTAAGTGTCTTCTCACATAATAATATCGTTATCTCACGTAACAATATTTTTGTCACCAGGAATCTTTTGCCAAGAACTACGTTCTGGATCTGAACAGGTCTATTCGTCAGCGTGAGGAGCTGGAGAAACTTGACGCCATAGCCAACTCCATTGACGTATACGAAATAGTAAGTGATAAAAAATATATAGGTAACAGTCTTCCGACAACAGATGCAAAATTATTTGTATTGCTTAACTTATTTTTTTTAAAGCGCTCATATCACAGTGTTAAGAGTCCTGTAAACGAGAAACCCAATATGCTTGTATCAGGCATGGGTTCACGTTAGTAGTACGGAGGTATAGGGATTGAACCCACGAACCCTCGCATTCAACCTTAGCGTCTACCTATTTCACTACCGACAGACACTTCATAAACATTACATTATATTCATAGACATTAAAATTTTTCGTCGGTACACCTAAACATTCCAAAATATATAATTACCAATTAAGATATTCCGTTTTTCAGTAAATATTTTTTTTATTTTATTGAATAGATTCGTGATTCTTTCTGATCATAATTTTATTTTAACTACAGGCTGTCTGTGTTAAGTTAGGTGGAGTGACCACGTGCAGTAAATCAAGCAATACATTTTTTTTATATTTTGTATTTATGTAATGTATTTATGTAATTGCCAGCAATTGAAAATAACGAAAAATGTTCGTACGTTCGTTTATTGCACGTTTATGAAATTTCGTGGTTTTATTTAGGATTTCAAAGATGAAGAGCTGGAGCGCTACTTCCGCATGTTCTCCCAGCTGAACCTTAAGGCGCCGATGGTGGGGTGCATGCCGACCCACAGCAGGACTCTCATCCACCAAGGAGACCTCCGGTTTAGGGACAATGTGAAGGAGGCAAGAGTAAAGGCCATTTTTTATTAGCTCAAAGTGCTTAGTACACACGCCTGCTCATAAGACTACCACAACCTGTCAAATTTCTTAATAGTCTTTGAACTTGAATATGGTATTTGGCTGAACATATCTCGAAGAAACTTGATAGTGTTGGATAGGTTGATGTGTAGGCGTTTCTACAAATTTCCTCAGACCAAATATAATAATAAAAATTGTGAGTTTCACTCATTGGGAAAACAACTCGCACTAAGCACTTAGATAGGAAGCTCTCGCGCCGGGGATTCGTATGCATACGATTTTTCAGTTATTTTTAGGACTAAATAGTTGATGCTTAATATTGACAATGGAAGTCTTTGAACGAACGATCGTTCAAAATTATCGAGCAACCTCAAAGCTAAAGTTATCAATATATTGCATCTTCAATATTGTGTAAAACATTATTTTCTTTGCTAATGCGAAATTACTGGCTGCCCTGGCACATTGCGAATTGTTTTGTATTTGGTACTAAATACATATTGTTTTGTTTACAATTATTAAATTCAAGTGTTTATTTACAGATTGAGGTCCGTGCTATACTACTGACAGATATGTTACTGATATGCAAGAAGCTTTCCAAAGGGGCGTCGCATCCATACAAACTCATTAGGTAATCTTCTGAAATTGTTTTTTTTTATTATTATTATTTATCATTAATGCAAATGCTTTTTTTTAAACAAACTATCAATAGCAAATTTTTGATATGACTGTGATAGACATTGAAATGAAACAACTTTTACGGATCTACTCGCGTTTATTTTACACATTAGTTTTAATTAATGTTTATCCTGACGTTTCGAACCCTTTGCAGGGTCCGTGGTCACAGGGAGACTGCACTTTGTTGGCTATTTCCAGTCCGTATTGGATCACATATTGTTTTCTAAAGTTCACACACAGGTCACAGGGAGACTCCCTGTGACCACGGACCCTGCAAAGGGTTCGAAACGTCAGGATAAACATTAATTAAAACTAATGTGTAAAATAAACGCGAGTAGATCCGTAAAAGTTGTTTCATTTCAATGTGTAGTGTTCGCGTAAACTTTAGAAAACAATATGTGATAGACATATAAAACTTTTTTTTGTTGTTTAAATAGTTTATGCAGTAGACCCGATTTCTATGCTACTGTAAACGCTATTGCGAATTTAAAAACGGTTAACTCCATATACTTAGTTGAAACTGTTCATCTACGAATACAAAATGTGAGATAATCCTTACAGGCCCAAGTTCATGGTTGACAAGATGGTGCACTTCCCGAAGTACAGCTCCCGCGCGAACAGTAGGGAGATTGTGGGGCTGCTGTTTGTAGCCGTGGATGACGTGGGCAGCGCCTTCCAGACCTTCGCCCTCTCGGAGCCGGCCAAGGACGCTAACCCTCATGCTACCCTGAAGGTGAAAACTTGTGAAGTCTTTGTTTTGAATCGGGACATCATCATTATTATCACCATTATGATGTAATACTCGCATTATCATACTTTAATTCTACTTCCTTAACTTAAGAGCCACGCTCCATTTTCCTTTCATCTTCATCCCAATCTAATTGTTTTACTTCTTTTTAAGACTAGAATTCGCCTTCTCTTCATTTTTTTTCTCTTCCTCTCTTTCCTTTTATTTTTCTCTTACAATTATGTTACCTTTAATCCGACATCCGACAGACAAAATGAGCATGTTTCTGGCGCTCGACTCGACACTACCACAGTTTATAAAGGCATTATTCACTCGCTTTTGCGCACGACAAAATGAGGATGGAAGTTAAAACTGTATTGTCTGCTCGCAAATTTTACATCTGTGATCATGGTGCATGCAAATGTGACGAAATATCGGATACCTAAATACAATAAAAGTATTGTAATAATTGCTTTAATAACAACTACAACATTTAACATAGTCATTCAATAAGATACAACAATATTTGCCTGCAAAATGATTTGGTTTACGTAAGCAATACTCGTAAAACCAAAGGACCTTTTTAAATTAGTAAAGTCCGACACTGACTCGACGACTCGCGATCTTAGCGCATACTTAATTAAGTTTTAAATAAACGCTCGCCCTTATTAATTAACTATTTTTTTAGCTTTGGGAAACGAAATTAAGGGAGGCTAAATTGACCTACGAGCTCGGGGTCTGGTTCGCCAAAAACCCATCAAGAGACCTTTCGGAGGTGGAGGCAGACTCTTCGTCTGACTACGCCTTGAGCGGCCTCAGCGGACCTAGGCCGGTAAGATATTGTTGTTATTTCATTTTATTTTTAGTTCACACCTTTCGCTTGTAAGGGATTAAGGCTGGCAATATCACAGTCGGCAGGAGTCAGGGCACGAGGGAAAGAAATCTGCGGACAATGCGTGGTATCAAGCACCACCACTGTGTTATTATTTTTAATATTATAAATCACGCGGGCAGTTAAAACAACTGGTAAGTGTCTGTAGCCTACAATCAATTACTAGTGTTTTTTTTTGTGAGAACATATTGACATTTGAGTACTCTTGATGATCGGACGTGTTTAAAGTTGATTAAAAAATAAATCACAAGTAAATAAATATTGACTTAGTTGTGAGTAGGCGGTTGCGAGCTCGTGTTCACATTAGCCGCCAGGCGTTTGCGCGTGTGTGACGTCAGAGGTTGAAAAGATGGACGACGATATTTTATTTTTAAACGAAAATTCATACCTATAGTTCCCACTTTAGGTATGAATTTTTGTGGGAGATTTGAAGCAAAATTTAAAGTATTAATCTAGTTAAAATAGGCAATGTGGTCAGTGCTGACAGGTGCAATGCAACACTTTCTTTGGTGTCCCACAAGGAAGTATAATTGGGTCTACCTTATTTTTAATTTACATCAATGACCTCTGCGACCTGCAACTAAGCGGCGTGGTAAAATATTATCGTACGCCTATGCATCGACGGTGATCGAGGCGTATGAAAATGCATAAAATAGTTTCAATGTTGTAAATAACTGGCTTAATCAACATTTGTTAACACTGAATGCTGATAAAACTAAATATATTATTACATTCTCGATGCTCTGTATTTTATAAATTTTATAAATATTTAATTTAGCTTCAGTGCAGCAAACACTTAAAAAATAAAAAGTAAAAATTTCCTATAGCGTTGTGCTATCAAATTTGTGGTATTTCATCTGCAGAGATGAATCTGCATAGCCATGGGTTGCAATAACCGTTGTATAGATGGCGCACTGTGCCGCTATTAGCACTCAAAAAATATTAAAATGCAGCGCTTACGTCAACCTTCCCGGCGGTCAGTGCAGCCGCCCGGATTGCGGAAGACCCAGGTTCGATTCCTGGCTGGGTCGGGTGGGCGTTTAATTTTTTCACTGTATTTTATAAATTTTATAAATATTTAATTTGAGATAAAATATTTTTTATACTTTACTGTACAAACCAACATAATTTATGTCGTTCAAACATAAGCAAGTTACCAAATAAAAAGATGACTATACTTTTTATAGACTTCACATAGATTTAATTACTAAATTTAAAGGTATTTTTCAATTCCTTTCGACTGGAACGCTCAATTTTGTGGTAAACGGCTCCAACGCAGCGTCATGGCTTGTCCCTCACCACTCGCATACTGCAACGGACCAAAATACCAATTCTAGACGTTCCCATACGATTACATGTCCGACGCCGCTTATAGCAGCGTTGTGCATTCCGGCACAAAATAAGTAGACCCCAGAAGGTAAGCATTTAAACCGACCAGGCGTTTGTGTGTAAATGAAACTTTAAAAGTATCACATTAGGATAAATCTAATACTTCTAGAGGTGTTATAACACCCGGTAGGACTAAGTGGGCAGCTGTTGCGAGATTCCCGTGAGAGGTGGTCTATGTGTGCGTTGCTCTAGCGCGTTTGTATGAAGCTTACCCTCGGCAGTCTCCTCATGTTGAGGTCCCGGTCAAGAGACCAAAGCTTTACAAAGATATTAAAAGTGTTGACTGTCTTTCAGACCTCAGATGACGCCAACATAGAGCGTGAAGCGCGCGAGCGAGTAGCGGCTATGTTGCACCGCAGTATGGGCGCCTCCACCGAGTACGACTTCTCCCAGGCCTCCCTGACTACGGACTCCTTCGATGGTCAGGAAACACCATCATTATCATCACCATTATCATGGTACAGAGGTTTTAAGTGGGTAAGAGAGCAGAATTGGAGAGGAGCTGGAGGGGAGAACCCCACATAACCATTTACGCCTCCCCTGGTGCGGTAATACATGGACGTGCAGTTTTCCACTGTGCAAAAAAAAAGTGACATTAGCCTTTATGCTGACCATAGGTCTCTCCATTTCTTATACCTAATCGAATGTAAGAAGATTAAACCCTATTTATAAATTTCATTTTATTTTCATTGTTCGTAGATAGCAAGCAAACATTGACATTTTAATTAAAACATAAATCACTAGCAAATCATTATGAAGTTGGCAGATTATTATCCGAATAATTTGGTTATTGTTCTAAAATATAGGAGACAAGCGGAAGACGGGTGTCATCATGTCACATTTTGTCCTTTTGCTAAAAGGACAAAATAAAATAATAAAATAATAAATCTGGTACCTATTCAAAATTAAATAATAGCTCCGATATTGTATATTCTGGCATTCCGTCTCGGACGCGTCCGACTAGCAGTTGTCACACCGCGAGCGATGAATGAAAAGCGAGTAAAGCTAGATACTAGAAACGAGTTGGTGAACATCGAGAGGTGAGTGAGTGTGTTATAATAGTTTGGCGACGGGCGACTCCCACAACCCCAATTTTTTTTGAGAGTGTTTAGTGATTGCCTCAAACGGCATTTTCAGCTTCAACGGGCTTTTTTGTGGGCGGCGAGAAACTTAAAGGGTTCTTCAAGCCGTGTGAAACGAAGCACCTCTAAAGCGCCTCTAAAGGTTCGAATCTCGGGTCGGGTTGACCGGGCTTTGGTGGCTTCACTACCGCAAGATCGGAGTACCTAGTATGAGTTTTGTTTACTATCAGTATTTATTCGATTACGTTTACTAAAAGAAAAATTATTATGGCATTGAAGCAGCGCCTCCTGGCGACATACGATACGGAAAGAGTACAAAATTTTGTCATTAGCGAATGAAACTCGCGCTAGACACCCTGACCGACAAGCGAACATAGCTCACCGAGTTTTATCTATATATATAAAAATCAATTGCTGTTCGTTTGAGTGGCTAAAACTTGAGAATGGCTGGACCGATTTTGCTAATTTAGATTTTGAAATATTTGTGGAAGTTCAGGGAAGGTTCAAGCGGTGAGAAACATAAGTAACGGAAAATACTAAAAACGACAATTTAATTTTCCAATACAAAATGATTTGTTTGTTTTGTTGTCATGGAAACTGTCAAAGCAGTACGAAGTCCGCCTGGTCAACGAGTCTTTGATAACTATTGTTGCTACGACAATCTAGTGGGGAAAGTGTTTTCGCCAGCAGTGTGAACAGTCAGCGATCAACTATTAATATATGCATCTATTTTATTGATACGGGGTCTACATCTATTGAACGATATGTTGGATGTTTCTTGAGCGAGAAAATAATCGATATTTAGTCGCTTCCTTGCCGGCCGTTGGGCAACTGCCTTAGTTGGAGATACCGCGTTGATATAGTAGATAATGTTCCGTCTCCGAAGGCAGAGAAACAACGGTTTTATCCTGCACTACACGTATAGGTTCTTATTGCGGTAAAATTTATGCCCTTCGCTGACTCGCCTCAGAGATAAAGAAGAGGGATTTACTAAATTGAATCTATCTAATACTAATATAATCTATCTATCTTTTTCCTGTTATGTATCGTTCTGAATCTCCGTAATAGCGGAGTATTGAGTAGTTCGCCATTCCTATGTTATCTTATTTTATTACGAAGACAATATTATACAGGTCGGTATTTTTGTCTGCACTTCAATTTAGCAGCGGCCCTGTTTTATATTGGGGGAAAATCACGTAGCGCATTTACGTGCCTATAGCACCTAAGAGATGAGGAGAACTACCCACAAAAATCCTTAATAACATCGACACAAAGGTGATTGTGGACCGCGAACATCACTTTAACTGCCTCTTTCCTATGTCTAAGAGAAGAGCAAATAATGAAAGGGCATCTTAATATATTAAGTATTTTTTGAAGAGCTTTATTTCGAATGTATATGCTTCCTAAAGGATTGTTGTGTTATGTGACAGGCGCAGCTTCAGGCACGAGCGGCGGACGCACACCAGGTCTGCACAGTCTTCGGCATCCTATGCACCGGAACTCGACCGGTAGCTCGAGAAACTCGCGGCTATCCAGTTTCCAACAGTCAACCAGGCAAGTATTTTGAAATTTATTTATTTATAACTTGCAAGCTGCAACCGCAAGAATCAAGTGGAAATGGACTGTCCATGGCAGCTGCTTGGGCCCAAAGAGATTGGTGAAGATCGCCGCTGACATGGTTACATGTGACGTACACCGAAGGCGGTGGGCCACAAAATATTCCATAAAAAGACAAAGAAGCTAAAAAAACCAATTAGGTACTGATAAAATAGATTTAATGAAATTCTGATGCACTTAAACAAGAAACACAGTTATGACAGATGATTAAATATGAAATTATGAAATGTGAAAACATATTAGTGGTGTCTTATTTTATTTATTTATTTATTTCCATAGACCACTTTCTATTCCAGAACCACGATAGCTCAATTGGGAGAGCACCTGACCCGGTATGTCAGAAGGGTGCAGGTTCAAATCCTGCTCGTGGATTTTTTTTCAACATTTGTGTTTTTGTAATTTGATTCGCAACAAAATTTGCGTTTAAAATTATATAAACAAAACAAAAACATTTTACCTTTTTAAGTTATAGTTATAACATAGCTGTTTGTTTTCCAAATAAAATAAAATAAAAATAACAACATGAATGAAACACTTTATACGAATCTACTATCAACTTCCCTGTGACCGCGGACCCTGCAAGGTATTAGAAACTTTCGTCGGAATAAAATAGCAAGGTCACCTGAAACGCTTGAGACAAATCGCTAGAAGAAATTTAAATTTTGTCGCCTCTCCTCGAAATAATGAACCTTCTCTCCGTTAGACAACTTGACTATCCAATTATCCATTAAACAACCTTTCCCCGTAAACGTTTACTTAACATAAAGGTCAAGAGATTCCATTACAAAATAAATGCTAACCACTGTAAGTAGACAGTACATTTCAATTAAGGAATTTCACAGCAGTTTGAATAAGTGTTGAAAAAAAATCCACAATGGGGATTTGAACCCGCACCCCATAACATACCGTGTCATTTATCAACACTATCTGTTCTTACTTTGTAAGTCAACAAAGGAGCCTTATTTAATGTTAGTCAATCTTAATATTTTAACAAATATTAAAGATCAGTCAAGAATTAAGGAATCTATATTTATAAATATGGTTTGCGTAAAATTATTTATAACTGTTGAATTAAATGAAAAATGTTTTATAAAACGTAGTTTTATTTTGAGAGAATTTTTACCATAGACACGAAAATTACAAAGACAAAGCAATTGACTATAGATTATACACTAATGAACTGGAGATGTCTAAGCTATGATATGAGTCGGTAAACTAAGGTTAAATTTTTCTTAATTCAACAATAACTATATTTGTTTCACTTTGTAGGTCATTTAAATACTTCAAATTGAGTTTAATTTGCCTAAAATTTACTTTTTTTTTACAGCGCCGCATCTCACGATGAACCCCAAGCTGGACCTAGTAAGAACCCTTACAAAGCTGGTGCCTCTGTGGAGCACTTAATTCCGCCACAGAACCCTGATGATGGTGAGTAGTTTTCTTAGTCCCTAATGTGCTGTGTTACTACAAGAATTTAGCTCCTTTAGCTTAAGTTTCTCACCGCGACAATATTCCAGCTATACCTTACAAAGGAGGCAAAGAGTAACCCTTTCCAATAAAATATTCTACCTTAAACTCTGACTTAAACAAATAACTTTTCAGTTAGCTGTGATTTAACAATGTATGATGTTCAGCGCACTCAGCTCTTATTATTTCCTATCT
The DNA here is from genome assembly GCA_949315975.1 of Eudonia truncicolella. NCBI lineage: Eukaryota > Metazoa > Arthropoda > Insecta > Lepidoptera > Crambidae > Eudonia > Eudonia truncicolella. Next base: position 7,250,299 of record OX438825.1, on the reverse strand, counting down.
AGAGCCGGATACAAACTGCCGGTTCACCACTTAATTAGCGTGCAGTGTACAGTGATAACATTTAATTCAGTCAGTTTTATGTTACCTACACTAGGATCTGAGGTCGGACTTCACAATATTATGGTGAAAATTAAGACTGACTTTTATCATCTTTCTAAGTAATCTGGATTTAGCTCGGTGTCTTCACTAGCACGACGTCCTAGCTAGAGCGTTGTCCCTACCAGTTCATTGTCTTTACTAGCGCGGTGTCCCAGATAGCGTGGTGTCCTTGCTAGCTCGGTGTCTTAGCTAGAGTGGTATCCTTACACGTTCAGTGTCTTTACTAGCACGTATCCCAGATAGCGTAATGTCCTTGCTAGCTCGGTGTCCTTGCTAGCGCGGTTTTCCAGATAGTATGGTGACCTTACTAGCTCGGTTTCTTTACTAGCTTGATGTCCTTGTTCTTTCTAGGTCGGTTTCCTAGCTAGTGCGGTGTACGCAGTCCTTACCAGCCAAGTGCGGTGACTAAGCTAGCGAGATGTTCGGAAAAGCGCGTGTGCGTAGTTATTTATGATAACGGTTTTCAATGGTTTAAATCTTGATCTTAATTGATGCTAGAAACTTTATTAATTCATGTATATTTTCATAAGATTTATTTTCACACTTCCGTCTTTATATATCACAATGACTACAGAAAAATTCTCTTCAAAAATAAAATGAACGCTCCGTTCCAACGTGCCTCACGCCCCTTTTGTGCATATTCGTGACAGATAGGAAGGTTCCCTTGAGAAAAATGCAATTTCCCGCTATGAAAATCTCGTGTCTGAAATTGGGTGTAAAATATAGTGCCTGCTCGGTACTCCTACGCAATATACAAGGCACTTCGTTTGTACTACCTTCGGTCCGGACATCCGACCCTTGATCTACCAACGCAATGTTACAATGTGATTTTATCAGACCTAATAATACGACGCTTTCACGGAACTAACGAAATTGTATGTTGTTAACATTTACTAACGTAAGAAACGTTAATTATATAAAAATATTTAGCTATAAATTCGATAAAAGGGTTACTTTATATCCTCGTAAATGTTGAGTGTGCGTTTACTCAACGAGATTGGGGCACTTAAACTTCTGCAAAAGTTAAGTAATGCATTTTTAAAACCTAACTATGTGAGAGTATCGATAGTCGTCACTCATTTAATTAATATCGAATAGAAGTGATTAAATATTTTGATATCTATACTAATATTATAAAGTGTAAAGCTTTGTATTTTTGTATGTATGTTTGTAACGAATAAACTCAAAAACTATTTGACCGATTTAAAAAATTATTTCACCATTAAAATGCTATATGAGCATTGAGTAACATAGGCTATACTAAAATAGTTATTTGTTATACCAGAGTGCAAAGTTGCTTTTTAACCGCGTGCTCAATTTTGATGACCGAGCAAGCGAAAGATTCAAGAATTAGAATCCTGAGCGTTCGCGAGGGAATCAAAAGAGCACGAGGTGAAAAATCTTTGCACTCGAGTGCAACACGTAACTTTTCATCCCACCTCAGCGAGGAAATGACTAAATGCAAAAAAAAACATGTACAATCACAAGATACTTTTATTTCAGTTTAGGTATTAACTACTACATTATGATATAGGTAAGTATTACAGAATAATCTTTAAATTATAACAAATAATACTTAGGTATAATTAAGAAAAATTAAAAGTTAAAAATAGCTGCGGAATAGAAATTATACCCTTCTGAGTGGTCATGTGGTATAGACTATGTGGGGTCAGACTCAGATGTCCCGGGTTTCCGATTGTTGTACTCGGTGTGGTTGGTGGTAATCTTCCTTTACCACCTACATAAAGCACCTGGTTGGCTACCACCATCTTATATGCCTTATAACAACAATGTTGGTAGCATTGTTATGTTCCGACAGTTAGAGGTTATAAGGTAGCCAGTTGCTCAGCATTTGAGGATTCCGGTTGTCGTCACTTACCTTGCCACTACGTGAGATAAAGGTCAGCCTCATCCCTTTTGTGAAATTAAAAAAGCGCACATTTTTTTTTGCTTTAACTAATATTTCAGATCTACACACGACGTTCAAATACCTAGCTTACTTCGCATGAAATTCAAAGATACAAATTGTTGGGGATAGTTCAAAAACGCGTAAGTGGCAAACACCAAATTCCTTAGGACAAAGAAAAAACTGTTGACGTTTAATTAATTCCTCGGTAGTTATAAGTACCAACTAACCAACAACATAGCAATTGTTTTGATTTCTGCATATAATAACGAAGTTATTTTCAATAAAAAGTACAAAAATTTACTCGTATATAAATACTCGTACATAAAATGACTTGTCCTGACTGACTGATTCATCAACGCCGCCGAGCCGAAACCACCGAAGCTAGTTTTTAATAATTAATATTTTTTTAAAAAACACGATTTACCAAAAAAATATACCGGTCATCCAGGTAATTAATTATTAAACAGCGTAATATAGGAATAAACTTAGATTATGAATAGTATACCAATAGAAACATCTTTCGCTATTTTGAATTAGTATTTATTATTATTTATATTTAGTACCTGATTGACAGAGCTTAGCTCGGTGTTTTTTTTTTTTTTTTTGTAAATCGTGTTTTTTGAAATTATATTTACAAATATGGTGGCGAAATTTACCTTCGTATTCTAAGGATATTGTAGCACTTTTTCATTGCCTAAAAACACGGATAAAACGACTTTTTCTAAAAATGAAACCTAGCTAGATCGATTTATCGCCCCTGAAACTACCTGCATACTAAATTTCATGAAAATCTTTGGAGCCGTTACCGAAATTCAGATTTTGAATATGTATTAGATTTATTGCTGTGTTATATTATAATTATTGAAGGTGCACCACTGACGCGAAAACAAGCCCACTTCAAACTTAAATATTTTTTGTTCATCCAAAGGTTGTCTGGAAGAGATCACTCTTGGTGATAAGACCGCCCTTTGTACGTGTATTTTTGTCAAATCCTTGTCAAATGTTTTATTTTTGGTGTACAATAAAGTGTATTTCATTATCATCATCATCATCAGCTCATTTTTATCCCCACTGCTGGGGCACGAGCCTTCCCTATGGATGGATACGGAGAACGGGCCATAAACCACAACGCGGTCCCAGTGCGGATTGGTGGTTGTTAACGACTGCTAATGCAGCTGGGACCATCTTTACGTGCCTTCTGAAGCACGAAGGAGCTCGAGATGATAATTTTTTGGTCACCCATCCGATGACCGGCCTTGGCGAAAGTTGCTTTACCTCAGCACTCGCAGACCGGGCGCGTTGACCACTGTGCCATCGGGCTCCTAAGTCACTCGAGCGAAGCCGGGACGGGCCGCTGTATTAAGTATTTAGATACGATTGTGGAAAGGCAGATAAACAATCATGTGCTAGGAATCGAACCCGGGATCTCTGAGTCTAAGACCAGTGGACTTTGCCACTAGACCACAGAGGTAGTTAAAACCAATATGCAAAGAAGCATAAGATTGATAATGTACAAAATCTCTATTCTTTCAGCCGTTACATCAATCACAGTGAACGTAGTCAGCGAAAGTGAATCGGAGACCGTGGTGCCCACGGAACAGCCAGCGCCCACGGTATTTATACAAATTATTTATTATAAGTCTGTTTTTATTAACTTTCAGCAAAAAGTGTCGAGTTTTTTTATCACGAACGGCACTCGAACCCTTCGAATAGTTTTGATAAAGACGGGTCAGGCGCACTACGAATCAAGGCAACGTTGTACGAACCAATTTGAAAAGCTTTTCCCGTTAAATCATTAATAGGTAATTTGATTGCTTTATTACCACGAACTAAATAAAATTATTAAAATAACTGAAACTATTTAGGTTCTTATACGGTACATTACTTTGCACCGCCTTTGTTTAAGATGTAGATGTAGGTTGGGATGTTAAAAATCAAATCAAAATCTTTTCTTTCAGACTGTTTTAATTTGATAGCGCAGTAAGTAAATAGTTCATTATAATCAGATTTAGGCCCGATTTTTCAATCCTCAGATAAGTTTTATTCAATGCATAACATTGTCATTGTGCCTTATTTCCTAAAAAGAATCTGTCATTATGTCAAAATTATTCAATGAATAAACTTTAACTGACGATTGAAAAATTAGCCCTTAGACGTTATCTGCAGGCTATATAAAAAAACAACTGAAGCATGAAACAGCATTAAAATAATCACCCTCTACGGCAAAAGTGCCAATCGTTTGGCCAGGCCATCAGGTAGTGATCAAATAAGAATATTATTATTTTATATTTAGATATCAATTGAGAACAAGAGCCCACAGCTGCATCAGAGCCCTGCCCCAAGCAAGGCACCGAGCCGTTCGCCGAGCAAGTCGCCCAGCAAGTCGCCGGGCAAATCGCCGGGCAAGATGATATCACGCAGCCCGAGCTCGCACTGGAACACGTTGCGCGTGCAGCCGCAGAGCGGCGTCATGGCGCTGGTGCACAGCCTGCCGGACCTCACCCTTGACCCGTCGCCGCCGCGCCCAGTCCAGAGGTTTGTAAGGCGAACACACGTTGCTCTTTTGTTACGAGTGGAATTCCCCTACGAAACCGTTTCTACTAGGTAGGTTGTTAAGTTGCCGTACAAGTCACCGAGCAAGCTGAAGTCGCGCAACCCGAGCTTGCACCGGAACACGCTACGCGTGCAGCCGCAGAGCGTTGTCATGGCGCTGGTGCACAGCCTGCCAGACGTCCCCGCCCGTCGCGACGCCACGGCCCGTTGCCGCCGCGCCCAGCCCAGAGGTTTGTTAGGCGAACACACATTGCCCTTTTTTTGTACGAGTAAAATTCGCCTAAGGATCCATCACTACCAGGTTGTTGCTAGGACCCGGGAGGTGTGTGGGGTTGGACGATGGTTAATCTCGCTAACCGACTCGGTGCCTCCGTCTTCCGAGATTGCGTAACCACGAGAATTCTACGGAGCATCATGCAGTCCGCGTGATGGCCCTAGAGCACTACATTCCGGTCCTACGGCGCCGAACCCCCCAAGTATGAAAGGGGTGCCTTCACTCCTTGAAGGTTAGCGTCGTGGGGAGTGTGGGGAAACTGGTGACCGCCACCACCACGATTGGCTAGAACTGGTGCAACCTGTGTAGCCTCTGCCGACAACGCACGTTGCCATACCAATAAGCAAACCGACAACCAACTACCGAGTGATTGTACCCAGTTGTCACAAGTACTAGGTCGCCCAGTGGTCGACGTTTGACCGTTTTTCTGTATGGGATCAGAATTTCGGCTTGTACTCACCATGACAATGAAAATGTAAAAACACTACTATGTTTTATCCTTCCGCACTCATCATGAACCAACAAAGTTTTTTCTTCACGTAACTCACTGGCAATTGAAAAAGTTTAATACCACATTTAATTACTGTAAACACTTCTTTCAGTCCAAGCCCGCAATCAGCATCCGAGAAACTGTACCAGTCGCATCAAGAGCTGCTGCAGCGGAACAGGCTGTCAGCCGTCCAGCACCACCAGTACCTGACACCAGACCACCGGGGAAGCAGCTACCCACCACCTAGTCCGACGAGGTACCTCATCTATGCCTGAAATTCGTATCTTTAACGAGATGTCATTACAAAACCAGCACACTGTTAAGAGGTTATGGTGATGAAAGTAACTAACTTATAAAAATCAGTCTTTAAAAACCTATAACTATCAGCAACAACTACTCATGTTTTTGTCGATGTGTCTGTACACGTTTCATTACGGCAGAGTTTATCTCATCGTGTCCTAGAGCTTCGTTTTGCCTTGGTTTCGTGTACTACTCCTATTTATATATATATATATGAGACATCACATTTATTGTTCTGATCCCAAGGATCACAGTTTCCAGTAGCTAGAATCGATTCCGTTTTAAATTGCCGCAACAAGCAACTGTCAAATTTGTATTAGCTATGTCATGTTGGTGATTTCCCCAAATGGCAATAACTGACTGTACACTATGTTAAAATGGCTCTGTCTACGCTGTGTTTAATCATTTCACAGAGCATCGCTGAAACGGGGACTGGCATTCTCATACTCTTTCAAGAATCCACCACTCTCTAAGATGGGCCACGTGAACAGTCAGTCGCAGTTGCAAGCAGAGGCTGGACCATCCACCAGCCAAAAGGTCAGTTACGAATAAAAAATCCATTTCATTTCTACCCAGGAACAAAGGCATTGATGATGACCGCTGGTGCGGAACAGGTCTCGTGCGACGACCGTGCACCGGTGGACGCCAGACGCACCCCGCTGGATGCACAAAACCGGCCGATCCGATCCGAACACCCCTTAGAGAATCTATTAGGGAACGAGGTCACGCACTAGTGTGTGATGCCATTCCCTCCAAAAATCCTCTGATGGTGCTTTGTTTCGAGAAACCCTTTAGGTTTCTCGCCGCCCCCAAAAAAATCCGGTAACGCTAAAAAACACCCAGTGGCAAACTCAATAACTCTCAAAACAAACGAAAAAAAGCACAGAACCGGTCTTTGTGAAGGGGGAGGAGGGGAGCCTTTATCCAGCAGATGACGTTTTTGGTCTGAGATGGTAATGATAATGATAGAACAAGGGCATTTTATAAATTGGATTTTGATTATATTCGGGTTACTAAAAGTAAATCAGATAGTTCAGTATGATATTCGTATTAAAGTTAGTTACAAGCAGTGCTGCCTGGAGAGGATCTGGACACATCTTTTTAAAACTTTTCATTCGATCGATCCATCGAAAAAGGTTTAAGTTATTTAAGTTAACTAGCATAAGTGAGCTGTGTATATTTAAGCTTATTTTTTGTTCGAACTTTTTTTTTAAATTTTTTTTCTTTATATTTACTTACATAACCTTGACAGGGCGAAAAGAGCGGGAATCCAATGCCAACGCCAAGTACCAGCTCCGATAAAGGCGACAAGAAATCGAAGTTCGTCAGTAGCAGGTAATAAACGTAGTATCATTTATATTGATAACATGGTTTTATTTTAGTTGTTTAACTGATAAGTCGTATTAAACACAAAATAAACAAGTTCAAATTGTTTTAATTCGGCAAACGATATAATGAATAGGAACTTACACAGTTTTATTTTTGCTGTTTTATTTTTTTAATGGTCAAGCCGTTTAAGATATTAAGACATCCAGGTTGACTAATTTAAAATTCAAGAATTATTGTTAAACTTCATCAAAAGATCATCATCATCAGCGTGCCCTGTTTTTAGCTCCTTAAAGAGATTGTAATTTAGTAATGAAAGTGAATGAAAAGCTTTAATTATGTAGGCTGGCACAAAATGTCTTTATTTTAACTGTTTTGCTGATAATTCTTATAAAAAGCGATTGGTACCCTACAGCATTACAAAGAAATGATAGACAATAAATTGCAATGCCAAAACCTTCAAAATCGTTTGTCGAATTAATGCTGTTTCTATCTCTAACATAACTAAAATATTTTTATTAACTTTTTTTTGTTGACCTGTGGTGCAAATTCGCCTAATTTGGTATTGTCAGTTCATTCTTCAGCTCGGGCGGGTGGCACTCCAAAATTGAAGGATGACAAATAAGAGGCTGGAGGATGATGACGTTTACAAGGCAAGGATGTTATTCTAAGTCCATTATACTCCGTAGATTTCTGTAATTCTACGCCCTAAATTATACGGTAAATGCATAAAAAACAACAAATGGATCGAAGCTTTTCGTTCGTAGCGGCCAGCAATGTAATTTGCCGGCCGCTGCAGTAATGTACTATAGCAAAAATAATAAAATAAATAACAAAAAACGAACGAGCCTTACAGTAGTCGCAAATGATTTGACATCTCACCTTTTGAAATTAATATTACAATAGAAAATAGAAGAATTAACAATGACGTATATTTTTTACAAATCCTAAAGAGAATGCAGTAAATTATACTCATTAGAAGACATTTGACATAGTTGGATTTTTTTTCAATCTGCTCTTTATTGAGACTTATTATCAACAGTAAATATTCATTAATATAGTTTAAAAGTCTATTAACACGAAAAGATTGAAATCAATATTACAATTAGGTGGAAGGTCATTGATTACAATAGAAAATATAAATTATAAAGAGAATGCAGTAAATACTCAATAGAAGATATTTGACATATCAAAATGATGACAAATTATGTCACATAAAATAATAATATAATTATGTCATGTTCATAATATCGATTAAAAATTTACAAAATTGCGCGCTTCTCCGACTTCCTGTTACACACTTCCGTCCCATTTTACGAAATCACTCCCACAAATTGTATATATAGAAGGCGAGCGGAAAGATTTTACACATCAAAAACTCTTGATAGAATTAAGGGTTGTCGCTAGAAGTTTGTAGATTTAAATTTTTATTTGATTTTGCGACAAGCTTTTACTTCTATTAAATCGATAAGGAATTATATTCGTAACTCTTTAAAAAAAATTATATAAAAAAGACGTTAATTTTGTGTTAATTTTTTTTAGTGATCGCTAGATTGTCCTAACCTAACCTATTTACCTAATATTTTTATTTAGTGCGTCATTATTACAAGGTTTCTTTCAGGTTAGTGATGAACGATCCAGTTCCTCAATTTGGAGTCCATCGAGAGATTCGACACGGCTTAGCGCAACGTACGCTTGTCGCAGTAAATAGTTTAGGCCTAAGTCAACCACGGCATGGTCGACAATACAGCCCTGCATCTTGTGCACTGTAGAAGCGCAGAACATTGGCCAACATTCTGCGTTCCGAGTTTTGCGACCAGGTGCCCTGAGATGGTTCGTTCGGGACATACATTACACATCGGGACGTACATTTTAGGCACCTTTTGCCTCTCAGCCCTCGGCATAGCCTCTCTTTGACTTGGGTGCGGTAGTGCATGACGACTTAATATTATACGTCATAAACGTGTATCCAAAATATTAAATCGATTGTTACTGAGGAGTTCTCTCGTTAGGAGACGATCCTGGCTGCAGCATCAGTTCATGGTTGAATTATGTTAAGTTGTAAATATGTAACCTGTATTCAAAATATCAAGTCGATACTGCTAACCGTAGAAGAGTTCCCTTGTGGTAAGACGCTCCTGGCTGTAGCATCAGGTCATGCCCCTCAAATAAATGTATTGTCACCCAAACTGAACGAGTGTTCCAAATTTCAAATTCTCACATCAAGCGGAATTGGCCAAAAATTTACCACGTGGAACACGTAAACATGCAGATGCTGCAGATGCCCATGTATGGATCCCAATTCCCAAACCTGATTCTCATCAGGTGGCTCGCTTGCTGGATCCAACATAAAAAAGGCCCCTACCTGTCCTCGGACTGCCAATGTTGCTATCGCATTTTTATTTCTGATAATAACGTGATAGGTTTCGACCTACCAGGCTAAATTCAGGTGGTTTAGCTCGTGAAATGGACCAACTCATAAAAACACGCGAATCCATACGTTCTGTGTGTCTTTTTGGTTCACTATTCAAACGAAAAAGTTGACTAGTCTGTGTGATATCGAAGCATTGCCACCTAGGGTTAAACTATAATATAGTATTGTTTCCAAATTGCAGATATATAAAACTTCCTCGATAGAAAAACACCAAAGTCACCTATAAACAGTAGGTCGATGAAGTATACTTATTCGTAACTCTTTAAAAAGAAAACGATAAAGTTTTATAGATTATAAATAAATAGGGTTTTTTAAATTTTCTGGCTTGAATCCATTGGATCACGCACTATTTGCGTCCGTTTTGCTTGTTTGCAGATCGACAGTGAGCGCTGTTTCATAGTAGTGAGCGCCTTAATAACGTTATTCCCGCCTACAGGAACAAAGGCGCGCGCTCGCTGAGCCCCAGCCGCAAGGACGACAAGGGAGCCGACTGACAGCGACGCGGCAAGTCGCGAGACTGAACTGAGAAGAGAAAACTACACTCTCGATGGCTTTACAGATGGTGCTGGTAGTTTTCCTTGACGTGCCCGGAACCGGGTTATGAGCTATGATTTTATGTGCTATATTAAAAAGTGTTTAGAAACTGCGTAATACCCCGTATTTGGTGTGTGAATATCGAAATCGTGATGCTAATAATGTTTTTATAGGATTTACTGCCGTACTCAGAGACGTCAATTAAGTTTTAATGACAATTAAGTCTCTTGCTGTCACTTTCTTATGTATTGTGCTATATAGAGAAGGAAAGACATTTAATTGTCATTAAACTTAATTGACGTCTCTGAGTACGGCAGTGAGTGTTAAATGTTAACAATGTAAGGTAGATAATAGGTTATTTATTATAAAGTGATTGATCAAAATCATTCTTATAATAAAATTTGTAACATATGTATTGGTATTTGTATCTTTTTTTATATTGACTTACCTAAATAAAAAAAGATGGAAACACGTTAATATATTTATCCAAAATAAAAAAATAAAATGTACTTATTATTTTTTTTGTTTAAATTTGTAATTTTGGGTAAACGTTTGTTTATTTTAATTTCATTCAGTAGAACTTTTTGAAACACATAATTAAATAGGTAAATTAAATATGTATACTAAGTATTAGCTTGGTTTTGCATTCATATAGTGCCTTACAAATAAACAAAGAATAAGGTCCGAATAGTTATTCCGTGTTTTGTCTCTTTTACTCTAATTTGAAATAACGTTTAAGTGACAGGAACAAAACACGTAATAACTATTGGGACCTTAATCTTTGATTATTTGTAAGGCACATAGAGTATAATCGGAACTTTGTACTTAAAATATGTTTATATTGCAATTACAAAATATAAATAATAATTACCCAATGAGTAGTATAAGCATTTTTTACTTTTTATTTTTTATTTTTTATTTTTTAAGTGCTTGGTGCACTGAAGCTAAATTAAATATTTATAAAATTTATAAAATACATACGGTAGCATAGCGGTCAGTGCAGCCGCCCGGATTGCGGAAGACCCAGGTTCGATTCCTTGCTGAGTGGGCGTTTAATTTTTTTCACTGTATTTTATAAACTTTATAGTACAAGCATATTAAATTTCATGATTGTATTTACTCCAGAAAAAATGTTCTTTATTGACGTGTTCTTAAATAACGTCATTCTATGTACTTACTTACTAATTGAAATGAAACAACTTTTACGGATCTACTCGCGTTTATTTTACACATTAGTTTTAATTAATGTTTCTCTGGACGTTTCGAACCCTTTGCAGGGTCCGTAGGCACAGGGTGACTAAGGTGTTGGTCGTCTCATAATTAGTTAGTAGCTTGTATACAAGGGCATACCCTCATTTAAATAAACCCAGAGTAGATCCGTAAAAGTTGTTTCATTTCAATGTATAGTGTTCGCGTAAACTTTAGAAAACAATTACTTACTAATATTTCAATTAGAATTTGATCTTTTGCTAAAATGCCTTGATCATGACAACTTACAGTATTTACCTACTAGGGACCGACTAATGGTTTTATAATCAATAAAAGAATATCTATATATATGTTAATTGTAAGTGTAGATTGTCAATGTTTACGCTATTTTTACAAGCTTTTATTTAACTTGCAATTTATATATGTATGTGTGTTTGTTCGGGTGGAATCTTGCAACTCAATATTGAAGCAGATATTTTTAACCGATTGAGCTGAAATTTTGTATTCAGTTTGGATGACAATGCATGGTTAACTGTGTGACGTCATTCTAAATCCAACATGGCGCCACACCCAAGATGGCGGACTAATTATTTTTAATGCATTCCTACAATATGGGTATCAAATGAAAGGGCTTGCTGAGAATAACTCAAGTGACGTCAGTCTAAATCCAATATGGCGGACTAAGTTTTTAATACTTGCCTACATTATGGGTATCAATAAAAGGACGATAACTAAAAAGTAAAAAATCTTTTTAAGAAACAAGCTTTTATTTAAATGCGCTAAAAAGAAAAAACTATTACTTTAAAACTTTTACTATCAACTTATAACGTCATATCATTACACAGTTTACATGAAATAAAAGTTTGTCGCGAGATTTACTTGTTCTAAACAAGTAAATTAAATAACTTGATGTGATTGATTTTAACTATTCAAATTTTCAATCCAAGTAAATACCTGTACTTACTTAAATCTTGCGACAAGCTTTTTTAACATATAAATTGTGTAATGACGTTATAAGTTGAAAAAGTATTTTTTTTTCTTTTTAGCGTATTTTAAATAAGATCTTGTTTTTTAAAAAGGTTTTATTGTTGAACTTTTATGTAACATTCGTTATAATAACGCAAAAAAATATATCTATACGAATTCCTTTAAGTAATTGTTCCACACTCTTAATAAAATAAGTTATAATCTATGACCAATTTAATACACTCGAGAGCAATGAATCCGGATCACTTAAAGAAACCTATAAATCTCGGAAACTAAGAATGCTAGCAAATTGAAATAAATTGTGTTTAATAGACAATTAAATACTTCTTAAACGAAAGTAATAAAATTTATGAGTCACTACATTTTGATTACAAAAAATTACATAAAGAAAAAAAAATGGCTGATCTCGCCTTAAAACAAAAATAGGAAATATGACATTTTTGAACAACATTACGATTTTCTTGAATTTTAATACTTTGTATTGCCTCCTCGAGCTTCCATTAATGTGTTTACACGGTTTGGCATGCTATACACCAAGTTCCTTATACGATTTTGGGAAATATTCTCCCATTCCTCTGTAAGAGCAATTTTGAGCTCACGAAACGTAATTGGGGAGAGTTTCGTTGTTTTACGCATCACCTTAGCTCGTCCCAAGCATGCTCG